>CM022303.1:164388219-166788219 GCA_011799875.1 Thinopyrum elongatum | reverse complement strand
CTCCTCCCCCGGTTGCCGCGGCCCCGATGGAAGGTCACACCGGGGACGAGCCACTGGAGTTCATTGTGAAGCTGCGCGGGCCGCCGCGCAGCCGACTTCGGCTTCCTACTCCATTCACAAGGGTGATGGAGGAAGAACAACCGCCTGGATTGAGGCTGCACATGAGGGGCTGCTGTAATGGAAGCATGCGAGCGGACGTAGAGTTCCCAGCTCCTCATGTTATGCTTCTCCGGGGCGGCTGGAAAACTTTCGCTCGTGCCCACAGCTTGGCGGCAGGGCACGTGCTCCATTTCAAGTTAATGGACGCCACCCTGCTCTTCGTCAAGGTCTTCGGGCATTCGGGTGCTCGCTTAGGGTGCTGCGTGGAGAGCTCGACCGACGACGAAAGTTCCTCCTTGAGCGACAGCGATGAAGAGGACAGTGCCGATGAAGACGACGGCTCCGAGTAGGAGGACGACAGCTTGAGCTCCAGCTGAGCACAAGCCGCACCATCACCGTCAGGAGGGCGGCGGCGGCACCATCATCTGGACCTGGGTCGCCTTCCCCTGGCAGAGCGATTTGCCGGGGTGTTAGGTGTGGATGCCTCCGCCTCCTCCAGCAGTCTTCCAGCTGGGTCCCCGGCAGGCTTCCTCGTGGGCCCCAGCTTCGTCTGCCCTACAGGTGTTCCTCCTGCCGCGTCCTGCTGGTCCTGGCGGTGGTGACCAGGGCATTGCTTAGCCACTCTCTCCGTCCGTTGTCTTCGCCCCTACCACTCCCGATCTTGTCAGGCTGCATCCCGCGGGCCTTGACGGGGTCAGGCTGGGCTTCTGCCCAGGCACTCCTTTTGCCCTCTTCACCTCCCACTATAGCTCCTAGGAGGAGAGGGACAAGAAAGGGATAAAGGGGCACTTATCTTTTTTCAATCTCAAACATGTAGGCATTTGCCAATCTTTAATCGAAAGTATGTAGCCCTCTACCCATGCTTGTACTCTGTATGATTTGTACTTATTTACTAGCGTATTAATGGAAAAGAGAGCGTGTCGGGTACTTTTGTGCATGTGTGATGTACATGTTGAGGAATGGATCCTCAATACTTTCAAGTAAACAATGTTCCCCGGCAGCATATCTTGCCAGTTCCTTCCCCTGCTACTACTACGCCTTTACGCTAGGGTAGGAGCGAAGACAGGAGCGGCCCCTGTCGGCTCTTCTCAACTGTTACTGTGACCAACCTCCAATTGAAAGAACTTCGGATCAAGAAAGGTGGGAGCACAGAAGATAGGAGTGACCAGGTTTCCTCACGCTCAAGTCTCTCATACAGAGGTACGTGATGGATGGTGGAGTAAACTTAGCTGTGTTTGTCATCCTTCTTATCATCCCCAGCAACAATAGGCTGCCGGGGATCGACACGCTGGCCCGCCTCTTACTTTTCCTTTCGGGAAGTCCAACCGTGATGGTAGCTGTGAACCAAAGAAGCACAAGGGAGAAACCATATGTATGCAATATCTTTGTAAAGGATTAATCAATTCATGCTAAGCATTGTTATAATCCTAACAAGAATATATGCTCAAATTAAACATGCATGCAAGTTTTTAGGGTGCCAGCGCTTCGTTTTATTGTCTTTGCACAGGGTCTGCACCTGGCTTTGCACAAAGGGTTACATGCACATCGGCAAGGCTTGTACAAAAGGTGGATGTCGGGATTGAGCCCGACAGCCGCGCCTTACGTGTAGAACTTGCGAAGATGCTCAATATTCCATGAGTTTTGCACCTTGATGCCATCTTAGGTCTCCAGACGGACTGCGCCAGGTCTGGTGACTCGTACTACCCGGTAAGGGCCTTCCCACTTCAGCGCCAACTTGTTGGAACCCTTGGCGGATTGAACACCCCTAAGGATAAGGTCGCCTTCCACAAAGCTCCGGGCACGAACCCTGTGGCTATGGTAGTGTCGCAAGGCTTGCTAGTAGCATGCAGCACACACAGCGGCCCAGAGACGATCCTCCTCAAGGAGCACGGCATCGTCATGCCAGTGCTGCTCTTGCTCTACTTCATCGTAGGCAAGTACTTGAGGTGACCCGTATATGAGTTCCGTGGGGAGCACTGCTTCTGCTCCATACACTAGGGAGAAGGGAGTTTGGCCGGTGGCTCGATTCAGTGTCGTACGGAGGGACCAAAGAACCACCGGCAGCTCGTCGATCTAGCGTCTGCCGCATTTCTTCAGCTTATCAAAAGTTATTGTCTTGAGCCCACGCAGCACTTCAGCATTCACCCTTTCGGCTTGACCGTTGCTCCGAGGATGAGGAACATAAGCGAAAGAGACCTTGCTCCCAAGGTTCTGAACGTGTTGCATGAAGGTGCGGCTCGTGAACTGGGTGCCGTTGTCGGTGATCACTCTGACGGGTACTCCAAAACGGCACACCAATCCTCTCAAGAACTTGATAGCTGATTGTGCGGTCACCTTCCTCACTGGCTCTACTTCCGGCCACTTTGTAAACTTGTCGATTGCAATGTACAAGAATTCAAAGCCCCCAGTAGCACAGGGGAAGGGGCCCAAGATGTCGAGCCCCCAGACCGAAAACGGCCAGGACAAAGGGATCATCTTGAGAGCTTGAGCTGGTTGATGGATATTTTTGGAGTGGAACTGGCAGGCTTCACATCTGGTGACTAGCTCGATAGCATCTTGGAGGGCCGTGGGCCAGTAGAAACCTTTCCGGAAAGCTTTTCCAACCAAGGCTCTTGATCCAATATGGGAGCACACACGCCCTGGTGTATCTCTGCCAACAGTTCCAGCGCCTCTTCCCGGGAAATGCACTTCAATTTCACACCGTTTGGTCTTCTTCTGTACAGAGCGTCATAGACAAACTGGTACATACTGGACCGTCGGGCTACTCTTTCAGCCTCTTCTTGCTCTTCGGGAAGTTCTCCTATTTGAAGGTAGTGGACGATGTGTCGTGCCCAAGTTGGAGCCTGAGGCTCGACAACTAGGACCAATGGCACCCCCTCTTTCATGGGAGCACTTACCTCGACCGCGAGAACTTTTGGTTCCATGGAAGAGTGCAGCTCCCCAAGCGAAGTGGAGTCGTTCCCGGCAGCCTCTCTACCAACGGCCTTGGGAGGCCCTGCCAGGAGAAACTTGCCGGAGTCCAACTTCCTCCTTTTTCTGGCCATCATCGATGGGGATACTGAAGGTTGAGTCAGATGAAGGACAAAAGTCCCTGGTCCCACAGGGAGTTTTTGTGCTGCACACTTTGATAGGTGATCAGCAATGCTGTTTTCTGCACGCGGCACGTGCTCTATTTGCAATCCATCAAAGTGTTCCTCCAACTTCCTCACCTCCTCAACGTACACCTCCATCAATGGACTCTGGTAATCCTTGTTAACCTGTCTCACCACAAGCTGTGAATCTCCACGAATGATCAGCTTCTTGATTCCCAACTCTACTGCAACTCTAAGCCCGGCAAGGAGCCCCTCATACTCGGCAGTGTTGTTGGTAGCCTTCTCCCGAGGGAAGTGCATTTGGACCACATATCTGAGGTGTTCTCCAGTGGGCGTGACAAGAAGCACGCCAGCTCCTGTGCCTTGTAACGAGAAGGCACTGTCAAAATACATGATCCACTCCTGAGGCGCCTCCTTGCCGGGGATAACTGTCTTTGGAATCTCTTCATCTGGAGTAGGCATCCATTCCGCAATAGATTCCGCTAGTGCTCTGCTCTGAATGGTTGAGGTGCTTTCGTACTTCAGGCCAAAGCTTGACAGCTCTAGTGCCCATTCAACTATCATGCCGGTAGCTTCAGGGTTCCTCAGTATGTGCTGGAGTGGGAAATGGGTGACAACTATGATCTCGTGGGCTTGGAAGTAGTAGCGCAGTTTCCTCGAGGCCATGATGAGGCCAAAGATCAGCTTTTGTACTCTAGAGTACCGGGATCTAGCCCCCTGTAAGAGGGAACTGAAAGAGTACACTGGCCGCTGCACCACCTTTTTCTTTGTCGAGACTTCAGAACTACTCCTGCTAGCTTGCTCTGCTTCTCCTTGATCTGTACCCAATCTTGCCATGGCCGGTTCAGTTTCTTTTCCAGGGAGGACAGTAGTTGCAGCTGCTCCTTCGTCTACTTCCAGCTGCGCCACCAGTGCTGCACTAGCCACTTGATTGGTTGCCGCTAAGTATAGCAGCAACAGCTCTTGTGGTTTAGGAGCGACCAGGGTGGGAGCAGAGGAAAGATAGGTTTTCAAGTCCCGCAGCACTGCTTCCACCTCCGGGGTCCATTTCATTGGCCTTGCCTTCTTCAAAATCTTGAAGAACGGCAAGGCACGCTCGACAGACTTGGAAATGAACCTGCTCAGCGCGGTAACACATCCAGCTAGACGCCTCACATCCTTGACTGTCTTGGGTGCTTGAATCTGCTCGATCTCTCTGATCTTGTCGGGGTTGGCCTCTATCCCTTGGTGAGACACAAAGAAGCCAAGTAGCTTGCCGGAGGGAATGCCGAACACACATTTCTCAGGGTTCAACTTTAAGTTGATCTTCCGCAGGTTTGCAAAGGTCTTCCAAATCCTGAATGAGCGTTGATCTATCCTTGGTCTTGACCACTATATCATCCATGTAAGCTTCTACATTCCTGTGCAGCTGAGGATCAAACCCAATTAGTACTGCCCTTGAAAAAGTGGATCCAGCACTCTTTAACCCGAAGGGCATCCGTACAAAGCAGTACGTGCCACATGGAGTTATGAATGCGGTCTTCTCCTCGTCTTCCTAGGACATGAATATCTGATGGTATCTGGAGTATGCATCCAAAAAGGAAAAGCATATCATACCCGGAAGTGGAATCCATAATCTGGTCGATTCACAGCAAGGGAAAGGGGTCCTTCGGACATGCCTTGTTCAGATCTGTAAAGTCTATGCAAAGCCTCCATTTCCCGTTCGCCTTGCGCACCACTACTGGATTTGCTAACCATGTTGGATGCAAAACTTCCCTGACCAAACCAGCTGCTTCAAGTTTCTTGATCTTTTCGGCAATGAATTGATGCCGCTCCAAAGCTTGCTTTATAACCTTCTGCTTGACGGGCCGAGCATGAGGGCAGACAGCTATGTGGTGCTCGATTACCTCCCTGGGAACACCGGGGATGTCAGATGGTTGCCAAGCAAACACATCGACATTCGCCCGCAGGAAGCAAACGAGTGCGCTTTCCTATTTGTCGCCGAGGCCGGGGCTGATGTTGAACATACTGTCAACACCATCTTGCCTTGCTGGGACCTTCTTCACAGTAGGTGAAGCAACCTTGGATCTCTTACTAGTGGAACTCTCCGACAAGTCATCAACAGGCGCAGCGCACTTCGGAGAGGAGCGCTTCCCGGATTCCTTGCCGGCATCTCTGCTAGTCTTTTTCTCTTTCTTTGCTTCCTTAATGAGGGCTGCAACTTCAACGGCCTCGGCAGCCACCGCATCTCGGTACATCTTATCCACACATATGATTGCATCTTTCTTGTCTGACGGGATAGAGATGACGCCTATCGGCCCTGGCATCTTCAAGGCGTTGTAGGCATAATGGGATGCCGCCATGAACTTAGCCAGAGCCGGACGACCAAGGATCCCATTGTACGGCAGGGGAAGCTCAAAAACATCAAACACAAGTTTCTCTGTCCGGTAGTTCAGTTCCCCGCCAAATGTCACCGACAGCGTAATCTTCCCCTTAGGACGACTCCTGCCGGGGTTGATTCCTTGGAACGTGCCAGTAGTCTTGAGTTCTTCATCTGATATCTGTAACTTGCTGATTATCTTGGTGGAAATCAGATTCAACCCAGCCCCGCCGTCAACTAGCATCTTTGTGACTTTTAGGTTGCGGATTATTGGGGAGACCAAAAATGGCAAACACCCTACCGCGGTGGTGTGGTTGGGGTGATCCTCTTCATAAAGGATGATGGGCGTGCGGGACCATTTTAATGGTTTCCAGGAATCTGCAGCTGGTTCCACGGCATTGACCTCACGCGCCCACTGCTTGAGTTAGCGGTGAGAGGAGTGTAAAGATGCACCCCCATCAATACACATGGCTTCAGTTGCTTTCTGGAATTCTTGTTCACTAGTCTCTTCTTCATTCCCATCATCACTTTCATCATCATCTTCCTTCTTCTCACGACCTCTGGCTGATTTCTCTTTTTGCTGAGGGGTCTTGCCGCAGCGGCCTCCTCTGCTGCCACGGCCCTTTCCGCCAGCACCTTCTTGGTCCCTCTCTCTGTAACATTTTTCATACTCTGCCTTCTGCCTCTTAACAAGCTGCTCGACTTGGTGGCATTCTTGGAGATCATGACCTTTGGTGCGGTGGATTTTGCAGTACGGTCCGTTGGTCCTTCCAGCTTTCTCTGCCACCGTAGCCTCCTGGGAATCAGCGCACGCGGCAGCTTCCTTGCCGGGTGCTTCGGTTTTGGCCTTCTTGCCAGTGCTGAGATCGCCAGAACCCTCGATGGCCAATACTGACTTCTCCTTACGCTTCTTGGTGCGCTTGCGGTCTTTCTTCTTTGGCCCAGCGGACTCGTCATCGTCATCCAAATCAACCTCTGCTCCTTCCTCCTCCCCAGGAAGCCGCCTTCCTTCTTTAGCCTGAGCGCATTTGTCCGCCAAGGTATACAACTCATTGACGGTCTTGGGAAGTCAGACGTTCATCTTAGAGTGTATCCTCCTGTTGCGCACGTTCGAATGGAACGCGGCAATCACAGCTGTAGGGTGTATCTCTGGAATGTTATGGTGCACCCGACTGAACCTCTGCATATACTTTCGCAAACTCTCCCCTTCCTTTTGTGGAAGGACTTGCAAATCACTGGGGCGTCCTGGCTCTTGATGGCCGTCTGTGAAGGCGCAAACAAACTCATTGCATAGGTGAGCCCATGATGAGATGGAGTTCTCCGCCAGGTGCATCAGCCACGACCTCACATTTGACTTGAGCGCCAAAGGAAAGTAGTTGGCAAACACTTTCTCATCCCTGCCCCCGGCGGCTTGAACAACAATCGTGTAGATGCTCAAGTACTCTGCCGAGTTCAGCTTTCCATCATATTTTTTCTGGCAATTCTGGCTTGAAAACACGGGCAGATGGCCAACGGACTTACCGCAGCTCGCGAGTGAAGGCGGGGCACCAAACCTCGAAAGGTAGGTATCCACCCTCACTGTGTGCGGGTTCGTCGACGTCTGGACCATTGCGTCTGTCAGATTGACGGCGGGTCTCCCGGCGTCACTCTATAGTGCTGCACGCGTCTTCCTTCCACTGATCTTCCAGGACCTGCCGCTGATCTCGACGGGCCCGTGGATCAGATGAGGCCATTGAGGTTTCGTCGGGCTCGTGGTCACGTTGCTCTTGTTATAGCCTCTGGGTTTGCTGTCCCGGAGGGGATTGCACCGTTGGCGCGGCCTCCTCAATGCGGCCAGCAGCTCGAGCTGTTGTCGTCACCGGCGGGCACCGCGATGGCTCCTCCCGCCGTGATCCTCCAGCTTCAGCAAAGCTGATCAGGCTCTGGATGGTGGCCCTCCACTCATCCATCTGATTAGCTGCCGGCGGAAATCTTAGTAGGAGTTGGGCCCTTGCCATGGCTTCCGTGGCCGTGCTTGCCATAGCTAACGAGGCAGATTGCGACCTCGCCCGGCTCCTGGTAGTACCAGGAGGGGCGTGATACGTCTCCAATGTATCTATAATTTATGAAGTATTCATGCTATTATACTATCATTCTTGGATGTTTTACAATCATTTTATAGCAACTTTATATCATTTTTTGGGACTAACCTATTGACATAGTGCCTAGTGCCAGTTGCTGTTTTTTGCTTGTTTTTTACATCACAGAAAATCAATATCAAACGGAGTCCAAATGCAGCAAAAAAAATTGGAGAATTTTTTTGGAGCAGAAGACCCAGGATGGGCTAAAAATGTACCAGAGAGGAAGTCCGAGGTGGGAACAACCCACCTGGGCACGCCCAATAGCCCAGGCGTGCCCAGGGGGATTGTGCCCCCCTCGGTGACCTCCCGCACCGCCTCTTCGCCCTATAAATTGCCAAATATTCCAAAAACCCTCGGCGTAACCCTAGATCAGAAGTTCCGCCGCCGCAAGCCTCTCTAGCCACGAAAAACCAATCTAGACCCCGTTCCGGCACCCTGCCGGAGGGGAAAATCATCACCGGAGGCCATCTTCATCATCCCGGTGGCCACGATGATGAGGAGGGAGTAGTCCACCCTCGGGGCTGAGGGTTTGTACCAGTAGCTATGTGTTTAATCTCTCTCTCGTGTTCTTGATTTGGCACGATCTTGATGTATCGCGGGCTTTGTTAATATAGTTGGATCATATGGTGTTTTCCCCTCTCTATCTTGTTGTGATGAATTGAGTTTTCCCTTTGGGATTTTGTTTTATCGGATTGAATACTTTTATGGATTTGAGAGCACTTGATATATGTCTTGCATATGAATACCCTTGGTGACAATGCGGTATTATATTGATTCACTTGATATATGTTTTGGCACTCAACTCGCGGACTCCCGAGGTGACATTGGGGTAATCAATGCATAGGGGTTGATGCATGTTTTTGTCCTTGTTTCTCCGGTAGAAATCTTGGAGCACTCTTTGAGGTTCCTTGTGTTGGATCGAGTATTATGAATCTAAAATTGTTTGATGTGTATCGTATAATTAACTCATGGATACTTGTGGTGACATTAGAGTATCTAGGTGACATTAGAGTTGATTGATGTGTATCATATGGTGTTATTTTAGTACGAACTCTTGGATAGATCGAACGGAAAGAATAACTTTGTGTTATTTTAGTACGAACTCTTGTATAGATCGAACGGAAATAATAACTTTAAGGTGGTTTCATACCCTACAAACAATTTCTTCTTATGTTCTCCGCTAGGTAAGAACTTTGGAGTGATTCTTCATCGCACGTTGAGGGATGGTTATATGATCCAATTATATTAGCATTGTTGAGAGATTGCACTAGCGAAAGTACGAACCCTAGGCCTTGTTTTCAAGCATTACAATACCGTTTGTGCTCACTTTTGTTACTTGCTACCTTGTTGTTGTTTATTGTTCCTATTACACAAATCAATATCTACTATCATTACTACACTTGTATCACCATCTCTTCGCCGAACTAGTGCACCTATATGATTTACCATTGTATTTGGTGTGTTGGGGACACAAGAGACTTTTTACTATTTGGTTGCAGGGTTGCTTGAGAGAGACCATCTTCATCCTACACCTCCCATGGATTGATAAACCTTAGGTCATCCACTTGAGGGAAATTTGCTACTGTCCTACAAAACTCTGCGCTTGGAGGCCCAACACGAGTCTACAAGAACAAGTTGTGTAGTAGACATCAAGCTATTTTCTGGCGCCGTTGTCGGGGAGGTGAGTGCTTGAAGGTATATCTTTAGATCTTGCAATTGAATCTTTTAGTTTCTTGTTTTATCACTAGTTTGGTTTATAAAAAGAAAACTACAAAAAATAGAATTGAGGTGGCCTCATATTGTTCATCTTTATAATGTCTTTCTTGAAAATGATGGATCAGAAAATTGTGCTCAATTGATAGAAGAAGAATTCAATAAAATGTTTGGCATGAATGATGAGCATGATTGCAATGTTGTTAGTATGAATTCTTTGAATATCCAAAATGCTAATGATGATTGCACAAGTCATGACAAAAATGTTTCTTATAAGCATATCAATTTTTGTGGAGTGGAAAGACTTTGTGAAGACGTGCCTTATAGGGAAGATATATTTTGTAAGAAGCATAAACATGATAGAACCAATTTTTTGCTCAAAGTGATAGATGAATTTGCTATAAAATTATGTTCTATTTGTCCTATTACTTACGAACTTTGCAATAAGGTTGGTCATCTTAATTTCCAATGCAAACTTTTTCATGATCGAATCATAGCCAAATATTGTAATGATTTGATCACCCTTGAACTTTATAATGAGCTTTGTCTATTTTTGGGGAGTGAAGAATTGACACATAAATATAGTTGGTTTGAATTATTCATGATCACGGACGACATTGAAACTAATCTAAAGAATATCTATATGTTTTGCATGGTAAATTGCAATGAGAATGCTTATATTGCCAACTATAGAAAGATGGGAAAACCAATAGAATATAAAAGGAATACTAATGAAAGGGTAAAGATTTCCAGTTTCCCTCCTATTGTCTCTTGTGATGAAAGAGGTGACAAGGAGGAGCTCCCTATTCAACCAATCTCATCAATATGAAGCTCGAAAAAATTAATTAAACCCACACATGATGTGGTGAAGAAGAAGAAAAGAAGAAAGAATAGAGGTAAAAAGGTATCTCTCCCAAATAATGTTGCTCCTATTATTATTGTGCCTCATGAAAATGAATCAAAAATAATTATGGAAGATGATGCACTTGATGATGATATTGCTTCTTTGTCTTATGGCACAATGTTCGAGAGCACTATTGATGATGATTTTGTTATGCCTATTGCTTGTTGTGATGATTATGATTGGGAGGATAATGATACTTCTTATAATCTTGGAAATCTTTTTGGCACCAACTTGGGAAATTATGATGATAGAAATCGTTATACCGTTGGTGCTATTCATACTATTAATGATGAGAGTGATTATGTTTATGATATGCCAAGCCACAAGCTTGGGGATGCTATGTTTGATGAGAATGACATGTTTGAGAATTTATTTGCTGCAATTAATATTTGTCCCAAGCTTGGGGATGATATGCTTAATGATGATGATCTTTTTAGTCCCCCTACTTTGAATGATCAAATTTTCTATGATGATTGCATGTCTCCTATCTATGATGAGAACAAAGTTGCTACTTATAATGATTATTGTGATGATACTTATTTCATAAAAAGTAGTGATAATTATTGTCATAATTTTGAATACCCTTTTACTTAACATTACTCTCTTAATGTGGAAACAATTTTTAGTATTCGAGTTTCATATGATACTCCCACTATTGTGAATGAGAATAAAATTGCTTATATGGAGAGTAATAAATTTTCTATGCTTTTGGATCATGAAAAGAATGCTTTATGTGATGGTTATATTGATGAATCTATTCATGATGCTACTGAAAATTATTATGTGAGAGGAACTTATGATTCATGATGCTCTTGTTATGTTCCAATTCTTATCTTTTATGTGAGCATCATTGAAATCATCATGCCTAGCTAAAAAGGCATTAAAGAAAAGCACTTGTTGGGAGACAACCCAGCACTTTTACCTACTGTTTTTGTGTGTTCACATGATTAGGCTACTTTATTAATCATGTTTTATAGCTTTTGTTTCAATAAAGTGCCAAGAAAAGCCTTTGGGATAGTATGGATGATAGTTGACTTGATTCTGTGCAAAAACAGAAGCTTTTGCTTCCAGTAACAGAATTGTTTAAATTCACTGGGGCATCGGAAAACTCTGAATTATTTTACATATGATTTATCTGCAAATTTCCTACGTTTTCCTAAATTTTCAGAATTTTTGGAGTTACAAAAGTATGACCTTAATTCAAATCTTTACGCACTGTTCTGTTTTTGACAGATTCTATTTTTAATGCATAGTTTGCTTGTTTTATGGTTTCCATGGCTTATATTGCTTAATATAAGTTGTAGAAATTATAGGGTACAGTAGGCATTGTTTGAGAACAATTATGAATCTTATCTTGACAGTACCAAAGTGAATGATTTATGTTTATCATACTAACCCATCTCACGAAGTTCCGTTAAGTTTTGTGTGATTGAAGTTTTCAAGTTTTGGGTGAGATATCGATATGAGGAGAATAAGGAGTGACAAGACCCTAAGATTGGGGATTCCCAAGGCACCCCAAGGTAATATTCAAGAAATATCCAAGCAACTAAGCTTGGGGATGCCCCGGAAGGCATCCCCTCTTTCGTCTCCGACATTATCGGTAACCTCACTTGGAGCTATATTTTTATTCGTCACATGATATGTGTTTTGCTTGGAGCGTCATTTTATTTTATTTGTATTTGCTTGATGCTATTTATAATAATGTTTTGCATCTTTCATTTCAATAAAAATGTCAAGGATGGCCTTTACCATGCTTATTTTGCAAGTCTACATGTTGCTGTTTCAAAACACAAAGTTTATCGCTGTTGCAAAAATTCCCAAGAAAAGTCAGAATGTGATAAAATGTTGAAACTTTTTGAAAAATAAGCTATGATAAATTTTCTACAGTGTGCTAAATTTTAAGAATTTTTGGAGTTACAAAAGTATTGATATTCTTGCATCCTTTATAGACTGTCCTGTTTTGGCAGATTGCTGTTATGTTTGCTTGTTTAATGATTTTATTTGAGGATAGGACTATTAAATATGCAAAGGAATTTAGTATGAAATGTTAAATAATAATTTTAGTGATTTTCTACAGTAGAGAATGATAAGGTTATGCATTGATTTATACTAACGTATCTCACGAGTTCTTGTTGAGTTTTGTGTGGATGAAGTTTTTAAGATTCAGGGAAACCGTGATATAAAAGGAATTACGAAGACACAAAAGATCAAGCTTGGGGATGACCAAGGCATCCCAAGATAATATTTCAAGAAGTCTCAAACATCTAAGCTTGGGGATGCCCCGGTAGGCATCCCACCTTTCTTCATCAACAATTATTTGTTAGTATCGGTTGAGCCTAAGTTTTTGCTTCTTCACAAGAGTTGTGCTATTCTTGGAATGTCATTTAATTTTTGTTTTGCTTGATTTTTTAATAAAATACTTATATCTGAAAGTTTCTAAATAAGAGAGAGTCCTCAAATAGCTACCCATTTACTTAACTACTCGCTTGATCTTCACTTTTATCTTTTTGGAGTAGCTTGTCATTTACTCTTGTGCTTCACTTATATCCTATGAGTAAATTGTTGAATGAATTGAATTTCATGAAGTGGAAATTATATGTTCATATCATGCCTAGTGGTAGCTTCACATTGGGTTTAGGAAGTGAAATCTTTTGAAGCTTGACAATCACAATATTGGTCATACAAGCAATTCATGAATGATTAGTATAAGGAAGAGAACTTTCACATACAAATATATTATCTTGGACATCTTCTATGATTGTGAATACCCATTAATTATTTTCAAACTTGAGCAAATTAGTTGAAGTTGGACAAGGAAGACAACATAATGAGTTATGGTTGTGTATATTTGCATAGAAGTTATACTGTTATGGATCCTCCAACATGTGGTGTTTGCCTAGGATCTTCTCCTAGCCAAAAATTCGTACTAAGTAGAGATACTACTTGTGCATCCAAAAACAGTTAAACCCAGTTTCTTGCCATGAGTGTCCACCATACCTACCTATGGATTGAATAAGATCCATCAAGTAAGTTGTCATCGGTGCATAAAGCAATAAAAATTGCTCCTAAATATGTTTGATCTTTTATTGTAAGGGAAAATTGAGCATTGTACAAACTTGTGATGGCAAAGCAATAAAAGCGATGGACTACATAATAAAGGTTGCTATCATAAGGGGCAATATAACATGACATTCCTTTGCATTAAGAGCTTCGGCATCCAAATAAAAAGCGCAGGACAACCTCTGCTTCCCTCTGCGAAGGGCCTATCTTTTACTTTTCAGTATTTACTTTTGTGCAAAGAGTCAATAGTATGAAATCTCATTTCAAATTCAACTATTCTCTAGTTGGCAAACATCATGTGGTGGGGAAAGATCTAGGCACATATGACCAGTCAAATATATTTGATCATGATTTATTATTGTTGACAATTATCTCTATGATAAACTAGCAAAGTGGCCCGCTCTTCGCAGAGGCTAGTATTTAATATAGTTAGATTCAAATTAGTTCATATTTGCTAGTTCTTTAGTTTGGTCGTGAAGTGGTGATTTTAAGGATATAACCCCTTTAATGTTTCGCGGAAATATCTGGAGGCTATGGTGTCGCTGATTTTTTTTAGTGCTACGTGCTCTTAACCACTTGTTTACCTAATGCGGCTGTAGTGATGTGTACATGGTGTGCGGCTAGCTTGACAATACCAATGGGCATATTAAAGTTTCTTATTTTTAGTATATATTATTTTCCCAAGAAGTATCATATGCATCAAATTTGCATCAATATGGGTGATTTTTTAATGATTATATTTTTTTTGTTCATATTCCCATGAAGTATATGTTAGCATGGATTTATTTTTAAAAAAGTTTGCATCACCAAAAATTACATAATTTACGCTAAATGTACGTATATGCACTATACTGTTCTCATTAGATGATGTACACTAATCATAGGTGTTTTTTTAGAATTCATAGCTGATTTTTAGAACAATTCATAGCTGATTATTTCTGGTGTTTGTAGTAAAATAATTTTCCGTACTTGAATGATTAGTTGGGCTTTTAGCCTAACAGGCTCACGCGGATGCACTCAACATTCAAGCATCTCTCACACCTTCACACATACGCTGGTCTTACCCGATCCCCTCTGCCCCATTTCTCCTTTCGTTACCTTCTCCGTTGACTCCCGGGTTGCTACCATCGGTAGATGTCCAGCTACTCATAGAGCAAAGACACCCTCCTTTTCTCCGTTGACTCCCAGATGGATGTCACCGGCTAATATCCAGATACGCAAAGAGCAACATTGGTGCCGTTGCTGATTTGTTGTGCATGGATCTCATCTCCCGTAGCCAGCTTGGATCCAGGCTAAGTTCATCCTGAAGAAGCAGATCTAGAATTGATCCCTTGAACATAGGTTTTTATTTCTACAAAAAGAGATTGGGATTTGATAGTTTTTGTTTGTACCTAGGTGGCGGCGAAGAGCTCAGATCCCGAAGCAATACCGGCAGTGCTAGCGCAGAGACTCATTGCGACGACCACTATGTGAGGTCGACGATATTGGGGACGACAGTTGCGTGTGTTTTTATTTTCTGAGGGTGACAGCTACGATCTTTATTCTAGGATTGAGGCACACGTATTGTTGGTTAGCTTTAATTCTTTTCCTCACAAAGGAAGATTGTCACGTAATCTTGTTTTTTTGAACTGCACGTAATCTTTATTTTAGGATTGAGCCGCACGTACAGGCTAAGGATAGCTGTAGTTTTTTTCTTTTTGAGATCGTGCCATCTTAGATCTAACCCATTAATTATGTCTTTCAAGTTACGGGTCCACCAAATTAATGACCCGATGTTTCTAATTATTATAGTAATTTCTAACTTATTTCTCTTTTTTATGATTAACTGGTCGAGCTCTTTTTTATATATAATAGATAGATGTACGTGATATAGTTTGCTTTTTTCCTCCATCTATTTTTTAATTATTTTTTGAGGGGCCTCTCTATTTTGTTAATAGATGTGCCAATGCTGGATATGCACGTGAATAATTGCACCTACATGATGGATGTGTACGTGACTTTTGTTCCAAGAAATTAGGCAGGATTGAGACACCGTATAGGCTAAGGATAGCTATAGTTTTTTTTCATTTTTTTCTTGTTGAGATGGAGGGGTCTTAGATCTAATCCATTAATTGTGTCTTTTAAGTTATGGGTCCACCAAATCAATGACCGGATGTTTCTAATTATTGTGGTAATTTCTAACTTATTTATCTTTTTTTAATTAACCCGTCAAGCACTTTTTATATATAATAGATGAGTTGGGAGGTGAAATATTAAGCCCCTATCTTTCTCTGTGCTCGATGGATGCCATTTGTTCTAAGAATATGCTTTGAGTACTAGCAATCATAGAAGACAATATGATGATTGAGTATGTGGAGCTCATACTTAGATTTTGTTGAATAAGTTGAATTGCAATTGTTTGGTGACTGAGAACATAGGTTGTTGAGTTTCAAGAGAATTCATTGTTTCAACCTTAACATGTGAATTGGTTGCTACTTTAACATGACAAGTTTTACGAGAAAGAGTTGCTGTTATGATTCTAGGAAGAGTGATTGAAATTATAATTTATCAAACTTATGCACTTTGCTAGCATTCACACTACATAAATTATTTCTTTTATCATTTACCTACTCGAGGACGAGTAGGAACTAAGCTTGGGGATGCTGATACGTCTCCAACGTATCTATAATTTATGAATTATTCATGTTGTTATACTATCATTCTTGGATGTTTTACAATCATTTTATAGCAACTTTATATCATTTTTTGGGACTAACCTATTGACATAGTGCCCAGTGCCAGTTGCTTTTTTTGCTTGTTTTTTACATCGCAGAAAATCAATATCAAACGGAGTCCAAACGCAGCGAAAATTTTTGGAGAATTTTTTTGGACCAGAAGACCTAGGATGGGCTAAAAAAGTACCAGAGGGGAGGCCCGAGGTGGGCACAACCCACCTGGGCGTGCCCAGGAGCCCAGACACGTCCAGGGGGGTTGTGCCACCCTCGGTGACCTCCCGCACCGCCTCTTCGCCCTATAAATTGCCAAATATTCCAAAAACCCTCGGGGTAACCCTAGATCAGAAGTTCCGCCAGCACAAGCCTTTGTAGCCACAAAAAACCAATCTGGACACCATTCCGGCACCCCACCGGAGGGGGAAATCATCACCGGAGGCCATCTTCATCATACTGGCGGCCACCATGATGAGGAGAGAGTAGTCCACCCTCGAGGCTGAGGGTTTGTACCAGTAGCTATGTGTTTAATCTCTCTCTCTTGTGTTCTTGATTTGGCACGATCTTGATGTATCGCGGGCTTTGTTAATATAGTTGGATCATATGGTGTTTTCCCCTCTCTATCTTGTTGTGATGAATTGAGTTTTCCCTTTGAGATTTCATTTTATCGGATTGAATACTTTTATGGATTTGAGAGCACTTGATATATGTCTTGCATATGAATACCCGTGGTGACAATGGGGTATTATATTGATTCACTTGATATATGTTTTGGCACTCAACTCGCGGATTCCCGATGTGACATTGGGGTAATCTATGCATAGGGGTTGATGCACGTTTTCGTCCTTGTTTCTCCAGTAGAAATCTTGGGGCACTCTTTGAGGTTCTTTGTGTTGGATCGAGTATTATGAATCTGAAATTGTTTGATGCGTATCGTATAATTAACTCATGGATACTTCTGGCGACATTGGAGTATCTAGGTGACATTAGAGTTGGTTGATGCGTATCATATGGTGTTATTTTAGTACGAACTCTTGGATAGATCGAACGGAAAGAATAACTTTGTGTTATTTTAGTATGAACTCTTGAATAGATCGAACGAAAAGAATAACTTTAAGGTGGTTTCGTACCCTACAAATAATTTCTTCTTATGTTCTCCGCTAGATAAGAACTTTGGAGTGATTCTTCATTGCACGTTGGGGGATGGTTATATGATCCAATTATATTAGCATTGTTGAGAGATTGCACTAGCGAAAGTACGGACCCTAGGCCTTGTTTTCAAGCATTGCAATACCGTTTGCGCTCACTTTTGTTACTTGCTACCTTGCTGTTTTTTATTGTTCTTATTACAAAAATCAATATCTACTATCATTACTACACTTGTATCACCATCTCTTCGCCGAACTAGTGCACCTATACAATTTACCATTGTATTTGGTGTGTTGGGGACACAAGAGACTTTTTATTATTTGGTTGCAGGGTTGCTTGAGAGAGACCATCTTCATCCTACACCTCCCACGGATTGATAAACCTTAGGTCATCCACTTGAGGGAAATTTGCTACTGTCCTACAAAACTCTGCACTTGGAGGCCCAACACGAGTCTAGAAGAACAAGTTGTGTAGTAGACATTAGGGCGTCGCCGCGCTCACGTCGTCGCGGATCGGTCGCCAAGGCGGCTTGATGATGAGTGGGCTGCACTCGGGGATTGGTCATCCCGTTCGGCGCTTCGGTCCGCCCGTCTTGTTCTGGGCGAGGCGCGTGCTCAGTGGCCGCGCCCATAGCAGGCACAGTTAGAGGATCTCGACTCACGCTAGAGTGGGCGTTGTCGCTGCGGCTGCATCCGCTGGTGCGGTGGGGCAGCGGAGACTGCACGTCCCCTCCGCCCGCAGCTTGCGGGTTAGGCTCGTCTAGATTTTGCTAATGTTGTTCTCCCCCGGTGCCTCCCGCTCTAGCTTCGCCCACAGGGGACGCAACGACAGCGCGGCTGCACTGGTCGCGCCGCCCGCGATACCCACCTTACCCAACATCGTCGTGGCGCCTGCGGCGTCCGCAGTCACGTGAGAGGGGGCCTTCGAAGCGGAGGGATGCGCGGTTGCGCTGGGCTTCTTCTTGGGCGCCATGCACGAAGATGACGATGACGATGATCGACGATGGAGTTCGACACGCTGTCTATGGCTTCAGGTTCGCACAAGCAAGCCCCCTTACCTGGCGCACCAAAGATGTCGTGGGGATCACGATCACCTATGGGGAGCCCCTTTGTGGTTCGGCAAGGGGGAGATCACGTTGCACAAAGAGTAGAAGCCATAGAACAACACTGCAGTGGTGACGCTGGTAGTTTTTACCCAGGTTCGGGCGATAGCGTAAAACCCTACTCCTGCTTTGATGGATTGAGTGGAAGAACACAATGAGCACGCAATCCTCAAGCCCGGCAAGGGTGCCTCGGGGAGAGCAGCTACGCGCATACAAGTGTGTGGGGGTCCGAATCCTTTGCTAGGTCGCCTTGGACCTCCTTTTATAGCTTAAGGGGTAACCTCAATGGCAAAACAGTCTTTATCTATTGATTAGATAGCCAACAGTGCTATCATACCTAACTTTGGCAGTTAAGAAAAAGTGCATTAAATGCACTGCTAGGTGTCACGCTGAGGAGGCAGCCCGGCAAGCCTGCCGCGCCGCTTAATCACCTCTTGCTCATTATCTTGACACGCCTCTGGACGGGTGTCACTTGGATAATCCTTGTCTTCTACTGGCCGCCACGTGCTTAGCAGAGGCCACTTAGTCACTTGGAGGGTCGACACCGCATTGATAAGTGACTTGCGTCGCTGTGCGGTGGATCGGTGGTGTCTTGGCGGGGATCCCCGCTCCTGGCGGACCCGGCAAGGTTGTCAGGGAAATCTTGGACTTGCCCCTGAGACGGTCTCGACCCAGCCAGGCTCTCCTGCCCGGCAAGGGAGGCCTTCCCAAGGTGGTATTCTTCTGTCTTGGTCTTCTTGATCTGCTCTTTGATCTCATCAAGAGCTACTTCTCTGGCTTAGGTGTTGACGTAGCATGAATGGTGCCTGTACGCCTGTGTGTAAGTCTGGGCAACAAATGTGAATGTTTGTTGCACCGACACTCTTGAATATCTATCACTTTGGGACCAAATTCATATCTCGTGCAAATTACCATTACTATTCTTAACTCTCAAAAAGATTTAAGTGAAGCATGAGAGTGCATTTCTTTAAAATTTTACTAACTCTCAAAATGATATAAGTGAAGCATGAGAGCATATTTCTTTAAAATATGACCACCGCCGTGCTCAAAAACATATAAGTGAAGTACTAGAGCAATTCCCTAGCTCAAAAAAATTAAGTGAAGGACATAGAGCAATTCTATGGCTCTCTCAAACAAGTGTGCTCAGCAAGGATGATTGTGACAAACTGAAAAGCAAAACAAGCAAAACTCATATAATACAAGACACTCCAAGCAAAAACTCTGGATATGGGAAGAATAAAAATATAGCTCCAAGTAAAATTACCAATGGTCATTAGAAGAAAGAGGGGATGCCTTCCGGGGCATCCCCAAGCTTAGGTTCTTGGTAGTCCTTGAATATTACCTTGGGGTGCCTCGGGCATCCCCAAGCTTAGGCTCTTTCCACTCCTTATTCCTTCATGCATCGTGATCTCACCCAAAACTTGAAAACTTCAATCACACAAAACTTAACAAAACCTTCGTGAGATCCTTTAGTATGAGAAAACAAATCACTACTTTAAGTACTGTTGTAAACCCATTCATATTTTTGTATTGCATTATACCTACTGTATTCTAACTTTACCATGGCTTATACACCCCGATACAATCCATAGATTCATCAAAATAAGCACACAATGCAACGAAAACAGAATCTGTCAAAAACAGAACAGTCTGTAGAAACTTCATTTTTTCTCATACTTATGTAACTCCAAAAATTCTAAACAATTAGGACGACGTGGGCAATTTGTAAATCAATCATTTGTAGACAATTTATAATGTTTCCATGTTCCAGCAAATTTTGATAACTCTTCTACTGGACGCAAAAGTTTCTGTTAATGCACAGAATCAAATCAACTATCACCCAAACCATCCTAAAGGCTTTACTTGACACAAAAACTAACTAAAACATGTAGACACAATAATAATATTAGCATAATTGTGCAAACAGACAAGAACAGAAATAAAAAGTGAAAAATTCTATTTTATTCATTGGGTTGCCTCCCAACAAGCGCTATTGTTTTATGCCCCTAGCTAGGCATAATGCATAAATTCAAGTATTGCCCTTTTTCTTAACAACCCTTGAGACTCCTATTTCACTCTTCTTGCCATTATCAATAATGTGCACTAGATGATAAAGCTTGTTACAAAGGGTTTTTATTTCTTTCAAAACACAAAGAGAAATCTTATGATCTAAAGCATCACCCTCCTACCTTGTGACACAACATTGCTATTTATTTTATAGGCAAGGTTAAACATTCCTTGAAAGTTAGAGTCCACACTAACTTTTATTTATTTTATTAGATCGGTTTGATGAGAGCACACTAGAGTAATGGGTTCAATAATTTCAACTTTTGGTTGTCCAAATATGCTTTTCATCTTTTCATAGGTGTCAAAGGCGTCATGCCCAAGAAAATCGTTTTCAATAGAGTCCAAGACACGTCTATGAGCAAGAGGTAGACCAACATAAAAAATTTTAAGGAACAATATAATGTGAACCCAAGGCTTAGCGTTTACTTGCATTTTTAATAATCTATCCCATGCTTCTTTTAAAGATTCATCACTCAAATACTTAAAATCTAGAATTCCTAAATCTTCTCCTAAGTACGGAGGAAAGGGCATAACTCAGGTAGAGCTAGCCATAACGATAAGGTGGGAAAGCAAGCAAAAACATAAAACACGCAAAAAGGCAAACGGAAAATATTTTGTAATTTTTGTAAAACTTTTTTAGAAGTGAGGGAGATGAAAACGAGAGGCAGATGGCAAATAAAGTAATTTTAAGGAGATGAGAGTTTATGTGTAGGTACTTGATAGATGTTGATGATGTCTCCCCGGCAACTACGCCAGAAATTCTTTTGCTACTTGTGAGAGATACGTTTCCATCGTATCTATAATTTTTTATCATTCCATGCCAATATTATACACCTTTCACATATTTTTGGCAACAATTTATATGATTTATTGGACTAACATATTGATCCAGTGCCCAGTGCCACTTCCTATTTGTTGCAAGTTTTTTGTTTCACAGAATATCCATATCAAATGAAGTCCAAACATGATAAAACTTTGCGGAGATTTTTTTTTGAATATATGAGAATTTTTGGGAGAAGAATCAGCGCAAGACGGTGCTCGAGGTGCCTACTAGGCACCAGGGCACGCCAGGGGGTGCCCGGCGCGCCCTGATGGGTACTGGGCACCTCATAAGGCGGTTGCTACCCTTCTTTTGCCGCAAGAAATATAATTTATGGATAAAAGTCCCCTCAAAATTTCAGCCCAATCAGAGTTACAGATCTCCGAGAAATTAAGAAACGGTGAAGGGCTGAAAAATAGGAACATGAAATAGAAGAGAACAGAGAGAGAGAGATGCAATCTCGGAGGGGCTCTAGCCCCTCCACAGCCATGGAAGCCATGGACCAGAGGGGAAACCCTCCTCCCATCTAGGGGGGAGGCCAAGGAAGAAGAAGAAGGAGGGAGGCTCTCTCCCCCTCTCTTCCGGTGGCGCCGGAGTGCCGTCGGGGCTAGGATCGTGACGGCGATCTACACCAACAACCTTGCTACCGTCAACACCAACTTTGTCCCCCCTATGCCGCGGTGTAACCTCTCTATTACCGATGTAATTCTTTACTTAAACATGGTGCTCAACACTATATATTATTATCCAATGATATGTGGTTATCCTATGATGTTTGAGTAGATCTGTTTTGTCCTATGGTTTAATTGATGATCATGATTGGTTTTAGTTGTATATTTTATTTTGGTGCTGTCCTATGGTTCCCTCCATGTCATGCAAACGTGAGGATTCCCCATTGTAGGGTGTTGCAATACGTTCATGATTCTCTTATAGTGGCTGGCGAGAGTGACATAAACTTATACCCGAGTAAGGGGGTTGTTGCGTATGGGAGTAAAGAGGACTTGATACTTAATGCTATCGTTGGGTTTTACCTTAATGATCGTTGGTAGTTGCGGATGCTTTCTAGAGTTCCAATCATAAGTGCATATAATCCAAGTACGGAAAGTATGTTAGCTCATGCCTCTCCCTCATATAAAATTGCAATAATGACTACCGGTCTAGTTATCGATTGCCTAGGGACAAATAACTTTCTTGTGTGACAGAACCTTTATACAAAACAATTAACTTTATTATCTTGCAAATTATTCATAGTTTTATTCTGGCAAAGAACTTCCAGTTTTCTTCTTATTCTAGATAAAGCAAACGTTAAGTGTGCGTAGAGTTGTATCAGTGGTCGATAGAACTTGAGGGAATATTTATTCTACCTTTAGCTCCTCTTTGGGTTTGACGCTCTTATTTATCAAAAAGGCTACAAACGATCCCCTATACTTGTGGGTTATCAAGACCTTTTTCTGGCACTGTTGCCGGGGAGCAATAGCGTGGGGTGAATATTCTCATGTGTGCTTATATGCATTATCACTAAGTAATTTTTATTTCCTATTCTAAGTTGTTCTCTATCTTTAGTTATGGATATGGAGCATGAAATACCAAAACAAATAGTTGTACTTGCTACTCATGGAGATGGGGAACCTCCTGAAACCTTCAATGCCCGTTATGTGAAAAATATTAAACACTACTTTGATAATCTTGAGAAAACACCATTCAACTTGATAATGGGAGACACATTGGATCAACATGAATACTTTAGGGATTATCGCTTGACGCAGAAAGGGAAACTCTTATGGGATCAAATTGATTATTTGCAATGGTATGCTTGGAATTTATGCTTGAGATATGATTATACTTGTTGCTCTAGGATGAAGGCTCCACACCTTCCCTTTTCATGTGAATTTAGTGATAATGAAACCTTGGCTTCTTATGCTAATGGTAGATATGATTAATATGATGTGGAACGAATAGAAGAATTTGTTGCTTTTAAGGGTGCTTATGACATTGAATCTCTGTTTGAAAAGTATGAAGATTATGATGATGATGTTTATAGACCTGAAAATTTTGCTACACTTAAATATTTCTATGAGAATTATAAATACAATTCCGATATTGATGTAATTATTGAGAAAGTCTCTACTGTCCAAGAAGAGACTAATATTTTGCAGGAATCTATGGAAGGAGAAATTGATGAAATTGCGAGCTCATTAGATGAAAAAGATGAGGAGGAGAGCGAAGAACAAAAGGAGGAAGAGCGGATTAGCTACCCGTGCCCACCTTCTAATGAGAGTAACTCTTCAACTCGTACATTGTTTAATTTCCCTTTGTGCTTATCGAAGGACAAATGCTATGATGATTGTTATGAAACCTTGGATTCGTTTGAAATATCCCTTTTTGATGAACTTGATGCTTGCTATGCTTGTGGCCAAGATGCCAATTTAAATTATGATTATGGAGATGAACTTGCTATAGTTCCTTATGTTAAGAGTGAAATTGTTGCTATTGCACCCATGCACTTATTAAGGAATATATTGATGGGTTGTATTTTACCACTACACATGATGATTTTTATGAGTATAATATGCATGTGCTTGCTGCTCCTACTTGCTATTATTATGAGAGAGGAACCACATCTTCACCTCTTTATGTTTCCAATACAATAAAATTGCAAGAAACTGTTTATACTATGTATTGGCCTTTACTTGATGTGCATGAATTGTTCTTTTATGACATGCCGATAAATAGGAAGAGAGTTAGACTTTGTCATTGCATGATATATGTTGCTTTGTGCTCACTACTAAATTATAAATCATTGCTAATTAAAATTGACTTTGATATACCTTGGGATCCGGGTGGATCAATTACTTGAGCACTTTATGCCTAGCTTAATGGCTTTAAAGAAAGCGCTATCAGGGAGACAACCCGAAAGTTTTAGAGAATCATTTTATTCTGTTGTGTGATTTTATAAAATTTAAAAACAAAAAAAATATAGTGGGGAACCTAAAACTTTTTCAAAAAGAAAAGGGAAAGTGAGAAAGACGAGCATTGTAAAAGTGGGAGCTAGCCTTGAACTTTGTTCATGCCCATAGAAACTTTGTGAATTTTAATTGCAGAAACTTTTCAACAAAAATAATTATCCCCTTGTACAAGTCCATTGTATTATAAAAATAATGTGCCAAGATTTTCCTTTAGGATGATTAGATTGCTTGTTTGGTATGTGCGGTGCAGAAACAGAAACTTTTGTTGTAGTGTGTGAATATACATTTTTTACTGGAACATGCAAAAATTCTGAAATTTTTGCACAGTACTTCGACACAAATTGTTTATTTTGTCCTAATTGTTCAGAATTTTTAGAGTTACAGAAGTATAGTCAAAGTTCAGATTGCTACAGACTGTTCTGTTTTTTATGCATTGTTTTGCTTGTTTTGATGGAACTATGGAGTGTATCGAGTGGTATAAGCCATGGAGAAGTTAGAATACAGTGTGGATAATGCACAAATAAAATATGAATGGGTTTGCAACAGCACTTAAATTAGTGATTTGTTTTACTATGCTAACGGATCTCACGGAGGTTTGTTAAGTTTTGTGTGGATGAAGCTGAAGGAAATATGCCCTAGAGGAAATAATAAAGTTGTTATTTTATATTTGCTTATTCATGATAAAGGTTTATTATTCATGCTAGAATTGTATTGATTGGAAACTTCAATACATGTGTGAATACATAAACAAATACCGTGTCCCTAGTAAGCCTCTACTAGACTAGCTCGTTGATCAAAAGATGGTTAAGGTTTCCTAACCATAGACATGTGTTGTCATTTGATAACGGGATCACATCATTAGGAGAATGATGTGATGGACAAGACCCATCCGTTAGCTTAGCATAATGATCGTTCAGTTTATTGCTATTGCTTTCTTCATGTCAAATACATATTCCTTCGACTATGAGATTATGCAACCCCCGAATACCAGAGGAATACCTTGTGTGCTATCAAACGTCACAACGTAACTGGGTGATCATAAAGATGCTCTACAGGTATCTCCGAAGGTATTTGTTGTGTTGGCATAGATCGAGATTAGGATTTGTCACTCCAAGTATCAAAGAGGTATCTCTGGGCCCTCTCGGTAATACACATCATAAGAAGCCTTGCAAGCAAATGACTAATGAGTTAGTTACGAGATGATGTATTATGGAACGAGTAAAGAGACTTGCCGGTAACGAGATTGAACTAGGTATAGAGATACCTACGATCGAATCTCGGGCAAGTAACATACCGATGGACAAAGGGAATTATGTATGTTGTCATAACGGTTTGACCGATAAAGATCTTCGTAGAATATGTAGGAGCCAATATGGGCATCCAGGTTCCGCTATTGGTTATTGACCGGAGAGGTGTCTCGGTCATGTCTACATAGTTCGCGAACCCGTAGGGTCCGCACGCTTAATGTTCGTTGACGATATAGTATTATATGAGTTATGTATGTTGGTGACCGAATGTTGTTCAGAGTCCTGGATGAGATCACGGACATTACGAGGAGCTCCGGAATGGTCCGGAGGTAAAGATTGATATATAGGATGATATGGTTAGGCCAAGGGGTAAGGCCCATAGGGCTTTAGGCCGGTGCAAAAGGATGTTTTGCAGAGGTCAGGGTCCAAACGCCGGAGACCCTGGCGTCTGGCCCTGGGCTAGACGCCGAGGCCCATGGTGTCTGGGCCAGACGCCGAGGATTGTGGCGTCTAGTCCTGGAAGTCCGAGAAGGACTCTTCCTTGTGGGCAAAACCGACTTTGTGGAGGCTCTTTCTCCAAATTTCGACCCCAGGGCTCAACATATAAATAGAGGGGCAGGGCTAGCACCTGGAATACCTCAAGATTAGCCAAGCCGTGTGCCGGCAACCCCGTCCCCTCTAGTTTATCCTCCGTCTAGTTTCTGTAGTGCTTGGCGAAGCCCTGCAGAGATTGTTCTTCATCACCAACCGTCAGCACACCGTCGTGCTGTCGGAACTCATCTACTACTTCGCCTCTCTTGCTGGATCGAGAAGACGAGGACGTCATCGAGCTGAACGTGTGCTGAACATGGAGGTGCCGTACTTTTGGTACTTGATCGGGATGGATCGTGAAGGTGTACGACTACATCAACCGCGTTGATAAAAGCTTCCACTTAGCGATCTTCAAGGGTATGAAGATGCTCTCCCCCTCCCGTAGCTATGCATCTCCATGGATAGATCTTGCGTGTGCGTAGAAATTTTTTTGTTTTCCATGCAATGTTTCCCAACAGTGGTATCAAAGCCAGGTCTAGGCGTAGATGATATGCACGAGTAGAACACAAAGAGGTGTGGGCGGTGATGTTCATACTGCTTACCACCAACGTCTTATTTTGATTCGGCGGCATTGTGGGATGAAGCGGCACGGACCAACCTTACACTACTGGAATCAGCTTCTTTGCCATCCGCCATGGCGGACGGCAAAGGCATAGATCACGGACGGCAAAATGCTTTGCCATCCGCTAGCGGACGGCAAACTGTCCGGATGAAAGCCTGCCAGCAAAGGCCTTCTTTGCCGTCCGCTTCTTAGAAACGGACGGCAAAGGATTACGCCGTCCGCCATCCGAGGCCAGCAGACGGCAAACACAGCTGACGGCAGTGCGGTGGCATGAGAGCCGTTAGGGGGTTAACGGCGCTCTTTGCCATCCGCTGGCGGACGGCAAAGAGCCCAGCTAGGCAGCACTGGGAAGCTGCCACGTGTCCAGATATGCCGTCCGCCAGCAGACGGCAAAGAGGTTTGAATCATTATCGTCTGCTGGCAGACGGCATAGATGGTCACTTTGTCGTCCGCCAGCAGACGGCAAAATGACCAAATAGGCAGCCAGTTTTCCCAGTTTGCACAGGTGACTGCCATGTGTCCTCTTTGCCGTCTGCCAGCGGACGGCAAAGAGGCTATATATCCCCTGTTTTTATTTAAATCCCATTAATTAGACATGGTTTCAAACACAGATATACATGCATACATATCCAACATATCCAACAGCATGTCCAACAACATATTTCATCCAATCCAACAACATAGTTCAACAAAGTCCAACATATCCATATATACATAACCAGAAACAAGTTTCCAACAACATATCCATATAGACATACATATCCAAACAAGTTTTCATAAACAACAAGGAAGCACCACAAGAATAGTACACTCCATGAATCCAAGCTTCCTCATGTAAAGCAAATCTGCAAATTGGGAAAGATGAAAGTTAGAAGAAGAAGAAGAAGAAGAAGACTAGTTAGAAGAAGAAGAAGAAGATTTTTTTTCTTCTCTTTCTTTTTCTCCTCTCCTCTTCTTTATCTTCTTCTTCTTCTAACTAAGGTAGGTAAAAATGTCATTTTATTGCTAAGCTAGGTAAAAATGCTAAGTGTAGGTCATTTTAGAGCTAAGGTAGGTAAATAGGTCATTTTGGAGCTTAGTAAGGTTATTATGTCATTTTCGAGGAAAATAAGCTAAGTCTATATCATTCTGGAGCTAACAAAGATTATCATGCCATTTTTTACCTAAGTATGCTAAGTATGTCATAAATGAACTGAATAAGCTAAGTATAGCTTATTTTTTATCTAACTTAGGTAATTATGCCATTTAGGAGGAAAATAAGCTAAGTATCCATTTGTAAAGAAAAACACTAGAGAAATCTTACCCTCATCACAACAAATGTGATGAAGATCGCAACTAAGGTAACAATTGATCCAACTGCATAATGATACCAAGCCTCATTATCAATGGCATATTTTCTAATCTTCTTAAGCTTCAGGCGCATTGCATCCATCTTCAAGCGCATTGCATTCATCTTCATCTTGTGATCATCGATGGCATCGGCAACATACAACTCCAATGTCATCTTCTCTTCTTCAATTCTTTTAATTTTTTCTTTCAAATACTCATTTTCTTTTTTAACTAAATTTAACTTCTTGACAAGAGGGTCCGTTTCAAATTCCGGTTCACATACCTCCTAGATTAAAATATCTCTATGTCAACTTGATGGCCATAATTTGCATAAATGCGAAATGCAACAAATAGTTATGAAAGAGAATTTACCACATCTGAATCATAAAGCGGGCGAGGGCCGACCGGGACGGAAATCAAGACCATGGCACTATGTATAAGAAACAATCATACAAAGTAAGCAAATTATAAATACCAACTATATAAATCATACAATCATACAAATAACTATATAAATCAAGTACAACATAAAAATTTGAATACCTAATAATCATTATCGGTAATGACATGCTCGTCATCATCATTAATAAAAGCATCATCATCATCACTATCGGTAATGACGTGCTCATCATCATCATTAATAAATGCATCATCATGTGGAAGGCCACCTTTACGTAATCGTTCAAGCATTGACAGGTCATCTGCAGCAGTAACTTCTTCTTCTTCCGGCTCTTCTTGTTCCAGCTCAGGGGTGAAGTCGGATTCACTATCGTTGTCTACTTCAATGTTCTGGGGTGGAGTAGAGCGGTTCTTGAAACGTTTTTTGGAAAGACGTATTTCTTGGAAGAATTCTCCTTCGTCATATGTGTCTTGGTTAATGTGAGGTTCATAATCCTTTTCATTGGGGGGAGGTGGTCTAACACGTGGCGGCACTTCATAAACGATGTCCCAACCACTGAGATTTGGATCACTTTGACAGGCCCACGGTAGATAGAAAACTTGGGTTTCCTGTTGAGCCGTAATATAGACATCGGGAACATCCAAATGGGTGCTTTGTTTGATTTCGACTAGCCCTATATGTTCATGAGTCCTTCTAGTCTCCCTCGGCTGGAACCAATAACATCTGAAGACTACGATGTTTGGTGGGTTTTCACCATAGAATTCAAGTTCATAAATTGCTTCAACTCTTCCATAATACTCGATACCTCCTTCGCCGATAGCAGAGACACAACAATTTGTAGACTTTCGGTCGGCCATAGATAGCTCTTTGCCATAGGTACGAAAGCGATACCCGTTGATGTCATATTTGTCAAATGAACGGACCTTATAGTCAAAACCATTAGCTACTTGTCTCAATTCGTCATCCATAATCTCTGAATTAGCCTACAAGTTTAATACGAAAGGATTGTTGCATTAGTCGCAAATTAGCCAAAGAAAAAAAGTGTCTAATGGAAATTACCGTTTTTTTGAACCAAGATATGAAACCGGGAAATTCGGCTCCTTGTTTTGCCAGAAGCTCATACTCTTCGACGGAATCCTTTTGGATCACCGCTCCATATGAGAATATGGCGACATATCGACTGCATCAAAAATCCAGGAATAAGAGAAGTTCAAAGGAATTAGAAGTTGTGAAACAATGTACCGAGATCTTACTCGATGTACGGCCGCACTTCTGTTAGGTTGTTGAAGAGATACAGCGAAATGGTCCGCCATTCTTCAACATCCAACCTTACTGGTTTCCAACCACCGGCTGGTGCAAGATTCCCTTTGAATAGGCTGAGGTTGGATTGACCCTTTTGAGGTTCGTCAGCATTGTACCGAGGCTTCGGATTATGCAAATGATGATTTTTGGCTTCGTAGTGTGAGGTCACGAAGTTTGCCGCCTCCTCAGTGATGAATGCCTCCGCCATCGATGCTTCTATTCTACGTTTATTTTTACATTTTGCTCGAAGCGTCTTCTGCATCCTCTCAGTTGAGTAGCACCAACGATTTTGCACGGGCCCCCCCAATCGTGCCTCGGTCGGGAGATGCAAAATCAAGTGTTGCATTGGATTAAAGAAGCTTGGCGGAAAGATCTTCTCTAACTTGCAGATTAACTCCGGTGCCAACTGTTCCATTTCTTCTAGGAGGCCAGGTGATAGTTCTTTCGCACAAAGAACACGGAAGAAATAGCTCAGCTCTGCCAGTACTAGCCATTCATCCTCAGGGATGAAGCCACGCAACATCACCGGCATTATCCGCTCAATCCATATGTGCCAATCATGACTTTTTAGACCAAATATTTTCAATTTTTGAAGGCTCGCTCCCCTCTTTAGATTTGCTGCATACCCATCGGGGAACATCAACTGCATTTTCACCCACAAAATAATTTCCTTCATAGCTGGCCTTCCAAGATTGAACCATGCCTTTTGCTTTGTCCAGTTGATCCCCTTTCCTTTTGGTTCTTTCATGTTTTGTAACGGTCTATCACATAGCTCCTCTTGATCGACTCTAGCCTTAGGATTATCCTTTGATTTCCCCTCTATGCCAAACAATGTACCAAAAATGGCTTCGGCGATATTCTTTTCAGTGTGCATCACGTCGATGTTGTGTGGGCAAAGGAGGTCTTTGAAGTAAGGCAGATCCGAGAAGCATGTCTTGTGAGTCCAGGCGTGTTCCTTATTATACCCCTTGAAATACCCTGGATGCTCTGGATCTGGCTCGAGAGCGTTTAACTGATCTAGCATCTATTGGCCTGTCAACGCAGGTGGTGCAGAGTGTTTGACAACTCTACCTTTGATGAAGTTCTTCTTGTCTTTCCTGAACTTATGGCCAGGATGTAGAAACGGTCTATGCAAGTCGAAGCAACTATACTTGCGCCCTGCCATCAGCCAACGAACCTCAAGAGCTCCCTTGCATGTGGGGCACGGGAACCTTCCATGCAGACACCAGCAAACGAATAGCGCATACGCCGGCAAGTCATGCATCGAGTACATGTACCAGGCACGCATTATGAAGTTCTGTTTGCTAAAGGCGTCGTATGTCTTGAACCCATTATCCCAAGCTTCTTGCAATTCGTTCTTAAGCGGCTGCCTGTACACATTCATATTCTTCCCCGAATAGTTGGGCCCTGGAATTATCAACGTCAGGAAAATATTCTTTCGTTGCATAATCTACCCGGGGGGGAGATTGAGTGGAATGACAAACATGGGCCAACAGCTGTATGGGGCTGCCATCTGACCAAACACACTGAACCCATCTGTGCTGACGGCAACTCGAGGATGCCTTGGATCTGCCGTTTTTTCCTTATGTAATGCATCGAAGTGCTTCCACGCTTCACCATCCGATGTGTGCACCATCATCACATTCCCATCTGCATCTAGTTCGGTTCTTTTGCCCGTTTTGTGCCATGTCATCTTCCTGGCCGTCTCTTCGACAATGAAAATACGTTGAAGTCTTGGTACAATTGGCATATACCGAAGAACATTAACGGGTATTTTGGTCTGCGTCTTCTCACCCATACCGTTGTCTACCACAACATACCTGGAAGAATTGCAAATGGGACAATAGTTCAAGTCCTCATACTGAAGCCTAAATAAGACACATCCTTTCTCATAGGCATGTATCTTATCATAGGGCATCTTAAGAGCACGGAGGATTTTGTCTGACTGGTACAGGTTTGGAGGTAGCACATGGCCTTTGGGTAGAAATCATCTGAATACTGTCATCATCGCGTTGTAGCATTCTCTGCCCAAGTTGAATTGAGCCTTCAAAGCCATTATTTGTGACATGGTATCCAGCTGACAAAGCTTAGTGTGCTCGTGGAGAGGACGTTTTGAGGACTCCAACATTTCAGTGAAGGCCTTTGCAGATTCCTCCATCTCCTCGTCCGAGTCCCGAGCATCGTCAAAGTCTTGCACCATGTCTGCGGTCCCGGTACCATGCTCGTCGGTGCGACGACGAACCTCGGCTCTGGCACGTTGGGCAGACTCACCATGTAATGTCTAGACCGTGTAACCAGGCGTAAAACCAAACTTCTGCAGGTCTTTACTCATTTCAAGATCGTCCCTCTTTTTATAGTTGTCGCAACGGGCACAGGGGCACCAGCTAAATTCCTGGCCATTTGCAAATGCGGCTCTGACAAACCCCTTGGTTTTTGTTAACCATTCCTCGGTCCAAACTTTCTGACTAGTGTAACCGGTGTACATCCATGCACAATCACTCATATTGACTTCCTACTGGACACACAAGAAATATATACATAATTAAGCAAACCATATCCATCAGTTAATGGAGTTTGTCAGTTTTATTACGTCCATGCAACCTACACACTAATAGGTAAAGATAGGTCCTAATCCCACCCGAGTATGTGTAGATTGGGTTCATTTTCCCATGCTCTGCTCCGGATCCGACGCAAAATTTGGGCAACACCTCCTCGCTGTTCTCCTGATACACGTCTCGGTAATAAGCAGAGAGAATGTGTACCCGAAGAACAACAGGGAGGCACTGACGAAATTCTGCATCGGATCCGGAGCTGAGCATATGGGAAAACGAACCCAATCTACACATACTCGGGCTGTCCATGGAAAACGTTGGACAATTCGAAAGAATCACGATTATAAATATGCAAATGCATGCATATTTATAGATGTAACCCTTTCGAACGGGAGACGCATAGTGGTCACGCATACTGATGATTGAAGACACCTATAGCAAGTGTTAGGGGGTTCCTTGGCGTCGATGGAACCCTAAATAGCAAGTGTCATCGGTGCGAGATACATGTGGCACTCGGCGTTGAACACTAGATCCACATCCCACAAGTGAAGCCGGCGCCCGGCGTCCCGCAACAATAGTTCTGGTGGCCGATGACGGTCGAGCACCTTGGCGAATTCACAATGGTGTTCGACCGCCACCGACGCCGAGAACTGTTGATGTGGGACGCCGGACGCCGGCGTCACTTGTGGGACGTGGATGTAGTGTTCAACACCGACGGCCACATGTATCTCGCACCGACGATACTTGCTATTTAGGGTTCCATCGACTTCTTTTTTTCATCTTCAACTTCTACTTCTTTTTTTCATCATCTTCTTCTTCTACTACTTATTGTTCTTTTTTCTTCTTCTTCTTCCTCTTCTTCTTTTTCTTTTTTTTCATCTTTCTTGATTATTCTTAAAAACAGGAAAAAAACCTAAACAATTAAAACTATAAACTAAATGTAACCTAAAATAAACTAAATTAACCTAAACTAAACTAAATAAACTAAACTAACCTAAACTAAACTAACCTAAACTAAACAAATATAAACTAAATCTAAAAAACAGAAAAAAAAACTCACCACGATGAGGGGCGGGGCGGCGGCGGGGCAGGGCCAGGCGGTGCGGCCGGGTGGTGCGGTGCGGCTGGGCGGCGGTGGCTCGGGACAAGGGCGGGGCGGGGCGGGCGGCCGGCAACTCGGGACGGAGGCGGCGCGGCCGGGCGGGCGGGGCGTAGCGGCAGGCGGCGGCGGCTCGTCTAGGCGGCGACGGCTCGGGACGGGCGGGGCGGGGCGGCCGACGATGTGGGTGGCGCGGGGCGGGGGCGGCTGAGGTGCGGCCGGTCGGGCGGGGCGGCACGGCCGGCGGCGGCGGCTGGGCTGGGCGGGGCGGGCGGCGGCGCGGCCGGGCGGCGGCAGGGGTGACGGGTCAGGGTGGCTCGGGCAGGGAGAGAGAGGGAATGGACAGATCAGGCGCGGGCACGGCCCCTTATCTGCTAGGTCACAGCTCATTGCCGTCTGCCAGCAGACGGCAAAGAGCGTACCTAGTTGGGTGGGGCCGGGGGAAACGGACGAACTAATGGCCATCTTCTTTGTCGTCTGCTGACGGACGGCAAAGATGTTTTGCCGTCAGCCGGCATACGACAAAGAAGATGGCCGTTTGGTCGCCCTCGTACGCCCGCCACCCACCCTCTTTGCCCTCCGCTAGCGGACGGCAAAGATAGGCTGATGGCAAAGCCATCCGTTGCCGTCCGCTGGTTCTTTGCCTTCAGTTTTCTGGTGGCTGATGGCAAAGCCTTTCTTTGCCGTCCGCTAGCTGACGGCAAAGAAGTGGCAGACGGCAAAGAAGTGGATTCCAGTAGTGTTACATGTCAACGTACATGAGATCGGTTCCACCGACAGACATGCAACTAGTTTTGCATAAAGGTGGCTGGCGGGTGTCTGTTTCTCCAACTTTAGTTGAATCAAATTTGACTGCGGCTAGTCCTTGAAGAAGGTTAAAACAGCAAACTTGATAAATCACCGTTGTGGTTTTGCCGTAGGTAAGAACGGTTCTTGCTAGAAGCCCGTAGCAGCCACGTAAAACTTGCAACAACAAAGTAGAGGACGTCTAACTTGTTTTTGCAGGGCATGTTGTGATGTGATATGGTCAAGACATGATGTGATATACGTTATTGTATGAGATGATCATGTTTTGTAATTTATCAGCAACCGGCAGGAGCCTTATGGTTGTCTCTTTATTGTATGAAATGCAAATGCCATGTAATTGCTTTACTTTATCGCTATGCGTTAGCAATAGTTGTAGAAGCAATAGTTGGCGAGACAACCCCGACGCAACGATGGAGATCAAGGTGTTGAGCCAGTGACGATGGAGATCATTACGATGCTTTGGAGATGGAGATCAAAAGCACAAGATGATGATGGCCATATCATGTCACATATTTTGATTGCATGTGATGTTTATCCTTTATGCATCTTATTTTGCTTAGAACGGCGGTAGCATTATAAGATGATCCCTTCACTAAATTTCAAGATAAAAGTGTTCCCCCTGAGTATGCACCGTTGCTAAAGTTCGTCATTTCGAAGAACCTCGTGATGATCGGGTGTGATAGACTCTACGTTCACATACAACGGGTGTAAGACAGTTTTCCACATGAAGAATACTTGGGTTAAACTTGACGAGCCTAGCATGTACAGACATGGTCTCGGAACACTGGAGACCGAAAGGTTGAACATGAGTCATATAGTAGATATGATCAACATGAAGATGTTCACCGTTGAAGACTACTCCATCTCACGTGATGATCGGACATGGTTTAGTTGATTTGCATCATGTATCAATTAGATAACTTGAGGGATGTTAATTTAAGTAGGAGTTCATTAGTAATTTGATTAATTGAACTTAATTTATCATGAACTTAGTCTTGATAGCATTTGCAAATTATGTTGTAGATCAATAGCTCGCAATATAGCTCCCCTATGTTTTTGATATGTTCCTAGAGAAAAACTAAGTTGAAAGATGATAGTAGCAATGATGCGGACTGGATCTGTGATCTGAGGATTATCCTCATTGATGCACAAAAGAATTATGTCCTTGATGCACCGCTAGGTAACATACCTATTGCAGGAGCAGATACAGACGTTATGAATGTTTGGCAAGCTCGATATGATGATTACTTAATAGTTTAGTGCGCCAAGCTTTACGGATTAGAACCGGGACTTCAAAAACATTTTGAACGTCACAGAGCATATGAGATGTTCCAAAAGCTGAAATTGGTATTTCAGACTCATGCCCGTGTCGAGACGTATTAGACCTCTGACAAGTACTTTGTCTACAAGATGGAGGAGAATAGCTCAGCCATTGAGCATGTGCTCAGAATGTCTGGGTACTACAATCGCTTGAATCAAGTGGGAGTTAATCTTCCAGATAAGATAGTGATTGACATAGTTCTCTAGTCACTATCACCAAGCTACTAGAACTTCGTGATGAACTACAATATGCAAGGGATGACGAAAATGATTCCCGAGCTCTTCACGATGCAGAAATCAGCGAAGGTAGAAATCAAGAAAGAGCATCAAGTGTTGATGGTTAACAAGACCACTAGTTTCAAGAAAAAGTGCAAGGGAAAGAAAGGGAACTTCAAGAAGAATGGCAAGCAAGTTGCGGCTCCCGTGAAGAAGCCCAAAGCTAAACCCAAGCCTGAAACTGAGTGCTTCTACTGCAAAGGAAATGGTCACTAGAAGCGGAACTGCCCCAAATACTTGGCGAATAAGAAGGATGGCAAAGTGGACAGAGGTATATTGGATATACATGTTATTGATATGTACTATACTAGTGTTCGTAAGTAACCCCTGGGTATTTGATACCGGTTCAGTTGCTAAGATTAGGAACTCAAAACAGGAGTTGCAGAATAAACGGAGACTAGTAAAGGGCGAGGTGACGATGTGTGTTGAAAGTGTTTCCAAGATTGTTATGATCACCATCGCACACTCCCTCTATCTTCGGGATTAGTGTTAAGCCTAAATAAATGTTATTTGGTGTTTGCGTTGAGCATGAATATGATTAGATCGTATTTATTGCAATATGGTTATTCATTTAATTCAGAGAATAATTGTTGTTATATTTACATGAATAAAACCTTCTATGGTCATACACCCAATGTGAATGGTTTATTGAATCTCGATCTTAGTGATACACATATTCATAATATTGATGCCAAAAGATGCAAAGTTGATAATGATAGTGCAACATACTTGTGGCACTGCCGTTTAGGTCATATTGGTGTAAAGCGCATGAAGAAACTCCATGCGGATGCACTTTTGGAATCACTTGATTATGAATCATTTGATACTTGTGAACCATGCATCATGGGCAAGATGACTAAAACTCCGTTCTCCAGAACAATGGAGCGAGCTAATGACTTATTGGAAATAATACATATCAATGTATGCGGTCCAATGAGTGTTGAAGCACGCGGCGAGTATCTTTATTTTCTAACCTTTACAGATGATTTGAGTAGGTATGGGTATATCTACTTGATGAAACAGAAGTCTGAAACATTTGAAAAGTTCAAAGAATTTCAGAGTGAAGTAGAGAATCATCGTAACAAGAAAATAAAGTTTCTACGATCTGATCGCGGAGGCGAATATTTGAGTTATGTGTGTGGCCTTCATTTAAAACAATGTGGAATTGTTTCACAACTCACGCCACCTGGAACACCACAGCGTAATGGTGTGTCCGAACGTCGTAACCGTACTTTATTAGATATGGTGCGGTCTATGATGTCTCTTACCGATTTACCACTATTGTTTTGGGGTTATGCATTAGAGATAGCCGCATTCATGTTAAATAGGGCACCGTCTAAATCCGCTGAGACGACACCGTATGAACTTTGGTTTGGCAAGAAACCAAAGCTGTCGTTTCTTAAAGTTTGGGGATGCGACACTTATGTCAAAAGGCTTCAGCCTGATAAGCTCGAACCCAAATCGGAGAAGTGCGTCTTCATAGGATACCCTAAGGAAACTATTGGGTACACCTTCTACCACAGATCCGAAGGCAAGATCTTTGTTGCAAAGAATGGGTCCTTTCTAGAGAAGGAGTTTCTCCCGAAAGAAGTGAGTGGGAGGAAAGTAGAACTTGATGAGGTAATTGTACCTTCTCATGAATTGGAAAGTAGCACATCACAGAAACCCGTTCCTGTGATGCCTACACCAACTAGAGAGGAAGCAAATGATGATGATCATGAAACTTTGGATCAAGTTACTACTGAACCTCATAGGTCGACCCGAGCACGATCCGCACCAGAGTGGTACGGTAATCCTGTTCTGGAAGCTATGTTATTAGACCATGGCGAACCCACGAACTATGAAGAAGCTAAGATGAGCCCAGATTCCGATAAATGGCTTGAGGCCACGAAATCTGAGATAGTATCCATGTATGAGAACAAAGTATGGACTTTGGTAGATTTGCCTGATGATCGGCAAGCCATAGAGAATAAATAGATCTTCAAGAAGAAGACTGACGTTGATGGTAATGTTACTATCTACAAAGCTTGACTTGTCGAAAAAGGTTTTCGACAAATTCAAGGGGTTGACTACAATGAGACTTTCTCACCCGTAGTGATGCTTAAGTCTGTCCGAATCATGTTAGCAATTGCCGCATTTTATGATTATGAAATCTAGCAAATGGACGTCAAAACTGCATTCCTTAATGGATTTCTTAAAGAAGAGTTGTATATGATGCAACCAGAAGTTTTTGTCGATCCGAAAGGTGCTAACAAAGTGTGCAAGCTCCAGCGATCCATCTATGGACTGGTGCAAGCATCTCGGAGTTGGAATATACGCTTTGATGAGGTGATCAAAGCATATGGTTTTATACAGACATACGGTGAAGCCTATATTTACAAGAAAGTGAGTGGGAGCTCTGTAGCATTTCTGATATTATATGAGGATGACATATTGTTGATTGGAAATGATATAGAATTTCTGGATAGCATAAAAGGATACTTGAATAAGAATTTTTCAATGAAAGACCTCGGTGAAACTACTTACATATTGAGCATCAAGATCTATAGGGATAGATCGAGACGCTTAATAGGACTTTCACAAAGCACATACCTTGGCAAAGTTTTGAAGAAGTTCAAAATAGATCAGTCAAAGAAAGGGTTCTTGCCTGTGTTGCAAGGTGTGAAGTTGAGTAAGACACAAAGCCTGACCACGGCAGAAGATAGAGAGAGAATGAAAGTCATTCCCTATGCCTCAGCCATAGGTTCTATAAAGTATGTCATGCTGTGTACCAAACCTATTGTGTACCTTGCCATGAGTTTGGCAAGGGGGTACAATAGTGATCCAGGAGTAGATCACTGGACAGCGGTCAAAATTATCCTTAGAGGACTAAGGAAATATTTCTCGGTTATGGAGGTGATAAAGAGTTCGTCGTGAAGGGTTACGTTGATGCAAGCTTTAACACCGATCCGAATGACTCTGAGTCTCAATCTGGATACGTATTGAAAGTGGGAGCAATCAGCTAGAGTAGCTCCATGTAGAGAATTTTAGACATAGAGATTTGCAAAATACATATGGATCTGAATGTGGTAGGCCCGTTGACTAAACTTCTCTCACAAGCAAAACATGATCACACCTTAGTACTCTTTGGGTGTTAATCACATGGCGATGTGAACTAGATTATTGACTCTAGTAAACTCTTTGGGTGTTGGTCACATGGCGATGTGAAATATGGGTGTTAAATCACATGGTGATGTGAACTAGATTATTGACTCTAGTGCAAGTGGGAGACTGAAGGAAATATACCCTAGAGGCAATAATAAAGTTTTTATTTTATATTTCCTTATTCATGATAAAGGTTTATTATTCATGCTAGAATTGTATTGATCGGAAACTTAAATACATGTGTGAATACATAAACAAATACCGTGTCCCTAGTAAGCCTCTACTAGACTAGCTCGTTGATCAAAAGATGGTTAAGGTTTCCTAACCATAGACATGTGTTGTCATTTGCTAACGGGATCACATCATCAGGAGAATGATGTGATGGACAAGATCCATCCGTTAGCTTAGCATAATGATCGTTCAGTTTATTGCTATTGCTTTCTTCATGTCAAATACATATTCCTTTGACTATGAGATTATGCAACTCCCGGATATCAGAGGAATACCTTGTGTGCTATCAAACGTCACAACGTAATTGGGTGATCATAAAGATGCTCTACAGGTATCTCCGAAGGTATTTGTTGAGTTGGCATAGATCGAGATTAGGATTTGTCACTCCGAGTATCGGAGAGGTATATCTGGGCCCTCTCGGTAATACACATCATAAGAAGCCTTGCAAGCAAATGACTAATGAGTTATTTACGAGATGATGTATTACGGAATGAGTAAAGAGACTTGCTGGTAACGAGATTGAACTAGGTATAGAGACACCAATGATCGAATCTCGGGCAAGTAACATACCGATGGACAAAGGGAATTACATATGTTGTCATAACAGTTCGACCGATAAAGATCTTCGTAGAATATGTAGGAGCCAATATGGGCATCCAGGTTCCGCTATTGGTTATTGACCGGAGAGGTGTCTCGGTCATGTCTACATAGTTCTTGAACCCGTAGGGTGCGCATGCTTAACGTTCGTTCACGATATAGTATTATATGAGTTATGTATGTTAGTGACCGAATGTTGTACAGAGTCCCGGATGAGATCACGAACATGACGAGGAGCTCCGGAATGGTCTGGAGGTAAAGATTGATATATAGTATTATATGGTTAGGCCAAGGGGTAAGGCCCACAGGGCTTTAGGCCGGTGCAAAAGGATATTTTGCAGAGGTCAGGGTCCAAACGCCGGAGACCCTGGCGTCTGGCCCTGGGCTAGACGCCGAGGCCCATGGCGTCTGGGCCAGACGCCGAGGATTGTAGCGTCTGGTCCTGGAAGTCCGAGAAGGACTCTTCCTTGCAGGAAAAACCGACTTTGAGGAGGCTCTTTCTCCAAATTTTGACCCCAGGGCTCAACATATAAATAGAGGGGCAGGGCTAGCACCTAGAATACATCAAGATTCACCAAGCCGTGTGCCGACAACCCCGTCCCCTCTAGTTTATCCTCCGTCTAGTTTCTGTAGTGCTTGGCGAAGCCCTGCGGAGATTGTTCTTCATAACCAACCGTCACCACGCCGTCGTGCTGCCGGAACTCATCTACTACTTCGCCTCTCTTGCTAGATCGAGAAGGCGAGGACGTCATCGAGTTGAACGTGTGCTGAACGCGGAGCTGCCGTACTTTCGGTACTTGATCGGGACGGATCATGAAGGTGTACGACTACATCAACCGCGTTGATAAACGCTTCCGCTTAGCGATCTTCAAGGGTATGAAGATGCTCTCCCCCTCTCATAGCTATGCATCTCCATGGATAGATCTTGCGTGTGTGTAGAAAAAAATTTGTTTTCCATGCAACGTTTCCCAACAAAAGTGTTTGAAGATCGAGGAGGTCTCGATATGAGGAGAAGGAGGAGAGGCAATAGTTAAATCTTGGGGATGCCCAAGGCACCCCATGTAAATATTCAAGGAGACTCAAGCGTCTAAGCTTGGGGATGCCCCGGAAAACATCCCATCTTTCTTCAACAAGTATCGGTATGTTTCGGTTTTTCTTTTGTTCACGTGATATGAGTAAATCTTGGAGCGTCGTGTGCTTTTTATTTTTCTTTCAATAATGTACCATGCTAGTATGAGATAGTCCTTGGTTGATTTGTAGAATACTCATTGCACTTCACTTATATCTTTTGAGTATGGCTTTATAGAATGCTTCATGTGCTTCACTTATATCATTGAAAGTTTGGATTGCCTGTTTCTCTACCTATAGAAAACCATTATTTGTAGAATACTTTTTTGCTACACTTATATTTATTAGAGCATGGGCAAGTCTTTTGTAGAAAGAATTAAACTCTCTTGCTTCACTTATATCTATTTAGAGAGTCAATAGGAATTGGTCATTTGCATGGTTAGTCATAAAATCCTACATAAAACTTGTAGATCACTGAATATGATATGTTTGATTCCTTGCAATAGTTTTGCGATATAGAGATGATAATATGTGGGAGGTACTAGTGAATGATTGTGGTTAGTAAGAATATTGGTGTTAAGGTTTGTGATTCCCAAAGCATGCACGTATAGTCTCTCGTTGTGCTCAGAAGTTGGAGCATGATTTATTATTGATTGTCTTCCTTATGAGTGGTGGTCAGGGACGAGCAATGGTCTTTTCCTACCAATCTATCCCCTAGGGGCATGCCTAGTAGTACTTTGCTTCGAGGGCTAATAAACTTTCGCAATAAGTATGTGAGTTCTTTATGAGTAATGTGAGTCCATGGATTATACGCACTCTCACCTTTCTGCAATTTGCTAGCCTCTTCGATACCATGCATTGCCCTTTCTCAGCTTGAGAGTCGGTGCAAACTTCGCCGGTGCATCCAAACCCCGTGATATGATACGCTCTATCACACATAAGCCTTATTATATATTCCTCGAAACAACCACCATACCTACCTATTACGGCATTTCCATAGCCATTCCGAGATATATTGCCATGCAACTTTCACCATTCCGTTTTTATGACTTGAGAATTCATTGTCATATTGCTTTGCATGACTGTAAGATAGCTAGCATGATATTTTCATGGCTTGTCTGTATTTTGATATCTTTGCTACGCTAGATCATTGCACATCTTGGTACACCATGAGAGGCATTCAAATAGAGTCATATATTGTTCTAGGTATCTAGTTGTAATTTTTATTTCTTTTGAGTTGTAAGTAAATAGAAGTGTGTGATCATCATTATTTATTATTAGAGCATTGTCCCAGTGAGTAATGGATGATGAAGACTATGATTCCCCCACAAGTCGGGATGAGACTTCGGACAAAATATGAAAAAAAAAAAGAAAAAAAAGTGAGGCCAAAAAGAGCCCAAGAAAAAAAAGAAAGAAAGAAAAAAAGAAAAAAAAAGAAAAAAATGAGTGAAAAAGAGAGAAGGGCATTGTTACTATCCTTTACCACACGTGTGCTTCAAAGTAGCACCATGTTTTTCATATAGATAGTCTCCTATGTAGTTATTTTCATATACTAGTGGGAATTTTTCATTGTAGAACATGGCTTGTATATTCCGATGATGGGCTTCCTCAATTGCCCGAGGTCTTGAGCAAGCAAGTTGGATGCACACCTACTTAGTTTTCATATTGAGCTTTCATACACTTATAGCTCTTAGTGCATCCGTTGCATGGAAATCCCTACTCCTCGCATTGATATCAATTGATGGGCATCTCCATAGCCCGTTGATTAGCCATGTCGATGTGAGATTTTCTTACTTTTTTGTCTTCTCTATGTTTACCCCTATCATCATACTCTATTCCACCCAAAGTGCTATGTCCATGGCTTGCACTCATGTATTGCGTGGGGGTTGAAAAGGCTGAAGCGCGTTGAAAAGTATGAACCAATTTCTCGTCTTGTCATCGGGGTTGTGCATGATAAATACTTTATGTTAAGAAGATGGAGCATGGCAAAACTATATGATTTTGTAGGGATAACGTTCTTTAGCACTGATATTTTGAAAGACATGATTGTTTATTGGGATGCCTGGTTATTGATGTCTTTATGTCAAATTATAGACTATTGCTTTGAATCACTCGTGTCTTAATACTCATGCCATGATTAGATTATATGATCAAGATTATGCTAGGTAGCATTTCACATAAAAAATTATCTTTTTCACCATTTACCTACTCGAGGACGAGCAGGAATTAAGCTTGGGGATGCTGATATGTCTTTATCGCATCTATAATTTTTTATCGTTCCATGCCAATATTATACAACTTTCAAATACTTTTGGCAACAATTTATATGATTTATTGGACTAACATATTGATCCAGTGCCCAGTGCCAGTTCCTGTTTGTTGCATGTTTTTTGTTTTGTAGAATATCAATATCGAACAAAGTCCAAACGCGATAAAACTTTATGAAGATTTTTTTGGAATATATCTGAATTTTTGGAAGAAAAATCAACGCAAGACGGTGCTCGAGGGGCCCACTAGGCACCAGGGCGTGCCACGGGGTGCCCGGCGTGCCCTGATGGGTACAGGGCACCTCGTAAGGCGGTTGCTACAATTCTTTTGCCGCAAGAAAGATAATTTATGGATAGAAACCCCTCAAAATTTCAGCCCAATCGTAGTTACGGATCTCCAGGAAGTAAAGAAACGGTGAAGGGCTGAAAAACAGGAATGTGAAACAGAAGAGAACAGAGAGTGAGAGAGAGATCCAATCTCGGAGGGGCTCTCGCCCCTCTGCCGCCATGGAAGCCATGGACCAGAGGGGGAACCCTCCTCCCATCTAGGAGGCTGGCCAAATAAGAAGGAGGGGTGCTCTATCCCCCTCTCTCCCGGAGGAGCCGGAGTGCCGCCGGGGATAGGATCATGATGGCGATCTACACCACAACCTTGTTACCGTAAATACCAACTTTCTCCCCCTCTATGCAGCGGTGTAACCTCTCTATTCCCGCTGTAATTATCTACTTAAACATGGTGCTCAACACTATATACTATTATCCAATAATATGTGGTTATCCTATGATGTTTGAGTAGATCTGTTTTGTCCTATGAGTTAATTGATGATAATGATTGGTTTTAGTTGTATATTTTATTTTGGTGCTGTCCTATGGTGCCCTCCATGCCATGCAAACGTGAGGGATCCCCGCTGTAGGGTGTTGCAATAAGTTCATGATTCTCTTATAGTGGGTGGTGAGAGTGACAGAAACTGATACCCGAGTAAGGGGGTTGTTGTGTATGGGAGTAAGGAGGACTTGATACTTAATGCTATGGTTGGGTTTTACCTTAATGATCTTTGGTAGTTGCGGATGCTTGCTAGAGTTCCAATCATAAGTGCCTATAATCCAATTATGGAAAGTATGTTAGCTCATGTCTCTCCCTCATATAAAATTGCAATAATGATTACCGGTCTAGTTATTGATTGCCTAGGGACAAATAACTTTCTTGTGTGACAAAACCTTTATACTAAACAATTAACTTTATTATCTTGCAAATTATTTGCAGTTTTATTCTCGCAAAGAACTTCTAGTTTTATTCTTATTCTAGGTAAAGCAAATGTTAAGTGTGCGTAGAGTTGTATAGGTGGTCGATAGAACTTGAGGGAATATTTGTTCTACCTTTAGCTCCTTGTTGGGTTCGACAGTCTTATTTATCGAAAAAGGCTACAAACGGTCCTCTATACTTGTGGATTATCAGTGAGCTACGTTGGGATTTCCCCGAAGAGGAGGGGATGATGCAGCACAGTGGAGATAAGTATTTCCCTCAGTTATGAAACCAAGGTTATCAATCCAGTAGGAGAACCAAGCAACACTATGTAAACAGGACCTGCACACAAATAACAAATAGTTGCAACCCAACGCACAGAGGGGTTGTCAATCCCTCAACGGTATTGAGATAGATTAAATTGTATAGGATTTGATAAATAGATCTAACTAAAACACAAAATAAAATAAATAAAAGAAAATTGCAGCAAGGTATTTTTGGTTTTTAATATGTGATAGAAAATAGACCCGGGGGCCATAGTTTTCACTAGAGGCTTCTCTCGAGAAAATAGCATACGGTGGGTGAACAAATTACTATTGGGCATGTGATCGAAAGCAAATAATCATGATGATATCCAAGGCAATGATCATGTATATAGGCATCACGTCCAAGATTAATAGACCAAAACGATTCTACATCTACTACTATTATTCCACACATTGACCGCTATCCATCATGCATCTAGTGTATTAAGTTCATGGAAATACAGAGTAATGCATTAAGAAAGATGACATGATGTAGACAAGACAAACCCACGTATGAATAAACCTCATCTTGTTACCCTTAATAGCAATGATACATGTGTGTCATGTCTCTTTCTGTCACTGAGATTGAGCACCACAAGATCAAACCCATCAAAAAGCACCTCTTCCCATGGCAAGATAAATCAATCTAGTTGGCCAAACCAAACCAATAAATTGGAGAAGAAATAGGAGGCTATAACAATCATGCATAAAAGAGTTTAGAGAAAACTCAAATAATATTCATGGATAGATCAAATCATAAACTCACAATTCATTGGATCCCAACAAACACACCGCAAAAAGTCGAAACATCAAATAGATCTCCAAGAACATCGAGGAGAACATTGTATTGAAGATGAAAAAGAGAGAAGAAGCCATCTAGCTACTAACTACGGACCCGTAGGTCTGTGGTAAACTACTCACGCATCATCGGAGGGGTAGCAAGGATGATGAAGAACCCCTCCGTGATCGTTGCCCCCTCCGGCAGAGTGCTGGAAAAGGCCTCTAGATTGGATCTCGTGGTTCTGGAACTTGCGGCAGCAAAAAAGTGTTTCGTCTACTCCCCTAGGGTTTTTGGGATTTTATAGTATTTATAGAGGTGGAGATAGGTCAAGGCGGTGCCCGTGGGCTCCACTACCCACCAGGGCGCGCTGGAGGCCCCTGGCGCGCCCTGGTGCCTAGTGGGCCCCACTGGCCTCCTCTCATGGCCTCCAGAAGCTTCTAGGGTCTCTTCTTGCTAGAAAAAATCTCCAAAAAGTTTCATGACATTTGGGCTTCGTTTGGTATTGATATTTTGCAAAGTAAAAAAAACAAGCAAAAAACAGCAACTGGCACTGGGCACTAAGTTAATAGATTAGTCCCAAAAAATGATATAAAGTTGCTAGTAAATGTATATAAAACATCCAAGATTGATAATATAATAGCATGGAACAATAAAAAATTATAGATACGTTGGAGACATATCACATGACACGCCAGGTGAGTACTTTGAATGTACTCGCAAGATCACAACAAGCACACATGACAAACAACAACAAGGCATTTAACAAGTTGAATGCATAAACATGAGCATGATACTATATGAAGTGTATGTGGTGCAAGATCACGGTCCCTTGGACCAACTTACCATCTCGGGTTACCTCGTAACCACCATCAATAACTTACCATGTTGATCCTCAGTAGACCACATCAAAACCAACCATAGTGATCCTCACAAGATCACCAACTTTAGCATGTGCCATCTCGGTGTTATTAAGTGTGCCGGTTATTTATTTCTGTTAACCCACAGTGTGACCTACTACGAACTGTGTCCATATCCGAGGCCGCGGCTATTAATAGATTATACACTCTGCAGAGGTTAGTACACTGTACCCACACCACAGAATTCATGGCCTCGTGCTCCCATTCGGGTGGACCAAAGACATTCTGACAAAACCAATCTATTGCATGACACTCTCTCGGCCACTCCGACACACCCTCATTTGGGATATGTACTGGGTGGCCCCGGATGCCAACTCTTGACATCTGCCACCTATGTGGCCGGCCACCGCCGTGGAAAAATAAAACAAACGGTCCCAAACGGGGACAATGGTTCCATACAACTTTGGGCAAACAAGGTTATGACTACCTACCGGGTCAGGGCAGCGCAAGTGCATAACCTCCCCTAGTTGGAGGCACTGGCGAGAGGCATGACAATAGACCGAATTAGCGCCTCCGCATCCAAGCAAGTGTGGTTGCACTGGTGAGCTCGATTTGGTGGCACCATGACTCGATCAACAGCTTGTTCAAGTTGAATTAACATCATATTTAACTTGAATTTAAAATGATTCAAGCCATAGTATGCAATGAAATGCACGGGACATGAATATAGATAATGAAGGCATCATATTTAACACGAGCATATGAAACGATCTCTACTGCACATTATACCAAGATGACATATACTCTAGTGCATAGATATAACATGGATGAAATAATACGCACAAGTTTCATATAGCAAATTATTTCAACTAAATGCATAAAAAGAATTTTAATTCAAGTAAACCATTGCATTTGCAATGCCAACCTTCCAAATGAATGTTGTGGCTTGCCTTAGATCAGAGGAGTGTCACAATACTCCTGGTCTTCTCCAAGGCAACTAGTTTCTTCTCAAAAAAAAATTAAATGCAAAAAGAAAATGTCACATAGAGCATTTTAATGCACCAGAAATTATCTACAGCAAGAAAATTTCTCAAATTTGGCATACAGAAGCTTTAGCTCAATACAAAACTATTTCAAAAAGAATCAACTCATTTTGACTTATGGCTTAAAAGATATAGCTGGTCAAAGTTCTGGTCAAATTATTTGATTTAAACAGAAATTTGGAAAAAACCAGAAGCGGCCACGTCGAAGGCGTATTCCCAGAATACGCTTCCACTCATATCGCTTAGGGCGAGGGAGAGAGAGGCTAATAGGTGGGGTCACCCTATCAGGTTTGAGAGAGAGAGAGAGAGGGAAACTGGGGAGGCGGCGCTGTTGTTGGTGGTTCTCCGGTGAGGAGACCACGGCAGTGGTTGAAGAGGAGGGGGATGGATCCAGCGCCTTGATATGAGCACGAGCGTACCTGAAATGACGGTGGGGGTGGACGGACGACGTCGGGGCATTCTTCTCCAGAGACGGCGGGCGGCGGAGCTCGCCGGAGTTGAGGGTTCTGGCACTAATCCCACGAACTAGCGGCACCATCGTGCTCAGGGGATCACCACGAGCACGCCTGAGGAGGTGGGCGAAGACGGGGAGCACCGGAGTGAGCAGGCGGCCGAGGGGGATCCATGACCAACTCTGGAGAATCAGAGGCTGGAGGCCTTCTCGGCCTTGCCCCGGGCTAGGGCGAATGATTTGATGCCAGGTGAGGTGGTGGTGTTGGCTAGAAGTGATTGGGAGGGGCTCTATTTATAGATGGCGAGGTGACCGAGCTCGAGCTCCATCGGAGATGAGCTGCAGAGGAAATGGGACAGGGAGGTGCTTGTGCGCGACGCGGAGATGAAGTAGACAAGGCCAAAGAACAGTGTGTGCACGCAGGCAAGGCTGCAGCGCACTAAGTGGGACAGGGCCCGCACGCGGGCGCACTGTTCCGAACAGACGCACCGTGTGTGCATTCGGCGTGCGGCCTACCGGCGTCAGGGAGGGGCAGAGGGGTGCTAGATGGAAGGATATGAGCATGCCAAGTGGCACGGGCAAGCTGCGGTGGCACGAGGAGGGCGAATGGGCGGTGGCAGAGGGGTCCCGGCGGCCAGAGCGCGTCGAATCCATGTCGAACACCTTGCACACGCGCAGTCACCCCGTGCACTGGCACACACGGTACTTTTGGAGCTGCCAGACCATGTCTAGGGTGTAGTCCCTTCAACGCGGTGCTGCTTTGTGCCCTCAGCTCGACACCTAGCTCAATGGACAAGACAGAAGAAGGCAGAAAAGTTTCTAGACAGAAACTTGGGAAGAAAGCTAAGAGAGAATGGCTTGGAGTTAAAGGATGAAACTTGGGGGTTAAGAATCTCCTAGGAAGGTAGTCATGTGGTAAAAATCTCAGCTCAAATGGATCAAGAAAAATACACTTGCTTCACAAACTGACATTTCTTGCCAGAAGCAAAAATATTTTCCCAAGCTAAAATTCTCCAAATGACCAAGGCATATTTTTGCATGGGAAGGTGAGGCATGATCCAAAGAATATTTCGGAATTTTCTTGGGATTTATAGAGCAAGAAAAATGAGGGTTGCTTCATAGCATAGTGAGAAAATATTCATTTTCAGAAGGAAAATGAATATTATGCCATTAAAGAAAATCATCCCATGGCATAATAATGAGAGTGATGAGGTCTAGAGAGGTTTTAAGGATGATAGAACCCACTTGGAGGAAAATCAAAATGATTTCCATGTGGTAAGTCCAAAAGAATTGATTGAAAAAACCCAAATGCAAAATTCAAATATTCAATAAATCCAATAAAATGAAAAAGGCAAAATCTAGGGTGTCACATGGCAAGGCCACAGTTCATCGTTGTTTTACATGTTACACTAAATCATTTCACATCCTAGTACACTACAAGAGGCAATCTAGTCATTATACTTTTTGAGTTATGAGTAAATAAAAGTGAGATGTTTTCTAGAGTGTAGCTCTACCAGTGAGGAAAGAAAAGAAAAAATAGCCAAAAAGAAAGAAAAAGAAGGGAAAAGGGAGAGGGTGCATACTACTACCCTTTATACATACTTGTGCTTCACGGCACCATGCAATACATATAGAGAGTTTTCATACTAGTTCATTACATATAGAGAGTTATCATGATCATACTATTGGGATTTTCACATTATAGAACTTGGCGTGCATATTCCCATGATGAGCTTCCTCAAATGCTCTAGGTATTTATGAGCAAGTAAGTTGGATTAACACCCACTAGTTCATTTGGAAGTTTTCATACACTTATAGCCCTAGTGCATCCGTTGTGTGGAAATCCCTACTGCTCGCACCAATATCGATTGTAAGGCCTCTCCATTGCCTAACGGTCCACTGCATTAGTTCGAGATTTTCTTAGCTTTTTTACTTCCTTTAAAACCTCCATCATCTCATTCTATTTTCCATTTAAGTGCGCAGATTCAATGCTTGTGACTTGGCATCGAGCAAAGTGTTGAGTAGTTAAAAAGGGAGAGACATGGATTCGGTAACTTGACCGACGCTCTAGGTTGTGTTATTATAAGGTTTTTAGATATGATAAAGCCTTGAGCATTTGGAACCATGAATTTTATACATGCGAGTATTGATTTGTATTACATGAAGACACTGAACCAGGAAAAGCAAGAGTTATTTTGTTTGCATGTTTTGATGTTACTTGCTTGTTATTAATTATAGACTATTGCCTTAAAATCAATTTTATCCTGAGTTCACAACACTTACATCGTTAGATAAAGAACATGGTAGGTAGCATTCCACATCTTTTTTTTGTAATTTTTTCTTCCGCCGCAAGTTCCTGTTCTGTGGAGATCCAACCTCGAGGCCTGTTTCAGCACCCTGTAGGATCCATAATAGTAGCTAGATGACATCCTCTCTCCATTGTTATTCAATACAAAGTCCTGATACGTCTCCAACGTATCTATATTTTTTTTTCATGATATTATATTATCAACCTTGGATACTTTATATGCATTTTTATGCTATTTTATATAATTTTTGGGGACTAACCTATTAACCCAGTGCCTAAAGCCAGTTGTTGTTTTTTGCTTGTTTTTGGTTTTCTAGAAAATCAGTACCAAGCGGATTCCAAATGCTACGAAACTTTTTGATGATTTTTTTTGGACATAAGAGACCCTAGAAGCTTCGGGAGAGTCCAGCGGACAAACGAGGAGACGACAAGGTAACAGGGTGCACCCAGGGAGCGCATCCTATTACCTTGTGGGACCCATGTGGCTCCGTCTGACCTAATTCCACTTTTATAAATACTCAAATATTAGCAAACCCCCAGAGAGCCACCTGAAACACTTTTTCCGCTGCTGCAAGCTTCTGTACTTCCACGATCCCATCTGGAGGCCTTTTTTGATAGACTGCCAGAGGGGGAATCGATCACGGAGGGCTTGTACATCATCCTTGTTGCCTTCTGATGATGCATGAGTAATTCACCATAGACCTACGGGTCCATAGCTAGTAGCTTGATGGCTTCTTCTCTCTCTTTGATCTTCAACACAATGTTCTTCTCGATGTTCTTGGAGTTCTATTCGATGTAATCTTCTTTTTGCGGTGTGTTTGTTGGGATCTGATGAATTGCGGGTTTATGATCCGTATATTCATTGAAAGTAATTGCGTCTTTTCTGAAATTTATTATGCATGATTGTTATAGCTTTGTATTTCTCTCCGATCTATCCGTTTGGTTTGGCCAACTAGATTGATTTATCTTCGGTGAGAGAGGTGCTTTGTAATGGGTTCAATCTTGCAGTGTGCTATATCCCAGTGACAGAAGGGGACAAGACACGTATTTGTATGGTTGCCATTAAGGGTAAAATGACTGGGTTTATTCATATTGATTGGGTTCACTTTGTCTACATAATGTCATCTTGCTTAAGGCGTTACTCTGTTTGTCATGAACTTAATACCATAGATGCATGCTGGATGGCAGTCGATTGGTGGAGTAATAGTAGTAGATGCAGGCAGGAGTCGGTCTACTTGTCTCGGATGTCATGCCTATATACATGATCATTGTCGTGAATACGTCATAACTATGCGCTTTTCTATAAATTGCCCAACAGTAATTTGTTCACCCACCGTATGCTATGTGATCGTGAGAGAAGCCTCTAGTGAAAACTGTGGCCCCGGGTCTACTTTTATCATATTATAAAATCCAAAAATACCTTGTGGCAAGTTATTTTCTTTTATTTTACTTTGCAATTTATCTATCTATCTATACAAGATTTAATCCTTGCAAGTAACGAGTTCAAGGGGATTGACAACCCTCTTGCCCGTGTTGGGTGCAAGTATTTGCTTTTGTGTGTAGGTGATGTTCACGATGCTTTGCGTGATTCTCCTATTGGTTCGATAAACCTTGGTTCTCACTGAGGGAAATACTTACCTCTACTATACTGCATCTTGTAAGTGCATCTAGTGCCACCCCTAGTTGGTTTTGGAGTATTGATGACAAACGTGGTTGAGGGACTAATGTGTTTGTGAGATTCATAGGATAACACTGGTAGAAGTCCCTCATTGATTCGGTTTACCTTCCAGAGATGACCCCTAAAAATGTATGACGGCATTGAAGACAATGGTAGTTCATGAAGACATTCACGTCAAAGATAATGACTTGTGAAGACATTCACTTGAAGACATTGGAGTGCGAAGACACAGTTTCTTTCGTAGTTTCATTTTCTTCTTTCTTGAGTCATAGGAACCACCGAATTGTTAAGTGGGGTCCAAGTGAACAAAGTCAGAAAACTGATGTGATGCTCAACCCAAATCCTATGTCTTCGAGTGAAGACAATGTGTCATGGGAAACCATGGCCACCTATGGGGCCAAGGGCCCCTTTTGGTTCGGCAGGGGGACTGAGCACATTGCACAAAGAGCGGAGGAGCGCAGCGTAGCACGGCAGAGATCACACGAGCAGTTTTACCTAGGTTCGGGCCGCCGTGAGGCGTAAAACCCTACTCCTGCTTTGGTGGATTGATGGTGGATGGTGGCGGAAATGCAGTGCCCATGCCTGGCAGGGTGCCTCGGGGCGAGGGAAGCTACGCGCGTACGGGTGTACAAGGGTCTGAATCCCTTCTATGGTTGCCATGGGCCTCCTTTTATAGATCAAGGGGTCACCACAGTGGCAAATTAGTCATTGTGTACTGATTAGATAGCGAACAGTGCTATCATATCTACTCTGCAGACAGAGCAGTATGCATTAAATGCGCCACTTAGTGTCACATCACGGCCTGCTCGGCATGCCTTGCCGGGCTGCTTGGCCACCTTCTCTCCTGTCTGCATGACACGTCACTGGACGGGTGTCATTTGGAGGTGATTCCTATAGGAAGTGGCTGCCATGTGGCAAAAGGCAGCCACTTAATCATCTTGGGGCTTGACACCGCACCGATCGATGACTTGCGTTGCCGTGAAGTGGAGTGGTGGAGCCTTGGTGGGGTATTTCGCCTTCGTATGCCCCGGCAAGCCTGCCGGGGTGATCTTGAGATTTGCTTCTGGGGCAACCTTGACCCGCCAGGCTCTCCTGCCCGGCAAGGGAGGTTTTTCCCTTAGCAGTTCCTTGCTCCTTGTCTTGACTTGATCTTCTCAACCTGCCCTTTGATTCCTCAAAGAGCCTATCTCCAGTACTTGGGCTGGTCTTGGATGTCGTAACCTTGATCTTGGGCCTGTGCATGGTCCGGGCAACAAACCCAGGGTTTGTTGCACTGACAGGAGCCCCCGGCCCTGGCCCGAACGCGCTGCCGGGCGTCGTCGGGGTAGGCCCTATCTTGTGCACAGGCAAGAGGGAAGTAGCAGCTTGCCTTTTGAGATCTTCTTTGCTTCTTCATTAATCTAAGCATAGGTCAGTTCCCGGTACTTCCGCCCTTCGCGTAATGCCAATTGCAGTGATGGAGATAATGGCCCACGATGCGTGGAGTTACCCACGTCCTTTTTCACGGGGCGCTAACTGCCACCCCACTATCCTTCCCCGCTCCAATTGCTTCTGCCACGTGTATTGCATGCATCGCGCAAGGTTGGTGGCGGATGCGGGGGGTGCGGGAATGAGTGCCATGGCAGAAAGCTAGGGGTCGTGGATTGGTGCAGGGGGGTCGGCCTTGATTCTTCGAGCTGTTTAAGGGCAATGAGGAGCCGGACTGGTCGAGCGGGGCGGCCACCTCCATGAAGAAAATCCAGCCCCCTGCCACGCCCGCCTATAAAAAGGGGGTGTGGTGCGAGATGTTCCTCCACACCTCCTTCCTTCTCCATTTCTCCAGTCGCCCACGTCTGTCATGGTGGGAGGTCGGGGGTCCGGTCCTCCCCAAGTGGTGATGAGAACTTCTACTCGACAGCGTCTTCCTCCTCCCTTCGAAGACGCGGGGACGGAGCCCGTGATGAGGGGAGGTGGGAGAGGACGAGGTCGAGGCCGTCGTGGCGCAGAGGGCCGAGGGGGACGGGGTGGCGCTCTGATTGCACCCCTGCCAGTCACCCCTTCCCCGATGGAAGGCCACGTTGGAGACCAACCTCTGGAGTTCGTCATCAGGCTGTATGAGCCTCCGCGCGGCTGCCTCCATCTCCCCACCCCATTCGCAAGGGCGATGGAGCTAGAACAGCCGCGTGCGTTGAGGCTACACATGAGGAGCTGCGGGAATGGCAGCATATGAGTGGATGTGGATTTTCCCGCCCCTCATGTTATGTATCTTCGCCGTGGCTGGAAGACCTTTGCCCGCGCCCATAGCCTGTCGAAAGGGCACATCCTCCAATTTAAGTTAATGGAGGCCGATTTCCATTCTGTTAAGGTTTTCAGGAGCTCGGGTGCTCGTTTAGGGTGCTGCACGGAGAGCTCGACCGACGATGAAAGCTCCTCCTCGAGCAATAGCGATGAGGAGGATAGTGACGGTGATGACAACGGCGTCGACAGGGAGGGCGACGACTCTGACTCCGGCTGAGCACCAGCCACACCGTCACCGTCAGGCGGCGGCATCATCATCTGCACCTGCATCTCCTCCCCGGAAAGGTGATTTGCCGGGGAGTTGGATGCGGGGGTGGGAGTGGCACTCCTGGCTCCTCCAGCAGCCTTCGAGCTGGACCCTGGCAGGCTTCCTCACGGCCTGCAGCTTCATTCGCCCTGCCGCATCCTGCTGGCCCTGGTGGTGGCGGTTGGCGGGCCGTCTCCGCCGATCTCTTCACCATCACCTTCGCCCGTGCCCTCCCGCTCTCGCCAGGCTCTTCATCAGGGGACCCGATGAGGCCAGGCTAAGCTTCTGCCTAGGCGCTCCTTTTGCCCTCTTCACCTCCTGCGGCGGTGCCTAGAAGGAGAGGGGCAAGAAAGGGCATCACGGGGCACTTATCTTTTTTTAATCTAAAATATGTAGGCACTTGCCAAACTTTAGTTCAAATTATGTAATCTCTTTTATCCATGCTTGTGTTCTGTAAGGTTTGTACTTGTTGATTAGCATATTAATGAAAAAGATAAACCTTGCCAGGCACTTGTGTATGTAACATGTCCATGCAGAGGGAAAATGCCTCTTTACGCTTAAGTAAACAAGTTTTTCCCCGGTAGGCTATCCTGCCGGTACCCTCAAGTTGCTGTCGCGGGGACTGCCGGGCACAAATTATGAAGAGGGACCAGCCCCCCGCCAACTTTCTCGCCGAAGGCCACTACAACCTCCCTGACCGAAGCAACGTTTGAGTCAAGGGACGGGAGCACCTAAGTTTTGAAAGCGGCGAGGTTTTCCTATGCACAAGTTTTCACTTACAGAACGCGTATGGATAAGAGAGAGAACTTATCTGTTTGGGCTTGCCGGGGATCGCAATGTAGGCTTGTCTTCTCTTCTCCTCTTTCGGGACTATATCCACGGTAGGAGCCTGCAGTTTGATGCAGATGAAAATGATGCCTCATGCGATCTTATCTACATGAACATGCAATGCTCATGATATGCTTATGCATGCATGCAATTTGTCAGGGGGCCCCCAGTGCTTCATTTATTTCTCTGTTGCTCAGGGTCTGCGCCTGGCTTTGTACAAGGGGTTACATGCAACAGATGCAAGGCCTGTACAAAAGGGTGGCTGCCTGGCAAGGCCCGATAGCCGCGCCTTACGGGTAGAACTTGCGGAGATGCTCAATGTTCCATGAGTTTTGCAACTGAATGCCATCTCCGGTCTCCAGACAGACTGCGCCGGCTCTAGTGACTCGTACTACCCGGTAAGGGCCTTCCCACTTCGGCGTCAACTTGTTTGCACCCTTGGCGGACTGAACGCGCCTAAGGACAAGGTCGCCTTTCTCAAAACACCGGGCATGAACCCTGCGACTGTGATAGCGACGCAGGGCTTGCTGATAGCGTGCGGCACGCGTAGCAGCCCGGAGACGGTTCTCCTCGAGTAGCATAGTGTCGTCACGCTGGTGCTGATCTTGCGCTACTTCATCGTAGGCAAGCACTCGAGGTGACCTGTAAATGAGTTCTGTGGGGATAACTGCTTCTGCCCCATAGACTAGGGAGAAGGGAGTCTACCCGGTAGCTCGATTTGGTGTCGTTTTGAGGGACCAAAGAACCACCGGCAGCTCATCGATCCACCGCCTGCCACACTTCTGCAGTCTATCAAAAGTTCTCATCTTGAGTCCTCGCAACACTTCAGCATTCGCCCTCTCAGCTTCTCCGTTGCTCCTTGGGTGAGCCACAGAGGTGAACGAGATTTTGCTTCCGAGGGCATGAACGTATTGCATGAAGGCGCGACTCGTGAACTGGGTGCCGTTGTCAGTGATGATCCAGGCAGGAACTCCAAAGTGGCACACCAATCCTTTCAAGAACTTGATTGCTGACTGAGCAGTCACCTTTCTCACGGGCTCTACTTCCGGCCACTTTGTAAACTTGTCAATTGCAACGAACAAGAATTCAAAGCCCCCGGCAGCTCGGGGGAAAGGGCTAAGGATATCGAGCCCCCAGATCGAAAACGGCCATGATAAAGGGATTGTCTGAAGAGCTTGGGCAGGCAGGTGGATATTCTTGGAATGGAACTGGCAGGCTTCACGCTTTGTGACAAGCTCGACCGCATCTTGGAGGGCTGTGGGCTAATAGAATCCTTGCCGGAAAGCTTTCCCAGCTAATGCCCTTAATCCAATGTGGGAGCCGCACATACCCTTGTGTATCTCCGCCAGCAGTTCCTTTCCTCCTTCCCGGCAAATGCACTTCAATTTCACACCGTTGGGCCTCCTTCTGTACAGCGTGTCGTCAACGAACTGATACATACTGGCCCTCCGGGCTACTCTTTCAGCTTCTTCTTGCTCTTCGGGAAGTTCTCCAGTTTGGAGGAAGAGGACTATGTGCCGTGCCCAAGGCGGAGCCTGTGGCTCGGCGACGAGGACTAACGGCACCTCCTCATTCATGAGAGTGCAATCGTCGACCGCGGGCACCAGTGGCCTGGCGGGAGGATGCAGCTCAATGATCTAAGGGGAGTTGTACCCGACATGCTTCCTGCCGGGATCCTCGAAAGGTTCTACCGGGTGGGGCTTGCCGGAGTCCAGTTTCCTCCTCTTTCTGGCCATTGTTGCCAGGGATACGGAGGGCTGAGTCAGATGAAGAACAAAAGTTCCTGGTTCCACAGGGAGCTTCTACGCAGCGCACTTCGACAGATGATCAGCAATGCTGTTTTCCGCACGGGGTACGTGCTCTGTTTGCAATCCGTCGAAGCACTCCCCCAACTTTCTCACTTCATCAACGTATGCCTCCATCAATGGACTTTGGTAATCCTTGTTTACTTGTCTCACCACAAGTTCTGAAACTCTGCAGATGATCAGCTTCTTGATCCCCAGTTCTGTTGCAATTCTGAGCCCGGCAAGGAGCCCTTCATACTCTGATGTATTGTTGGTAGCCTCTCCCCGGGGAAAATGCATCTGGACGATGTACTTCAAGTGCTCAGCAGTGGGAGCAACAAGAAGCATGCCAGCCCCTGCACGTTGTAGGGAGAAGGCACCATCAAAATACATGATCCAATCCTGGGGTGCTTCCTTGCCGGGAATAACTGTCTCCAACACATCTTCATCTGGAGTTGGTGTCTATTCTGCAATAAACTCTGCCAATGCTCTGCTCTGGATAGTTGATGTGGCGCCCCGCCTGATTACCACTGTAGCCAGACGGTCGCCACGCATACCAGCCCAGGAAATCACTCTGGCATGCGCTTTTACAACAAGTATCATGAACACCGGCATTTCTATTAATGGACATATAAGTCTTATAGGATATATTACAAGAATGATGGCAGCAAAAAAGCTCTATCTAAGGCAGCTTGGTCTTGGTGCGGCTCCAATCCACAGGGATCTGACTGGGTTACTCTCCTAGCCGCGAACACCTCGGCTCCTCGACGACGAATCCTTATGTGAACCTGGCCATATTGAAGGCCGCTGAGTACTTTTGAATGTACTCGCAAGCAAACCAAACCAACATATACACCAAGCAATGCAATCCATGGCATTCAAGCATGTATTTGTTATTAGAACAACATTAATTATCATGGCAAAGCATACCTATTAAGGGAGTCCTAGATTAAGGGGTCCTCGAGCGTCCGGGCTACGTAATTTGGGCCGGACTGATGGGCCATGAAGATACAAGACAGAAGACTCTCTCCCGTGTCCGGATGGGACTCTCCTTGGCGTGGACGGCAAGCTTGGCGTTCGGATATGAAGATTCCTTTCTCTGTAACCGACTTTATACAACCCTAGCCCCTCCGGTGTCTATATAAACCGGAGGGTTTAGTCCATAGAGACAATGACAATCACAACCATAGTCAGACAGGCTAGACTTCTAGGGTTTTAGCCATTACGATCTCGTGGTAGATCAACTCTTGTAATACTCATATTCATCAAGATCAATCAAGCAGGACGTAGGGTATTACCTCCATAGAGAGGGCCTGAACCTGGGTAAACATCGTGTCCCCCATCTCCTGTTACCATGGACCTTAGACGCACAGTTCGGGACCCCCTACCCGAGATCCGCCGGCTTTGACACCGACATTGGTGCTTTCATTGAGAGTTCTGCTGTGTCATCGCTAGAAGACTTGATGGCTCCATCAATCATCCACAACGATGCTGCCTTGAGGGAGGTCTTTCTCCCCAACCAGATCTTCGTATTCGGCGGCTTCATGCTGCGGGCCAACTCGCTTGGTCATCTAGAGCAGATCGAGAACTACGCCCCTAGCCGTCAGGTCAGGTTTCGAAGCTTGAACTATGTTGCTAATATCCGTGGAGACTTGATCTTCGATGGATTCGAGCCCATGGCAGCCGCTCCCTGCCACCACGATGAACATGACCTAAATCTGTCATCGGACCATACCCGGGAGATAGCTCCTGTAACTGCCCTGGCCCTAGATCCGGAGCAGATTGCGCCATCCGAGGACGGGAAGCTCAACCCCGCCACGGAAGCCGCAGACTCAGCGGCATTGGAGCCGCACACAGACCTAACTTCGAACGAGATCTGTGTCACCGGAACCTCGGACTCGTCTCCGGCAACAGGTTCCGAACCGCGTGTGTCCGCGCCCGTCGAGCTCAATCGGGCGCCGATCGTTGAGTTCAGCTCCGCGGACATCTTCCGGCACTCACCTTTGGGTGATGTGCTTAACTCATTAAAAACCCTCTCCTTAGCGGGGGACTCGCAGCCGAACTATATCCGGTTTGAACTGGCGGCTGAGGACGGAGAATTTCGCTTCCCACCCACCGCCCACTTCATTGCCACTGTCGAAGATTTAACCGACATGCTCGATTACGACTCCGAAGACATCGACGGTATGGACGCCGATGCCGGAGAGGAGCAGGCCCAAAACCCGCCGTTTACTGGGCGCTGGACAGCCACCTCCTCATATCACTTGTACATGCTGGATACCCCCAAAGAGAATAACGGCGATAACAAAAAAGATCCAGTCAAGGATACACCTCCTGAGACACGGCCAAAGTGCAGACGTCAGCAGCGCCGCTCTAAATCACGCCGTGGAAAAGACAGCAATACCGGCACGAGAGAGAACAATACTCCGGATGAGGCCGAAGACAAAGAAGATCCCGTCGAGCCGACTTTCAAACAGGACGATAGGGAAGATGGGCAAGCCAGCCCTGATGAACAGGCCATAAACAAAGACTCGGAGGACAGCAACTATCTTCCACCCTCCGAAGATGAGGTGAGCCTCGGCGACGAAGACTTTATCGTGCCTGAGGAACCCGTCGAGCAGGAGCACTTTAAGCGCCGGCTAATAGCCACTGCAAAGAGCCTGAAAAAGAAACAGCAACAGCTTCAAGCTGATCAGGATCTACTCAACGACAGATGGACTGATGTCCTGGCAGCCGAGGAATACGGACTCGAGCGCCCCATTAAAAGTTATCCGAGGTGTAAACTGCTACCCCAATTCAACGATGAGGCACTTAAGCCCATGCCATCAACACATAATGCGGCTGACCGACCACCACGCGGCCGGGACAAAGCGGCAACTCAAGCCGAACACCAGCCCATACTACCTCACCGCAAAAGCAAAGACATAATAGCCCGGGGTCATACATATGACCTGCGGCAGGACCTGGACAATAGAGCAGGTCAGTCCAGATCAATCTACGGATCGCGGGGGCATGCCCTGGCGTGCAACGATGGCTATCAAGCCAGACGTGACAAACATAACCACGCCCGGGCCGAAGACTGCCGACGAACTCAATCCGAGCTACGTCACGACGTGGCCCGATATAGAGGCGCCGCACACCCCCTCTGCTTCACTGATGAAGTAATGGAGCACGAATTCCCAGAAGGGTTTAAACCCGTAAATATCGAATCATATGATGGAACAACAGATCCCATGGTATGGATTGAGGATTTTCTTCTCCATATTCATATGGCCCGTGGTGATGACCTTCACGCCATCAAATACCTCCCATTAAAACTCAAGGGGCCAGCTCGGCACTGGTTAAACAGTCTGCCTGGAAACTCTATTGGCAGCTGGGAGGTCTTGGAAGACGCCTTCTGCGACAACTTCCAAGGCACATATGTACGACCTCCAGATGCTGACGACTTAAGTCACATAGTTCAACAGCCTGGAGAGTCGGCCAGGCAATTCTGGACTAGGTTCCTAACTAAAAAGAACCAGATCGTCGACTGCCCGGATGCCGAAGCCCTAGCGGCCTTTAAGCATAGCATCCATGACGAATGGCTCGCTCGTCACCTCGGCCAAGAAAAACCGAAGTCCATGGCAGTCCTCACGGCACTCATGACCCGCTTTTGTGCGGGCGAGGATAGTTGGCTAGCTCGTAGCAATAACACTACAAGCAATGCCGATACCTCTAAAGCCAAGAATGGCAATGGCAAGCCCCGACGCAGCAGGCACAAGCGCCGAAGCAATGGTGGCCCTGCCGATGACACGGCGGTTAACGCCGGTTTCAGTGGCTCCAAGTCAAGCCAGCGGAAGAAGCCATACAAAAGAAACAATACGGGCTCATCCAGCTTGGACCGCATACTCGATCGTCCATGCCAGATTCATGGCACCCCTGATAAACCAGCCAATCATACCAACAGAGACTGTTGGGTTTTTAAGCAGGCCAGCAAGTTAAATGCCGAACTCAAGGAGAAGGGGTCGCAAAGCGAGGACGATGATGAGGAGTCCCGTCCGCCGAACACAGGAGGGCAGAAGAAGTTCCCTTCCCAGGTTAAAACGGTGAACATGAAATTCGCCACTCATATCCCCAAAAGGGAGCGCAACCGAGCGCTCAGGGACGTCTGCGCGATGGAGCCAGTCGCCCCAAAGTTCAACCCATGGTCTTCCTGCCTGATCACCTTCGATCGCAGGGACCATCCGACCAGTATTCGTCATGGCGGTTCAGCCGCACTGGTTCTCGATCCAATTGTTGATGGATTCCATCTCACGCGCGTCCTCATGGACGGCGGCAGCAGCCTGAACCTGCTCTATTAGGATACAGTGCGCAAAATGGGCATCGATCCCTCAAGGATCAAACCCACAAAAACTACCTTTAAAGGAGTCATACCAGGTGTAGAGGCCCGCTGTACGGGCTCAATCACTCTGGAGGTTGTCTTCGGATCCCCGGACAACTTCAGAAGCGAAGAGTTGATCTTCGATATCGTCCCCTTCCGCAGCGGCTATTATGCACTGCTCGGACGAACCGCATTCGCTCGATTCAATGTGGTGCCACACTATGCTTATCTCAAGCTCAAGATGCCGGGTCCACGCGGTGTCATAACAGTTAATGGAAACACGGAGCGCTCCCTCCGTACTGAGGAGCACACCGCAGCCTTGGCAGCGGAAGTACAGAGCGGCCTTGCCAAGCAGAATCTTAATTCAGCGGCCAAACTCCCGGACACTGTCAAGCGGATCCGGACTACTCCGCAGCATAACAGTCCGGCTCGTCAGGAGTTAGACTAGCAATCTGGCCTCCGTCTCCGTCCCGGCCAAATGGCGGCATACGTACCACGCGTATATAACTACGCACTTAAAATACCATGGGCATAGACCGAGGCATAAGTATATTGTGGTCCATAATACGGCTCGACCTCCCCTGGATACATGTACTCTCACTCTTTCTTTTTCATCCTTTTTAGGTTTTCCACAGGCCCCTCAAGACGGCCTGATCATCGATCCTTTCGAAGGATAGATACACCAAGATAGCAAGAAGCATTGCGGTATGCGGGAATCTCTAGGAAGTCTTTTTGACGGTCACTCTACCTATTCTCAGGACCCTCACGCAGCTCTCCCTTGGTCATGGCATGTAAAATAGCCCTGTTGCTTATCGCACTACTTATACGCTTTTACGTATCCATAAATTTGTAATGGAAACAGTTCGCGGCCCAACTTCTGCGGCACTAGCTTACTACTTTTTCTTTCTTCTTGATAATCTTATCCATTGCACCCGTACACTTTGGTACGGCCTAAATTTGCCAGGGGCTTTATGGCGCCCCATAATACGGCAACAAAGTCCGAACACTTTTTATAGTATAGTTTGGCACCCCGAATTTAGCATTATATGCATTGGCTCCGAATCATGTCTTTGGTCAATAGTTGGGTTGCCCGGCTCCTGTGCTTACTACCTTACGTTCCGCTATATCGGCTAGGGTAGTAAAGGGAGAACTACTGCGATTGTGCCCTGGTTCGTCCGGATGAGCACCTTAGTAGAGAAAGCCGAAAACTGACTGTCATGATGCGGCGTGAGCCGGTCAGCTCTTCGGAGGTTACAAATCTTTTGCGATTTTTTCCGCATTATGCGACGAATCGGTCTTTACCCGGTCCGGTGTTTACAGCACCCTAGTACAGATTCATGAATGCTAGGGGCTGCGCCTAAATTTCTATAAAACTCCTATGGCTAAGTGAGGGTGATAAAGCCACATAGTCCGGTTGCCTGGTTCATTGCGCTAAACACCTCCTTCAAGGACCAAACTTTGGATAAAGAGTGTTTAGATTTTATCCCGAACACCCCCGTACTACCTACGTGGGGGCTGAAGCCGACGACTGGCCAACTCTCAGATTTAATAAAACGGCCGCACAGGAGGAAAAATCTTGATATAAACAACTAACATTATATTACATATCAGTTTCATTTTATTGTGCAGGACAGGATAACATATTCATCCGAAGATAATGTCTTTTGCACACTGCTCCGCTACAATGCGGGATCCCTCCAGGACATCATCAAAATATCGCTCGGGCGTGCGGTGCTCCTTGCCCGCGGGCGGTCCCTCGGTCGCAAGCTTGACGGCGTTCATCTTCGCCCACTGTATCTTGACACGGGCGAAGGCCATCCGCGCACCTTCGATGCAGACCGACCGCTTGATGGCATCAAGACGAGGGCAGGCAGCAACCAGTCGCTTCACGAGCCCGAAGTAGCTTTGGGGTATGGCTTCGGTAGGCCATAAGCGAATTATCAAATCCTTCATGGCCAATTCGGCCGCCCTATGCAGTTCGGTCAGCTGTTTCAGCTGATCGCTAAGGGGCACCGGATGCTCTGGAGCAAGGTATTGCGACCAGAACAGCTTCTCCATTGAGCTCCCCTCTTCGGCTCAGAAGAAATCCGCAGCATTTGCAATGCTGCGCGGCAGATCCGCAAACGCTCCTGGAGAACTCCAAATCCGGGTCAGTAAGAGGTACCTTTTCTTCACAAATTTTCTTTGCATTATAAAGGCCTTACTAGCCGCGATTTTCCTGGCCTCTTGGATTTCCTGGAGGGTGCCCTGGGCTTCAACCCGGGCTTCTTGTGTGCTTTGGTGGGCCTTAGCAAGCTCGGACTCTTGATCCATCATCTTGCGCTCCAAGCACTCGCATTTCTTTACAGCGTCCTGGAGCTCTTGTTGGACCTCACTGACCCTAGCCTCGTGCTTTTCGCGGACGGATTGTTCCTCCGCCGCTCTCTTCTGGGCCTCGGCCAGCGCCTTTTTACGGGCCTCCACCTCAGTCGTCGCTCCTACAAATATCATGGCACTATGGTCAATGCAAATTATCTATCCTTTCTGATATACAGAAGGTCATGGCATACCTTGCTTATCCTCCAGCTGCTTTTTCACATGGCCGAGTTCTTCCTCGGCCCGCTCCAGACTCTGCTTCAGTCCGGAGACTTCGGCAGCACGAGAGGTCGCAGCCAGCAGCGACGCCTGCTTTTTCACAGACATGTATGGTTAGTCTCCTGCGAAAATTGTTTGATCCTCTGTCCGGCTTTTCTTTTCGACCACCGGACAGTGTCTTAGGGGCTACTGTCTATACTGTGATACTCTTTTTACATAATTACGTTTCATACCTCAAAACCTGTTAGAAGGCTTGTGCAGGCTTCGGTCAGTCCGCTCTTCGCGGACTGAATCTTCTCAATCACCGTACCCATAAGGGCACGGTGTTCCTCTACAATGGAAGCACTTCGCAGCGCTTCCAGTAGGGTGTTCGGTGCCTCTGGTTGGACAGAGGTCCCCGGCGAAATGGGCACACCCCCTTATTTTGAAGGAGGCTGCTTGCCGGATTCTGGAGCCGTATTGGTCTCCGGGATCGTATTCGGCTGGGGGTCGAATTGGACCTGGTCCCCATTGCCAGGCTCCATGGGGATTTGCTCCCCCATGTGTCTGGCGGCCGAGGTTTCACCCTCTGGCACCGCGCTGACGGCCTCCTGCGTCTCTCCCTGGCCTGGGATTCTTTGGGACAACACCTCGGTGTCATCCATGGCCTTAGGAGAGGAGGCCGCCGGAAGGGACCCGCTGTCCATCGCCTTCGGGTCCAGCGAATTTCCCGAGGAGGAGTATCGCTCGAGGTCAGAATGAACTATGGAGACAAGAGGCCGGATATATGAATGCGTCAGGGTCTTTGAGTACTCATGATCCGGCCAGGGGCTTATCTCGGGGGCGCCGCTCTGGGCTGCTGTCGACATCCCACGCGGAGTTATCCGCGAGGGAGACCTTCCCCTTCTTGGACGCCTCTGCCTCCAGATTTATGGAGGCTGCCCTTTTCTTCCTTCCCCCCTCAAGGGGAGAGTTGCTTTCCTCCTCCTCCATGTCGTCCTCTACGGCGGAGGAGTGAGTTTCGGTGTCTTTGGACGTCGCGTCCGAAGTTCCCTTGCGACGAAGGCCACTTCTGGTCTCCTTGGCCTTTTTCTTGGCCTTCTTCTCCGGTGCCTGGTAGGGCGCCGGGACCAGCACCTTCGTCAGAAGCGGGATGGCTAGTTCCTCGGGCAGCAGAGCCGGACACTTGATCCGCTCTGCCTTCTTCGTCCAGACCTGAAAAAAATAAATAGGGAGGCTTAGGCATTTTCCCTGAGCAAGCAAGTAAAGGATACACCTTGAAAGCACGAAAAGCTTACTGGATTGGCGGGATGGGCCAGGTCGTGCCCGCGGTCCTCGGTCGTCTCCGGCCATTTCTCACTGGCCTTAAAAAGCACCTTCCAGATGTCTTCGTGCGTAGTTCCGAAGAACTATTGCAAGGTCTAGTGCTCGGCCGGATCGAACTCCCACAGATGGCAAGTCCGGCTTTGGCATGGAAGGATCCGGCGAACTAGCATCACCTGGATCACATTGACAAGCTTGATGTTCTTGTCAACCATGCTCTGGATACGCGCCTGCAGCGCTGTTAGCTTGTCCGACGACGACCAATTCAGGCCCTTCTCTAGCCAGGAGGTGAGCCGCATTGGGGCTCCGTACTTGAATTCGAGAGCCGCGACCCAGGTAGCGTCGCGGGGCTCTGTGATATAGAACCACAGTTGTTGCCACCCTTTGACGGTTTCCACAAAAGTACCTTTGGGCCATGTGACGTTGGGCATCTTGCTCACCATGGCGCCTCCGCACTCTGCGTGTTGACCATCCACCACCTTCGGCTTCACATTGAAGATCTTGAGCCACAGTCCGAAGTGGGGTGGGATGCGGAGGAAAGCCTCGCACACGACAATAAATGCCGAGATGTTGAGGAAAGAATTTGGGGCTAGATCATGAAAATCTAGCCCGTAGTAGAACATGAGTCCGCGGACGAAAGGGTGGAGAGGAAACCCTAACCCGCGGACGAAGTGGGGGATGAACACCACCCTCTCATGAGGCTTGAGGGTGGGGATGATCTGTCCCTTGGCCGGAAGCCGATGGGCGATTTCCTTGGCCAAATACCCCGCCTCCCGGAGCTTCGTGATGTCCTTCTCCTTGACGGAGGAGGCCATCCACTTGCCTTGCGCTCCGGATCCGGACATGGTCGGAGTGCTTCTTTGAGGCGGAAAAGATGAGAACTTGGGCGCTGGAGCTCGAGAATGGAGAGGCAGAGAAAGAGAAGGCATGGGTGAAAGGGGTGAATCCTTATCTCCTTATAAAGGCAGTGAATATCAAGCTCCTCCCCACTCGCCTTAAAACTCGCCTATTCCCAAGGGCCGTGCAGATGGCACGATTGGATTACCTACGCCCGTATTAATGAGAATTCCGTAATAAAGGAACACGATCTCTGCTGTGACAAGGCGTGCCACTGGAAACCGCATCTTAAAGGAACGTGGTATCACGTTATAAAAAGTTGTCAGCGGATTGGATTCGTGAAATATTCTACTCTCTACGGTTGTGCGTGGTACTTGTTTTGCAGAGCGGGACACGTTTTCTGCGCTCGAAGTCTGTTTTGGAGTATTCGGAGGAGGAACCCGCCTTGCAATGCCGAAGACAATCTGCGCGCCGGACACATCGTCATTGAAGCCTGGTTCAGGGGCTACTTAGGGAGTCCTGGATTAAGGGGTCCTCGGGCGTCTGGGCTACGTAATGTGGGCCGGACTGATGGGCCATGAAGATACAAGACAGAAGACTATCTCCCGTGTCCGGATGGGACTCTCCTTGGCGTGGACGGCAAGCTTGGCGTTCGGATATGAAGATTCCTTTCTCTGTAACCGACTTTGTACAACCCTAGCCCCCTCCGGTGTCTATATAAACCGGAGGGTTTAGTCCGTAGAGACAATGACAATCACAATCATAGTCAGACAGGCTAGACTTCTAGGGTTTTAGCCATTACGATCTCGTGGTAGATCAACTCTTGTAATACTCATATTCATCAAGATCAATCAAGCAGGACGTAGGGTATTACCTCCATAGAGAGGGCCCGAACCTGGGTAAACATCGTGTCCCCCGTCTCCTGTTACCATCGACCTTAGACACACAGTTCGGGACCCCCTACCCGAGATCCACTGGTTTTGACACCGACACCTATCTAGTACTATTAAATTATCATGTCATAGCAAGACTATCTAGCATGATTAAACATCATCATGACATAACAGGGTTATCTAGCAAGATAACTACTGAAGTAAAGTACAATAAAGTAAAGCATATTAAGTATATAATCCATACTCCAAACATTCTCATGATCCAATCTGACACTGATTCAAGTCCAATCCAAGTCTTTCGGTCATCTGACCATCTCTTCCATAGCCATCCCATGGCTAACATACCATATTCCTGACAACATCTGATGTCTATGCAGGACAGGTTCTTCCACCATTATTATCATCATTACGGTTGACCACCTAGTGAGGTCTGGACGGGCTGTCCAATACCGTGGACCCGGCTATTCGAATAGATTTTACACTCTGCAGAGGATGCGCACTTTACCCACACCATGGAGAACCTGACCTCATGATCCCATTCGGGTGGACCAGCGTTGCTCCAACGAAACCCGCTTGACCCGTGACTCTCCCATCGTACCACCGGCAATCATTCTCCCTCAGAGTCAAGCCCTGGGTGGCCCCTGTGTCACCTCGTGACACCTGCCACCGTCGTGGCCAAACTAAACTGTCCCAAACAGGGACCACGCGCAAACAACCAACTGGGCTCACAGGGTTATCGCCGTCTACCTGATCAGGGTAGCACGCATGCATAACACTCCCTAGATGGAGGTACCGGTGAAAGAGCACGCGATCAGACCAAGTCAAGGCCGTCCCATACCGGCAAATGTGGTTGCACGAATAAGCCCGGACAGGTGACTCAAGATCAACCGACTAGGTTTATTTTTAGCCATTATGGTTGTTTATCGCAATAACTTGAGATGGTAGTAGCTATGCATGATCATAACAACCTATCTCCATATGATATCATGACAGGTCCTTAGTGAAACAAGATTTAAATGGCAAGTTATCACTTTATAAGTTTGAGCTATAAGTTACGACCATCGGAACCCTTGCATAAAACCGGCAAAGAAACCAGTAGCCACCAGAACGGTCTTTACAACTCAGATCTGGGACATTACCGGAATAACTCAACCCTGTCTCAAGATGGGTGGATAGCAGCTCAGAGCATGAGACGGTGTTGATAAGAAGAAGGTAGCAGTTCCCTAAGACGGCCGAAAAACAGCTCAGAGCATAGGTCACCGCTACGGAAAGAAATTCAACAGCTGCCCGAGATGGCCGAAAAGCAGCTCAGAACACGGACAGTTGCTGACAAGAGAAATGAAAGTCGGCATCCACCCCGGACGGCCGGAAACAGCTCAGAACATAGGCGTGGTGCCGTCACCGAAGAAAGTGTAAGCAAGGGTTCGTCAGCGTCACATACAGCTCACTACTACTCAGACAAGCACAAGCATATTAATTTAAACATGCAAGAAATATCACAGAGCAATGCTTTAGGGCATATATCAGATGGTCGGCTTGCCTAGAGTCGAAGAATTACTCTGGGAGGAAGTGCGGTGAAGCCGCGGAAATGATCGCCGGAATGGTTCTCTCTCGGAGGGGCTGATAGAAGGACAAGGGCAAAGTGGTCATTTCCAATGTGTGTAAACATTATTAAAATGATTCCATCGGAACGGGCTCGACGAGACGAAGACATAGGCGTTGGATTCACCTGAATCGGGGTTACGGATGAAAAGTTACAAAGGTTTTTTTGCTAGGGACCTATCTGCAAAGAAAATATTTGCATCTGGGCCCCTGGCAGTACTGTGGCTGGCGCCTTCTCTGTGAATACATTTTCTAGTGGGGAAAACGCACTCAGCACTGGGCACCTCCACTTATCTGACGTGGAGGGCCCCTAGTCACCGACGACTGGGCCCCACACCGCTTTCTCTCTCCTCCCCACTCCTTCTCTTCCTCCTCCCGACAGGGCAACAGGGACGGCTGGCCGCGGCTGATGCCGGCGAGGCAGGGCACGGCGGGCTCGGCCAGCGGTGGGGATGAGCTCGCGGCTCCTTCCCGCCCCCGTGGGTAGTCAAGGCGGAGGCGGGGGTGCACTGAGGCGGCCGGTCGAGGTGGAGGCAGAAGGCGGCGGTGGTGAGCTCGGGCCGGAGCTTTGGCCTGCCCCGAGAGGAAATGGGGGCGGGGAGGGCCTGCTGACGGTGGTGGTGGTCGGTCACGGCGACTGGAGCAGAAATGGGGGCGGGAGGTGAGTGAATTTAGGCGGGAGAGGCCGGCGGTCATGGCAGTCGGAGAGGAGAGATTGGGCGCCAGAGCTTGCTCCTTCGAGCAGGGAAGGATCTAGGAGGGAGAGGGAGGGAAAAGGGGGTGGGGTGAGCTCGAGGGAGACTCGGGAGCGAGCTATATATAGCCGACCGACGAGAGCAGATAGCCACGGCCGCCGTGGCGGACTTATCGGCTTACTGGAGCTGCGGGCGACGTGGCTGGAGCCTTGCTGGTGTCGCGGAGCGGCCGACTTGACGGCATTCAAGGTGATGCGATTGCTCGAGGAGGAAGAAACCAAAGAAGGAGGCGACAGCTCGAGGGTCACGGGGGTGATAGTGCCGCGGCGGCGACCGTCGTGGTGCGAGGAGGATGATAGGGGAGGGGAGAAGGGTCTGGAGAGGAGCAGGTGGACGCCGCGAAGCCGCTAGACATGCTCAAACAAGCGAGGGCCAGCCGGAGGTGATGGCACGGAGACGACAGAGGCACAGAGCGCGGGTTCTGGATGCTCATTGCGTGGTCACCACGAGCACCGCATGTTCTGGTACGGCTCTGCTCGTCACACCTTTTCAATTGGATGCATCACTGCTCAAATAGATGAGACAAGTGGCTGGAACCACCTGGATAGCTCTAGGATGAGTGAACCTTGCAGAAACAGACTTTAACATTAAACTTGGCTGACATTTTGTGGAGAAATGGATAGAGATATGGAACTGAAACTTTTTCACAGTGTTATGTTGTAGGAAGGACTATATGCTGACAAAATTTGAAGTCATTTAGACCCCATTTGCATATACTTCCCTCACAACTGCCAAATTGGTCCAGAAACTGGAATTTGAAGCTGTGCTCAACTGACTTGATGAAATGAGCTGAATTTTGGTGGAGTCCAATGATTTAGAGAATATAATGAACTGGTAAAATTTCAGCTCATTTGGATACACTATGAAGGTACTTCCTTCACAAAGCTTCCAAATGGACAAAAACTTAAGAAAAATGCTGTGGACAAATAGACACATGGATTGAGCTGATTTTTGGATTCCATGAGTTATTTCTCAGTGTTAACAACCATGGAAAATTTCAGCTCAAATGGATCAAGGGTTCAAGCACTTCCTTTGCAAGCTGAAAATCTAGACAGAATTTGCAAATGGATGCTGTGCTCAAACCCTGAACTATGGGACTTGGATTTTGATGGAAATGGTGAATATATGGATATGAGAAGCTCCACAATTTATTTGGGATTTTTCCTGGCTACCAAAATGGTAGTTCCTTTAGAAAGGGCCCAAAATGCAATATTGGCATTAAATAGGAAAATGTAATTTCCCTTATTTAATTATGGCCAATATTTTTATGGGAGCTCAATATGATCACAAAGAATATCTCCACAAGTTTTCATCAACTTTGGAGATGGATAGATATTTTCCTGGATTTAATTCCTTTAACTGGCAGAAAAAGGAATTAATTATAAATGAAAAATATTGCAAATGACTTGCCAATATTTTTGCATATCCAGGGTTTATAGATAAAGGATGGTCCCTGGGAAAAGTTTGGGAGGCAAAAGATCAAAGGAAATTGGGGTTCCTTTGTAATGGAAGAGATCAGGGTTTCCCTTCCGGCAACTCGGAAGGTAGGGTTTCGATGGCAAAGCCTGAGAATAGATCTAGGGTGGCAAGTTTGATCTAAAGAGAATCTCTGGCTGGATAGGAAAGGCAAGGCTAAATGACCATCTTCATATTCCTAAGAGCTAGAGAAATCCGATAACACCGAGAAAAAAGACGGGAGTCAAATCCCACAAAGGAAAAAAAATAGGGAGCGGAAACCAGGGTGTTACAGTTGACGTGCTCTCAAACTTCAAACCAAAGCTGGATAGCTCCAAAGCCCACTCCACTATTCTGCCGGTAGCCTCAGGGTTTCGGAGTATCTGTTGCAAAGGGAAACGGGTGACAACTGTGATCTCGTGGGCTTGGAAGTAGTGGCGCAGTTTCCTTGAGGCCATGATAAGGCCAAAAATCAATTTTTGCACGCTAGAGTACCTAGATCAATTTTTGCATGCCAGAGTACCTGCAACAGGGAGCTGACGAAGTACACTGGGCGCTGCACCACTTTCTTCTTTGCCATGACCAGAGAACTGCTTCCACTGCATTGCTCTTCTCCATCCTGATCTGCACCTGACCTTGCCGGGGTGTGTCCACTTTCCTCCCTGGAAGAGATACCAGCTGTATCTCCTACCTCATCCACTTCCCGCTGCGCCACCAGTGCTGTGCTGACCACTTGATTAGTTGCCGCCAAGTATAGCAGCAACGGCTCTTGTGGTTTGGGAGCAACCAAAGTGGACACGGAGGAAAGGTAAGCCTTTGAATCTTGCAGCGCAACGTCTACCTCTGGGGTCCATTCCATGGGTCCTGCCTTCTTCAAAATTTTGAAGAACGGCAGGGCTCACTCGGCAGACTTGGAAATGAATTTACTAAGCGCGGCAACACATCCAGTTAAACACCTCACGTCCTTAACTATCTTGGTTGCTTGAATCTCTTTGATAGCCTTGATCTTGTCGGGGTTGGCCTCTATCCCCCGGTGGGACACAAAGAAGCCAAGTAACTTGCCGGAAGGAACACCAAACACGCATTTCTCCGGGTTTAGCTTCAAGTTAATCTTGCGCAGGTTAGCAAATGTCTCTTCCAAATCCTGAATGAGGGTTGATCTGTCCTTGGTCTTGACCACAATATCATCCATATAAGCTTCAATGTTTCTGTGCAACTGTGACTTAAAACCAACATGGACTGCTCTTGCAAAAGTGGACCCGGCACTCTTCAACCCGAAAGGCATCCACACGAAGCAGTATGTGCCACATGGGGTGATGAACGCGGTCTTTTCCTCATCTTCCTTGGACATGAAGATCTGATGATATCCAGAGTAGGCATCCAGGAAGGAAAGCAGGTCACACCCGGATGTGGAATCCACAATCTGGTCGATGCGCGGCAAGGGAAATGGGTCCTTCGGGAATGCCTTGTTTAGATCCGTAAAATCTATGCACATCCTCCACTTCCCACCACAGGATTTGCTAACCACGTTGGATGCAGCACTCCTCTAACCAGACCAGATGCCTCAAGCTTCTTGATCTCCTCGGCAATAAACTGTTGCCGCTCCAAAGCTTGCTTCCGGATCTTCTGCTTGACGGGTCCGGCATGTGGGCAGACAGCAAGGTGGTGCTTGATTACCTCCCTAGGAACACCGGGGATGTCAGATGGTTGCCAAGCAAACACATCGACATTCACCCGCAGGAAGGCAACGAGCGCGCTTTCCTATTTGTCATCGAGGTTGGCACCAATAGTGAAGGTACCATCAGCGCCAGCCAGCCCTGCCGGGACCTTCTTCACAGCAGGTGCAGCAGCTTTGGATCTCTTGCTATAGGAACTCTCTGGCAAGTCATCGACAGACGCAGCACACTCTGGAGAGGCGCGCTTCCCTGACTCCTTGCTAGCTCTCTTCATTTTCTTGCTCTCCTTGGCGGGAGTTGTAGCTTCAGTGGCCTCTGTCGTGACTGCTTCCTGGTACATTTTGTCCACGCAAATGATTGCGTCCTTCTCGTCTGATGGAATGGAAATGACGCCCACTGGCCCTGGCATCTTCAAGGTGTTGTAGGCATAGTGGGATGCTGCCATGAGCTTGGCTAGGGCTGGGCGACCAAGGATCCCATTGTATGGCAGGGGGAGGTCAACCACATCAAACACGATCTTCTCAGTCCGGTAATTTAATTCTCCCCCAAATGTCACCGGCAACGTGATCTTTCCCTTAGGACGACTCCTGCCGGGGTTGATCCCTTGAAACGTACCAGTAACCTTGAGCTCTTCCTCTGCTATCTGGAGTTTGTTGATGACCTTTGGAGAAATCAGATTCAACCCGGCCCCGCCGTCAACCAACATCTTTGTGACCTGGAGGTTGCAGATCATTGGTTATACCAACAACGGCAAGCACCCTACCGCGGTGGTGCGATCAGGGTGGTCCTCTTCGTCAAAGATGATGGGCGTGCGGGATCACTTGAGCAGCCTTCGAGAATCTGCCACTGGCTCCACGGCATTGACTTCACGCGCCCAACATTTAAGTTGGCGATGGGAGGAGTGCAAAGATGCACCCCCGTCAATGCACAGGGCGTCAGTGGCTTTCTGGAATTCCTGCTCGCTGATTTCCTCTTCATCTCCTCCATCACTCTCATCATTGCAATCCTCCTTCTCACGGCCTCTGGCGGGTTTCCCTTGATTCTGAGGAGCCTTGCCAGGGCGGCTTGCTCCGCCACCCCGGCCCTTTCCGCCAGTGCCATTCTGACCTTTCTCTTTATCTCGCTTCTCATATTCAGCCCTCTGCTTCTTGACAAGCTGCTCAACCTGATGACACTCCTGGAGATCATGGTCCTTGGTCCGATGGATCTTGCAATACGTGCCATCGCCGTTCCCAACCTTCTCGGAAGTCGTGGCTTCTCGGCAATTAGTGCACGAGTCAACTTCATTGCCAGGTACCTCAGCTTTGGCCTTCTTGCCGGTACTAGGCGTGCCCGATCTCTCAACGGTCATCACAGCCTTATCCTTGCGCCTTTTGTTTCGCTTCTTGTTCTTCTTCTTCTTCTGACTGGTGGCCTCGTCATCATCCTCTGAATCGATGTCGATGCCACCCTCTTCTCCAGGGAGCTTCCTCCCTTCCTCTATCTGAGCACACTTGTCCACCAGAGTGTAAAGCTCCTTCACAGTCTTGGGCAATCTAACATTCATCTTAGATCGTATCCGACGATTGCGCGCATTGGACTGGAACGCAGCTATCACAGTTGCCGGGTGGATGTCTGGAATATTCCTGTGGACTTGACTGAACCTCTGCATGTATTTCCGCAGGCTCTCTCCTTCCTTCTGCGGGAGAAGCTGCAAGTCGCTGGGCCGCCCTTGTTCTTGATGGCCTCCCGTGAAGGCGCCCACGAACTCATGGCACAGGTCAGCCCAGGTCAAAATGGAGTTCTCCGGCAGGTGCATGAGCCAAGACCTCATGTTTGGCTTGAGTGCCAAAGGGAAGTAGTTGGCGAATACCTTCTCATCTCTTCCCCCGGCAGCTTGAACAGCGATGGTGTAGATGCTCAAAAACTCTGCCGGGTTCAGTCTTCCATCATACTTCTCTGGTATCTCTGGCTTGAACGTGCGAGTGGACGGCCAACGGACTTGCCATAGCTCACGGTGAAGGCAGGGCACCCAGACTCGAAGGGCAGGTATCCGCCTTCAGTGAGCAAGGGCTCGTCGACGTCGGGGCCATCATGCACGTCGGACTGGCGACAGGCGTCGCGGTGTTGCTCGGTGTTGACACGCGCGCCTTCCCTCCACTTGTCCTCCAGGACTCGCCGTGGGCCTTGATGTGCTCGAGGGTCGGATGAAGCCATCGAGACGTTGTCGGGTTCTTGGATGCGCGGCTACCGCGCCGGCCGCCGCAGAGGGGACTGCACCGTAGGAGTGGCCCCATCCGCACAGCCAGCGGCGTGGGCCGTTGTCGCTGCCTGGGGAGGCCGTGGCGGGTCGGCCCGCTGTGATCCTCCCACCTCGGCGAAGCCAATCAGACTCTGAATGGTGGCCCTCCATTCATCCATCTGATCGGCTGTCGGCGGAAATTTCAACAGCAGCTGAGCCCGCGCCATGGCCTCCGAAGCGGTGCTTGGCATGGATGTTGATGAATACCGTAACGTCGTTCGGCTCCTGATGGTGCCGGTAGCGGCCGTGTCGTGCTCCCGTCGTCGTGAGCCAGCCGCCTGGATGGCATGTGGACGAGGTGGAGGCGCTTGAGGGCCAACGTCTCCGTTCGGCGTAGCGGCTAGGTCGGCCCGCTCTGGGGGCGGCGCATGTTCTATGGCCGCACCCACGGCGGGAGCGGTCGAGGAGTTGCGATTCCCCCCAGACCGAGTACCCCCGTTGCGGCTGTGCCCCTCGGACGGACAGGGAGGTGCAGATTGGATAATCTCTCCTCCCGTACCTCGTGGGGCGTAGCCGCCAGGATGTAGTTGGTGTTGCCCTTCTCCGGTGCCTCCTGCTCCTGCTTCGACCGCAGGGGAGGTGGTAATGACGCCGCCGGCGCCGACCACGTCCCCCGCAGTGTCCACACCTCCAAGCGTCCCCGTAGCCCCTGCGGTGTCGGTGGGCGCGTGCGGTGGGGCCTTCGAGGTGGAGGGATGAGCTGCGGCGCCGGGCTTCTTCTTGGGCGCCATGGACGATGGAGCCGTTGGTGAAGAGGATGGCGGTGACGATGACGCGCTGCGTACACTTCTTGGGTTCACGCAAGCGCAGCCCCCTACCTGGCACGCCAAAGATGTCATGGGAAACCATGGCCACCTATGGGGCCAAGGGCCCCTTTTGGTTCGGCAGGGGGACTAAGCACATTGCACAAAGAGCGGAGGAGCACAGCGCAGCACGGCAGAGATCACACGGGCAGTTTTACCCAGGTTCGGGCCGCCGCGAGGCGTAAAACCCTACTCATTCTTTGGTGGATTGATGGTGGATGGTGGCGGAAACGCAGTGCCCATGCCCGGCAGGGTGCCTCGGGGCGAGGGCAGATATGCGCGTACGGGTGTACAAGGGTCTGAATCCCTTCTATGGTTGCCATGGGCCTCCTTTTATAGATCAAGGGGTCACCACAGTGGCAAATTAGTCATTGTGTACTGATTAGATAGTGAACAGTGCTATCATATCTACTCTATAGACAGAGCAGTATGCATTAAATGCGCCGCTTAGTGTCACATCATGGCCTGCCCGGCACGCCTTGCCGGGCTACTTGGCCATCTTCTCTCCTGTCTGCATGACACATCGCTGGACGGGTGTCATTTGGAGGTGATTCCTATAGGAAGTGGCTGCCATGTGGCAAAAGGCAGCCACTTAATCATCTTGGGGCTTGACACCGCACTGATCGATGACTTGCGTTACCGTGAGGTGGAGCGGTGGATCCTTGGCGGGGTATTTCACCTTCGTATGCCCCGGCAAGCCTGTCGGGGTGATCTTGAGATTTGCTTCCGGGGCAACCTTGACCTCGCCAGGCTCTCCTGCCCGGCAAGGGAGGTTTTTCCCTTAGCAGTTCCTTGCTCCTTGTCTTGACTTGATCTTCTCAACCCGCCCTTTGATTCCGCAAAGAGCCTATCTCCAGTACTTGGACTGGTCTTGGATGTCATAACCTTGATCTTGGGCCTGTGCACGGTCTGGGCAACAGACCCAGTGTTTGTTGCACCGACACAATGAGAGAAAATCTTATCCAGAGTTGGATGACTCAGCCTTGCTTGTAGCCCAGGTCATGCTACCGCGTGTGTTTGAAATCCGACCGTTGGACACGTGTCGGTTCCTTAGTGACCCAGGGTCATTTTGGACATATCATGTCGGGTTGCCTCCTGGCTATAAATAGCCCACCCCCTCCACCATAAATTGGTGGCTGCTCAGAGTTAGTGCCCGGCTTTTGTCATTTGAGAGCAACCCACCTCCGAAGCCTTTGAGAGAGAAACCTTGCGAGGACAAAGCCCAAAACACCCAGAGCCCAAAGAGTGTTTGGCATCACTGAAGTCTTTCTGTCCGCGTGATCTAAAGACTTATTATACTTGAACACTATGTGTCTTCCAGTCGGTTAGGCGTCGCGTTCTGAGGATCCAAGAGTCATTGTGGATCGCCGGTGAACGAAGTCTATGAAGGTTTGGAAGTCTACCTTGAAGATTTACCAGAGTGATTGGGTGAGGACTAAGTTTCCTTAGCTCAAGGGGAATAAGGTGAAGACGCGGTCTTCTGAGTTAAATCTCAGCCTCCCTAACCAGACGTACAGTTGTCACAGCAACTGGAACTGGTCTACCAAATCCTTGTCTTTGTCAAGCAACTGGTTCTATCACTTTCCTCTTTACTTACAGTTTTGCTTCATGAAGTCATTGCTTGCCTGCTCTGTTTGATTTCACTGTGTGAAGACATTCTGTCTGTTTGCTTGTTTGGCTTCATACTGTCTTCCTAGTCAGATTCACTCTACCTAGCTGCTGTTTGTCTTCGTGTTTACTCTGTACTATATCTTACACCATGGCTTTGCTAGTGTAGTTTATCTTCCGCTGCATACTGTGTAGGTAGCATTTGGTTGTCTGTCTTTGAAGACATTGCCTGTCTTGAAGACTTTCATAAAAATTGCCTATTCACCCCCCCCCCCTCTAGTCGATAACTAGCACTTTCAATTGGTATGAGAGCAAGGTGCTCCCTTGTTCTGTGTGATTTGGTTTAACCACCTGGAGTTTTAGCTATGTCGACTGCAAGGATAATCAAAGTCTCTGTTGCGTGCCCTATCTTTGATGGCACTGATTACCCCTACTGGAAGAATAAGATGTGCATGCATCTTGAAGCCATTAACAATGACCTTTGGTATGTCGTCAAGACTGGCGTTCCCAAAGTCGGTGAAGGCGTCACCGCTGCTGATGTCAAGAGGTTTGCGCAACTGGACTCAACCGCCATCATCTGTGGTCATCTAACCAAAGGGCAGTATGGCCGTGTGAGTGCTCTAGAATCTGGGAAGCTGGTCTGGGACTGGCTTTCCAAGGTCAACGAAGGCGTCTCAACTCAAAGAGACTCAAGAATTGATGTGCTTCGCAATCTCTTCAACCGATTCAATAGGAATGACAATGAGAATGTCCAGCTCACTTTCGACCACCTCACTGATATCACAAATGAGCTTCGGGCTCTTGGCGCCACTGAAATCACCAAGCATGAAGTCGTGAAGAAGCTACTGAGATCACTTGACAGCTCATTTGACACTCTAGCATTGATGATCCAAGAACGCCCTGAGTTCAAAGATCTTGATCCGTCTGACATACTTGAGAGGCTCAACACACATGAATTCCAGCTATCTGAGAAGAGAGATATCTATGGTCCCAACTATGGCCGATCTCGTGCCTTGAAGGCCAAGGCTGAATCCTCATTTGAAGAATCTGACTGAAGTTCTGATGATCCTGAAGACATTGGCAAAGAGCTAGCAATGCTTGTGAGAAAGTTCCAAAAGTTCTCCAAGAAGAATCATTTCGGAAAGTCTTCAAGATATAGCTCCAAGAATGATGAGGCTTCCACTCATGACTACAAGAAGAGAACATGCCACAAATGCAAGAAGCCAGGCCACTATATATCTGAATGTCCTCAATGGGACAAGGAAGCAAAGAAAAAGAGCAAGGAATATGACTCTGACAACAAGAAGAAGAAGAAATCCTCAAAGTCTTCTTCAAAGTCTTCATCCTACAAGAAGAGCTCGTCTGGCAAGGCTCGTGCGTTCATTGGCAAGGAAATGGATTCAGAGGAGGAGTTTGCTTCTGAGGAGGCGGAGGTGGAGTCTGAGAAGGAGTCTGATTCATGCATGGCAAGCCTGCCTCTAGCTTCAGCATTTGTCGCCAAGTCCATCTTCAACACTGAAGACAATGGTCACGACGCCGACACTGAAGCCAATGATGACGATGATTCTGCTCCCACGTACTGCTTCATGGCAAGAGGTGCTAAGATAAACTCACGCGATGTTACTTTCAGACCTCTAGTGAAGATGACTCTGAATATGAATCCAAACCCAGTTATAAAACTCTTGCTAAAATTGCAACTGAACAACAAACAGCCATGGAAAAGATTCAAAAATTACTAGACAAAAGCGATGACCTGTTGGACGAGGAAATGAATCGAACTCAGTCCTTAATCGAAGACATCAAAAACCTTCATGTTAAGTACGAAGAACTTTAAAACCGTCATGAAACCCTCTCAGCTACTCATGAGAAGCTTTCCAATGATTATCTTCAAAGGAAGCAAGATCTAGAAAAACTGCGAGCGTCTCATGAAGATCTTCAAAAAGAAAATGATTCACTACTCGCTCAACAGATCAGTTCCGCTCAGGAAGATTTTGTGCCACCTTGCTTAAAATGCCTTGAGCGTGACAATGCTATCTCTGTTGCTGAATGTTCTACTGCTTCTGAAGTTGCAATATCTTCAACTGTTGATATGGTAACTAACCCCACTTCTGAGGATACCACTACTATTGCTGATGAGAATGCCAGGTTGAAGACATTGTTTGAAACAGGTATGTACAAAAGCCTCAATGGGCATCAGACCCTATGTGATGTCCTCAAGAAATAGATTCTGAACCGAAACCCTAGGAAAGAGGGTGTTGGTTTTGAGACGAAAATGAATGCTGATGGCTCTTACTGGAAGCCTGAGCAGTACCCTAAAACCACATGGGTTGCTGCAAAGGGACCTTCAGTGGATCCATCCACCCTATCTGGCTTCACTTGTGCTAACCCTATTATCATTGATGAGTCATTTGACTCGAACTATAAACTGTTCAAGAATCAGAATGATGAAGTGTTTGTCAGGTTCATTGGAACTAACTACAGGAATGGTCACCTATGAAGAAGATCTGGGTTCCTAAAATTTGGCTTGTGAACCTTCGCGTGAATGTCATCATGACACCACCAGGGAAGAAGACAAACCCCAGATCAAAGGCTTCATATGGCCCAAAGGCTTCATACAGATAGAGGACCTCACAAGGTCACCCTAATGCCAATGTTTTGCAGGGAAACTATCATCAGACTCACGAATATGAGCGTGTTTCATCAAACCGCTTTGTTCACAAATCAAAGAATTTTTCTGCATATTCGTTTGAGTACTATTATCCTCCTGCAAAACTATTTGCTAGGGCTCCAAAGCCAAAGTTCTCAGATGCTACACTTAGACTCTTTGCTTCTAAGCTACCCCTTCAGATGTGGGTGGTTAAGAAGTATTAACTTCTCTTGCAGGATCGGGTCTCCAGCCGAAAATCATTGACTTCTAAAGACAATGTTGGGGACCTAAAACATCTTGTGGGATGCAACATAAAATGCCAAAATGGTCTTACCATTTATTTCGTCCCTGGTTTTCTTGATGAACATCCTATCTTACCATCCAAGAATCTTAATTTTGATAGTATTCTTGTTTGTCAAATGTTTATGCTTCACAATACTCTTGGTAAAGCCTATCCTACTAACTGCACTATAGGGTACAACTCCGAAAGCTACTGAATGGATTATGGACAGTGGATGCACTAACCACATGACTGGTGATCGAAGTCTTCTCATGGATTCTACTCTTCGACCATCTACTAAAAGCCATATCACATTTGCTGACACTGGTAAAAGCAAGGTATTGGGCCTAGGTAGAATTGCTATCTCAAAGGATCAACACATGGATAAAGTGATGCTTGTCGAATCCCTTGGATACAACTTAATGTCAGTCTCAATGCTTTGTGATCTTGACATGATTGTGATATTTGGAAAATATCGATGCCATGTGCTTATGGCTTCTGACAAATCTCTAGACTTCGAAGGTTATCGAAGAGGTGATCTGTATATGGTAGATTTCTCCGCAGGACCACAACTTGCCGTATGCCTTCTAGCAAAAGCTTCAGAGTGCTGGCTTTGGCATCGAAGGCTGGGACATGCGGGCATGAGGAACTTGCACACTCTCATGAAGAAGAAGCATATCATTGGCATCGAGGGCGTCAAGTTCAAGAAGGATCATCTATGTGGTGCTTGCGAAGCCGGGAAGATGACTAGGGCAAAGCATCCCTCGAAGCCAATCATGACGACATCACGTCCCTTCGAGCTGCTACACATGGACTTATTTGGCCCTACTCGCTACTCTACCCTTGCTACCACTGCACATCTTTATGGCTTCGTTATTGTTGATGATTATTCAAGATATACCTGGGTGCACATAATTCTCTATAAGACTGAAGTGCAGGATGTCTTCAGACGATTTGCCAATCGCGCCATGACTAACTATGGCATCAAGATCAAGCACATCAGGAGTGACAATGGCATGGAATTCAAGAACACATGCCTCGACACTTATCTTGATACACTAGGCATCACACATGAGCTCTCTGCTCCATACACTCCTCAGCAGAATGGCGTCGTGGAGCGCAAGAACAGGACCCTTATTGAGATGGCTCGTACGATGCTTGATGAGTACAAGACTCCAAGAAAGTTCTGGCCTGAAGCCATTGATATTGCATGCCATATCATTAACAGAGTTTATCTTCATAAATTCTTCAAGAAGACATCTTATGAACTACTCGCTGGTAAGAAGCCAAACATAAGTTATTTCAAAGTCTTCGGTGCTAGGTGCTGGATCAATGATCCACATCACACTTCCAAATTTGCACCGAAAGCACATGAAGGTTTTATGCTTGGTTACGGAAAGGATTCGCACACCTAAAGAGTCTTCAACCTCTTTCATTATAAAGTGGTTGAAACTGTAGATGTGCAGTTCGATGAGACTAATGGCTCGCAAAGAGAGCACCTGCCAAATGTGCTAGATGAAGCTTCTCCTAGTGAAACTATCAAGCTAATGGCACTAGAGAAATCATACCCACCGAGGAATAGGCAGAAGAGGAAATTGTCATTCCAGCTCCTACCCAACATGAAGACAATGTTGAGCCTGAAGACAATGATGAAGATGAGGACAATGATCAGCAACAGCAAAATCTTTGCCCTGTTCATCCTCGGGTCGCTAATGAAGTTCAAATTGAGAAGATTCTTGATAGCATCAATGCACCTGGTCCGCATACTCGATCAAGAGCTACGCAATTAGCAAACTTCTGTGGGCACTTTGCATTCGTCTCCGTATCCGAACCCAAGAAAGTTGTGAAGCCTTTATGGAACCAGAATGGATTCAATCTATGCAAGAAGAGCTTTAACAATTTGAGCTCAACAATGTCTGGGAGCTAGTCAAACGTCCCGATCCTCACAAGCATAACATTATTGGCACCAAATGGATCTATCACAACAAACAAGATGAGCATGGTCAAGTTGTCAGAAACAAAGCTCGTCTTGTTGCTCAAGGTTACACACAAGTAGAGGGAATTGACTTCGATGAAACCTTTGCTCCTGTGGCTAGGCTTGAAGCCATTCGCATACTGCTAGCCTATGCTAACCACAACAACATCCTTCTATATCAAATGGATGTGAAGAGCGCTTTCCTCAACGGCAAAATTGAAGAAGAAGTATATGTAGCTCAACCACCTGGTTTTGAAGATCCAAAGCATCCTGATATGGTCTACAAGCTCAACAAGGCACTGTATGGCCTCAAACAAGCACCTCGAGCTTGGTATGACACACTCAAAGACTTCCTGAAGAGCAAGGCTTCAAACCTAGTTCTCTAGATCCCACTCTCTTCACGAAGACATATGATGGAGAACTGTTTGTATGCCAAATCTATGTGGATGACATTATCTTCGGCTGTACTGACAAAAGATATAGTGATCAATTCGGGCATATGATGCAAGAGCAATATCAGATGTCAATGATGGAGAGCTGAAAATTTTTCCTTGGTCTTCAAATCCGTCAACAGAGAAATGGCATCTTCATATCACAAGAAAAATACCTCAAAGATTGCCTGAAGAAGTTTGGAATGCAAGACTGCAAAGGGTACACGACGCCAATGCCAACCAAAGGCCAATTGGGCCCCGACGACAATGGTAAAGAGTTCGATCAAAAGGTATACCACTCCATGATTCGTTCTTTATTGTACTTATGTGCATCTAGGCCAGATATAATGCTTAGCGTTTGCATATGTGCTCGATTCCAAGCAGCACCAAAGGAGTCGCATCACCTCGCGGTGAAGCGAATACTTCGATATTTGGCTCACACCCCAACGCTAGGATTATGGTATCCAAAGGGCTCAGAGTTTGATCTAGTTGGATTCTCAGATGCTGATTATGCTAGTGACTAGGTTGATCGCAAGTCTACATCAGGAACATGTCATTTTCTTGGACGATCTCCAGTCTCTTGGTCTTCAAAGAAGCAGAACTGTCTATCACTCTCCACGGCTAAATCTGAATATATTGCTGCTAGATCTTGCTGTGCTCAGCTTCTCTGGATGAAGCAAACCCTCAAGGACTATGGCATCAACATGAAGAATGTGCCCCTCTACTGCAACAATGAAAGCGCCATCAAGATTGCTCACAATCCAGTTCAGCACTCGAAGACAAAGCACATTCAGATCCATCGTCACTTTCTCAGAGACCATGTGTTGAAGGAAGACATTGGTATCATTCACGTCAACACCGAAGAGCAATTGGCAGATATCTTGACAAAGCCATTGGATGAGAAAAGATTTTGCAAGCTGTGGTGTGAGCTAAATATCTTAGAATCCTAGAATGTTCTGTGAATGGACGCACATCCTAACGCTTATGCATATTGATGACTTAGGTGCACAACACACAAAGTAACATATGTCTTCAATTCATGAAGACATACACTTTAAGTGTGAATACATTAATGCAGAATTTGACTTCAGAGCGCCTCGATAATTGTGCGCCGTGTTTGGGTCTAATACTTCTTATACGATGGGTAACGCCACCACCAACCTTTGTAAAGATTTATGTTGGCGTCATATTGCATTATCTTCAAAGTTGGTTTGTCTTCATGATTTATCTTCACAATGGTTGATTTGGTCTTCATTGCCTATATATATATATATATATAAACACTATTCTGATCACGGGATCAGAATAATATTCTGATCACAACCTGAACTTCCTGAGTGACGCGCCTGAACTTCCCTGTGTACGAACCCGAACTTCTAGCTATCTTTGCAACCGTGGCTTCCCCCGCGAATTATTCCGGTCGGTAGTGTTTTCTGGGATGTGACTATAATCCAGATACCCATACCTGCATCTAAATGCTCGTTTTGATTCGTAATTTTGCATTTTGGCGAATTCACTCTCGGGGCGGATGAACTTATGTCTGTTTACAAGTTTACAGGGACTCTCTCCCCCCTCCCCCCTGTCGCTCGCTCTCTCCCCCCTCTCCGTCGCTCCGCTGCCTTCCTCGCCTCCAACTCCCCCCGATTTCTCCGCCCCTGTCCCCTGCCCTCGTGCTAGAGTAACCGGCGCACGCCCCCGCTCCTATTTCTCCCCCACGCCCCGCTCTCCCTCGCCCAGCCCGCTCTCTTCTGCTCTGAAGTGAGGGCGGCAACTGCCTGCGCGGTTGCAAGGTGCGCATGGCGTCGTGGGGAGTGGAAGAACCGGCGCGGATTCGTGCGTGCGGGGGTCGTCTGGAGAGGTACAAGTGCTGCCCCGCCCTAATGCTTGCTTCTAGTTTCGCCAGATCTGTCGAGTCCGCCTCCTGTGTGCTCTCGCGTCCGCGTCCTACCCCCTTCTTCTGATGGTTTGGTGGGAGATTAGGTAGTGTTCTTGTGCGTGTGGTGGGTGGATTCCATTCCCCCGTAGTCATATAGTACTATGAGATGCTTGTGTGTGCTATTTCTCCGTTCAGAGTTGAGTGGATTTCATTTCCCCTTTGGTGATTTCAGCATTCAGATGCATGTAAGAGAGGGTGCGGTGTGATGGTTGATGGTGAATCTGATGTATCTAATTGTCTTAGTATTGTTGATTTCGAAGTCTAGATTGTGTCTATCACATGCTAGTTAGTTTATGGATTCTTTTTTTGTTTGTGCTTGCCTATATATGCTACTGTTCATGTTTTCATACTTGTTGATATGTTCTAGTTGTTTCATCCTAGGGTTTCATTTAGTTGTTTTTTGTATTTGTTGTATGATTTTCTACCTGCTAACTATATGCAATCTATGCCCTGTTTTCAGTAGGTTGTTCTAGGGTTTGGAGTTTCATTCATCAAGGGGGTTGTGTTGTCATGGCTTCCAAACCTTCTCCAGGTATCTTAATGTAGTTGGATCTTGTATTTTAAATAGCAGTATTCTTATATATGTCTGCCCATATCTTCACTTAGTTTTCTTGTTGGACTGCCATTCTTATTAGTGTGAACTTCTAAGAAAGGTTATGTGTATGCTTTTTACCCTTAGTTTGAGTTAGTAGAGTGTTGCTTACTTTTTAGTTGATGATTTACAGGTGAAACTATGTCACCAAGTGTTTGTTGGACTTCCCAAATGATTCATATTTATAGTGTATATCTTTGTTTTTTTTTGTTATCATGTTCATGGTATTGATATTTAGTTTGCCTGTGAAATAGTATTTGTGGTCATGCTACATCTTTTTTGTGTGGTACTTGCTTGGGTCACATAGTTGAACTTCTGGTTTTAATTATTGTTTGTTTATAATGAAATTTGGTTGAACTTCTGTTATGCACATTTTGTTTTACTGCTTTGTTATATATCGTTGAACTTCTGGACATTCATGTTATATGTAGTAGCCCCTCTGGTGTAGATTGTTTTTATATTTAGTATGTACATTTTAGTTTGTTGGTTGTGTTTACTGCTTTGTTAGGTATTGTTGAACTTCTAGGTATTGGACATTGTTGTAAAAGTAGAAGTCCCTTTGGTGTAGGATTGCGGATTAGAACTCAGCTGCCTTTTTACTTGCATTTTTTGTAGTTGGTGATGAGTTGAATAGTTCTGAAAAAAATGCCTGCGATCAAGATGGAGCTTCAGAAGTTAATACTGATGCTCCAATATCTGATGCGGCTAAATCACCCATAATCCCTTTGAGTGTGATTGCTGAGGTTGCTTCGAGCCTTGAGAATATTTCAAGCCTCGAGGATCTTGCTTTTGCAGCTCTTGCTTCACCTAGTATGTGAAACCCCTTTTTCTTTTCATTTTAAATTCTTGAGCCATGTTTTTTTAGCTTGTTCATGTCGGTTGTTTTTGTTTTTGTTCCTGACTTTTTTTATTTTTTGCTTTGATTTTTTGTGTTCTTTGCAGATGTGTCCATAGAGGAGGAAGCTGTGAACACCATCAACGATGTTTTATCTGAGTTGGGTTTATCAGAAACCCCTGCTGCTGCTGAGGAGGGGGCTCCGTCAGTCAAAGGTTGTGATTCCGTTCCGAATCCTTTGTGCTCTCTTCAGATGTCAGAGACGCAGTCGCAGTCTGTTGATGGCACTGAACCTGTCACGCAACCTGAGGATGTGCCTCTTCAGCTTCTCCTGGAGGACCAACGTAAGAGGAAGAAGCAAGAAGATTTTGACAAGAAGAGGGCGGCCCGCCTTGAGAAAGGTTCTGATGTTCCTGGATCTGTTCATGCGGCTGAGCTCACGGTTGAGGAAGACGTGCCGTGTGGCAGTGATGGCACGGTTGTCCCTTTTAAGAAGAAAATCAAGAAGACCGCTGCGAGGAAGCTAGTAGTTGGTGAAGTTACTCCTCGGAGGAGCCCACGTGTTTCAAGGCCTGCAGAAGTTGCTGAAGAGGAAGGGCTAGGCCTTGGTGGTACGCCACGCCGTAGTCCTCGTGTGCTTGCCACTGCCGCGCCTACACCTTCTTTGCTTGGTGCTGGTGCATCTGCTAAGGGGAAGAAATGCGGCGTCAAGCGCAAGGTTGCACCTGCAAAGGTCAACAAGGGTGTGAAGAAGCGTTCTCGTGTTAATCCAGAGGGCAAGGATGATGCTGATTTCAATGCTGATGACGAGGACGACGACGATGATGATGCTGCCGCTAATCAGGTATGAATGTCTCATGTTTACCTGTTTTTAGACCATTTGTCGCTATTGCTGTAGTTTTTGTGTTTTTAGCACTGCCTTGGCGTACATAGCTGACCTTCTGCTCCATATAGACCAATAAATTAGCCGATCTGCTTTGCTTTTATGGTATTACTGCCTTTGAGTACATAGTTGGACTTCTGGATATATACATGAAGAAATTAGCTTAACTTGTTGGTATACATGTTGTATTACTGCCTTGTTGTACATGGTTGAACTTCTGCTTTGTAAATTTCCAACATTGTTGAAAGCATCTTTACTTCTGGTCATGCATGGTTGTACTGCCTGTGTAGACATAGTTGGACTTCTGAAATGTACTGCGTATGTAGGCATTAGTGGAATTTTGGTGAAGCTTGTGTAACTCATTGTTCTGCATTTTTTCCTTGTCATTGCATTTTTTTTCAGTATCAGCTTGTGAAGCGGCCTGAGAGGAGGAAGAGAGGAGGCAAAGCGCCCGAAGAAGGTGGCCAAGGAGGAGGTGAGGCAAAACGTTTTAACAAGACGGTTCGCTGCTCACTAGGAGAGGGCAAGACGTGTGCGAAAATGCTACAAACTAGGCACAAGACGAGGGTTATCAAGGCTGGTTTTGGTTGTGTGTTTGACTTGAAGGTTGATTCCAACATTTCTCGTCCTTTGATGGGCAACATCTACACGAGGATTGACCCTAAAACGATGATCCTGGACATGGGTGAGGTGAACAAGGTTCTGCGTATTACAAGTGATGCTATTCACCATCTGTTTGGATTCCCTCAAGGTAATCGTACCCCTCCTAGGCCCTCGAATGATGGGTTCGATGATGCTTTTATGAGGTTGAAGGGCAAGCTTGGGTACGCTAGGAGTGACGACATCAAGACAAAGGATCTGCGGAATATCCTTGCGGAACTTGTGAAGGATGAGACGAAGGATGATCTTGCTCTGCAGGTGTTTTACCTGATTGTTTTCATGAAGGTGGTTATCCCTGGAACGTCTACACGAGTGTCCAGGGAGGCAGCAATGGCTGAGAATCTTGTGTTTGAGGATATGGCAGATATGGACTACTGCCAGTTGGTTGTTGACGATATTCGGAGTGCTGTTGTTAGGTATCAGCAAGGTACTAGCAGAGGAAAAGCTGTCACAGGCTGTGCCATCGTGCTGCTTCTTATGTATCTGGACTGCCTTATCATTGGCAAGACGCCTAATATTGACTTGAGGACCCCTCGCATCAATTTCATGGATCAGGTCAAGCTTCTTGAGCTTGCTGCGGCTGACTTGGTCAAGAAGGGTGATGATGACCCAGCCAACTGGGTGTTTGGGAGACTGCCTGTGAGTGTTTCTATGCATCATTCTTTCCTGAGTAGTTTGACTTGAACTTCTGGTACTGCTTTCTATATTTTTGTTCCCATGTTCCTTCGTTTGTTTTCTGACGCATTGACTTTTGTTTTTGTATGCAGTGGAAGACACAGGATGAGGTTGTGTTCTTTAGGGTTATTGAACGTCCTGTTCTAACTATGCCTCGTGCCGCCGGCCTAGGGAATGGAACTTCCCCAAGATTTGAATTCTCCCGGGATGTTAATACTGGTGCCCCCCCTGTAGATCTAGGAGGTTCTTCTACCCGTGTGAGTGTTGCAGGTGGCGTGTCTTCCGAGAATTTGTTTGAAGCTGCCAATGTTTCGCTGGTTAGGATTGACGGTCTTCTTGAAACCGTTTGTGGGGAGTTGGCCCGTGTTCCGTCAACTGTTGATCGTCTTAGTCGCGTCGATGGGATTCTTCCTCCCGGACACGGTTTTGATGCTGATTCTTCGAAGGAGGTCTTGTCAATGGAAGCTAGATTTCTTGAAGAGCTTCGTCAGAGCACTTCCCACCTCCGTGCTAGCTTTGGGCTGTTCAAGGAAATGCAGGATGCTTGTTGCAAGCCTTTTGAAGATGAGGCAAGTGTTGTTGTAAGAGAGATTCAGAGGCAGGATTCTGTTCGTTTGGGTCGTGAAGGAGGCCACATGGAGCATACCAAAGAGGTTTGTTTATGTTGGCTTTTGATATTTCTTTGCACTAATGTTCATTGTTAGCTTTCAGTTATTACTGTTTGTAGTCATAGGCGACCGTTATTGATTTCATGTGTCGTAAACTGTTTCTTTTTAGTACTAGTGTTTCCTAGGTGACCTTCTCTATTTTATAGAACCTGAACTTCAAGTGCTACAGCACGTGAACTTCCATGACTTCGATGACTGGCCCTTTTTGTTCCCTTTTGTATCTTAGAGTAGTTTGATATCTGACCTGCTATGTTTACTGTATTTGGACTTCCATTATGTGTCGGTTGTGATAGCTGACCTTCTCTGATTATGCAATGTGAACTTCTGCTGATTAGGTATTTGTTTTCTACATGATTTTTTTTGTAGGCTGTTGATGATGGTGCTAGGGTTGAGGAGGATTTTTTACCTGCGCATGAAGCTGCTCCTGTGCATGAAGCTGCCCCTGTGCATGAACCTGCTCCCGCTAGTGATGTATTAGTTGATGAGGTTCATGGCAGTGAAAATAAGGTACCATTTTTCTTGTCCATTTGTCTCATTTTTTTATTTTACTTGTTTGTGCATTTTATCACTATGTGGCCCTTTGTAATGACTTTCTGTTCTTTTGCCGCAGAATGATGATGTTAGTGTTCCTCCAGAGAAGGTTGCAAACAAGTCCGTCTCAGGCACCGGCTGCTCCGACGGGGTGGACCTGACTGAACCTCAGTCTTCCATTGGCGCTGAGGTTTCTGATGCTGAGCAGGGCAAGACAACTGGAGACATCATTTTGGAGAAAGATCCTGTTGAGTCTGCTGTTGAGACTGGTGGTAGAGCTGCTGCAAGCCCGGATAAGTCTCCTGCAGCAGAGCCATCAGTTGCTGTTGATGATGTTCAAACACAACCAACTGTTTCTGTTGTTTCAGATTCTCCAGCTGCCCCAGCTGCTGCTGCTGTCCTTCCCGACGACGCTGCAATGTCTACTGGAGATGATGATGATGAGACTGAAAGCGATAGCTGTGGAGAGGAGGTTGATCATTCCAGTGCTGCCACTGGTCTAGGCAAGGATCCATGAAGAGAGGAGCATGCTTCTCTCTTCTTTCCCCACCCCCCTCCCTTTTGTTGTTTGGTTTAGTCCATGATATCCCCTGTGAACTGCCTGTGTGGTCTAAGTTGAACTTCTGGGTTTGTGCGTTGTCGTGTGGGTTGTAAATAAAGTTAAGTGAACCTATTTTCTATGTGGGGTGAAGGTTTGTAATGCATGGGTTGTGATGTTTATGATCCTGTGGTTTTATCTTTTCTGGTGTAGCAGCTGAGATGTGCTTGTGTTTGAATGTTGTGCTTGAATGTTGCTCTTAATTGAAACTGTCGTGAATCTATGTGCTTGAGTGTTGCTCTTAATTTCTATTTCTTTTGGTGAGCAGATAGCGACCTTGCTGTTGTCCGAAAGAAGGTTGATGACTTTTATTACAGTGTAACTGGGCTTAAGAATAATCGTTCCAAGAGGTGAGTGCAGCTGGTCAATATTTTACATCATCCATGTACCCCCTGTGAACTGCCTGTGGTTTCATACCTGAACTTCTTTACTATATGTACCTGAACTTCTTATTTTACTTCTCTGGTGCTGAGCTTCTGGCCTTTTTGTACTGCACTGCCTGTTGTGATATAGCTGAACTTCTGTGCTTGTCTGTGTTATGAACCTCCTGAGTTCCTGATGCTGAACTCGTTTTTCTTTCTATTGCTGGCTTTTAGATCAATGATTATGTTCCAAAACAAGGAGTGTGAAGCTTCTGTTCAAGAAGTCGCAATATCTTTTGGTCCTCGCGGAATGCTTACATCCAATGTGGCTGAGTGTGCACTCTACTGTCTACGTGCGAAGTACCAGGGATTGGATAAACTCATCCTGCCGTATTGGGTTTGTGTAAGTCAACCATATAGTGATTTCTTTTCCGTTTTGTTCCTTACCATTTTAGTTAAAACTTGTTTGTCTCATTTATGTATTTTTCATATGTTGGTGTTGTCTGCATTATTTTAGGACAAGATTTTCAGAGGTCAATTTGATTCCCGTGTGAGGAAGTACTTCTTGGTGAGTGGTCCAGATAGCATGGATGCACATGATTCGGTATGCAATATCTTGTTCTTTGCCTCTGTATTAGTTTTGCACTGAGATCCACTGTGTTAATATTGTTTCATTTTCTTTGTACCATTTCATATTAATTCTCAGTTTTTAATGATTCGTGTGTTTATGTTGCTTCAGGTTGTTTTCCCCACTTTTGACCCGCCTGAGATTCCTGCTTCCATGGGTGGTGTTGGTCATTGGGTTTCGATATTTCTTGACGTGAAGAATTCAAGGTTCCAGCTTCTCGACTCCTATTATGGACTAGAAGATGAATGTGTGGTACGCCTGTTTCGGCGGATGACCGATAACATCAAGAAGCTTTGGAGCGATGCCAGCAATGACAGGGAGACACCCTTCAGCCCTCTTACCATCGACCATTTCCCTCTGGATTGGATTGATGTGCCCTAGCAGCAAAACAAGTATGAGTTCCACTTTTTCTCTTTATCGCTTCTGTTTATCTGTAGTTGTACTTAAGCTGCGACATGTTTTATTCGTTGGCTTTCTTTTTCTGTTCTAACACTGTTCTTTTACTGCGTTTGATGGCAGTATCGACTGCGGATTCTTCATGCTTACAAATGTTAATTCGTATCATGATGGGGTTCTTGCAAATTATTCCCATGAAAATATCGCGGATATCAGGAAGAAGTGGCTGTACTCAATCGCTTCTTCTAACCTGTTCGAGACAGACTTCCAAGCTCTGTTTGGCTACTACACATGTAAGTATTGGAACTTGGACTTCGTACCTGCACTGCATCTTTTATTCTACCTGAACTTCATATTTTTCTCTGAAGTTGGACTTTTGCTTGAGATCTGGCTGGGCTGCTGGTTTCAGAAGGAGAGGAGCATTTTCTTGTACATGAACTTCATTTCTATCTTTTTTATTTTGCTTGTGTGATTTGTTTCAGTAATTTCTTTCCTTCCATTGCTTACTTGGAAATGAGCATTTCTTTCTGCTTGAACTTCAGAGATGATGCCTTTCTATGGTTTTGTTAGCTGTAGTTGAATGTTTTCCAGTTCATCGGTTTATCTTGAACTGTGCCTTTGGTTGTGCCTGAACTTCATTTAGTTTTTTAATGCAACTAATTTTTTTAGGTCAGCTTGAGTAGTAACCATGTCATCTTTATTAGTTGGACAGCACATTGTGCTGTTCCTGAACTTCAGTTATATTTAATGGTGATGTTTTCTCTTCCTTTTCTTTTGACAGTGGATCCGTTGGACTTGACCGATTACCACTACTCATTCCTCGGGTCACAGGAATACCAGCCTAGGGAGGAATCGATGAGTACAGCTCCGATAGAAGATGATAGACCTCGAACCCTTATTCCTTCGAAGTTGGGGAAGCAGGCTGGTGGTATTCGTGGTACTCCAAAAACCCCTTGCTCCAGGAAGGTTGGTGCAGTCGAAGCAGCCGAAGCAGAAGTGATTTCGTCCGAGGATGATTTTGAGAAGATTGCTTACCCGAAGAATGTTAAATGCGCTGCTGGTACTATTGCTGGTAGAGGTGGGAAGAATGCTGTCATCACCAGGAGGAAACCGGCAGTTGAGTCTGGCAACATAACTTCCTCCAAGAGAGCATCAAGATTGCCTTTGAAGTGGCGTTCTCCTGTCGCTCCCCTAAAAAAATACAGTTACCCTCATCTATCTGAGGCCCGGAAGTTGAAACAGTATGTGCTTAGTAAAGACGATCTGGAGAAGTATTCTGAGTGAGTTTTCTTCTTCTTAACTTTGTTGCTGCCAGAGATGCTACTCTGTGTCTGAACTTCTGTTGTTGTAGTATGTGGACTTCTGTTCATTTCTCCCTTGCCTTGGAGTTATAGTGTCTGAACTTCTGTTGTTATATTTTGTCTGAACTTCTGTTGTTATAGTACCTGAACTTCTGTTTTATGTCTCCTCGCCTTTGAGTTATAGTATCTGAACTTCTGTTTTGTTGTTGTATCTGAACTTCTAATATATTTTTACCATCCTTTTGTATTCTGCAGGACAAGCTACTGCATGTTTAGCATCCCTGGCAATGTGATTGACCTCACAGGACATGTCCTTTATACTCTTTTCGGTGAAGGGCAGCAGATGGAAGGAGACATAATGGATTATCTCCTAAATTTGTGGAAGGATAATCCGGAGACCTCCGAGATATTCTCTAGTGCTGACAGGGTTGTACTCAGTCCCTACTTCATACAGGTTTTATTTCTTTGCACCCCTATCTCCCTTTTTCTGCCTTAGTTTTGATGTAGTGGCGTTTGGGAGGTGTTTTAATTGTGTTTTTGTGAATGCACAGTACTGCCTGGATTATGATTTCTTCTCTCCAAAAGTTCCAAAGTTCGATGTAAAAAATTCTGTTAAACTCCTCCCAATGTTTGTTCGCAAGGAAGAAGACCTTCTTAATGCAAAGCTGGTTAGGTTTTCATAACTCTTGCTTTTTTTAATTTCATGTGCATCCTTTTGCTGAGTTTGTCAAGAAGTTTTTGTTCATGCCGGTTCTTCAATACATATGCTTTGTAGTTTGTGTTCACTGGTCCTTTTCATTCTTGGCAGGTTTTTTTGATACTATTCAAGCCAATTGGCACAATGGCGCACTACAGTGTGTATGTGGTGAATAGATATCGTGGGAGCATTGACATCCTTGATTCACTTCCTTACGCTAATATGGAAACGTCGCGAACGAATTTCCACGGAGGCTGTCAAAATATCCTGAGTGTTTCTTAGCCTGTACCTCCTTTCATATTCTCTTGTTTGACACGAAGTTTATTATGCCTTGTGTTGACAAAATATGTTGTTGTCTCTGTTTTGGTAATACTGCTTGAACTGACTATGATTTGGAAGTTGAACTTCTGCTATTTGTTTAGCTGGATCTTATGCAAGTGTGGCTTTTTATGTACCTGAACTTAACTATTTTGGTTAACATGTTTTTGACTTCATCTTATTTTGTTATTTCTGGCAGATCAAGAGATTTGTTGGGTTGCTCGAGGAGGTGTACGGCAAGGCTGCGTACAAAGCGAGCAAGCAGCCTAACTGGGTGACTATTGCAAAGAGGCCGACTTTTATCGATGTTCCAAAGCAGAAGAATAATGATTGTGGTTTCTTTGCTGTGAAGTTCTGCTCTTCATATGATGGCGATGAGATTGTTGAAGATTTTGGTGATGTGGAAGTATGTTTTGTCCTTGTTCTTGTCTCATCATTCCTTTCACTTTTCTTTGTGTGTTTTTGCTGAGACGCTCCTGCTGTGGTTTTAGTTATCCGTTACTAAACCATTGTTTCATTTTCTTTGTTTGCAGGCTACTGCAGATGACTGGAATGCTGAGTTCATGCACACTCTAATGTTTAGCAAGAAGAATGAAGTCGTGCGTGCAGAGCTCCCTAAAGAGATCCAGTCCTTTGGCCCGTGAATTCGAAGCATTAGTTTCATTGTAGATTTGATTTCGTACAGATTTTTAGGTTTGATAATGATTGGAACGATTCCGTAAAGTTTTGGTTGTAAGAATGTTTTAGTGATTTGTGTATGTATAGCTGCAGCACTATTACTTATGATATTTGTGGACAAATGTATTTGGTGTGAAGAATGATTTGGCTTGTGAATTTCAATATACTGCATCGTTTTCAGATTCCATGTGTTGCATGTTTTTGCCCCAACAGATGTACCTGAACTTCTCCCTCGGTTATGGTTGAACTGCTTGTTTTTTTTTGTGTTGTTTATTTTTGGGCCCCAACATATGATCGTAGAGTTGAGCTTATGCTTTGAGAATGTGGCTGGGCTGCTGGTTTCAGATGGATAGGATATTCTGTGTTGTGTAATGTATTGGTATTTTTCAACCCAACCAATATGTATCCTTTTGCATAGAATCTATATTTGTTTTTTTGTGTTTTTTCAAGTGTGAATGTATTTCAGCTGTAACTTTGTGCAAAAATATTCTTGACATTTCTTTATCTTTTGTCGGCATTGTACATGAACTTCTGCATGTATCCAAGCAGAACTTCATATTTGAACACGTTGTCTTAGGCTTGCTAACCTTAGTTCATACGGCGAAACTTTATTTTTAAAGCATATTTTTTTCCTACATCGATTTTATATACCAGAACTTCTTCTGTAAGCTGACCTGAACTTCAAAACTGTATGTTTATTTGCTGGTTGCTCTTTTATGGAATACAACACCAGCACCTCCTGCCATAATATACTAGAACTTCCACTGTAACCTTACTTGAACTTCATAGTGTATGTTTTTCATTTTTGTTCTTGCTTGCACTTTGCATGGAATACATCACCAGCACAGCACTTCCTCTCATAATATACCAGGACTTCTGCAGTAATATTACTTGAACTTCACAATGTATATTTTTTTCATTTTATTACTGCTTGCTCTTTCATGCAATACATCACAAGCACCTCCTCTCATACTATACCAGGACTTCTGCAGTAAGCTTACTTGAACTTCTAGTGCATAATTTCTATGAAACTTCAACAATGGAAGTTCAAGTAAGCTTCTCCTAAAATACTGTTTCAAAAGTGGAATAACATTATGCACATTGACATGACATAAGCTTGCGTTTGTTTAATTGACCTAGTCTAACTGTTCATGAGCCTTGCGCTCCTCCTAGGCTTTGGTGGTAGTGGTTTTTGCTTGACATGTACCTCTTCCTCTTCATCGTCCTCTTTCTCTTCCTCTTCATCGTCCTCTTCCTCTTCCTCTTCATCGTCCTCTTCCTCTTCCTCTTCGTCTTCCTCTTCTTCAATGGTGTCTTCATCTTCGTCTTCCTCTTCATCTTCCACCACTTTCTTGTTGCTGGCTCTAGGTTTTGCTTTCTGTTTCTTCTCTGGCTTTTTGCTTGTCTTTCCAGCATCTGCGCGCTTCGGGCATGTTCTTGCATTATGTGGTTCATACTCCTTGCATATGCTACAAAGTCTGCTGCTTGCTTTCTGTGGGTGTGGCCCCTTCTTTTGTTCTATAACTTTGGGCTGCTGTTTTTGAACTTTGGGTTGCTTGACCTCCTCGGCATCGTTTCTTTCTAAGAGTGTTGGACAGGTGAGCTTGTTGTGTCCTGCAACCTTTTTGCACACACTGCATTGCCTGTGTCCAAGTGGCACTCCATTCTCATCGAGCACGACGACTCTTCCTGCAGGTGGTGCCTTTATTTGAGCTCTCTCGTCACTTTTCTTTGCTGCAGAAATTTTCTTCCTACCCTTTGTTTCAGAATACAGCGGCAGTTTCATCATCTCTTGCTGTCGCTGCTCCATTGATTGGCCATCACCCTGCTTGTATTGGTTGGCTTCAGCGGCGGCGTTGAGCATTTCAGCTGCATAATAATGAAGGTCATCTTCAATTTCAGCGTCCTCTTCAGCCATCCTTTCGTCAGCATCTGCTTGATTTGCTGAATGTATTGCATCAAGCTCTTCCACGAGCCTCTTGAGAACATAGTAGGCTCTGTCATATTGCTGGTCACATCTCATCGCTTTCTTGTTAACCATCAAATTTAGCTGCAGCAAGATGTCTTGCTTCGATAGTCTTGAGCTGCCATCCGATGCGGTTGTGTTGTAGTCCCTTGTATCAAAGGTTGGTTGTGATTTTGCAGTCTTTGTGTACCGTTTGATGATATACTTGTTCGGAAATTTGTCAGGCTTCAGGTAGTCGAGTATGTTCATGATGTGAAGGCAGAAGAGGCATGCATTTTGTGATGAATGCAGAATACATAGTTTGTGAGGCAGCAATGAGTTTCATAAATTTTGATATGATACAACTAGTTTAGCTATTTAATGAGTTTGTTTTTCCGCTCACCTGTGTGTGTCCAGAGCTTGCATTCACACTCGTATATTTCATTCTCTGGGTCAGCTACAACCTGGAATTCATGCTTTGACCAGGAAAATCTTTCTTCATCATCATGGCCAGGCTTGTTGTGGTAGTACACAAGGTACTTAGTGGGCTCTGCTGTACGCTTTGCGCGAAATAGCGTGGCTTTTCTCATCCTAGTCCTCATCTCTGTGTACACGGCTCTCGTGTACTTGATAGACATGTCTTCCTCGTAGCCGTAAGTTGTTTTTGTCACTGGATTGGTCTGCACATGTCAAAAAATAAGATATTAGTTCAAGCAGAGTCATGGGTTTCATTTTTTAAAATTCAAAGTGCGCATGTTGAAGGTAAACAGAACATGATGGGGGTGTTTTTTTTTGTCATCATACCATGCTGGTCATTGTTTGCTCGTTCTCCTTCTGCATCCGAGTTTGTATGCAAGCATTGACCCACCTAGCAAACTTGTGTAGGTTCTGGGTCCCCTTGACAAACCCTTTCTTGAGCACGTGGTTCATGCTCTCGCTTCGTTGTGTGGAAGTCATTCTAGCACAGAAAATGTTCTTGTAATATGCTGAAATCCACATCTTCCTATCACTCCAGAGCTGCATCATCATCTGGTCGTTCTCCAGGTTGTACTTCTGCATGAGTTCAGCCCAGGCATCTTCAAACTCCGTTGGCATCAGCGGCCAGTTTAATATAGCTGTGAACTCCTCTTTGAATTTTTTATACTTTTTGTACAGCAACGCGAGGTATTCCCTGTACTTCTTCAGGATGTGCCAACGGCATAGCTTGTGGACGGTGTTTGGGAATGATTGTGGTATAGCTTTCGCCATCGACGGGCACTGGTCTACATGAATTAAAAAATGAAACTTGATTGTTTTTTGCACTGATGGTGAACTTATGTTGCACAAGTACTTGAACTTCACTTCTAGCAGTATGGCTATCTAAGAATGTCACATGTATTTTTTCTTATAGCAGTGTTGCTGAACTTCTGTGGTACCAGTGCTTGAACTTCACAGTTAGTAGTAGGACTAACTAGTAGTGTCACACTCAAATTTTTTCTTAAAGCAGTGTTGTTGAACTTCTGTGGCAGCAGTGCCTGAACTTCACATAAATAACTATATTTTTCTGAACATGTTACATATATTTTTCTTACAGATTTGTCCTTGAACTTCTAGATTCATGTATTTGAACTTCACATTCATAACTAATTTTTTTCTAAACATGTGACAGATAATTTTGCTTTCTGGTACTACTAGTTGGACTTCTGTGCTAACAGTGGTTGAACTGCATTCTTTACATTATTTTCAGATAAAACCAATGTACCCAATACAGACCCATAGACTGAAAAGATGATGAAACTTGAAGAGGTTTTTTTTTGAACTCACCTGTTAGAATGCAAGTTGGGTGCTTGTTGTTCATGCACCGTACAAATGTATCGAGCAGCCACTTGAATGACTTTGCATCTTCGTCTCTTATCAGGGTAACAGCAAATATCGTTGACTGCAAGTGATGGTTTGTTCCAACAAACACTCCCAGAGGCATATGAAATCTGTTGGTCTTGTAAGTTGTGTCGAATGTTACGCAATCGCCAAAGTCTTGATAGGCTCCTCGGCAGCTTGCATTGGACCAGAAAATGTTTTTAATTGACTTGTCCTTGTCCACTTGGATGTCATAGAAAAACTCATCATTGATTGCCTTCATGTCTTTGAAGAATGAAACAAGTTTCAATACATCATCCAAATCATCTTTCCTTGCATTCATGGCTTTCCTGCAAATTACATGCAAACATGCATTTGTTATTTTTGCTAGTAAAGGGTTGTGACCTAGGATGCTATTTTACATTGCAGTATGTGGATGTTTGAATACTTACTGCTTTAGTAGGTCTCGTCCGGTCATGCTTAGGAAGTAGCTTCCATCTTCATTTTCAGATAGCATGGACATGATTGTTGTGTGCTTGACATCATGGTACTGCAGGAGCTTTACGTACTCCAAAATAGTGGGGTCATAATTCTTGTGGGAGTGCAAAAATACCAGCATGTCATCAGTTTGCATGAGTTTGTGATTATGATTGTACTCAATGTCCACTGCCACGCATGTGTTATCCTCCTGCACCTTCACCCTCATTCTTGCATTGCAGCCTGTCCTCTGCGATGTTTTGTTTCGCTTCCTGTTAGCCTCTGAAACAGAAGATGTGTGTATCGCTTGGAAGGCGCAAACAAAATACTTGTGGTTGTCATTTCCCCCCGTCTTCCTGATTCCAAAACCAGCGTGTCTAGCGTATCTGTTATAAAATTCCCTTGCTTTCTCTACATCTTGGAATCGCATCTTTAGTCTTGGTATTAGATAATCCGGTAGATCCGGCGTCTGTAGAAAAAGAAAAAATAATCCAAACGGCACGTTAAAATGCAGTTTATGAACTTGTTATCCTGGAGGGAGCAGAAAATTTGCAGATAATACAAGATGCGTATATAAATATTTTTTGTTTCACTTACGTGCGTGTATGATCGCAACTCCACCGGAGTCTGCTGCTGTCCCTCTGGGATGGGGCACGGTGGAGTAATCATAGCAGGATGCAGCAGTGGATCACGAGGAGGAAGGAGGGCTGAAGATGGCCTCTCTCTTGTTTGCGTCCTTTTTGCTTGAGGTGGTTGTAGAGGTATTGCGATCCTGGTCTTGGTTTGCTCTTTTGTTTTGTGAAGCAATCCATCTACCTTATGTCCCGTACAATTCTGACTCGTAGCAGCAGCAGCAGGATCCAACGGTGGTAGTGTGTAGAGCACTCTCCTCCGTGTGTGTGTTCCTGTTGGATTTGTCCTGGGATCCGGTTTAGTTGCTTCGCTTTGGCATTGATGAGGCACACCAGGATAACCTCCAGAGTTACACGCAGGACTTGAGCTAACCCCCTCCTCCATCGGCGTGCTTGGGAGTCTGCTGGTGGATACAAAGAATCTGTGGGGGATTTCCGGCGTCACCCAATTAGGTGGAGGCGCAAGGTTGTGCGGATAGGGCTGTGACCCAGCATCTTGGAAGTCTCCATGTGTTTCGGGTGTCATCCATTTTTGGGCTGGAGCAGTTTGGTAATGATGTTGGTGCGTTTGAGGTGTGACCCATTGAGGGGGTGGTGCAACGCGTACAGGCTTTGGATTGTGTACTTGCTGCTGGGAACTTCTAAGCTTCTTCATGCGTCTCTCGTCTTGCTGACATAAAAGAAAAAAATGTCTATTAGCACACAAGTTACATCTGCCTATACCTTTGTAACTGAACTTAGCATTATTCACAGCCTGAACTTCTCATATAAAAGTGGTGTTCATGTACATATTTTTTCCCCTATGACAGGCATCACACTATGCACTGAGCTGAGCATCTGCCAATACTTTTGTACCTGAACTGAGCACCCTTCACAGAATGAACCTCACATCCTGTTAATTCTACACTATTTGATTACTTATATGTACCTGAACTGAGCACTCTCCACAACCTGAACTTCTTGTTTTGCAAAGGGGAAATACTATCTACAGTTAAAAAACCTGAACCTTCATGAGTTTGAATGGTTGAACTACTAGTGCATACCAACCTGACCTTCATGTGAGATCACATGCATGTTCTATTTTCCTTTTATTTTTTTGCACAGAACCAGATACATACCAACCTGAACTCTAACACACTTACTAGTTGAACTTCACATGGCTTTTTCACATGTGAATGTGAATGCAGGTAGATTTTCTAGTGTTTGTAGCCTGGACTGATGCTCACACACCACCTGAACTTCACATGGCTGTAAGCAGGCAGATTTTAAAAAAGCTTTTTGTAGCCTGGATTGATGCTCACACACCACCTGAACTTCACATGGCTGTAAGCAGGCAGATTTTAAAAAAGCTTTTTGTAGCCTGGACTGATACTCACACACCACCTGAACTTCACATGGCTGTAAGAAAATAACAAACAGAAGGAAGAAGTTCAACCATACCCTGGCTAGAAGGTCGGCCAACCTTTTCCCAGCAGCTGATAGGCCACCTTGAGAGCAATTCGTCTGGGAGGTAGGAGATGAATGCCATGGCAATCCATGTCTTGCAGGGGGCGCGAAGTTCATCTGCACGAAGCAAGAAGGTCAGGCAAGGCAAGATTGAAGAAGAAGGCAACAAGAGGGAGGAAGTCCATGTACCGTTGGTGGATCTGGAGGCGCCGCCGATGCCGCCTCCGCTGCGGAGTTGCTCCGTTGGCTGCGCCATTCGCCGTAGCTTGCGTCGGGGCCGTCATCTGGTCTGCCAAGGCGTTGGGCGCTGATGGAAGGAGGATGCGGCTTCCGGAAGTCCATGGCGGCTTCACCGCATCCAGGCGACGCGGGCTCCCTCGCGCCGGTGTCCGCCGTCGCTCGCTCACCCGCGCCGGTGGTCGGCCAGGAGCTGGAGATGGAGGGGAGGCGGTGGATCCGGCCGGCCAGGATCTGGGGAAGGAGGGGAGGCGGCGGATCCGGCCGACTAGCAGCTGTAGACGGGGGGGAGGCGGCGGATCCGGCAAAGATCGAGGGCGACCACGGGGGAGGTCAGGGGATCGAGGGGAGGAGGGGGGCTGGGCCAGCTCGGGATCGGGATCGAGGGAATCAGGTGGATCCTGTCGGGGGGTCTCGGGATCCAGTGGATCCTGTCGGGCCGGCGGCAGTTCAGAAGTTCGGGAGGGCCCTGTCGGGCCCTATATAGGGGCTGCTGTGATCCAAATAACTATTCTAATCCTGGGATTAGAATAGTGTTGTCCTATATATATATATATATGTTCTATCCTCTACAGCATTCACTTATAGCTATGTCTTCAAGTTGCCATTTTCTGCACTAAGTGAATGTGATCGGACCCTAACCCCATCTGTGCTTGTCTCTCCCACTCTCTCTAAATCTTCATATGCATTCTATTAACACGTGTCGATTGTCTTCACTGTGTCCTTGTCAGTCGAAGACTAAGAGACAAACATTTAAAATGCTTTCAATATCACTATCCTTTTGCCTGAATCTGGAGAAGCCGGAACGACCACCCGACAAACCGGGCGCGCGTGGGGTCGTGGCACAACATTTAAGCTGTTGCATGCTTGCCACGTATCCCTCAGATGTGAACTGTCAGGGGCAGCTAAGTAAATTCACTCTACCGCTCCCTTCCTTATAAATACCCAGCCCCCTGCGGTCATTAAAATCTTACTCCCCTCGCTGTCTCGCTCATACCCTACCACCGTCGCTAGCTTCCGTCATCGCCGGAGACGAAGCACTTCGCTGCCACGACTTCTCCGTCGTCGTCGTCACGCCGGCCACGGACATCTTCCTCCCGCCGCCGCCACCGTAGGTGTCTTCCGCCGCCAAGTTTGGGCGCGGGAGATTGGACTGCTCGGCCTCCATCCCTAACTCGTCTCGCAGTTCTTGTCTGTTCTTAAGCGGTAATTAAAAGTCTATTTTTACCGCATGTTTGATCTGTTAAAACTTTCTATATCTTTAGAAAGTTGTTTCTTCACTTCCAAATCTGGATCTTGCATATTCTGCATCTCATAACTTGCAAGTACTTTCACTTATGCTTCACAACTAGTAAGATTCCTCACTTGTACTTATTCATGGATTCGTACAAATCTGGAACCAACTTACATCGATAAGTGAATGTCTTCGCACTATGAGGTCAATGTCTTCAAACTGATTTATCTTCAAAATCCTCTGAGAATGCATATGACCTCTTCCCCTTCCCTCGCATCTCTAATGTTGTCACAGGTACAGGGGCGAGTCTCTTGGTTCTCATAGTCTGCATTCATTTGCAGAATTCTTACAGCATCACATTGAATCTCCTGAAGCCAGTTCTTGTCTGTCCAGCAAAGTGAAGCCTATCACTTCTGTGAATCCAATATGTTCTATGAAGCCAATGGCGAGTGGCAAATCTGCAAAGAAAGGTGGCAGATAGCGTCGTGATAACACTGTAAAGGACCTGCCACCAGATCTTTATGAACTGTACAAATCTGATCCTGAAGAAAGCTATGGTGAGCGCAAATCTCGTGTCCAATGGATTCGCAGATACTGGGCAGAGTAGTGGTTTCTCTATCATTTTGTAACGCCTGAATATGCTGACAAGAATGCTGTGAGGCCACCATGGGCTGACATTGTGTATCGCAAGCTTCACCCCAAGACCAGAGCTGAAGCCATTGAGAGAGGCTTCTTTCCTTGTATGGTCAGAGGACCAATGCCAGACAATGCTCACCCATCCACTCTTCGATCGTGTCGTGAGGATGATCTGTTTGAAGCCAATCTCCAATTTGCTAAAGCTTCAGCGCTTCAAAACAAGAAGGACTTTGGGATTGACTTCAACCCAGGTCCAGCTGCACCAAGGACCGATGGCAGTCGGGAGGCAAACCCAAATCTTATTGGCCCCTTTGCTGACTTTGACTCCTTTCTGGCACACTTTGTTGCGCAGAGAGCCAGCATTGAAGACGCTTCTGAGGATGAGGAACAAACTGCAGCTCCAGAGCCCCCGAAGCCAGTGAAGAAGTCTAAGGCTTCAAAGCCTACAACTGCTCCAAAAGCTTCAAGAGTGAAGCCATTGAAATCAGCACCTCCTGAATCCAGTGTGCAGTCTGAAGACTTGTCCCGCACTTCTGCGAAGACAAAGAAAATCTCAGGGCAAGGCCTTACTCCAACAAGCATCCTGCGCCATGAAGAGGATGTGATTGATCTCTCTAGTGATGAAGACCTTGCTGATGATGCCCTTGAGATGCTGATCAAAAGCAAACAGGAGGCAGAAATCTTCAGAGATTTGCCTCTGTTTGATGCTGACATTCTGAACAATTTCATTGATGAATGGTTTGAAGACACGTCTCTCACCATTGATGATCTGCAGCTGCCTATAGACATCAGCGTCACCTTCCAGGGCTGCATAGCTAAAGAACTTACTATTACTCAGAAGGTAGTTGAGCAGAAAAACAAGATCGACCATGAGAAAGCTCTCTTCAAGAAGCACATGGCAAAGCTCAGTGCCACTAATGTACAAAACTTCAAGAAGATGATGGGAGATCTCAAGGCTGAGTTCCATAAGTGTTGTGATGAAGCCAAAGGCTCCCGAGAGTGCCTCAAGTACTATGCTGAAAAATATGTTCAGGCTCACAATGAAGCCGTGAAGAGAAAGGCACTTGGGCGTCTAGGCATTGACCCAAGATTGGCTGCTAAGAAAAAGAAGCCAGCTGAAGCCGAAGCTGAGGCTCCAAGGCAAGAGCAGCCAAGCATTGTCTTCCCCGCTAGCATGACTGGCTCGAAGCCAAAAGCTCCATCTGCTGCTACTGAAAGGAAATGCACCAAGCAGGCAGAGGCTGAAGCCAAGAAGGGCAAGCATCACGAAGCCTCTGATGCCGCTCCGTCTCAGAAGAAGCTGAAGACAAAGTCTTCAAAGACTTCAAGAAAGGCCCAAGCACCAACTAAACCATCTGCTACTGTGGAGCCACTGCTTGTTGAGCCTATCTCAGTCGCCCTACCTGCCTCTTCCAATCATGAAAGAAGACTTGTTGTGCATGTGCCTGCTCCCACAGAGGCCCATGACACTGAAGAGATCCCAGCTGCTGACACCATCGCAGCTGAAGACATTGGTCTAGAAGACAATGTTGATGATGAAGTCCTTCCTCAAGTTCCATAGCTCACTTAGAATCCGGTATCATCGCCTGCTCCCACGCGCAGTGAACAGATCAGCATTGGTGGTCCCACGACGCCAATCACTCAAGATGAGTTTTGGGAGGAGCAGCACCCAAACTCCCCGCTCCATGAAGTCATACCGCGTACTCCTCCTGCTCCTATCTCTACTCCAGTGATTGATACTCCACAGTCAACACCAGAAGACATGGAGAAGACTACTCCATCACCGCATGCGTCACCCTCATTCCGAAGGCTTCGCAAAGGCCCAAGGCCATCGGTCTCCAGGTCTAACATTCTTGAAGAGGATATGTGCACCACAAGCTCAGTCGCACGTCAAGTGTTTCCTGAAGCCATCCCCTCAGAGACTGCTCAAGAGTCTGAAGCCAAAGAGGCTGAAGATATTCCGGCTGCATCAGCCGAGGAAAGAGAAGAAGAACAAGTTGTTATTCCCCCCACTAAACCAAGTGTGATTCCTGAAGTGATTGTGTCAGATCCTCCAATAATTGAAGCCTCTGAAGCTAATGCGAATGCTGCTGCTGCCACTCATAGTGAAGCCAATGACGTTGTCATGGCTGAAGACACTGCACAGCCTGAAGCCATTCTTAAGTCTGAAGCCCCTGATGCCACAAGAGATATTCCGCCATCCACATCGGATGTTGCTGCTGCACCACCTATTCCACACACAATGGCAAGAGCCTATTGTGCTGGTGAGATGATCAGTGTCAGATGGCCAATAATCACTCCTCATGAAGCTCCTGGTCCTCAATATGACTACCATATCGAGCAAAGGCCTCAGACACAGAAGCCCAAGTCTAGATTCCCAAGGCTTCCCAGCGCTGTCACTACTGAGCATTCATTCAGTGTATTGCGCTTCACAAAGCATAACACCTTCTTTGACAAGACCAAGAACCCTTACAAGAAGCCCAAATTTTCTTCTGACAGATTCTAGAGTCATCTTCAGTGAAGCTATTACTCATGCATCTTGTACAAGCGCCTATGTTGTGATGCCATGGCTGGACTGCCATGCCTGGAGGAAGCCCTTGACTGCTTCAGATATGTTGGCTTGCTCCCATTTGTCATCGACAAGGAGCACTAGAATGAAGAGCTTCTGCTCCAATTTTATGCCACTCTGCACGTATCAGGCTACAACAGGGATCCAAAGACATGGGTCTTTGAGTGGATGTCAGGCGATGTCCATCATGAAGCCAAAGCTCATGATTTCATCAAGCTTACTTCTCTGCCCACTCCTGGTGATCTTTATGAGCCAGGTTGCCAACTGTTTGAGAAAGAAATTGAGAGCATCTTCTAGAAGCCAAAGCCCAACATGAGCCAAATGCTAAGTATGATGAAGCCATTGCCTGTAGATGCTGAGTACCCAACGCAGTTCTTCGTTAATGACCTCGAGTATTTGCCTTGCACCATCTACCACATTGTGCGGCATACTCTGTGGCCAATTAAAGGGCACTCTCCCAATGCCAAGATTGAAGGCACAATGAAGACTTTGGTCTTCTACTTCTCAATGGCATCCGCTTCAACACTCATGACTTTTTCATCAGGCAGTTGGCCGCTTCAGGCATTGATCTATTTGGCCAGAAGTTTTATGCACCATGGATCATGCAGATGATTAAGCTTCGCTCTTCAATCAACTATCAAGCTTCAGCGTGCAATCACGTTGTCTTCCTGCCTGAAGTTGATATGTCTCATGAAGCCATATATCCTGATCCTGCCAAGGCACCAGTCCGTGAAGACTATGCTGCCTTCCAAAGCTTCTCAGCACCTATTGAAGCCATTCATGTGCCAAATCCCACTGCTACTGCTGCTGGTCCACTCAGGCTACCGCATTGTGCCAACACTGATGCAACAGCCAGCACAGTACCTCAAAGGCCTCAGAAGCATGCTCGTGTTCTAAATGACAGAGAACTTCTAGTTTCTCTCCATCAGAAGCAGGATAGGCATTGACTGGATGAAGCGTCAGATGCAAAGTCTTCTTGTGGATGTCAATCACATTCGCAACCTCTCCACCAAGAATTCCTTTGTTGCTCATGAAACCTGTCGGCGTGCCTAGAAGAGCCTCACTCTGCTATGCTCTGAAGATGAACTCACTGCATATGGCTTCACTGAATGGTTCAAGTTTGACTCCAGGCCTCCGGAATCAGCAAGCTAGCATTCTACACCATCGATTGAAGATTCTGACTACTCATCTTTGGCTCCAACTGTTGTTGCTCGAGTCATTGATGAGGAAGATGATGCCACTTCACCATCTATGGCTTCAGTGCATCACGATTCTGCATCAGGCCCTTCTGCACCGCCCAACTCCAACGTTGACCCGGCTGCCCCAACATCTTCACCAACACCTCATGGAAACGCTTAGACACTCTATGTCTTCACTCCTTTTTGGTCATTCCTGACAAAAGAGGAAGAAGCATATGAGTTGATAGTCTTCAAGCGGGTCTATGTGGGTCGGGTGCTTATTTTTGTTAAGTTTTGCAACTCTCATTCTTGAACTGTTGGTTTTGAGTTGTACTCCCTCCTTTCCGGTTTATAGGGCTTAATTTGAAAATCTCTTCAACCAAGGTAGATGATGAATGGTGGAATTAATTCCATAGTTTGCAAAAGTACTTAATTAGTACTCTCATTTTTTTCTCAAAAATTTGTGTAAACCGATGCATTAATTACACCACATGCATGCATGACCACTTAATGACCAAGAACTTCTACATGCATTGGTGAGTTTTTTCTTCATCCTTGCATGCATTGATTTAATACACCTTGAAATCTGAACATGTGACGGTAAGTAGTAGAATTGAGACTTATAAAACGGAAAAACAAACTTTTTGAGATGAGCCCTATAAACCGGAAAGGAGGGAGTAACACTTAAGTCCAGATGGGGCGTCTGCTACATTTGCTACTATCTTTTATTGCATGGTTAAATTCCTATCTCGTGCACATGAAGTCATTCTGCAGACGCCCATTTTTCATTGTGCATGTCATTATCTTCAATTCATTTCTGTATGCACAATGAATTGTCTTCATGAACTGAAGGAGATCTCCACAAAGCAAAACCGGCAATGTGCATTTGCATTCAAAGGCAAACTACTTATATGCACATCTTCAGGGGGAGCCCTTTTAACTTCATGAAGCCAATGACCGCATTTTCAACTTTCACATATTTTTATCCCCGTTGAAAACTTCAACCAATTTGTCATCAATCACCAAAAGGGGGGAGATTGTAAGTGCATCTAGTGCCACCCCTAGTTGGTTTTGGAGTATTGACGACAAACGTGGTTGAGGGACTAATGTGTTTGTGAGATTCACAGGATAACATAGGTAGAAGTCCCTCATTGATTCAGTTTACCTTCCAGAGATGACCCCTAAAAATGTATGATGACATTGAAGACAATGGTGGTTCGTGAAGACATTCACGTCGAAGATAATGACTTGTGAAGACATTCACTTGAAGATAATGGAGTGCGAAGACATAGTTTCTTTTGTAGTTTCATTTTCTTCTTTCTTGAGTCATAGGAACCACCGAACTGTTAAGTGGGGTCCAAGTGAACAAAGTCAGAAAACTGATGTGATGCTCAACCCAAATCCTATGTCTTCGAGTGAAGACAATGAGAGAAAATCTTATCCAGGGTTGGATACGTCAGCCTTGCTTGTAGCCCAAGTCTGTGTTTGAAATCCGACCGTTGGACACGTGTCGGTTCCTTAGTGACCCAGGGTCATTTCGGACATATCATGTCGGGTTGACTCCTGGCTATAAATAGCCCACCCCTCCACCATAAATCGGTGGCTGCTCAGAGTTAGTGCACGGCTTTTATCGTTTGAGAGCAACCCACCTCCGAAGCCTTTGAGAGAGAAACCTTGCGAGGACAAAGCCCAAAACACCCAGAGCCCAAAGAATGTTTGGCATCAATGAAGTCTTTCTGTCCGCGTGATCTGAAGACTTATTACACTTGAAGACTGTGTATCTTCCAGTCAGTTAGGCATCGCGTTCTGAGGATCCAAGAGTCATTGTGGATTGCCGGTGAACGAAGTCTGTGAAGGTTTGGAAGTCTACCTTGAATACTTACCAGAGTGATTGGGCGAGGACTAAGTGTCCTTAGCTCAAGGGGAATAAGGTGAAGACGCGGTCTTCTGAGTTAAATCTTAGCATCCCTAACCAGACGTACAGTTGTCACACCAACTGGAACTGGTCAACCAAATCCTTGTCTTCGTCAAGCAACTGGTTCTATCACTTTCCTCTTTACTTACAGTTTTGCTTCGTGAAGTCATTGCTTGCCTGCTCTATTTGACTTAACTGTGTGAAGACATTCTATTTGTTTGCTTGTTTGGCTTCATACTGTCTTCCTAGTCTGATTCACACTACCTTGCTGTTGTTTGTCTTCGTGTTTACTCTGTACTGTATCTTAGACCATGGCTTTGCTAGTGTAGTTTATCTTCCGCTGCATACTGTGTAGGTAGCATTTGGTTGTCTGTCTTTGAAGACATTGCCTGTCTTGAAGACTTTCATAAAAACCACCTATTCACCCCCCCCTCTAGTCGATAACTAGCACTTTCACATCTCCTCTCCTTTTCGGGTAAAATCCCAACGCAGCTCACAAGTAGCAAGAAGAATTTCTGGCGCCGTTGCCAGGGAGACATCATCAAGACCTATCAAGTACCTTCACACAAACTATCATCTACTTACTCTACTTTTTATTTTCCTTTGCATTTGTCTCTCTTTTTCATCTCCCCCACTTCTCATAAAAAAAACACAAAAATATTTTACTTTGTTGCATTGCTCGTTTGCTTGCTTGAATTTGCTATCATGTCTAACTTTGCTAAGGGTGATAGTGAGGATAGTAAGCCTCATGATAATGAACCTCCCATAAAATGGGATACTAAAACTTTTGTGGTGGGGAGTGGGAATATTATCAAAAAAGGTGTTATTCAAGAATTTTTCACTTGTACGGGAGCTTTGGTAAACAATGATGTCCCTAATCTTAAAAGAACCAATAGTTATGCTCAAGCTATATCTGCCCTTATTATCAAACTCCAAAGAAGATTTATGCGTACTCACCCCACTTTCCAAAGGTTTTTCTTCGAGCTACCCATTATAAATGATCCTAGAGCTAAAAAAATTGCTACAATTATCCTCATGAATGAATTTGATTACATAGTTCAGGAAGCTAGAGAGTTTTTTGATCATTATGATATGAATTATGAGTGCCCAATGATAGATGAAATTCTTTACGATAGAGATCTTATGCGGAGATACATGTCTAGGGATCATCATGCTTTTGAGGAAAATGCTAGGAAATAAGTTCCAAACCTACAATTAATCCAAAATCTATTTAATAATACAAACCATCAATATTCTTGGATTGTAAAGGGTAACAAATCTGGGTTTGAAGAAGGTTGTTTTGATAATGCTAAAATTCTTATAGAGGATGAATTCACGGTTACTTGTGAAAGGTCCCTTGATGACCACACTCCTCAAAAAATGAACTTAGAAGATATAAAGGTTATGAAGGATAGTCAGTTCCATTACTTGAGTTCTCCTAATAGAAAATATGTTTCTGAAAGAATAGAATTAATAAGAAGTGCTTATGATGATATGATGTATAAAAATGTAATGGAGATGAAGGAGGAGGAAGACAATACTTGAAACAATGCCTTACACCTAGCTAGGAGGGTAAAACAATAGCGCTTGTTAGGAGGCAACCCAACAGTTATCTTAAATTTTTTGCTTTTAATTTATGTTCTTGTGTCTTGACACAATTATTGCTACTGTTATGACTGTGTTTTTATGTTTTAATTAGTGTTTGTGCCAAGTAAAGCCTTTGGGGTGATTTGGATGATAGTTGACTTGATTATGTGAAAAAACAGAAACTTTTGTGATCAGTCCAGCAATTGTTAAAAATCACTGGAATGTTCTTTTGATCTGCATTTTTTACACATGATTGATATACGAATTTCCCACGTTGTCCAAATTTTTTAAAATTTTTGGAGTTACAGAAGTATGAGTTTTATTCAGATCATTACAGACTATTCTCTTTTAGACAGATTCTGTTTTCTATGTCATAGTTCTCTTGTTTTGATGATGCTACGGATTATATCGGGGGGTATATGTCATCGAGAAGTTAGAATAAAGTAGCTATTATGCAAGAATAAAATATGAATGGGTTCATAACAGTATCTAAAGTTTATGATTTGTTTATTGTACTAACGGATCTCACGAGGTTTCTGTTGAGTTTTGTGTGCTGAAGTTTTCAAGTTTTGGGTGAGATCATGATGGATGAAGGAATAAGGAGTGGTAAGACCCTAAGCTTGGGGATTGATACGTCTCCAAGGTATCTATAATTTTTTTATTGTTCCATGCTATTATTGTATCAATCTTGGATGTTTTATATGCAATTACATATCATTTTTGGGACTAAGCTATTAACCTAGTGCCCAGTGCCAGCTATTGTTTTTTTGCTTGTTTTTGGTTTTTCAGGAAATCAATAACAAATGGAGTCCAAACACTACAAAAAAAATTGACGATCTTTTCTGTACCAAGAGAGACCCTAGAAGGTTCGGGAGAAGACCACAGCAGCCACAAGGGAGTGACAAGCTCACCAGGCGCGCCCCAGGGGGCGCCCCTGGGCTTGTGGGCCCCTCGTGGCACATCTTGACCTAATTCCACCTCTATAAATTCTCAAATATTCCCAATACATCAGAGAGCCACCCGAAACACTTTTTCCACCGCCGCAAGCTTCTGTTCTTCCATGATCCCATCTGGAGGCCTTTTCTAGCACTCTGCCGGAGGGGAATCGATCATGGAGGGCTTCTACATCATCCTTGCTGCCCTTTCGATGATGTGTGAGTAGTTTACCACAGACCTACGGGTCCATAGTTGGTAGCCAGATGACTTCTTCTCTCTCTTTGATCTTCAATACAATGTTCTCCTCGATGTTCTTCGAGTTCTATTCGATGTAATCTTCTTTTATGGTGTGTTTGTTGGGATCCGATGAATTGTGGGTTTATGATTAGATTATTCATTAATATTATTTGATCCTTCTCTGAACTCTTTTATGCATGATTGTTATAGCTTTGTATTTCTCTCTGATCTATCTGTTTGGTTTGGCCAACTAGATTGATTTATCTTGCAATGGGAGAGGTGCTTTGTGATGGGTTCAATCTTGCGGTGCTCCATCCTAGTGACAGAAAGGGAAATGACACGTATTTGTATTGTTTCCATTAAGGATAAAAAGATGGGGTTTATTCATACTGGTTGAGTTTAGTTTGTCTACGTCATGTCATCTTGTTTAAGGAGTTACTCTGTTTTTATAGCTTAATACCCTAGATGCATGCTGGATAGCAGTCGATGGGTGGACTAATAGTAGTAGATAGAGGCGGGAGTCGATCTACTTGTCTCGGATGTGATGCCTATATACATGATCATTGCCTTGAATATCGTCATAACTATGCGCTTTTCTATCAATTGCCCAACAGTAAATTTTTTACCCACTGTATGTTATGTGCTCGAGAGAGAAGCCTCTAGTCAAAACTATGGCCCTCGGGTCTAGTTTTATCATATATAAATCCAAAAATACCTTGCTGCACTTTTTCTGTTTTATTTTATTTTATCTATGTACGACTACAAGATTTGATCCTTGCAAATAACCGCCGAGGGGATTGACAACCCCCTTGTTCGCGTTGGGTGCAAGTATTTGCTTTTGTGTGTGCGGGTACCGCTAATGAGGTTCTGCGTGGTTCTCCTACTGGATTGATAACCTTGGTTCTTAACCAAGGGAAACACTTATCTCTAATGTATTGTTTCATACTCTCCTCTTCGAGGAAATCCCAACACAACTCACAAGTAGCAGGGATGCCTAAGGCACCCCAAGGTAATATTCAAGGAAGACCCAAGCGTCTAAGCTTGGGGATGCCCCGGAAGGCATCCCCTCTTTCGTCTATAATATATCGGTATGTTACTTGGAGCTACATTTTTATTCATCACATGATATGAGTTTTGCTTGGAGAGTCGTGTATTATAGTATTTTCTTTGTTTGCTTTTTAGTTTGCCACAATCATTGCTTTCTGGACACACCTTTTGAGAGGGACACACATTTATTCATGATTTGTTAGAATACTATATGTGCTTCACTTATATCTTTTGAGCTAGGCAGTTGCTCTAGCGCTTCACTTATATCTTTTTAGCGCACGACGGTGGTTATATTTTAAAGAAATAGTTACACTCTCATGCTTCACTTAAATCTTTTTGAGAGTCTAATAGATCTTAATGGAAATTTGTACGGGTTATAAGACTAGTCCATGAAGGATAGGTATTCAAGAGGGATATAATAAAAACTTTCATGTAGATCACTGAATATGATATGTTTGATTCCTTGCAATAGTTTTGCGATATTAAGATGGTAATATGTGGGGGTACTAGTGGATGATGGTGGTTTAGTAAAAATATCGATGTTAAGGTTTGTGATTCCTGAAGCATGCACGTATAACCTCTATTTTTGCGATGGAGTTGGAGCATGATTTACCATTGAGTGTCTACCTTATGAGTGGTGGTCGGGGATGAGTGATGGTCTTTCCCTACGAATCTATCCCCCTAGGAGCATGCAAGTAGTACTTTGCTTTGAGGGGTAATAAACCTTCATGATAAGTATGTGAGTTCTTTATGACTAATGTGAGTCCATGGATTATACGCACTCTCATCCTTCCGCAATTTGCTAGCCTCTTCGGTACCGTGCATTGCCCTTTCTCACCTCGAGAGTCGGTGCAAACTTCGTGGGTGCATCCAAACCCCATGATACGATACGCTCTATCACATAAGCCTACTTATATCTTCCTCAAAACAGCCACCATACCCACCCATTATGGCATTTCCATAGCCATTCCGAGATATATTTCCATGCAACTTCCACCGTTCCATTTTATGACATACCTCTTCATTGTCATATTGCTTTCCATGACCATATAGCTGACATAGTATTTGTGGCAAAGCCACCATTCATCATTGTTATACATGTTACGCTAGATCATTGCACATCCTGGTACACTGCCAGAGGCATTCATATGAGCGTGAACCCAACAAAAAATGAGAGAAACAGAGAGAAGGGGCAATGCTACTATCCTTTTCCACACTTGTGCTTCAGAGTAGCACCATGTTCTTCATGTAGAGAGTCTCCTGAGTTGTCACTTTCATATACTAGTGGGAAATTAACATTATAGAACTTGGCTAGTATATTCCAATGATGGGCTTCCTCAAATGCCCGAGGTCTTCATGAGTAAGCAAGTTGGATGCACACCCACTTAGTTTCAGTTGAGCTTTCATACACTTATAGCTCTTAGTGCATCTGTTGCATGGCAATCCCTACTCCTCGCATTTGATATCGATTGATGGGCATCTCCATAGCCCATTGATTAGCCGCTTCGATGCGAGACTTTCTTCCTTTTTGACTTCCCCTTATTGATCTCTATCACTGCATTCTATTCCACCTATAGTGTTATATCCATGGCTCACGCTCATATGTTGCATGAGGTTGAAAATGCTGAAGCACGTTAAAAAGTATGATCCAATTGCTTGGCTTGTCATCAGGGTAGTCATGATTAATATCTTTATGCTAGGAAGACTAAGCATGACGGGCTATATGATTTTGTAGGGATAGTGTTCTTTAGCATTCTTTATTTTGAAAGGCATGATTGTTTGTTAGTATGCCTGAGTATTGATGTCTTTATATCAAATGATATGTTTCTCAATATTCATACCGTAAAAGAGATTACATGATACACATGTTAGGTAGCATTTCACATCAAAAATTCTGTTTTTATCATTTACCTACTCGAGGACGAGCAGGAATTAAGCTTGGGGATGCTGATACGTCTCCAACGTATCTATAATTTTTTATTGTTTCATGCTATTATATTATCAATCCTGGATACTTTATATGCATTTTTGTGCTATTTTATATCATTTTTGGGGACTAACCTTTTAAACCAGTGCCTAGTGCCAGTTGTTGTTTTTTGCTTGTTTTTTGTTTTCCAGAAAATCAGTACCAAACGGAGTCCAAATGCTACGGAACTTTTTGACGATTTTTCCTGGACATAAGAGACCCTAGAAGCTTCGGGAGGAGTCCAGAGGACAAACAAGGAGACAGCAAGGCAACAGGGCACGCCTAGGGGACGTCCTGTTACCTTGTGGGCCCCACTTGGCTCTGTCTGACCTAATTCCACTTCTATAAATTCTCAAATATTGGGAAACCACCAGAGAGCCACATGAAACACTTTTTCTGCCGCCGCAAGCTTCTGCTCTTCCGCGATCCCATCTAGAGGCCTTTTCCGATACTCTGCCGGAGGGCGAATCGATCACGGAAGGCTTCTACATCACCTTGCTGCCTTTCGATGATGCGTGAGTAGTTCACCACAGACCTACGGGTCCATAGCTAGTAGCTAGATGGCTTCTTCTCTCTCTTTGGTCTTCAATACAGTATTCTCCTCGATCTTCTTGGAGTTCTATTCGATGTAATCTTCTTTTGCGGTGTGTTTGTTGGGATCCGATGAATTGTGGGTTTATGATCAGTATATTGATTGAAAGTAATTGAGTCTTTTCTAAACTTTATTATGCATGATTGTTATAGCTTTGTATTTCTCTCTGATTTATCCGTTTGGTTTGGCTAACTATATTGATTTATCTTCAGCAATCTTGCGGTGCTCTATACTCCAGTGACAGAAGGGGACAAGACACGTATGTGTATTGTTGCCATTAAGGGTAAAACAACAGGGTTTATTCATATTGATTGGGTTTACTTTGTCTACATCATGTCATCTTGCTTAAGGCGTTACTCCATTTGTCATGAACTTAATACCATAGATGCATGCTGGATAGTGGTCGATTGGTGGAGTAATAGTAGTAGATGCAGGCAGGAGTCGGTATACTTGTCTCAGACGTGATGCCTATATACATGATAATTTCCGTGAATACATCATAACTACGTGTTTTTCTATTAATTGTCCAACAGTAATTTGTTCACCCACTGTATGCTATGTGTTCGAGAGATAAGCCTCTAGTGAAAACTATGGCCCCGGGTCTACTTTTATCATATTATAAAATCCAAAAATACATTACTACAATTTATTTACTTTTATTTTACTTTGCAATTTATCTATCTATCTATACACGATTTAATCCTTGCATGTAACGAGTTCAAGGGGATTGACAACCCTCTTACTCATGTTGGGTGCAAGTATTTGCTTTTGTGTGTGTAGGTGTTGTTCATGAGGCTTTGCGTGATTCTCCTATTGGTTCGATAAACCTTGGTTCTCACTGAGAGGAATATTTATCTCTACTATGCTTCATCTCCTCTCCTCTTCGAGGAAAATCCTAACGCAGCTCACAAGTAGCAAGTCCCCGTGAGCTGCCTCACATGATCGGTATCAATATGATGTAATCGGTGGCAGTGTTGGTTGGGATATGATGAATTGTCACTTTATGATCAGATTGTTCATTGAATTATATTAAATCTTATGAAGTTTCTTTGCTACATAATAAGTAGACATGTATGCTTTCCGATCTATTTATCATCACTAACCAAGATTGATAGGTAGTTCTTCACATGAAGTTGTGCATGGTAGTGGGTTCAATCTTGCGGTGATCTATCCCAATGACTAGAAGGGGAACGAACACATATTGTATTGTTGCTTCTAAGGATAAAACAATGGTGTCTTTATCACACTTAGATGATAGTTTTACTGTCTACATTATGTCATCCTGCTTACTACAATGCTCTGTTTGTCATGAAATTAATACTTCGAGATGCATGTTTGATATAAGTCTTGGGGTGGAGTATTAGTTGTAGATGCAGTTGGATAACGGTCTACCATATCACGGACGTAATGCCTATGCAAGATTCTGCCATGAATGATCATAGTCATAAATATAAATATTACAATTTAATTGCTGCCCAACTGTAATTTGTTCCCCACACCACACTTATCTGCTTTGAGAGATACGACTAGTGAACCTATGGCCCCTGTGGTCTATTTTCCATTACCGAAAACATCAACAAACATACTTTTCTCTGCTAGATCATTTATTTATTTTATGTATCTATCAATTCCTACCATACCGTGAAATTTACCTTTGTAACTAGCAGGGCAAGAAGCTTGACAACCTTCTTGAAACGTTGGGGCAAGAGTGTTTTTTGTGAAGGTACCTGTGACTTTGTTTGCTAGAAGAACTCCTTCTGGTTCGATAAACCTTGGTTCTCAATCAAGGTAAATACTTATTGCTAGGTTACTTCACCCTTACACTTGGGGGTTACCTAACCACTCTTACGAGAGAGCAAGCACGGAGTGGTGGTGATGCTCGTTGGCTTTTGGCAAGGACGGTTCCGACGATAGGGAGCGCTCCTGGAAGAATAGGTGGGTCAAGGTTGTCCACAACGATGAGACGAACCAAACAGGGGGGAATTGAGGGGCGTATGCTCACATGTGGTGCTAAAATTCATCATCGAAATTGCTCTGATGGCGGCGGCATGAGCTCAAATCTGGGCAGCCTAGCGGCTATGGGTGGTGCGCCTGCTCGGATAGAATTGAGTGTGTCTGGCGCTGCTTATGCCGGGGCGTAGGGGCTCCAGGCGTGCGGTGTGGGTGACGTGGGGGCGTTGGCCGTCGCCGGGATCAGGGCAGGGGGATCAGGGGCGCGAGGTGGGAGATGACCTAACGGGAGGGGTCCACCCGGCAACGAGAGAGGGGAGAGAGAGAGAGCTGGGGCTACCTGGGCCGCACTAGGCCGTGGTCTGGCCTTTTTTGTTCTTCTCTTTTCTTTTCTATTTGGGTTTTCTATTTTGGATTTCAATTTGTTTTCAAAATCAAACTTTTTCTAAATTCCAGTAGGAATAATTAACAAAGGTCCAACCTAACATTTAGGACTTATAGAAATTTATTTTCTGCCAAATAAAATACATAATCCTTCTTTAAATAATTCCCTTTTTTATTTTGAATTGATTCAAAAATCAATCCACTTTCAATCCTCTGGGGAAAAAACAATAGAGGCTCAATATAATATTTGGGACTTTATAGAAATACTTCTATGCCCAATTTAAATATTTAATTTGTCACCTTATTTTGGAATGTCAATTTATTCTCTAAATTCTTTTAGGGTTCAATTTGCTTCCCAAATGACTTTAGGGTTTGAAATAAATATTAGAGGTTTATGGATATTATTTCCAACCCAAAATATTAATCAAAATGTCACAATAATTTTGTTAGCTCAATTTTTGGTTTTATAAATAGTCCCTAAATGACAACTTAGGGTTCTAAATAATTCCAAAAGAATTTATTTGAGCCACGTCTTCAAGCAAATCAAACAACTCCTATTCAATTTCTAGCTAATATCAAGCGATCACAATCAATTTTGAAAAGTTTTCATTCCCTGTGATTTTTTTAAGACCGTCTTGGCATCCTTGGGTGGCCACGTGACGAGGTTTGCAAGCTTTGCCTGGCCGGGTACGAATCTAATGAGCTCCCTGCAGTTGAATGCATATTCTCGCGTGGGGTTTGGGGTATTGTCTCAAGTTGGCTTTCCATCTCCTGTGAGAGGCGACACGTTTTTTTTTTCTTCATCAGGAGGATTGATAGAATGACAATGTTGCTACCCATTATCTATATGATGTGCAATATTTGAAAAGAGTGTAATATGCGCATCTTCAACTATACCTCTCTGACATTGCATACCTTGTCATGGAGGACATTTGCCAAGTCCGGCTGGCCTTTACTTCGGAGATGTAGTTACATTGATTCCAGTCTCTTGGTTTCTCTTTTCTTCATGTAAATAACTCTTGTACTCTTTTTTGTTTTTCTACCTTAATGAAGTGTGCAATTCTCCTGGCTTTCATGTAAAAAAAAGGTAACATCATACCAAATTGTTACAGTACGATCTTATGTGAGACAAATTACCAAGTAATTTGAGTAGTACATCACCAACATGCATAGTGGTAACTTTACCATCATGGACTGGCAAGAATATATCAGCACACCTCCCCGCAAAAAAGAAAAGAAAAGAACATCACCACACCGATATTGTAGTTGACGTACGCGACATACATCCTAAAAAAGGAACTTGACAGCGCACAGAAAATTAAGTGTATTTTCTGTGAGAATCTACCATGAAGCTTATTTTATGTCCATAGGATCAATATACTACTAAGTTTTCTAATAAAAAACAATCAATCGATATACTAAGCAAAGGAAACTCGCAAAATTGCTTGAATTTGTTATTCCAGCACCAGCAACACTAGATGGCCAGTTTTAATTATTGCTGAATGTTTCATGATTATTTAAGAAGTGTCAACAAGACTGTCAAATAAAGAATGGAGATGTATTGAGGATCGATTTGAGAAAAAGTAAGCTGCTGGAAGGGTAAGCTTATGTCTTATGGTGGTCGGTTTTATGTTAATTAATTCAGTATTGACTAGTATGTCGATGTTCCTGTTGTCTTTCTTTGAAGTACCCATAGGGGTACGGAAAAGGTTAGATTTATATGGATCTTGTTTCTTCTGGCAATGTGATGAAGTAAAGACAAAATATAGATTGAGCAGATGGGATATCATTTGTAGACCCAAAGACCGGGGGGGCTTGGGATTGAGAACTTGGAGATCAAAAATAAATGCTTGTCTGAGCAAATGGTTATTTAGGTTATCGGTGGAAATAAATGGTATGTGCACATAGATTCTTCGTAACAAATACCTACAATCTCTGGCCCAGCTTACCGTAAGACCTAACGACTTGCCTTTCTGGAAGGGGCTAATGGGGACGAAGGATACCTTCTTTCGCAGAGCAAAATTTATTGTAGGCAATGGTACAACAACCAGATTCTGGGAAGATACATGGTTAGGGGAGGTGCCTTTAGCCTTGCAATATCCCACACCTATATAATATTGTACAACGTAAAGAGGATTACATTGCTACAGTATTACAACCCTCTCCATTAAACATCCAGTTCAGGAGGTCTCTAGTGGGAGGGCGTTGGAATTCTTGGTTGCATCTGGTGCGAAGGTTGATGGATGTTCAACTTTCTGACCAACCAGACGCGTTTCAATGGAAGTTAACTAGGAACGGTGCTTTTATGGTGAGATCCATGTACCTAGATCTAATCAATTCTGGCCCAATCCCGAGATCGATTCATATTTGAAAAATTAAAGTTCCACTGAGAATCAAATCTTCATGCGGTTCGTTCACAAGTAATTCTCACCAAAGATAATTTACTAAAGCGAAGATTAGTAGGCAGTTCACGTTGTTGTTTCTGTGACAACAATGAAACGATACAACACCTATTCATTGATTGTCCTCTCGCTAAGCTGCTTTGGTGCACGATTCATATAGCCTTTAACATGGACCCTTCAGTCAGCATTGACATGTTATTTGAGACATGGCTTGGTGGAGTGGAACCAGTTATTGCGGGACGTATTCGGATAGGAATATGCGTATTACCTTGGGTTATATGGAACTGTTGAAATGATATGATCTTTAACAGACAAAATCTTATAAACTTTTTGCAGGTTATTTACAGAGCTACAGCTTGGATCCATACGTGGTCATTACTCACACATACGAACTCCAGGGAGCTTTTGGCTACTGGGTGCAACCGATGGGAGACGGTCGCGCGGGTTATCTACAACCGGTTTGGATGGCGGTCCAATAATAAGATAGGTGTTTAGTCATCTAGTTTTTTTTTTGTCACCGGTTGTGGCTTTATTTATAATCGCTTCCCTTTAATTTGTGCTTTTTTTGTGAGTTGTACTCAATTGCAGACTTTGTTTTGTTTGAATTTTTAATAAGATGGCCGTATGCATCTGATGTAGAGGCCGGAGGATATCCTCCTAAAAAAAATTCCCATTGATGAGAATATGCCCAACTCCAAGAAATGTGATCATGTGAATGATATTTGAGAAGATCGTCAACCAAGCATGCGTGCATGCCTTTTAAATGCCACCACCCCCGTGCACCTGATAACTCGTGACGGCGCCCGAAAATGTCGCCTCCAGCACCTTCCCACCTCACCGGCGCTGTCGCGACGGCGGAACCATTCCGCGTCTACGTGGGCTACGACTCCCGCGAGGACATCGCATACCGCGTCTGCCGGCGCTCACTGCTGCGCCGCTCCTCCGTGCCGCTGGAGGTCATCCCGATCGTCCAGCAGGAGCTCCGCGAGGCTGGGCTGTACTGGCGGGAGCGCGGGCCGACGGAGAGCACAGAGTTCTCCTTCACCCGCTTCCTGACGCCGCACCTCGCCGGCCACCGCGGGTGGGCGCTCTTCGTGGACTGCGACTTCCTCTTCGTCGCCGACGTGGCAGAACTGGCGCGCATGGCGGACCCGCGCTACGCCGTGCTGTGCGTGCACCACGACTACGCGCCCAAGGAGGCCACCAAGATGGACGGCGCCGTGCAGACGGCGTACCCCCGCAAGAACTGGTCCTCCATGGTGCTCTTCAACTGCGGCCACCCCAAGAACCGCGCCGCGCTCACGCCGGAGGCCGTGAGCACCCAGAGCGGAGCGCACCTCCACCGCTTCGCTTGGCTCGACGACGCCGACGTCGGCGAGGTGCCATTCGCGTGGAACTTCCTCGTGGGGCACAACCGCGTCGACCCGGCGGACGTCGACGGGACCACGCCGCGCGCCATACACTACACGTCCGGTGGGCCGTGGTTCGAGTGGTACAAGGACTGCGAGTTCGCCGACCTCTGGGTCCAGGAGCGCGACGCATACGAGTCCGAGGAGAAAGAACACGAGGTGGAAGGCACAAGAGTGCCGTCATCGTCTGCAGTTGCAGTGGACGCATGATGCACCACGTACGTGTTCTGTTCGTCTTTGCCGCTGTCAGTTCGTTCCTACTATGAGTGTGACGACTATCATGTCAAAATAAGGCCCTGGAAGGCGTTCCATGAGGGCCAAAGTGCTGTATCGAATACTATAATATATCATATGTTGCAGTTTTCCCCAGAAAAACAAAAATTAAGGATTATGAACACTTAAAAAAACACGAGGCAAGCTGACTTTAAATTAACAAAGTCATCAGCCAACCAGGATTAAAACATAGCCACTTACAATAAAAAGAAAGAAAAATAAACGGCTAAAATATACAGTGCTTGCATAACTTAAAACCAAAAGGAGAAATGCAGAAGAAAAGCTACAAAAACTGGCATGACACCCGGTTCTGGACAATAATGTGCAAGTTCTGGACGGTTGGTAACTGAAGAAAAGTGCAGCATCTATTCCAGTCCAAATGTAAGTGTTGAAACAAAAGCTAATATTTGTACGGAGCTTAACATCATGTCTAAAGCATTATCAGATAAATACTTAGGATTACCTGCCATGGTTGGGATTGACAGAAGTGACAGTTTTGTTCATCTCTTGGAGAGAATTATAAACAGACTGAAAAGTTGGAAGGAAAAGTTTTTATCTATGGGAGGGAAAGAAATCTTACTGAAGGCAGTTATTCAATCTATTCGTGTGTTTGCGACGTTAGTCTTTAATATTCCCAACAAATTTTGTAAGGAAATGACTGATGCAATGGCGGAGTTTTGGTCGGGAGATACAGATGAAATTAAACGCATGCACTGGATGGCGTGGTGGAGAATGTGTATCCCTAAGAAAGATGGAGGTATGGGATTCCGTGACTTACACTCTTTTAATTTGGCTATGTTGGCAAAACAATCCTGGAGATTGATCTCTACTCCAGATTCTCTATGCACACAAGTTCTTTAAGACAAATATTATTCAAACTGTATTTACTCAAGGCATGTCCGAAGAAGGGTTCCTCTTTCACTTGGCAAAGTATTGTGGCTGGTCTGAATTTTTCGAAGAGGTCACATTTGGAGAGTGGGCTCAGGCCATATGATCAATATTTGGGAGGACCATTGGATCCCAGGAAGCCCATCACGTATGGTACTGACCCCAAAGGGACAAATACTACTGCAAACAGTAAATGAGCTCATTAATCTGATGACGGGTAACTGGGATGAGGTGCTAATTCGAGATATTTTTTATGGGATTGATGTGGATAGAATTCTTCGAATACCTCTCAGTGAACATCAAGACGATTTCGTGGCTTGGCACTACACTAGATCATATTCTTTCTCTGTCCGTTCGGCTTACTATGTTGAATGGGATCATTCTCATCGACACAGACTTACTCGGGCTGATGGTGAAGGAGCATCTACATGCAATCCTGTCTGGGAAATTTTATGGAAGCTACAAGTGCCTAGTAAAGTTAAAAATTATGCATGGAAGGCTCTGCATGGAATAGTACCGGGATTGGCAGTTCTAGCAAATAGACATATCCCTACTACATTACAATGTCCGGTTTGCTCTATGGGTCCTGAAGATGTCAAACACTTGATGTTTTCATGTGCTCGAGTAAAACAAGTATGGAGTTCCTTGGGCCGTTTGGATGTAAATCAAGATGCTGCAAACATTGATAGATCAGGATCTATTGTATTGGAGGAGCTTTTGCGACAACCAGGTAATAAATCCCCTGTCCTTGGTCATGTTGGTATGAAAGAATTAGTTATCGTCGAAGCTTGGTATATTTGGTGGCAGCGAAGGGAGTTTGTAAAAGAAAATCAAGTGGCTAAGCCATCACGTACAGCTTTTGCAATTCAGGCATTGACAAGTAATTTTGGGGCAGCATGTTCACGTACTGTTTCAAAGGAAACCAAATGGTGTAAACCTACAAAGGACACTTATAAATTGAATATTAATGATACGTACATGGGTGATGATTCGGGTGGAGTAGGAGCAGTGGTGTGAAACTACAATGGAGAAGATATAGCTGGAACATGCATACCTTTACAAAACTTGCTTGATGCGACAACGGGCTGAAGCAAAAGCATTACAGTATGGCCTGAATCTTGCTAACAGCTTGGGGTGTGTTCCTGTCATTCTAGAATCAGATTCATTGGAGATTGTTCAGGCATTTACTGGAACCATCCAAGTTTGGAGCCCCTACTCAGCAATTCTTGCAGACTGCCTTCAGATAGCTCACAAGATTGGTGCAATTTCTATACAATATTGCAACCGGGAAGAAAATTACGTGGCGCATAATTTAGCTAGACATGTTGTTACTTCGAACTCTTCTGTTTTTTGGGATGACAATCCTCCCAACTTTATTATTTCGGATGTAATAAACGATGTAACTATTTTGAACCATCAATCAAATGCACCATGAAGGCTTTCCCTAAAAAAAACTGTTTGCACCAAATATTTCATCGCATGATTCTAAAAAAAAGCGCCTTGATCATGTGGTGGACAACTTAGATGTTACATAGTTAACTCTCATCTAGAAGAGAGTTAGCAAACCCTCAAAACCTAACATATCTACTAACTAGAGCTGAGGCTTGTAAGAACTAGACTACCAAAATTAACCGTTTGCGCTACCCCCTCTACGCTTACACTTAGGGCCTGTTCTGAAGCTCTCCCGCTTCTAAAAACTCTCCTAATTCAGCTTTTGTTTGTAGCTTCTTGCTCCACGCAGCGAATCACGCCCGTTCGGCAGCGTCGCTGGCTTCACCATCGCTAGCTTGGTCTGAAATAGTTGGCTGGCCTGTCTTAGCGCCATAATGGGCCGGCTAAAGGCAGCCCAGTTCGCGAACGAGCGAGAGAAAACGGTTCGATCGAGAGGGAGGGCTCGATCCTGTGGGTGAGAGTGGTTGTGTCGAGGAGTCAGCGTGAATCATTTTATTTGGCGGTGGCAAACTCTCGTAAATAGGTGCAACTCCAGCTTCTGTTAAACGTGGAGCTCGGCTGACCCTGCTTCTCAAAATTGCACGGGAGGGAGGCTGAGCTTCCCGAAGCTAGCTTCTTTCGTCGGAATCGTTCGGCTCGGCTCCGCTCCAGAATTTTGTGAAGCGTGGAGCAGGAGGAGATCAGAACAGGGCCTTAGAAATGGTGAGAAATAGAGGACCATGTTTTTGTTATTTTATTCAAACTCAAACAACTCACCCTTCTACAATTTCAACTCGAATGACATTACTTTCTTTGACTTTCAAATGACGATATTTTTATGTCGTTATTTTGTTGAAGACATTGCTTGGATATGTTTGTACTTGTTAATTAGGGTGAAAATCTAGATTCTGATATTGTGTGGTTGAATCCGGTGACGGTGTCGTTTGAGCGCTGCTCCTTTACTGAAGGCGTTGTTGTTGAAGAATCTCGTCACTCGTGTACCGTCATGAGATGCTTGGCGCGGATATGACCATTGTTGTAATTTGTCAATCGTGGAGTTGATGTTTTCTTTTCTCGTCTACACATAGCTTTGGTCCTAACAATGCACAGATATGGTGGTTTATGGTGTTTGTATCCTCTTGATGCTTTATTTCAAGCCAATAAAAAAGATTGTGTTCTGCTATTTAAGAAAAAACTGTGCTTGTACATTCAAGTAAATCGACGTGACAACGTGGAGATCGACCGAGTCGACCTTCTCGTTTGTAATCGAGTTACACGCACATCGGATATGAGCAAACGGCACAAACTACACGTACCCACCATTGACCCGAATCACCTGGCCGTTAATCCACCCGGCGGCGTCACTACAGAGAAAGCCGACCACCGGCGCCACGTCCGCTGGCTCGCCGATGCGCTTCATGGGGCACTCGCTGGCGACAGCCCTCACGCGCTCCTCGGACTTCCCGGCGTAGAACATGGGCGTGGCGACCGGCCCCGGCGCCACGCTGTTGGCCGTGATGCCAGTTCCGGCGAGCTCCTTGGCCAGCACCTTGGTCATGGCCTCCACGGCCGCCTTCGTCGCCACGTACGCGCCATACCCTGGCCGGAGCGACGCGACGTTCGACGACGAGAAGGTGACTATCCGCCCGCCGCCGCCTCTGACGAGCCGCCGGGCCGCCTGCCGGCAGCACAGGAACGTGCCGCGCGCGTTGACTCCGAAGGCGCGATCCCACTGCTCCGGCTCGGTGTCCGCGATGGCCGGGTACGCCGCGTCCTGGAACCCGGCGGCCGCCACCACGATGTGGAGGTCGCGCCCGAACGCCGCCTGCGCCGCGTCGAACAGACGCTCCACCTGCACGGGGTCCGACACGTCGGCGCACACCGCGACCGCGCGTGGCGCGGAGCTGCCTGCGGCCGCGTTGAGGGATGCGACCAGCTGGTCCGCGGGTGCCGAGTCGCCGATGTAGCCGACGACGATGCGAGCGCCGAGGGATGCGAGGTGCGCGGTGACAGCGACGCCAATGCCGCCAGCGCCACCGGTCACGATGGCCACGCGGCCGTTGAGCGGCGGCTGGTGGCCGCCCGCAGCTGCCAGGAGGGAGGAGACATCTGCGTGCTGCGGTGGACTGCTCATTGGATCACGGCATGCGAAGCTGCTGCTGCGCCATCTCTCCGATTATAAACTCATCATGTATGGGTAAGCGTGGCAGGTGCAAGTGTAACAATTTTGAATTAATGTTTTTTTTTTGCGGAATTTTTTGAAGTAACGTTGTCGAGAGAAAATACTAGGTGACTTTTTGTTTGCGAATAGAAAATACTAGGAGTAGGCGACTTATTGTAAATGTGTTGTCGGCGGTAATTAATCCACTCATATGGTTGCAGGTACTCCCTCCGTCCCGGTGTATAAGTCATTCGCGTAGTTCTAGGTCGATAATTTAACTATCTAAATATGTATTATATTTGACAAAAAATATATAATTAGAAACTACATCCGTGTAGAAATCTAGTGGTATACTTTTCATGACATATAACACATATTTAATTCATCAAATCGATGACCTAGAACTACACGAATGACTTATACACCGGGACGGAGGTAGTAATACACGCACAAAATTACAGTCCTATCAAACAACTAACCTAACAGCTTCTTTTACCACAGTAGTATAAATGCAGACGTTTATACATACGCACATACACTCATTCATATTAACACACCATACCCCTATGAGCACCAATCGAGAGGCTGAGCCAGCACATCATCTTGAGATTAACGAAGTCACAACTGACGTCTTCTTAGTCGACAAGAATATCTTGTCCCTAAACGAACATCACCAAAAATGAGTTGTTCCACTACAATGAACCTAATCATCTAAACTAGGTTCGGTTCATAGTTCACAATTTCACCACAAAGAACCTAACCTACCCAAACTTGTATGAGCAGTTAGCCAAGCATATTTAACCCAATATCGATGACGGCATAATCTCTATAATGCACACGCTCCCACCTAACCTTCTTTGTCTCTTCACACTTCATCTTACTGGTGTATTCTCGATCTTTTGTCAATGTTTTCGGATGTGTATATCATAGTTATGCAGAAACCGGATGTGTAATGTTTTGCTCGCTTAAAGCAACATTATAAGTCAATAAAAGTGTTTTTTATCATGGAAAATCGAACAAGAACCTGCGATTGAAAACACACACACAAAGGTTGTAACCCTCCAAAATTCACATGCGGTTAAGGATGCATCTAATTGGCATGTCATATTTGTATCTTTCTTTGTGTTCTACCTTTGAGACTTTTGTGTTTTCCTTTATGCAAGTGAAGTGCGCCGCTGGTTAATTTGTTGCTTGTGCCGTTTGTAATTGGTCTCCCCCGGAATGGCACGCCTTGATTACCGCTGAATACAAGGAGTCAGATGGATACAAACACAACCATACGAACAACCCATAATAACTTTGAGTAAAATATGTTTCGTGTTAGGTACAAAACAGGTGGTTTTTTTCAACCTACTACGTACGTAAGCAAGGACATACAGACCGTACCGTAGTTGTTTATCAAGCATCACTGGTCTCAAGACGGAATTCCTCTCAAGACCGTTTTGCGTTGGCATTATCCTGTGACGCGTCTGCTGCATATGTGATAGGCTGCTCGGACGCTACACGTAGCACGTAGGAGTACGTAGTGACGCCACCACTGATGAATACCACTGAAACGAGTAAGCGGCACGCACCACGATCCAGCTTATCACTAGCCTCTCCGTATCTATCCATCGAATGTTCTGACGAGCGTCTAGTATTGTGTTTCTTCAAAAATTATACTAGCACTAGTTCTTTTAGGCTAAAATAAACCAAGTGCCATGGCTCACAATACAACGCGCAAACCAGTTTTTTTTAGGTGTTGTTATGTCGCAGTCGACTGAGACTTAACCAAGTCTAAGTCAAATGACAAAACATGTAAGAAAGAAAAAAAACTAAAAAAGTATTTGCACAGATCTTTACGTAAGATCCCGCGGATATAGCATAGACTGAGACTTGGTTAAGTCTCAATCGACCGACATTTAACGATCTTTTTTAGAAACGAAGCAGGGCAGGAAATTTGCTGTAGTGCATAAGCTCCTGCTGGTAGAACACAACCGCAATGCTCAGGTGCTGCACGTACGTGTAGTGACACCGCTGCTCATGAACACCATGCATGCAAGCGACAAGCGGTACACCGACGTGTGGTCTATCTATCAATCCCACATCAAATGGCGACGCCATACAGCTGACCAGCAGATCGACGGTCCGTTCTGGCACGACGCGAAACAGTGAGCAAAACTTTGCAGGAGAACGGACTAGCAGTGCATGAGCTCCTGGTAGAACACCTCCCTGAACCTGGCCATGCTCTCGGCTCCATGGCCACCACCACGTCCAGCCGCCCGTCGTCGTCGGGGCCAGGCACGAGGTACACGAGGCCGCTGAACTGGAGGCATGCCCTGCCCATGAACGCCGGCCGCTCCCAGCCGAAGTCCGCGGCGTAGATCGGCAGCCCCTGCCAGCTTATCACCCACAGGTCGGTCTCCGGCATGACCCACTCCCCCTTGCGCAGCCCCGACGCGTCCGCCGCCTGCAGCTCCAGGTGGTCCAGCAGCGACCGCACGTACTCGTCGTCCAGCCGGGCGGTCGCGCCGGTGACCTTCTCCGCGACGGCGTCCAGCGGCCCGGAGGCGACGTCGCCGACCTTGGTCGCCGCCGACGCGCGGAAGATGGCGTTGCCGAAGTAAGCGCGAGGGAGCGGCGGGCGGCCGCGGGAGCGCGCGTCCGCGGTCATGTACAGCCGCGTGTCCTCCGTCGCCGCGAGACCGCGCGCCTTGCACGCGCACCGCCACACGTGAACGACCACGGCCTTGAACGTGGAGAGCCTCTTGCCCTGGCCAGCGCCGTCCTTGAGCACGTCGATCTGGTCCTTGGACATGGGGAGGATGGCGGAGCCGAACGGGGCTCTGGGCTTCGACTCGCCGCCGCCGCGCCGGGAGTACTCGGCGTGGTCGAAGAGCACGGAGGGAGGGGAGCGCGCGCGGAGGAGCGTGCGGTCGAGGCAGGGACTCGCCGCGGACACGCCGACGTCGCCCCTCGTGATGGCAGCCCAGGCGTTCACGAAATCGAGCGCTGCGAGGCCGTCCGCCGCCGTGTGGTGGATGGCCGCCCCGAGGCACACCCCGCCGCACTTGAAGAACGTCACCTGAAACATAGCCAATATGCCGGCGAGGCCGCTGGCGTGGGCCGAGGGGACAAGCGTCCGCCGCAGCTCGTCGGAAGGGGCGAAGTCGCCGAGGACGTCGAGCGTGGAGTCCGCCCGCGCAGTGACGAAGAGGACCCCTTCGCCGCTGCAGCTGATCTCCGGGCGGCCGGCGTCGTCCTGCGCGAGCCGGCCGGCAAGTGGGTAGAATGGGACGAGCGCCCTGGACAGCGCGGCCTTGAGGACGTCCGGCGAGAAGGAGGCATGGCCGGAGCTTGGCCTGTAGATGTAGACGGTGGGCGTGTGGCCCCTGGCGACCAGCAGGTCGAGGTTGGAGAGCCACACCCCGTGCTTCGGCGTCGCCTCGCTTTGGCGTCACCATGCACGACTCGAGGATCTCCACTGCCATTTTCTCTCTGAGTGAGGACTGAGGACTGAGCTGTTAGAGCCGGAGATGTCGCTAAACGCCGGCGCGCCGGCCGAAAGTTTCGGCCGGTCGCACCGCGAGCGTCCGATCTACACGTGCGCAGCCGTCAGATCTGTCCCCTGTCGTTCCCTTCGCCAACCTCCCGCACAGGAAAAAAAGGAGAGGAAAAAGAGCGCCGCCCCCGCCCGCGCCGACAGCCCCGCCTCATCTCCTCGTCTTCCCGTTGCAGCACCGTCGCGTGCGCCGCCATGCTGCCGGCTTGCCGCCTCTCGCCGCGCGCCGTCGGGATTGTAGGGCTGCCTAGGAAGATTCAAGATTCTGCCGTTTGCATCTCTTCATCGGCTTATTCCAAGAACTGGCATCGTGGTTGCAGCACCTCCCGCCGCCGCCGTCTCTACTCGCCGCCGACGTCGGCTTCCACCACCGTATTTCAGCACAAAAAGCACAACGAATAGGAAAGGGGATTTCCCTGGTGGTAGCAAAAACCAAAAACGGTTCCAGCAAAAAACTATCACGGTTCCAGCAAAAAATGCACTGCCGCTGATGCCTGCAAACAAAAAATCTCGCCGGATCCATCTCTGCTTCGGCTGGTTGTAGCAAAAACGATTGTTGGTGGCAGCAAAACACATGGCAGCCGCCGTCTGTCATCGCCCCAGCACCATTCCTAGCCTATGCAGCAAAATCAAACGCTAGTTCCAGCAATAATCAAAAGTGCTTCCAGCCAAAAATTTGATGTACCAAAAAATCCTGTCTATGCAGCAAAATCAAAATGTTGGTTCCAGCAAAAATCAAAAGTGATTCAAGCCAAAAAAATTGATGTAGCAAAAAATCCTGCCTATGCAGCAAAATCAAAGGTTGGTTCCAGCAAAAATCAGAAGTGTTTCCGGCCAAAATTTTGATGTAGCAAAAATATCATGGGCGGAGGCACCACTGTCCCTCAATTTACAGCAAAATCAAAAGCTGGTTCGAGCAAAAAACAGAAGTGGTTCCAGCAAAAACAAATGCAGCAAAAAATCATGACAGCTCGCTGGCCACCGTCTCTACCATGCCCACGGTCGTCGCTCGCCCCCGGCTCCCGTAGCAGTACCCCCGTGGCCCTCCCTTCAGACCGGTGCGATTTCTAGCCACGAGAGCGGCGATTTTTTTTTGCCTTGGTGATCAGCGGAGGAAGGGGATTACATGAGTAGAGGAGGATGTGTTCGCGGAGATGGGGTAAATGAGTGGTGGAGCTCACTGGGGGAAGAAGATAAGCCACGGAGGGGGTAAATGAGTGGTGGAGCTCCCTGGGAAAGAAGATAAGGCACAGAGGCAGACGGTGCGTAGGGCCCAGTGTGGAGAAAGAGAAAAAAGAAAAGAGGTGCGGCTGTGCGAGCGAGCGGCGCGACCGGCCGAAGTTTCGGCCGGCGCGCCGAGTACAAGAGTTTTCCTAAATGGTAGTGCTTGGTTCTCTGCTGAGCTACGACTTCATTTCAAGCATGGGAAGATACCAAAATCATGTTTAAAAGTGAGGAGCGGAATATAAGCTGAATGGTTTTTCCCGTTGATCAATTTTTTTCTACCAAACAGCAACATTTTTTTACAAGGGAATCTCCAACGTTGACCTTCAAACCGCCTGTTCGGACTGGGCGGTCCAGACGTGTTTGGCCATCCAACACGGGCCTGCATCGGTCCGCCGACCGATCCGGACGCACTTTTTCCGAAGACAAATCGAGGGGCTTTGCGGGCGTTCGGACCGATGTCATGCCAGCGTTTGACTAACTTGGCCCAGACAAAAACCCTCTCCCTCGCTCGCTCGTATTCCCGCCCGAACCCAACTGCCCGCATTCATGCTGCTCTAGAGCAGCCATTCCGCATTGACGCCCGCCCAGAGCGGACGTGACCTCTCGCTGGCACCGGCATTGAAGCGGCTCGCCGGCCGAGGGCGCCGGGCGCCGCGTCCCCGGTGTCCACGCCTGTTCAATGTTGGAGAGACATTTACTGGACGGGATGAAACGGATATCTACCACGCCCGTTTAGTGCCCGTTCGTCTGTCTGCCACCATTAAACAGGCTCGCTGGCCGAGGAACCAACTCCGGCGCCCGCGCATTGATGCACCCGGACGATTGGGCTCACCGGAATCCGCTATTTAAAGGCGGCCACACCAAGCTCACAACACACCACAACACATCCGCTGCACATCTTTCTCCCGTGCACCACATCCGCCATGACCACGAGCGGGAATGCTTTGTGGGAGAGCGTCTCGACCCAGCAGAAGCACGAGGTGGCCGCCCTTGCAGCCACCTGGCAGAGCTGTCGTACCAGGCGGATCGAGGCCGACATGCCGGCCAGCTCCCCCAAGGTCTCCAACAATGACCCCATGATGGAGATTGGCTCTAACGACGACTCCACACTAGAGCCGGCACCGGTGCATGCCGTCTTGATGATGGAACAGGCACAGGTGCACTTCACCTACACCATGCCCGAGGAGCAGCCTGTGCGATGTCATCGTTCCAGCACGCGCAGGAGGAATATATAGTGCTACCACTTGGGGCATTTGAGCAGCAGGGGCAGCAAGGGATTGCTGGAGTGACTTGAATGTAGAGTTGATTTCTTTGGCAAGGGAAGCGACGGCTTTATTAATCAGGCCCGCGGGAATTTTTGCGGCTTCTTTGGCGCGCCGCGGGGAGTGTGGCGGGCAAATCGAGCGCCACACATTTGGCGATTTTTTTTGCGGCAAAGGCCCTGTGGCACTGTGGCGAACCTAACCTTGGTGGAGAACCAAACGCCTGCCTAAGATGTCGTGGCACGCCTCACCTTAGGTGTGGCAAGCTGAGGCTGAGAACCAAACAGCCCCAACATTTCGTGTATCATGTTTTAGTTCTACAACGGTAGCCAGTAGGAGTATTTGTACGAAAGGGATTGATACTATATTATATTGTTCACCCGCCAAATCGAACACAATAAGAGTCGCGCGAAGGACGATTAACCGCGCGGTACACGTCTCCTTTTACTGTGCTAGCGATAGAAAAAAACCAAGAGGGGTATACGAGATCGAAAGCAGCCGGGCAAAAGACCTAGCCCGGGGTCTCCGCACGACCCCCTTCTCGCTTGACGCCGCCGCCTTCTCTCCTCTCCCTCGATTATTCTCCTCGCGCCGCCAGCTCCCCGCGCGCGACGCCCGTCCACCTCGAGCAGGCCGGAGGCGGTACCGATGGGTCGAGCCCCTCCATGGTGGTGGATCCCCGGAAGGGCAAGGAGTTCACCGCGATTCCTTCTCCTCCGAGCTCCGCGGGCAGCAGCAGCTCCTCCACCCCCTCCCACGACTACGCCGGAGGCGGCGCCGATGGGTGGAGCTCCCCGCGCGGTGGGTCGACGGGAAGGGCGGGCTGGCCGCCGTTCCCTTTCCGGGACCTTTTTCCCCAAGCTCCGCGGGCAGCATCCCCGACTTCGCCTTCGCCTTCGCCTTGGGTCAAGCTCCACGGCAGGGAGGAGGATGATGGTGCCGAGGGACGCGACGGGGTCGTTCGACTAGGAACTGGAGTTCCACCATATCCTGCGACAACAGCGGGCGGTTATCATGGAGGAGGGCGAGGAGGAGCAGGTGATGGGCATTCACGATGTTGTTTCTTGGACTTAATAGAGTGCGTTCTTGAGCGTTTCTTGGTTTCTTCTCGAGCAGGTGGAATCGTCTTACGTCAAGGACGTGCTCCAGAGAAAGGAAAAGGTATAGCCTTAATCTGGTCTTCTTGCTTGCTGGCTTGTGATTTGGAGTATGGAACTGTGATCATTTTCTTGTTCGGGGTGTGGAACTGTGATCTCTTAAGTTTGTTGAAATCTTGGGGATGATTTAGAGTAATACATGCTCAATCTTGGGCAAATGTTGGGGACAGTTTGATTAGGTATTTCATGGTTATGGCTCGGGGTTCTTCTTGTGGTGCAGTGTGAATTTAGAGACGAACGAGCATCTTGTTGTGATTATTTGAAACTGTTCAAGATTTAGGTGTCCAGTCTTGTGCTAATTGATTCTTCTACTCAGTGTGATGACATATTTTGCTGCAAGTGGAGAATGTGGGGAGATATGAGGATCATGTCGTGGCAATGGTTGCTGCGATACTTTGGTAACAAATCTTTAAGCCAAAATGAATCCATTTTCAGTGTAAATGACTCGTATTATAGGAGAAGTTAATCTGAATGCTTGCACTGTATTACTTAACTTGATGTACATTATTTAGATCCTCGGCTACTTTTATGCAAAAGCCTTTGATCTCTTACTCCACCCTGGAGTTTGGTCGAGAAGTTTGGGCCTTTGACCATCTGTTACCTAAACGTTTGAATGTGACTACAAAGCCTCGAAAGTCGAAACTCAGTTCATATAAAAATCGGCAAGAGTATAGAGGATTTGGACACCTCCACATTTTTCAATCTTGTTAGTCCTTTCACCTTGCTAATACAAAATGTGTGAATCCTGATGCTAACTCTGTGGTGTAGGAGAAACTACGAGAAGTCAAGGTGAGACCCAGGCCTGAAAAGGGGAAATCGCCCTGGAGTTGGCTCAAGAACAAGGTATGACCTGAATCTTGTTTAATCTTGGCACTTGTGATTCTTGGGTGGTATGACCATATGAGCATTCTTGTACTTACCTATTTTATGTGCATAGAAACTGGAATTGGGATTCTTGATTTCTGTTTGTTCATGTTAATTCTGGACCTGTTAGTTTAATCAAGGCAAGGAATCTTGGTTAGAGCATCATGTGGTGTCCTAGAGTAGAGGAGGAATCTTGCGCAAATGTTGGCAACAGTACACACATCCTTGTTGCTTGTGGGTCTCTCCGAAATCTGGCATTGTATATTGAAGCGCATGGCTATCTTGTTGAAATTGGCCTGTAAAATTTGTGGAAATTAGGAGGTCATGTTCTGATTACTGCAATATTTTCATAACAGGGCATGAAGTCGAATGTACGATCTTCTTTTGTAAACAGATATTGCTATCAGAAGATTTAGTCTAGACATTAGTTCAAGACTGCATAACCAAGCATAATTTCTGTAAATCATTTGCCATTTTCATGCAAAATCTCTGACCATTTCAGGATTTGGTCGAGAAGTTTCACCATTTGGTTGATTGGTACCTCGAACTCTTTCAGAAACCCCAGAATATAATTTCATTTACACTTTCATTTAATAGTTGCTGAAAATAAAGAGCTTTGGACTTGAACTTTTGTGGTCTTGCTATTACATTCTTGTTTTTTTACTGGGAAAAGGAAAATGCTCGACTTCTTGTTGATTCTGTAGAACTGTAACACTGGCAGGATGTATGGACTTTAACTTCATTTTCTTCATTTCTTGTCAAATAGATTTTTTGTAGAGAAGGAGGGAAAATATGTTCGGAACATGTGCGGCACCAGGTTTGTCTCCATTTTGCCTAATGTGATGTTCAAATTTTAAGTGCGTGAAGTATCAGGATGAAAGTCCTAGATCACAAGAAACTTTGATTCCTGTACGATGAACTGTTCAGAAGGATTATTTTCTCTTTTATGGATACTAAATTTTATGTTAACTCTTGGTTGTGATAGTTTGGTGGAAGCTGAATCGTACTTGTACTGTTGTTGAGTTTATCAGACAATAACATATATGTTCTTCTTTTCTTATTGAACAGCGACAGATCAATATCAGTGATGGGATTATATATGATAGTGGTTTCAAAAACCAAAAATTAGAATAAAAACAAACTTTCCATCACATTTTTAGATATGTTGTTTCCATGTTCTACTCTGTAATTTGAATTCTCGTATTTGTGTGGTTGTTGCAGGCACAACCCATCTCTGAAGTAAGGAATCGTTATATTGTTTCTTCTAATGGGATGAACAGTCTTGATGGCTATTCAGAATTTAGACCGGTGATTGGAGATGGGGAGTGTTTCTACAGGAGCTTCATATTTCCCTTGTTTTGTTTGTTATGGTTTGGGTTTAGGTCTGATCGATTGGCATTTCTGTTTCACCCCTCGACGATGGCGGCGCACAGGACGAGCTGCAGCAAACGAACCTGGAGACCCTCAAGGGTATAATCCAACATGAAGATAGCAGTTCCAAGGTGGCTTCAGTTCTGGGCATGAGCCAGTATGGTGGTGTTTGGGAAACTGTTGGTAAAAGCACTTAGGTAATAGTATTGGGCCCAAAGAACTCTCTGTTTCCCTAAGATTTAAGGATACACTCACACATGTCTATCTTTTCTTAACCAAGTAATTTCCTATTTCAATTTTCGTCATTCCTATCAATCATGGGATTAAAGCTAGCATTAAAACATAATAATCAGCAACAACATTCCCAGGGAAAGCATATAATTTGCTTTTGGTAAAATAAATCCATTGTCATTTAATTGTTTTGTTTTCCCCGACATGCTGATTCCATTTTTTTGTTAACTCAGGGGAACAACATGTGTGCCTATGCAGTTTGTTAACTTGCAAGCGAGTGTCAGCTCTTCTGAACATATGCCTCATGGTAGAAATGGCTAAGAACATAATCAACTTTGTGCTTACATCAAGGTGAAGATATTTCATGTTAAGAATGGCCCGATGAGAGCTTTGTGGTATCTGACCACAGTGAAGTAAACATAGTCATATGGATTAGAAAATGCAGTCATTAAAGAGGGCCAGAATTTAGGAAACAGATTTAGCTTCATAGGTCAATCTTCTTGGTGGTTCATTTTTTCATCATTTGATTTCCTTTCCTGTGGCATCTCTTTGTATTGCAGGACCTAACGGTGCTGAAAACATACCTGCCAATGGAGAGAAGGGCTCAAGAGGGACTGCCGAGCATAATGATTCCATAACTAGGCTAAAACGAGCATCAGCAACTAATGTTTCAGCGGTTACCACAAAGGCTAAGTCACTGATCAGGAGTAGGATCAATTTCTATGCATTCTTGCATGCGCCACACTGATCATTCTCACGTTTGGAATTTGGCTTTAGTATTTGGTTCCTGTTGAGGTATCACACTAACTCCTCTTGACCCTCTTAATTCTTTTCTGTGTGTTTGACAGTTGGTTATCTGTTGTTCTTTGCGTATTTACTTGCTACTATGTATGCTTCGCACGTCTTGTGTTTGTTTTTATTCCACTGTGGTTACGATTGCGGTCTGACTGCTCAATGTATTCCGCTGCTTGTGCTTGCTGGTTCACAATGATCTGTGGTTTGCCCCTCTGTTTTTTTTTATGGATGCCACACCTTCTTAGTCAATGCGACCGGCAGCTCATCGGTTGAGTCTTTTGTAGACCATTCTGTAGTTTACTTCCCCTAAAAAATTGCATACATACATGCTGAAGCCTGCTTTGATGCTAAAAATAAACCAAGGGAACCATGGCCCCATGGATGATTCTTTGGGCAAGATAGATATACAGAATTGTTTCTGGTGGCGTAAATCATTAGAGAGGAGCCTTGGGGAGAGTCAAAGCTCCAATTTGGACTGTTTGATTCCATCACATCCCTACCATTACTGTGATAAACACGCCCTACTCTATGCTAATTTTTTTTCTTAATTCCTGCGTTCTTAAGATATTTTGGTCTCAATTAAACCACCCATTTTGAAGTTCAAACATCATGGTGATTTAGGTGTTCTTTTAAGGCTTTGGCCAGCAACTTCAGGATGAGTTATTATTGTTGTTTATGCAATATGCCATTTTTGTTGTCTTGACAAGTTTTTGTTTGGACATAATAGGTTTATATCGCTGCTATTTGATGAATACTTTTTTTAAACTGAGCATCTAAGTAGCCGGCAAATCCAGTTCAACAAAGTAGCAGGGCAATGAAGATGTTTCTTTGAATGTTCTGCAGCAAGGGACTTTAGTAGTTTAATATGTGCTTGATGCTTCCTGAGAATATATATGTATGTTGTTAGAAAGAGCTAATCTTTTTTCCTGACTACTTTAGTGGCTACATTCTGCAACACATCACTTTTTTAATTTGATGGTGGTTCATAAATATGCATTGATTACTTCCATTCATTCTTTTACATCACCGATTTTACATGCTTAGTAGAGTTGGAAGAATTGCAAGATTTTGTATGATAGTTTTGAATTCTTCTCAAACTGTACACTTCATATGCTTAAGCAAATAATTTGTGTATCGTTTTGTGGGAGTTTGGATTATTGTGAGAACAACCTTTTGGAGTTTGGTTTACCCTGAGTAATTGTTGTAGGAGTTGGGAGTGCTCTACATCCTCTGCAATGACTGCTTGCATTACAGGAGCCTCCCAACGCATGTCACCTTTCTCACCTTTCTCCTCCAGCCCCCCCTCTAAATTCCATTGCAAATTTCATGTGAAAAATACTAGATCGTGCATAAGGAGCAGATTAGCATTTCATTGGTGTGTGCGCATCAGCAGTGAGCTTTTGTGCTACTTTTATTTCAGAGTGACCAGTAGTGCCGATGTTGGCAGATACTCTATTTTATTTTGTGTTGCACTTCAAATTATTAGATTTTATTTAGATGTAGGGTGAAAGGAGGTACCAATAGAATATTTACCAAATACTAATTATCTGCGAAAAATTCTTAGCATGTGGCCATCTAAACGTATTTGTTTTCCTAAGCCGCACAGACGGGGTTCAAAGAGTTGCAAGAAAGGAGAACTACCTGAAATCATGTACAGGTGGGTTCAGAATCAGTTGCAGAGTATTTATTTTACTACAGTAACACCTCGCAACACTCGGGTGGGTTCATAATCAGTTGCAGAAAAGAACCAATGAAAATTATGCTCACATAGCAAATGGGAGGTGCAACTTTTAACCAAGATGGCTTCTAGATCAATGTAAAATAATAGATATAGCTGACGCTTGCAGCACCATCTCTTCCTTGGTGAGATCAGGGAAGTGGTTGAGGCCGAGGGGTACGTGTAGACCCCGGTGTCGACAGCAGTGTTGTATCAACTGACGAGGCGGAAATGGAATTCATTCGAAATAAAAAGGGGATAGATAGATTTAGTGTGCAAGTAACACTAGAATAGATAGATAGATAACGTGCACTACCTCTAATTGCCTTTTGTTGAATGGATTGTGACTTTTGTCTTGCACTGGACTGAACAAGTGCCCATGCAGTTTCAGAATCTGAACTTCCGTTTCATTAAGGTTGGTCATCCATGATGCATTTATAGATCCATTTGATGATGAATCCCATCCCATCTCGAATACCCCTCTCTGCATTTCAAAGGTACTAGCTAGCATTACCGTGTTTGTGTTTGCCGATTAAGTTTTGAGATCAATAGCTATTATTTTTGTTCTGAATATTTCATATATGACAACTTCTGTATATACTGGTTTCCAGATAAGTCAGCTATGTAGTCTTGATATTTCATATATATCATCAATTTTTTTTGCCTCAAGCATGATATTAAAATCAGTTCTGTGTTGTGCAGCAAATATCTTGAGAGTGCCCACTCACAAGATTTTAATGTTGGTAGTTATGTATGGTCCTAGCCATATTTGATAGCATAGTTTGTACTGTCATTTCTCCTTTTGCGGTTAAAAGATATGTCAGTTCAGTTGCCCAAGAAGAATTTTAGAGGTTATTTCAGTACTTTGGGTCATTAGTTCCGAGGAAACATTTTAGGCTTTCCCTTGTGCTGCTGTTCATGAGGATATCCCTTTTTTGTATTCTTGTGTTAATTAAGAAAAGTTTATACCATATTATTTGGAACTTTATCTCAGCTTTTTGGTTTGCAAATTGATTTGTTGAACTTTTGGTGTAAGGAGATCAACTACCTCTTACTTGCATTGCATGTTAGAGTGCTTTGGTGAAGAAATATGTAACGTAAGAGATATTCTCCCATTCAGTTCGACTTCTTGACAAATCAAATAAAAAAAATATAAGACTTTTTAGAGATTTCAATACGGAATACATATGGATGTCAGAGTATATGGCAATGTCAGTTCTATGATTTGTTCTTAACTGCTTATGGCTTGTTACCGAGTACTTCTACTTAATATTTCTTATTATTTGTTGTCAAATACACCTAAAGGCACCATAATATTTATTTTTGTTAATCATTGACTTGATATTAGAGCTTTGTTGTCTAAGTTTTTATTTCTCCAAATGAATTTGCTTATCAAATGGTTGTCTCTTGGGTAATGCGTGCACTTAATTCAAGGCAAAATATGAACTGGAATGCATTTGCAGGCAGGGGAACGCGTCTTGCTATCGAGAAGAAGTGTGCACAACTGAGGATCCAACTGTGCGGAGCCATTCACCATCGAGAGGACCAGGGCTGCCATCAGGGACCTCCGAACCAAGCTCAACATCTCAGCCGCCTTCGTTGACGACGTGCCCCGGACGACTCATTCGAATGTAAATGTATTTATTATAGTGTGCTTGATCACTCTCCCCCTCTCAAGAACCCTGATGTTGCAGTTGTTTGATCGATGTTTCTTGTTGTTGTGTTGTATGTACAGACTGGCAAGGATGTGCGAGTCATTGGCGACGCGCACCGGGTGATGAAGCACACAGCTGATAAGGTGAGACGCTCCTTTCATAGTCGCCACATGGTCGGAGGGAGGCATCAGAGGCACGCCGCCGCCGCTGGGGCCGACACGGCAATTTCTATTGTTGTATCTTATGTTCCATGCAACAAGATGCTTCTGCCGATGGTATTATATTGTTGTCGTTGTCTATGATGGCATTTTAGTTCTTTCTCACGTGATGCATCAATATAATAAGAATTGCATATCCAGATCCAAAAAGGAAACTGAAACCTGGTGCCAGACCATTCTATGAATGTGTTGCATTTGCATTGTTTTGTCTTATTGTTCCAGTCAGCAACTTGCACGTACAACTACTTTTGTATTCCTCTGAGTCTGATCCAATAACAGTACTTGGTTCAGATAAGCAAGTGAAAGGGGCGCACCCTACCTAGCACCGCCCTAGCTTCCTCTCAGGCGGCGCACCAAGGGTGCGCCCCAATCACTAGTGAACAGCATTGCTGGAGTATATATGCCTTACAAATACACAAACACATACTCTATGTACAAACTACTGCGGTTAAGTTACCCCAAAGCCAATCATTTTAGTAAGTCATATAATGTTGTTTTTTGGGTGTTATTCCTGGTACGTTTAGGAAAATAAGTGTCTGTTTTTTATATAGCTTTAGCTAAGCTTTGTACAAACAAAGAACTGTCATAAGTGCTTTAACAAATTCCCTTTCGTTTTATTGTGCAGGAAACTCCATGCCTTTATGAAAGCACTAGTTTCTTCATTTCTATTGTAACCGCCAAACGATCTGGTAAAGTTTTGAATTGTTTTATCATTTATGTTTGTTGAACGGGTAAGATCAAATCTTTCTTCGCGTAGACACTAGACATGCGTTCAGTCTATCCCTAGATGAGTGGTGCTTCAATTCTAAGGGTGAAAAGCGTACCCAACCATCAGTAAGTGACATGAACACTGCAACCCAACCATCGGTGTTGGTTTTGCAGAGAAGAGTACACAAAAGAGAAACTAACTAATGCACGCACCGGCTACATACATGCTACGACAGCCTACGGCAGGGCATGGCGCCTACATTTCTTCGATTTCTTCTTGCTTTTCTGCTTGTGCGCCTCTATGTTTTCTGGGGTCGACAGGCCTCTGGCCTCAGGCGCATCTTCCTCGGCTGCTCCTGTCCCCGGTTCGCTGTCGGAACATCCGTCAGTCTGCGGTTGGACAACCTCCGCAGCAGCTGCGTTCCTTCTCTCTTCTTCCATGGACGCTTTTTCAGAACGCAGAATGCTGATGATCTTCTTCAGCTTCTTCCCTTCCAGGTCGAATAGAGGTCCTTGGCAGTCACACAAGCTCTCTTCTCGGCACTGTGAGTGGCAAAACAGTTCAGATGGGAAGAATAACAATTTGCAGAAAATACTGCCAAGCTGTAGGATTTGTTGTATCAAAGTCAGTTCAGAATCATTCGCAAAAAAAAAGTGAGTTCACTGAACAATTGCATTTATCTATGAACTTCCGACATTCTAATACATGTGCATACCTATCATCAGACAAGTCGGGAACATTTTCACTAGAAATTTCGGCAGCATAACGCCTGGGAAAGAAATGGATGCACAGCCCTCAAAGATTCATTTAAGACACCATCCCTCTCTCGTACAGATCAACAATCAGTACTGGTGCTAGTGTGAAACTTGCTAGACATAAGACTTAGGACTGGACGTACGAGCGAGCTTTTCGGCTCGGCCCGAAGCTCGCTCCAGCTCGGCCCGTTACAGCTCGGCTCGATAGGATAATCGAGCGGGCCGAGTTCTGAAAACAGGCCCGTTTCGCGACCGAGCCGAGTTTCAGCCGGTCCAGCTCGGTGACTCGCTTGCGGCCCAGCCCAATTCCAGCGCCCATCGCAATCGCTAGGCCATTAGGGCACGAGCAACACACAGAAAGCGCCAGTCTCTCCCTTTCTCTGCTCTGCGCCGCCTCGCCCCTCTCTCGCCACGCCGCAAAGCTGGATCGACGACGACGAGCGACGCCGCGTTTCCTCGCCACACCGACAGCAACGGGCTCGGCACCGACGGCGACGGGCGGTGCGACCTTTCCTCACCACACCGGACGCAGACGGACGCGCCTCCCCTGGTTTCTCGCGGAACGTGACGAGCCGGAGCAGGTACCTCCTTCCTTCCCAATCCCTAGCCGCAGCTCTCTGAACTTCAGTAGTACGCATGTCATGGATCAATGGATGGATGGATCGATGGATGTAGTCATGTAGTTCGAACTTCCCAAACCCTAGCCGTAGGTGTCTGCACTAGCACGCATCTGATGGATGAATGGATGGATGGATGGATCGATGGACGTAGTCAGGTAGATGTAGGGCTAGATGGATGGATCATGGATGGATGTATTGTAGCCTGTAGGGCTAGATGTAGCAGAGACGGATGGATGGATCATGGATGGATGGAGTTGTAGGGCAGAATGGATGGATAGATCGAAATTTTCATTGATTCCATGTGTAATTAGTTTTCTGCTGTTGATGATCTACTTGTTGTAGCATAGCAGCTTGAAAAAAAAATCTACTTGCTGGGAAAATTACATAGACTCCATGTCTAATTAGTTTACTGTTGTTGATGATTGACCGTTTGTTGTTTGCTGATGTGTGCAGACGCCTATCGTCGCAACAATGGACAAGGAAAAGGGGAAGGCGAGTGGGAAGGAGAAGGAGAAACAGAGGACCTTGGACTCCATTATGAAGAGCAAGTTGTCGGTCTCGGGGATGCAGAAGGGGAATGGGAAGGGCAATGCAGCAGCTACTACGCGGCTGCCGAGGAAGTTGGCAAATGATTCCAGCAATGTCCCAATCGCTGAGTTGTTGTATAGGGTAAAAAAGAAACCTCCGCCTCGACGTCTCCCTGACCCCACCGGCGCTGGCGTGCGTGCCGGAATCGCCGTTGCCTCCGGCTCCGCAAACTACTATGAGAGGGAGGCTACATCTTCCCAGGTATGTATGTGCAAAATATATATTTGTGCAAGCTCGTGTATGTGTTGTTTTTGCTTTTTGAAAGTCAAATTTATGTGTGCCCAAGCTCATATGTGCTGTTTTTGGTACCCAAATGTCAAATATATGTTTGTGCAAGCTCATGTGTGTGCTCTTTTTGGTATCCAAATGTCAAATATAGTTTTGTGCAAGCTCATGTGTGTGCTGTTTTTTGCTATCTAAAAGTCAAATATATGTTTGTGCAAGCTCATGTGTGTGCTGTTTTTGCTATCCAAAAGTCAAATATATGTGTGTCCAAGCAAACATATGATATTTTGGTTGAACACAAATATATGTTTTTGCTATCCAAAAGTCAAATATATGTGGACACATTGTATGAGAAGTTTGTTGCGAAAAATAAGCAAGCTGAAGAAAGAGCTAGTGGATCATCAGCCAAGAACAATTGCAACACAAGTACCTTGATGCCACTTATGGATTGTGAGTTTCAGTCCTTCTTATCAGCCACTTCATCAACACCATCAAAAAGTGAGCTTAGAAACTATCTAGATGACTTGAATGAGGCTATGGATCCTAAGTTCAATCTTCTTGATTGGTGGAGGGTGAATGCACCTAGATACCCCGTATTGGCAATGATGGCAAAGAGGTTCTTGACTGTCCCAGCTAACTCTGTGTCTTCGGAATCAACTTTTAGCACGGGTGGAAGAGTTTTAGGTATGTCTACTTGTTACTTTGGATGTTAACTTGTCAACTTGTCATCCTATCCTTGAACTTAGATATGTCTACTTGTGTGGTTTTAGATGACTACAAGAGTTCTTTGAAACCAGAAATGGTGGAAGCCTTGGTGTGCGGTGCTAGTTATATCAAAGGTTCTCACAAGGACTTCAATGTGGTGGTATGATTCCTATCTTTTTCTTCTATGGTTTCTGTCTATTTCTTGTATGTTTGGCTGTCAACATTTTCTCAGTTTTTATGTCAAAGTGGTAAGTTTTGTGCTATGCAAAATTTCTTTGTGTGGCTGTCAATATTTGATGCTTTGTTGTGTAAAGTTCAAAGGAAGTGTTGTCCAAAATTCAATAGAAATGCTGTTGAATTCTTTCTCTCATATCTGTTCCATTGTTACAATTTTGGTAGAAGAATTCATAGAAGAAAGCTTATTTTTCATTACTATGACCATTTCTTAAAACAATAGACTGCTGGATGTTCCATTTTTAGCAATATAAACTGTTTGTTTTCCAAAATATGGGTTTAATTGCTTAAAAAAAATCAAGACTGGACTATATACGGAGGTTCTGTACATAGAAAGGTTCTGGGGGCAACTAGCTTACGAGCCGGCTCGGTCTGAGCCAAGCCATAGCTGAAGCGAGCCGAGCCGCCTGAAGTAGGCTCGTTGGCTGAGCGAGTTGAGCCGAGCCGAGCCGCTCCAGAGCGAGCCAAAGCCAGGCTCGGATGAAGTTCGGCTCGGCTTGGCTCGTGTCCAGTCCTACTCCATATGCTTGCTTCATGGCAGCTCACAGAAGGGTTGGTGTTTGCAGCTACATACTATGTTTTTGAGTCGCCGAGTCAAGCCAAGTCGCCGAGGCTGCGGCTAGTGGCTTGCTGGCTTGAGTCTGCGACTTGGCTTGATTAGTCGCCCCAAGTCGCCATGGCTTAGAATAGGATTTAGGGGTAGAATTACGAGTGATATTACCTTGTAATCTTTTATAGTTGGCAATGGAAATCCCTTTCTGACCTTGTGCAAGCTCTTCTTTCTTGATTGTAGGTGCACCTTGCATTATAAATGTAATAGCAAGCATGAGCATCAAGTTATTTGCACCTTGCATTAGTAATGTATAAGTACATATGTAATAGGTAACTTGTACATTTGAGTTGAAATAAAGAGGATAACTTACTTCTTGTGTGTCCATCTGTCCCAATTTGTTTTCCTTGATCCATATTTCTTTGCACCTGATCACCTGATTCAGATAAGGAAAACAGCAGCAGTTCTACATATAAATACCATCACAGATCACAGCAACATACTTGATAACAGAAATTAAGCATTAGTTCATTACATTTAACTACGAACTATCAAGTTCTTAACTCTTAACAACCAGCCCCAAATCGCCCCCAACTCCATATGTCCAAAAAGAAGCCACACCAGCCCCAAATCCTATGTCCAAAATAAGGCACACCAGCCCCAAGAGCCCCCAACTCCATATGTCCAAAATGAAGCCACACCAGCCCAAGTTCCATCAATCGTCCTAGTAATCAAGATCATCATCAAAGCCAATGGAGCCTCTCTCTTCACCTTCACCTTCACCTTCACCTTGATTTCCCTCTTGATCATCTTCACTTGTTGAATAATCTTCAAGCTCAACCTCCTGATTTGCATCCTCCTCCTCGTCCTCATCTTCTCCAACTTGGTTTTGCACTCGAGATCGAGAATAGACATGGGTAACAGCAGCCTGGCTCCCACTCCCACGGCTTCTAAGGTTGCGCAATGGACCTTCAGAAGCACCGACAGCTTCGTCAACTTGAGCCCAAGTGATATCAGCCCCTTCATAAACCGGCTGGGCATTATGGTCAACCCATTCATTGTCCCATTGTAAGTCTTCTAGGACAAATGGGTCAGACCTAGTCCCTTTGGCGCCTTCCTCACGAAGCTTTTGGAACCTATCAGCATTCTTCCGGTTGTATTGAACATATGACAAATCATTAAGTCTTTGGAACTCCAACCTATTTCTCGTTTTGCTATGGATCTGAAAACAACATGCAAGAAAACAATAAGCAAGGGCAAGGCTACTATGTGCGTTCAGCCGTTCACTAAGAAAACACAAGTCATGGTGTTGGTACTTACTACTTACATTTTGAAAGCAAGACCAATTGCGTTCACAACCGGAAGCTGAAGCACAAAGGCTAACTATGTGCTTTGCTAAATATTGCAGCTCATAAGCAAGGCCACCATAAGCACCCCACCAAAGAACTACAGAAGTACAAATGAAGACAATGTTAGAATTCGTAAGCTAAAAAAGATAGGTGCTGAAATTTATGAAAAAGTAGAAGGCTAGAGCTGAAATAACTTACGAGGACTCTTTTTTGTTCGGTCTTTGATTGCCAACTTAGAGCTGAAGCATTCACCTTCACCTCTTTCATAGTCATCAGCCAATCTACTTATCAAGCTTGCTTTATCATCATCGGGCTCCATGTGCAATAGCACCTCATTGAACATATGCCTAAGCCTTTGACAATATCGTGCTTTCTCGGGCTTAGTTTTGAGATCATAGAACCTATTTGGGTTTAAGAATAGTGCAGCTCCATACAACTTCACCCCCATTTGAGATTCCCACTTGTCCTCTACTATTTTTGTCACCTTCTTAACCAACGTTGGTTTGTCATCTATCGTAGCCTTGATTCTCTCCTTTGCATACTCCATTGCTGCCATAACCTCGGGCATCGCCGGCTTCTCATCGCCATCAACAATCCTTAGCACCCTTAGAAGAGGTAGAGAAACTTTCATGCAAGTCTCTACCGAGTTCCAAAAACTAATGGACAACACATCTTCTTGAACTTTTTGTCCCACCGGTGAGGTTGACAACTTCTTATTGCTATGCCAAACATCACCCACAAACAATTCTTTGAGAGCTTGCCTATGTGAGTGCATGCTTTGCAAGTTGAGAAAATTTGTGGCAAAGCGAGTAGCTCCAGCCCTCACAAGATCATGGTTGCCGGTCTTCACTCTCAATTCATCTAAAACCCTGCCATGCCTGTAGATGAATGTAGTCACCCTCCTTCCATTTCTAATACACTCGCTGAATTGCTTGATTTTGCAAATGGACTCCAACATAAGGTTCAAACAATGGGCTGCACAAGGGGTCCACCATAATGTAGGGATCCTCTCCATTAAGAGTCTACCCGCTGCCTTGTAGTTAGCACCATTATCCGTGCAAATCTGAACCACGTTGCCTCTTCCAATGTCGTTGATCCTTTTCTCCATCAAATCTGCCAACAATTCTTTGTTGGCTACAAAGGCTGATATGTCAACGCTATCAATGAAGTAAGACCCGGCTGGACTATTGACAAGGAAGTTGACTAAGTGCCTAGTCTTCCCATCGGTCCACCCATCGGACATTAGTGTGCAGCCATACTCTTGCCAAGCCAGCTCATGTTGCAATCTCGATGTATGTGTCTTCTTCTTTGCTTTCGCAAGAAGTGGAAGCCTAAGAGCATGAATAGTTGGGGGGATGTAGCCTGGACCATATTGCCCGGTGGACTCCAATGCAATCTCAAAGGCTCTTGATCGGGTAACATTGAAGGGAATGGCATTAGCAAAGAAAAATGCTGCCCAATGATCATCAACTCTATCCTTATCCTCGGTGGTCCTTTTGAAGCAACCTGCGTTCAATGCGGCTTGAGAAGGATTCTTTGAGTGCCTTAGCTCAATGACTTCTTCCGGAGTCTTCCTAATCATCCCGGCAATTGTTCTTGAAGCCTTTTGTGTCGGTAATTCAGTTTGGACAGTCTCGGCCTTCCTTTTTGCTGTTGTCCTACTACTAGTTTGAGTTGCTGTTGCATCCTCTTCTTCATCATCAGTTGCTGCATTTTCTTTATCAGACTCCCCTGGCATATTATGCTTCTTTGCGTAGACCTTCATAAAATCCAGCATCTCCTTTGAAACAGCCTCTGGCACCTTCTTGCATTTTGTAGAATTCCTCTTTCCTTTAGTACTAGCCCCAGCTAGGTGACGCTTGAACCTTGCTATTCCAGCATGCACATCTGTCCCGCAAAATGTGCATCGTATCCTATCCCTCCTGTTCATGTCATGCCAATACCCATACTTCCACCCAGGGTCTCCTGACTTTGCCTTCCGCTTAGGATCCTTGGATGGATCATACTGCTCATGCTCAGGCCCATTGCCGTCGGCTGCACTATTGACAATTTGGTCAGTCATCCTCTACCTGCAGCCAAGGTGCCTGCAGAAAAACAGAGCAACACAAGTAGAAGTAGTAATTACTAATTACTAATTAGAGCAGCAGAGCACATAGATATACATCAGCAGCAGAGCACATATACATCAGAGCAAATATACAGCCTAGCAGGCTAGCACACAACAGCAGCCTAGCACACAACAGCAGCAGCAGAGCACACCTAGGCACCTAGCACATATACTGATATACATCTAACAGCAGCAGCAGAGCACACAGCAGCAGCAGAGCACATATACTGATATACATCTAACAGGTAACAACAGAGCACATAAAGTCTATATAGAGCCCACCCCGTGCTCTCTCTGCCTCTCTTTCCTTCGGTCCTTCTCCTTCCCCAGTCCCCACAGCAGCAGCAACACATACAGCAGCAGCAGAGCACAGAGAGGCAGAGGGGGCGACGAGCCATACGGCCATACCTGCTAGGGTTTGCTGGCGCAGGCGCAGGAGAAGATGGAGGCCGAGGCAGCGGAGGCTAGTGGGGGCACGTCACCGGCGGAGGAGGCTCGTGGGGGCGCGCGTCACCGGCGGATCTGGAGGGGCGCGTCGCCGGCGGTCGCCGATCTGGAGCCCTCCCTTTCCCGCGTGGTTCCCTCCCTTTCCCGCGCGGTTCCCTCCCTTTCCCTCTCTTTCTCTGTTTCACGCGGGGCTGGCCCTCTATTTATCCCCACCCCCAAAATTTTTTTGGCAGGTGGGCCGATCTGGAGGCAAGCCACGCGACCGGCGGCTACTAGCCGCTGACTAATCGTGCCAAGTCGCCGGCGAGCCAGCGAGTCGCGCGACTCGCTTCCTGAGTCAAGTCGCCTGCGCGAGCCAGCCACGCCGCGACGACTCGGCGATTAGTCGGCGATTAGTCGGCGACTCAAAAACATAGGCTACATATGTTAATTACGATAACAAATTGTATGTTATTACATTGTCAATATAGTTGCTTAAATCTTGAAACTCTGAAATACTTTATTTGCGCATAAAGGTGTCATCGTTCTAACATTCCTAGATAATAGAAGCCATTTTTTTGGATGGCTCCGCTTCTCCTTCCCCCTCCTGCCTCCTCTTCCCCCTCCCCCTCCGCCCTTGCGCCCTCCCCGGCGGGCGACGCGGCCCCGCCCTCCTCCCTAATTTGCTCTGCCCTCGTCCCTCCCTCTCCATCCCTGGAGCTGGGCAGCTCCCTCTCCCTCGACGGCGGCGGTGCGCCTCGGGCCAATAGGTTCTGGGCCCTGGGCGATTGCGTCTCCGACTCCGAGGATGACGCCCGCATCCCCGTTGCTTGTCCCCCCTCTCCCCGCCATGGTTCTGCGCCCAAGGATCGTAAGTTTGCCCCGGGCGGGCGCGATCGTGTGCCCTCGCCGGTGGTGGCGGTGGATGGTTGGTGCGTGGCTCGCCGCCGGGGCCGTAGATCTGGGAAGCATTTGCGGTCCTTGGACCCCCTGTCTCCCCCGTGTCTCTGTGTGGCTCCTGTCTTGGATTCCTGTAAGCCGTCGGTGGGCTTGCCGTCCCTTCCCTCCCCTAGACCGCCGTTGGGGAGACGGCCAGGGGCGTGGGGGGAGGCTTCTCCGTCGCGCGGTGCCGGTGGCTCGTCGTCGGTGGCGCCACGGCCTAGGGGGGAAACCCTAGGGCAGGGCTCTCAGTTGGTGCGCGATTTGGTGGTGGGCCGTGACCAGGATGTTGGGCCGTCTGGGCCCCTGGCTCTGGTGGCTCCGGTGCTATCTGACGTGTCCGTTTTCCCTCCTCCGTCCTCGGTTGGGCCGGGTGGGCCGGTCGGCCCGTTGGCCCGCGTGTCCAAAGTGGGGCGGCCCGGTGGCCCTCGCCTGTCTGGGTATATATGGATTCGGAAGCGGTGCCTTGACCCCGGCCTAGGGTTTCCTGCCTCTCGTCTTGGCGTGCGCCGCTACCCTTCCCGTATTCGTCGCCTTCTCAGATCCAAACCTCCTGCTCCCCTCTTGGCCTCCTTCGCCGCGGTCCTTGCGATGGACAAATCTCGTGCCTCCTCCTCTGAGACCCTCTCAGGGAGCAAGCGTGGTCGCGAGGGCTCGTCGGAGGCGGGTCGCTCCCCGGATCTGGAATACAAGGCCGCGCTGCGGTCGAAGCTGGAGGCGGAGCGGTCTGCTCGCGAGCAGGTCGCGGCGGAGCACGAGGCCTGGGCCGCGGGCCCTGCTTGGCTGCAGCGCGACGAACGGGCGCGTGAGGAGGCACCGGCGGTGGATCCCTGGGAGGCTGCGGCCGCAGGGTCATCGGCGGATCCTGGGGGTCCTCGGCCCTCCCTTCCTCGGGGCCCGGGCGGCTCGGCTTCGCTGGATGGCCGTGGGGGTGGCCCCGGCTTCGAACCTGGCCTTGTTGGTCATGCGGGCGGCGGCAGGGGTCAGGGCGGCGGTCGGGCGTCGGGCGACGCTGGATCTGGCTCATATGGCTTCCCCTCCAAGGCCAGGCGCACTTCTCCTATGGAGGTGGGCTCCTCCTCGGCGGCGGTGGGCGATGGGATTCTTCCTCCACCCCTTCCCCTCCCTCAAGGTTTCATTCCCTCTCGCGGCGCCGCTCTGGTCGCTGGGGGCGGTGCGTCTTCGGGCTCGGCCACTCTCACCTGCTTTGCATGTCACAGATCTGGGCACTTCCAATCTCGCCGCAAGTTTCCCCCTTTCTGCCTGATTTGTAGAGAGGAGGGGCACCTCACTGTCAACTGTTTTGAGCGGTCTCGATTCCCTTCCTTCAAGCAGTTCGGGTTGGGCCTGCCCGGCTGCTCCTTCTTCGCCTTAGATGGGGAGCTTGGCATGCCTATCATTGCTCCTGTCTCCTCCAACTCCGCTGTCATTTCGGTCATCTCCGGCCCGGTTACGACCCAAGTCATTTCTGATGAGCTGAAAGAATGGGGGGTTGACGGGTGGGATTGGAAGATCCACCAATTGTCTGAGTCCGAATTTGCTGTCACATTCCCTACCAAAGAGAGCCTGAGGATGATGGCATCTTGCTCTAGTTTCATCCTCCCTTTGAACCAAGTTGTCGTGTCAGTCAAAGCCGCTTATGATGGAGCTCGTCCTGTTGCTTCCTTGTCTGAAATTTGGATCCTTGTTGATGGTGTTCCCTCTGGCCTTCGCAACTCTCGCTTCATGATGTCTTTCGGTGAACTGGTTGGCAAACCAGTGGAGGTCGACCCCGCCTCTCTGGATAACCCCGGTCTGGTCCGTATGAAGATCTGGTGCCTCGATCCTCAGCGGGCCCAGGGTTCGGTCGACATCTTCCCGCTCCATGATGCTTATCGCCTTCGAGTTCGTCCAGAGGATAATGCCGCCTCCCAGGCCCCCCCACCTCCTCCTTCCCCTCCCAAATCATCCAGACCCGATCCTTCCGAGGGAGGAGGCAACACTGGTGCTGGTAACAATGCTAATCCTTTCACCACATCTGAGTGGGAAGCCATGGGGTCTGAATCTCGTGGCATGTTTGACTTCGGGCCTCCTACAGCTGCTAAGGATGGGGCGGCCAAGGACGGTGGGGCTCGGGCTGGGCCTCAGGATCTGCATGATTTGGCGGCCTCCAACCCTCCGGCGGGGGCTTGCCATAACCTCCCGGTCCGGTCGGCCTCTCCTTCCATCTCTGGCATTGTGGATGTGCAGCCAACGGGTGCGGCGAACCCTCCCAGTCCCTGCAGCAAGCCCTCTAAGAAGAAGAAGTCGTCCGTCCGCAAGTTCTCGGCCAAGAGTTGGGCCTCCTCAGGCTCCAAACAGAGGGATGGTGGGCTGTGCCGTAGGCTGGAGGCGGATCTGGGTGCGGTGGCGGGTGGTCTTTCTGGAGGTGAGGCTTCGTCCCCGGCGGCCCGCTCTATTGCCGCCCAGGTGCGCTCCCCGGTCTCGACGGCCAGGAAGGGCCTGCGCCGGCAGAACGTAGCTATTCCCATCCAGGAGCACGCGGAGCGGTGGGCGGCGGCCAAGGATCTTTGCCCTCCAGGTACTTCGACTCCCCTTTCTCCTACTTGTTTGGTTCTTCCTAATATGCCTGATGCCCACCTCTGCAACATTTTGGCTGACATTGGGGTGGAAGTTGATCGTACTCTTGGTTCCCCCTCCTCTCTTCTCTCTGTGATTCGTCTTAACGAAGTTGCTCAAGCCACCCTGGCGAAAGCTAAGGAGGCCGCTCTGGCCAATTCTAAGGAGGCTGATGCCTCGGTGGTGACCAAGCCCAGTGATTGTGGTACTGGGGTGGTGGGGGAGGGTAGTGGCCCTCCATCCACCACGAAAAAAAAACAAAACCACCAGGGCTAAAGTGTTTGTGGCTCCGAGCCGGTCGAGCCTTCGGATCAAAAATCTTTCGTTTAAATGAAGGGAGTCTTTTGGAATATTCGTGGTTTTGGCGCTAGGGGGCGCCGCGATCAAATTCGGGACCTGGTTCGTGATGTTAACGCTGACTTTGTTGGGCTTATTGAAACCTTTAAGGCTTCCTTCTCCTTTCCTGAGTTGGCCTCAATCGCTGGGGCGGATCGGTTTTGCTGGCGATGCCTCCCTGCTTCTGGTCACTCCGGAGGCATTCTGATTGGTGCTAGATTGGATGTCTTCAATTTTGTTGCTTTTGATCATGGCATCTTCTGGGCTAGTATGGTGGTGTGTCACAAAAGCCTCAATGTTCTCAGGGAGATCATGGTTGTTTACGGCCCGGCTGATCACTCTTTGTCCCCGCTTTTCCTCGATGAACTAGTTGTGAAGGTGGACTCTTGCGGCATCCCTTTGCTTATTGGGGGAGACTTTAACCTCCTGCGGTCCCCTGCTGACAAGAATAATTCTAACTTCTCGTAGTCATTGGCGGATGCTTTTAATGACTTTATTGCCGAATGTGTGCTCCGTGAGCTTCCTAGGATGGGGTCTCGCTTCACCTGGTCTAATCATCAAGCGAACCCTACTCGATCCGTGCTCGACCGTGCCTTTGCCTCTCACTCGTGGGACGTGTTGTTCCCCCGAGCCTCCCTTTCTGTGCTTCCTCATGTTGGTTCAGATCACTCCCCCCTCATCTTGGACCTGGGTATTGATCCTCCTGTTTCCACCTCCAGATTCCAATTTGACGCTTCCTGGCTTCTTATTGACGGCTTCTTTGACATGGTCACGATGAAGATTGAGTCCCTGCTAGATTCTAGAGTCCGCTCTTTCGGTCCTATGGACGACTGGCATTTCTGCTCCTATCAGCTCCGCAAATTCCTCAAGGGTTGGGGTCGTAACCGTGCGGCTGATGTGCTTAGAAGCAAGCGAGATCTGTTGGGGTAGATCTCCTCCCTCGATGAGGAGGCTGACGTTTCCGGCCTTTCGGCGGCTGGATGGAGTCATAGGTACGAGCTTGAGGGCCTCCTCATGCATTTACATCAGCAGGCTGAGATTTATTGGAAGCAGCGTGGCTCTATCAACTGGGTCCTGAAGGGCGACGCCCCCACGGCCTATTTCTTTGCCATTGCTAATGGTCGGCGGCGTAGATGCTCCATTGACAGCTTGGTCATTGATGGTTCTAGGGTAGCTGACCCTCATATGATCATGGAGCATATTTTCAACTTCTTCTCTTCGCTCCTTGCTGCCAAGCCGGCCTCGGGCTTCATTCTTTCCCCTAACCTCTGGGCTCAGGATAAACGGGTTTTGGCTGACGAGAATGCGGCCCTAATGATTCCTCCTTCTGCTGAGGAGATCGAAGTGGCCATTAATTCTGCCAATATCAACTCGGCTTCTGGTCCGGATGGCTTCTCGATTCCTTTCTTTAAACGCTTCTGGCCCTCTCTTCGCACGCTGGTGTGCAAGGTCATACAAGGCTTCTGGCTTGGTACTGTCGACATTTCTCGTCTGAATTATGCTGTCCTCACTCTCATTCCCAAAGTCAAGGGTGCTGAATCCATTTCTCAATTCCGTCCCATTGCGCTGATTAATAATTTTGCAAAGTTCCCTGCGAAAGGCATGGCGACTAGGTTAACCCCTGTGGCTCATCGCATCATTAGCCCGTCCCAATCTGCCTTCATTAAGGGTAGATTTATTCTAGATGGCATTCTCTGCTTACATGAGGTTGTGCATGATCTTAGGAAGAGGGACTCCAAAGCCTTGATCCTTAAACTAGACTTCGAGAAAGCCTACGATTCGGTCAGCTGGGATTTTCTTCGACACGTTTTGCATGCTAAGGGTTTTGACCCAGGGGTTGTGCATCGGATGATGCAGTTGGTGTCTGGTGGTCATACAGCGGTATCTGTGAATGGCTCTGTCAGTAAATACTTTGCCAATGGTCGTGGCCTTCGGCAAGGGGATCTGGCTTCTCCCATTCTGTTCAATTTTGTTGCTGATGCGTTATCGTGCATGCTAGATAGGGAGGCTTCGGCTGGTCATATCTCTCCTGTGATATCTCATCTTCTCCCTATGGGACTCACCCATCTCCAATATGCGGATGACACAATCATTCTTGTGGAGGCAAATGACTCATGTATTGCCAATCTCAAATTCATTCTTCTATGTTTTGAAGCCTTGTCGGGGCTCAAAATTAACTTTTCTAAGAGTGAGGCTATTGTTACGGCTGCTGAAGAGGCCGAAGCTTTACGGGTTTCCCGCTTGCTCAATTGTTCCTTGGGTGCCTTCCCCTTCAAATACTTAGGTCTCCCTATTTCTCTGTGTCGGCTTTATTCTAAGGAGTTTAAGCCTTTGGTGGCTAAGGTGGGGAACAGAGTTTTACCTTGGCGTGGCAGGTATAATACTGCTGCTGACAAAGTGGCCCTTATCAACTCCTGTCTCTCTTCCCTACCAATGTTCACCATGGGCTTCTTCAGATTATCTAAAGGGGACCCATGCGGGTTTCGACAAGCATAGAGGGGCCTTTTTTTGGAACTCAGCTGAGAACAAACGTAAATACAGGTTAGTTAAATGGGACATCATTTGCAAACCTAAAAGCCTTGGGGGGCTTGGGATTCTCAATACACAGGTGATGAACACGTGTCTCATTGTTAAATGGTGGTGGAGGATCATGACCGCTAACCCTGGTTCTCTATGGCTTCAGATCTTAAGAGCCAAATATTTCCCTAATGGAAGCCCTATGTTCGCGAATGCGACCGGGGCCTCCCAGTTCTGGGCTGACCTCGTCAAGGTTAGGGAGGTGTTCCGTTCTCATGTCAAGTTCGTGGTCAACGACGGGGCCTCGACCCGTTTCTGGTTGGACTGGTGGATTGGGGATGCCCCCCTGGCGTCCTCCTTCCCAGTTCTGTTTTCGTATTGCTCCAATCCCGAGACTTCAATCTCTGAGCTCTCACACAACGGTTGGGACCTGGGATTTTGGAGGTCCCTTTCTCCTGAAGAGTTGGGTGACTGGCATCGCCTTGCTGCTTTGTTCCCTGCGCTCTCAGAGGAGGCGGATTCTGTATCGTGGCCCCATACCGCGTCTGGGAAGTTTTCGGTCAAATCCCTTTATAACCGTATTATCTCTGGTTCCACTACCTCGAAGTTCAAGCGTATCTGGTCGGCTAGGGTTCCCCCTAAGATCAAAGTATTCCTTTGGCAGGCCTTCAGGGGCCGGCTGCCATCGGCTGACCAGATTCAGAAAAGGAATGGGCCAGGCTCTGCTCATTGTGCTTTGTGTTCTTCTCTCGAAGACACTAACCATATTTTCTTTAAGTGTGATTTAGCTATGTTGGTTTGGGGCTGTGTCCGATCATGGTACTCGACTTCTTGGGCCCTTGGCTCCTTTGCTGATGTTCGGATTTTGACGGCCGGCCTGAGTGGTCGGGCCAGGAGGCTATTTTGGACTGGGATGGGCGCCTTCTGCTGGGCCCTCTGGACCATTCGGAACAAGTTTACTATCGAGGGTGTCTTCCCAAACAAGCCTGCTGATGTTCTGTTTAAAATGTCTATACTCTTGCAGCAGTGGAAATTATTGACTAAAGCGGCGGATCGTGACAGCCTGGAGATGCTGATCGACAAAGTGCGGGCGTCTGCCAATTTGCTATCTTCCCCAGCCGATGGCGCTTCGTCGTAGCTGCCTTTCTTTTGCTGCGTAGGTGGTGGCCTGCGTGCCCCGTTATCTCATTTGGGCATTTGGGCCTGCGTGCCATCTAAAACTGTTGTCTTCGTTGCTGCCCTGCATGGGTGTGGTTGTGAAACTTTGGTTCTGGTGTCGTACTCTGCTGGTTATGTACTCTATCCGTATGGCTTTATTTATAAAGTCGGGCAATCGCCTTTTCTCTAAAAAACATTCCTAGATAATATACTTAGCTTTTCCGAGAAATCTTAAAATTATAAAGTGGAAATATATCACCGCTAATTACTAAAGGTTATTTGAAATTGCTAGGAAATCTGTGTCAATAGATTTGACATGGAAATTTATGTAAACTTTTTGCAATTACGCTAGATTCTTACAAAGATTAGCACTTCAAGTTGCTCATTGGAGACAACACAAAATCCAAAAAAAAACTTCTGTATTTTGAAAAATATGGAGTACATCATCTTCACTTTTTATTTTGCGGGGATGCAGTACATCATCTTCAATTAGTATTCATAAGCAACTCCTTATAATAATATTCTCAGTTGCTGAAATAAACTTCTGTTCGCCTAACGACAATGACTAGAATATGTGGAGAGACAGTAAAGTGTATGAATTGTCAACAGTAGATATTTGTTGTCGATAAAGTAGATTCTTTTTGTGGAATTGCAAAGAAATTAACCAGGGATATGGATATTGGAGAATCAAGAAGTATCCTCCAATTTGAAGAGGGGGTACATGCATGCGTGAGGTGTAGTCTGCTACTAGTATATTTCAGTGCGGATTCCCGGATAGTATGCAAGTATTAACAGCGTGTGATTATCACATAAACTCCAAGTAGTAACTAATCAAATATGGGGCCCCCTCTTATATGGAGGCCCTGTGCAGGGGCATACCCTGCACAGGCTTACGGGCATGGTTTCAGCTATAAGCATGTGCATTGGGATGCAAAAACTAGATCAAATAAGAGCATTGGATAGCAAGTCCAGGGGAGCCCGAAAGTAGCGTGGATTTCATGCCTTATTGGCTCGATTTAACATATTGCTGAGTAATGCAGCACTGTTTAAAACTCTAAGAACAAGACATGTGGCAATATGAAAGAATCTTTAGCACTGCAAGCAAGGAAGCATAGAACCGCTCACCGTAAGACATTTTTTTTAACACACCCCCGTGAGACATTGCCTTGTAAAAAAGTCTGGTGGGCTGCTTGGTTGGTCGTATCAGGCCTGTAATATATACACGGGTAGTCGGGTATCCCAGTTACGCTCGTAATCAGCCAGTTTGTGATACACAGCTCCCCTGTTCGTTTTCTTTCCGGGTGGAAATCACTTGTCGCCGGTATTATACATCTGTAAATTAGATACGGTGGTATAAAATTACATCCTGTAGAGAAGAGAACAAACATCAGATCAGATCAAGATATAGATTTACCTACTGTCTTCAAAAAGAAAGATATAGATTTACGATAAATATATCAGAGAAGAGAACAAAGGTAAGTAAATCACTTTTCTTGCCGAAAAAGGAAAATCACTTGTGTGTAGCTAGTACTCCCTCCGTAAACTAATATAAGAGTGTTTAGAATACCAAAGTAGTGATCTAAACACTCTTATATTAGTTTACAGAGGGAGTACTATATTTATATATATATAACAGAAAGATGCACAGATTCAACGTTGTGCTCCAAATCAGAAATAGGGCCAAGTGGTGTCCTAGATGGATGATGAGAACAACCTAGATATAGCTATGCCACACCTAATGACCACATTGCTTAACATGGTCAAGCTGAACCATCAATGTATCACCATCAAGATTGACTGAAAGTAGTAATTCCAATCACATACTAATAATTTTAGATAGGGAACACAGATTATCTTGAGCTTCCTTCCTTCTCAATGGACGGCATTTCAACACTACCTACCATGCATGTCAAGGAGGACAGCAAATATAGAAGAGCCGGCTGCTTGCTGCTTCAAACCTGGTGGTTGAAACATGCCGACCAATGACCGGCATGAAAGACAGCGGCAACATGACTCCACCGGCACCGGCACCGATGGATGTCAGACATCAGAACAGACCAAATCTAGTAAATACCACATGCATATCAAAAACTCCTTAAGAGGAATGATGAATTACAGTGTACGGATCAAAAGACGTGATCTTTTAACATGACAAGAAACAATATGACAAGATATAATTCTGATCATGCCACCCAATTTCGACTATGTAAGTAGATCCAAGTCTGAGCTCATGCCAAGGAGGACAAGAACAACTAACTAGCTGATGATTACGGGCCAAATAAAAAGATCATCATCATTAACCAGACAGCCGATTTCATCAACATACATACATGATATAAAAAAAATCATGCACTAGTTGTTAATATATAAATACTGAATGAGTGAACGAGCTGCCATTCATGCACGGAGCCAAAACGAAAAAGCACACATACCCACTCAACAAACCCAATCCGTTTCACAACAGTATGTATATATGTACAAGACCAACATATATCAGCATTCCATCCAAAATTTACAAACTCCCAAGCAAGACCAAGACCAACATCGCCATTCAGTCGACCGAACGACACCCAATGGAAAAGGCAAAAAGTAAACACGAAAATGCCTATCTGAGCATCTTCAAGATTCGCCTGGGCCTTCTTGTATTTCAGGATGTATGTTCCCTCTCGAGTAGCCTGGTCCATTCAATGTATACACCGCGCAGATACTTAATCCATCAGATTGGGACCTCTTGGTCCATCCAGTGGCTACGGGGTTCATCTTGCGTCTTGATTGATTGCAGAGATACGTCGAGTGAGTTCCCCCTGCCTTCAACCATTCGACCAACACCCAACGGAAAAATTAGCAGGGTCTTTTCCTTTTTCTTCACTTTCTCTCTCAAGTCCTGCGCAGAAAAATGCAATGCATATATTAAGAAACCAGAGCAACTTCACAAACTCAATGTGTTATAGTGGATTGGGTTCCCCAAAAGTCAGACAATCTCAAACCAATTATTAGCTGATACTACCAGGAGACGACAAAAAACAACATGCTTTGCTCAAAACCAAAAAGGAGAGGGAACCAAGACACTCATCCATTGAGCTAGCGAACACGGTCACACACACCCAAGCTAACACAAAATTTTAGCCTGACCTTTTAGCAACTGTAGCATGGAGCAGAAAAAAAAGTCCTGGCCAGCACTGAATTATAAGAGACCAATTTCACTGACAGGAAAGATCATCGTGATCACATGACAGTGGTGGCCGGAAGACCACCACCACATAAGCGAACACTGCATCAACAGCTCGATGGTACCACCTCAGAGCGAGAGAGAGCTAGAGAGAGGAGATCAACTCACCTGAACCAAGAAGATGTGTAGCCTGTGACTTCCAGGGTGGTTTTTGCCCTTTAGCAGCTCCTGTCATATCCAAAGAAACCACCATGTCAGGTCTATCTCTAATGAACACAACACAAAACAGACAAAATACATAAGCGAGAAAGGTCTAGGGTAGATAAACGTTTGGCACCACCCATACACTTGGTAGTATAATACCAGCTAGTCCACAGTAGTTTAAGAAATCATAATATTGACAAAACTAGAATTTAAAAACAAAAGCTATGTTCTGGAACTCATTCAACAAGGGAACATCCCTTATCGTTTAAGAAATAACGAATTGCGTAGCACCTACACTACACATGTGTTGGTAAAAAGATCGACAGGCTGGTGCCGAGGATCGCGTGTTTTTGCAATACTCTACAAGAAGAGATTACAACCATCCAAAGCAACCAAGAGCAAATGCTAAACTCAATCGATGAATTGCATCAGTAGGCTAGGATACAATGCAGCAAGGAAAACGATTGCAACCTGCCTCTAGTTTGAACAGAACAATGCAAGTCACTCAATTACAACCTTTTAATCTTTTTTTCACAGAACAACTGTAAACATGGTTATAGCATAAAAAAGATGGGAAACACTCATTACAAGTGAATTTTCTATTTCGAGCTAGGCAACTTGTTCCCGGTTTAAGAAAAGCAGCGTAATGGCTGTCATCTTTTTTTTACTAATTCCTTTTTTTTCGAAGACTGGATGACCTCAAAGAACAAGCTAAATTTCCTGAAAGAAGGAACAAGATGAAACTATACACTGTTGACACTATGCACAATACTAGAGATAGCTTAAGCAATCACAATAGTGACCAAACCAGAATTATAAGACAAATGCATAGCAATTCCCAACACAAAGGCTTCTGCAAAAAGGCAGGAGTCACGGGAAACGGAGATTTTGAAGAGCTTGACTTCATCCATGAAAGGAGCAAAAACAAAAACTTTTACAAGTTAGCCAGCGATCTGGAGGCTTCTTCCATAGATAATAAGCTGAAATTATCAGCCAAGAAAGAAACCAAACCTAGTAGCATGACAGACAAACTGAGAAGGCACAAAATGAGAGAAAAGAACACATAATTGGAGGAAAAACACTGAACACAACAAAAGAAAGATGTGGCTATATAGCAAGAAAGGCAAGAGCTTTGGTGAGGAGTAATGAATGCATCTAGCATGGGATTTTGTTAAATAGCAAAAGACCAAGTAGCATTGCATTACTTATTTTTGTCATTATACGATGCATGATAAAATCAGATCACAATGAGAACATGATCAAAGCAGAATAAAATACATCATAAAATCACATACAAGATCGAGCAAAAAAGTATGATGGCAGTTAGATGCATCAGACTGAGAGGGGAAATGTTTTCACCTGTAGCAAGCAGCCTGATTCTGGTGGGGACGATGCGAAGACGGCGGAGGAGGAAGCGGCCACACCTCCTCTCCCGGCAAACGATTGTGGAGGTGGGCTTGGTCTTAGGCGGCAGCACCCACCTCGATCTGTAGTGTGCATCTTTGTGCTAGCAGTATGCCAACGAGGTTGAACTCGCCCAGGAGCTTGCTGTCCTTTGCCATCTCACACTCACCTTACAACATACGGATACCCACTTGCGTCTCGTTGTCAGCAGCAGTTGGGAACACCTACAGTTGAGAACATACAGAGCTTAGAATGCTGCCAAAACAATATGGACATGGCAAGCAAGCTAATACAGATCAGTTGAACAAATCGTAAATTTCTTCTATTGTACTCTTAGAATGGAAAAACTTAATGTTCTATCATGGAAGGATGAATCAGAAATGCTATGGGGAAGCCATGAATGGCATCAGAAGGCACAACCAGAGCTAATGCTAATCAATTGCGGAATATCAATCATGACTATAGCTGAGGAGCCGGCACCCGACACAAAGCCATCACATAAACATCTGAAGTAAGACTCAAACCTGCTTTTCTTTGTGGGTTCGTCACTGCTTGACGCTTGCTTGGAGTCCTGGTGCCTTTCGAATTCTCAATCACTTCCGCATTCTGCATTTACAGTTTTAAATCAATCAGACGAAATGGGAGGAAACTAGCAAAGAATAACACATGCACATGAAGAGTCTGCTACGTCCACACACACACACACACACACACACATTTACAAGTTGCATGGCACCATGTAATAACAAGTATTGCCGCTTCATGGACAATATTAAGCCTTGCATCATTTTAGTGCCATGGTGGGCAGAACCATGCACACAAAAAAGGGAACCTTGTTCAAATGGAAGAAAAATGCATGTCATTTCATAACCAGCACTAACCCTTGTTAGTGCATACAGTACAACAATGTGCAAGTACAGAACTGTGCGCTTGCTACTGTGTTCTCTGTTTACCACACCCATGGGCATGAAAAATTGTTCCCAGCCACTGATCTTTATTAATCTAGAACATGGCATATGATCTCAGAACAGAAGAACGACAGTCCATACTCGCACTACATCACATGAGGAATACAGAAACACAGTAATCCTGGCCACTATTAAAGGGCATGCCTTTTTTAGGGAGGTAAAAGACACATACTACTAGGCAATTGATGAGACATCAAACTGTAAGCGTGTATTCGCGCTGGGTCAGATTTCAAAAAATCCATCGCGGGTGTTTCACTTATTCAGTGCCGGAACTTGCAAAAATTTAAACTTTTGGATTTCTCGAATTCCTGAAAGGTCCATGAAATTAAAGTTGACATCTTTTTTGAAACTTTTGGTGCTTTTCATAAATTCGAATTTAGAGAAAGTTGAAAAATCTAAAACTTGGAAGTTATAATGTAAACTTCCATCCGAACTTTAAAAAAATTAAACTTTTGAGGTTTTCAAAATCCTGAAATGACCAAGAAATGAACATTCATATTTTTTGAAATTTTTGGTGTTTTTCATAAATTCAAACTTGCCAAAAGTTGAAAAATCTAAAACTTGAACTCTAGAAATTTTTTAAACTTCCGTTTTTTAGCAATCAGGAAATACAAAAACATAGTAATCCTGGCCACTAACGTAAAGGACATGCCTTTTTTAGGGAGGTAAAAGACACACATACACTACTAGGCGATCGTTGAGACGTCGAAATGTAAGCCTGTACTCTCTGGGTCAGATCAGGAACCACGGAAGGCAAAACCTCTAGCGGCACAAAACTAAACCAGTTCATCAACCCAGATACATGCTGCTACATGGAGGGTACCGTACACGTACAAAATCCAACAACCACCCTTCGATCCGACGAAAACCACGCAGGACCACGGCACAAAGGTCACTCCAGTACGTACCAGACACCAAAGACAAGTACAAATCTGTGCAGTGCTTTCTCTGTCTACCCCACCCATGGGCATGGGAAATTGCTCCCAAGTCATTGACCGTTTGCTAATCTAGAGAACATGGCATATGATCGCATTGCATGTACCGAACAAATCACAGTTAACTCCACAACAAAACAGCGACATGATCCCAGCCACAGAAGAGCAAAGCAAAAGACATTTTTTTCAGAGAGGTAAAAGGCATAATAGTAGGAGATGATTAAAGACATACTACTAGGAGGTGATAAAAGGCCTACTACTACTAGGAGATGTACAAACAAAAAAGGGAACACTTTCCAACCGAAAGAAAAATGCATATCATTCCATACCCAGTGGCCAATGGGCATGTACACATAACTGTGTGTTTACTATTGCGGTCTCTGTTTACCCACCCACCCATGGGCATGAGAAAATGTTCCAAGCCGATGATCGTTTGGTAATCTAGACAAAACAGAGATCATAAAAGAGCCTCAGTAAAATTATTCTCTCCAGTTCATAAATTGCTTTGGACACGAAAAACTGAACATTTGAGCCTATCCCTTTAGCAACAAAGGCATGGAGTAGACAAAGGGCCAAACCGCCTAACCAGCATTGAATTACAAGAGAGCAATTTCATTCTTTTCTTTGGACACTGACAACAGAATATTGGAGAGAGAGGAGATCAAGGACTCACCTAAATATCGTAGAAGAGGCAGTCACCACTGCGGCTATTGTAGAAGACTGAGCGACCTCAAAGAATAAGCTAAATTTTCTGGAAAAAAAGGAACAAGATAAACTATATACTCTTGACACTATATACAATACTAGAGATAGCTTAAGCAATCACAATAGTGAACAAACCAGAATTAAACACATTAGCTATGTTCTGGAAGATAATACCCCTGATCATCCAATGGCTATGCATCAAATATCATCTACTCCCTCTGTTCCTAAATATAAGACCTTTTAGAGATATCAATATGGACTACATACGGAGCAAAATGAGTGAATCTACAATCTAAAATATGTCTATATACATCTATATGTAGTCCGTATTGAAATCTCTAAAAGGGCTTATATTTAGAAACGGAGGGAGTACTAGACAGTAGCAACTAGAACACCCCATGTTCTAACTTCCAGTACCACAATTCTTCATCGCAGTCCTGAAACCAGGAGATAAAACCAAGTGTAGTACCATATTCTCGGCAGTTAGAACGTGGATCTAAAGTATAGTGGTGCCAAATCTAAGAGCAAATGTTTTCATGTCCATCTAATAGCATCGAATATATATGTAAATGGGTCTTGCACCTAAGTTGCAAGAAAGAATGCTCAGCATTAACAGAGAGCAAATCACAAAAACTAAACATGTCAACGGCAACAACATAGCACCATAGGCTAGACCACAAGCACTAGATCATCGGTTCGATGGCCGGAGCAGAGCAGGCTAGGTCACATAGCAGATAGAGGACGAAGAAGACCAGGGACTCACCTAAGTAGTAGCAGACAAGGAGGCAATTGTGGGAGCCGACGCCGAGGTTACGGGGCAACAACCCAACTGTCTCATCAACACCGAAAGCAAGGCGGTGTACACCAGAGACCGCACCGACAAGAGCTGCACGCCTGTGTGCACACGATGCCTAGACCAACCTGCTCATACACCAAGATTAGTTGCTGCCAAACAAGCTGGCTGACGCAAAAGCATATGGCGAAACATAATAAATATTTATAACATATAGTGAGTGTTCACTCACGAATATGGTGAAAAACAAGTACTAGATCCACGGTGATGGCACCGAGAAGATCCCAAATGGAAAAGGAACTGGCTTTCAGGTATAAGAAAGATATGAGCTTGTTATGGAAGACATAGAAAGATATCGGAAACGACTCTACGAAAAGAGATTAGCCCCGTCCGAAGCAACCAACAGCGATGCTAACTAAACTCATTTGATGAATTGCATCATAAGGCTGGGATACAATGCAGCGAGAAAAATGATTGCAACCAGCCACTATAGAAGGTTATTTCAACATAACAATGCAAATCACTCGATTATAGCCTTTTAATCTCTTCTTAACAGAACAACTGTAAATGTGGTTACAGCCTTGTAAGATGGCAGTCACTCATACAAGTGAATTTTCTATTTCAAGCTAGGCAACTTGTTCCCAGTTTAAGAAAGAAGCAGCTTTATAGCTGTCCAAATTCTTTTTACCAAATTCTTCTTTTTTGAAGATTGAGAAAGACAAAAAGGTTAGGCAGTAACATAGAGATGCACCCTCTCATGTGCTTTCATAAAAGAAAAACACAGACAAACTATATTACGATCAAACTTCTTTGTCGATCCCCGTGTACAGAGCTAGAATATCGCATAACTTCCAAGATATTTTCCTTCGATCAGTCAGTGCAGAACATCAAGGCCTATTTATTATCCCAGCCGCATGACAAACACAACACAAAAACAGAAGACCGAGGACCTAAGAAATAATGGCAGACGATAGGAAGCAGTAATAGGGTCTTGCTTTCAGATCTACACCAATGAAGTTGACCTTTTTTCCACCACATGCATGTGTTGGTGGGTTTTATTGTCGTGCTGACTTTGCTTGGACTTGTCTTGCAAGCATGCATTTGTTGTCGCACTAACTTTGCTTGGATTCGATCTACCTCAATAGCTAACATGCACATAGCTCTAAAATCCGTTATCGGTAATATGGTTAGGTATAGATACCCTAAACCTTATCAACTAAGAATCATAGTAGCTTGAGCATCTAACATGGGATATTGTTAAATAGCAAAAGACCAAATATAAATATTCCTTTACATCACATAACTAGCATTGCATTACTTATTACTACATCCGTACTGTGTAATGTAAGACGTTTTTGCTGTTCAATTTGAACAGCAAAAAGATCTTATATTTAGGTACAAAGGTAGTACTTCATTTGTCATTATACGATGCATGACAAAATCAGAGCACAATGAGAACATGACCAAAGCACAATAAGATACATCATAAAATCACAGACAAGATCGAGCAAAAAAAAGGTATGATGGCAGTTAGATGCATCAGATTAGCACCATGATTTTCTCAAAAGCACGAATCCTACTACAAACGTTGTTTGGATCAATTGAGAGGAGGAATGTTTTCACCTGTACATCAAGCAGCCCGATTCTGGTGGCGGCGATGCGAAGACGGTGGAGGAGGCAGCGGCCGCACCTCCTCTACCGGCAAAGGATTGTGGAGGTGGGATTGGTCTTAGGCGGCGGCAGCCACCTCGATCTGTAGAATGCACCTTTGTGTTGGTAGGATGCCAAGGAGGTTGGACTCACCCAGGAGCTTGCTGTCTGTGCCATCTCACACTCACCTTACAACACATGGATACCCACTTGCGTCTCGTTGTCAGCTGCAGTTTGGAACACCTGAAGTTTGAGAACATACATAGCTTAGTATGCTGCCAAAACAATATGGTCGTGGCAAGAAAGCTAATACAGATCAGTTGAACAAATCGTAAAGTTCTTCTATTGTAGAATGGAAAAACTTAATGTTCTACACCCTCCGTCCCAAATTAGTTGACTTAGATTTGTCTAGATACAAATGTATCTAGACATGTATCTAGACATAGATACATTTGTATCTAGACAAATCTGAGTCAACTAATTCGGGATTGAGGGAGTATTATGGAAGGATGAATCAGTAATGCTATTGGAAGCCATGAATGCCATCAGAAGGAACAGCCATAGCTAATTATAATCAATTGCGGAATATCAATCATGACTAGCTGAGGAGTCGGCACCATCTATCAATGAATCTTGACACAAAGCCATCACATAAACATCTCAAGTAAGATACCAACCTGGCTTTTCTTTGTGGGTTGGTCACTGCTTGACGCTTGGTTGGAGTTTCCATGAGTAGCTTGCCTTTTCGAGAGAGAGAATGCAACAACTGACGGGGTAGTACTGGTGCCGATAAAATTCTCAATCACTTCCACATTCTGCATTTACAGGTTTATATCAATCAGACGAAATGGAAGGAAACCAGCAGAGAATGACACATGCACATGAAGAGTCTGCTACCCCACCCCCCCTACCAACACACACACACACACCTTTCCGTCCAAAACGGTGACGCATGAATTAGTCGTTCCCAAATCAATTCCAATAACCTCATTTCAGTTGGCTACGAACTGAAGAACAAAAGCAAACAAAAGAGTTACATATGCACGCTTCAACAATCTCCACCAAATTTAACAGTTAATAATCAGAAAGTCACATGGTGCTATGTAATAACAAGTATTGTCGCTTCATGGACAATATTAAGCCTTACCACATTTTGGTGTCATCGTGGGCAGATCTATGCACACAGAAAAGGGAACCTTGTACAAATGGAAGAAAAATGCATGTCATTCCATAACCAGCACTAACCCTTGTTGGTGCATACAACAATTGGCAAGAACAGAACTGTGCACTTGCTACTGTGTTCTCTGTTTAGCCCACCCATGGGCATGAAAAATTAATGTTTCAAGCCACTGATATTTATATTAATCTAAAACGTGGCATATGATCTCGGAACGGAAGAAAGACAGTCCATACTTGTGCTACATCACATCAGGAATACAGAAACATAGTAATCCTGGGCACTAACGTAAATGACATGCCTTTTTAGGGAGATAAAAGATACACATACTACTAGGCGAACGGTTAGATGTCAAAATGTAAGCCCGTACTCGCGCTCGGTCAGATTTCAAAATATCTGCCGCGGGTGTTACACTTATCCCGTGCCGGAACTTTCAAAAATTTAAACTTTTGGGGTTTTCGAATTCCTGAAATGTCCAAGAAACTGAAGTTGATATTTTTAAAACTTTTGGTGCTTTTCACAAATTCAAACTTACAGAAAGTTGGAAAATCTAAAACTTGAACTTATAATTTAAACTTTCGTCCGGACTTTAAAAATTTAAACTTTCAAGGTTTTCAAAATCCTAAAATGTCCAAGAAAAGGAAGTTCATATTTTTTGAAAATTTTGGTGCTTTTCAGAAATTCAAACTTATAGAAAGTTGAAAAATCTGAAACTTGAACTCTAGAAATTTTGAAACTTCAGTTTTTTTAGCAATTAGGAATACAGAAATATAGTAATCCTGGCCACTAACGTAAAGGACATGCCTTTTTTAGGGAGGTAAAAGACACACATACTACTAGGCGATCAATGAGACACCGAAATGTAAGCCCGTGCTCGCGCTGGGTCAGATCAGAAACCACAAAGGCAAAACCTCTAGCGACACAAAACTAAACCAGTCATCAACTGAGATACATGTTGCTACATGGAGGGTGTCGTACATGTAAAAAATCCAACAACCACCCTTCGATCCGACGAAATCCACGCAGGATCACGGAACACAGGTTACTCCAGTACATACCAGACACATAAATTCAACCATGCGCAAGTACAGAACTGTGTACTTACTAGTGCCTTCTCTGTTTACCTCACCATGGGCATGGGAAACTGCTCCCAAGTCATTGGCCGTTTGCTAATCTAGAGAACATGGCATATGATCTCAGTACCAACAATGAACAGCCCATAACAAAAAATACACCCTCTATAGTGAGTGTTGTCCTACAAAACCTCAGTAAAATTATTCTCTCCAGTTCACAAATTGTTTTGGACACTGACAACAGAACATTTGAGCCTAACCCTTAGCAACAATAGCATGGAGTAGAAAAAGGGCTTAACCGCCTAACCAGCAATGAATTACAAGAGATAAATTTCATTATTTGCTTTGGACACTAACAACAGAACATTGAGCCTAACCCTTTAGCAGCAATAGCATGGAGTAGAAAAAAGGCCTAACCAGCAATGAATTACAAGAGACCAATTTCATTCACAAGAAAGATCATCATGGTCATATGATTGTGGTGGCCGGAAGACCACCACCACTTATCCAAACACTAAATCAACGGCTCGATAGCCGACACCACAGTAACCCACGGCTCGATGGCCGGACTATCTCAGAGAGAGAGAGAGAGAGAGAGAGAGAGGAGATCAAGGACTCACCTGAACCAAGAAGAGAACGGTTGTTGCTGTGGCTCCGGAGCTTCCGCAGCTTAAGGGTGGTGAATCTGCTGATCAGTTATGACTTTGTTTAGAAGATGCTGCATATTAGGTAGTAGTTTTGCTGAAATAGATATAATCCCAGGAACCTGCAGAGTAACATCAATTTAATTTCTGTGTCCGTGAAGATAAGGAGGGTTCAGTTTGATTCCACACAAGCTTATTTCAGACTAAACAGAGTTAAAGCTAGCAAATAGGTCTCTTGTGTCTTCCTGAAAAGGGCTATTTGATGTTAGGAACAACTGATTTTAGGAGCATAGAAACCAATGCCTCCTAATCGACCTAATGTCCTACTATTTATTCTGAGAGTAGCTCAATAGATAATGCAGTTTTCTGATCTTTAAACTCGTGCTTCCACCGCTATATGCCTATATGTTTATTTCTGTTGCAATATAACCAGTCATCAAGAGATGTATGGTGTGTATGGAATTAGCTGACATTGTGTAAAAACAAATCAACACACCTTCTGTACAGATGATTTCACGATAGCATTGCCGAACACGAAAAATAGTATACTCCCTCTGTAAAGAAATGTCAGACTTTTTAGATCACTATTTCAAGTGATCTAAGAAGTCTTATATTTCATTACAGAGGGAGTATTTCTTAAGCTCAATAACCGAGTGCTAGCTCGGTTGGCTTGAAGCTCAAGGGTGTGAGCCCAGCCACCCGCGTTCGATCTATATGGAAGGCTTATTTCTATCTAACTAACAAGCAGTTATTTAAAGAAAGAACTCTTCTCCTTTAGACAATATTTTTTTTTTAATTCTTAAGCTCAACTTAATAATAATGTTCAGCAACTTACCATTCCATTTTGGAATTCTCTGCCAATATCTAGCTGCACTGACAAAGCTTTGGCAAGGCAAAAACCCCACAAATAGCAAGAAGAGCTATATAGGATTCCTGCACAGCAGAACAAGAATGACGGCACCATGTTAATAGTTTTAGTTTGTGTAAGAAAACCCTGTGCATACTGCAGCGAGTGAGCTATGTACCTCAGAAGCATCATCATCTCATCAAAACCAAGAACTGCGATAGCAACAATCGCCGAAGGAAGCAGAAATCTGCCATTACCATGCTTGTGAGCTTGCTGGAGTGAGATAAAGAGGCTGTTTGGATTGGAGCCCTCGTGTGCCCAGCTCAAATATTGGCGTTGATTGAGGCTTCCTGACTTGTTTGGATGGGCTCCAAAATTTTGGCACGCCAGCCCACCACTTTTCTCCTCTGGTTTTGCGCCAATTCGCTGGCAAGACGAGAAAAAAAAATAAGTTGAAGTCAAAGACAATACAATAGAATCTACTTCACCCACTAGAAAAAATAACGCATTGTCAGAAAATAAAATTCGAATCCACCCACTTAGAAAAAATGCACAATCATAAACGCTCTAATTTATGGAGGGGAGCAATAAATTCTTGAAACTGAACGATTCTCTGAATGGAACTCTCTAGAGATATTCTGTAGCTATTTACTTAAATGCAAAGGCATAACACCCACCATTATTCCTCAAAAGAGTTGTTCTACAGAAAGAAATAATGTGCTAGCACGACATCTCTTAATATCAAATTCACTACAGGACACCAAATCTATGTGTTAAATAAATTCAAACCTGCGTTGACACTATGTTTTACTCAAAATTCGGAAATACATTCATTCATGCATAAAAACCCTATCACAGCTCAATGGCCTTGGGCACACAGAGCATCAGAGAGAGGAGAGCAGAGGAAACAATGGCTTACCACCTATGGCGGAGAGGCAGAAGAATCGACCACCGGAGGAGCAAGGCGGGAGGCGCCTGACTCGCTGGTGATGTACTCCCCTGCACACACCAAACAGTTTACCACGCATTTCCTCGGACTCGGCCACATTCTGAATAAACGAGAAATTTAGATGAATACACGGAACTGAAGAAATAGGCCTTCTACTCACTACTAAGTAAGGTCCACAATAGCAAAATTATGGCACAAATCATTGTTACTAGAGAAACAGTCTGACAGTAAGAGTTAGCAAGGTATAGTTTCTGTAGAGCTTCTTTCACAAGAATTCTGAACACTTTTTGTTCATTTTCAAGCATCAGCTACTGTATAACTTCACAATCAACTGCAAACGTGGACGGAACCGTGCTATAGAGGTGGATGATTATGACTGTAATAATTAGTCAAGAGAAAATAGGAACTGTTGTTCATTAACACACGCTCACTAGTGACTGGACATGCAAAGTACTCCCTCCGTTCCTAAATATAAGTCTTTGTAGAGATTCCACTATGGACTACATACGGAGCAAAATGAGTGAATCTACACTCTAAAATGCATCTATATACATCTGTATGTGGTTCATAGTGGAATCCCTACAAAGACTTATATTTAGGAACGGAGTGAGTATATACCGTGTCTATGAGAAACAATACATCAAAGCTCTAGCCAACAATTGCCTATCATCTGCATAACTTTTGGTTATGACTGACCCAATTACAGTTACAGGGCAAAAACATTATTCCGGCATGCAACAGAAAAATAACACATTTACGACTTTGCTGCCAGCAGAAATTAGGGTTGCAGCTATTAGTTCCTTGCATTAACTGTCACCATCAGGTTATACATACCACCTCTATGAAAGATAAGATACCTACAGCAGACCAGACCCACTCGTCGCGGAGAAAATTAAAGGACGCGACACATTTATCCATCACAACCATAACTAATCAATTCTAATGCCGTCCAAATAATGAAATGACAGTCAATAGTGAGTTTCAGTTTGAAGCTTGCAGCGTTAGGCATGAACCGACGCATAGCTAGGGTGAGACCCAAGGATGCCAATATGGAAGTATACGGTGATTGCGGCAGAGCATCGGCTGACCAGAAAAAAGAATACAAGTAATCGGTATCATGATACACACACCCTTGCTGCTTCACTTGTCAAAACTTAAAGCTCTTAACACACACACACACACACATATGCTTGGTCATTGACAAATAACACATCACAAGACAGATGAACCCTTGAGATGTTAGATTGCTAGTCCTGGGGTACAAGGTCACATTCTAAGCCACACAAATGGTAGGGAGAACACAAGTATTTCTTTCAGCAATAGCAGCATTTGCTAGATACAGGAACTTTGGCAGCCAGTAGCGAATCATTTTACCTAGCCAATTGAAGCAATCAAGGCAAAACCTGAGTTGCCATGCCACTAATGCCATGGCCCAGAGCTATACGGCACAACCGTGGCTCAATGACAACATGCCCAGAGCAAGGGGAAGAACAGAGAAGGAACTAGAGAAGCCGGGAGGACACACCTTCAATGTTAGTAGCCGAGGCCAAACCATGCCATCGCCGCTGAAGAGACGTGGCAGAACCTACAACCACGCATGCACCATGGACCTTGGCCACCAACCCAATAAAAATAATATGGCAGCATTTCCAGATCATCTAGTAAACTTTTTCTGGAAAGTGAAAGTAGCTTGATCAGCAAAATAGAAACAAAAATAATGCTTAACAGATGTACATTCAAGTTTGTACAAAATATGGCAGCTTAGTAACAGGAATTGCTGAGAAATGCCACCTGTTTTGGAAACCGACGGATGCTCTCAACCAAGTATTGGTACGACTGCCTAGCACCGGTGACTAGCTCTCCCACAGCTGGAATCACAAAAAATTGGAACTTCCTCATTTTGTTTGAACTCTGAAACACACAAAAATCCTAATTAGATGTGAAGAACACACATAAATCAGAATTCAAAGACATGTAACAAGTCCTACAGCAAAAAATCTTCTCGACAAGTTTGGAAAATCAAATACAAATATTTGAACAGATGGGCACTTCTAATTAGCAGCATACTCAAAACTCAAGAGATAAAAAATGTGACGGTTTGTACATCAAGAGAGAAAATCCGTCTTACACCAAGTCATGGCATGAAAAAGTATCCAAGATATCAGTTTATCTCATCAGCATACACACGGAAGTACATGCATAGCAAATCTCATGGATCGCTTGGTAAAGGGAAAACAACAGGTATTTATCTCATTGATGTATAGCGTATCCATCTCGTAGTCAGAAGGAAATTGACTTGTTTATAACTAGCTAACAACATTAGCAACTACCAGAGCATCATTTGCAAAGCCCAATTGAGGCCAAACCAAAAAACTAAGTAGCCATTGCTCAAAGTCCATGACCCAGAGCTATACAGAATAGCCATGGCTCGATGACCACGTGCTCAGAGCAAGGGGAAGAAGAGGAACTCAGGAGTACTCACCTTTAATGTTTGAAGCTGAGTCCGAACAATGCCGTTGCCAGTATGGTGACGTTGGAGAGCTGGACGAAGATGAGACCGAGCCGAACCTACACGGCCAGCTGCTGCATCTCGTAGTAGTACTGGTGGCTAGGGTGGGTGGCGATCCTGCTTGCATCCTGGCGACAAACTCGTGGAACTGCAGAAGAATCCGTGAGACCGAATTGAAGGCTTCAGTTAATCCCAGTGAAAAAGAATCAAAAACTGCAACAAAACTACGGAAACCTAATGACCCATACTGTCCAGTTTCAAAATTTTCACTCCATTTCTTGATATGAACATGATGCTATCTTGATAGTATAAATTAATTCATGGTAGCATCATATATTAGCGTACAGATTTCATACCAAGCAAGAAATTTGATGTTTTTATTCATGATGCAATCAAAACTGTGTGTATTAGTTAAGCTAGAAAATTGAGTGCATCTCTTTCAACATTATGCCAGTTCTGATTTGTCATTGTGATATACCAAAACTAGAAGTGACGGCTACAAGAAGAAAACCATCTCGGCGTACCAATAATAGAAAACAAGACGTCACATGTAAGATCAGAATAATCATATCATACATAATGAACAGCACGAATGCAAACCCCTCAAAAAATTGCCTTGGGGAACGACCAGAGATGTAGAAAGACAACAACTGAACCTATTATTGGACGCAACCATCATCACAAGATCTCCTTGCCATTGAAATGAAGCATATGCTGCTGCAATGGCACTCCAGTCTATCTCTGAAACGTAATTAAGGTACAAAGCGTTGTTACTAGAGCAACAGTCTGATAGTAAGAGTTAGCAAGGTATAGTTTCTGTAGAGCATCTTTCACAACAATTCTGAACACTTTCTGTTCGTTTTCAAGCATCAGCTACTGTATAACTTCACAATCAAACTGAGATCAAACTGCAAACATGGGCGGAACCATGCTATAGAGGTGGATGATTATGACTGTAATAACGTTAGTCGAGAGGAACTGAAGAAATGTTACACTCTCTTCTATTGTCAACAGAAATTGCTATTCATTAACACACGCTCACTAGTGACTGGACATGCAAAGTACTCCCTCTGTCCCAAAATATAAGACGTTTCTTGGTCTATATTTAGACCCCAAAAAATCTAAATTTTGAGACAGAGGGAGTATATATCATGTCTACGAGAAACAGTACATCCAAGCTCTGGCCATACAATTCCCTACATCTGCATAACCTTTGGTTATGTATGAACCAATTACAGTTAGACAGGACAAAAACATTATACAAGCATGCAACGGAATACAAATATGGAAGTATACCGGTGATTGACAAGAAAAAAGAATACAAATAATCGACATCATGATACACACATCCTTGCTGCTTCACTTGTCAAAACTTAAAGCTCTTAACACACACATATGCTTGGTCTTTGACAAATAACCTGAGGACAAGACAGATGAAGCCTTGAGATGCTAGGGTACTGATACGTCTCCAACGTATCTATAATTTATGAAGTATTCATGCTGCTATATTATCATTCTTGGATGTTTTACAATCATTTTATAACAACTTTATATCATTTTTTGGGACTAACTTATTGACATAGTGCCTAGTGCCAATTGCTGTTTTTTGCTTGTTTTTTACATCGCAGAAAATCAATACCAAACGGAGTCTAAACGCAGCGAAACTTTTTGTGGATTTTTTATGAACCAGAAGACATCCAATGGGCCAGAGCAGCACCTGAAGGGTGCCCCGAGGGGTGCACAACCCACCAGGGCGCGTCCCGATGGGTTGTGCCCACCTCGGTGGACTCCCGCACCGCCTCTTCGCCCTATAAATTCCCAAATATTCCAAAAACCCTCGGGGTAACCCTAGATCAGAAGTTCCGCCGCCACAAGGCCTCTGTATCCACGAGATCCAATCTAGACCCTGTTCTGGCACCCTGCCGTAGGGGAAAATCATCACCGGTGGCCATCTTCATTATCCCGGCGGCCACCATGATGAGGAGGGAGTAGTCCACCCTCGGGGCTGATGGTTTGTACCAGTAGCTATGTGTTTAATCTCTCTCTCGTGTTCTTGAGATGTCACGATCTTGATGTATCGCGGGCTTTGTTAATATAGTTGGATCATATGGTGTTTTCCCCTCTCTATCTTGTTGTGATGAATTGAGTTTTTCCTTTGAGATTTCATTTTATCGTATTGAATACTTTTATAGATTTGAGAGCACTTGATATATGTCTTGCATATGAATACCTGTGGTGACAATGGGGTATTATATTGATTCACTTGATATATGTTTTGGCACTCAACTCGCGGATTCCCGAGGTGACATTGGGGTAATCTATGCATAGGGGTTGATGCACGTTTTCGTCCTTATTTCTCCAGTAGAAATCTTGGGGCACTCTTTGAGGTTCTTTGTGTTGGATTGAGTATTATGAATCTGAATTTGTTTTGGTGTTATTTTAGTACGAACTCTTGATAGATCGATCGGAAAGAATAACTACGTGTTATTTTAGTACGAACTCTTGATAGATCGATCGGAAAGAATACCTTGGTGTTATTTTAGTACGAACTCTTGGATAGATCGATCGGAAAGAATAGCTACAAACAATTTCTTCTTATGTTCTCCGCTAGATAAGAACTTTGAAGTGATTCTTCATCGCACGTTGAGGGATGGTTATGTGATCCAATTAGATTAGCATTGTTGAGAGATTGCATTAGTGAAAGTACGGACCCTAGGCCTCATTTTCAAGCATTGCAATACCGTTTGTGCTCACTTTTATCATTCGCTACCTTGCTGTTTTTATTTATTCAGATTATAAAAATATATTTCTACCATCCATATTACACTTTTATCACCATCTCTTCGCCGAACTAGTGCACCTATACAATTTGCCGTTGTATTGGGTGTGTTGGGGACACAAAAGATTTCTTGTATTTGGTTGCAGGGTTGTTTGAGAGAGACCATCTTCATCCTACGCCTCTCACGGATTGATAAACCTTAGGTCATCCACTTGAGAGAAAATTGCTACTGTCCTACAAAACTCTGCGCTTGGAGGCCCAATACGAGTCTACAAGAATAAAGTTGCGTAGTAGACATCAAGCTCTTTTCTGCCGCCGTTGCCGGGGAGGTGAGTGTTTAAAGGTATATCTTTAGATCTTGCAATTGAATCTTTTAGTTTCTTGTTTTATCACTAGTTTGGTTCGTAAAAGAAAACTACAAAAAAAATGAAATTGAGGTTGCATCATATTATTGATCATCGTTATAATATCTTTCTTGAAAATGATGGATCGGAAAATTGTGCTCAATTGTTAGAAGAAGAAGTCAATAAAATGTTTGGCACAAAATATTTGAGTGATGAGCATGATTGCAATGTTGTTAGTATGAATTCCTTGAATATCCAAAATGCTAATGATTATTGCACTAGTCATGAGAAAAATATTTCTTATAAGCATGTCAATTTTTGTGGAGTGGAAAGACTTTGTGAAGACGTGCCTTATAGGGAAGATAGATTTTGTAAGAAGCATAAGCATGATAGAACCAATTCTTTGCTCAAAGTGATAGATAAACTTGCTACAAAATTATGCTCTCTTTGTCCTATTACTTGTGAACTTTGCAATAAAGTTGGTCATCTTAATTTCCAATGCAAACTTTTTCATGACCGTATCATGGCCAAATATTGTAATGATTTGATCACCCTTGAACTTTATAATGAGCTTTGTCTATTTTTTGGGAGTGAAGAATTGACACATAAAAATAGTTGGTTTGAAGTATTCATTCTCACGGACGACATTGAAACTAAGCTAAAAAATATCTATATGTTTTGCATGGTAAATTGCAATGAGAATGTTTATATTGCCAACTATAGAAAGATGGGGAAACCAATAGAATATAAAAGGAATACTAATGAAAGGGTAAAGATTTCCACTTTCCCTCCTATTGTCTCGCATGATGAAATAGGTAATGAGGAGCTTCCTATCCAACCAATCTCATCAATAAGAAGCTTGAAAAAATTAATTAAACCCACACATGATGTGGTGAAGAAGAAGAAAAGAAGAAAGAATAGAGGTAAAAAGGTATCTCTCCCAAATAATGTTGCTCCTATTATTGCTGTGCCTCATGAAAATGAATCAAAAATAATTGTGGAAGATGATGCACTTGATGATGATTTTGTTATGCCTATTGCTTGTTGTGATGATTATGATTGGGAAGATAATTATACTTCTTATAATCTTGGAAATCTTTTTGGCACCAACTTGGGAAATTATGATGATAGCAATAGTTATACCATTGGTGCTATTCATACTATTAATGATGAGAGTGATTATGCTTATGATATGCCAAACCACAAGCTTGGGGATGCTATGTTTGATGAGAATGACATGTTTGAGAATTTATTTGCTGCAATTAATGTTTGTCCCAAGCTTGGGGATGCTATGCTTAATGAAGATGATTTTTTTAGCCCCCTACTTTGAATGATCAAATTTGCTATGATGGTTGCATGCCTCCTATATATGATGAGAATAAAGTTGCTACTTATGATGATTATTATGATGACACTTATGTTCTAAAAAGTAGTGATGATTATGTTTATAAAACTTGTCATAGTTATGACTACCCTTTTCCTGAACATTACTCTTTTAATGTGGAAACAATTTATAGTATTCGAGTTTCATATGATACTCCCATCATTGTGAATGAGAAGAAATTTTCTTATGTGGAGAGTAATAAAATTTCTATACTTGTGGATCATGAAAAGAATGCTTTATGTGATGGTTATATTGATGAATCTATTCATGATGCTACTGAAAATTATTATGAGAGAGGAACTTATGATTCATGATGCTCTCTTTGTGTTTCAATTCCTATCTTTTGTGCGAGCATCATTGAAATCATCATGCCTAGCTAAAAGGCATTAAAGAAAAGCGCTTGTTGGGAGACAACCTAACACTTTTACCCCTACTGTTTTTGTGTGTTCACATTATTAGGCTACTGTAGTAATCATGTTTTATAGCTTTTATTTCAATAAAGTGCCAAGTAAAACCTTTGGGATAGTGTGGATGATAGTTGACTTGATTCTGTGCAAAAACAGAAACTTTTGCGTCCAGTACAGAAATTCCTGTCTTTTAATGGAACGTGGAAAAATTCTGAATTTTTTACAGTTCATGGGTATACAAATTTCTTACGTTTTCCTAAATTTTCGGAATTTTTGGAGTTACATAAGTATGACCTTAATACAGATATTTACGTACTGTTCTGTTTTTGACAGATTCTGTTTTCAATGCATAGTTTGCTTGTTTCCTAGTTTCTATGGCTTATATTGCTCAATATAAATTGTGGAAACGATATGCTACAGTCGGCATTGTGTGGAAACAATTATGAATCTTGTCTTTGACAGTACCAAAGTGAAATGGTTTGCTCTTTATCATACTAACCTATCTCACAAAGTTCCGTTAAGATTTTGTGTGATTGAAGTTTTCAAGTTTTGGGTGAGATGTCGATATGAGGAGAATAAGGAGTGACAAGACCCTAAGCTTGGGGATTCCCAAGACACACCAAGGTAATATTCAAGGAAGATCCAAGCAACTAAGCTTGGGGATGCCCTCTTTCGTCTCCAACATTATCGGTAACCTCACTTGGAGTTATGTTTTCATTCGTCACATGATATGTGTTTTACTTGGAGCGTCAATTTATTTTGTTAGGATTTGTTTTCTGTTATTTGGAATACTGTTTTGCATTTTTTATTTCAATAAAAGTGGCAATGATAGCCTTTGCCATGCTTATTTTGCAAGTCTACATATTGCTGTTTCAAAACAGAAAGTTTATTGCTATTGAAAAAATTCTCTAGAAAAGTTAGATTGTGATAAAATGTTGAAACTTTTTGAAAAATAAGCTCTGATAAATTTTCTACAGTGTGCTAAATTTTCAGAATTTTTGGAGTTAGATAAGTATGAATACTCTTGCATTCTTTACAGACTGTCCTGTTTTGGCAGATTGCTGTTATGTTTGCATTGTTTGCATATGTTTGCTTGTTTAATGATTCTATTTGAGGATAGGACTATTAAATATGCAGAGGCATTTAGTATGCAATGTTAAATTATAATTTTGGTGATTTGCTACAGTAGATAGTGATAAGGTTTTTGCATTGGTTTATACTAACTTATCTCACGAGTTCTGGTTGAGTTTTGTGTGGATGAAGTTTTTAAGATTTAAGAAAACCGTGATATGAGAGGAATTAAGGAGACACAAAATCTCAAGCTTGGGGATGCCCAAGGCATCCCAAGTTAATATTCTAAGAAGTCTCAAGCATCTAAGCTTGGGGATGCCCCGATAGACATCCCACCTTTCTTCTTCAACAATTATCGGTTAGTATAGGTTGAGCCTAAGTTCTTGCTTCTTCACATGATGTGTGCTATTTTTGGATTGTCATTTTATTTTGTTTTACTTGCTGTTTTAATAAAATACTTAGATCTGAACGTTTTAAATAAGAGAGAGTCCTCACATAGCTATCTATTTACTTAACTACTCGATTGATCTTCACTTATATCTTTCTGGAGTAGCTTGTCAATTACTCTTGTGCTTTACTTATATTCTATGAGTAAATTGTTGAATGAATTGAATATCATGAAGTTGAAATTATATTTTCATATTATGCCTAGTGGTAGCTTCACATTGGGTTTAGAAAGTGAAATCTTTTGAAGTTTGACAATCACAATATTGGTCATACAAGCAATTCCTGAATGATTACTATAAGGAAGAAAACTTTCACATGCAAATACACTATCTTGAAAATCTTTTGTGATTGTGAGCCCCCATCAAAATATTATATGCCAAAATTGTTGACGTTGGACAAGGAAGACAACGTAATAATTTATGTTTGTTCATATACACATAGAAGTTATATTGTCATAGATCCTTCAACATGTGGTTCTTGCCCCCCATCTTTGTTAGCCAAAAATTCCGCACCAAGTAGAGATACTACTTGTGCATCCAAAAACCCTTAAACCCAAATCTTATTTTCAAGAGTCCACCATACCTACCTAAGGATTGAGTAAGATCCTTCAAGTAAGTTGTCATCGGTGCAATAAGGCAATAAAAATTGCTTGTAAAAGTGTTAGATCATTTAGTGTAAGAGAAAATTGAGCGTTGTACGAACTTGTGATGGCAAAGAATAAAAGCGACGGACTACATAATAAAGGTTGCTATCATAAGGGGCAATATAACGTGATGTTCTTTTGCACTAAAGGGTTGAGCATACAAACAAATAAGCGCATGGCAACCTCTGCTTCCCTTTGCGAAGGGCATATCTTTTACTTTTATATATTTACTTTTATGCAAGAGTCAAAGTTTTTCTCTCTATTCCTTTTTATTTTTCTCTTTTGGCAAGCATCATGTGATGAGTAAAGATCTAGGCACATATATCCAGTTGGATATGGGTAGCATGAGTTATTATTGTTGACATCACCCTTGAGGTGAATACGTTGGGAGGCGAAATTATAAGCCCCTATCTTTCTATGTGTCCGGTTGAAACGTTTTGCTCATGTGTATGCGATGAGTGTTAGCAATCATAGAAAACTATGATGGTTGAGTATGTGGAGCTCTTACTTAGACTCTGTTGAATAAGTTGAATTGCAATTGTTTGGTGACTGAGAACATAGGTTGTTGAGTTTCAAGAGAATTCATTGTTTGAATCTTAACATGTGAATTAGTTGCTACTTTAACATGATGAGTTTTATGAGAAAGAGTTGCTGTTATGATGCTAGGAAAAGTGATTGAAATTACTATTGATCAAACTTATGCACTTTGCTAGCATTCACACTTCATAAATTATTTCTTTTATCATTTACCTACTCGAGGACGAGTAGGAATTAAGCTTGGGGATGCTGATACGTCTCCGACGTATCTATAATTTATGAAGTATTCATGATGCTATATTATCATTCTTGGATGTTTTACAATCATTTTATAGCAACTTTATATCATTTTTTGGGACTAACTTATTGACATAGTGCCTAGTGTGAGTTGCTGTTTTTTACTTGTTTTTTACATCGCAGAAAAACAATACCAAACGGAGTTCAAACGCAGCGAAACTTTTTGTGAATTTTTTATGGACCAGAAGACATCCAATGGGCCAAAACAGCACCTGGGGGGGTGCCCCGAGGGGGGCACAACCCACTAGGGCGCACCTGGGCCCCCAGGCGTGCCCCGGTGGGTTGTGCCCACCTCGGTGGCCTCCCGCACCGCCTATTCGCCCTATAAATTCCCAAATATTACAAAAACCCACGGAGTAACCCTAGATCAGAAGTTCCGCCGCCGCAAGGCCTCTGTATCCACGAGATCCAATCTAGACCCCGTTCCGGCACCCTGCCGGAGGGGGAAATCATCACCGATGGCCATCTTCATCATCCCGGCGGCCACCATGATGAGGAGGGAGTAGTCCACCCTCGGGGCTGAGGGTTTGTACTAGTAGCTATGTATTTAATCTCTCTCTCGTGTTCTTGAGATGTCACGATCTTGATGTATCGCGGGCTTTGTTAATATAGTTGGATCATATGGTGTTTTCCCCTCTCTATCTTGTTGCGATGAATTGAGTTTTCCCTTTGAGATTTTATTTTATCGGATTGAATACTTTTATAGATTTGAGAGCACTTGATATATGTCTTGCATATGAATACACGTAGTGATAATGGGGTATTATATTGATTCACTTGATATATGTTTTGGCACTCAACTCGCGGATTCCCGAGGTGACATTGGGGTAATCTATGCATAGGGGTTGATGCACGTTTTCGTCCTTGTTTCTTCGGTAAAAATCTTGAAGCACTCTTTAAGGTTCTTTGTGTTGGATTGAGTATTATGAATCTGAATTTGCTTTGGTGTTATTTTAGTACGAAATCTTGATAGATTGATTGGAAAGAATAGCTACGTGTTATTTTAGTACGAACTCTTGATAGATCGATCGGAAAGAATAAGTTGGTGTTATTTTAATACGAACTCTTGGATAGATCGATCGGAAAGAATAGCTACAAACAATTTCTTCTTATGTTCTCCGCTAGATAAGAACTTTGGAGTGATTCTTCATTGCACGTTGAGGGATGGTTATATGATCCAATTAGATTAGCATTGTTGAGAGATTGCATCAGTGAAAGTACGGACCCTAGGTCTCATTTTCAAGCATTGCAATACCGTTTGTGCTCACTTTTATCATTCGCCACCTTGCTGTTTTTATTTATTCAGATTATAAAAATATATTTCTACCATCCATATTACACTTTTATCACCATCTCTTCGCCGAACTAGTGCACCTATACAATTTGCCGTTGTATTGGGTGTGTTGCGGACACAAGAGATTTCTTGTATTTGGTTGCAGGGTTGTTTGAGAGAGACCATCTTCATCCTACGCCTCCCACGGATTGATAAACCTTAGGTCATCCACTTGAGGAAAAATTGCTACTGTCCTACAAAACTCTGCGCTTGGAGGCCCAACACAAGTCTATAAGAATAAAGTTGCGTAGTAGACATCAGGTACAAGGTCCCATTCTGAGCCACACAAATGATAGGGAGAACACAAGTATTTCTTTCAGCAATAGCAACATTTGCTATATACAGGAACTTTGTCAACCAATAGTGCATCATTACCAAGCCAATTGAGGCAATCAAGGCCAAAACTAAGTACTAACCATGCCACTAATGCCTTGACCTAGAGCTATACAGCACAACCGTGGCTCGATGACCACATTCCCAGAGCAAGGGGAAGAATAGAGGAGGAACAAGAGAAGCCGGAAGGACTCACCTTCAATGTTTGTAGCCGATGCCGAACCACGCTGTCGCCGGTGATGAGATGTGGTAGAACCTACAACCGCGCACGCACCATGGACCTCGGCCACCCAACCCAATAAAAAGACTCCAATAAAAATAATATTGCAGAGTTTCCAAATCATCTAGCAAACTTTTCCTGGAAAGTTAAAGTAGCATGATCAGCAAAAATGCAAAACAGAAACAAAATAGTGCTGAAGAGAGGTACATTCAAGTTTATACAAAATATGGCAGCTTAGTAACAGGAAATGCTGGGAAATGATACTTGTTTTTGGAAATAGATGGATGCTCTCAACCAAGTAGTTGTACAACTGCGTATCACCAGAGACTAGCTCTCCTGCAGCTGGAATCACAAGATTGGAACATCCACATGACTCAATTACAAGCACAAGATCCTCCCTCCTTTCTTTAGAACTCTGAAACACACAAATCCTAATTAGGAGTAGATGTGAGAAACACACATCAATCAGAATTCAAAGACATAGAAAAGTCCTACAGCAAAAAATCTCCAAGAAAACAACATCAAGTCCGAACTTGCAAATCATTTGCAAGTTTGGAAAATAAAATACAAATATTTAAACAGATGGATACATCTAATTAGCAGCATACTGAAAACTCAAGAGATAAAAAATGTGACGATTGGTTCATCAAGAAAAAAAATCTGTCTTTACACCAGGTCATGGCATACGACTGGCCGAGAAGTGAGAAAGTATCCAAGATAGCAGTTTATCTCATCAGCATCCACCCAAAAGTACATGCATAGCAAATCCCATGGATCACTTGGTAAATGGAAAACAGCAGGTATTTATCACATCAAGGCACAACACATCCATCTCATAGGCAGAGGGAAATTGACTAGTTTATAACTAGCTAACAGCAACTTTAGCAACTACCAGAGCATCATTTGCAAAGCCCAATTGTGGCCAAACCGAAAACCTAAGTACCCAAGGCACAAAAAGTCCATGACCCAGAGCTATACAGGATAGCGGTGGGCCGTGGCTCGATGACCACGGAAAGGAGAGGAACTCAGGAGCACTCGCCTTTAATGTTTGAAGCCGAGTCCGAACGATGCTGTTGCCAGCACGGTGACGGCTGAGAGCTGGACGAAGATGAGACCGAGCCGAACCTACACGGCCAGCTGCTGCATCCTGTAGTACTGGCGGGTAGGGTGGGTGGCGATCCTGCCTGCATCCTGGCGACAAACTCCTCGTGAAACTAGGGAAGAATCTATGATTATCGAATTGAAGGCTACAGTTAGTCCCAATGACGGGAGATTTGATGATAACCCCCCATGCCACTTAAATTGTAGCAAAACTACGGAGACTGTTTCGACCCCTACTGTCCAGGTTCAAAACACACTGAACGGAGAGATAGACCTCCTGCCTGATGGACCTCTGCAGCTCCTTCTCCACCTGAGGACTGAGGGGCAGGGAGGGAGGCGCCGGAGTTGAAGAAGAGTCCTCCCCCCTATCAGGGAACCACGGTTGGAATCGAACAGAGAGAGAGGAAGGCGGGGAGAAGAGTAGCAGCGGACCTCCATTTCGTCGGCACCAGCAGGCAGGGTCGGTAGGAGCAGCGGAAGAACGGCGTCCCGAGAGATAAGAAGCACACGGCGGCCGCCCCCTCGGTCCTCCTCTCCCGGCGCAGCCCAGCTCGTCGACGGCGCGCATCCGGACGCGGCCATGGCGCCGCCCGACCTGCTCCGAATCGATCTGGGACGGCTCGGGTGGAGAGTGAGAGACGGTGAGTGGCGGGCGGCGTCGGTGGGTGAGAGGGCGGAGGAGCGGTGGGAGATATGGTCGTGCTCGTCGGTGGCCTTGGTGGTGGAGCGGCGGCGATGGTGGGAGAGGGAGAGAAGGACTGGATCGGCAGGCTGGTTTGGGCCATGGGTGGCGGCCGAGGGAGAGAGGGAGATGGGAACAGCGGCGGCTGAGGAGAAGAGGAGGCTCGTCGTGGTCCTCTGCAGCGACGGAGCCGCCGTCGCTTCGTTGAAGGTGGGTGGGAGGAGAGCCGGCGGCGGCGTGGGATTGGGGATTAGATTGGTCTTCTTCTTCTTTTTTTCTTTTTTTTTTTGGTTTGGGCTCTTCCTTTTCCATCGCTTTATTATTACTCCTTTTATTACGAGTGAGTCAATTCATTGATTGGCGCATGATGCCCTCCCACGAATTAATCCACGGATTAATCTCTTCCTTTTTCGCGAAAAAAATCCACTGATTAATCTAACGCCGGACAAATCACGCAGATTGTGTTCCATGTCTTCTAGTCTTTTTTTTTTGAGGGTCCATGTCTTCTAGTCTAGTTCTAGAAAAAGCCATCAAACTTTTACCCCGCCAAAACCTGACTAAAACACCCTCTTTTTTGTGTGTGTCTCGTGTGCTCGGCCTCACAGGCTACCACATTTTATTTTGTGGAGGAGCCGTCACGCTTTCCTCGATTATGGGGCACACAAATCTCGTTTCTCCTACTTAATACGCAGGAGGATTTCATTCTCGCTGCAATTGCTAGCGTCGATGTCGTCAGTCCGATGCCATCGATCAAACTGTTTTTCACTGTACTGCATATATAATGAAGGGTTAGAATCGATGATGGATCAGTCGTGCATGCATGGTAAAGAAAAAAATCAACAAAGACACCGGTTCGTGTCCTACCATAATTCATTGTCAAGGATAGCAACATTAACTAATTCGAGGTTTCATTACTTGTAACATTTTCACCTATTAGTTGTGCATGATGCTTTATTACGACACTATATTACCTATTACATTTTCTCTTATTAGTTGTGCATGATGCTACGCTTGATACCGTCCGCTCTCTGTTTTTTTTAATAAGGAACACGGGAAGGTGGGAGGCCTTGGCATCACCAATACCAAGCACATGAATTGGTGCCGGGGGAGAATTTGAGAAAGGGCCCACTAACGCACCTCATTGGCCGTCCTAGTGTGTGTGCACGTGTTGTCGGGTAAGTGGGCTTGCACCAATACTCAAGCAAATAATTTGAGAGAAAAAACAAAATAATAAATGCCTTGTTATTTTCTCCTTCACATTTTTATAAGCAAGTGGTCAAAGTTATGTGTTTGTGAAAACAAGGACCGTCCGATCTGAAGTATTACTTCGGTAGTGTTGGGAACGGGGCGACTACACGTTGGAAAAAAAACACGTCCATCGAATCCCGTGTGCGTTGTTTCTTCTTCATTTTCTTCCTTTTCATCCTCCCGACTGGTGGTGTCGGCAATCAAACCCCACTTTGCACCTGCACCATTAACTCTCATCCTCTCTTTTGTGACACCGCGACGACGTCCACGCCTCCCGCCAGAACCTTGTCGGGGTGGCCGATGTCTAATACCTGGTACTTTTTTCAAACGCGATATGGGAAATGACCGAGCAGCAGTAATAAGATAGCTATAACTATCATCCATATGACTAGAATGATCCAAATTGGAATCTAGTCCTTATTGTTATAGAGGAGTTTGTATGTTCGCTTCCTTGCTTATAGGTATTCACCCTCGCACGATCTCCTCTCCACGCCCACCACCTATTTCTCCCTACCACCTCAAGCACGCCCAGTCCCACGACACGAAAAAAACCAACTTAGGTTCAAGGAGGCACGCCGGACCGATTTAGAAAAAGCATCATACACATGCACCTCGGTAGAGGATTGCATCCCTCTTATTCACCTCTCAACCCGTCCAGGCTTCTGTATGCTAGTGCTCCCCTGCCCTAGTGCCACCCACAATCTCCTCGCCTCGCGTCATTTGCCTATTCATGCCTCCTTGCCGTGGTGCCAACCTTTGGCATGGTCGATGTCGCCGACCTCATGTTCGACTTAGCTCACGCAAGTGTTCATCTCCCCCGCAATTTCCAACCCACGAGAAATTGAATGGGAAACTTTCGAGGTGCACAATCATGGAGGAAACACATGGCGTGAGAAATTGGGAGGAAAAATTTCGGGCGAAACATACCAGGCAGAAAACAAATGATGCAAGAAATTGGGCAGGAAACTTTCGGGTGGAAAACACAGGGCGGGAAAGTTATCCCAGTCTAGAAATAAACCTACCTAGTTGAACACGTGTCACCACACTACGATCATATCGCACATAAAACAATAGATCACTGATTGAACAATTTGTAGTTGTGAGTCATTAAAATTCAGAATTTATCATTTGTGGTAATTGAATTGATCTATTTAGAATACATTTGGTAAAGTAAGGGAAACTTAACCAAATCCATAATTGTATGAATGGGCTATTTCATTCTTTTGGTCCTTCACTAACCCGACCTAATAGCCCTACAACCCAAAACACGAGAAATTGGGCGGCAAACTTTCAAGGTGCACATATCGTATTGGAAACACAAGGCGCGAGGTGCACGAGTCGATGATGGATCATTCGTGCATGCATGCATGGTAAACAAAAAATCATAGGGTGCATGCAACAAAGACATCGGTTCGTGTCGTACCATAATCCATTGTCAAGGATAGCAACATTAACTAATTCGATGTTTCATTACTTATAACATTTTCTCTTATTAGTTGTGCATGATGCTTTGTTAGGACACTTCATTACTTATAACATCGCCTCTTTATTAGTTTTGCATGATGCTTTATTGTTTATTATTTTATGATTAGAACAAATATAGTAATTATTATTTCATGTGTTGTTCCTTTGATATATTTTACTCGTATACCTCTACAACAATATTACGGTTATTCACGAATCATGCCTATCATTATTTCACGTGCTACCATGTTCAAGACGGGGAAGCCCTTCGGGCAACGGGACTGGGAGAGGAGCGACATATACATGACCTCCGAGCAGGCAATGGACTTGGCCACCGTTGCCTCCTCCAAAGATTCATCAGATGGGACTCGGGAAGGGGGTAGCGGCCAATTGTTGGGGAAGAGGGCCTGGATCGGGACCGGCGTCAGAGCCATCCTCCATCTGCGGCGTCTCAAATTCATCCTTGTCTTAATCAGCGAACAGCTGGGTGGCATCTCAAGCTGAGGACATGGGGCGAGTGCGTAGAGCGTCAGAACGCGGCGGTTCCGATGAGGAGAAATCCCGTTGTCGTATGGTGGATATCACGGATGATGATATGGGGCATCATGCCAGTGAACCGAGGCGCGCGAGCACAAGAGGGGTCGTCGTCGGACGCGCGGGACATGGCAGGTGTTAATGAGCTGGAGTAAGACACTAAGATCTAATTAGATAGATTTTGATGCTTTTGGATGGGAAGCATCGATTGCACGCATGCAGTGTTTTGTTGCGTTGCGCGTGCGTGAGTTTGAAGGGAAGGGTTGTGTATGTGCCAAAACACTAATTCTAGCGCCAAGGAGTGGTTGTTTGCTATGAGCGAGTCCCTCTCCCTGATAGAATTTACAAGAATGATCGTCACTCTTTGGGCGATCTGGAGCTCCCGACGAAAAGCTATACATGAGGATATTTTCCAGAGCCCCTGGTCTACGTACGGTTTTGTGAACTCTTATTTGAATTATATTCAGTTTTTGCAGAGAACTACTGGGATAGTGCAGGGAACTACTTTGGCTAGACCGAACCACTGGATCCCACCGCCGACGAGCTATGTAAAGATTAATGTCGACGCTGCGGTTTCTAGGAGTGGGGAGTTTGGCTCTGTGGGGGCGATATGTCGAGACCAAGATGGCATGTTCATTGGAGCTTCAACTTTGTTCTTCCCTCACACAGTTTTTTTTTTTGCAAGGTAAAGGGAGTTTTATTGCAACGGAATAGTGTTACAGTCAAAAGGCCACAAATCCTCAATACATAGTGGAACCGAGACTAACCACACAGCAGTTGTACTCTCGGTGCGGCTATACTGGGCTAGCCGATCTGCAACTCTATTTTGACTACGAGTAATTTTTTGAGGATAAAACTCCCTGCTACTCATTAACTCTTTAATCTCCCGAACCAAATGTCCATACGCCGAGCGCTCCAGACCAGTGTTTGATAAACAAGACAGTGCTTCAGATGAATCCGACTGAACAATTACTGGAAGAGTCGAATGTTTAATGGCTAGGGCCATCCCTTGCATGATCGCATGTATCTCTGCTTCCAAAGGATCATTGCAGTGGAAGATAACACGATAGGCAGAGAAGATAATACTACCTGCACTGTTCCTGAGGACCATACCAGCAGCTGCAGAACCATCTGAAGGCTGAAAGGACCCATCCACTGAAAGGGCGACGTGGCCGAGCTCTGGAGCTGGCCACGGCACTGTCGGAATAGACGTCTTCTCTATAGTGGTAGTGATAGCCGAAGATGGCATTTTTCCTTTGATAATCTCCTCTGAAGAGAAGCGTCCAGCCAGTATGACTGATTTGTAATAACTGTCAAGGAAATCCACCGTTACTTGGATTGGTGGAGTCTCCTTCCCATGAGTTTGGTCTGTACGTAGTTGCCATACACGCCAGATTAGCATAATGATCATGTCTCGTACGTCGTCCGAGCACCTGGACAGCAAGTGCAGGAGCCATTCCTTCCCGTTGTCCACGAGAAACTCATCAGGGGGAAGGGGCCATCTCTCCCGCATGCCAATCCAAATATTCCTGGCCTGAACACAAGTTACTAGAGCATGGAAAGTACCATCCTCCTCTATTCCACATACAGGACACGTTGAACGTTTGGCCAGATGCCTAAATACTTTGCATTTTTCCGTTGGTAGTGCAGCCGATGCAACCTTCCAAGCAGAAATTTTCTTCTTTTGAGGGACGGATGATTTCCATATGCAATTCCAGATCGAGCGAGTGCCATCCGGTGCTAAACTGGATGTGCCCCCCGCAACAGCGACATTCTGATCGCGTGTAGCCAGCCTATAAGCACTCTTGACTGTAAAAACACCACTCTTTTCAGGGTACAAGAGATAAAATCCGATCGCTGTCTTGGAGAAGTTCGGATCTTGAGGATATGCTGAATGTCCATAGACCAAAAATGATCACGTAATCGATCCAGTCTCCATGCTCCATTTCCATCCAAAAAGTCAGACACACGATTGAAGCGACAGTTACGCTTCGGCGTAATGGGTCGGTAGGAGGAGGGGCGAGGAATCCAAGGATCTCTCCAGGTTCTTATGGAAGCCCCATCACCTACCCGCCAAATAATTCCTTTCTTCAAAAGTTCAAGACCATGTAAAATACCTTTCCACACTGCTGAACCATTACCAGAAAACACAGTCTCTAATAGATGCCCCGATGGATAGTATTTAGCTTTCAGTAACCTTGCACATAGACTACTTGGAGAATCCAGGAGTCTCCAAGCTTGCTTCGCAAGGAGTGCCTGGTTGAAAGCCCTCATGTCTCTAAAGCCCATGCCACCCATGGGTTTGGGCAGTACTTTCTCTTTCCTTTCTCAACACCCCACCAGTATTGACGTATCATGCGAGTTAATTCATCACACACCGATGCAGGGAGTTTGAAAACACTCATAACATAAGCCGGAATAGCTTGAGCTACTGATTTGATTAAGATCTCTTTATTACCTGAAGACATATACTGCTCACTCCAGTCAATTAATCTCTTCCTCAATCTCTCCTGTAAGGTTTCAAATTTTCCTTTATGCATCCTTCCCTCTGGAACCGGGAGCCCTAGGTATTTAGGTTCAAAGATTTCTTGGGTAATATCCAGGACACTCTTCACCTCTGTAACAACTGAAGGCAAATAGTGATCAGAAAAAAGGATGGAATACTTTGATGGATTAATAAGCTGGCCAGTGGCCGCTGCAAATGTGTTCAACAAACCCTTTACCAAGACTGCCTGCTGTTCTGAAGCTTGAAAGAATAAGAGAGAGTCATCCGCAAATAACAAGTGAGATATTACAGGAGCACCTCTACAAATTTTGACCCCTTACAGACCATCTTCCGCCATGGATTTAGTAACCAAGGCTGACAATGCATCAGCAACAAAAAAGAAGAGGAAAGGGGATAGCGGGTCACCTTGTCGAAGCCCCCTAGAAGGACTAAAAGACTCCAAAAGCTTGCCATTAAACTTCACTGAATACTTGACCGAAGTCACACAAGCCATGACACGAGAAATCCAGTGCTGAGAGAAGCCCCACTTCATGAGAGCCTTTTCCAGGAACGCCCAATCCACCCTATCATAGGCCTTTGATAAATCAAGCTTATAAGCACAAAAAGCTGGTGAGTTCTCTGATAGCGACTGGATATGGTGAATACATTCAAAAGCAATAATAGAGTTATCGGAAATAAGCCTCCTAGGAATGAAGGCACTCTGGTTCTCCGATATAAGCTCCATAAGCAATGGTCGTAGCCTGTTCACCATACATTTGGACACAATTTTATAAACCATGTTGCACAAACTTATTGGTCGAAAATCCTTCAGTTCTTTTGGATGGGGAACCTTAGGAATCAACACAATAGCTGTGTCATTCACACCATCCGACATACTTCTAGTGACAAAAAAATCCTGGACAGCCGCAACAATTTCCGCTTTGAGCACCGCCCAATTTCTTTGATAAAACCGAGCCGGGAAGCCATCAGTACCCGGGGCCTTCAAGGGGCCAATCTGAAACAACGCATCAGAGATTTCCTTCTCTGAATATGGCTGAACTAAAGACTCATTCATTTCATTAGTAACCTTCGAGGTGATACAATCCAGGACCTCCCTCGGATCATGTGTAGGATCTTTAGTGTATACCTCCTTAAAGTAGGAGTTAGTCAGTCTCTCCATATCTGTAGGTGCACTGCACCATGAGCCATCAGCCTTCAAGAGTCGCTGGATATAATTCCTGCGAGCCCTCCACACTGCCCTCCTGTGCAAGTACGTAGTATTCCGCTCTCCCTCCTTCAGCCACGTAATACGTGACCTTTGGAGCCACAACATTTCCTCCCTGTAAAGCAGTTCGTCGAGTTGATTCATTTTCCTTCGGATATGCGATCGATCTGCCCCTGCTGTTTGTAATTCAGATAGTTGCGTTCTGAGCGTCTCAATTTCCTTCAGAACATTCCCAAAGTTTGCTTTACTCCATTGTTTTAATTCTTTCATTAGCTTTTACAAAGACACAGCTACCGACCCAAGACCACCGGTCGGTTTATTTTTCTCCCAAGCATTGGCAATTAATTCTGGAAGTGCTGGATGGCGCTCCCACATGATTTCGTACCTCGAGCTATGCTCCCTTCTCCGATGATCCCGGACGCCCTCAAGCTGCACCAAAAGTGGCATGTGGTCTGAACAAGACGACGCCAAATGATACACTCTTGCCGCCAGGAAAATGTCCTTCCATGCCTCGTCTGCACAGGCCCGGTCTAGCCGTACCTGTACATTGCAGTCACATTCTGACCATTATTGTATGTAAACGGGAGTCCACAAAGCCAAGGTCCTCCAGCTCACACACCTGCAGACAATCTCTAAACGCCACCATCTGTGACTCTGATCGTAAGGATCTGGATAGATGTTCGTGTTGCCACAACGCTTCGTTGTAGTCCCCACAAACGAACCATGGGTCCTCCGAGATTGCTCGAAGTCTAGATAAATGATCCCACATGATGTGTCTGTTCTCAACTCTTGGTTCCCCATAGATGAAGGTCCCTCCCCATGCAACACCAGAACCACCGTCAACAATATGAGCATCAATGTACCTACTGCATGCATCAAGTATATTAACTGTCAAGGATTCATCCCAAAATAGAGCTAAACCTCCACTTTTCCCATTACTATCCACACCATGGAAACCTTTCAGACCAAGTCTCCATTTAAGTTTCTCAATCTTTCCTGACGCTTGCCTTGTTTCACAAAGAAAGACAAGCTTGGGGATATTGGCTTTAGAGAGGGCCAAAACCTCACGAACTGTCCGGCGGTTCCCCCCACCCCGGCAGTTCCATGATAGTATATTCATTGCTTCCAGCGGTCCTCCTCGAGGGAGGCCGCCGATATCTCATTGTTGTCGCTGTCCTTGGAGAGTTTCACACGCTTACTGCTTGAGCTGCTGCTCGTAGGTGAATTAGTCTCCTTGAGATCCATGCCGCTTCCATCAGTGATAGCAAGCAGCATCTTTGGCTGAGCTGAAGCATCATTAACTCCATGTCCAGCCACATCCATGTTCAACCTCTTCCTTGTGTCCTTGTCCACTTCCATCCTACCACTAGGGTTCTTCACCGGGCTTGATGCCGTATCCAAGGTCTCTGGGTCGATCCTCTCCTGCCCGGGGTCAATGGGAGCAACTTGACTTCCAACCTTCCCCGAGGAAGGGCAAGGTCCGGTCGTCCTGCCGGAATTTGATTCTGCCCGGGGCTTGTTGGGAGCATCTGCATACAACCATGTTGGGGAACGTGCAATTTCAAAAAATTTCCTACGCTCACGCAAGATCTATCTAGGAGACGCATAGCAACGAGAGGGGGAGAGTGTGTTCACGTACCCTCGTAGACCGAAAGCGGAAGCGTTAGTTTAACGCGGTTGATGTAGTCGAACGTCTTCGCGATCCAACCGATCAAGCACCGAACGTACGACACCTCCGAGTTCAGCACATGTTCAGCTCGATGACGTCCCACGAACTCTTGATCCAGCAGAAGGTCGAGGGAGAGTTTCGTCAGCACGACGGCGTGGTGACGGTGATGGTGATGTGATCCGCGCAGGGCTTCGCCTAAGCACTACGACGCTATGACCGAAGGAGTAAACTGTGGAGGGGGGCGCCGCACACGGCTAAGAGAATAACTGATGTGCTTTGGGGTGCCCCCCTGCCCCCGTATATAAAGGAGGAGAGGGAGAGAGGGCCGGCCTAGGGCGCGCCCAAGTGGGGGGGGGGGAGTCCAACTAGGACTCCTAGTCCTAGTCGCCCCCCTTCCTTTCCAACGGAGGGGGAAAGAGGGAAGTGGAGGGAGAGAGAGACGGAGAAGGAAAGGGGGGCCGCGCCCCCTCCCCCTTGTCCAATTCGGACTCCACATGGGGGGGGGGCGCCACCTCCTGTGGCCTGCCTCCTCCTCTTCACTATGGCCCATAGGCCTCATCATTCCCGGGGGGGGGGGGTTCCGATAACCCCTCGGTACTGCGAAAAATACCCGAAACGATCCGGAACTATTCCGGTATCCGAATATAACCTTCCAATATATCAATCTTTACCTCTCTACCATTTCGAGACTCCTCGTCATGTCCGTGATCTCATCTGGGACTCCGAACAATCTTCGGTCACCAAAACACATAACTCATAATACAAATCGTCATTGAACGTTAAGCGTGCGGACCCTACGGGTTCGAGAACTATGTAGACATGACCGAGACACATCTCCGGTTAATAACCAATAGCGGAACCTAGATGCTCATATTGGCTCCTACATATTCTACGAAGATCTTTATCGGTCAAACCGCATAACAACATACGTCATTCCCTTTGTCATCGGTATGTTACTTGCCCGAGATTCGATCGTCGGTATCAACATACCTAGTTCAATCTAGTTACCGGCAAGTCTCTTTACTCGTTTCGTAATGTATCATCCCGTAACTAACTCATTAGTTACATTGCTTGCAAGGCTTATAGTGATGTCCATTACCGAGAGGGCCCAGAGATACCTCTCCGATACACGGAGTGACAAATCCTAATCTTGATCTATGCCAACCCAACAAACACCTTCGGAGACACCTATAGAGTATCTTTATAATCACCCAGTTACGTTGTGATGTTTGATAGCACACAAGGTGTTCCTCCGGTATTCGGGAGTTGCATAATCTCATAGTCAGAGGAATATGTATAAGTCATGAAGAAAGCAATAGCAATAAAACTAAACGATCAATATGCTAAGCTAACGGATGGGTCTTGTCCATCACATCATTCTCTAATGATGTGATCCTGTTCATCAAATGACAACACATGTCTATGGTTAGGAAACATAACCATCTTTGATAAACAAGCTAGTCAAGTAGAGGCATACTAGGGACACTTTGTTTTGTCTATGTATTCACACATGTATCAAGTTTCCGGTTAATACAATTCTAGCATGAATAATAAACATTTATCATGATATAAGGAAATATAAATAACAACTTTATTATTGCCTCTAGGGCATATTTCCTTCAGTCTCCCACTTACACTAGAGTCAATAATCTAGTTCACATCGCCATGTGATTAACACGAATAGTTCACATCACCATGTGATTAACACCCAAAGGGTTTACTAGAGTCAGTAATCTAGTTCACATCGCCGTGTGATTAACACCCAAAGAGTACTAAGGTGTGATCATATTTTGCTTGTGAGAGAAGTTTAGTCAATGGGTCTGTCACATTCAGATCCGTATGTATATTTGCAAATTTCTATGTCTACAATGCTCTGCATGGAGCTACTCTAGCCAACACTAGTAGAAAACAGGGCTTTGGTCCAGGCCAGCCCAGCCCATTAGTCCCGGTTCAGTCAAGAACCAGGACACATGGGGGCATACGTCCCGGTTCGTGCGCCCAGGGGGCCGGCCAGGGCTCGTGGGGCATTGGTCCCGGTTCGTCTGGACCCTTTGGTCCCGGTTCCAGACACGAACCGGGACCAATGGGCCTCGCTCCTGGCCCACATCCATTGGTCCCGGTTCGTGGCTGGAACCGGGACCAAAGGGTGGCCTTTAGTCCCGGTTCCAACCACGAACCGGGACCAATGTTGTGCCTATATATACCCCTCGCCCGCGAGCAGAGCACTCCACTACTCTGTTTTTTCTGGCCGGCGAGGGGAGGTGTTTGTGGTGCTCTAGCTCACCTCCTATGCACATGAGGTGTTCGATGAAATGCCCGAGCAACACTACTTAAGCTTTCTCCTCTCCAAACTCGACCTTCAAGCTCCATTTTTCTCAAGATTTGTCTAGGTTTAGCGGTCCGTCACGTCCCGTCCCCGTCTTCACCGCCGTCGATCGCCCGCGCCGATCTCGTCACCGGCATAACCGTGGTGAGCCTCTTGTTCTTATCTTCTTTCTAAAAGAAAAAAATTCTTACTTGTATGATTTACATAGATACTTGTATAATTTTCTTACTTTTATTATTGTTTGTTATTATATAGTGCGATGGTTTTGGTATCCGCCCCCGTCGGCCCTCGTCCTGTCTATGATTCGGATGTGGTATATATTATATTTTATAACTATTTGGTTCATTTGTTGTTTATGACAATTATGCCGACCAACGTGACATAGATTTTTTTTATCTAGGAGGTATGTGAACCGGAAATTCCAACCGACCCTATTGTCGAGAGGTTAAATTTAGTTGAAGAAGAAAACAATTACTTGAAGGAAAAATTGAGGAGGAGAAGATGATATTGGAGTTGCATGTTGCGGATGTCGTCGATGATCACAAGATCAAGATGGATGCAATGCGCTTCAAGATTAGAAAGTATAGAAAATATGCCATTCATACCGAGGCTTGGTATCATTATGCCGTTGGATCAATTGTTACCTTGGTTGCGATTATGATCGCATTTGTTGTTGCATTGAAATGTTTTACATAGTTTCAATAATGTATGGTTTAATTAGATGCTCTGAAGAGCTATATGTTGTTCAATGAGAACTATGTATGTACTTTGGTTTTAATGTGATGATGAACTTCTATTAATTTGGTCACTTATCTGTTCATGATGTTTTGTAATGGTTTTTGACACACTTAATTATATATAATGCACGCAGATGAACCGGCAATGGATGTACGGTGACAGACGCAACTCTGAGTACATTAAGGGTGTGCATAATTTTCTCGAAGTGGCTGAGGCAAACAAGCAGAATGGTTTTATGTGTTGTCCATGCCCTATATGTGGGAATACGAAGTCTTACTCTGACCGGAAAATCCTTCACACCCACCTGCTTTATAAGGGTTTCATGCCACACTATAATGTTTGGACCAGGCACGGAGAAATAGGGGTTATGATGGAAGACAGCGAAGAAGAAGAGGACGATGACAACTATGTGCCCCCTGAATACGATGATGCTGCAACGGGGGAAGCTGAAGATCAAGAGGAACCAGACGATGTGCCCGATGATGATCTCCGCCGGGTCATTGTTGATGCAAGGAGACAGTGCGAAAGTGAAAAGGAGAAGCTGAAATTCGATCGCATGTTAGAGGATCACCAAAAAGGGTTGTACCCCAATTGCGAAGATGGCAACACAAAGCTCGGTACCGTACTGGAATTGCTGCAGTGGAAGGCAGAGAATGCTGTGCCTGACAAAGGATTTGAGAAGCTACTGAAAATATTGAAGAAGAAGCTTCCAAAGGATAACGAATTGCCCGACAGTACGTACACAGCAAAGAAGGTCGTATGCCCTCTAGGATTGGAGGTGCAGAAGATACATGCATGCCCTAATGACTGCATCCTGTACCGTGGTGCGTACGAGAATTTGAACGCATGCCCAGTATGCGGTGCATTGCAGTATAAGATCAGACGAGATGACCCTGGTGATGTTGACGGTGAGCCCCCCAGGAAGAGGGTTCCTGCCAAGGTGATGTGGTATGCTCCTATAATACCACGGTTGAAACGTCTGTTCAGAAACAAAGAGCATGCCAAGTTGATGCGATGGCACAGAGAGGACCGTAAGAAAGACGGGAAGTTGAGAGCACCCGCTGACGGGTCGCAGTGGAGAAAAATCGAGAGAAAGTACCGGACTGAGTTTGCAGGTGACCCAAGGAACGTATGGTTTGGTTTAAGCGCGGATGGCATTAATCCTTTCGGGGAGCAGAGCAGCAATCATAGCACCTGGCCCGTGACTCTATGTATCTATAACCTTCCTCCTTGGCTGTGCATGAAGCGGAAGTTCATTATGATGCCAGTACTCATCCAAGGCCCTAAGCAACCCGGCAACGACATTGATGTGTACCTAAGGCCATTAGTTGAAGAACTTTTACAGCTGTGGAATGGAAACGGTGTATGTGTGTGGGATGAGCACAGACAGGAGGAATTTGACCTGCATGCGTTGCTGTTTGTAACCATCAATGATTGGCCTGCTCTCAGTAACCTTTCAGGACAGACAAACAAGGGATACCACGCATGCACACACTGTTTAGCTGACACCGAAAGTATATACCTGGAAAAATGCAGGAAGAATGTGTACCTGGGGCATCGTCGATTTCTTCCGACCAACCATCAATGTCGAAAAAAAGGCAAGCATTTCAAAGGCGAGGCAGATCACCGGAAGAAGCCCGCCATGCGTACTGGTGATCACGTACTTGCTATGGTCAAGATTTACACGTAATCTTTGGAAAGGGTCCCGGCGGACTATCTGTTCCGAATGACGCTGAGGGACGCGCTCCCATGTGGAAGAAGAAATCTATATTTTGGGACCTACCCTACTGGAAAGACCTAGAGGTCCGCTCTTCAATCGACGTGATGCACGTGACAAAGAACCTTTGCGTGAACCTGCTAGGCTTCTTGGGCGTGTATGGAAAGACAAAAGATACACCGGAAGCACGGGAGGACCTGCAACGTTGGCACGAAAAAGACGGCATGCCTCCAAAGCAGTATGAAGGTCCTGCCAGCTACGCTCTTACCAAAGAAGAGAAGGAAATCTTCTTTGAATGCCTGCTCAGTATGAAGGTCCCGTCTGGCTTCTCGTCGAATATAAAGGGAATAATAAATATGGCAAAGAAAAAGTTTCAGAACCTAAAGTCTCATGACTGCCATGTGATTATGACGCAACTGCTTCCGGTTGCATTGAGGGGGCTTCTACCGGAAAACGTTCGATTAGCCATTGTGAAGCTATGTGCATTCCTCAATGCAATCTCTCAGAAGGTGATCGATCCAGAAATCATACCAAGGCTAAGGAGTGATGTGGCGCAATGTCTTGTCAGTTTCGAGCTGGTGTTCCCACCATCCTTCTTCAATATCATGACGCACGTCCTAGTTCATCTAGTCGACGAGATTGTCGTTCTGGGCCCCGTATTTCTACACAATATGTTCCCCTTTGAGAGGTTCATGGGAGTCCTAAAGAAATATGTCCGTAACCACGCTAGGCCAGAAGGAAGCATCTCCATGGGCCATCAAACAGAGGATGTCATTGGGTTTTGTGTTGACTTCATTCCTGACCTTAAGAAGATTGATCTCCCTCAATCGTGGTATGAGGGGAGACTGACTGGAAAAGGCACGCTAGGAGGGGACTCAATAATATGCAGGGACGGGCATTCTTGGTCTCAAGCACACTACACAGTTCTACAGAACTCTACCTTGGTGACCCCGTATGTCGATGAACACAAGAACATTCTGCGCTCCAAACACCCGGAGCAGTGTGACGACTGGATTACATGTGAACACATCAGGACTTTCGGCAGTTGGTTGGAAACACATCTCAGAGGTGACAACACTGTTTCTGATGAGCTGTACTCGTTGTCCAGGGGACCATCTTCGACTGTATTGACTTACAAAGGATACGAGATAAATGGGAATACATTTTACACGATCGCCCAAGATCAAAAGAGCACTAACCAAAACAGTGGTGTCCGCTTTGATGCAGCAACCAAGAGGGGAAAGGACACATATTATGGTTACATAGTGGACATATGGGAAAACTTGACTACGACATGATTTTAAGGTCCCTTTGTTTAAGTGCAAATGGGTCAATCTGTCAGGAGGCGGGGTACAGGTAGAGCCACATTACGGAATGACAACAGTGGATCTGAACAATCTTGGGTACACAGACGAACCATTCGTCCTAGCCAATGATGTGGCGCAGGTTTTCTATGTGAAGGACATGTCTACCAAACCGAGAAAAGAAAAGATAAGGAAGCGAATACATCATACGATGAGCCAAAGCGCCACATAGTTCTTCAGGGAAAAGAGACATCGTGGGAGTGGAGGGTAAGACAGACATGTCTGAAGATTATGAAAAGTTTCATGAAATTCCTCCCTTCAAAGTCAAGGCTGACCCAAGCACCCTGTTAAGCGATGAAGAATATCCATGGTTATGGCGCAATAAGCAAAGGACCCAAGCAGAAGAAGAAAAGTGAAGACAGATGAAGTCAGAAGGGATGAAAATGATGATGTGGCTTTGAATGGTTCATTTTGAGCACACAAAAGTCTGGAGTTCAAATTAGTTCAAAAAAATGAAATCCCTTTGTAACAGGTGTAGTTTTTTGTCCGAAACCCTGATACTTCGAAAGAGATTGTCCATTTTCAACCTCTTCAGAGTTTTAGCACATGCTATGTAGGTGAAATGATGATATCATGCTCATTTTCAACCTCTTCAGAGTTCATTTGAAGTGCTTTTCAATTTTTAAACCTCTTGTATTATTGAAACTAAAATTATATAAAATTTAATGCAACTAAATTATCAAAGTATTTTCTCTTCAAAACATTAAAAGAAAAGAATTTTCATAAATAAAAAAAAAAGCAAAAAATAAAAAAAATAAATAAGTAGAAACAAAATAAAATAAATAAGTAGAACACAAATAAACTTTAATAAATAAGTAGAAACAAAAAAAATAAAATAAAATTTAATAAATAAATAAAAATAGCAACAGTAAGTATTTTTTGTAAGTAGAACAAAATAAAAAAATAAAGCAACAAAGAAAACAAAATAAAAATAAAAAAAGTGCCGCCTACTAGGCCACCACGGCCTGAATACGTAGAAACCAACCATGGCCAGGATTCAGGCCCGCAGCAGGCCCAGTAGGCCACAGGCACATAGTGGAGTTTATGCCCGAAAGCCTGCAGTTGAGAGGAGTCGAGAGAGTGGGCGCAACAGCGCTTATAAACCACTCCGAGCGCTCTCAACTAACGAGGTGGGACTAAACTTTTGGCCGCGACGCGAGAGCACAAGGCTTTTTGTCCCGGTTTGTGGCACCACCGGGACTAAAGGGGGGCATTGGTACGGTTCGTGACACCAACCGGGACCAATGCGCCCTTTAGTCCCGGTTGGTGCCACCAACCGGGACCAAAGGTCCTGCTTCCCGCCCTTGGGCTGCTGAAAAGAGACCTTTGGTCCCGGTTGGTGGCACCAACCGGACTAAAGGGGTCATAGTCCCGGTGGTGTCACGAACCGGGACCAATGCTTCGTGATATAAGCAAGACTGTGAAAAATTTCAGTTTCATCGCAGTTCCCCGACGCCGCCAGGCTGCCCCGACGCCGTCGCCGTCGCCCGTGCCCTGCCCCGCCCCCGAGCCCACGCGACGCCGTCCGCCGCCACCCACGCCGTCGCCGTCCGCGCCCCCGAGCGCGCCCGGCCGCGCCCCTGCGGCCCGGCCCGCCCCCACCGTCGCCGTCGCCGTCCGCCGCCACCGAGCGCGCCCGGCCGCGCCCCTGCGCCCCGGCCCGCCCACCGCCCCCACCGTCGTCGCCCCGCCGTCGCACTCGCCGGCCGCCGCCGCTTTTGAGCCGCCGCCGCCCCGGCTCTGTGTATATGATGATTTTTTTTTTCATATTTTATATGATGAATTTTTTGTTCATATATAATAATGTATATATGTATGTATGTGGCATATGTATGTATGGATGTTTCATATATGTATTAATTTTTTGTCGAGCATCTTCTTTTGTTCATATATGCATTTTTTTTTGTTCATATTGTGTATTAATTTTTTGTTCATATGTATTTTTTTTCATAGCATTTTTTCCATGTATTATGTATGTGGTTAGTATGTATAGATGGATATCATTTTTTCCATGTATGTATGTCGTTGTCGATATACCCCCTCCGATAACATTTTTTTCTTGTATGTATGTCGTGTCGATATACCCCCTCCCCGAAACTTCAACATGAGGGGGGAGGGTCGATATACCCCTTCCCCGAAACATTTTTTTATTGTATGTGGCTATATGTATGTCGTTGTCGATATAGCCCCTCCCCGATAACTTTGCCATGAGGGGGGGGGGGTCGATTACCCCCTCCCCGATAACATTTTCTAAGTTACTAAGTAAAATGTTCACCCCCCTCTCGATATACCCCTCCCCGATAACTTCAACCTGAGGTGGGGGGGGGTCGATATACCCTTCCCCGATAACATTTTTTTTATAGTATGTCTTGTCGATATAGCCCCTCCCGATAACTTTGACAGAGGGGGGGGGGGGTCGATATACCCCTCCCGATAACATTTTTTCTCTAAGTTACTAAGGTAAAATGTTCACCCCCCTCTCGATATACCCCCTCCCGATAACTTCAACATGAGGGGGGGGGGGTAGGTGCGATATATCCCTTCCCCGATAACATTTTTTTAATATGTTTGTGGCTATATGTATGTCGTTGTCGATATAGCCCCTCCCCGATAACTTTGACATGAGGGGGGGGGGGTCGATATACCCCCTCCCCGATAACATTTTTTTCTAAGTTACTAAGGTAAAATGTTCACCCCCCTCTCGATATACCGGGCGACCAACTCTCCAGGCCACCCAAACCCTAGAAAAAAAGCGTTGTCGATCTCCTACCCCCTCCCGCCCCTACCCGACAAACTCTCGAGGCCACCCAAACCACTAGAAGATAACTCTGGTAACTTCGACATGAGGGGGGACGTCGATCAACCCCCTCTCGCCCGAACAAGTCTATGTATTATTTTATATCGCGGTGGACATATATCAAAGTTTGATCATATGTCAAAGTTTGAAGTTTGAATTTTGACATATGCAACATTTGATCATATATCAAAGTTTGATCATATGTCAAAGTTTGAATTTTGACATATGCAACATTTGATCATATGTCAAATTTGATCATATGTCAAAGTTTGAATTTTGACATATATAGACTTATCAAGAATGCCCCCATTATGGATGTGCACAAGTTGATCCAATTTTTTTTCTGATCTCATATATATATATATTCTTCTATATGTCACGTTGTCTGTCAAAGTATTGAAGAAATCCATGGCTTCATCATTAGTCGGAAGTAACAGGCGTATGATGCTATGAAGCTCTTCAAAGTTGTTTTGGAACGGAGTTCCGGATAGAATAATTCGCCTTTTGGTATGAATTTCAGCAAAGGCCTTCCAAATAGCGATATTCGGAAGGCTCTTTGCTGAACTTTGTACCAAAAAGCGAATTATTCTATCGGGAACTCCATTCCAAAACAACTTTGAAGAGCTTCGTACCATTATACGCCTGTCATTTCCGGCTAATGATGAAGTCATGGTTTTCTTGAATTCTTTGACACTAGACAACGTGACATATAGAAGGGTAGATGAGATCAGGAAAAATATGGACCATTTTCTGCACATCCAGAATGGCGTCATTTTGTTAAATCCCTTGTCGGTCCGGACGTCGGACATTCATGAGAGAGGCGGTCTGTAGAAGAGTTGTCGAGGCCACCCCAAACCGTAGAAGCGTCGAGCTAGCTAGGTCTACGTTTGCACTAATATATCCATCTGTCATGTTTGTATATTAATTGCCATGTTGTAATATTTGCAGAAACTATGGAGCACCGAGACATCGAAGGAGAACAGTTGTTGGGGGACATAATCCTCGGCGGAGGTGATATCTTGTCGTATCTCAACGACACCGATGGTCTGGAAGGAGAGGGTGAAGCAGGCTCCGGTGATCGAACAATGGAGGTGGAAGGACATGATTATGATGGCTCCGATGAGCAAACGGAGGAAGGAGCTGTTGCAAAGTCCGGTGAGGTATATATATTAATTAAGCCTGTGCTGACTAGCTAATTGATGCATTAATTGTTTTGGTATGTACACATATTAACTCTCTTCTTTCTTCTTTTCTAGCCCTCCGGATCGAGCCAAACTTCGGTAACGAGACGAGGCCCGAAGAAAAGGTTGCGCCAGGATGAAAGGTTCACGATCATAGCAATCAAGGGCGATGGCCAACCGATTGAACCCAGCCGGACCAAGGAAGCATCTTTTGCTCAGTGCGGGGTTCTTGTTAGGGACATGATCCCGATCAGCATCCACCAATGGAATAAGCCTAAGAGCGAAGACCCTCAAGTGTCTTTTGTCAACGATAGACAGAAAGATGGTCTTTGGACCGCGCTGAAGGCAAATTTCACCCTACCGCCAGAGGAGGATCTGGATAAGCCAGTTATAGAGCCATTGGTCAAGGCTCATGCTCTTAAGAAGATGGCAGATCTATTCAGGAGGTGGAAGAATGAGTTGAAATCAACATTTGTCGACAAAGGGAAGACTCCAGAATTCATCGGCCGATTTGAGAAGATAAGAGATCACTGGCCCGCATTTGTGGCCCACAAGACATCGGAGAAGAGTAAAAAGATGTCAGCAACAAACAAGAAAAATGCTGCAAAGAAGGAGTATCACCATCGCACGGGGTCAGGTGGCTACCTCAAAGCCCGGCCGTTGTGGGACAAGGCTGAGAAGGACCTGCTTGATAAAGGGGTCGAACCAGAGACATTGAACTGGCCAGACTGTTCAAGGACTTGGTTCTTCGGGGTTGGGGGAACCTTGGACCCTGAAACAGGGAAGTGCCATTGGACGAAGGAGCAACTTGAAATACCCGTCAAGAAGCTTCAGAAGTATATCGCCGCAGCGCAGGAAGGGACGTTCGTTCCCGACAGAGAGAACGACGAGCTCACACAGGCCCTCGGGAATCCTGAGCACCCAGGACGAACACGAGGCACGACAGGCTCCGTTGCGTGGAGGGTTGGGTTTCCCAGCGCAGGCGGTTACAAAACCCGGGAGAGGAGGAGGAAAGTGGAGCAGATGGAACTACAGTCGCCGAATGCAAGGGTACGAGCACTAGAGGAACAAGCACTACTAGTTCAGAGCCAGCGACCTGCCGGAGCTACCCCAGAAGCTACCCCTCCATCTCAGCGGAGAAGCAGCGTGGCTTCCACCGAGGTCCTTCAGCAGCCTGACTTCACGGCTCCCAGCTACCCCGTGGATGCTATTACGGAGGCTCAAGATTGCCACCTTATGACGCAATGGCAGCACCTCAAAGTCAAGGCGGCTGTCGGCTCTGTTACACCTCCTCAACCCGGCGCATGTTTTCACTGCCTTCCGATTCCACAAGGCTATGCTGTTGTGATGGTCGATGAAATAACGGAGGGATTTGAGGAGCTCCAGCTTGACCACCCTACTGGTGAAGGGGAGACTCAGCTGGGTCTTGCTCTGAAGACTCCATGTCTATGGCGGAAGGAGCTCATCAACCTTCCGAACTGGACGCCTCCGCCTCCTTCTCCGGCGAGTCAGGGCACTCCGCCTCCTCCTCTAGCGAGTGATCAGGGCACTCCGCCTCCTTCTCCGGCTGCTTCAGCGCATGGCGGCACTCCGCCTCCTTCTCCGCCTACGCCGGCGCGTCCAAGCAGCCCGCCTCCTTCTCCGCCTCGTCAGCAACAGCGGAAGACAGCCGCCGCCGCTCCGGCTGCTCCGGCGCATCGTAGCACTCCGCCTCCTTCTCCGCCTCGTAAGCAACGAAGGAAGACAGCCGCAGCCACTCCGACTGCTCCGGCGTCTAGCAGTACAGCCAGAGGCGGGAGGCAATACAGATTCGGTCCGACTCTCACGCCTCTAGAGAAGTTACCATACGAGATGACCGATGAGGAAAACGCGGAGATCTGTAAAGCCCAAGTGAGGGACTTTTTTGCAAAGAAAAATCCACCTCCGGAGGAGAAGATGGATCCGGTGAAATTGAAGCGCACTATGAAGAACCTGAAGCGACCACCACCGCCTCCGCCGGATGACAACCATGTCCGCGCTCTTAAAAAGGCAGTGGAAGGAGCGCGCCGGTCGGGAACTACTTCAACTGACAAAAGGTTACAAGAACGAAGAAGTGGGAACAAAATTCCCCAGCTCGGCGAACAGGCAAACCAATCGTGCCCCCCGCTCAAGGTGTCTAGCGATATCGTTGCAAATCTGCCGGGGATGCTGCCCGGTACCAATCCTGGTGATTACCTGCCCGACGATGCACATTTTGATACAATGGAGGTGGACGAACACAAATACCAGTACGGGAAGCCTCTCGTCAGACCTGGTGATCCTCCTCTAACAACGATGATGCGAAGATTCCATAAGTGGTACATGGACACCTGCAAGTCTGGGAAGGATATTTTGACGCTGAGAGTTAAAGAGGAGCACGACCTCGTTGGAATTGATCTGTTGTCTGTTCCATTTGAGGAGGTCTTCCAGTTTTTCAATCAACAGGACCTCGATAAAATAATCATCACTTGCTACTATCTGTAAGTACTATACTTCTATAATTAAGTCTCTATATATAGCTCAGCTCTTTCATTGCATGTATATATAATTATCCTCACTATATTATGCAGATTGAAGATCGTCGAGTGCAGAAATGCACAAATCTATGATATTGGGTTCATTAACACAAATCTCATAGATGAATGGACGGTTACATATAATCCGAAAGAAACTGAGGCCAACTTGCTACAATCGTTGCTTAAAAATCAAAACAAAGATAAAATACTCTTTCCTTACAACTTCAAGTGAGTTTTACTGTCTTCTGCATATTCGGTTTCCATTATTACTCGAGGTTATAGTAATGTAATTGATGAGTTATGCATGCGTGTGCAGCTTCCACTTTATTCTCCTAGAGATTAAGCTTGAGCAGGGACTAGTAACCGTCTTAGACTCAAAACGAAAAGATCCCAAGGAGTATGCGGCCATGACTGAAATGCTCAAGAAGTAAGTTCAATCGATCATTATCGCACCATATCGGCAACTTTGTTCATTTCCTGATATCAAGTAATTATTTTCTTTGTCTCACAGGGTTTGGAAAGTGTTCACCGCAGAAGTTCCGGGACTGCCGGGGGATCTGCGATTTACACACCCGAAAGTAAGTACTACTAGCTAGTTCCGCGCATCTCCCATTGATTCTAGCTAGTTTCATCAATACCATTTATAATGCTTGATTATCAGTTTGATTGACCTCTATTTCTTGTAAAGTGGTTGTGGCAGGAAGGCGGGAATAATTTTTGTGGATACTACGTTTGCGAGTACATCTACAACGCAACGACCTCTAAGCGGGGCTACTCTGAAAAACAATATGAAGTGCGTAAGCAATAATATTCACAATTTTATTTTATTACCATCATTTGTGTTGAGTTTCATTCATATATATGTATTGACCCCCTTCTTTCTTGACTGGATTCTTTCTTGACCAGGTCATCAATCCAGCCGGAGAATACCATGTGGAACTTGACATCAGATGTTAGGGATCTTATATTGTATATATGTAGCTAGTAGCATCGGATAGATATACGAAAACTTGTTGTTCGACCAATCTCTCGGAGAAGGAGGAGGTCGATCACTTCTCTCTGTATATGTTCATGACGATCTTCTGTACTTAATGGTTTCCTTCTTTTGCTTACTAGCTAGCGTGTCGAGTCCTCTCTATACGTATAGTACGTAGCATCGACCAAGCACGAAGATAAGAGAGGACACTTCTCTCTATTAGCTAGCTAACACAATATATGAAACCCCTAAATTAACCCTACAAAACCCCTAACCCCCCCCCTTCAAAAAAAAAACAAAAACCCCAGCTCCTGAGCTGCTGACACGTGGATGATCTTTGGTCCCGGTTGGTGTTACCAACCGGGACTAAAGACCCTCCTCTCTGGGCTCGCCGCAGCGGCCACGTGGAGCCCATCTGTCCCGGTTCGTATAAGAACCGGGACTAAAGATGTTGGGCTTTAGTCCCGGTTCCCGAACCGGGACAAATGGGCCTTATGAACCGGGACAAATGGGCCTTTTTCTACTAGTGCAATTTGCTCCCATATTCAATGTGTATCTAGATTGAGACTTAGAGTCGTCTGGATTAGTGTCAAAGCTTGCATCGACGTAACCCTTTACGACAAACTCTTTATCACCTCCATTACCGAGAAACATTTCCTTAGTCCTCTAAGGATAATTTTGACCTCTGTCTAGTGATCTACTCCTGGATCACTATTGGTACCTCCCTGCCAGACTTATGGCAAGGTACACAATAGGTTTGGTACACAGCATGGCATACTTTATAGAACCTATGACTAAGGCATAGGGAATGACTTTCATTCTCTCTCTATCTTCTGCCGTGGCCGGGCTTTGAGTCTTACTCAACTTCACACCTTGCAACACAGGCAAGAACCCTTTCTTTGACTGATTCATTTTGAACTTCTTCAAAATCTTGTCAAGGTATGTGCTTTGTGAAAGTCCTATTAAGCGTCTTGATCTATCCCTATAGATCTTGATGCTCAATACTTAAGCAGTTTCATCGAGGTCTTTCTTTGAAAAACTCCTTTCAAACACTCCTTTATGCTTTCCAGAAAATTCTACATCATTTCCGATCAACAATATGTCATTCACATATACTTATCAGAAAGGCTGTAGTGCTCCCACTCACTTTCTTGTAAATACAGGTTTCACCGTAAGTCTGTATAAAACTATATGCTTTGATCAACTCATCAAAGCGTATATTCCAACTCTGAGATGCTTGCACTAGTCCATAGATGGATCGCTGGAGTTTGCACACTTTGTCAGCACCTTTAGGATCAACAAAATCTTCTGGTTGCATCATATACAACTCTTCTTTAAGAAATCCATTAAGGAATGCAGTTTTGACATCCATTTGCTAGATTTCATAAATGTGGCAATTGCTAACATGATTCAGACAGACTTAAGCATCACTACGAGTGAGAAAATCTCATTGCAGTCAACGCCTTGAACTTGTCAAAAACCTTTTGCGACAATTCGAGCTTTCTAGATAGTAACACTACCATCAGCGTCCGTCTTCCTCTTAAAGATCCATTTATTCTCTATGGCTCGCCGATCATCGGGCAAGTCAACCAAAGTCCATACTTTGTTCTCATACATGGATCCCATCTCAGATTTCATGGCCTCAAGCCATTTTGCGGAATCTGGGCTCATCATCGCTTCCTTGTAGTTCATAGGTTCATCATGGTCTAGTAACATGACTTCCAGAACAGGATTACCGTACCACTCTGGTGCGGAACGTACTCTGGTTGACCTACGAGGTTCGGTAGTAACTTGATCTGAAGTTTCATGATCATCATCATTAACTTCCTCAATAATTGGTGTAGGCATCAGTGGAACTGATTTCTGTGATGAACTACTTTCCAATTCGGGAGAAGGTACAATTACCTCATCAAGTTCTACTTTCCTCCCACTCACTTCTTTCGAGAGAAACTCTTTCTCTAGAAAGGATCCATTCTTAGCAACGAATATCTTGCCTTTGGATCTGTGATAGAAGGTGTACCCAACAGTATCCTTTGGGTATCCTATGAAGACGCATTTCTTCGATTTGGGCTCGAGCTTATCAGGTTGAAGCTTTTTCACATAAGTATCGCAGCCCCAAACTTTTAGAAACGACAGCTTAGGCTTCTTGCCAAACCACAGTTCATAAGGTGTCATCTCAACGGATTTAGATGGTGCCCTATTTAATGTGAATACAGCCGTCTCTAAAGCATAACCCCAAAACGATAGTGGTAAATTGGTAAGAGACATCATAGATTGCACCATATCTAATAAAGTACGGTTACGACGTTCGGACACACCATTACACTGTGGTGTTCCAGGTGGCGTGAGTTGCGAAACTATTCCACATTGTTTCAAATGAAGACCAAACTCATAACTCAAATATTCACTTCCACGATCAGATCGTAGAAACTTTATTTTCTTGTTACGATGATTTTCCACTTCACTCTGAAATTCTTTGAACTTTTCAAATGTTTCAGACTTATGTTTCATTAAGTAGATATAGCCATATCTGCTCAAATCATCTGTGAAGGTCAGAAAATAACGATACCCGCCGCGAGCCTCAACACTCATCGGACCGCATACATCAGTATGTATTATTTCCAATAAGTTAGTTGCTCGCTCCATTGTTTCGAAGAACGGAGTCTTAGTCATCTTGCCCATGAGGCATGGTTCGCAAGTATCAAGTGATTCATAATCAAGTGATTCCAAAAGCCCATCAGCATGGAGTTTCTTCATGCGCTTTACACCAATATGACCTAAACGGCAGTGCCACAAATAAGTTGCATTATCATTATCAACTTTTCATCTTTTGGCATCAATATTATGAATATGTGTATCGCCACGATCAAGATTCTATAAACCATTTACATTGGGTGTATGACCATTAAAGGTTTTATTCATGTAAACAGAACAACTATTATTCTCTGACTTAAATGAATAACCGTATCGCAATAAACATGATCCAATCATATTCATGCTCAACGCAAACACTAAATAACATTTATTTAGGTCCAATACTAATCCCGAAGGTAGAGGGAGTGTGCGATGGTGATCTTATCAACCTTGGAATTACTTCCAACACACATCGTCACCTCGCCCTTAACTAGTCTCTGTTCATTTTGCAACTTCTATTTCGAGTTACTAATGTTAGCAACTGAACCGGTATCAAATACCCAGGGGCTACTATGAACACTAGTAAAATACACATCAATAACATGTATATCAAATATACCTTTGTTCACTTTGCCATCCTTCTTATCCGCCAAGTATTTGGGGCAGTTCCGCTTCCAGTGACCATTTCCTTTACAGTAGAAGCACTCAGTTTCAGGCTTAGGTCCATCTTTGGGCTTCTTCACGGGAGTGACAACTTGCTTGCCATTCTTCTTGAAGTTCCCTTTCTTTCCCTCGCCCTTTTTCTTGAAACTAGTGGTCTTGTTAACCATCAACAGTTGATGCTATTTCTTGATTTCTACCTTCGCCGATTTCAGCATCGTGAAGAGCTTGCAAATCATTTTCGTCATCCCTTGCATATTATAGTTCATCACGAAGTTCTAGTAACTTGGTGATAGTGACTAGAGAACTCTGTCAATCACTATCTTATCTGGAAGATTAACTCCCACTTGATTCAAGCGATTGTAGTACCCAGACATTCTGAGCACATGCTCACTAGCTGAGCTATTCTCCTCCATCTTGTAGGCAAAGTACTTGTCAGAGGTCCCGTACCTCTCGACACGGGCATGAGTCTGAAATACCAATTTCATCTCTTTGGAACATCTCATATGCTCCGTGCTGTTCAAAACATTTTTGAAGTCCCGGTTCTAAGCCGTAAATCATGGCGCACTAAACTATCAAGTAGTCATCATATCGAGCTTGCTAAACGTTCATAACATTTGCATCTGCTCCTGCAATAGGTCTGTCACCTAGCGGTGCATCAAGGACATAATTCTTCTGTGCAGCAATGAGGTTAGTCCTCAGAACACGGAACCAGTCCGCATCATTGCTACTATCATTTTTCAACTTAGTTTTCTCTAGGAACATATCAAAATAAAACAGGGGAGCTATACGCGAGCTATTGATCTACAACATAGATATGCAAAAACTATCAGGACTAAGTTCATGATAAATTAAAGTTCAATTAATCATATTACTTAAGAACTCCCACTTAGATAGACATTCCTCTAGTCATCTAAATGATCACGTGATCCATATCAACTAAACCATGTCCGATCATCACGTGAGATGGAGTAGTTTTCAATGGTGAACATCTCTATGTTGATCATATCTACTATATGATTCACGTTCGACCTTTCGGTCTCAGTGTTCCGAGGCCATATCTGCATATGCTAGGCTCGTCAAGTTTAACCCAAGTATTCCGCATGTGCAAAACTGTCTTGCACCCGTTGTATTTGAACGTAGAGCCTATCACACCCGATCATCACGTGGTGTCTCAGCACGAAGAACTTTCGCAATGGGGCATACTCAGGGAGAACACTTATACCTTGAAATTTAGTGAGGGGTCATCTTATAATGCTACCGCCATACTAAGCAAAATAAGATGCATAAAAGATAAACATCACATGCAATCAAAATATGTGACATGATATGGCCATCATCATCTTGTGCCTTTGATCTCCATCTCCAAAGCACCGTCATGATCTCCATCTTCACCAGCTTGACACCTTGATCTCCATCGTAGCGTCGTTGTTGTCTCGCCAACTATTGCTTCTGTGACTATCGCCGCATAGTGATAAAGTAAAGCAATTACATGGCGATTGCATTTCATACAATAAAGCGACAACCATAAGGCTCCTGCCAGTTACCAATAACTTTTACAAAACATGATCATCTCATACAATAATGTATATCACATCATGTCTTGACCATATCACATCAGAACATGCCCTGCAAAAACAAGTTAGACGTCCTCTACTTTGTTGTTGCAAGTTTTACGTGGCTGCTACGGGCTTCTAGCAAGAACCGTTCTTACCTACGCATCAAAACCACAACAATTTTTCGTCAAGTGTGCTGTTTTAACCTTCAACAAGGACCGGCCGTAGTCAAACTCGATACAACTAAAGTTGGAGAAACAGACACCCGCCAGCCACCTGTGTGCAAAGCACGTCGGTAGAACCAGTCTCATGAACGCGGTCATGTATTGTCGGTCCGGGCCGCTTCATCCAACAATACCGCCGAATCAAAGTAAGAAGTTGGTGATAAGCAGTATGACTATTATCGCCCACAACTCTTTGTGTTCTACTCGTGCATATCATCTACGCATAGACCTGGCTCGAATGCCACTGTTGGGGAACGTGCAATTTCAAAAAAATTCCTACGCTCACGCAAGATCTATCTAGGAGATGCATAGCAACGAGAGAGGGAGAGTGTGTCCACGTACCCTCGTAGACCGAAAGCGGAAGCGTTAGTTTAACGCGGTTGATGTAGTCGAACGTCTTCGCGATCCAACCGATCAAGCACCGAACGTACGGCACCTCCGAGTTCAGCACACGTTCAACTCGATGACGTCCCTCGAACTCTTGATCCAGCAGAAGGTCGAGGGAGAGTTTCGTCAGCACGACGGCGTGGTGGCGGTGAAGGTGATGTGATCTGCGCAGGGCTTCGCCTAAGCACTACGACGCTGTGACTGGAGGAGTAAACTGTGGAGGGGGGTGCCGCACACGGCTAAGAGAATAACTGATGTGCTTTGGGGTGCCCCCCTGCCCCTGTATATAAAGGAGGAGAGGGAGAGAGGGCCGGCCTAGGGCACGCCCAAGTGGGGGGGAGTCCAACTAGGACTCCTAGTCCTAGTCGGCCCCCCCTTTCCTTTCCAACGGAGGGGGAAAGAGGGAAGTGGAGGGGGAGAGAGAGGGAGAAGGAAAGGGGGGCCGCGCCCCCTCCCCCTTGTCCAATTCGGACTCCACATGTGGGGCGCGCGCCACCTCCTGCGGCCTGCCTCCTCCTCTCCACTATGGCCCATGAGGCCCATTACTTCCCGGGAGGGGGTTCCGGTAACCCCTCGGTACTCCGAAAAATACCCGAAACGATCCGAAACTATTCCGGTGTCCGAATATAACCTTTCAATATATCAATCTTTACCTCTTGACCATTTCGAGACTCCTCGTCATGTCCGTGATCTCATCCGGGACTCCGAACAATCTTCGGTCACCAAAACACATAACTCATAATACAAATCGTCATTGAACGTTAAGCGTGCGGACCCTACGGGTTCGAGAACTATGTAGACATGACCGAGACACATCTCCGGTCAATAACCAATAGCGGAACCTGAATGCTCATATTGGCTCCTACATATTCTACGAAGATCTTTATCGGTCAAACCGCATAACAACATACGTCATTCCCTTTGTCATCGGTATGTTACTTGCCCGAGATTCGATCGTCGGTATCAACATACCTAGTTCAATCTCGTTACCGGTAAGTCTCTTTACTCGTTCCGTAATGTATCATCCCGTAACTAACTCATTAGTTACATTGCTTGCAAGGTTTATAGTGATGTGCATTACCGAGAGGGCCCAGAGATACCTCTCTGATACACGGAATGACAAATCCTAATCTTGATCTATGCCAACCCAACAAACACCTTCGGAGACACCTGTAGAGTATCTTTATAATCACCCAGTTATGTTGTGACGTTTGATAGCACACAAGGTGTTCCTCCGGTATTCGGGAGTTGCATAATCTCATAGTCAGAGGAATATGTATAAGTCATGAAGAAAGCAATAGGAATAAAACTAAACGATCAATATGCTAAGCTAACGGATGGGTCTTGTCCATCACATCATTCTCTAATGATGTGATCCTGTTCATCAAATGACAACACATGTCTATGGTTAGGAAACATAACCATCTTTGATAAACAAGCTAGTCAAGTAGAGGCATACTAGGGACACTTTGTTTTGTCTATGTATTCACACATGTATCAAATTTCCAATTAATACAATTCTAGCATGAATAATAAACATTTATCATGATATAAGGAAATATAAATAACAACTTTATTATTGCCTCTAGGGCATATTTCCTTCAAACCAGTCCCCATATTTAAGCTTCTTCTCATCATGGATTCCCAGTCCGCACTCCTTATGCTCATGACCAACTAGGCCACACACCTTGCAAAACCTAGCTAGTTTTTCATACCGAACCAGATATATTTGTCGTTCCTTTGCTCGAACAATACTAACAAATTTCGTAAGGGGCTGTTGGATGTCATGATTCACCCGCACCCTTATATAATCACCTCTAGTGTTTCCATTCAGGCGCATCTCAATGATCTCTCCTGCACCCTTCAAGAGCTTCTCCACAATGTTCTTCTTGCAATAAGGATCAGGTAACTTGTGGATTTGAGCCAGATTGGCATGTGAACAAAAATTACATCCTCCGCTCTACTGAACCCATCATATGGACACATCAATACAGCCCAGTTACGGAACAGCCACGGACCTTGCATCATCATGCGCTCCCAATCCCCCAAGCACGACGCCTGGACGGCGAATCGATTAGGTCCAACAGGCCGAAACCTCACGCTCTGCGCTGGATTCCACGCAGCTCTCATATCCTTGTAGAACGCAGCTTGGCTGAAATTTTTGTCGGTGTGAACCCTAGCAAGGGCCAGCCACCGGACGCTTTCTTTAATCTCAGGGTCATCCTCATCAATCTCTACATCCTCGAACTCCTCGTCATTGAGATCCAACTGGTCGAAGAAGTTTTCCAAATCAGCCTTGGCGCCCGCCGCGCCGCCGCCACTCGTGGCAGAGTTAGCATCCGAGGGGGGCGCCATCAGGGACACGGTCTGGGAGATCCACCGGGGGGGGGGGGGGGGGGGGTGACGGAGATCGCAGACCAGGAGGCCGATCGTAGCAGGGAGTAACTCGAAGGCGATCAAAATCGCCTAAGAGGAAAGAAACCCTAGCGGGAGCGTAGGGGAGAAGGTATCGGCACCGCTTCTTCCCTCACACAGTTGATCCACCTACCCTCGAGGCACTTGCAACTCGGGAGGCGTTAGCTCTTGCAGATGACACCTACTCTCAGCGGATCTTCGTGGCCTCGGACTGCAAGACAGTAGTTGATGCTATCAGAAGCGGAAGTGCGTCTCCTTACGGCGCAGTGATTAATGAGATCAGAGATCATATGTTTAGTTTTCATTCTTGTATCATTAGTCACGAGTTTCGAACCTCGAATGTTGAGGCTCACAATCTTGCTAAGCACGGTCTTACTTTAGGCGTTGGCCGCCATGTGTGGTTAGGCCAACCTGGAAACCTTCTTTTCGTCCCTGTACATGTGGTGACGGCATAATAAAGTTTAGCAAGGTTGTCTCGAAAAAAAGAAACATAGAAAGATGAAGAAAACCAACGAAAGCTAAAAAAGAAACAGATAAAACCAAAATAAGAAAAAAGAAACCCCAGAAAACCAATAAAAAAGAATGAAAATAGTGAAAACCAAGAAAGAGACAAAGAAAAACAAAAACCATAAAATAAATTTAAAAACCAAAGGAAAAAATAAAAAAACCGAGAAACAAACAAAGAAATTGAAAAAATCATAGAAATAAAGCCAATGAAAACTGAGAAAGAAACAAAGAAACCGATGAAAAAGCAAAGAAAATAGAAAACAAAAAAAACATGAAAAAACAAGAAACTGAAAGAAAGAAAAAGGAGAGAAAACAAAAAAAAAAACATAAGAAAATCAGTCAGAACAGCCAAACCACTGAGCGAGCGAGCGAGCCCCTAGCGCTCGAGCAGGAAACTAAGGCCTTGTACAGCGCTAGGTGCTTAGAAAAATAAACCGGGTTTTTCTAAAGCACCGGCGCCTATTTCTATAGGAGGGACATCTACACAGTAAAAATAAGCACCGATACTTAAGAAAAGCTTGATTTATTTGTCTAAAGCCTTGTACAATGCAAGGTGCTTAGGGAAGGTGCTTAGAGAAATAAATCAGGCTTTTCTTAAGCACCGGTGCTTATTTGTACAGGGTAGACGCTTAGTTAGACGTCTCTCCTGTAGAAATAGACACCGGTGCTTAAGAAAAATCCGGTTTATTTTTCTAAGTAGCATTATACAAGGCCTAAACACCTCTCATAAGCACTTGCATCGTACAAAGCGTATGCCTAAAGAGAAGAACTGGGCATCGCTATCGCAGCCGGGCGTCGCTTCAATTTTCTTATGTTTATAGGTTTCGCTCAGGGTGAGTCGCTATTGTAGTCTTCAGAAGCTGGTATAACGATGACGTTTGCAGTTGTCTCTTACATTTATAGGTTATAAGTGCAATTCTTAATCTTTGGCGGACGAAGTACAGTTAGAGAATTGGTTTTCTTGATATTTACCGGGTCAAAAATGCTCTTAGGAATATTTTCTTATAGAAAGTCGCTGCTATTTGGTAGAAAAAAATTGACCAATGGGAGAACGATTTAGGCATATTCCGCTCCTCACTTTTAAGCATGATTTTGGTATCTATCTACCCATGCTTAAAATGAAGTCGAAGCTCAGCAGAGAACCAAGAGCACCAACATTTAGCGACATCTCCGGCTCTAGCAGCTCAGTCCTCACTCAGAGAGAAAATGGCAGTGGAGATCCTCGAGTCCTGCATGGTGATGCCAAGCGAGGCGACGCCGAAGCACGGGGTGTGGCTCTCCAACCTCGACCTGCTGGTCGCCAGGGGCCACACGCCCACCGTCTACATCTACCGGCCAAGCTCCGGCCTGGCCTCCTTCTCGCCGGACGTCCTCAAAGCCGCGCTGTCCAGGGCACTCGTCCCATTCTACCCACTTGCCGGCCGGCTCGCGCAGGATGACGCCGGCCGCCCGGAGATCAGCTGCAGCGGCGAAGGGGTCCTCTTCGTCACTGCGCGGGTGGACTCCACGCTCGACGTCCTCGGCGACTTCGCCCCGTCCGACGAGCTGCGGCGGACGCTTGTCCCCTCGGCCCACGCCAGCGGCCTCGCCGGCATATTGGCTATGTTTCAGGTGACGTTCTTCAAGTGCGGCGGGGTGTGCCTCGGGGCGGCCATCCACCACACGGCGGCGGACGGCCTCGCAGCGCTGGATTTCGTGAACGCCTGGGCTGCCATCACGAGGGGCGACGTCGGCGTGTCCGCGGCGAGTCCCTGCCTCGACCGCACGCTCCTCCGCGCGCGCTCCCCTCCCTCCGTGCTCTTCGACCACGCCGAGTACTCCCGGCGCGGCGGCGGCGAGTCGAAGCCCAGAGCCCTGTTCGGCTCCGCCATCCTCCCCATGTCCAAGAACCAGATCGACGCGCTCAGGGACGGCGCCGGCGAGGGCAAGAGGCTCTCCACGTTCAAGGCCGTGGTGGCCCACGTGTGGCGGTGCGCGTGCAAGGCGCGCGGGCTCGCGGCGACGGAGGAGACTCGGCTGTACATGACCGCGGACGCGCGCTCCCGCGTCCACCCGCCGCTCCCTCGCGGCTACTTCGGCAACGCCATCTTCCGCGCGTCGGCGGCAACCAAAGTCGGCGAGGTCGCCTCCCGGCCGCTGGACGCTGTCGCGGAGAAGGTCACCGGCGCGACCGCCCGGCTGGACGACGAGTACGTGCGGTCGCTGCTGGACCACCTGGAGGTGCAGGCGGCGGACGCGTCGGGGCTGCGCAAGGGGGAGTGGGTCATGCCGGAGACCGACCTGTGGGTGATAAGCTGGCAGGGGCTGCCGATCTACGGCGCGGACTTCGGCTGGGGGCGGCCGGCGTTCATGGGCAGGGCATGCCTCCAGTTTAGCGGCCTCGTGTACCTCGTGCCTGGCCCCGACGACGACGGGCGGCTCGACGTCGTGGTGGCCATGGAGCCCGAGAGTCTGGCCAGGTTCAGGGAGGTGTTCTACCAGGAGCTCATGCACTACTAGTCCGTTCTCCTGCAGATTTTTCGCACATAATCGTTCTCTCACTGTTTGACGTCGTGCCAGGACGGACCGTCGATCTGCAGGTCAGCTAGCTAGCTGTATGGCGTCGTCATTTGATGTGGGATTGATAGATAGGCTACAAGTCTCGGTGTGCTACTTGTCGCTTGCATGCATGGTGTTCACGAGCAGTGGTGTCACTACACGTACGTGCAGCACCTGAGCAGCCCGGTGGTGTTCTACCAGCAGGAGCTTATGCACTACAGCAAATTTCTGCCGTGCTTCGTGTCTAAAAAAACTGGTTTGCACCTTGTATTGTGATCAATGGTACTTAGTTTATTTTAGCCTAAAAAAACTAGTACTCCCATCGTAAACTAATATAAGAGCATTTACAACACCAAAGTAGTGATCTAAACGCTCTTATAGTACTAGTATATTTATGAAGAAACACAATACTCCCTCCATTCCAAAATACAGTGCGCCCGTGCTTCCCGAGGTCCAACTTTGACCATAAATTTAACCAACGAGACCGATTGCGGCGAGAGAAAAAATTATATAATTAAAAACTTCTTTCAAATACGAATTCACTGGTATAATTTTTGCTCCCGTCGCAGTCGGTCTCGTTGGTTAAATTTATGGGCAAAGTTGAAGCACGGAAATAAAGGAAGCACTATATTTTCAAACGGAGGGAGTACCAGATGACGCTCTCGTCACAACATTCGATGGATAGATACGGAGAGGCTAGTGATAAGCTGGATCGTGCTGTGTGCCGCTTACTCGTTTCCGTGGTATTCATCAGCGGTGGTGTCACTACGTACTCCTACGTGCTACGTGTAGCGTCCGAGCAGCCTATCGCATATGCAGCAGATACTGCCACGCAAAACGGTCTGGAGACCAGTGATGCTTGATAAACAATTACGTGTATGTCATTGCTTACGTACTAGTAGGTTAAAAAAACACTTGTTTTGTATCTAACACGAAACATATTTTACTCAAAGGTATTATAGGTTGTTAGTATGGTTGTGTTTGTATCCATCTGACTCCTTGTATTCAGCGGTAATCAGGGCGTGCCATTCCGGGGGAGACCAATTACAAACGGCACAAGCAACAAATTCCGGGCGGCGCACTTCACTTGCATAAAGGAAAACACAAAAGTCTCAAAGGATAGAACACAAAGAAAGATACAAATATGACATGCCAATTAGGTGCATCCTTAACCGCATGTGAGTTTTGGAGGGTTACAACCTTTGTGTGTGTTTCTTCAATCGTAGGTTCTTGTTTGATTTTCCATGATAAAAACGCTTTTATTGACTTATAATGTTGTTTTAAGCGAGCAAAACATTATACATCCGGTTTCTGCATAACTATGATAAGCACTTTCACAAAGATCGAGAATACACTAGTAAGATGAAGTGTGAAGAGACAAAGAGGAATGCCAGGTTAGGTTGGAGCGTGTACATTATAGAGATTATGTCGTCATCAATGTTAGGTAAAATCTGTTTGGCTAACTGCTCATACAACTGTCGGTAGGTTAGGTTTTTTGTGGTGGAATTGTGAACTATGAACCGAACCTAGCTCAGATGGTTAGGTTTATTACGGTGGAACAACCCATTTTTCGGCGATGTTCGTTTAGGGACGAGACAGTCCCGTTGATTACGAAGATGTCTGTGATAACTTCGTCAATCTCAAGATGATGTGCCAGCTCAGCCCCTCGATGGTGTTCATAAGGATATGGTGTGTGTGTTGGTGTGAATGAGTGTATGTGCGTATGTATAAACGTATGCATTTGTACTGTGTTAAAATAAGCTGTTAGGTTAGCTGTTTGACAGGAATGTAATTTTGTGCGTGTATTACCTGCAAGGCTGTAACCATATGAGTGGATTAATTATTGCCGACAACACATTTACAATAGTATTTTCTGTCGACAACATTAATTCAAAACTTTCCGCAAAAAAAGCATTAATTCAAATTTGTTCCACTTGCACCTGCCACGCTTACCCACACATGAGTTTATAATCCGAGAGATGGCGCAGCAGCAGCTCGTATGCCGTGATCCAATGAGCAGTCCACCGCAGTACGCAGATGTCTCCTCCCTCCTGGCAGCTGCGGGTGGCCACCAGCCGCCGCTCAACGACCGCGTGGCCATCGTAACCGGTGGCGCTGGCGGCATTGGCGCCGCTGTCACCGCGCACCTCGCATCCCTCGGCGCTCGCATCGTCGTCGGCTACATCGGCGACTCGGCACCCGCGGACCAGCTGGTCGCATCCCTCAACGCGGCCGCAGGCAGCTCCAGGCCACGCGCGGTGGCGGTGTGTGCGGACGTGTCGGACCCCGTGCAGGTGGAGCGTCTGTTCGACGCGGCGCAGGCGGCGTTCGGGCACGACCTCCACATCGTGGTGGCCGCCGCCGGGTTCCAGGACGCGGCGTACCCGGCCATCGCGGACACCGAGCCGGAGCAGTGGGACCGCGCCTTCGGAGTCAACGCGCGCGGCACGTTCCTGTGCTGCCGGCAGGCGGCCCGGCGGCTCGTCAGAGGCGGCGGCGGGCGGATAGTCACCTTTTCGTCGTCGAACGTTGCGTCGCTCCGGCCAGGGTATGGCGCGTACGTGGCGACCAAGGCAGCCGTGGAGGCCATGACCAAGGTGCTGGCCAAGGAGCTAGCCGGGACGGGCATCACGGCCAACAGCGTGGCGCCGGGGCCGGTCGCCACGCCCATGTTCTACGCCGGGAAGTCGGAGGAGCGCGTGAGGGCCGTCGCCAGCGAGTGCCCCATGAAGCGCATCGGCGAGCCAGCGGACGTGGCGCCGGTGGTCGGCTTTCTCTGTAGTGACGCCGCCGGGTGGATTAACGGCCAGGTGATTCGGGTCAATGGTGGGTACGTGTAGTTCGTGCCGTTTGCTCATATCCGATGTGCGTGCAACTCGATTACAAACGAGAAGGTCCACTCGGTCGATCTCCACGTTGTCACGTCGATTTACATGAATGAACAAGCACTGAGAATACAATCTTTTTTTTTTGCTTGAAATGAAACATCAAAAGAATACAAACATAATAAACACATACCCGACCTCTGCATAGTTAGGATATGCACAACCAACAGCAACACACGCACATAAAAATACACACGCTTTCGATGCAATGGAACCGAGGAAGGGGATCCCCCTCTCCTGATCTTCTAAAAATGCCTAGCAAAGTCATATAAGATTAAAACTATGCGTAGATGAGAAAAAAAAAGCATCAAATCCATGATTGACAAATTACAACAATGGTCATATCCACGTCAACCATCTCATGACACTTGACAAGTGACGAGATTCTTCAACAACGACGCCTTCAGTAAGGAAGCGGCGCTCAAACGACCCCGTCACCGGATTCAACCACACAAGATCAGAATTTAGGTTTTCACCCTGATAAAGCAGAACGAACATATCCGAGCAATGCCTTCAACAACATAACAACGTAAAAACGTCGCCATTTGAAAGTCAAAGAAAGTAATGTCATTCGAGTTGAAATTGTAGAAGGGTGAGTTGTTTGAGTTTGAATAAAATAACAAAAACATAGTCTTCTGTTTCTCACCATTTCTAAGTGTAAACGTAGAGGGGGCAGCGTAATCGGTTAATTTTGGCAATCTAGTTCTTACAAGCCTCAGCTCCAGCTAGTAGATACGTTAGGTTTTGGAGAGTTAGCTATGTACTCCCTCCGTCCGGAATTTCTTGTCACAGAAATATATAAAAATGGTTGTATCTAGAGCTAAAATACGTCTAGATACATCCATTTCTTCGACAAGTATTTTTAGATGGAGGGAGTAACATATAAGTTGTCCACCACACGATCAAGGAGCTGTTTTTATTTTTGAAAATCAGGCACTGAAATATTTGGTGCAAACTGTTGATCGTTGTTGTCGCTGTGTCCCACGTCGCCGATCCCCTTGTCGAGACCTCCTCTTCGGCGCCTTAGGCGCCTGTTCTCTTAGCGGGCACTCGCAACAGCGTCGCGTGGGCCGGCTCATCTAGCAGCCTCGTGTTCGCTCTATCCCATCATTCAACGCTGTTGCGTTCGTTCGTCCTTTTTTTTGTTCGTCCCTTCATTCACAAACCTGAAAAACACATGGATAAAAAAAATATGAATTCAAAAACAGTTTATGAATTTGAAAATTTCATCAATTCTAAACAAAAAGCTCATCAATTTTGAAACACATTTCACAAAATTTCAAAAATGTTCATCGATTTTGAAAAAGGTTCATCGAATTCGAAAAAAATCATCGAATTTGGAAAAGGTTCATCGACATTGAAAAAAAAAGTTCATCAAACTCAAAAAAAGTTCATCAAATTTGAAAAAAGTTGATTGAATTTGGAAAAGTTTATCGAATTTGGAAAAAAGTTCATCGGATTTGAAAAAAGCTCACCGAAGTTGAAAAAAAAGTTCATAAAAACAACAAAAAGTTCATCAAATCTGAAAAAAGTTCATCGAAATTTGAAAAAGGTTCATTAAAATTTGGAAAAAGTTCAGTGATTTAAAGAAATTGAAAAAAATTCATCGATTTTCAGAAAAAAATCATGAAGGAAAAAAGTTTCTCGAATTTGGTAAAAGAAACGAAAAAGCGATAGATAAAAGGAAAAAATGAAGAAGAAAGGCAACAAGAGGAAAAACACATGCACCTAATCACAACAAGTTAAGTGGTATATTTTTTTTGAGGGGAAACAACTTAATTTATTTAAACATGGTCTGAGATCTCGTCCGCGATTACACTTAAGATACAATCAGTTGGCGCATACCGCCATTCCACACATCCCCCATCACCTACAGCTAGCCTAGTTAAGTAGTCTATTGGTTGACGAGTCGTACCCTAAAACCGGTCATCGCGGGATCGAATCCCAGCACTCCTGCACTTTTTGCTGTTTAGAAAACCAGAAAAAAGAATCAAAATGGGCCGGCCCAAACGTGACGAGGGGTTGTGCGCCCGTTAGTATAAATAACTGTATCGGGCGCAAAAGCCGCCGAATAGGATTTGGCCCCCTTGTCGAGTTGTTTTCGCACCATGTTGGGCCTTTTATATTCTTGTATCTGCTGCATGGGTTTGGGCCTTTGTTTTGTTTTATCTGGGCTTCACACGACGTGTTGTTCTGTGTTCAAGTTTGCTTCTTTTTCTTTGGCATTCACGTGGACTAGAAGGGTTGGGTGCGCTTTGCTGCGCCGTTGAATTTGTTGGGATTCTTAAATTTCTTTACTCACTCTATTCAAAATATATGGTGTATTACTTTTTTGAAAAGTCAAACCTCTTTAAGTTTGATCAAATTTATAGAGAAATATATCAAAATTCATAATATCAAATCGGTGTTATTAGATTCATCGTGAAATGATTTTTTTGTTTAATATTGTAGATGTCGATATTTTTGGCTCTAAACTTGGCCAAAGTTAAAGAAATTTGACTTTTCAAAAAACTAATACCCCTTATATTTTAAAACTGATGGAATATTTAGTTTGACCGTTGGAGGAGACGATGGAGTGTGTTTTATGTTTATTTTTAATGCGGTTATTTGGTGGGCCTTTCGCGGTGTGATCCTGTGTTATCCGCTAATCAACACATATTTGGTGGACCTAGTTTTGGCTTGTATGGAGTGAGAGAGGATGCGTTCTTCCGGTGTTGGCGACTCCTTCCATGATCTTCACCTTCCCTCTGGTGGTGGGTCTCATGCCGGTTTTCGTAGCTTTTCTTTTGCATGTTTCTCCTCTTGGTTTTAAGCTGTGCAAGCACTCTATATTCTAGCCGTTTATGTTTCTTACTTTTTGTTGTAAGTGGCTATGTTGTAATCCTGGTTGGCTGTTAATTTAAAGTCAGCTTGCCTTGAGGTTTTTTTTTAATTGTTCTTAGGGTGTGGCTAGGTCTCAGTCGACTGAGACTTAACCAAGTCTAAGTCAAGTGATATAGTAATACGTAAGAAGAAAAAATAAAAACTGAAAAGAATTTTTTTGCACGAATCTCCATGCAAAATCAAAGGAAGATATTATCGACTGAGACATAACGAAGTCTAAGTCGACTGAGACTTAGCAAAACTGTTGTTCTTAATCCTTAATTTTATTTTTCTGGGAAAAACTGCAACATAGGATATATTATAGTATTCGATACAGCACTTTGGCCCTCAAGGAACGCCTTCCAGGGCCTTGTTTTGACATGATACGATAGTCGTCACACTCATAGTAGGAACTAACTGACAAGGGCAAAGACGAACAGAAGACGTGGTGCATCATGCGTCCACTGCAACCGCAGACGATGACGGCACCCTTGTGCCTTCCACCTCGTGGTCTTCTTTCTCCTCGGACTCGTACGCGTCGCGCTCCTGGAGCCAGAGGTCGGCGAACTCGCAGTCTTTGTACCGCTCGAACCACGGTCCGCCGGACGTGTAGTGTATGGCGCGCGGCGTGGTCCCGGCCACGTCCGCCGGGTCGACGCGGTTGTGCCCGACGAGGAAGTTCCACGCGAATGGCACCTCGCCGACGTCGGCGTCGTCGAGCCAGGCGAAGCGGTGGAGGTGCGCTCCGCTGTGGGTGCTCACGGCCGCCGGCGTGAGCGCGGCGCGGTTCTTGGGGTGGCCGCAGTTGAAGAGCACCATGGAGGACCAGTTCTTGCGGGGGTACACCGTCTGCACGGCGCCGTCCATCTTGGTGGCCTCCTTGGGCGTGTAGTCGTGGTGCACGCACAGCACGGCGTAGCGTGGGTCCGCCATGCGCGCCAGTTCTGCCACGTCGGCGACGAAGAGGAAGTCGCAGTCCACGAAGAGCGCCCACCCGCGGTAGCCGGCGAGGTGCGGCGTGAGGAAGCGGGTGAAGGAGAACTCCGTGCTCTCCGTCGGCCCGCGCTCCCGCCAGTACAGCCCAGCCTCGCGGAGCTCCTGCTGGACGATCGGGATGACCTCCAGCGGCACGGAGGAGCGGCGCAGGAGTGAGCGCCGGCAGACGCGGTATGCGATGTCCTCGCGGGAGTCGTAGCCCACGTAGATGCGGAATGGTTCCGCCGTCGCGTCAGCGCCGGTGAGGTGGGAAGGTGCTGGAGACATTTTCGGGCGCCGTCACGTATCACGTATAGCCGGTACGGGTTATCAGGTGCACCGGGGTGGTGGCTTTTAAAAGGCGTGCGTCCATGCTTGGTTGAATATCTTCTCAAATTTCTTTCATATTTCTACTTCGAAGCCTAATTTCTATGAGAAAGTCCTTTGTTATATAACTTGGAGTTGGGCATATTCTCGTCAAGGTGACAATTTCTTTACACTTTAAAAACCTCGCTAGAAGTGTTGGGGACACAAGTATGCTTTTAGTTATACTTCATGCTACTTGAAGAGAAGGCTTAAGTGAGATCTTTATAGATTGATATCTTGGTTTCTTAACCGAGAAGGAAATGTACCACTATTACAAAACCATCTCACTTGGGACCTAATAATTGCTTGCCATCCTAGTAATCTAAGTCGCCTGCACCTAAAATCTATTAGAGAGTTGTAATCCTATCCTATCCTATGTACCTAAGACTAGTCAGACTAGTCATAGTGGGGAGTAACTTCGACGAGTAACGTGCATATGTTACTAGTCTATATTACTACCTTTATAATGAGTACTAGTATCATAAGTGTGATAACATAGAGAGCTTTATTTATTACTTTGTAGAGTTATGTTACATTGAAAACCGCTATGTGATGGTAATTCATCCCCACTAAGGCTGCCCATAGTTGGTAGTATCATAACCTAGTATCATGCATATGATACTACTAATGTATGATACTACCTCCATAATGCATAATATCATATATTAGTATCATAGATAACTTTATTATTGCCATGCATAAGATATAGTGCCATATCATTAATTATGATACAGTATCATAATATGATACTCAAGCCTCTTTTTCTTCATTTAATTTTATGTCACCTCAACAAAATTGTCTAGTTGACATGCATGATACTAGCTATGATACTCCCATTACGACTAGCATAACTTATTTATCTGAACATGCAAGCATGTCAGCTCATCATACAATTATGAATGAAATAAGACTCCCTTCAACACGCAATCATGCATGGGAAATGTTCCACCATAAAATTCAACCTTACATGGGAAAAAATTCATTCAATTATTCTACCTCTTTTCATTAAATACTATTACAACTATACATAATCAAATATAATAAGTCATATGTTTTTTTATTTTGGTTCTCATGATATCAACCCAAATTTTCATCAAACAATTCCAGCAGCAACGCGCGGGGTATCCTCTAGTTTACACTAGTTTTGGAGCCCAAAATGACACCCAACTACGACCTTAGTTTTATTATAGATTGTACCTTGTTCCATCCTATGCAATACATTTGTTCCTCTAGTCTCAAAGAAACTTAGACTCCCTGAATTTCCACCATATAAAAAGTGTCAAAATAGAGAAAATACCACTATAACAGTTCACTAAAGCCTCATCTATCCCAATAATTATTAGAGGGCCCTCTAAAAACTCCAGCTACAACTAAAACTGACCATTTAGTGGTACTGTACAAACTCATTCTAGCAATTTTCTTAGTTCCTTTTTCTTAGTTTTTTTGTGATTTTTTTCTTAGTATTTATTCTACGGGCATAAGATATGATTTATGTAAATTTTTATGGAGAGTTTTTTTTTTTTTTGCAAAATTGACCATATATATTATAAAAGTTCACCGGAAATACAAAGCATCTCAAACATAATAAAAATTGCATCGAGATTATGAGACCACCAAACAACCATTACTGAGTACACTTAATTGATGTACGCTGTCAAGTTCATCTTTTTAAGGTGTATGGTGTTGCGTCAAGCATTGCCCTCAACTACAAATATCGGTTAGGGGGAATCATCCCCCTGGTCTGCAATGACCGAGGCGTCGGCCTCGGCCATGGTAGCATCGACCTCCTCCCTCGTGTTCGGGGGAGGAGGGGTCTTCCGTGACACTACCCCCCCAACTTCTTCGGGGATTGGAGGGGGTGCCGAGCGTGAGCCACTGTCCGCCAGTTTGGCGTGCAGAGACGTCCCCGAAGAGGTCTCCTCGGCGGGGTGGCCACGCGGAGGGCTGCACCATTAGAAAAACAATCAATCTGCGTTCTATCAGGGACTACTGAAAGCATAAAGCAATTGAAGACGTCGCGGTGCGTACCTGGCCGCTGGGGGCTTGACCCCGGGATCCTTCTCCGGAACCTTCTCAGACGCTTCGGACTCCTTGTCGGAGTCCGAACTTTTGGACAGAACCAGCTTGGGCCGGCACCGTCTCTTTCGGGCTTGAGGAGGTTGAACCTCCTCGACGTCGCTGGACGCCGCCCTCTTCTTCGAGTGCGAGGAGGCACTTTCCTTCTCGTCCTCATCCCCCTCCTGTACGGATGAGGCTGCAGCGTCTCCGGACCGGTTTCCCGGACGAACCTTGCGACGGAGGCCCTCCCTGGCCTCCGGCACTTCTTTCTTGCCCTTCTTGACGGGTGCCTTATAAGGCACTACGACCAGCAGCTTTTCCAGCTGCTCTGATCGGGGCTCTTCTGACAGTGGCGCTGGGCCGCTGATCTTCTTGGCCTTGGCGAGCCAGCCCTGCAAAATCCGCATAACAAGGTTAGACCGAATCAAACATGGTATGAATATCCAAACACTCCTCGAAGAAAAATGCCGCTCACCTCCCTTGGGGGGTTCACGGCGTCGAGGCCGATGTCCTTCCCCTCGACCGGCCACTCCTTCTGGGGCTGGAATAGTTGGCCCCATATTTTGTCAGGAGTCGTGCCGTAGAGGTGTCGCACGGTGGCCGGATCCTCGAGCTCATGCTCCCACATAGGCTTGGCCCTCTCCTGGCAAGGGAGGAGCCGACGGTGGAGCATGATCTGGACAACGTCGACCAGCTTCGCGCCGGTCTCTAGTATGCCGTCGACGCGTTTCTGCAACGCCTTCGTGTGAGCGACATGCCCCCAGTCCGGGCTCTTGGTGGTTCATGAGGCCAATCAGGTAGGGGGTCCGGACCTGAATGCGGGGACTGCTCCCCATGCGGCCTCCCTCGGCTCGGTGATGTAAAACCACTCCTTTTGCCACATCCGGACGGTGTCGATGAAGTGGTCGTCCGGCCACTGGACCCGCGTCAGTTTACTAATCATGGCCCCTCCACAGTCCGTATGCTCGCCGCCAACCACCTTGGGGCTTGACGTTGAACACCTTCAGCCATAAACCGAAGTGCGGCTGAACTCGAAGGAGCGCTTCACAGAAGACGATGAAGGTTGAAATGTGGAGGAGGGAATTGGGGGCTAGATCGTGAAAATCTAGCCTGTAGAAGAACATCAGCCCCCGCACGAAGGGGTGCAGGGGAAATCTGTTAGGGAACGTAGTATTTCAAAAAAATTCCTACGATCACGCAAGATCTATCAAGGAGAAGCATAGCAACGAGTGGGGAGAGTATGTCCACGTACCCTTGTAGACCGAAAGCGGAAGCGTTTAGTAACGCGGTTGATGTAGTCGAATGTCTTCACGATCCAACCGATCCAAGTACCGAACGTACGACACCTCCGCGTTCAGCACACGTTCAGCTCGATGACGTCCCTCGAACTCTTGATCCAGTTGAGGCCGAGGGAGAGATCCCGATGAAGTTACCAGTTGCCGATAACTCTGTTACAAAACATGATCATCTCATACAACAAATTATATCACATCATGTCTTGACCATATCACATCACAGCAAGCCCTGCAAAAACAAGTTAGACGTCCTCTACTTTGTTGTTGCAAGTTTTACGTGGCTGCTACGGGCTTCTAGCAAGAACCGTTCTTACCTACGCATCAAAACCACAACGATTTTTCGTCAAGTGTGCTGTTTTAACCTTCAACAAGGACCGGGCGTAGTCAAACTCGATTCAACTAAAGTTGGAGAAACAGACACCCGCTAGCCACCTGTGTGCGAAGCACGTCGGTAGAACCAGTCCCATGAACGCGGTCATGTAATGTCGGTCCGGGCCGCTTCATCCAACAATACCGCCAAATCAAAGTAAGACATTGCTAGTAAGCAGTATGACTATTATCGCCCACAATTCTTTGTGTTCTACTCGTGCATATAACATCTACGCATAGACCTGGCTCGGATGCCACCGTTGGGGAACGTAGTATTTCAAAAAATTTCCTACGATCACGCAAGATCTATCTAGGAGAAGCATAGCAACGAGTGGGGAGAGTATGTCCACGTACCCTCGTAGACCGAAAGCGGAAGCGTTTAGTAACGCGGTTGATGTAGTCGAACGTCTTCACGATCCAACCGATCCAAGTACCGAACGTACGGCACCTCCGCGTTCAGCACACGTTCAGCTCGATGACGTCCCTCGAACTCTTAATCCAGTTGAGGCCGAGGGAGAGTTCCGTCAGCACGACGGCGTGGTGACGGTGATGATGAAGTTACCGGTGCAGGGCTTCGCCTAAGCACTACGACGATATGACCGAGGTGTGTAACTGTGGAGGGGGGCACCGCACACGGCTAAAAGATCAACTTGTGTGTTCTAGGGTGCCCCCTTGCCCCGGTATATAGAGGGGAGGGGGAGGCCGACCGGCCCTGTAGGGCGCGCCAGGAGGAGGGGAATCCTACTAGGACTCCAAGTCCTAGTAGGTTTCCACCTAAAGGAGAAGGGGGAAGGAAGGGAGAGGGCGGCCGCGCCCCCAACCCCTTGTCCAATTCGGACTAGGCTTTGGGGGGGGGGGGGGGGGCGCCACCTCCTGGCCGCTGCCTCTCCTTCCCACTAAGGCCCATTAAGGCCCATCAACTCCCCGGGGGGTTCCGGTAACCCCTCCGGCACTCCGTTTTTTACCCGAAACTATCCGGAACACTTCCGGTGTCCGAATAACATGGTCCAATATATCAATCTTTATGTCTCGACCATTTCGAGACTCCTCGTCACGTCCGTGATCTTATTCGGGACTCCGAACAATCTTCGGTACATCAAATCACATAACTCATAATATAAATCGTCATCGAACGTTAAGCGTGCGGACCCTACGGGTTCGAGAACTATGTAGACATGACCGAGACACCTCTCCGGTCAATAACCAATAGCGGAACCTGGATGCTGATATTGGCTCCTACATATTCTATGAAGATCTTTATCGGTGAAACCGCATAACAACATACGTTGTTCCCTTTGTCATCGGTATGTTACTTGCCCGAGATTCGATCGTCGGTATCATCATACCTAGTTCAATCTCGTTACCGGCAAGTCTCTTTACTCGTTTCATAGTGCATCATCCTGTAACTAACTCATTAGTCACATTGCTTGCAAGGCTTCATATGATGTGCATTACCGAGAGGGCCCAGAGATACCTCTCCGATACTCGGAGTGACAAATCCTAATCTCGATCTATGCCAACCCAACAAACACCTTCGGAGACACCTGTAGAGCATCTTTATGATCACCCATTTACGTTGTGACGTTTGATAGCACACAAAGTGTTCCTCCGGTATTCGGGAGTTGCATAATCTCATAGTCTGAGGAACATGTATAAGTCATGAATAAAGCAGTAGCAATGAAACTGTAACGATCATAATGCTAAGCTAACGAATGGGTCTTGTCCATCACATCATTCTCCTAATGATGTGATCCCGTCCATCAAATGACAACACATGTCTATGGTTAGGAAACATAACCATCTTTGATAAACGAGCTAGTCAAGTAGAGGCATACTAGGGACACTTATGTTTTGTCTATGTATTCACACATGTACTAAGTTTCTTGTTAATACAATTCTAGCATGAATAATAAACATTTATCATGAAATAAGGAAATAAATAATAACTTTATTAATGCCTCTAGGGCATATTTCCTTCAGTCTCCCACTTGCACTAGAGTCAATAATCTAGATTACATAGTAATGATTCTAACACCCATGGAGTCTTGGTGCTGATCATGTTTTGCTCGTGGAAGAGGCTTAGTCAACGGGTCTGCAATATTCAGATCCGTATGTATTTTGCAAATCTCTATGTCTCCCTCCTTGACTTGATCGCGGATGGAATTGAAGCGTCTCTTGATGTGTTTGGTTCTTTTGTGAAATCTGGATTCCTTCGCCAAGGCAATGCTCCAGTATTATCACAAAAGATTTTCATTGGACCCGATGCACTAGGTATTACACCTAGATCGGATATGAACTCCTTCATCCAGACTCCTTCATTTGCTGCTTCCGAAGCAGCTATGTATTCCGCTTCACACGTAGATCCCGCCACGACGCTCTGCTTGGAACTACACCAACTGACAGCTCCACCATTCAATATAAATACGTATCTGGTTTGTGACTTAGAGTCATCCGGATTAGTGTCAAAGCTTGCATCGACGTAACCACTTACGACAAGCTCTTTGTCACCTCCATAAACGAGAAACATATCCTTAGTCCTTTTCAGGTATTTCAGGATGTTCTTGACCGCTGTCCAGTGATCCACTCCTGGATTACTTTGGTACCTCCCTGCTAAAGTTATAGCAAGGCACACATCAGGTCTGGTATACAACATTGCATATATGATAGAACCTATGGCTGAGGCATAGGGAATGACTTTCATTTTCTCTCTATCTTCTGCAGTGGTCGGGCATTGAGTCTTACTCAACTTCACACCTTGCAACACAGGCAAGAACCCTTTCTTTGACTGATCCATTTTGAACTTCTTCAAAACTTTATCAAGGTATGTGCTTTGTGAAAGTCCTATTAAGCATCTTGATCTATCTCTATAGATCTTGATGCCCAATATATAAGCAGCTTCACCGAGGTCTTTCATTGAAAAACTTTTATTCAAGTATCCTTTTATGCTATCCAGAAATTCTATATTGTTTCCAATCAATAATATGTCATCCACATATAATATTAGAAACGCTACAGAGCTCCCACTCACTTTCTTGTAAATACAGGCTTCTCCAAAAGTCTGTATAAAACCATATTCTCTGATCACTTCATCAAAGCGTATATTCCAACTCCGAGATGCTTGCACCAGTCCATAAATGGATCGCTGGAGCTTGCACACTTTGTTAGCTCCCTTAGGATAGACAAAACCTTCTGGTTGCATCATATACAACTCTTCTTTAAGAAATCCATTAAGGAATGCAGTTTTGACATCCATTTGCCAAATTTCATAATCATAAATTGCGGCAATTGCTAACATGATTTGGACAGACTTAAGCATCGCTACGGGTGAGAAGGTCTCATCGTAGTCAACTCCTTGAACTTGTCGAAAACCTTTTGCAACAAGTTGAGCTTTGTAGACAGTAACATTACCGTCAGCGTCAGTCTTCTTCTTGAAGATCCATTTATTCTCTATGGCTTGCCGATCATCGGGCAAGTCAACCAAAGTCCACACTTTGTTCTCATACATGGATCCCATCTCAGATTTCATGGCCTCAAGCCATTTTGCGGAATCTGGGCTCATCATCGCTTCCTCATAGTTCGTAGGTTCATCATGGTCTAGTAACATGACTTCTAGAACAGGATTACCGTACCACTCTGGTGCGGAACGCACTCTGGTTGACCTACGAGGTTCGGTAGCAACTTGATTCGAAGTTTCATGATCATCATCATTAACTTCCTCACTAATTGGTGTAGGCATCACTGAAACTGATTTCTGTGATGAACTACTTTCCAATTCGGGAGAAGGTATAATTACCTCATCAAGTTCTACTTTCCTCCCACTCACTTCTTTCGAGAGAAACTCCTTCTCTAGAAAGGATCCATTCTTAGCAACGAATATTTTGCCTTCGGATCTGTGATAGAAGGTGTACCCAACAGTTTCCTTTGGGTATCCTATGAAGATGCACTTCTCCGATTTTGGTTCGAGCTTATGAGGTTGAAGCTTTTTCACATAAGCATCGCAGCCCCAAACTTTAAGAAACGACAACTTTGGTTTCTTGCCAAACCACAGTTCATAAGGCGTCGTCTCAACGGATTTTGATGGTGCCCTATTTGAAGTGAATGCAGCCGTCTCTAAAGCATAACCCCAAAACGATAGCGGTAAATCAGTAAGAGACATCATAGATCGCACCATATCTAATAAAGTACGGTTACGACGTTCGGACACACCATTTCGCTGTGGTGTTGCAGGTGGCGTAAGTTGTGAAACTATTCCATATTGTTTCAAATGAAGACCAAACTCGTAACTCAAATATTCACCTCCACGATCAGATCGTAGAAACTTTATTTTCTTGTTACGATGATTTTCCACTTCACTCTGAAATTCTTTGAACTTTTCAAATGTTTCAGACTTATGCTTCATTAAGTAGATATAATCATATCTGCTCAAATCATCTGTGAAGGTAAGAAAATAACGATACCCGCCACGAGCCTCAACACTCATTGGACCACATACATCGGTATGTATTATTTCCAATAAGTCAGTAGCTCGTTCCATTGTTCCGGAGAACGGAGTTTTAGTCATCTTGCCCATGAGGCATGGTTCGCAAGTATCAAGTGATTCATAATCAAGTGATTCCAAAAGCCCATCAGCATGGAGTTTCTTCATGCGCTTTACACCAATATGACCTAAACGGCAGTGCCACAAATAAGTTGCACTATCATTATTAAATTTGCATCTTTTGGCTTCAATATTATGAATATGTGTATCACTACATTCGAGATTCAAAAAAAAATAGACCACTCCTCAAGGGTGCATAACCATAAAAGATATTATTCATATAAATAGAACAACCATTATTCTCTGATTTAAATGAATAACCGTCTCGCATCAAACAAGATCCAGATATAATGTTCATGCTCAACGCTGGCACCAAATAACAATTATTTAGGTCTAAAACTAATCCCGAAGGTAGATATAGAGGTAGTGTGCCGACGGCGATCACATCGACTTTGGAACCATTTCCCACGCGCATCGTCACCTCGTCCTTAGCCAATCTTCGTTTAATTCGTAGCCCCTGTTTCGAGTTACAAATATGAGCAACCGAACCGGTATCAAATACCCAGGCACTACTACGAGCATTAGTAAGGTACACATCAATAACATGTATATCAAATATACCTTTGTTCACTTTGCCATCCTTCTTATCCGCCAAATACTTGGGGCAGTTCCGCTTCCAGTGACCAGTCCCTTTGCAGTAGAAGCACTCAATTTCAGGCTTAGGTCCAGACTTGGATTTCTTCTCCTGAGCAGCAACTTTCTTGCCGTTCTTCTTGAAGTTCCCCTTCTTCCCTTTGCCCTTTTTCTTGAAACTAGTGGTCTTGTTGACCATCAACACTTGATGCTCCTTTTTGATTTCTACCTCCGCAACCTTTAGCATTGCGAAGAGCTCGGGAATTGTCTTGTTCATCCCTTGCATATTATAGTTCATCACGAAGCCTTTATAGCTTGGTGGCAGTGATTGAAGAACTCTGTCAATGACACTATCATCAGGAAGATTAACTCCCAGCTGAGTCAAGTGGTTATGGTACCCAGACATTCTGAGTATGTGTTCACTGACAGAACTGTTCTCCTCCATCTTGCAGCTATAGAACTTGTTGGAGACTTCATATCTCTCAACTCAGGCATTTGCTTGAAATATTAACTTCAACTCTTGGAACATCTCATATGCTCCATGACGTTCAGAACGTCTTTGAAGTCCCGATTCTAAGCCGTAAAGCATGGCACACTGAACTATCTAGTAGTCATCAGCTTTGCTCTGCCAGACGTTCTTAACGTCATCAGTAGCGTCTACAGCAGGCCTAGCACCTAGCGGTGCTTCCAGGACATAATTCTTCTGTGCAGCAATGAGGATAATCCTCAAGTTACGGACCCAGTCCGTGTAGTTGCTACCATCATCTTTCAACTTAGCTTTCTCTAGGAACGCATTAAAATTCAAAGGAACGGTAGCACGGGCCATTGATCTACAATAACATAGACATGCAAAATAACTATCAGGACTAAGTTCATGATAAATTAAAGTTCAATTAATCATATTACTTATGAACTCCCACTTAGATAGACATCCCTCTAGTCATCTAAATGATCACGTGATCCAAATCAACTAAACCATGTCCGATCATCATGTGAGATGGAGTAGTTTTCAATGGTGAACATCTCTATGTTGATCATATCTACTATATGGTTCACGCTCGACCTTTCGGTCTCAGTGTTCCGAGGCCATATCTGCATATGCTAGGCTCGTCAAGTTTAACCTGAGTATTTTGCGTGCGCAAAACTGGCTTGCACCCGTTGTATGTGAACGTAGAGCTTATCACACCCGATCATCACGTGGTGTCTCGGCACGATGAACTGTAGCAACGGTGCATACTCAGGGAGAACACTTATACCTTGAAATTTAGTAAGGGATCATCTTATAATGCTACCGCCGTACTAAGCAAAATAAGATGCATAAAAGATAAACATCACGTGCAATCAAAATATGTGACATGATATGGCCATCATCATCTTGTGCTCATGATCTCCATCACCGAAGCATCGTCATGATCTCCATCGTCATCGGCGTGACACCTTGATCTCCATCGTAGCATCGTTGTCGTCTCGCCAACTTATTGCTTCTATGACTATCGCTACCGCTTAGTGATAAAGTAAAACAATTACATGGCGATTGCATTGCATACAATAAAGCAACAACCATATGGCTCCTGCCATTTGCCGATAACTCTGTTACAAAACATGATCATCTCATACAACAAATTATATCACATCATGTCTTGACCATATCACATCACAGCAAGCCCTGCAAAAACAAGTTAGACGTCCTCTACTTTGTTGTTGCAAGTTTTACGTGGCTGCTACGGGCTTCTAGCAAGAACCGTTCTTACCTACGCATCAAAACCACAACGATTTTTCGTCAAGTGTGCTGTTTTAACCTTCAACAAGGACCGGGCGTAGTCAAACTCGATTCAACTAAAGTTGGAGAAACAGACACCCGCTAGCCACCTGTGTGCGAAGCACGTCGGTAGAACCAGTCTCATGAACGCGGTCATGTAATGTCGGTCCGGGCCGCTTCATCCAACAATACCGCCAAATCAAAGTAAGACATTGCTGGTAAGCAGTATGGCTATTATCGCCCACAACTCTTTGTGTTCTACTCATGCATATAACATCTACGCATAGACCTGGCTCGGATGCCACCGTTGGGGAACGTAGTATTTCAAAAAAATTCCTACGGTCACACAAGATCTATCTAGGAGAAGCATAGCAACGAGTGGGGAGAGTATGTCCACGTACCCTCGTAGACCGAAAGCGGAAGCGTTTAGTAACGCGGTTGATGTAGTCGAACGTCTTCACGATCCAACCGATCCAAGTACCGAACGTACGGCACCTCCGCGTTCAGCACACGTTCAGCTCGATGACGTTCCTCGAACTCTTAATCCAGTTGAGGCTGAGGGAGAGTTCCGTCAGCACGACGGCGTGGTGACGGTGATGATGAAGTTACCGGTGCAGGGCTTCACCTAAGCACTACGACGATATGACCGAGGTGTGTAACTGTGGAGGGGGGCACCGCACACGGCTAAAAGATCAACTTGTGTGTTCTAGGGTGCCCCCTTGCCCCGGTATATAGAGGGGAGGGGGAGGCCGACCGGCCCTGTAGGGCGCGCCAGGAGGAGGGGAATCCTACTAGGACTCCAAGTCCTAGTAGGTTTCCACCTAAAGGAGAAGGGGGAAGGAAGGGAGAGGGGGGCCGCGCCCCCAACCCCTTGTCCAATTCGAACTAGGCTTTTGTGGGGGGGGGGGGCGCCACCTCCTGGCCGCTGCCTCTCCTTCCCACTAAGGCCCATTAAGGCCCATCAACTCCCCGGGGGGTTCCGGTAACCCCTCCGGCACTCCGTTTTTTACCCGAAACTATCCGGAACACTTCCGGTGTCTGAATAACATGGTCCAATATATCAATCTTTATGTCTCGACCATTTCGAGACTCCTCGTCATGTTCGTGATCTCATCCAAGACTCCGAACAATCTTCGGTACATCCAATCACATAACTCATAATACAAATCGTCATCGAACGTTAAGCGTGCGGACCCTACGGGTTCGAGAACTATGTAGACATGACCGAGACACCTCTCCGGTCAATAACCAATAGCGGAACTTGGATGCTCATATTGGCTCCTACATATTCTACGAAGATCTTTATCGGTCAAACCGCATAACAACATACGTTGTTCCCTTTGTCATCGGTATGTTACTTGCCCGAGATTCGATCGTCGGTATCATCATACCTAGTTCAATCTCGTTACCGGCAAGTCTCTTTACTCGTTCCTTAGTGCATCATCCTGTAACTAACTCATTAGTCACATTGCTTGTAAGGCTTCATATGATGTGCATTACCGAGAGGGCCCAGAGATACCTCTCCGATACTCGGAGTGACAAATCCTAATCTTGATCTATGCCAACCCAACAAACACCTTCGGAGACACCTGTAGAGCATCTTTATAATCACCCATTTACGTTGTGACATTTGATAGCACACAAAGTGTTCCTCCGGTATTCGGGAGTTGCATAATCTCATAGTCTGAGGAACATGTATAAGTCATGAAGAAAGCAGTAGCAATGAAACTGTAATGATCATAATGCTAAGCTAACGAATGGGTCTGGTCCATCACATCATTCTCCTAATGATGTGATCCCGTCCATCAAATGACAACACATGTCTATGGTTAGGAAACATAACCATCTTTGATAAACGAGCTAGTCAAGTAGAGGCATACTAGGGACACTTATGTTTTGTCTATGTATTCACACATGTACTAAGTTTCCTGTTAATACAATTCTAGCATGAATAATAAACATTTATCATGAAATAAGGAAATAAATAATAACTTTATTATTGCCTCTAGGGTATATTTCCTTCAAAATCCTAGCCCCCTAAGAAAATTGGGAAGAAACACGACCCTCTCGCCTGGCTGGGGCGTGGGGATGATCTGGCCCTCTTCGGGGGCCCGATGAGCAACATTGGCCGGCAAATAGCCGGCCATCTTCTGCTTCAGGATGTCCCTCTCGGTGACACTGGAGGCCTCCCACTTCCCATTGGCTCCGGATCCAGCCATGGTCGAAGGAGGCAAAGAGGGATTCGCTGTGGAAGCAGAGGAAAGGGGCGCTAGAGCTCTGAGGATCTGCGTGAGCGGGAGTTGGAAGAAGGCGTGGGATGCAGACTATAGCCGCCCCCCCCTTTATAGGACGATGATAGGCCTGGGATTTCCTTTTTCCACGCCGTTGGCTTCTCCACTTCCCGATATGCCCGCGATGTTATGAGCGGGGAGGGGAATCGAAATCATTAACCATATCCCCCGAAAAGCGGGACACGATCTCCACCTCGAGGGGACGTGCCAGACGTGGCGTCGGCCTTGAGCCACGCTTCGAGAAATAGTAACTGGTCGGCGTTATGGCCGGAAGAGACTCTTCGTGGAAAGAGAAAAAGTTGTTAGATTGAGGCATCATTTGCGCTTGAGCGTTATTTTTTATTATCACCTTCGGTGTTAAGCAAAGTTGCCGATTCAGATTCCGGACATCGCTTGGTTCCGAACATGGGAGAGACATACTGAAGAACTCGCACCGCAAGCCGAATACTGGTCGGATGAATGGATACCGGATACAAGTCTTGGCATTGGAGGCAGGTTCGGGGGCTACTGAGGGAGTCATGGACTAAGGGGTCCTCGGGGCGATGGCCCATTGTGCATGGGCCGGACTGGTGGAGCCGTACAATGGCAGGAGATCTATGAAGCCGTGGTGTGCCCTCCAAGTCAAGAAGGCGCATGATCTCTTTAAACCCTTATTGTAATCTATCTTCGGTAACCCTAACACTGCCGGTGTCTATATAAATTGAGGGTTTTTAGTCTTTAGGGCTAGAGCTAAATTCATCACCTCATCACATTAGGGTTTAGCTCATACGGATCTCGAGGTAGATCTACTTTGTAAACCACATCATACATCCAATATAATCAAGCAGGACGTAGGGTATTACCTCTTCGAGAGGGCCTGAACCTGGGTAAACACTGTGTTTGTCATCCCTTGTTCCCCATCGATCCTAGATCCACAACTCGGGACCCCCTACCCCGAGGTCTGCCAGTTTTGACACCGACATTGGTGCTTTCATTGAGAGTTCCACTGTGGGGTCGCTAGAAGGATCGATGTCTCGCCTGACCATAGGAGAAGGCATCGGATCTGGGGACTTCTTCGTCCCTGGGCAACTCTTCGCGTTTGGCAGCATCGTGCTGCACGCCGACCCAACTGATCGTCTGAGTCAGATCGGCGCCTTCGCCCTCGGACACCGAATTCAATTCGGTGGTCTGGAATATGTTGCGGACACACGGGGCGATCTGGTTTTCACCGGATTCACTTCCCCCTCCCGCACATTCGACACGCCCGCTCCGGAGTCCCTTTTCGATCCGTTCTGCGGATCAGCCTCAACAGCTTTGAGCCAGGAGAGCTCCGCTTCGAGTGGGGGCAGACTCCGCCTCCGTCCGGACACATCATGACTGCGGAAGACCTATCCTCGACCTCCGAGGAAGAATCTGGAGGCAAAGGCCAAGAGTCAATCTTGGCCGAACCTGCCTTTCATAACGCTCGCCTGGCCTTGAGCCCTTGCGACAAAGAGGCAGCCAACGGCCAGGGTCACCCCCAGCCCAAGGTAGCTTGATCTCGAACCCCGACGGGGAAACCACAAGCAAGGACAAAAGCCCGTCCCTGACCTACAATGACGGCCCGGACCCCTTCAAGGATCCAGCTCCGCATACCGAGCTCAGCACGGCCAACGGAAACCAAGGACCGGCCGGGGCATTGATCGCCCCTCAGTCCGTTACGTCGGAATCTGGCCCAGAACCCTCGAGTTCGGCGACCCTCGCAATGATAAACAAGGCGCTGGACCAAATTCAGAACATGACCATCCAGGAGGATCTGCCCTCCGTCTTCAATCATCAACCCTTCGAGGCGTACCATAGGGAATTTTGCGTCCCACCCACCACCCACTTGGTAGCCACTATCGATGACTTAACCGATATGCTAGACTATAATTCAAAAGATGCCGAATACATGGAGGAGGATGGGGCAGCCACGGCCAGTACCGATGTCGCCCCCCCATCACCGGCCGCTGGTCGGCCACGTCCACCTATGATATTTACATGGTGGACACCCTGAAGGACGGCGATGACACTCCTGATCAGGACCGAGGCAAGCCCGCGGACGAGCCGCCCAAACACCAAAGACAACGTCGTCGATCAAAGCCACGCCGCAGCCATGCGAGCAACATGGACTCTGCAGAAAACGGCACCGAGAATAATACGGATTACCGCACCGGAGCCGTAGCCAACGAGCATCATCTGGATGACCCTGCGGCGCAGGAGGACCCGCTCAATTCAGAAAACCCCAACAACTCCGAGGATAACAACTACCTCCCACTCTCTAAAGAGGAGGCTAGTCTTGGGGAGGATGATTTCATCATCCCCGAAGACCCTCTGGAGCAGGAACGGTTCAAGCGGAGGCTTTTAGCCACCGCCCGCAGCCTAAAGAAACAAAAGCGCAAAATCAAAGCCGAACAGGACACCCTCAACGACCGATGGACTAAAGTCCTAGCTGCCGAAGAGGGGTATGGCCGCGAACAGCCAACCAGGAGTTATCCCAAGCGAAGGCTATTGCCCCAGTTCGACGACGAGGCCGTAGAGCCAACACGCCCGACATATGCAAACGCCGAACAGCTGGACCGCCCCCCTAGAGGGCGGGACAGGGAAGCTGACAAGGCCGAACACGCAGCCGCCCCTCCTCGCTGTCACTGCAAGGATCAAGTGCGGCCCACTTACGAGTACGACCTCCGCCATGACCTAGATGCTCGAGGAGGCCGTACCAGGTCCATCTACGGACCCAGAGAAGACCCACCAGCTTACCGGGAAGGATACTATGATCAGCTAAACCGAAACAATAGAATCCAGGAGCAGCAGCAGCTTCGGAGGGCTGAAGACCTCCGACGCGATGTAGCCCGAGTTTGGGGCGCCGCACACCCCTTGTGCTTCACAGAGAAGGTAATGCAACACCAATCCCCAGAAGGCTTCAAGCCTGTGAACATCGAATCATATGACGGAACCACAGATCTAGCCGTATGGATAGAGGATTTCCTCCTCCACATCCACATGGCACGAGGAGATGACCTCCATGCCATTAAATATTTGCCGCTAAAGCTTAAAGGTCCAGCTCGACACTGGTTGAACAGCCTTCCTGAAGACTCTATAGGCTGCTGGGAAGAGCTCGAGGACGCTTTTCGAGCAAACTTTCAGGGCACCTATGTCCGGCCTCTGGACGCTGATGACCTTAATCGCATCACACAACAACCCGGAGAGTCTGCCCGACAATTTTGGAATCGATTCCTGACCAAGAAAAACTAGATCGTCGACTGTCCGGATGCCGAAGCCTTGGCTGCCTTCAAGCATAGTGTCAAGGATGAAGGCTCGTACGGCAGCTCGGCCAGGACAAACCAAGAACTATGGCATCCCTTACTTCCCTCATGACCTGCTTTTGCGTGGGCGAAGACAGTTGGCTTGCTCGCAAGAACACCAACCCAGACACACCCGGTACCTCCGAGGTTTGGGACGGAAATGGAAAGCCCTGACGTAGCAAGAATAAACGTCGCCACAATGATGGCGAGGGCGAGGATACGACAGTAAATGTCGAATTCCGAAACCAGAAGTCCGGACCCCAAACGAAAGCCCCTAAAGGCAACAATGACGGCCCATCCAGACTAGACACAATTCTGGACATGCCTTGTCAGATTCACGGCACATCAGAGAAGCCCGCCAACCACTCCAACCGAAATTGTTGCGTGATCAAACAGGCCGGCAAACTCACAGCCGAAGACTTGGGCAAAAGCCCATGAAGCGAGGACGATGATGAGCCCTGCCGGCCGAATAGTGGAGGCCAGAAACCCTTCCCTTCTGAGGTCAAGACGGTAAACATGATTTACGCATCCCATATACCGAAGAAGGAGAGGAAGCGAGCACTACGAGACGTATACTCCATCGAGCCAATAGCGCCGAAGTTCAACCCATGGTTAGCTTGCCTGATCACATTCAATCGCAAGGACCATCCCACCAGCATACGCCATGGAGGGTCCGCAGCCCTAGTGCTAGACCCCATCATTGATGGATTCCACCTCACTAGAGTCCTAATGGACGGAGGTAGCAGCCTCAATCTGATATACGAAGATACAGTGAGGAAAATGGGGATCGATCCATCAAGGATTAAACCCAGTAACACCACCTTTAAGGGGGTCATTCCGGGAGTGGAGGCCCGCTGCACGGGCACCGTGACGCTTGAAGTAGTGTTCGAATCTCCGGATAACTTCCAAAGCGAGGACTTGATCTTCGATATTGCACCTTTTCGCAGTGGCTATCACACCCTCCTCGGCCGAACAGCGTTTGCCAAATTCAATGCCGTTCCGCATTACGCGTACCTCAAGTTGAAGATGCCTGGCTCCTCAGGTGTCATAACTATCAACGGCAACACAGAATGCTCACTTTGAACTGAAGAGCACACTGCGGCCCTAGCGGCCGAAGACCACACCGGCCCATATAGGCCCGGATGCCGGCCCGCCGTAAAGGCCGGCGACAATAGTAAATGGGTTCGAACCCGTTCCCCATCATGGGAACCCGCATGCGTTTGCCGCAAATAGGGATACGCGCCCCACGGCACGCCCACATTCTTCACGCTCTACGTGCCTCGTCATCACAACTTTGCACTCAAAATACCATGGGCAGCCATGAGGCATATATCAATAAATTCGAAGTGCATGTTCGGTTAAACCGAACTTCGGAATTACTTCGTCTTCGGACGACCCGGGGACCAATTTTGGACACCCCCAAGCATAAAGCTTCATCGGCAGGGTCCTCGCCCATCAAGGTCTCATCGAAGGTCCCAACCCCCACCTATCAGAAGCAAAGGCGTAGATGTGCAGCAGGGCATAGTGAAGGCTTCAACTCACGCATCAAGGCCCTGCGTCGACCTTTACTCTGTAAACTTTCTTTTTCTTTCACAAGTATTGCCTTCGCAGTTTGAATTGTACGGATAGACGTCTCGAGCTTACGAGAAATAATAAAAATACCCTTTATGGTGTTCGGATATCCGCATCCTGCGATTTGTCTATTCCCTTTTCGATTCTCCCCTCGCTCTTCGAACAACCCGGCCTGAAAATATATTAACTAGTCAAGAGTTCGATTTATATATCAGCTCAATATCTTCAAGGCCAGCACCGCTTTCTGCTGGGTGCTCGGCGTCTCGGATATTGCACCCGAACTATGTCTTGGGTCAATAGTTGGGTTGCCCGGCTCCTGTGTTTGCCTCTTATGTTCTGCATGTTCGGCTAAGAGGGCAAAGGGAGAACCCCTGCGATTGTACTTCTGGTTTGTCCGGTCAAGTACCTTAGGAGGAAAAAGCCGAAAACTGACCATCATAGTAAGCGCGAACTGGTCTGCAATCCGATGACGAGGTTTGACTCTAAAAATCGTTGGCGATTTCGCCGTGTCACACGAAGGGTTCGTCTTAACACAAACCGTGTGATCGGAAAGGGGCAGGTTTCGATCCCCAAGTACATCACAGTACACCGGGGGCTAGTCCCTAGTCCCCACCGTCAAGCTCCTACGGCTAAGTGAAAGCAATAAAACCGAATAGCCCGATTGTCTGGTTTCGCTCCCGCACTACCGCCTCCGGGCACCAAGACGTTGGCTAAGGGTAACAGTGCGAAGACAAAACACCCCTCGTGATATTCACTTGGGGGCTGAAGCCAACGACTGGTAGCTTTCAAAATAAACATACGGCCACACAGGAGTCAAAATTAAATCATGACAATATAAAACAAGTCAGGCAGATGCATAATAAAGCATAAGGTCCACTTGGCACACACGTAATACAATCACTCAACCATTACATCTTTCGAACACTAGCCCTCTATCGCCCGCGCACCGGTTATCACCTGCACGAAATACTGCTCGGGGCGGCGATGCTCCTTCCCCTTGGGCGGAGGACCAGTGGCCATCTCCATTGGATTAATCCTCGACCAATGCACCATGGTCTTTGCGAATGCAAGCCTTGCCCCCTCAAGGCATGCTGACCGCTTGACGACGTCAATCCGGAGCGGCGCCTCCCGCAACTTCTGCACAAGCCCGAAGTAGGTGTCCGGAAGGGGCTCGGCAGGCCAAGAATGACACAGAGGTCCTTCATGGCCAGCTCGGACATTCGATGCATCTCCATCAGCTGCTTCATTTGATCGCTTAGAAGGGGAGGGTGCTCGGAGTCCGGAAACTGTGACCAGAAGAGCCGTTGCGTGGAGTCCTCCTCGAGGGTGGCATAGTGCCTCACTGCGGCCGCCACATTCTTCGGAAGTTCGGTGAAGACGCCTGCAGAGCGCCAGACCCGTGTCAGTAGGGCGAACCCGTTGCCTCTAAACACACTCTGCAGTAAGTATTTCTTACCATTTGCATTTTGCGCTGCTTGGCGGAGCTCCTCCTGGACACCTCGCGCGTCAGTCCTCACCTCCTGGAGCTCCTTCTCCACCTTGGATAGCCGGGAAGATTGCTCCTCCTGCCCCTTCTCAAGGGCCTCCGACTTCTTGGCGGCATCCTGGAGCTCCACTTGGACTTCGGTCACTCGAGCCTCGTGTTGCTCAGCAGCAAGCTTGGCTTTCTCAAGCTCGGCCACCGCCTTCTCAGCGTCTGTCTTCTTCGCGGCTGCCGCGGCCTCAACCTTCTTCAGGGCCTCCTTCAAGCCCTCAACCTTGGTGGCAGCAGCTGCAGGATCATCAAGATAAAGGATTAGCATATAGTCTGGATCGTCAATATTCGGCGTCAAGCAAAATACACATCTTCTCACAGGGCTTACCTTGTGCCTCGTCAAGTCGTTTGTTGACAAGGTCAAGCTCTTTATCGGAAAGCTTGAGCTTCTGATCCATCTCCTCTAGCGCCGCGACATTAGCAGCCGTGGCCACGGAAGATGCCTGCATTAGCAAAATAACTGTTGACATCATTAATCGGCCTACCAAATTTGATCCTCTGCAGTTTTTCTTCGAAGTTCTTGCAGAGTCTCGGGGGCTGTTATGTATACGGCCTACCCGAACTATAAATTACAACTGCATTATGAGGAAAGAGCATTACTTGACTTACCTCAAAGCCAGTTAGAAGGCCTTGGACAATATCGTTCAGTCCGGACTGGACATACCGAACACCTTGCATGACCGCACTCATAAGAGTGCGGTGCCCATCAATGATGACGGAGTTGTTCACCAACTCCTCCAGTGCATCTGGCCAGCCAGCCGCCCCCCGTGTGGAGTTGTTTGGCGCTGGCGTTGGCTCCCTGACCCCTTCGCTATCGGAAGGGGGAGCCTGTGCCGTCGAGGGCCTTGGGGGCTCAGGAGCGAGCGGCTGAGGGGGACCGGATGGTCCGGACTCCCTCCCCGTGTTGGCCAGGGGGGAATCATCCCCCTGGTCTTCAATGACCGAGGCATCGGCCTCGGCCATGGTAGCATCGACCTCCTCCCTCGTGTTCAGGGAGGATGGGTCTTCTGTGACACCACCTCCCCAACTTCTTCGGGGATTGGAGGGGGTGCCGAGCGTGAGCCACTGTCCGCTAGTTTGGCGGGCAGTGACGTCCCCGAAGAGGTCTCCTCGGCGGGGTGGCCACATGGAGGGCTGCACCATTAGAAAAACAATCAATCTGCGTTCTATCAGGGACTACTGAAAGCATAAAGCAATTGAAGACGTCGCGGTGTGTACCTGGCCACTGGGGGCTTGACATTGGGATCCTTCTCCGCAACCTTCTCAGACGCTTCGGACTCCTTGTCGGAGTCCGAACTGTCGGACAGAACCAGCTTGTGCTGGCATCGTCTCTTTCGAGCTTGAGGAGGTTGAACCTCCTCGACGTCGCTGGACGCCGCCCTCTTCTTCGAGTGCGAGGAGGCACTTTCCTCCTCGTCCTCATCCCCCTCATGTACGGATGAGGCTGCAGCATCTCCGGACTGGTTGCACGGATGAACCTTGTGACGGAGGCCCTCCCTGGCCTCCGACACTTCTTTCTTGCCCTTCTTGACGGGCGCCTTATAAGGCACTACGACCAACAGCTTTTCCAGCTGCTCTGATTGGGGCTCTTCCGGCAGTGGCGCCAGGCCACTGATCTTCTTTGCATTGGTGAGCCAGCCCTGCAAAATCCGCATAACAAGGTTAGACCGAATCAAACGTGGTATGAATATCCGAACACTCCTCGAAGAAAAATGCCGCTCACCTCCCTTGGGGGGTTCGCGGCGTCGAGGCCGATGTCCTTCCCCTCGACCGGCCACTCCTTCTGGGGCTGGAATAGTTGGCCCCATATTTTGTCAGGAGTCGTGCCGTAGAGGTGTCGCACGGTGGCCGGATCCTCGGGCTCATGCTCCCACATAGGCTTGGCCCTCTCCTGGTAAGGGAGGAGCCGGCGGCGGAGCATGATCTGGACAACGTCGACCAACTTTGTGCCGGTCTCTAGTATGCTGTTGACGCGTTTCTGCAATGCCTTCATGTGAGCGACACCCCCCAGTCCGGGCTCTTGGTGGTCCATGAGGCCAATCTGGTAGGGGGTCCGGACCTGAATGCGGGGGCTGCTCCCCATGCGGCCTCCCTCGGCTCGGTGATGTAAAACCACTCCTTTTGCCACATCCGAACGATGTCAAAGAAGTGGCCGTCCGGCCACTAGACCCGCGTCAGTTTACTAATCATGGCCCCTCCACAGTCCGCATGCTCACCGCCAACCACCTTGGGCTTGACGTTGAACACCTTGAGCCATAAACCGAAGTGCGGCTGAACTCGAAGTAGCGCTTCATAGAAGACGATGAAGGTCGAAATGTGGAGGAGGGAATTGGGGGCTAGATCGTGAAAATCTAGCCCGTAGAAGAACATCAGCCCCCGTAGAAAGGGGTGCAAGGGAAATCCTAGCCCCCTAAGAAAATGGGGAAGAAACATGACCCTCTCGCCCGACTGGGGCATGGGGATGATCTGGCCCTCTTCGGGGGCCCGATGAGCAACATTGGTCGGCAAATAGCCAGCCTCCTTCAGCTTTAGGATGTCCCTCTCGGCGACGCTGGAGGCCTCCCACTTCCCATTGGCTCCGGATCCAGCCATGGTCGAAGGAGGCAAAGAGGGATTCGCTGTGGAAGCAGAGGAAAGGGGCGCTGCAGCTCTGAGGATCTGCGTGAGCGGGAGGTGGAAGAAGGCATGTGATGCAGACTGTAGCAGCCCCCCCTTTATAGGCCGATGACAGGCCTATGACTTCCTTTTTCCACGCCGTTGGCTTCTCCACTTCCCGATATGCCCGTGACGTTATGAGCGGGGAGGGGAATCGAAATCATTAACCATATCCCCCGAAAAGTGGGACACGATCTCCAGCTCGAGGGGACGTGCCAGACGTGGCGTCAGCCTCGAGCCGTGCTTTGAGAAATAGTAATTGCTCGGCGTTATGGCCGGAAGCGACTCTTTGTGGAAAGAGAAAAAGTTGTCAGATGGAGGCATCATTTGCGCTTGAGCGTTATTTTTTATTATCACCTTCGGTGTTAAGCAAAACTGCCATTTCAGATTCCGGACATCGCTTGGTTCCGAACATGGGAGAAACATACTGAAGAACTCGCCCCGCAAGACGAATACTGGTCGGATGAATGTTTACTGGATACAAGTCTTGGCGTTGGAGGCAAGTTCGGGGGCTACTGAGGGAGTCATGGACTAAGGGGTCCTTGGGGCGATGGCCCATTATGCATGGGCCGGACTGGTGGAGCCATACAATGGTAGGAGATCTATGAAGCCGTGGTGTGGCCTCCAAGTCAAGAAGGCGCAGGATCTCTTTAAACCCTTATTGTAATCTATCTTCAGTAACCCTAACCCTACCGGTGTCTATATAAACCGAGGGTTTTTAGTCTTTAGGTCTAGAGCTACATTCATCACCTCATCACCTTAGGGTTTAGCTCATACGGATCTCGAGGTAGATCTACTCTGTAAACCACATCATACATCCAATATAATCAAGCAGGACATAGGGTATTACCTCTTTGAGAGGGCCTGAACCTGGGTAAACACTGTGTTCATCGTCCCTTGTTCCCCATCGATCCTAGATCCATAGCTCGGAACCCCCTACTCCGAGGTCTGCCGGTTTTGACACCAACAGTGGGTATGTTTGAGAATTTTTATGTCTGATTGAAATCTTTTGTTCCGTTTGAATCGGGGGCGCGCGATGGTTAACTCCTACCAACCTCCTCCATAGGGGCATGCGAGTAGTACTTTGCTTTGATGGCTGATACGTCTCCAATGTATCTATAATATTTGATTGTACCATGCTATTAGAGTATCAATCTTGGATGTTTTATATACATTTACAAGCAACTTTGTATCCTTTTTTGGGACTAACCTATTAGCCTAGTGCCCAGTGCCAGTTCCTGTTTTTTTTGCTTGTTTTTGGTTTCGCAGAATATCAGACGAAACAAAGCCAAATGCCATGAAACTTTTTGGAGATTTTTTCTGGACATAAGGAACACTAGAAGCTTCGGGAGAAGACCAGACGGTGGAGCATGGGCCCACCACCCACTAGGGTGCACCCTGATGGGTGGTGGGACTCTTGAGGCTCCGTTTGACCTACCTCCGCCTCTATAAATACTCTAAAATCCCCAAACCCTAGGGGAGTCCACGAAATACATTTTCTACCACTGTAAGTTCCAGAACCATGAGATCCAATCTAGAGGCCTTTTCCGGCACTTTGCCGAAGGGGGCAACGATCATGGAGGGGTTCTTCATCATCCTTGTTGCCCCTCTGATGATGTGTGAGTAGTTTACCACAGACCTACGGGTCCGTAGTTAGTAGCTAGATGGATTGTTCTCTCTCGATGTCCTTCAATACAATGTTCTCCTTCATGCCTTGGAGTTCTATCCGATGTAATTCTTTTTGCGATGTGTTTGTTGAGATCCGATGAATTGTGAGTTTATGATCAGATCTATCCATGAATATTATTTGGGTTTTCTCTGAACTCTTTTATGCATGATTAATATAGTCTCGTATTTCTTCTCCGATTTATTGGTTTGGTTTGGCCAACTAGATTGATTTATCTTGCCATGGGAAGAGGTGCTTTGTGATAGGTTCGATCTTGTGGTGCTCAATCCCAGTGACAGAAAGGAACATGACACGTATGTATCATTTCCATTAAGGGTAAAAAGATGGGGTTTATTCACACGTGAGTTTATCTTGTCTACATCATGTCATCTTGCCTAATGCATTACTCTGTTTTTCCATGAACTTAATACACTAGATGCATGCTGGATAGCGGTCGATGTGTGGAGTAATAGTAGTAGATGCAGAATCGTGTCGGTCTACTAATCTTGGACGTGATGCCTGTGTATGATCATTGCCTTGGATATCGTCATAATTATTTTCTTTTCTATCAATTGTTCAACAGTAATTTGTTTACCCACTGTATGCTATTTTCTCGAGAGAAGCCTCTAGTGAAAACTATGCCCCCCGGGTCTATCTTTTATCATACAAAAATCCTAAAAATATCTTGCTGCAATTTTCCTTTATTTATTTTATTTCGCAATTTAGTTAGATCTATTTATCAAATCCTGTACAATTTAATATTGCTCATAACCATTGAGGGATTGACAACCCCTTTACACGTTGGGTTGCAAGGATTTTTTGTTTGTGTGAAGGTGCTGTTTACATAGTGTTGCTTGGTTCTCCTGCTGGATTGATAACCTTGGTTTCATAACTGAGGGAAATACTTACCTCTGCTGTACTGCATCATCCTCTCCTCTTCGGGGAAATACCAACGCAGATCACAAGTAGCAGGAAGAATTTCTAGCGCCGTTGCCGGGGAGACATCATCAACATCCATCAAGTACCTACGCATAAACTTTCTTCTCCTTGCAATTTACTTTATTTGCCATTTGCCTCTCATTTTCATCTCCCCCACTTCTAAAAAGTTTCTACAAAAAAATTCGTTTTCCATTTTGTTCGTCCGATCACTTTATCATTATGGCTAGTTCTTCTCTTGTCTCGTTCACCCCTGAAAATGAAGTTCTCACTTTTAAACAAAGGGGGGGGGGTTTAAAAGATGCCCGGTATAGGATTTGCAATGCTCATAATACATCAAGTCGTAGGCAATCTACTACCGTTCTTCTTCATAATATTTATGTGGGAATTACTACTTGGTATAGATTCGTTCTTGATACTATCACCGGGGGGGGGGGGGGATTTCTTGAGTTGTCCCACTTTTGATGCATTGAATGCTATGGTAAATTTAATGGGATCACCACCTATCATTATCAATGAAACAATTTTAACTCTTGAACATGTTATGCAACGGGTAGATGTTATTGAAAAGAAAATGCTTACTATAGAGCATATTGAAAATTTTGATAAAAAGATCCATAATCATGTCACTCAATTTGGGTCAAAGATAGGGAATACTCTTAAAACACTAAAAGAGAAAGAACCAATAATTAATGAAAGAGTGGAACAAAGTCCCGCTAGGATCGATAAGTTGGAAGAAATTATTAATAATTTGGGTGCTGCTTTTTCTTCTGTTAAAACTATTGAAAAGAATCCTCCTAGTAAGAATTGCAAGTTTACCTATGCTCCTAAGAACAAAGGTGCCACTTCTAGTAGAAATAATGAAGATCTTAAAATGATTAGTATCCATCCTGATTTTATTGAGTTGAAAAAGAAACCTACTCTCAAGGGTGAATTCTTTAACTTTATTCCTAGGACTGTGATCATGGAGAATATGCATGCTAGATCTCTAAGGAATTATGAATGTGTGATGGAGGAAACCAAAGATGACAATACTTGAAACTGTGCATTATGCCTAGCTAGGGGCATAAAACGATAGCGCTTATTGGGAGGCAACCCAATAGTTATCCTTTAATTTTTTTTCGTTTCTATTTTTTGTAAATACACAATTATGCATCTGTTATGATTGTGTTTTTATGTTTTAATTAGTGTTTGTGCCATGTAAAGCCTTTAGGATGGTTTGGGTGATAGTTGTTTTGATTTTGTGCATTAACAGAAACTTTTGCGTCCAGTAACATAATTTTGTGAATTCACTGGGGCGTCGAAAAATTCTGAATTTCTTACACATGATTGATATATAAATTTCCTACGTTGTCCTAAGTTTTTAGAATTTTTGGAGTTATAGAAGTATTGTCAAAGTTCAGATTATAATAGACTGTTCTATTTTTGACAGATTCTATTTTCGTTGCATTGTGTGCTTATGTTGATGAATATATGGATTTTATCGGGGGGTATAAGCCATGGTAAAGTTAGAATACAGTAGGTATAATTTAATAATAAATAAGAATGGGTTTTCAACAGTACCTAAAGTGGTGATTTGCTTTATTATACTAACGAATCTCTCAAAGGTTTTTTTTAAGTTTTGTGTGATTGAAGTTTTCAAGTTGTGGGTGAGATCACGATGGATGAAGGAATAAGGAGTGGCAAGAGCCTAAGCTTGGGTATGCCCATGGCAGCCCAAGTAAATATTCAAGGACTCCCAAGCAACTAAGCTTGGGGACACCCTGGAAGGCACCCCCCTCTTTCTTCTAATGACCATCGGTAATTTTACTTGGAGCTATATTTTTATTCGTCACATATCATGAGTTTTGCTTGGAGCGTCTTGTGTTATATGAGTCTTTGCTTTTTTTGCTTTTTAGTTTTTCATAATCATCCTTGCTGGACACACCTATTTGAGAGAGCCAAAATGATATCATGATTTGTTAGAATTGCTCTATGTGCTTCACTTAAATTTTTTGAGCTAGGAAATTGTTCTATGTGCTTCACTTAAATTTTTGAGCTAGGAAATTGCTCTACGTGCTTCACTTAAATCTTTTTGAGCATGGTGGTGGTTTAATTTTTGAAGAAATGCTCTCATGCTTCACTTATATTATTTTGAGAGTTAGTAAAATTTTGAAGAAATGCTCTCATGCTTCACTTAGATTATTTTGAGAGTTATTTTTTTTTGAAGAAATATGCACTCTCATGCTTCACTTATATTATTTTGAGTTTGAAAAAAAAGGAAATTATTTTGAAGAAATTTATGCTCTCGTACTTCACTTAAATTTATTTGAGAGCTTGTTAGCAGAAATGGTAAATTGCATAAGATTTGAATTTGGTCCCAAAGTGATAGATATTCAAGAGGGATATAATAAAAACTTTCATGAAGATCATTGGATATTATAAACTTGATTCCTTGCAATAGTTTTGCGATATGAGATAGTGATTTGTGAGTCATGTTGGTGAGTAATTATGCATTAGTAAGAATATTGGTGTTAAGATTTGTGATTCCCTATGCAAGCATGAAAGTCAATAGTTATGCAATGAAGTTACATCCTACTTATGGTGCATTATTCAGTGCTAGTTATGTTTAATGCGTGATTATGACCGTTTTTGTTTTTTGGTTGGTCGCTTCTCAATTGATTTTCTAGCCTTCATTTGTACTTAGCGGGAATACTGCTTGTTCATCCAACTCCTTAAACCAAAGGTGTGCCAAATGAGTCCACCATACCTACCTATATGCGGAATTTCCATGTCCTTCCAAGTAAATTTGTATGTGCCAACTCTAATATTCAAAATAAATTTCTGTTTTGTGTGCCCGTACCGCTCATGAAGCGGCAGGGGGTGGCCAATATTTTCCATGCTAGGTATGTTATTCTCAAGATGAGTGTTTATTCACTTGTCATTGCACGAGAGTGTGGCAGGTAATAGGGATGCCCAGTTCTGAAATGAAAAAAAATTATATATGTTGTTCATAATAAATTCCATGGAAAGTGTTGGTATGGAAGGCACCCGTGGATACGGCTAGCCATGGATTGTGAAATAATGATGGAAAGGAAATAAACTTTATTTTATGTTTGGGAACCGCCTATGATTTATCTGGCATGGAAGATATTGGGAATTCTCGGTCGTTTTCGTTGACAGGAAAAGGATGCCTCTCAAAATAATTTTTTATCTCTCAATTTAAACTATGAGCTCTGGCACCTCTACAAATCTCTGCTTCCCTCTGTGAAGGGCCTTTCTATTTACTTTGATGCAATTTTTATTTTTATTTTGAGTCTCCATCTTCTCTTATAAAGCACCAACTAGGGAACACTATTGTCATACTTGTGCATTGGATGTTGCTAATATTTGAGTGTGTTTCATGAATGGATCAATGACTAAGCATAATGGGCTAGGGATAACTTTCTTTTGTGTTGATATTTTGAAAGACATGGTTGCTTGTTGATATGCTTGAGTACTGAGGTCTTCATGTCAAATTATTGATTATTGCTTTGAATCATTTAAAGTCGAAATGTCCATGCTACAAAGAAAAGATTATGTGATGAATATGTTAGATAGCATTCCACATCAAAAATTCTGTTTTTATCATTTACCTACTCGAGGACGAGAAGGAATTAAGCTTGGGGATGCGGATATGTCTCTAATGTATCTATAATTTTTGATTGTTCCATGCTATTAAAGTATCAATCTTGGATGTTTTACATACATTTACAAGCAACTTTATATCATTTTTTGGGACTAACCTAGTAACCTAGTGCCCACTGCCAGTTCCTATTTTTTTGCTTGTTTTTGGTTTCACAGAATATCAGTGCCAAACAAAGTCCAAATGCCACGAAACTTTTTGGAGATTTTTTTTCTAGACATAGGGAACACTAGAAGCTTCAGGAGAAGACCAGATGGTGGAGCATGGGCCCACCACCCACCAGGGCACGCCCAGGGTGTAGGCGTGCCCTGATGGGTGGTGGGGCCCATGAGGCTCCGTTTGACCTACCTCCACCTCTATAAATACTCTAAAATCCCAAAAACCATAGGGGAGTCCACGAAATACTTTTTCCGCCACCGCATGTTCCAGAACCACGAGATCCAATCTAGAGGCCTTTTTGGGCACTCTGCCGGAGGGGGCAACAATCACCGAGGGGTTCTTCATCATCCTTGTTGCCCCTCCAATGATGCGTGAGTAGTTTACCATAGACCTACGGATCCGTAGTTAGTAGATAGATGGCTTCTTCTCTATCGATGTTCTTCAATACAATGTTCTCCTTGATGTTCTTGGAGTTCTATCCAATGTAATTCTTTTTGCGGTGTGTTTATTGAGATCCGATGAATTGGGAGTTTATGATCAGATCTATCCATGAATATTATTTGGGTTTTCTCTGAACTCTTTTATGCATGATTAATATAGCCTCGTATTTCTTCTCTGATTTATTGGTTTGGTTTGGCCAATTAGATTGATTTATCTTGCCATGGGAAGAGGTGCTTTCTGATGGGTTCGATCTTGCGGTGCTCAATCCCAGTGACAGAAAGGGACATGACACGTAGGTATCATTGCCATTAAGGGTAAAAAGATGGGGTTTATTCGTGCGTGACTTTATCTTGTCTACATCATATCATCTTGCCTAATGCATTACTCCATTTTTCCATGAACTTAAAACACTAGATGCATGCTGATAGCAGTCGATGTGTGGAGTAATAGTAGTAGATGCGGAATCGTTTTGGTCTACTAATCTTGGACATGACGTTGGGAACATTGCATGGAAAACAAAAAAAATTCTACGCACATGCAAGATCTATCCATGGAGATGCATAGCAACGAGAGGGGAGAGCATGTCTACGTACCCACATAGACCGTTAAGCGGAAGTGTTTTATCAACGCGGTTGATGTAGTCGTACACCTTCACGATCCAACCGATCAAGTACCAAACATACGACACCTCTGCGTTCAACACATCTTCAGGTCGATGACGTCCTTGCCTTCTCGATCCAGCAAGTTGGGCGAAGTAGTAGATGAGTTCCGGCAGCATGACGGCGTGGTGACGGTGGTGGTGCAACTATCTCACTACGAAAATTATGATCGAGGACGAACTAGAGGGAGAGGGGCGCCGCACACGGCTTGGGGATCATGGTGTGTGTTGCCCCTCTCCCTCCTCACATATATATATAGGTGGAGGGGAGAAGAGGAGGCAGCCTAGGGCGCCCCCAAGGGGCCGGCGGCCAGCCCTAGGGCCTGCCTAGCCGCCCCCTTCCATATATGGACATGAGGGGAAGGAAAGGGGGCCTGCCTGCCTTAGGGTGCCTCCCCCTTCTTCCATCCCTCCTTGGCGTGTGGGCAGGGGTGGAGGGGCACGCCAGCCCCCTTGCGGGCTGGTGTGCTTCCCCCCCTTTGGCCCATAAGGCCAACCACTTATCGGTGGCCTCCCGGAACCCCTTCCGGCACTCCGATAAATACCCGGTACTTTCTGAAACCTTTCCGATGACCGAATAGCATCATCCTATATATCAATCTTTACCTCTGGACCATTCCGGAGTTCCTCGTCATGTTCGTGATCCCATCCGGGACTCTGAACAACTTTCGGTCACCAACCCACATAACTCATATAGTACTATATCGTCAACGAACGTTAAGCGTGCGGACCCTACGGGTTCGAAAATGATGTAGACATGACCGAGACGCTTCTCCGGTCAATAACCAATAGCGGGACCTGGATACCCATATTGGTTCCTACATATTCTACGAAGATCTTTATCGGTCGAACCTTTATGACAACATACGTAATTCCCTTTGTCTGTCGGTATGTTACTTGCCCGAGATTCGATCGTCGGTATCTCTATACCTAGTTCAATCTTGTTACCAATTCTCTTTACTAGTTTCGTAATAAATCATCTCGTAACTAACTCCTTAGTCACTTTACTTGCAAGCTTCTTGTGATGCTATATTACCGAGAGGGCCCAGAGATACCTCTCCGACACATGGAGTGAAAAATCCCAATCTCGATTCACGCCAACTCAACAGACACCTTCGGAGATACCTATAGAGCATCTTTATGATCACCCATTTACGTTGTGACATTTGATAGCACATAAGAAATTCCTCTTGTATCCGGGAGTTGCATGATCTCATGGTCGAAGGAATATGTATTTGACATTAAAAAAGCAATAGCAATAAAATGAACGATCATATGCTAAGCTAACAGATGGGTCTTGTCCATCACATCATTCTCCTAATGATGTGATCCCATTATCAAGTGACAACTCATGTCCATGGTTAGGAAACCTTAACCATCTTTGATCAACGAGCTAGTCTAGTAGAGGCTTACTAGGGATACTGTATTTGTTTATGTATCCACACATGTATTTAAGTTTCCGGTGAATACAATTCTAGCATGAATAATAAACCTTTATCATGAATAAGGAAATATAATAATAACAAATTTATTATTGCCTCTAGGGCATATTTCCAACAGTCTCCCACTTGCACTAGAGTAAATAATCTAGTTCACATCGCCATGTGATTAACACCCAATGAGTTCTAAGGTGTAATCATGTTTTGCTTGTGAGAGTAGTTTTAGTCAATGGGTCTACCACATGCAGAGCCATATGTATTTTGCAAATTTCTATGTCTACAATGCTCTGCATGTAGCTACTCTAGCTAATTGTTTCCAAGTTCAATACGAATCCAGATTGACACTCAGAGTCATCCAGATTGGTGTCAAAGCTTGGATCGACATAACCCTTTACGACGAACTCTTTATCACCTCCATAACCGAGAAACATTTCCTTAGCCCTCTTTAGGCACCTAAGGAAAATTTTGACCACTGTCCAGCGATCCACTCCTGGATCACTATTGTACCCCCTTGCCAAACTCATGGCAAGGCACACATCAGGTCTGGTACACGGCATGGCATACATAATAGAACCTATGGCTGAGGCATAGGGAATGACTTTCATTTTCTCTCCATCTTCTGCCGTGGTCGGACTTTGAGTCTGACTCAATTTCACACCTTGCAACACTGGCAAGAACCCTTTCTTTTACTAGTCCATTTTGAACTTCTTCAGAACTTTGTCAAGGTATGTGCTTTGTGAAAGTCTTATTAAGCGTCTCGATCTATCCCTATAGATCTTGATGCCCAATATATAAGCAGCTTCACCGAGGTCTTTCATTGAAAAATTCTTATTCAAGTATCCTTTTGTGCTATCCAGAAATTCTATATCATTTCCAGTCAGCAATATGTCACCCACATATAATATCAGAAATGCTACAAAGCTCCCACTCACTTTCTTGTAAATACATGCTTCACCATAAGTCTGTATAAAACCATATGCTTTGATCACCTCATCAAAGCGTATATTCCAACTCCGAGATGCTTGCACCAGTCCATAGATGGATCACTGGAGCCTGCACACTTTGTTAGCACCTTTAGGATCGACAAAACCTTCTGGTTGCATCATATACAACTCTTCTTTAAGAAACCCATTAAGGAATGCAGTTTTGACGTCCATTTGCCAGATTTCATGATCATAAAATGCGGCAATTGCTAACATGATTCGGACAGACTTAAGCATCGCTACAGGTGAGAAAGTCTCATCGTAGTCAACCCCTTGAACTTGTTGAAAACCTTTCGTGACAAGTCGAGCTTTGTAGACAGTGATATTACCATCAGCGTCCGTTTTCCTCTTGAAGATCCATTTATTTTCAATGGCCGGCCGATCATCGGGCAAGTCCACCAAAGTCCACACTTTGTTCTCATACATGGATCCTATCTCAGATTTCATGGCCTCAAGCCATTTGTCGGAATCTAGGCTCATCATAGCTTTGTCATAGTTCGTAGGTTCGCCGTTGTCTAACAACATGACTTCCAAGACAGGATTACCGTACCACTCTGGTGCGGAACGTGTTCTGGTCGACCTACGAAGTTTAATAGTAACTTGATCCGAAGTTTCATGATCATCATCATTAGCTTCCTCTCTAGTTGGTGTAGGCATCATCGGAATGGTTTTCTCTGATGTGCTACTTTCCAATTTGAGAGAAAGTACAATTACTGCATCAAGTTCTATTTTCCTCCCACTCACATCTTTCTAGAGAAACTCCTTCTCTAGAAATGACCCATTTTTAGCAACAAAGATCTTGCCTTTGGAATTGTGGTAGAAGGTGTATGTACCCAATAGTTTCTTTAGGGTATCCTATGAAGACAACTTCCCCGATTTGGGTTCGAGCTTATCAGGCTGAAGCCTTTTGACATAAGCGTCGCATTCCCAAACTTTAAGAAACGACAGCTTAGGTTTCTTGCCAAACCATAGTTCATACGGTGTCGTCTCAACGGATTTAGACGGTGCCCTATTTAACGTGAATGCGGCTGTCTGTAATGCAGAACCCCAAAATGATAAAGGCAAATCGGTAAGAGACATCATAGAATGCACCATATCTAATAAAGTACGGTTACGACGTTCGGACACAGCATTACGCTGTGGTGTTCCAGGTGGCATGAGTTGTGAAACAATTCCACATTGTTTTAAATGAAGGCCAAACTCGTAACTCAAATATTCGCCTCCGCGATCAGATCATAGAAACTTTATTTTCTTGTTACGATGATTCTCCACTTCACTCTGAAATTCTTTGAACTTTTTAAATTTTTCAGATTTGTGTTTCATCAAGTAGATATACCCATACCTACTCAAATCATCTGTGAAGGTTAAAAAATAACGATACCCGCCGCGTGCCTCAACACTCATCGGACAACATACATCGGTATGTATTATTTCCAATAAGTCATTAGCTCACTCCATTGTTCCGGAGAACGGAGTTTTAGTCATCTTACCCATGACGCATGGTTCGCAAGTATCAAATGATTCATAGTCAAGTGATTCCAAAAGTCCATCCGCATGGAGTTTCTTCATGCGCTTTACACCAATATGACCTAAACGGTAGTGCAACAAGTATGTTGCACTATCATTATCAACTTTGCATCTTTTGGCATCAATATTATGAATATGTGTATCACTATGATCGAGATTCAACAAGAATAGACCATTCATCAAAGGTGCATGATCATAAAAGATATTACTCATATAAATAGAACAACCATTATTCTCTGACTTAAATGAATAACCGTCTCGCAATAAACAAGATCCAGATATAATGTTCATGCTCAACGTTGGCACCAAATAACAATTATTGAAGTCTAAAACTAATCCCGAAGGTAGATGTAGAGGTAGCATGCCGACAGCGATCACATCGACCTTGGAACCATTCCCGACGCGCATCGTCACCTCGTCCTTAGCCAATCTTTGTTTATTCCACAGCTCCTGTTTTGAGTTACAAATATGAGCAACCAAACCAGTATCAAATACCCAGGAGCTACTACGAGTATTAGTAAGGAACACATCAATAACATGTATATCAAATATACCTTTGTTCACTTTGCCATCCTTCTTACCCGCCAAGTATTTGGGGCAGTTCCGCTTCGAGTGACCATATCCTTTGCAGTAGATGCACTCAGTTTCAGGCTTGGGTCCAGCTTTGGGCTTCTTCACGGGAGCAGAAACTTGCTTGCCATTCTTCTTGAAGTTCCCTTTCTTTCCCTTGCCCTTTTTCTTGAAACTAGTGGTTTTGTTAACCATCAACACTTGATGCTCCTTCTTGATTTCTACCTCCGCTGATTTCAGCATCGCGAAGAGCTCGGGAATCATTTTCGTCATCTCTTGCATATTATAGTTCATCACGAAGCCTTTGTAGCTTGGTGGTAGTGACTGAAGAAGCCTGTCAATAACACTCTCAACTGGAAGATCAATTCCCAGCTGAGTCAAGTGGTTATGATACCCAGACATTTTGAGCATGTGTTCACTAACAGAAATGTTCTCCTCCATCTTGCAGCTATAGAACTTGTTGGAGATTTCATATCTCTCAACCCGAGCATTAGCTTGAAATATCAAATTCAGCTCTTGGAACATCTCATATGCTCTGTGGCGTTCAAAACATCTTTAAAGTCCTGGTTCTAAGCCGTAAAGCATGGCACACTGAACTATTGAGTAGTCATTAGTCCGCGTTTGCCAAGCGTTCACAATGTCTAGATTAGCGAGAACGGGTCAGTTACCTAGCGGTGCATCAAGGACATAATTCTTCTGTGCAGCAATGAGGATAATCCTCAAGTTACAGACTCAGTCCATGTAGTTGCTACCATCACCTTTCAACTTAGCTTTCTCTAGGAACGCATTAAAATTCAAGGGAACGATAGCACGGGCCATTGATCTACAACATAAACATGCAAAAACTATTAAGACTAAGTTCATGATAAATTTTAGTTCAAATAATCAAATTACTAATGAACTCCCACTTAAATCAACATCCCTCAAGTTGTCTAAGTGATACATGATCCAAATCAACTAACCCATGTCCGATCATCACGTGAGATGCTGTAGTCATCAATGGTGAACATCTCTATGTTGATCATATCTACTATATGACTTGATACGTCCATTTTGCATCATGCTTTTATATTGATATTTATTGCATTGTGGGCTGTTATTACACATTATGGTACAATACTTATGCCTTTTCTCACAAATTTTACAAGGTTTACATGAAGAGGGAGAATGCCGGCAGCTGGAATTGTGGACCGGAAAGGAGCAAATCTGAGAGACCTATTCTGCACAACTCCAAAAGTCCTGAAAATTTACGAAGAATTATTTTGGAATATATAAAAATACTGGGCGAAGAAAATACCAGAGGGGACGCACTAGGTGGCCACAAGCCTGGGGGGCGCGCCCCTAGGGCTTGTGGGCCCCCTGGCAGGTCTCCGGTGCCCATCTTCTGCTATATGGAGGGTTTTGACCTGGAAAAATTCACAAGGAAGCTTTCGGGACGAAGCGCCACCGTCTCGAGGCGGAACCTGGGCAGAAGCAATCTAGGGCTCCGACGGAGCTATTCTGCCGGGGAAACTTCCCTCTCGGAGGGGGAAATCGAAGCCATCGTCATCACCAACGATCGTCTCGTCGAGACGGGGTGAATCTCCATCAACACCTTCACCAGCACCATCTCCTCTCAAACCCTAGTTCATCTCTTGTATCCGATCTTTGTCTCAAAACCTCAGATTGGTACCTGTGGGTTGCTAGTAGTGTTGATTACTCCTTGTAGTTGATGCTAGTTGGTTTATTCGGTGGAAGATCATATGTTCAGATCCTTAATGATATTTATTACCTCTCTGATTATGAACATGAATATGCTTTGTGAGTAGTTACGTTTGTTCCTGAGGACATGGGAGAAGTCTTGTTATAAGTAATCATGTGAATTTGGTATTCGTTCGATATTTTGATGAGATGTATGTTGTCTTTCCTCTATTGGTGTTATGTGAACGTCTACTACATGACACTTCACCATGATTTGGGCCTAGGGGAAGGCATTGGGAAGTAATAAGTAGATGATGGGTTGCTAGAGTGACAGAAGCTTAAACCCTAGTTTATGCATTGCTTCGTAAGGGGCTGATTTGGATCCACATGTTTCATGCTATGGTTAGATTTATCTTAATTCTTCTTTCATAGTTGCGGATGCTTGCGAGAGGGGTTAATCATAAGTGGGAGGCTTGTCCAAGTAAGGACAGCACCCAAGCACCGGTCCACCCACATATCAAATTATCAAAGTAACGAATGCGAATCATATGAGCATGATGAAAACTAACTTGACAATAATTTCCATGTGTCCTCGGGAGCGCTTTGCTTTATTTAAGAGTTCGTCCAGGCTTATCCTTTGCTACAAAAAGGATTGGGCCACCTTGCTGCACCTTAGTTACACTTGTTACTTGTTACCCGTTACGAATTATCTTATCACAAAACTATCTGTTACCGATAATTTCAGTGTTTGCAGAGAATACCTTGCTGAAAACCGCTTGTCATTTCCTTCTGCTCCTCGTTGGGTTCGACACTCTTACTTATCGGAAGGACTACGATAGATCCCCTATACTTGTGGGTCATCAAGACTCTTTTCTGGCACCGTTGCTGGGGAGTGAAGCACCTTTGGTAAGTGGAATTTGGTAAGGAAAAATTTATATAGTGTGCCGAAATTTACTGTCACTTGTTGCTATGGAAAATAATCCTTTGAGGGGCTTGTTTGGGGTATCTTCACACCAACCAGTAGAGCAAGAAGTTGCTCCTCAACCTACTGAACCTACTGAAAATATTTATTATGAAATTCCTTCGGGTATGATAGAGAAACTGCTAGCTAATCCTTATGCAGGAGATGGAATGTTACATCCTGATATGCATCTAATGTATGTGGATGAAGTTTGTGGATTATTTAATCTTGCAGGTTTGCCCGAGGATGAAGTCAAGAAGAAGGTCTCCCCTTTATCTTTGAAGGAGAGGGCATTGACATGGTATAGGCTATGCGATGATATTGGGACTTGGAATTACAACCGATTGAAATTGGAATTTCATCAGAAGTTTTATCCTATGCATCTAGTTCATCGTGATCGGAATTATATTTATAATTTTTGGCCTCGTGAAGGAGAAAGTATTTCTCAAGCTTGGGGGAGGCTTAAGTCAATGTTATATTCATGCCCCAATCATGAGCTCTCAAGAGAAATTATTATTCAGAATTTTTATGCTCATCTTTCTCGTAATGATCAATCCATGCTCGATACTTCTTGTACTGGCTCTTTTATGAAGAAGACTATTGAATTCAAATGGGATTTATTGGAAAGAATTAAACACAACTCTGAAGATTGGGAACTCGACGAAGGTAAGGAGTCAGGTATAAACCTTAAGTTTGATTGTGTTAAATCTTTTATGGATACCGATGCTTTTCGTGAATTTAGCACTAAATATGGACTTGACTCTGAGATAGTAGCTTCTTTTTGTGAATCATTTGCTACTCATGTTGATCTCCCTAAGGAGAAGTGGTTTAAATATTATCCTCCCATTGAAGTGAAAATAGTAGAACCTATTAAAGCTGAAGAGGAAACTATTACTTACAATGTAGATCCAATTGTTCCTACTCCTTATATTGAGAAACCACCTTTCCCTGTTAGAATAAAGGAACATGCCAAAGCTTCAGTTGTGGTTCGTAAGAGTTATACTAGAACACCTACACCCCCTGAACAAATTAAAGTTGAATCTATTATTGCTATGGTTAAAGATCTCTTGGTCGATAATATTGATGGGCATGTCATTTATTTCTGTGATGAAGCTGCTAGAATTGCTAGACCTGATGATAAAGATAAGCATAGACCTGTTGTTTCTGTTAAAATAGGAGATCATTGTTATCATGGCTTATGTGATTTGGGTGCTAGTGTGAGTGCAATTCCCTTTACCTTATATCAAGAAATTATGAATGATATTGCACCTGCTGAAATAGAAGATATTGATGTCACTATTAAGCTTGCTAATAGAGATACTATATCACCAATTGGGATTGTTAGAGATGTTGAAGTCTTGTGTGGGAAAATAAAATATCCTACTAATTTTCTAGTTCTTGGTTCCACACAAGATGATTTTTGTCCCATTATATTTGGTAGACCTTTCTTGAACACCGTCAATGCTAAGATAGATTGCGAGAAAGAAACTGTTAGTGTAAGTTTTGGGGATGTGTCCCATGAGTTTAATTTCTCCAAATTTTGTAGACAACCCCATGATAAAGAATTGCCTAATAAAGATGAAATTATTGGTATTGCTTCTATTGCCATGCCTCCTACTGATCCTTTAGAACAATATTTGCTAGACCATGAAAATGATATGTTCATGAATGAAAGAAAGGAACTAGATGAGATTTTCTTTAAACAGATGCCTGTTTTGAAACACAATTTGCCTGTTGAAACTCTTGGAGATCCTCTACCACCCAAGAGTGATCCTGTGTTCGATCTCAAACAATTACCTGGTACACTGAAATATGCTTATCTTGATGAAAAGAAGATATATCCTGTTATTATTAGTGCTAATCTTTCAGAGCATGGAGAAAAGAAATTATTGAAAACTCTGAAGAAGCACCGTGCCGCTATTGGATATACTCTTGATGATCTTAAGGGCATTAGTCCCACTCTATGTCAGCACAAAATTAATATGGAGCCTGATGCTAAACCAGTTATTGATCATCAACGATGGTTAAATCCTAAGATTAAGGAAGTGGTAAGAAATGAAATATTAAAGCTTCTGGAAGCAGGTATAATTTATCCTATTGCTGATAGTAGATGGGTAAGTCATGTTCATTGTGTCCCTAAGAAGGGAGGTATTACTGTTGTTCCTAATGATAAGAGTGAATTGATTCCGCAAATAATTGTCACAGGATATAGAATGGTAATTGATTTTAGAAAATTAAACAAAGCTACTAATAAAGATCATTACCCTCTACCTTTTATTGATCAAATGCTAGAAAGACTATCCAAACATACACACTTTTGCTTTCTAGATGGTTATTCTGGTTTTTCTCAAATACCTGTGTCACAAGAGGATCAAGAAAAAACTACTTTTACTTGCCCTTTCGGTACCTTTGCTTATAGACGTATGCCTTTTGGTTTATGCAATGCACCTGCTACCTTTCAAAGATGTATGACTGCTATATTCTCTGACTTTTGTGAAAAGATTGTTGAGGTTTTCATGGATGATTTCTCCATTTACGGAACTTCTTTTGATGATTGCTTAAGCAACCTTGATCGAGTTTTGCAGAGATGTGAAGAAACTAATCTTGTCTTGAATTGGGAGAAGTGCCACTTTATGGTTAATGAAGGTATTGTCTTGGGGCATAAAATTTCTGAAAGAGGTATTGAAGATGATAAAGCTAAAGTTGATGCTATTGAAAAGATGCCGTGTCCTAAAGATATCAAAGGTATAAGAAGTTTCCTTGGTCATGCTGGTTTCTATAGGAGGTTTATTAAAGACTTCTCTAAAATTTCTAGGCCTCTCACTAATCTCTTGCAAAAGGATGTTCCATTTGTTTTTGATGATGATTGTGAAGAAGCATTTGAAATTTAAGAAAGCCTTTATTTCTGCACCTATTGTTCAACCACCTGATTGGAACCTACCCTTTTAAATTATGTGTGATGCTAGTGATTATGCTGTTGGTGCTGTTCTAGGACAAAGAGTAGATAAGAAATTAAATGTTATCCATTATGCTAGTAAAACTCTAGACAGTGCTCAAAGAAATTATGCTACTACTGAAAAAGAATTTTTAGCAGTTGTCTTTGCTTGTGATAAAATCAAATCTTATATTGTTGATTCCAAAGTAGCTGTTCACACCAATCATGCTGCTATTAAACACCTTATGGGAAAGAAAGATGCTAAACCTAGACTTATTAGATGGGTTCTCTTGCTGGAAGAATTTGATTTGCATATTATTGATAGAAAGGGAGCTGAGAACCCCGTAGCAGACAACTTGTCTAGGTTAGAAAATATTCTTGATGACCCACTACCTATTGATGATAGCTTTCCTGATGAACAATTAGCTGTCATAAATGCTTCTCGTAGTGCTCCTTGGTATGCTGATTATGCCAATTATATTGTTGCTAAATTTATACCACCTAGCTTCACATACCAACAAAAGAAAAAGTTTTTCTATGATTTAAGACATTACTTTTGGGATGACCCACACCTTTATAAAGAAGGAGTAGATGGTGTTATTAGACGTTGTGTACTTGAGCATGAACAGGAACAAATCCTACGCAAGTGTCACTCCGAAGCTTATGGAGGACACCATGCTGGAGATAGAACTACACACAAGGTATTACAATCTGGTTTTTATTGGCCTACTCTCTTCAAGGACGCTCGTAAGTATGTCTTGTCTTGTGATGAATGTCAAAGAATTGGTAATATTAGTAGACGTTAGGAAATGCCTATGAACTATTCACTTGTTATTGAACCATTTGATGTTTGGGGATTTGATTATATGGTACCTTTTCCTTCCTCTAATGGGTATACACATATTTTGGTTGCTGTTGATTATGTTACTAAGTGGGTAGAAGCTATTCCAACTAGTAGTGCTGATCATAACACTTCCATTAAAAATGCTTAAAGAAGTTATTTTCCCGAGGTTTGGAGTCCCTAGATATTTAATGACTGATGGTGGTTCACACTTTATTCATGGTGCTTTCCGTAAATTGCTTGCTAAATATGATGTCAACCATAGAATTGCATCTCCTTATCATCCTCAGTCTAGTGGTCAAGTAGAATTGAGTAACCGAGAAACAAAATTGATCCTGCAAAAGACTGTCAATAGATCCAGAAAGAATTGGTCTAAGAAACTTGATGATGCATTATGGGCTTATAGAACTGCTTATAAGAACCCTATGGGTATGTCTCCATATAAAATGGTTTATGGAAAAGCATGTCACTTACCTCTCGAACTAGAACATAAAGCTTATTGGGAAATTAAAGAGCTCAACTATGATTTCAAACTTGCCGGTGAAAAGAGGTTATTTGACATTAGCTCACTTGATGAATGGAGAACCCAAGCCTATGAGAATGCCAAGTTTTTTAAAGAAAAAGTTAAAAGATGGCATGATAAAAGTATACAAAAGCGTGAATTTAATGTAGGTGACCTTGTCTTGCTATACAATTCTCGTTTATGATTTTTTGCAGGAAAGCTTCTCTCTAAATGGGAGGGCCCTTACATTATCAAGGAAGTTTATCATTCTGGTGCCATCAAAATCAACAACGCCGAAGGCACTAACCCGAAGGTGGTAAATGGGCAAAGAATCAAACATTATATCTCAAGTACACCCACAAATGTTGAAACTAATATTATTATTACCATAACACCACAGGAGTACAAAAGGGAGACCTACCAGAATGTTTCAGACTCCGAAAAGGAATAGGTATGTGGTACGGTAAGTAAACCGGCTCCAAAACTTTTCCAATGGCAATTTTACTCCATTTTGGATTATTTAAAAGATTAGGAAAATAAAAAGTAGTCCGAGAAGTGCACGAGGAGGCGACAAGCCCTGGGGATGCGCCCTACCCCCCTGGGTGCGCCTCCCAGGCTTGTGGCCACCTCGTGTGCCCTCCAGACTCCGTTTTCCTGTAGTACACTCCTTTTAGTTGGTAAAAATTCATTATATAATCTCCCGAAGGTTTTGACTGCCGTACCACAGCAATATCTCCTGTTTTTGTTTTGAGCAGTTTTCTGCCAGAGTTTTCAAGGGCAGGCATCATGTCTTCCTCCTCCTCCAACAATGTGGATGACGATGCTTGGTTGATGCAGATGGAACTCAGGAGGGCGGAGGCCGAGGAAATCACGATGGAAGAAGATCAAGGGGATTCGCTTGAGGTCCACCCTCTGGCTTTGGAGAGAGGCACTTTGGCTGGCATCTCCACTATTCCCAATCCCCATCAAGTAGTAGGGACTACAAGCAACCATGAAGGCCAACAGATACAAGAAGGACTTCCCCCTAGGAGGCCCTTACACAGGTTACATCGGAACAACTTTCATAATTTGGTTCATAATTATGGGGTGGAGAATACTCCTCGCACACACATACCCTCCAATTGGGATATATCCCGTCCAAGTGAAAGTGGTGTAGGGAAAAGCTCATGGTGGCCAGAAAACAAGCATCTTTTAGAAGATATTTAGAAGGATGCAATTATGCTTCAACGTGTACTCCGAGAATTGCAGGATCTGAAGAATAGCTTGATCAAGCTAATAGAAACTCCATCATCACCACCTCCGAAGAAAGAGACCTAAATACATGGGTATGGGCACTCCCCTTGGCGACTGCCAAGCTTGGGAGAGGTGTCCAGGTATCGTATCACCATTACAACTTTACCTTTATCATTTTTCTTAGTTCAATCCTTCTGGTTATATCTTGGTTTATTAGAATAAAGTTTTGTATGATCTAGCTTTGAGTTTTGCTTTGTGTTCCCTCTATGTAATCGAGTCTGAGAGTTATATAATAAAGATTAGTTTTGAGTTGAGGGCTTTGCTTTCTTGCTATGATCTTGAGAAAAAGAAATAAAGAATAAAAGAAATAAAAAGATTATATAATGAGCTTATGGGAAGTGATGGCTTCACATATAAGAAGTTTGTCACATGAAATTTGTTGTGAGTTTGTTTTGTTGCAATTAATAGGAAGTAATAAAGAAAGAGAGGTCTCACATATAAATATACTATCTTGGACATCTTTTGTGATTGTGAGCACTCATTAAAATATTATATGCTAAAAGGTTGATGTTGGACAAGGAAGACAACGTAATGGGTTATGTTTTCTTTATATCTGAATAGAAGTTATATTGTCATAGATCCTCCAACATGATGAGTTTGCTTCTCACCCCATGCTAGCTAAATCTTTTGCACCAAGTAGAGATACTACTTGTGCATCCAAACATCCCTTAAACCAGTTTTGCCATGAGAGTCCACTATACCTACATATGGATTGAGTAAGATCCTTCAAGTAAGTTGTCATCAGTGCGAGCAATAAAAATTGCTCTCTAAATATGTATGATCTTTTAGTGTGGAGAAAATAAGCTTTATATGAACTTTTGATATGGAAGAAATAAAAGCTATAGACTGCATAATAAAGTTCTTTATCACAAGCGGCAATATAAAGTGACGTTCTTTTGCATTAAGATTTTGTGCATCCAACCATAAAAGCGCATGACAACCTCTGCTTCCCTCTGTGAAGGGCCTATCTTTTACTTTTATCTTCTACCCTTATACAAGAGTCATGGTGATCTTCACCTTTCCTTTTTACGCTTTTTCTTTTTTGGCAAGCACTTTATGTTGGGGAAAGATCCAGATATATATATCCACTCGGATGTAGGTTATCATAAAGTATTATTGTTGACGTTACCCTTGAGGTAAAAGGTTGGGAGGTGAAACTATAAGCCCCTATATTTCTCTATGTCTGATTGAAACTTTGAACCCATAAATATCGCGTGAGTGTTAGCAATTATAAAAGATTAAATGATAGTTGAGTATGTGAACTTGCTGAAAAGCTCTTACATTGACTCTTTCCGATATTATGATAAATTGCAATTGTTTCAATGATCGGGATCATAGTTTGTTAGTTTTCAATGAAGTTACTGATTCATACTTTACCTTGTGAACGAATTGTTACTTTAGCACAAGAAATTATATGACAATATATGTTGCTGTTCTAAAGATGATCATGATGCCCGCATGTCCGTATTTTATTTTTATTGACACCTCTATCTCTAAACATGTGGACATATTTTTCGATTTCGGCTTCCGCTTGAGGACAAGCGAGGTCTAAGCTTGGGGGAGTTGATACGTCCATTTTGCATCATGCTTTTATATTGATATTTATTGCATTATGGGATGTTATTACACATTATTGTACAATACTTATGCCTTTTCTCTCTTATTTTACAAGGTTTACATGAAGAGGGAGAATGCTGGCAGCTGGAATTCTGGACCGGAAAGGAGCAAATCTGAGAGACCTATTCTGCACAACTCCAAAAGTCCTGAAAATTTACAAAAAATTATTTTGGAATATATAAAAATATTGGGCGAAGAAAATACCAGAGGGGACGCACTAGGTGGCCACAAGCCTAGGGGGCGCGCCCTACCCCCCTGGGCGCTCCCCTAGGGCTTGTAGGCCCCCTGGCAGGTCTCCGGTGCCCATCTTCTGCTATATGGAGGGTTTTGACCTGGAAAAAATAACAAGGAAGCTTTCGGGACGAAGCGCCGCCGTCTCGAGGCGGAACCTGGGCAGAAGTAATCTAGGGCTCCGGCGGAGCTGTTCTGCCGGGGAAACTTCCCTCCCGGAGGGGGAAATCAAAGCCATTGTCATCACCAACGATCCTCTCATCAAGAGGGGGTCAATCTCCATCAACGCCTTCACCAGCACCATCTCCTCTCAAACCCTAGTTCATCTCTTGTATCCGATCTTTGTCTCAAAAGCTCAGATTGGTACCTGTGGGTTGCTAATAGTGTTGATTACTCCTTGTAGTTGATGCTAGTTGGTTTATTCGGTGGAAGATCATATGTTTATATCCTTAATGATATTTATTACCTTTCTGATTATGAACATGAATATGCTTTGTGAGTAGTTACGTTTGTTCCTGAGGACATGGGAGAAGTCTTGTTATAAGTAATCATGTGAATTTGGTATTCGTTCGATATTTTGATGAGATGTATGTTGTCTTTCCTCTAGTGGTGTTATGTGAACGTCGACGACATGACACTTCACCATGATTTGGGCGTAGGGGAAGGCATTGGGAAGTAATAAGTAGATGATGGGTTGCTAGAGTGACAGAAGCTTAAACCCTAGTTTATGCATTGCTTCGTAAGGGGCTGATTTGGATCCACATGTTTCATGCTATGGTTAGATTTATCTTAATTCTTCTTTCGTAGTTGCGGATGCTTGCGAGAGGGGTTAATCATAAGTGGGAGTCTTGTCCAAGTAAGGACAGCACCCAAGCACCGGTCCACCCACATATCAAATTATCAAAGTAACGAACGCGAATCATATGAGCATGATGAAAACTAACTTGACAATAATTCCCATGTGTCCTCGGGAGAGCTTTGCTTTATATAAGAGTTCGTCCAGGCTTATCCTTTGCTACAAAAAGGATTGGGCCACCTTGCTGCACCTTAGTTACACTTGTTACTTGTTACCCGTTACGAATTATCTTATCACAAAACTATCTATTATCGATAAATTCAGTGCTTGCAGAGAATACCTTGCTGAAAACCGCTTGTCATTTCCTTCTGCTCCTCGTTGGGTTTGACACTCTTACTTATCGAAAGGACTATGATAGATCCCCTATAATTGTGGGTCATCATGACTAACGTTTGACCTTTCGTTCTCTAGTGTTCCGAGACCATGTCTGTACATGCTAGGCTCATCAAGTTTAACCCAAGTATTCTGCATGTGCAAACCTGTCTTACACCCGTTGTATGTGAACGTAGAGTCTATCACACCCGATCATCACGAGGTGCTTCGAAATGACGAACTTTAGCAATGGTGCATACTCAGGGAGAACTCTTTTATCTTGAAATTAAGTGAAGGGATCATCTTATAATGCTACCGTCGTTCTAAGCAAAATAAGATGCATAAAGGATAAACATCACATGTAATCAAAAATATGTGACATGATATGGCCATCATCATATTGTGCTTTTGATCTCCATCTCTAAAGCATCGGCATGATCTCCATCGTCATATCGGGGTCGTCTCGCCAACTATTGCTTCTACAACTATTGCTAACATGCACATAGCGATAAAGTAAAGCAATTACATGGCGCTTAATGATTGACACGCAGGTCATACAATAATTAAAGACAACCCTAAGGCTCCTGCCGGTTGTCATACTCATCGACATGCAAGTCGTGAACTTATTACAAAACATGATCATCTCATACATCAACATATATCACATCATATCTTGACCATATCACATCACAACATGCCCTGCAAAAACAAGTTAGACGTCCTCTACTTTGTTGTTGCAAGTTTTACGTGGCTGCTACGGGCAACTAGCAAGAACCGTTCTTACCTATGCAAAACCACAACGGTGATTATCAAGTTTGTTGTTTTAACCTTCTTCAAGGGCCGGTCGTAGTCAAATTCGATTCAACTAAAGTAGGAGAAACAGACACCCGCTAGCCACCTTTATGCAAAACAAGTTGCATGTCAGTCGGTGGAACTGGTCTCATGTGCGTGGACATGTAAGGTTGGTCCGGGCCGCTTCATCCCACAATACCGCCGAATCAAAATAAGACGTTGGTGGTAAGCAGTATGAACATCACTGCCCACAACTCCTTTGTGTTCTCCTCGTGCATATCATCTACGCATAGACCTGGCTCATGATGACACTGTTGGGGAACGTTGCATGGAAAACAAAAAAAAATCTACGCACACGCAAGATCTATCCATGGAGATGCATAGCAACGAGAGGGGAGAGTATGTCTACGTACCCTCATAGATAGTTAAGCGGAAGCGTTTTATCAACGCGGTTGATGTAGTCCTACACCTTCACGATCCAACCGATCAAGTACCGAACGTACGGCACCTCCGCATTCAGCACACATTTAGCTCAATGACATCCTCGCCTTCTCGATCCAACTAGTTGGGCAAAGTAGTAGATGAGTTCCAGCAGCACAATGGCATGGTGACGGTGGTGGTGCAACTATCTCCGCAGGGCTTCGCCGAGCACTACGAAAATTATGACCGAGGACGAACTTGAGGGAGAGGGGCGCCGCACACGGCTTGGGTATCGTGGTGTGTATTGCCCTTCTCCCTCCTCACATATATATATAGGAGGAGGGGAGAAGAGGAGGCAGCCTATGGCGCCCCCAAGGGGCCGGCGGCCAGCCCTAGGGCCTGCCTAGCCACCCCCTTCCATATATGGACATGGGGGGAAGGAAAGGGGGCTGCCTGCCTTAGGGCGCCTCCCCCTTCCTTCCCTCCCTCCTTGGTGCATGGGCAGGGGTGGAGGGGTGCGCCATCCCCCTTGTGGGCTGGTGTGCTTCCCCCCTTTGGCCCATTAGGCCCACCACTTACCGGTGGCCTCCCGGAACCCCTTCCGGCACTCCGATAAATACCCGGTACTTTCCGAAACCTTTCCGGTGACCGAATAGCATCGTCCTATATATCAATCTTTACCTCCGGACCATTACGGAGTTCCTCGTCATGCCCGTGATCTCATCCAGGACTCCGAACAACTTTCGGTCACCAACTCACATAACTCATATAGTACTATATCGTTAACGAACGTTAAGCGTGTGGACCCTACGGGTTCGAGAATGATGTAGACATGACCGAGACGCTTCTCTGGTCAATAACCAATAGCGAGATCTGGATGCTCATATTGGTTCCTACATATTCTATGAAGATCTTTGTCGGTCGAACCTTTATGACAGCATACGTAATCCCCTTTGTCTGTCGGTATGTTACTTGCCAAAGATTCGATCGTCGGTTTCTCCATACCTAGTTCAATCTCATTACCGGCAAGTCTCTTTACTCATTCCGTAATACATCATCTCGTAACTAACTCCTTAGTCACTTTGCTTGCAAGCTTCTTGTGATGCTGTATTACCGAGAGGGCCCAGAGATACCTCTCCGACACATGGAGTGACAAATCCCAATCTCGATTCACGCCAACTCAACAGACACCTTCGGAGATACCTGTAGAGCATCTTTATGATCACCCAGTTACGTTGTGACATTTGATAGCACACAAGGAATTCCTCCGGTATCCGGGAGTTGAATGATCTCATGGTCGAACGAATATGCATTTGACATTAAGAAAGCAATAGCAATAAACTGAACAATCATATGCTAAGCTAATGGATGGGTCTTGTCCATCACATCATTCTCCTAATGATGTGATCCCGTTATCAAGTGACAACTCATGTCCGTGGTTAGGAAACCTTAACCATCTTTGATCAACGAGCTAGTCTAGTAGAGGCTCACTAAGGACACGGTATTTGTTTATGTATCTACACATGTATTTAAGTTTCCGGTCAATACAATTCTAGCATGAATAATAAACCTTGATCATGAATAAGGAAATATAATAATAACAACTTTATTATTGCCTCTAGGGCATATTTCCAACACATGATGCCTATGTATAATCGTTGACTTGGATATCATCATAATTAACTCTAATTTTCAAAATGAATTTCCTTTTTGTGTGCACGTACCGCTCATGAAGCGGCAGGGGGTGGCCAATATTTTCCATGCTAGATATGTTATTCTCAAGATGAGTGTTTATTCACTTGTCATTGCACGAGAGTGTGGCGAGTAATAGGGATGCCCAGTCTCAAAATGATTTTTTTATTAATATGTTGTCAAATAAATTCCTTGGAAAGTGTTGGTATGGAAGGCACCCGTGGATACGGCTAGCCATGGATTGTGAAAGAATGGTGGGAAAGGAAATAAACTTTATTTTATATTTGGGAACCGCCTATGATTTATCTAGCATGGAAGATATTGGGAATTCTTGGTCGTTTTCGTTGACACACTGGTACATCGAGGTGCTATACAAACGGTTTTTAACCCCTTTCCGCGACGACATTTTGAACCGTCACCAAGTGAGTTTGGGCGATAGGGGGGTCTTTCCCACACGACCCAAAAACCGTCAGGGATAGGCCCTCCGGTCACACACGCTGGGCAAAATGAGCTCGTGTGCGATGGGCGAGCGATCAAATACAGTTATACATACAGTTGTGTTAAAAAATACAATTATACAGGCCCAATCGTTTCCGGTCATAAGTACATCCCACACAGTCAGTCCCAGACAAACGTTTCCGTACGTATGCACATTCCACACAGTTAATCCAAGGAATACGTTTCCGTCCATATGTACATCCCACACAGTCAATCCAAGAAGTACATTTCCATTCGTATGTACATCCCACACAGTCAATCCAGGGAAAATGTTTCCGTTCGTACGTACATCACACACAATTTTCTCCATTAAATCATTTGTGATAGCGTTGCCATTGCAGACGATATTAACAATTTTACCGTTTGCGTTATTCAATGCATCACACACGGTGCGTAGAAGAAACTGTGTGGCATAGGTTGTCCATCACACACACTTTTTATGTGGTAAACATTTGCGCATGGTGGCATAACGCAAACAGTTTTCAAGAGGAAGTCGTGTGCGATTGTTCATTGATCCAACACGTTTTATTCCTAGAAACTCTATGCGTTGTCTAAGGTCATCGCCCACGGTGTTTTCTCAATAATTGTTTGCAAGAGAAAAACCCAATTAGCAGGCTAATTGGCCTATTATTAATAATCCATTTATTAATCTAATTGACATTTCATATTAAGCACACAATATATTTCATTTTCGTATTAAGGAAGCAGGATTTCATAATTGAAATACATTAGAGTACAACATCATATAGCTTCAGCACTCAGCTACCCCATTACACAACTGGACCAGCACCAAGTTTCACATGCAACATCTATAACCTTTCGAAATTAGCATCATAGACGGCACATAGACAGATGAATCTCATCTCGAAAACTGCTGAAGCGGAAGGCGAATATTGAGCCTTCATTGATGTTGAAGGTCTTTGCAACTTTAGGCCAGTGCCTGTGGATGATTGACCATCCATCCTTCGTCCTCTTCAGGAAGACTTCAATATTGAACCGTGGGTGTTGTATGAATACCTTCCTATCCTCTTGACCATACAGGTGGTTTGAGAGGTAATCATCAGTGAACTGCTTTGGAAAGCCCTAAAAACAAGGATATGCATAAATATCTTCTCTAGATTTGAAATGGCGCAAAGGAATTAAAAAGACAAGGTATAACAGTTAGTACCATCTTGTAGTGAACTGATATCTTCTTCATTGTGCAGACAAAGATCTTGTTGTTTTTTGTTGCTAATTTATTTATCCTAACAATCTTTTTGATTTTCTTTCCTTGACTGATATTCATGGACAACTCATTTCCCCATATGCAAAAAGGGTCAAACAGCGGGTCAAAACCTCTGACAGCAGGACCTACATGTGCAAGACTAAATTATTAAAAACCTAATATTTAGAATGGTTCCTCCAATTGCACAATAATGTGCTATTAGAAAAAGGACCATGCATGTGCAAACCTCGATTGTAAACCTCAGTGCTTCCCATTGTTTCCCTGCAACACATATAAGGTAGTTAGTGATCAGGTTAAGTGAGTGTTGGCATGCTATCAGTAAAATATGTTGATGAAAAATAAACACATTGCAGATTCATCAGATTAATTCGAGCCACATGGAAAACCCATTTATCTAAACCAAGCATGATTAAGAACTAGGAAATATAGCAATTGTATATGTTTCTCATGTATTAAGTGCAGCCAAATTCGAATTATTCCTCACATGCATAACAATACAAAATTCTACCCACAACAATTGGATATTGCATTGCAGAATTGAACCAAGCAGTTAACTAAACACCACAACAAATGAACCAAACATTAATCGAGCACCACATTTCATAATATAACATACTCCTAATAGAAGATCAGACAGCTAACCTAACCAAGCATGCTTAACAACTAGGAAATGTTGTAGTTGTATATGTTTCTCATGCATTTAGTACAGCCAAATTCGATTTATTCCTCACATGCATAACAATACAAAATTGTAACCACAACAATTGAACATCGCATTGCAGACTTGAACCAAATAGTTAACTAAACACCACAACAAATGAACCAAACATTAACTGCGCACCACATTGCACAATATATAACATACTCGAAGATCAGACAGTTAAGCAAACCAAGCATGCTCGACAATTTGGAAATATAGCAATTGTATTTGTTTCTCATTTTTTTTGTACAGATAAATTCGATTTATTTCTCACATGGAAGACAATACAAAAGTGCACCCTGAAGAATTGAACATCACATTGCAGAATTGAACCAAACAGTTAACTGAACACAATAACTAATTAACCAAACAGTTAATAAGTGAGCACCACATTGCACGACATATAGAACATATACACTACAGCAACAGATTGCATGGTAAAAGTAGATAGGACAACTCACTAAAATTTGTTAAGGAAAGGCAGGAGCAGCACATGCAACGGGTAAACCGAGCATGCTTAACCGACATAACAAGCTAACTGAACATAGGTCCTTATAGTGAGCTAATAAGACAAGCTACTCCTCATCGTCGGAGATATCGATGATGATTGGCTCCCCGGACATGGAGAGGGCGAGGCCTCCACATCGTGGGTGCCCTCCTCGTAGTGGTGAGTTTCCTGAGCCGCTTCGGGCACCAACCTGCTGGCTCTCGAGTGGAGGTAAGCACGGGCACGCAGAGAAAACACCTCGTAGTCTTCGTCGAAGGCACCGACGGTGGCCTCAAGAAAATGCCACGAACTGTCGTTTAAAGCAGCCAACCGCGTCACAGCATCGGCGCGTGAGGCGTCGACAGTGGCCTCGACAGCGAGGTGCTCCTCCAAGATCTAGGGGCCGGCACAAATGGCAGCCATCGCGACCTCATCCGCGCATGCGGTCGCGATTTGCTTCTCCACTGCCAAATGCTCCTTGAGCTCCTGGCTATACTGCATGCACCATGGCTTAGGGCGGCGCTTATTTGGGGGAGGGGTCAGTGATTTGGGTGGAAGGTGTCGCGTCGAAGGTCAGGGCATGTGGGATGTGGAAGGAGGAGGAGGATGGGGGTCGGGTGTGGATTACCTGCCTGGATCGACAAGGCCGAGCAGCGTGAAGGAGGGTCGCCGGTGAGGGGGCGTCGCTGCAAGCAAGGAGTGAAAGTTTGAACTTGGAAAGGAAGGTGGAAATAGGGGAAATGTGGCTTTTGGTAAGGGGGAGGGGTGGGGAGGTAGATATTTCCGCGGAAGCCGAAATTTTTGGATCGGTGCAGCGAAAAAACTGGCGCGCAAAGTGTCATCAGGCACGGTCCCTTATTCAGCACTGTGTACGATATGTGAACATCACAAATGATTCATATAGCTTACCCCATGTGTGAAGAGTTTGAACGTGCAAATTTTGGTCCGAATATCCCTGGTTACAGTGGTCATCCACGTCATTGCTTAATTTGGGTACACAAAGGAGCCTACAGCACACCCACACTTCTTAATCGGGCAAGTTCAACAATTAAATAGAGCTAGCTGACCTAAACATTAACCTAGCAAATTAAAGACCGGCACTCTAAACTAAACAAAGAGTACTACTCTGGCTGGCGCTCGTCAATCTCCGCTGCCTCCTCCATGTCCAGCTCGCGCCCGACGATCTCCTGGGGAAGGTGATCCATGGCATCAATCGCACCATACTTGGCAAGCATCTCGCCATCCGCGTCCGCCATCTCTTTGGAAAAGGCTGCCATGAGCTGGGCGTGGGCGGCCGTGATCTGGGCTTGGACGGGTTCCGTCGTGGCAAGGTATGCCATCAAGGAATGCACGGCTACTCAAACGCTCTCGGCGATTGCCAACTCTTCGGCCATTGGTTGCCGACCGTTGTCGGAGAAGATTCGTTCGATTTGTGCGGTGACTGCCACGAGCTGGGTGTGGGCGGCCTCGACATGGTCGTGGGCAGCCTTCATCAGGGCTAAAGCCACCACTGTAGAACGGAAAGCTGTTGTGCCGCTCTCGCCAGTTGCTATCCCCGACGCAGATGTCGATGCCGCCACCTGAGCAGCAACGGCGGCTGTTTGGGCTGCCTTGGCCGCCCGGTCTCAGATTGCGACCGCGCTCACGCAGCTTGCTACCACGCACATGGTGGCTGCGGCTGCGCTCTCGCCTGAGTGGGCTGCCGAAGTGGCCCTCACAACGCGGGTCCACGTCCCCATCTTTCACCGACGACGATTGAACAGTGAAATTATATTTGGGGAGCGAGCTAGTGTCCTTGACGCGCTAGCTGTGGCCTGTAGCAGACGCACGTTCTCGCGTAAGTCATATACGTACAACTCCGACGGTGCGCTGAGATATTTTGTACTGCATCCCACACGGTTGGTGATAATGAACTGTGTGCGGTCTACTTGATTTAAATGCATAATTGGGTCACAGCGGCAAAGGAGGGTATTTGAATTGCTAGAACTTTTATCTGCAGTGAACATGCAACTATAGGTGTATCGTCAAAAAAATTGGAATTATTCAGGGTTCGTTTGGACATTTTTATACATTAACTTGGTTTTCTAGGCATTTCATGTGCACAATTCAAAATTAAAGTACATGCACATGCTCCGGTGCACCAAAATGGGTTGTAAAATCATATATGTGTCCATGGGTTGATGCTTATATCCCATGCAAGAAATGGTGATGAATTTCAAACACCTCGGCACTGTGGCTCTTTCCAGCAAACGTTGAGATACTTGGTTTTGAAATTCTAGTAAATCCAAAACTCGTCTGAAATTCATGAAACTTGGCATGCTATCATGGAACGGCATCAACATGCTGTGGTGAAAAAATTGTCCCATTTGGCGCAGGTTTGGGTATAAGCTTGTCACAAACTAGAGCTTCTCACAACAAGCCTCATGGTTCCAGTAGGGAACGTGTCACCTTTGTGGACGAAACGATGTTCGTTGCCTCTTCTTGCTTTCAAAATTTTTTTGGTGTCAACATAGAACAACAGGAGAGTCGTGTTAAATTTTGGAATTTTTCGAGGTTCGTTTGGACATTTTTATACATTTACTGAGTTTATATGCATTTATGTGCATAATTCAAATTTGAACTACATGCACATGCTCCAGTGCATAAAAATGGGTTGAAATATCATATGTGTGTTCTTGGTTGCATGCTTAGGTCCCGTGCAAGAAATGAGAATGAATGTCAAACACCTCTGCACCGTCGCTTGGCCGCAAACATTGAGATACATGGTTTAAAAATTCTAGTAAATCCAAAACTCGTCTGAAATTCATGAAACTTGGCATGCTATCATGGAACGGCATCAACATGTTGTGGTGAAAAAATTGTCCCATTTGGGCCAGGTTTGGGTATAAGCTTCTCACAAACCAGAGCGTCTCACAACAAGCCTCATGGTTCCGGTAGGTAACGCGTCATCTTTGTGGACGAAACGATATTCGTTGCCTCTTCTTGCTTTCAAATTTTTTCTAGTGTCAACATAGAACAATAGGAGTGTTGTGTTAAAATTTGAAATTTTTCAGGGTTCGTTATACATTAACTGAGTTTTCTAGGCATTTTATGTGCATAATTCAAATTTGAACTACAGGCACATGCTCCAGTGCATATACATGGGTTGAAAAATCAAATGTGTGTCCTTGGTTGGATGCTTAGGTCCCATGCGAGAAATGGGAATGAATTTCAAACACCAGGGCACCGTTGCTTGCCCGCAAACATTGAGATACATGGTTATAAAATTCTAGTAAATCCAAAACTCGTCTGAAATTCATGAAATGTGGCATGCTATCATGGAACGACATCAATATGCTGTGGTAAAAACATTGTCCCATTTGGGGCAGGTTTGGGTATAAGCTTCTCACAAACGAGAGCTTCTCACAACAAGCCTCATGGTTCCGGTAGGGAATGTGCCTCCTTCGTGGATGAAATGATATTCGTTGCCTCCTCTTGCTTTCAAATTTTGTCCTAGTGGCAACATAGAGCAACAGGAGTGTCTTGTTAAAATTTGGAATTTTTGTGGTTCGTTTGGACATTTTGTACATCAACTGTGTTTTGTAGGCATTTTATGCGCATAATTCAAATTTGAACTACATGCACATCCTCCAGTGCAGAAAAATCGGTTCAAAAATCAAATGTGTGTCCTTGGATGCATGCTTAGGTCCCATGCACGAAATTGGAATGAATTTCAAACACCAGGCGTCGTGGTTTTGTCACGGCATATGCCCTTGTGAAAGGACTTAGGCGTGGAGCCATCGCAACGTAGGTTAGCTTAAAGGGGTTGAACGGGATGAGAGACACGAGTTTACCCAGGTTCGTACCCTCACCGATGAGGTAAAAGCCTACTTCCTACTTTGTGCTATATTGATTGAGTATCGATTACAAGGGAGCGGAATCGCTTAACCTAGCTCTCGATTGATCGTAACTTAAGTTAACCCGCCGCCGGGTCTCGCCTTTATATACACAGGTCGAGGCCCTGGGCTTACAAGAGCCCAAGTCGGATCATACAATGTGACCGACCCAGGTTCTAAGTCGCCTTGCCTTGCTAGGCAAGTTGCCATCGGGCGGCTCACACCTCCGGGTTATGATACTATGTCCGGGTCTTGGGCTTTGAACAGGCCCGCCTTGTAAGCCACCTCCAGTCTTCATATCTTATCTTCTTGGGCCTACTTAGGCTTTCACTTATGAGTCGCCAATAGTGTAACCCGGCCCCTCCTGGGTGGGTCACACCGCGGGGTTATATCCCCAACATTAGGCCCCAGATTGATTTGAACTTGTTCATGTCAATCTTCATCCTCCTGTTAGCGAGTCTTCTTAAAATTTGACCTTGACTAAATCTTCATGACCCGCCATAAGAAAAGATGACGTCATATTATTAAATTAAGAAAAATCCTCATGACGTCACAACGGATCTTTGTATTAACCAGCCCTTCCGAAAATCGAGGCGCATCTTTTGGTGAGATAATTATCACGCCTCCTCGATCTCTGCGCATGCCATTCACTGTTTCACTTTTCCTTATAAATAGGGACGGGGGGCCTATCTTTTCACTTTTTACCCCTGTCTCCTCTTCTTCTTCCTCCTTGCACCACTCACCGCGGCCAGAGCTCCGCCGCCCCAGCCGAGCTTCGCTACCGACTCCCCTCAGGCCGCTGCATCGACCTGTTGAGACCAGAAATCGGCGGCGCTCATCCGCTCTTCATCGACACCGTCAGGTGTCCTTTCATCTCCGTCCTCAGATCCACATTAGGACATTCGTGTTCATGGAGTTCATTGTTGTTCATCCAAGTTCATCCATCTCCTACTTAGTAGTCATATTTCAATCCGAAAACAGAAATAGGAAAAGAGCGGTAGCAGTTTTAGTCCTTATCTGCATCTTGGATAGACCCCCTCTCCTTGTGAATCAATACCAAGCTTACTAGTTCTTCTGTGGACGTGTTCTAGGTTTAATAATTATGCCCCTTTTTTCGAACTGCTGTAGATCTGTAATTGTAGCTGCAATCTGCAAAAACTTAACAAAATTTCAACCAACTTGGACCTGTAGGTAGTCGACCCACCCTTTATTATTCGGGCGACTTAATAGTGAATTTAACCTGCCAAGAATTCCAAAGATTTGTTCAACCCACCAACATGTGGCCGGCTCATACTCTCATAACTCAACCCGCCATGCTCTCATAACCTAATAATTACTCCACTCCATGGCTAAGGCGGCTCATAATTCCTTTAATGGTTCATCATAATATGTAGCCTTCTAACTGTAGCTAGCTCATCATTGCTGAATCATCGTATAATCATTTAGGCGGCTTACCATAGTAATTTTAACCCGCCACATCCTTATTCTTTGGTCACAACTTGTTATTCCGGCTCATCATGACTAAAACACCCACCTCTTGTGACTGGATTGCCTCCAGAGTCACAGAGGACTCGCTCAATGATTAGGTGACCATGGGGGTTTTACTCGCCAAGGAGGTCATCCACTGGCGGGTTCCAGGCTCCGAATTTCCCCCTCAGCTCCAAGAGGGTGAAGTTGTGGTTTTCACGGACCACCTACTCCGTGGCTTCTCACCGCCCGGCTCAAAATTCTTTCAGGACGTTCTGCATTTCTATAATCTTCATCCACAAGATATTGGTCCCAACTCTGTTTCCAACATATGCAACTTTCAAGTGTTCTATGAAGTGTACCTTGGGGAAGAACCCTCTGTCGATCTGTTCAGAGACTATTTTTATATCAACCGCCAGACTGAGATGTCAGATGGGCCTAGTCTTGAACTCGAAGGTGTTTCCATCCAAAGACGAAGAGACGTAACTTTTCCTTCAGCCGCCCTGCCCAGTCATCCCAAAGACTGGAATTATACCTGGTTCTATTGTAAGGACACTTCCCCAACTGGAGAGAACCCTTTGCCGGGTTTCCGTCCCTTCCGATTCACCACCACCGGCTTGCTTCCAGGCCGATTGACTGCTGCAGAGGGCGCTCCTTTTGCCTCCACTTTTTCAAAGGTAAGGGCTTTGATCGCCAATGGCCTAACCGGAATTGATCTGGTCCGTTGCTGGGTTGCATGGAGAATTCTGCCACTGAGCCGGTGCCCCAGCTTAATGTGCCAGTACACTGGTGACACAAAGGATCCGCAACGTTACAACCAAACTCGCCTAACTGACAAAGAGATCAATGACACGGTTAAGATGCTGCTTGGAGAATCTTTAGAGAACTGCAGCAAAGTGGGTCTGAACCCTTTCTGCGCTCTTAACCCGGCTCCTCCTGTAAGTACTGTCGGGGCCGGATTTCGGGGACACAAAAAAAATCCCAGAAATTAACCCCTCGTGTCATCACCAACCCAGGATTATCGGTACTGGTGGACACGTCCTTGTTACAGATTACCAAGCAATTACAAGAATTGGGTACAAGACCATGAAGGTCTAATGATACAACGATGATATCTGGTGACGGGTGACGGAAGTGACTCGTGGTTCTCCAATGTCGATGGGGCTCCATTCCCACAGGAACGGCCGACTTGGATAATTCCTATCCCGCGTGGCTGCCATCCTAGGCTCCGCATGGACGTCGCTGTGGTATTCCTTGTAGAACTCCTGACCTGGCCAAGTAAATAGCTAGGGACAAGCCTGTGAGTACGTTTGAATGTACTCGCAAACATTATGAACACAAGATATACCAAATGCATATGCTCATGTTGGATTAAATGCTATGCTCATGCTTACTAAAAATTTAAAACATGGCATGGCAATAGTGATATGGTGCAAAAAGAGACATAATATAACTTGTTAGTCATAAAACAAGGAAAGGTAAGAGAAATGCCAATCGGGTGTCCACAAGAGTAGTGGCATGATAGACCGCCTGAGAACTCGAGGGACGCCACGAAGAGGTCTTGAAAAGAAATGCCAGTCGGGTGTCAAAAAGTGACGCCACGGTCGGTCTTGAAAAGAAATGCCAATCGGGTATCCACAAGAGTAGTGGCGTGATAGACCGCCTGAGAACTCGAGGGACGCCACGAAGTGGTCTTGAAAAGAAATGCCAATTGGGTGTCCACAAGAGTAGTGGCGTGATAGACCGCCTGAGAACTCGAGGGATGCCATGGAGAGGTCTTGAAAATAAAACCAAATGCCCGAGGTAGTCTAGCCAGCCCCTGAGACACTCAGGAAAATAAAATAAGAGAAACGGGTTAGTCCACAATAATATGCATAACCACAATAATATTAATATGCATAGCAAAAATATTCATGGTAGCATCAGGGTGACAATAATTATCCTCCAAAATAATTCAGGCTCAATTTAATTATTTTCCTCCGAAGACCGACACTTGACCAACCCAGACTGTAGTCCTTAACCACGGACACGGCTATTCGAATAGGTTTAAACTCTGCAGAGGGTGTACTCTTTACCCACAAGTAAAGGATTTCTTTAGTCAGTACCGTGACACTGACTAATTCCCATTACGGCCTTTGGGTTCAAAACACACCTAACCTGCACACACCAGATTAACCGTCCAGATGCCAGGAATCACCCAAAGCATCGTTTCAGAAAAACTCTAAGTCGGGGAGACAACAATCTCGAGTAGCATGGGATCACTATTAATAAGCGCGGATTCCAAGGGGTGCCCCCCTCTCAACTACAACCGGATACACCCATGCCCCCTGACCCGATGATAGGATTTAGTCCACCATCATGGAAACCCTCATCGTAGCCCTCTATGTGGTGTGTGCACGGAAGGGCTTAACAACTTACTAAACGATACCCCACCAGTGGCAGGGACAAGTGGCAGCACGAATCAAGTATGGGGGTTACCGGAACAAGACTCGATATACGGTCGACTCGGGAGGCTCAAATATTTCCTGCAGTGATTAGCACAACAAAGTATTCTTTCAACAGCAATACCAAACAGGGCCACAACCCTTGCATGCTCCAACATGCATAATCAACAAGGCATGATCACGCTCCATCGTGATCACCCTTCTGCCGGTAACAGTATTTCTCTTATGCCTACTCCTGCAAGTTAGTTATGACAAGCACATGATGCATGGTATGGAGAAACATGCCAATCCTACATGCATGCAAATTTTATTTGAATTCAACCTTATGCATGACTCACAAATTCTCTCAAGAATTTAACCAAGCAATCACCATATCAAGTGTTCAAGATGCTTGCCTTGAGCATGCAAAAATATTGGGTGCACTCCAAAAGTTTGAGAATTTTATCTTCCCTCCATTTCCGATTTTCAAAAACATTTAAATTACCACATAGAGCTAAAACAGTGCTAAAAAGTTGTCTGGAAAATTTTGAAATAAATACTAAAAATAAACTAGATGAAATATAAGAAATTACAGAAAAAGAATCAAACTATTTGGAGTTAATAAGATTTTCCTAGGAATTTCCTAAGCTAAAATAAATGTCTAAATGGACTATTTAATTGATCCAGTAGATACAGAGTTTAGGAAAAATGTTCACCATATCTTAAATAATAGAGAATGATTTTAGAAGTATGTAGAAATTTGAATCACCAGATTTGGATTTGAAACGGTGGCTGTGGAAATAATTGAGATTTACTTAAGGAGGAAAAAGAAGAAGACAGAAGTGCGCTCTGGGCGGAAGTTAGCCGTCGGGCGTTACTGGGTCGAGCCCAGTCGATCGACCGTGCGAAGAGCTGCCACGTCGAAAGCGTACTCCGGAAAGCCGTCTCCACTTACGGCGGGCCCAGCGGTCTCAGTCACTGACAATGGGCCCCACCTGGCCCACTGGTTAGGTTTGACCAGGTCAGCGCCGACGCTCTCTCCCTCCTATCCTGTGGCCGAACAGGGCGCGGCCTCCGGCGACCCTCGCCGGCGATTGGGGGCGCCCCTTGGTGAGCCGAGCTCACCATTGAACTCAGGAGGCTCGTGCGGTCCCGCCGGTGTGCGCCACGTTCCCTGGGGAGCACCAGCTCGTCGGCGGCGAGGTCACCCGAAGGTCTCCAGCGGACGCAATTTGTGCGTTTCGCCCACGGTCCACCTCCGGTGAAATTCATGATGGGGATGGATCTGCGGGTCTCTAGGGGAGCTAGTGGCGAAGGAATTAGGAAGGGGGAGGCTCTGGTATGATGGGAATCATCGGCGAGGTGGTGGTGGCAGTAGCTACTGGAGGCAAGGAGGATGGCCATCTCCGGTTGGTTTGCTGCTTTGGGTGGCTTCCAGGTGAGGGAGGAGGTGCGCTCCGAAGTAGGGCGAGCTCGGGGCGAGCTTTATAGCAAGGGGAGGGTCGGCCCGTGGCTTCCCGAAGAAGACTCGATGGTGGCGGCCATTACTGCGCCGGCAAGGTGGTTGTGGGTGGTGGCGATGGTCAGCGAGGCCAGTAGAAGGTTGGTGGGGGCAGTAATACCCGCGGACAAGCTTGGGTGAGCTGGTAGGCTAGGAGGGCGCCGGGTGGCTTGGATGGCGTGTGACAACGACGTGCGGCGGTCGGTGGCGGTGGTGGACGGCACTAGAGGCCAAGGAGGTGTGTCGACGAGGGTTGGGGATGATCAGATAACCCAGGGGTGGACTCGGACGAGCAGCGGAGGCAGCAGCAGAGCGGCAGTAGCCCGATGCCAGCGGTGCACAACGCGCGCTCTGGACGCGCTCTGGACATGCCCGCAGCGTGCTCGACGTAATGCCAGAGGGCTCTAGAGGGGCTTGTTGCAAGAGGGACTTAACAGGAGTGGAACACCGAGGATGTCAAGGTTGATAGACAGGGTTGTTTCGCAGGAGGATCAAGTCCCTAATGTAGTTTTGATAGGTAGCCAAATTCTATCATGCCTGCAAGGTGTTTGACAGAATGCCAGGGGGACCTAGGGGATTTTGTTGAGTGTGAAAATTACCAGGATGATGCTTCATTGGATGGAGAGAAGTGTGGTGGAGTTATTCTGGCAAAAAGAAAAACTTGCTAGTGCAAGTTTTGAAGAATTTCAGTTCTGGACAGAAACTTGGAGGATGTATTTGGTGGATCAAAATGATGCAAATGGGGCTGATCTCCTGGACTTAAGGGTTTGTCTGGAAGGAATATAAGTGGGAAAAGTTTCAGAATTAATGGAGTAATTAAAATTGAGTTTGTAGTTGTAACCTAGAAATGGGACAGAATTGAAAAGTGGATGGTTCACTCAAAATTTCCAAAAGACCAAGTTGGGTTTTTGCATAAAAGTGATATGTAGGCATCACATGACCCCTCATAATTTTTGTGGAATTTTGAAAGAATTATTTGAAATGGTTGTACTGCAAGAGAAGCATTTAATGAATTGAAAATGCATTTTTAAAGAATTGTTTTGGGCAATTTTTATTATGAAAATAATTCCTACTGTTATTAAAGCATAAATGAATTGGTTTAAGTAAACTACCAAAAACCATAATATTATTTCCAAAAATTCCTATATGGAGGGAAGAATTTTGAAAGTCAGAAACAGAAAAGGCTCAAAAATTATTAAAGGACTTATTATAAATCAAAATATTATTTTGTGGCCAAATTTTACTTAATAAAAATATGATTAAATTTTTGGGGTGTTACAAGTACTCAAGACACTTCACCTTGTCTATCTATCTTTTGTGCTTCATACTCTTTCAACCATTACTTATGTTCATATGTATATAGGCCGACTCTCCTTTCTGGAAGAAGGTAAACACTGCTCAACCCACCAAGAAGACTAGGGCAGCTAAATCTCGTGGCACGAATCATCGCAAGAAAGCAACAACACAAGAGCTCTTTGAGCTAGATGAGTCGGAGGTAGAACTTGACTCCCTTGGCCTTTTCTTTATGCAACTTATTGATGCTGATTCTTCTCAAGACTAGGTAGAGACAAGCCACGCCCATGCAGCAGAGGTAATTCCTGCCTCCTCCGACTCAGAACCTTTGCCAAGAAAGAAAACACAGCGGGTCATCCGAAAAGTCAGATTTTCTCATCCTCTTGCTTATTTGGACCCCAACTTTCTTTTGAAGAAACAACAACATGAATCAAGGTGTATGACCCGGAGTGATGGCACTGGAGATCTTGTGTCTGGCTTACCCAACACCCCAGCTCCTCGAAAGCGCCGTAATGAGGTGCCACATAGCCTGACTCTTTCCCTTCCAAAGGCCGGTCTTATTCGTCAACCCCTTAATCCTTCCGACTCAAATTATCAGGGGACGCCTCCATCATCCGGTGACTCTACTGGAACTCAAATGCCTGCTTTCAAGATTGCCCATGCGTAAGTATTTTCATTTGCTCATAAATGACTTGTAGTGATATACTCATGGACTCTTGTATTCTTGTCACAGAGGCGTAGCAAAGGCGGGCAAGAAACAAAAGGTGTGAGGTTCTTCAAAGGATGCCAAAGCTGCTGAGCCAGAGAGGCAGGTGCCAGAGGCCCCTGAGGCTTCGATCCAAAATCCTGAAGACCTTGCCAATGATCTGCCACCACAAACTGACACTGCAATCTTTGAGCCAATGAATACTGAGATTCACCCGGCCACCAGTCATGACCCACCAAGTCCTAAGTTGCTGACTCCTGCGAAGCCAACTGAAGAGATCTCTCCTGAGAAGAATTCTGATGATATTGCTGTCACTGGGATGACTTATACAGTGCCAGGAGCCTCAACTGTGCTAGCGAAGCATAGTACCAAAGAAGAATCACCTTCCTTGGAGAAAGGCAAGGACAAACTGGATCTGGAGAGCTATTCCTCCTTCAGTGCAGGTGATGTGTACACAGGCTATTTGAGCTGCCTTCACACAAGCCGGGACATGGAGGCTGGGTTAGTCCAGTTGATGAAGCAGAAATATGAGGTATGAAGATATCCAACCCCTCTTTAACATTGTGCATATACATATGTCCATACTAGCCCCCAAGTCTGAAGTATAGGAAAATTATTGAGTATGCTTGAGACTTGTGAAATTTTCCAGAGTGTAGCCCCCAAGGCCGGCTTAACTTTGATAAGATGAGCCGGGTCTTTTATTGACTTTATAGAACCAAATATGTAGCCCCCAAGGGCCGGCTTAACTTTGATAAGATGAGCCGGGTCTTTTAATGACTTTACAGAACCAAATATGTAGCCCCCAAGGGCCGGCTTAACTTGATAAGATGAGCCGGGTCATAATAGAGTTTGAAATTACCCACATTAGCCCCCAACTGCCAAGTATATTGCTTGCAATGTGCTTGGGACTTGATTAACTGTATCACAACAACTTGCTCCTTATATTGTAACCATTGCCTCAATATTGTATTTCAGGAAGCGTTGAACGTGAAATAGTCGTAGCTTAGCGATTTAAAGAAGAATATAGAACTGCAGCAAGCAGAAACTTCCAAGGCCGAGTCAAAGCTGAAAACTTCATTGGAAGAGATTGAAAAAATCAAGGCGAGTTTTGATACTGAAAGAACCGCCTGGGAAACCGACAAGGCTGCACTGCAAAAAAGAGCAGAAGATGCTGAGGCTGAGCTTAAACCAGTAACCGAAGAGTTAGCCAGCTTGAAGCAACATATCTCTCAAATGTCAGCCGCCATCTTTGGTAAGCTTAATATGCAACTCATCATCTATTTTGATATTTCTTTAACCCGCCTAGCGATTCATAATATATAATCTTTAACCCACCTAGCGACTCTTGTGCAAAAAAATAAACAGGCCCCAGAAGCGCCAGTCTTGGTCAGAACATGCTGCTCAAATTGAAGGCGGCTTATTCATTGACTGAGCAGTTATATGCTGGACCACTGCGCAGCCTTATAGCTTTGATAGGTGACAAAAAACCTCCAACTCTTATCAAGACTGTCCTAGATCATAATTCAACGGTGCTGGCTCAAATTGAGGAAGTTAAATTATCAGCCGCCCGTGCCGGAGCCATTGTTGCTCTAAGCCGGGCCAAAGCTTGGCAATTTGAGCTTGACCCGGAAGAAATGGCTACCGGATGCCCAGAGTTCAAAGATGACGTGTTAATCTTTGAAGAAGAAGACTTCAACAAATGCGTCAAAGAGATGCGGCCCTTGGCATGCAAACTTACAAAAGAGCTAGATCTGAACAAGTACCAGCCGACTTACGATGACAACAACAATAAGATTAAGCTGCCTTCGCATGATGTTATGGACCTTATTCCTCCAAGGCGTAAGCATACCTTTGCCCCTGATATTGATCCTTCTGTTATGCTTAACGATGAAGCCACATTTGAAGCTTTAACCGGCATCGACTGGACCTCGGCCAATCTCTAGATGGCCATCGACGAAGAGCCGACACAGGTTGATCTGGGGGCTTCATGCTCAAGGCCGCAAGATGACAACAACCCGCCAGGCCAAAACCCGGACGGCGGTGACACCGGCTCACTGGAGTAACTTAACTCCAAAAAACACTTGTTCACAAATTTTTTGGGCTCAGCTGAAGCCATGTAATAGGTAGCTGAAAACAATTGCCCGCTCTGCCATGCCTTCGTGCATGTTCTTATCAATTTATGCTTCAACAACTTGAATTTCTGTGACCTTTATGATGCACAGCTATTTCGCAATATTACCAAAAACTTTGGCGGCTTATATAATCCGTTAAAGAGCTGTTAATCCCTCAACTCGCAGCTTATAATCACAATCCATTGGCGAGTTAAACAACTCAACAACCAGGGTGACTTATAGTCATTTCCAGTTTTTGAAAGGATCCCCTTGGCGGCTTATAAGCATAATAAACTCAATATAGAGCAATATAACCCGGATCAGTATGACCCGGCAACTTCTCATCTGTAAGAGTTTTCTGCAAAACAAAAATGAAGAGTGTGCATAACTCAAATACTTGTTAAGCCGGCATATAAAGCACAACTTAAATAGATTGATTTTTGAAAAAGCTCAAGTTTTTGCTTCAAAGAAGCTTGGCATAAAAGCCTGTAATCCCGTAAGCCGGCTCTCACATGACATAAATCCATCGTTTAATCCTTAACTAGTTCAGGGTCTTATTGAAAGATTAAATGTTAAGAGAACGAATGGGCCACATAGCGGAGAGACTACAGCAGACAGATGAGTTTGTCCTAGCTTACTGTAAGCTGGCCCTCCCGTGACATAAGCCATCGTTTTAACTTTGACTAGTTCAGGGTCTTTAAAAGATTGACTGTCAAAAGTTCAGCGGGTCACCTGGTGGAGTGGCAAGTTGCAAACAGGCATGTTTAACTCAATCATGGCATAAAAGCCGGTCAAAGTGGGTTATACGCTATACTGATAGAGCAGGAAGCCCCCAAATGACCCATAACATGGCATAAAAGCTGATCAAGAGGGTTATACGCTATGCTCATAGAGCAGGAAGCCTGGAAATGACCTAACATGGCATAAAAGCCGATCAAGAGGATTATACACTATGCTCATAGAGTAGGAAGCCCTCAAATGACCAATCATGGCATAAAAGCCGATCAAGAGGGTTATACGCTATGCTCATAGAGCAGGAAGCCCCCAAATGACCAAACATGGCATAAAAGCCGAGCAAGAGGGTTATACGCTATGCTCATAGAGCAGGAAGCCCCCAAATGACCAAACATGGCATAAAAGTTGATCAAGAGGGTTATACGCTATGCTCATAGAGCAGGAAGCCCCCAAATGACCAAACATGGCAGAAAAGCCGATCAAAAGGGTTATACGCTATGCTCATAGAGTAGGAAGCCCCCAAATGATCTTATGAGTAACCAATAATGACATTTGCTCCAAAAATTTGAGATGAAACAACAGAGGCCCCGAATTTTGGGGATGCCGGCTTTATTGTACTGATCATAAAAAGTATGTACATTAAAGAAAGTATATACAATGATGAGAGCCTATGACTCAAGTGTAGTAAGGCCGAAGATGAGCAATGTTCCACGGCCTGTTGGTCTCCTTCTCAGACGTGCGGGAATCTTTGTTCTCTCGTATGTCAATGAGGTAGTAAGACCCGTTATTGAGATTTTTGCTGATCACAAAAGGCCCTTCCCAAGGAGGCGAAAGCTTATGCATCCCTGTCTAGTCTTGAATCAAACGGAGCACTAAGTTGCCCTCCTGAAAGGTTCGGCTTCGAACTCTACGGCTATGATAGCGATGTAGGTCTTGTTGATATATCGCTGAACGAGCCACTACAAGGTCACGCTCTTCATCTAAGGCATCAAGTGCGTTTTGACGTGCCATCTCATTATCAGCTTTAACATAAGCCGCCACTCTAGGTGAGTCATGACGAATATCACTTGGGAGAACCGCCTCTGCACCATAAACCATGAAGAAAGGCGTATAGCCTGTTGACCTGTTGGGGGTGGTATTGATACTCCATAGCACTGAAGGTAGCTCCTCAACCCAACAACCCGGCGTTCGCTCCAAAGGAACCATAAGCTGGGGTTTGATACCTCTCAAAATTTCCTGGTTAGCTCGTTCTGCTTGACCGTTAGACTGTGGATGAGTCACTGAAGAAACATCAAGACGAATATGCTCTCTTTGGCAGAACTCCTTCATAGCACCCTTGGAGAGATTAGTACCATTATCAATGATGATGCTATGAGGATATCCAAAACGAAAGATTAGCTTCTTGACAAACTGAACTGCAATTGCCGCCTCGCAATTGCTAACCGGCTCTGCCTCAACCCACTTGGTAAACTTGTCAACCGCCACCAGAAGATGGTTCTTCTTATCCTTAGATCACTTGAATGGCCCCACCATATCAAGCCCCCAGACTGCAAACGGCCAAGTTATTGGGATCATCCACAACTCTTGAGCCGGCACATGAGCTTGCCTTGCAAACTTTTGACACCCATCACACTTGCTAACAATGTCCTTTGCCTCAGCATGAGCTGTCAATCAGTAAAACCCATGATGAAACGCTTTAGCCACCAAAGATTTAGAGCTGGCATGATGACCACAATCGCCTTCATGAATCTCTCGTAAAATTCCATGGCCCTCCTTAGGAGAAACACAACGTTGGAACACGCCTGTCACACTGCATCGGTGTAACTCACCGTTGATGATAGTCATAGACTTAGACCTCCTGGTTATTTGTCGTGCCAAAGTTTCATCCTCGGGTAACTCACCCCGGGTCATATAAGCCAGATAAGGCAAAGTCCAATCTGGAATAGCATGAAGAGCCGCCACCAACTGCGCCTCTGGGTCAGGGACAGCAAGGTCTTCTTCAGATGGTAACTTGATGGAAGGATTGTGTAATACATCGAGGAACACATTAGGAGGCACCGGCTTACGTTGAGACCCAAGACGGGACAATGCATCTGCCGCCTTGTTCTTCCGTCGATCAAGGTGATCCACCTGATAACCCTTAAAGTGACCAGCAATGTTATCAGTCGCCCGGCGATAAGCCGCCATAAGCGAGTCTTTAGAGTCCCACTTGCCTGAGACTTGCTGAGCCACAAGGTCTGAGTCACCCAGGCATTTAACCTGGCTTAAATTCATCTCTTTAGCCATACGAAGGGCATGGAGTAAAGCTTCATACTCAGCTGCATTATTAGTACAAGGAAACATTAGCCTTAAAACATAACAAAACTTGTCACCTCATGGGGAAGTCAAAATAACTCTATCCCCCGAGCCTTCCACCTGCTTGGACCCATCAAAATGGATTGTCCAATATGTGTTGTTAGGCTTCTCCTCAGGTGTCTGCAACCCTGTCCAATCATTGATGAAATCCACCAAAGCTTGAGACTTGATAGCTATCCTTGGCACCTACTTCAAATTATGAGGTCCAAGCTCAATTGCCCACTTAGCAACCCGGCATGTAGCCTCTCTGTTCTGAATAATATCTCCTAAGGGAGCAGAGCTGACCATAGTAATAGGATGACCAAGAAAGTAATGCTTCAGTTTGCGACTTGTCATGAACACCCCAAATACCAGTTTCTGCTAATGTGGATATCGTTGTTTGGACTTTGTCAATACCTCACTGACTTAGTATGCCGGCCGCTAAACTGGGTACTCTTTCCCCGCCTCCTTGCGCTCTACAACAACTGCCACGCTGACCACTTTATTATTAGCCGCCACATACAGGAGCAAAGGCTCTTTCTCAATGGGAGCAGCAAGGACAGGCGGCTCAGCGAACTATTTCTTGAGCGCCTCAAATGCCTCATTAGCAGCATCACTCCAGACAAAGTGATATGTCTTCTTCATCATCTGGTATAAGGGAATTGCCTTCTCTCCCAGGTGACTTATAAACCAGCTCAAAGCTGCAATACGACCTGCCAAACGCTGGACGTCATTGACACACGCCGGCTTAGAAAGTGAGGTGATGGCTTTAATCTTCTCTGGGTTAGGTTCAATACCCTGTTCTGAGACCAAAAACCCCAACAGTTTACTTGCAGGAACACCAAAGACACACTTGGCCGGGTTAAGCATCATTTTGTAGACCCGGAGATTGTCAAAAGTTTCCTTCAAATCATCAAGAAGAGTCTCCTTCTTCCTTGACTTGACCACAATATCATCCACATAAGCATGAACATTGTGTCCAATCTGACTATGAAAACAATTCTGAACACAGCGCTGATAAGTCGCCTGAGCACTCTTAAGCCCAAAAGGCATAGAAACATAGGAGAAAGCTCCAAAAGGTGTAATGAAGGACGTCTTCTCTTGGTCCTTAACCGCCATCTTGATCTAATGATAACCAGAATAAGCATCCAGGAAACATAAACTCTCACAACCCGCCGTTGCATCAATGATCAGGTTGATACGGGGGAGAGCAAATGGATCAGCTGGACAAGCCTTGTTAAGATCTGTGTAGTCAACACACATACGCCAAGAGTTATTCTTCTTGAGTACAAGCACAGGGTTAGCCAACCACTCAGGGTGAAAAACTTCTATGATAAACCTAGCCGCTAAGAGCCGGGCTACCTCTTCTCCAATAGCCTTACGTCGCTCTTCATTAAAACGACGAAGAAATTGTTTGACCGACTTAAATTTAGGATCCACATTAAGAGTGTGCTCAGCAAATTCTCTTGGTACACCCGGCATGTCAGAAGGTTTCCATGCAAAGATGTCCCGATTCTCACGGATGAAATCGATGAGCGCGCTTTCCTATTTGGGATCCATATTAGCCCCCACAGTGAACTGCTGAGATGAGTTGCCAGGGACAAAATCAACCTGCTTGGTATCATCAGCCGACTTAAACTTCAACAAAGGGTCATGTTCAGTGGTGGGCTTCTTCAGAGGGGTCATATCATCCGGGTCAACATTATCCGTATAAAACTTAAGTTCCTCAGTAGCACAAGCTGATTCTGCATATGCCGCGTCTCCTTCCTCACATTCCAAGGCGACTTTCCGATCACCATGGACCGTAATGGTGCCCTTACGCCCTGGCATCTTAAGCTGTAAATAAACATAACAAGGGCGAGCCATGAACTTAGCATAAGCCGGCCATCCGAACAAGGCATGATACAGACTCTTGATTTTGACCACTTCGAACCACAATGTCTCGGCTCTGTAATCATAGTAATCACCAAAGGCTACTTCCAGAGCAATTTTCCCCACAGGATACGCTGACTTACCAGGCACCACACCATGAAAGATTGTGGAAGACGGCTTAAGATCCTTGTCAGTCAAGTTCATCCGACGAAAAGTGTCATAGTACAGGATGTTGATGCTATGATGACCCGGATTTATAACCGCCCTCTTGAGGGGCTACCACTAATGCCAGATGACCCGGATTCTCAACCTGGGGCGGGTGATCCTCCCGACTTCATGTGATCGGATGCTCAGACCAGTGTAAGTATTGGGGTACGGCCGGCTCAATAGCACTAATGGCACGCTTATGAACCTTCTGGTCTCTTTTGCAAAGACTTGTAGTGAACACATGATATTGGCCACTATTGAGCTACTTTGGATTACTCTGATATCCTAACTGATTGCCTTGCTGTTGATTGCCCTGACCAGACTGTTGATTATGACCACCATGGTTACCTTGGCCTTGATAGCCAGAATTTGAGCCGCCTCCACCAAAGCCGGAGCCCTGAAAGCCGGATCCTGACCCGCCGGGCGGTCCATTGTCATTGCTATGATTCTGACCGAGATTGTAATTCCTGAACTCTCGCATGACCCAACAGTCCTTCCAGGCATGAGTGGATGGCTTGTCAGGAAGACTGTGCTTCAGACATGGGTCATTAAGCGCCGCCTCAAGATTAAAAGGTTTTCCCTTGCCATACGGCGGCTTACCATTACCATTGCGACGTTGGTTCTTGTACCAAGTGTTGGTGTTAGCTACTAGATCTGACCCGGGGTGTCTACGCTTACCACCATTGCCTTGGTTGTTGCCATTATGCCCTGCCACATTCTGCTGCTGACCCTTACCATTGCCACTCTTCTTGCCCTTGTTGGATTTCTCATCATCAGATCCAGGGTCCTTTGTGGTATCAGAGTCCGCATATTTAATGAGAGCCACCATGAGCTCACCCATGTCATTACAATGACGCTTAAGCCGCCCGAGCTTCTGCTTAAGGGGGGGTAAAGTGACAGTTCTTCTCCAAAACCAGAACTGCTTGACCCGTCGCAATACTATCAGATGAGTGAATAATAGCAGAGACCCGCCGAACCCAATGATGGGCCAACTCATCCTCGCGCTGCATGCAATTATCTAGATCGATAATCGTCAAAGGCTATTTGCATGTCCCTTGAATTTTTTTTGATGAAACGTTCCTTCAACACTGCCCATGAGTTGATAGAATTAGCAGGTAAACTTTTTAACCATGTACGAGCGGGTCCATCCAACATCATGGTAAAGTATTTAGCACAAACAACATCATTAACATCCAGCATCTCCATGGCTAACTCATAACTCTCGATCCAAGCCTCAGGGGGGGGGGAGATCTGCTGTGTAGTTAGGCACCTTACGAGGACCCTTAAAATCCTTCGGTAGACGTTCATTACGTAGCGCTGGTACTAAACATGGCACTCCAGCTATTCTGGAAATCATCCCAACCCCTATTGAAGCTGAAGGAGTCACCGGGGGCTGCTGATAAACCCCCTGTGGAGCCGCCGCGTCCACCTCACGATGGGGCAGGTTATCTGCCCGGGGCGGGTGATCATCACAGGGCGGGTTATGATGTCGTTCGCTGCAGGAGACCGCAGGCGACTCAACACGCTGGCTGTAACTTCAACTTGAACGAGGAGTCGAATGAACATGATCACGACTATATGAGTAAGCCGCCTTCTATGCCACAACCATCTGAAGGAGCTCAACTACGTTCCGTGTCTCCACCGCAATCGGTGACTCGCCCTCGATCGGAATAGCTGCCAGCCGGGTTTGCCGCTGCTAACGTGTTATCCACCGGGTTAGAAAAATGCCCTGGAGGTGGTGTCAGAAAACGCTGAGGCGGTGCTGGATTGGGGGGCGGGTTAGGCATCCGCTCCTCCCTCCGTGCTGGCTCAGGCTGACGAGGTTGAGCCGCTGCCCGGCTTCCAGGCCCATCCGGGTTTAATTGGCGATTCACCCGGGCATCCGGAGTACTTGGGCCCGCTCCAAGGGTGTTAAACAAATTCATAGGCTCATAATGCAAAGGCAGGCGAGTTTGGTGCCTTCGACGAAGGACTGCATTAGAGGCATTCTGATCTAGACTTAAACGCCACGCCTCTGCTCTCACACGCTCTGACTCAGCTGCGATCTGTGCCCGTTCCTCTACCATCCTAATATTCTCTGCATTGAAATCCTCCTGGGCCTTAGTGATCTCCGCTTGAATCTTGACAATTTCTATGTTGCGTTCTGCTTGATTCGCCGCAGTAACCTCTGTTGCTAGAAATTTGTCAGAGTGCCCAAGAGATCTGATAAGACCTGAGCCGGTGGCCTAGCAGAGACGCTAGCCCCAGCTGTCGCAGTAGTAGTCGACCCCGATGTCATAGTTGCGGTTGTTGATGAATTGAGAGCCGGCCTTGTACCATCCATGAAGATAGCAGCCCGGCACGGCTGCTCATAGGGGTTCGGAATACTGTCACCATCGGAATAGCCCCCAAGCCCGCCGTCTGGAAGTTGATAGATCGACTCTGTCTCTCCGGTTGAGGACTCATCACCTGAGTAGATGAGAGTCTCTCCTCCAGATACAGAATCTTCCGCGAGATCCGCGCCATGTGTAAAACCAACGAAGACACGTTTTCGGCCGGGTTGAACCCGGGCGGGTCATGCACGCCAAGCCGGCTCGATGATGTCGGTGTAGATGTCCTGCTCAGGCTCTGATCTGCCGATCTTGCCAATGGAGACGTGAATTCTGCCGAAGGGGACTCGGTACCGGTACTCGATTGAGTCGGCCTCGGGGCCCCAGCAAGCGCCGTCGATGTAGAGCTTGCCGCAGTGACTCTTGGCCATCCTGCCAATGGCGTATCCCTCAATCCCTGGGAAAGAGCCCTTCAAGAACTCGAAACCACCATGCGCTGGCCCCACGGTGGGCGCCAACTATTGTGGTTTTGTCACGGCAGATGACCTTGTGAAAGGAATTAGGTGTGGAGCCATCGCAACGTAGGTTAGCTTAAAGGGGTTGAACATGACGAGAGACATGAGTTTACCCAGGTTTAGCCCCTCACCAATGAGGTAAAAGCCTACTTCCTGCTTTGTGCTATATTGATTGAGTATCGATTACAAAGGAGTGGAATCGCTTAACCTAGCTCTCGATTGATCGTAACTTAAGTTAACCCGCCGCAGGGTCTCGCCTTTATATACACAGGTCGAGGCCCTGGGCTTACAAGAGCCCAAGTCAGATCATACAACGTGACCGACCCGGGTTCTAAGTCACCTTGCCTTGCTAGGCAAGTCGCCATCGGGCGGCTCACACCTCCGGGTTATGATACTATGTCCGGGTCTTGGGCTTTGAACAGGCCCGCCTTGTAAGCCGCCTCCAGTCTTCATATCTTATCTTCTTGGGCCTACTTAGGCTTTCACTTATGAGTCGCCAATAGTGTAACCCGGCCCCTCCTGGGCGGGTCACACCGCGGGGTTATATCCCCAACACCAGGGCATCGTTGCTTGCCGGCAAAACATTTAGATACTTTGTTTTTAAATTCTAGTAAATTCAAAACTCATCTGAATTTCATGAAACTTGGCATGCTATCATGGAATGGCACCCGACATGCTGTCATGGGAGGATCTACATAAGGACATGGGTGTAAAAATGTACGCCCATTATTTTGGCAAAAGCTTATATACATAGGTCAAATTCAGATATAAATTGTAATGAGTTAGTAGAAATTGAGTAAAAATTATGGTATTTAGCGAGTTGTACACCCATTGTTTAGATGTTGGCTCCACCACTACATGCTGTGGTATTTTTCGTGTCCAATTTGAGAGAAGGCGCACTCGAATCAACAGCCAACAATGCATTTTGAAACAAATAGTTGCCACCTTATCATCTCAAACGTTTGTATAATTTTAATCATGGGGGTTCTGTTAACCATTCACGTGACGCCACACGTCACACTTTTAATGGCTAGGAGGTGTCATGCGGACAGCTGTTTGAGTAGATGGGAGGCGCGCGAGCGTAATCTGCTACGCAGGCTGACCGGGAGGCGTGCAAGCTATCCTCCAATGGGCAAGCTCACCAGGAAGCGTGCGAGCTGTACACTGCGCAGGCTCAGTGGGAAGCGAGCCCTTTGACTTCCATGGCCGCCCGCCTTGCTCGCATGCTCTCCATTAATGGCGCCCGAGCCACTATTTAATACGGGCGACCTTACTGTTTGCTTTCCATTCCTCTCCCGCAGACCTCCACCAATGCCATGCCGCAGAAGGATCATCTGCCAATAGTCTTCCAGTTTGGTGAAGTCGACTCCGAGCCGGACGAGATAGAAAATAAGGAGGAATGGGGCCTCATGGACATGGCCCTCAACCAGCTGGCCGCGGCAGTTGCTGCCCCCTCGCCCGCGCCAGCGACCATCCCTGTAGCATTGACGGGCTGGTCACCGAGCACTATCGTAGAGCTGGAAGCCGCGGGTGTCAGCGAGGTCGCCGCGGACCCGCGCAAGCTCGTGTACATGCCAGCGCCCGTGCCCGTACGTGCCCCTGCACCCACCGCGGCGCCGGTCCCCATGCATTTGCCTGCACCCGCCGTGCCTGTGCCCGTGTGCGCGCCCCCCTCAGCGTCATGGAACACCGCCGTTGACCGCTACCTCACAGAAACGTGAGTTACCGTCCTCCCGTGCCCCGCTCGTCGGTCGCACGACAACAGGATGTTTGATTTCCAAGTGAAGAACATTTTGTGCTGCCTTGAAGACTTCAACAACGGCGTCCCAGAGGACGACAACGACAACGCTGGCGCGGCACGCCGCCTCCTCCACTGCCGGAATTAGTTTTTTTGGGTTTAATACTGTATATCGATCGTATGAATATAAAGTCATAGTGTGACTGAATGAAGCATATCGTTTGAGCAAACTTGTGTTCTTCTCTCTGAGTGTACAGACTTATCAAATGATTTTTTAAAACCTCAATGGTTTTTAAATTTAAAACACTCATCGCAAACGTTTAAGATAGAATACCCGTATGCAAACCGATAGCTTCCCCAGTAAGCCAAGGGAAAATGTGTCGAGCAGGATTTGTGGAGCTCTTCATCGCAAACATTTTAGATAGAATACCCGTATGCAAAGCGAGAGCTACAGTCTTCCCTAGTAAGCCACGGGAAAATTTTGCCACGTAGGATTTGTGCATGCCTTTATCATAAATAGTTCAGATTGTATATGGTATGCAAAGCGACAGCTATGGTTCCTTCGCCCCTAAGCCAAGAGAAAATCTGGAATGCAGGATTTGTACGTCCCTTCAACGCAAACGGTTTTTTCGGATGACCCGTGTGCAACCACGTACAGACAATTTGGTAAGATTTGCATCTGTCATATTGTGTATATTGCCGTTTTTCAAACTGGAAAGATTGACATTTGTTGATCTAGTAACATTGCCCTTTGTCAACCTTGTAACACTACCATTTGTAAAAAAAATGCAGCTAAAAATAACTAGCACTATCTAATTTTTGCAACTAGAATTCAGTAATTAAGCATAGATTTCATTCATAGATTAAGCAGTCATTCTTTATACAAACAGTTCAACTCGACAGCTGAACTGGCCAAAGTTTTCCCCAATTGTTGCCAACCATGTACTGAAATAGCTAGTTCAACTATATACACAAGCTAATTTTAAGTACGTTGTACAGTTCAACCACATCTATAGTCAGATGAACTGAACAAAATAGCCCCTAAATACTAGTACTACTACGAAGGGGCTTTGTACTACTTCCAGCAGCCTCTCCTCTGTCGAGCGCGCTCAGTAAGAGGCAGAGGAGGAGGAGCCTACCGACGAGCTGGACATATGCAATACGGTGCCTGCCGCTGCTGCACCTTCAGCGATGCTCACCTCGAACGCCCTCTGCCGCTCCAGACGACCCCTCTCGAAGCAGCGAGACTCCTCGTAGATCTCCTGATTCCTCGCCTCTGCGGCGGCATGTGCTACGGCCATGGCGGCGGTAAGGCTCTTTGCGTGCTCAACGAGGCGCTCCTCCTCCTCCTGCAGGAACTCGATGTAGCGCGCAAGGTCGCTGACACACATGCGGGCCTCCACCTCCGCCGCCCGCCTTCGGATGGCGGCGGTGTATCGGGTGATGACCCTGGCGATCGACGGTGGGCTGGCGGCCACGACCACCACCTCCCGCCTTTGGGCCACGGTGGCGGAGCGGATGATAGCCACGATGGCCGACAGTGGGGTGGCAGCCACGACGGCCACCTCCCGCCTTTGGGCCGGGGCGGTGGAGCGTGCGATGGCCCTGGCTATCGACGATGGTGTGGCGGCCACGGCGGCAGACGGTGGGGTGGCAGCATTGGCGGCCGGCAACAGCTGCCGACGGGTGGCGGCGACGGAGCGTGTAGTGGGTGTTCCGCGCACACCCAACAGGGACGCCACACACACTACACTATGACGGGAACTGCGCCGCCGCCGCGGTGTAGCCTCCCAGCTGGAGCTGTCCTCTAATGACGGTGGAGTGCCTGAGCGACGATGACGGACCGGTGCCATTGGCGATTGTGGGAGAAGCAGACGGGATAAGCTACTGGGAGGGAGGGGAAAATGGGATGCAGGACTCGCCGGTCGTGAGGGTTTATATAGTAGGCCGGTAAGCATTGGGATTTTGGGGGATTTCATCGAGTCGGGCAGGAAGCTTGCGCAGCAACCTGCGCGGTTGCGCGGGAATGGGCTCACCAACGATTCATTGGCGCCACTTCAAGCCACCGTTTGGCCAAAAGAACGCCCTCGCACGCTGCTCAATCTTGCGCTCGAAGCCGTCTACGGCAGCGAGGTGACAAGACGTGCGAGAGGAAGATGAAAGGACACGTACACATACTGTTAATAAAAAAATGTTTGCGATTTAATTTACCTACTATTTTTGTGCCAAAATTTTGACTAGAGATTTAACTAATAAAATATGAATGCATGTTGCCAAAGATTATATTGTTGGATTCGTATTTGAACATAGTTTCCAATTATATAATTTTTATAACATGCATTAACATTTTGTTAGTTAAATTAAGGTTAAAATATGGCACAAAATATAAAGGGGACTAATAAACCAAGACGGAGGTAGTAGCACACGGCCGCTCTCTACGCAGCATCGGAACTGCCGGCCGGTTTGTAGACGACCATTCCCTGCATGTTCAACTGCTCTATGCGTGTGGTTGCTCGTGGTTGAGGCGGCCGGTGTTTGGGGCCGGTGCACGATCACGTACATTCGTGCTGCCATTATGCATGCGGTTGCGCCGGGCGCGGCGCCACGATGCAGTTACCCGCTGCAAAAACTGCCATGCGGACACGCCGAGAACTAGGCCGCCCGTCCCCCATTTATTCCCGCGGCCATTTACCTTCATATCTCGCGCCACACAACACATAAGAACACCCACAACGACACATACAGAGAGGACATCCAGCGGTTCCAATGGCGCTCCCCGTGGCTCCAATGGCGCTCCCAGCGGTCGACGACGACAACAGGGGGCAGTTCACCATGCATCACGTAGTGGACACCCACATGAGGGGGAAGGACCTCTCGGTGGTGTACATGAATGAGCCGGTCTCGGTGGAGAGCTCCATCCAAACTATGGAGCAGTTGCTTGATGAGGACAAGTACCAAGTGGTCGACTTCGACCTCGAATTCACCAGCGGTCGTGCTGGGCAAGATCAGAAGGTTGTCGTCACCCAGTTGTGCGTGCAACATGATGTCCTTGTCTACCACTACCACCTGGCCACAAGGCCTTGCGAGCATTTCTCCGGGTTTATCAACAGCTCTGACTACAGTTTCACTATGGTGGACACCACCAACGATCTAAAAGCGCTCAAGGTTTCGGGCTTCACCTGCCAGAATCTTGTCAACATCCGTGACCACTACAAGGTCTGGGGCAGCGACAACAACAAACAGAAGTCCCTGGTTGACCTCACCTCGGCCATCATTAACCCCTACTATATGAAGATGAAGGATAAGAGCAAGAAGGACAGGAATGCCTGGCACAGTGCTTGGCATTAGAGACTGGATGAAGAACACGTCAAGTACACGGCCAAGGACGCGTACACAAGTTACAAGATGTACATGCGGATCGTTGACATGAGGAAGTGTCTTCGTCCTACCCCAGACCAGGGATCGAGCCACAGAGCAGTGGCGGGAGCGTGAAAAGAAGTAGATGACTAGACGATTGTTTCTCCTAGTTTATAATGCATGCAATTGTTTATTGAGGTGTGTACGTATGATCTCTATAGTCACTTATGTAATTGGATGTTTATTTTAGTTATATATGTTGATCTTCTGTAGACAGAGCAAATCACACGGCTTATTAGCAGCAATCGTTTGTATTATTATTAGTCTTCGCACACATTTCTGATTACGGACCTGTTTGCCGCGTATCACACACATCTTGTTCAGTTGAACCATTTCTGTTGTCTTGGCTCATCGCAAATAGTTCATCCGAGTGAACTGTATGCCCTCCATCGCACACACCTTGATCTGGCTGACCGTTTCTATTGTGTTGCCTAATCACACACAGTTCATCCTAGTAAAATGTATGCCGTATATCGCACACGCCCTCATCTGGCTGACCATTAATGTTGTTCTGGATCATCGCAAACAGTTCGTATGGATTAACCGTATGCCACGCATCGCACACACATCTCTGATCTGAATCGTGTTTGATGAGTGCGCAATTGCAAACAGTTCGTCTCATTTTTGAAGGTTTTATTACACCACCATTTGCGATTAATGCATCGCACACAGTTTCGTCGAAGGGTCTTTGATTGTAGTGTCGTGTTAGCAGCATCCTGTAGTAGTGACAGGAAAAGCATGCCTCTCAAAACAATTTTATCGCTTAATTTAAGCTATGAGCTCTGGCACCTCTACAAATCTCTGTTTCCCTCTGTGAAGGGCCTATCTATTTACTCTTATGCAAATTTTATTTTTATTGGGTCTCCATCTTCTCTTATAAAGCACCAATTAGGGAACACTATTATCATACTTGTGCATTGAATGTAGCTAATAATTGAGTGTGTTTCATGAATGGATCAATGATTGAGCATAATGGGCTAGGGATAGCTTTCTTTAGCATTGATATTTTGAAAGACATGGTTGCTTGATGATATGCTTGAGTATTGATGTCTTCATGTCAAGTTATAGACTATTGCTTTGAATCATCTAAAGTCCAAGTGTCCATGCTACAAAATAAAATAATATGTGATGAACATGTTAGACATCATTCCACATCAAAAAATTTGTTTTTATCATTTACCTACTCGAGGACGAGTAGGAATTAAGCTTGGGGATGCTTGATACGTCTCCAACGTATCTATAATTTTTTATTGTTCCATGCTATTATATTATCAATCTTGGATGTTTTATATACATTTACTAGCAACTTTATATCATTTTTTGGGACTAACCTATTGACATAGTGCCCAGTGCCAGTTGCTGTTTTTTGCTTGTTTTTAACTTTGCAGAATATCAATACCAAACGAAGTCCAAATGCCACGAAACTTTTTGGAGATTTTTTTCTGGCAAGAAGAGACCCTGGAAGCTTCTGGAGGCCACGAGAGGAGGCCCATGGGGCCCACTAGGCACCAGGGCGTGGCAAGGGCTTCTAGTGCGCCCTGGTGGGTAGTGGGGCCCACAAGAACCGCCTTGACCTACCTCCACCTCTATAAATACTCTAAAATCCCAAAAACCCTAGGGGAGTCGACGAAATACTTTTTTAGCCGCCGCAAGTTCCAGAACCACGAGATCCAATCTAGAGGCCTTTTTCGGCACTCTGTCGAAGGGGGCAACAATCATGGAGGGGTTCTTCATCATCCTTGTTGGGCCTCCGATGATGCGTGAGTAGTTTACCACAGACCTACGGGTCCGTAGTTAGTAGCTAGATGGCTTCTTCTCTCTTTTTGATCTTCAATACAATGTTCTCCTCGATGTTCTTGGAGATCTATTTGATGTAACTCTTTTTTGCGGTGTGTTTATTGGGATCTAATGAATTGTGAGTTTATGATCAGATCTATCCATGAATATTATTTTAGTCTTCACTAAACTCTTTTATGCATGATTGTTATAGCCTCATATTTCTTCTCCGATTTATTGGTTTGGTTTGGCCAACTAGATTGATTTATCTTGCCATGAGAAGAGGTGCTTTGTGATGGGTTTAATCTTGCGGTGCTCAATCTCAGTGATAGAAAGAGACATGACACGCATGTATCGTTGCTATTAAGGGTAACAAGATGCGGTTCATTCATATGTGAGTTTATCTTGTCTACATCATGTCATTGTTCTTATTGCATTACTTCGGTTTTTCATGAACTTAATACACTAGATGCATGCTGGATAGCGGTCGATGTGTTGAGTAATACTAGTAGATGCAGGCAGGAGTCGGTCTACTAATCTTGGACGTGATTCCTATATACATGATCATTGCCTTGGAGATCGTCATAATTATTTGCTTTTCTGTCAATTGCCCAACAGTAATTTGTTTACCCACCGTATGCTATTTTCTTGAGAGAAGCCTCTACTGAAAACTATGGACCCCGGGTCTATTTTCTATCATATATTAAACCCAAAAATACCTTGCTGCAATTTTATTTTATTTTATTTATTTTGTATTTTTGCTAGATCTATTTATCAAAACCCATACAATTTAATCTATCTCAATGCCGCTGAGGGATTGACAACCCCTTTACGCGTTGGGTTGCGAGTATTTGTTGTTTGTGTGCAGGTGCTGTTTACATAGTGTTGCTTGGTTCTCCTACTGGATTGATAACCTTCGTTTCATAACTGAGGGAAATAGTTACCTCTGTTGTGCTGCATCATCCTCTCCTCTTCGGGGAAATACCAATGCGGATCACAAGTAGCAGACCACAGTCCATGGGCCGAGCTTATGGCCCACCGTTCCTACAAGGAAGGACTCCCGAAGCCTCGCAATTCAACATAATCAAGATGGACTTTGCCGAAGACTTGACGTGTACTCCAAGGACTACATCAGCCGCCGGCATGTGTATCCCTAGATTGGTAACCGACCATGTGTAATCCTAGGTACCCCTGGTGTCTATATAAGTTGAGGGCTTTAGTCCGTAGGGACCACGACCACAATTACAACCACCTAGCCTTAGGGTTAGAACATAACTTATGATCTCGAGGTAGATCAAGCTTGTACTCGACAAATCATCATCAATACAATCAAAGAAGGACATAGGGTATTACCTCTTTGGGAGGGCCCAGACCTGGGTAAATACTTTCCCTTTCATCTCCTGTTACCCATAGATCTGAGATCCACAGCTCGGGACCCCTTACCCAAGGTCGGTCGGTTTTAGTACTGACATTGGTGCTTTCATTGAGAGTTCTGATGTGTGATCGAAAAAGGATTGATGGCTCATTTGCAGATCAACTACAATGCCAGCTGCGGTGACATCTTCGTCCCCGGCCAGCTCTTTGCTTTCGGCAGCATCGTCCTGCTCGCCAACTTGGCGGGTCGCCTCGACCACATCTAGAACTTTGCCCTGAACCAGGTTGTCACGTTCGGGAGCCTGGAGTACACCATAGATTCATGTGGCGAGCTTGTCTTTCTGGCTGGATACCAGGTTGGATTGATAATCCTTTGGCCACCGTGGGTCTTTCCGTGAAGCCGGCCTCCAATCTGGGCAACAAATGGACCCTATGGTGGATCCGGCCTTCAGCTTGGACCCGATTATCGTCGTGCCGAGCCTTGACTCAAGCACAGTCCTTGCCTTCCCATTGGGTCCGGACCTCGACCCAAGCCCGAACTTGGACCTGGCATCGAGTTCGGACCCGATTTCCCTTGTGGACAGCCCAGGATCAACCCTTGCCGACCAATGCACAGTGGTCGCATAGAATGACTCACGAATCACACTTCAGATTGGCTCGGCTTATAGTCAGGCCATGGACTCCGAGGATCTATCTCACCTTAATGAGATGTTGGATCGCTTTTAGAGGTTGTCGATCTCGAACGACCAGACCTTGGTCTATGACAAGATCGGACTTAAAGCTGATAACAGGGAAATTTACGTCCCACCCACCACTCATCTATTCGCCATGGTCGACGACTTAACCGATGTGATGGACTATGCCTCCAAGGAGGCCATCGACATGGATGAATATGTCGGTGTCAACATGAAGCAGCCACGCCATCAACCCATACGGGCATATGGGACGCAACGTCCACTTACGGCGTCTATATATATGGTCAGTACTGCCAAGAATCCCTCGAGACACCGGCGCCGATGACCGAAAGGTACTGGTGGCAGGCCCAACGGGGACAACATGGGTGCTACCGATAACGGTGCCACAGTTGGCGACGCCGATGACCAGGGAGAGGACATTGAAGCCTCCTCAGGATGGCATAACAGCCCCGCAGGAATACCCGAGGATGAGGACCCCGCCGATCTTGACGACGGGGTTGATAACAACTATCTAGCTGAATCCGAGAAGGATGAGAGCCTCAGAGCCGAGGACTTCATAGTCCCCGAAGACCCATTCGAACAAGAGTCCTTCAGACGGCGATTGGTGGCAACCGCCAGAAGTATAAAAAAGAAGCAGCAACAACTGCACACCGATCAGAATGAGGTCAATGACAAGTGGGTGGAAGTTCTCACAACCGAACAAGACCTCGAAGAACGGCGAGAGACCGCATCCAAATCCTACCCACCCCGGCCCTTGCTCCTAGAATTCAGCGACGAGGCAACCGACAATGTGCTTTTGACACGTGGTCGTGCCAACCAGCCTGACAGACCCCCTAGAGGGCGCGACAGGCCAACAGGGGAATACAGGAATCCCCAAACAACAACACGTACGTCAAGGATCCTGTTGAATACCCCGAGCGCAATGACGTACGCAGAAGGATAGAAGCAAATCGGGCTCCTCCATGATCCATTTATTGGTCAAGAGGGCGTGCACCAGCCGTACTAGATGGCTACGAGGCTTGGTTAGACAGGCACGACAGGGCACGGGAACAAGCATACACATGGATTTCTCCCGACATCTGGCACAAGAGGGCTCGATTTAGGAGGCCCCCATATCCGATCTGTTTCACAAACGAGGTGATGGAGCATCAGTTCCTGGATGGGTTCAAACCCATAAACATCAAACAATATGACTGGATGACCGACCCAGCCGTGTGGATTGAAGATTTCCTCCTGCACATCCACATGGCTCACAGGGATGACCTCCACACCATCAAATACCTGCCGCTCAAACGCAAAGGACCGGCGAGGCACTGGCTCAATAGCCTGCCTCCTCACTCGATTGGAAGATGTGAAGCTCTCGAGGACGCCTTTAGGAAAAATTTCCAAGGCACTTACGTCCGGCCTCCGGACGCCGACGACCTCAGCCACGTCATTCAACACCCTGGTGAGTCAACCTGAAAATTTTGGAATCAGTTCTTGACTAAAAAGAATCAGATAGTAGACTGCCCCAACACAGAGGCAATTGACGCCTTCCAGCATAGTATCCGGGATGAGTGGCTTGAACGACAGCTCGGGCAAGCTAAGCCGAGGACCATGGCGGACCTTACTTCTCTCATGACCTGCTTTTGCGCGGGAGAGGACATTTGGCTAGCCCACAGCTCTCACGGTGGTGAGGCCGACACCTCGGAAGCACACGATGGAAATGGCAAACCCAGGTGCAACAAGAACAAGCGTAGGCACAAGAACAGCAGCAGCGATGCCGAGGACGCCGCAATCAATGCTGGGTTCGGCGGCCCTAGGGCCGAACAGAAAAAGAAGCCCTTTAAAGGGAATAAGGACGGTCCTAGCCAGCTTGATATGATCCTCGGCTGGCCTTGCCAGATTCATGGCACCTTGGAAAAACCGGCCAATCATACTAACCGAAACTGTTGGGTCTTCAAGCAGGCCGAAAAGGTTGCGGTAGAGAGGTAAAGCAAAAGCCTGTCCCGCAGCGAGGACGAGGATGAACCTCGGCGCCCTAATAATGAGGGCCAGAAGCAATTCCCGCCCGAGATAAAAGATGTGAATATTATTTACGTCACCCACATCCCCAAAAAGGAGCAGAAGCGTGCACTTCGGGACGTCTATGCTCTAGAGCCCATCGCCCGAAAATACAAGCCATGGTCAGCTTGTCTGATCACGTTCGATAAATGCGACCATCCAACCAGTATCTATCATGGAGGGTGTGCGGCTTTGGTCTTGGATCCCATTGTGGATGGGTTCCACCTAACAGGCATCCTTATGGATGGAGGCAGTGGCTTCAACCTAATCTATGCTGATACAATCAAGAAAATGGGCGTTGATCCATCGGGCCGTCGGGAGGCAGTGGCTTCAAACCCAGTGAGGGAGTCCTGGACTAAGGGGTCCTCGGGCCGTCGACCTACTACATATGGGCCGGACTGATGGGCCACTATGGGGCCAAGCTAGAGTGTGGACCCGTGACCGGACAGGGGATCTACGGAGTCGTGGTGTGCCCTCCAAGTCAAGATTAGCGGGATATTTCCTTCTCTGTAACTGATCGTCTGTAACCCTAACCCTACTGGTGTGTGTATAAACCAGGGGTTTTAGTCTTTAGGGCTAGAGCTACATCCATCGCCTCATTGACTTAGGGTTTAGCTCGCCTGATCTCGAGGTATATCTACTATGTAACCATATCGTACATCAAATACAATCAAGCAGGACGTAGGGTTTTACCTCTTCGAGAAAGCCCGAACCTGGGTAAACACCGTGTTCATCGTCCCTTGTTCCCATTGATCCTAGATACACAGCTAGGGACCCCCTACCCGAGATCCGCCGGTTTTGACACTGACATTGGTGCTTTGATTGAGAGTTCCACTGCGGATCGCCAAAGGATCGATGGCTCAACCATTCGTGGGAAACCCCACCAACGCCAGGGACATCTTCGTCCCTGGCCAGATTTTTATGTTCGGTAGCATCACTTTTCGCGCCGACCTCACCGGTCGTTTAAACCCGGTTGAAAAACTCACCGCCGATCGTTCATAGCAACAAGCTCTTCAAAGGATCCCCTTGTTGACTACGTAAAGCATAGGATATGTGGGCTAGCAGACCGCTCATAGCAACCTCGCCGTAGACGAGGACAAGCTGGTAAACAGCACGAAGGCGCAGACATGCGACAGGGAAGGACAAGGGTTGTAAACCCGACATTAACTTCCCTGTCTAAATTCCTCCCCCCTTCTTTTAAATGTATCTTTCAAACTTTTGTTGATAAGCTCGGCATGTACGGTTCGACCATATGAATAAAAATAAAATAGACCCTTCGTGGTCATTACACATATATTTGCACCCGTTTCTTTTCTTGCCTTTGAGCCAAGGACAACTCCCGTGATACGTACTCGGCTCTCAACTGGGGGCTTGGGTTCAATCTTGTGCTTTAATTAAATTTCAAATATTCTATTCGGCGTCTCGGATGTCGCATTATATGAATCAGTTTTGAACCATGATTTTGGTCAATAGTTGGGTTGCCCGGCTCCTGTGCTTACCTCTTATGTTCCCTCTTTGTTTGGCTAAGAGTGTAAAGGGAGAACCACTGTGATTGCGCTTCCAGCTCAGATGGCATAGCGCCTCAGTGGAGAAAGTTGAAAACTCACTGTCTTGGTAAGCGTAAACTGGTCGATGAGCCGATGACTGTATCAAACAAAGGATTGTTGGAGGTCATCCGTGTTAAACGAGGGGCCTTTCGTAAAACAAGCCAAAGTGGTTAATGGCTTAAACCTCAGCGAAGGCCGAACACTTCACGGACCGGGTGCTAGTCACTAGCTCCCACAGCCAAGCTCCTATGACTAAGTGAAAGTTATAAAACCAATATAATCTGATTGCCTAGTTTCTATACGCGTGAACTACCTCCGGGAACCGAGATGTCGGCTAAGGGCCAAACTGCTATAGAAACACCCCTTATCTCGTATACAAGGGGGTGGAAACCGACAACTGGTCACTTTCATTGTTAAAACGGTCACACAGGAGTCAAAAGAAAAAAAAATCAGAAGATAAGGGTGAATTCATTTAAATAAAAAGCTTGACTTTTTACATCACTCAAACTTCGGCATTCCGAAGTGTAAAACTAAAAATGTGGAGGATGACAAGGAACGACCGAGGAAGAAGATGCAAATGGATGCGGTAAAAGGAATGCGATTGTTAATTGTCGTGCAAAAAAGGTAACTGACCAGAGCAGTTTGGACATCGCCTGGCGGTTGTAGGACGCACGGGAATCAGGCGCCTGGTCGAGCAATTTTTTTAGGTGGGTTCGAGAATACATTTTGTACCGCGTCGACATTGCATGCTCGACGTGCCTGCATTGTGCGTGGTCTTGATATGGCACACTCCACTTGTTTTGTTTATAGGATATATGAAATTATTATGTGACAACTGACACCCCGGACTTTAATTTGTAACCAGGCGTGACACTTGACACGATGAACTTGCTTTATTCAAGATACCCGCACAAAGGAAACATATGTGCATTGCAAAACAATTGGGATCACCTTACATATGCAATGAACATCCCAACACATGAACATTTACACATCAATAGTACATAAGAAAAAATAAAATGTCAAATGCGTATAGTTTTTTGAACATTCACCTATGGAGGCACCTTTCCGCATGCTCGTGGTAGAAGCTCAAAGTATGGCGTGACAACTGGCCACGCACACTAGAATGTGTAAACAATGCACTTCAATTGATAAACGAACAAAATGATAGTGCATTTCAAACTTCTTGGGTTCACCTTAAATATGTGAGGAACATGGTACCACATGAACACATATTGCCATGATCAGAATTATAGAAGAAAAGAAAATGTCGAATATAGATAGTTTTATGACCAATCAACTATGGCCGATATATGACACCATGCATAACCTAAGCTTGTTTGCACGCCGAAAGTCCATATGTGATGTAAACAGTGAATAGTACTTAAAAAAAATCACTTGACTAAGTGGTTTGAATCATGATTGCAAATATGTAGCGTGTTTGGATTCGTGCTCTCTCAATTCCTTCTGATAGTGGCATCTTACCGTGTGTAAAGTATAATCTGAAAGTGTGACATGACAACTGGCATCGCGAGCTTGAATTTGTAAACAACCCTGACACACTCACATGAGGAATGTGCTTTCTCAAGTGACATGCACGAACAAAATGATTGTGCATTGCAAACCTATTGGTCTCACCTTAAATAAAGCAATGAACACGGTACTACATGAACACATTACAAGCAAAGTAGAACCAACAATTTTGCGAGGAACATTGTGTCACATGAATTGTGGTTTCTTTTTTTCATATGAAAGTGGTCATGACTATTTGTGAAAGTGTTGCAAGTTAACAAAAAGTTGTTCTCGCATAATATGAAGGAAAAAAAAACTAGAACTAAACAAACACTACTAGGGAAAAGCCTAGCAGTAGCGCGGGTCTAGGGTCTATCAGTAGCTTGGGATCCTGCGCTACTGATACGGCGCTACAGCTAACTTTTAGCAATAGCGAGTTTTGACCCGCGCTACTGCTATATATGGGTAGCATTAGCGCGCTTCACTGAAACGCGCTACTGCTAATAGCTGTAGCGCTTTACCTTAGGCAGCGCTACTGCTAAGTGCACGCTGCTGCTAACTTCGTTCCCCTCGCTACTGCTATTTTTATTAGTTTCTGAATTTTTTTCCAGCATATTTCTTTTGCATTTGTACAGGCTTTATACAACAATCTCTAGCATATCATACAAATACATAGCACACACATACAAATAGTCTCATCAAATCATGTCATCATCATAATCATCATCCAACACAAAGTGGTCTCTCGACATCATCTCAAAATAGCGATACAAGTCTCGAACACTTGCAACTACATCATCATCCATCTAAACAATGATATACACGAGAAGAGCTATCACTATGAGTGAGAGTGGAACTATGCAGTACATGAGGCAGCGGTTATGAGTCATCTCTCACCCTAGCGTGAACCTCAAGTAACTAGCTTCTACTTCTTATCTGCTTTTGAACCCTTTATGGCTGGCGCCCGAGAACCGCTCCACTTGCGCCTGATACTCGGGCCACTCGTCGTACACTCTCGGAACCTTCCCTGTGTACACGACATAGCACTGCTTCTTCGCCTTCAAGGATCTAGGTACCTGTTAGAGATGCATCTTCATCAAGAGAATGTATAATCATATGCAACAAAATATACTTGAGCAACAGGAAAAAGAAAGGGTTAGCAAATAGATGCAACATATAGTAAACATAAATAATCAACGTAGTTTCATCATACGCAAACTAATTAACTAGAGGTACACAGGTCATCGTACCCAAACTAACAAAGTAGCGTTACGCAAGTTCGGCAGGGACCGTGGACATCACAAAGTTTCATCGCTACAGAAAGTATACAAGTTCAACCAACACATATCATCATCATCGGCATCGTAAATCACTAGAAGTTCCATCCATCCGTATCATCTAGGATGCACCCTAGCTTCTTGAACGGCGTGAGTTCCTGACGTTGCATGCCTATGCGAGTTCGGACGTCAGCTCGCGATATAGGGCCGTGGTGGATGATAACCCACAAGTATAGGGGATCACAACAGTTTTCGAGGGTAGAGTATTCAACCCAAATTTATTGATTCGACACAAGGGGAGCCAAAGAATATTTGCAAGTATTAGCAGATGAGTTGTCAATTCAACCACACCTAGAGATTAATTATCTGCAGCAAAGTGATCAGTAGCATAGTAGTATGATAGTTTTGATAGTAGTAGCAACAGCAATAGTAACGGTAACAGTGATAGTAGTGATTTTGTAGCAAGTGCAATAGTAACAATAGCAGTAGTAACTTAGCAAGAACAATATGTAGGAAAATCGTAGGCATTGGATCGGTAATTTGTTGGATGATATTCATCATGTGACAGTCAAAACCTAGGGCGATACTGCACTAGCTCCAGTTCATTAATATAATGTAGGCATGTATTCCGTAAATAGTCATAGGTGCTTATGGAAAGAACTTGCATGACATCTTTTGTCCTACCCTCCCGTGGAAGCGGGGTCCATATTGGAAACTAAGGGATATTAAGGCCTCCTTTTAATAGAGAACCGGAACAAAGCATTAACACACGGTGAATACATGAACTCCTCAAACTACGGTCATCACCGGGAAGTGTTTTGACTATTGTCACTCCGGGGTTGTCGGATCATAACACATAGTAGGTGACTATAACTTGCAACATCGGATCTAGAACATGGATATAATGGTGATAACATAAACGGTTCAGATCTGAAATCATGGCACCCGGCCCAAAGTGACAAGCATTAAGCATAGCAAAGTCATAGCAACATCAATCTCAGAACATAATGGATACTAGGGATCAAGCCCTAACAAAACTAACTCGATTACATGATGAATCTCATCCAACTCCTCACCGACCAGCGAGCCTACGAAGGAATTACTCACTCCCGGTGGGGAGCATCATGGAATTGGCGATGGAGAAGGGTTGGTGATAACGAAGATCGAAGATCCCCCTCTCCGGAGCCCCAAAAGGACTCCAGATCTGGCCTCCCGATGAAGAACAGGAGGTGGTGGCGGCTCCGTCTCGCGAAACACGATAATTCTTTCTCCCTGATTTTTTTCTAGAAAAATAGGATTTTATAGCATCTGTTTCAGGGTCTGCGGGGCCACCAGGTGGGGACAACCCACCTGGGCGCGCCTGGAGGGGGTGGCGCGCCCTGGTGGGTTCTGCCCACCCAGGTGCCCCCCTCCGGTGGTTCTTGGCTCCAGATGTTCTCTTTTATTGTATAAAAATTCCTCGCAAAGTTTCGTTCCATTTCGAGAACTTTTATTTCTGCACAAAAATAACACCATGTTAGTTCTGCTGAAAACAGCGTCAGTCCGGGTTAGTTTCATTCAAATCATGCAAATTAGAGTCCAAAACAAGAGGAAAAGCGTTAGGAAAAGTAGATATGATGGAGACGTATCAACTCCGCCAAGCTTAAACCTTTGCTTGTCCTCAAGCAATTCAGTTTATAAACTGAAAGTGAAAAAGAAAAACTTTTACGAACTCTTTTGCTCTTGTTTGCATAAATAAGCTTAAGTAGCACCCAGGTTTTCAGCAAAGATTATAACTAACCATGTCGACAATAACTCTTAAAAATTATATTAACTCATAACAATTACATAATCAGCTAGCGAGCAATAATAAGATATCTCGAACAACAACACGTTATTAAAACAACCATGATATAATATGACAATAATGGTATCTCGCTAGCTCTTTCTGAGACCGCAAAACATAAATGCAGAGCACCTCCAAAGTTCAAGCTGCGACTAAACATTGTAATTCATGGTAGAAAAGATCCAGTCATGATGCACCCAACATTAGCTACACACAATGCATAAGCATACAGCAGTGCTCTCAGGTTCTGGCGCTTATTTGACAAGGTGATGACACAACAAAAAGTAAATAGATAGTCCCTTCACAGAGGGAAACAGTGATTTGCAGAGGTGCCAGAGCTCAAGTTTTAAAACAGAGGTAAATGAAATTTTGAGAGATGCACCCTTCTTGTTTACTTCGCGACCATCAGTTATCAGTATCTTCCATGCTAAACACATTAGTGGCGGTTCCCAAGTGATAAAAGTAAAGATTTACTCCCCCTCCACCAACAGTCACACTCCACGGCTTGTCCGAAACAACGGGTGTCGTCCATACCAACAACAGTCTCGGGGGAGTTTTGTTTAATTATTTGCATTTTGAGTTCGGGACTGGGAATCCCTATTACCGCCCCTCTTGTGCAAGGACGAGTGAATAAACACTCATCATGAGAATAACCCGCTTAGCATGGAAGATACCGACTACCTCCTGTCGCTCTATAAACAATCCAAACACACAAAAAGGATATTTATTTGAAGTTTTTAGAGGTGGCACATGCAAATTTACTTAGGGCGGCAGGGTAATACCGCATATAGGTAGGTATGGTGGACTTATCTAGAATAACTTGGGTTTCAGGTTTTTGATGCACAAGCTGAATTCCCACTTAGTACAGGCGAAGGCTAGCAAATAGGTTGAGAAGCGGCCAGCTAGAGAGCAACAACGGTCATGAACATGCATTATGCATAAGTAACATTGGATACTTGCATGAGTAGGATATGAACACCATGAACATAAATATCATAGAGGCTATGTTGGTTTTGATTCAACTACATGCATGAACATGTGCCAAGTCAAGCCACTCGAACATTCAGAGGAGGATACCATATCATCATACTACATCACAATCATTTTAACGCAATGTTGACATCCAAGATAAATCATTATCCACTCCTAGCTACTTATGTATGGCATGAGAAACTATAATCTCTAATTGTCATTGCAAACACGTTTGATCATAATAGTATGAATCATGAATACTAGGTTAAACATATTTACAAAAACAGAACAAGTTGAGTTCATACCCATTTCTCTCTGCCATGGCCAGTTCATCAAATATCGTCATTATTGCCTTTCACTTGCACGACCGAATGATTTGAAAATAATAATAGTGCAAGAGTGTCATGGACTAAGCTGGAATCTGCAAACATTTTATTCAAAAGGAGAAGACAAGGTAATATGTCTCTTTGTTAGATCAGCAATAATGCATATGAGAGCCACTCAACATTTTCATCGTGGTCTTCTTCTCGGTATGACTCAATAGAAAGAAAAATAAAGTCAGAGAAACACACTGAAATATTTTTGGAGTTTTTGGTTTTTCGTAAACAAGCAAATAAAAAGGGAAAAGCAAAAACGAGAAAAACTATTTACACGGGAAAGCTCCCAACAAGTAGAAGAAGAACAAAGGAATCTTTTTGGGTTTTCTTTTTAGTGCTTCAACAATTTAAACTAGGAAGAAAAATAAAAAAAGAAGCAAGAAATATATTTTTGGATTTTCTCAAAGTTTTTCAAACACATAAGAAGAAAACAAGAAAATAAATCTAACATGGATAATACAAATGAAAAAGTGTGGACACCGACAAATGGAATGAAATGTGTGAACATGAATGTAACGTCGGTGGAAATACGTACTCCCCCAAGCTTAGGCTTTTGGCCTAACTCGGTAATCTTCTGTAGCCTGCATAATGGTCGGAGTGATAACTCACGGAGGTTCTTGGTGTGGCTACAGCCTGCCGTGCGGCCACCACTGCCGCGTTATGAGCTCGGGCCTTGCTCTCGAGAACATAATATCTTCCCCTACTGTGAACATTAAAGAGAGCAGGTGCAGGCAAATATGTGTCCACAATGGAATCCTTATTAAACAGTAATTTGTAAGTGAAATTATGGGGTTCACCTCTAAGGATCTTATGACATTTCATAGCATCAAAGTCTAGGTACTGCGTGGGTAAAATAGGATCATAGGGCAAAGGTGAAACACCCAGCTCTCTTGCTAAGCGTGTGGCATAAATTCCACCATAAAAATATCCACTACCAGCGTTGTGTTGCAAAATACATGCAACAATCGCTCCAAGATTATAACTTTTGTCACCGGTGAGAGCGGTGTGTATGAGGCTCAAGTCTGGAGCACAAAATGTACTGCAATCATGTTTGCCTACAATGCATTTTCCATTGAATAATGCGAAATACTGGATTGCGGGAAAATGAATGCTCTTTCTTCTACCTTGCGTCACTCCCCTATTTTCACCATAACAAAGACTAGTCAAGAACATCTCAAACTCAGACCTTGGTGGTTCGTCAAGCAAAACCCAAAATGGGATTTTTACAGTGGTTAGCAAATCTATCTAAAGAAATGGTAAATGGATTTTTCATACAATTTAAATGACACCCTAGACTCACGGGGATGGAATTTAAATCCTTTGACAAATGATTCAGTGAGAGTGAGGTGTTGGTTGCACTTATCTGAAATGTAGGGACCGAGCTCGGCATTGTGAACATACTGCTCAAATTCCTCCTTAATACCCACGCTCACCATATAATCGTCGCATGGCCATAAGCATGTTTTGGTGGCGGCATCTCGTATGAAACTTTTGCTCGGTTCAACATAAGACCAACGAGCAGAGCTGCTACTATAAGATGCCTCCGAGGACCTCCGCCTCGAAGAACTCCTTCCAAAGAGGTTCATCATATTCGCGTACAATTTTCTGAATTTTTTTTTGTGTCACAAATTTTTGTCAAAAAAACTTTATAAGATTGGTAGCAACTACTCATAAGAATGCTTAGAGGCCATATAAAGCATTCAAACTACTTAGAACTCTAAGAATTCAACATGCAAGCTCATCTACAGTAGCACCAAGAGTAGCTAATTATTCAAAATAGAAACCGCTAAAGCAAAAACTAATTGGACTAACGGAGGAGTCACATACCAAGCAACAATCCCCCGAAACAGTTTCGGAAATGGAGCTTTGAGCAAAGAGATCGAAATTTGCGGGTTTGAGAGCAAGAACACGAGAGAGAGAGCAAAGGTGATTTTTTTTCTGGAGGTAGGTAGTGATGTGGGATGAAGAGATAAGTGAGGGGGCCCACGTGGGGGACCACAACCCACCAGGGCGCGCCTGGGGGTCCTGGCGCGCCCAGGTGGGTTGTGCCCACCTGGTGCACCTCCCTCTGATATTATTTGCACCAAAAATTCTTAAATATTCAGAAAAAATCGTATTAAATTTTCATGGCATTCTGAGAACTTTTATTTTTGGGTCATTTTTTTATTGTACGGAAAACTCAGAAAACAAACAAAACATGGCATTTTATTTTATTTAACTAATAAAAACAGAAAACAAAAGGTAGGGACAGAAAGTAGTGCTCACTAAATTCATCAACTTCATACCTCTCAAAAAAATGATCCATTAATAAGGTTGATCAGGTCTTATTAACAACCACTTTCGATTAGCATGAAACCGAAGAACTTTCGTAAAACATTAAGTTACCTCAATGGGGATATGAATGTCCCCAACAATAAGCATTTCATATTTCTTTTTAACAGTAGGTAGCGGTAGTTGAAAACTTCCAATAGTGATTGTAGGAGATTTTTCAATAACATTAATACCATTCACATGGAATTGTTTCTTCGGAAAGTGCACCGTATGCTCATTACCATTGATATGAAAAGTGACCTTGCTTTTATTGCAATCAATAACAGCCCCTGCAGCATTCAAGAAGGGTCTACCAAGGATAATTGACATGTTGTCGTCCTCGGGCATCTCAAGTATAAAAAAGTCAGTCAAAATAGTAACATTAGCAACAACAACGGGCACATCCTCACAAATACCGATAGGTATGGCTGTTGATTTGTCAGCCATTTGCAAGGATATTTCAGTAGGTGTGAGTTTTTTCAAATCAAGTCTTTTATATAAAGAGAAAGGCATAACACTAACACCAGCTCCCAAATCACATAAAGCAGTTTTCACATAATTTCTTTTGATGGAGCAAGGTATAGTTGGTATTCCCGGATCTCCAAGCTTTTTAGGTACTCCATCTTTAAAAGTATAATTAGCAAGCATGGTGGAGATTTCTGCTTCCGGTATTTTTCTTTTATTGGTGATGATGTCTTTCATGTACTTTGCATAAGGAGGCATTTTTAAGATATCAGTCAAGCAAGTACGCAAAAAGACTGGCCTCAACATTTCAGCAAAGCATTCAAATTCTTTATCATCTTTCTTTTTAGTTGACTTAGGTGGAAAGGGCATAGGTTTTTGAACCCATGGTTCTCTTTCTTTACCGTGTTTTCTAGAAACAAAGTCTTTTTTATCATATCTTTTATTCTTGGGTTGTGGGTTATCAAGATCAACTGCTGGTTCTATCTCAACATCATTGTTTGGTCCTTTATTATTTGGTTGAGTATCTTCATGAACCTCATCATTATCTTTTTCATTATCAGAAGGTGAGTGTTCACTACCAGATTGAGTTTTAGCATCATAGGTAGAAACTTCATTATCATTATCAGGAGGTTTTTCTACTTCAGGTTCACTAGAGGCATGCAATGTCTTATCATTTTTCTTCTTCTTTTTCTTTTTAGAAGGACTATGTGCATCACTGTCAACTCTTTGAGAGTCTTGATCAATTCTTTTTGGGTGTCCATCAGGATAAAGTGGTTCCTGAGTCATCCTACTTCCCCTAGTCATTACTCTAACAGCATGATCATTGATATTATTATTCATTTCATCTAACAACTCTCTTTGAGATTCAGCAATTTGTTCTCACTAAGTTTGGACCATAGAAGCATGCTTTCCTACACCTCTAACATCATTTGAGATTCTAAATAACAAGTCACTCAAGTGAGCAATCATATCAGAATTGTATTTCAACTGTTTCATAACATTTGCATTGAAGTGATCTTGCTTTCTAATGTAATTTTCAAACTCATAAAGGCATTGGCTAGGATGCATATTGTGAGGATTATCATTATCATTGAATTTTATTAGAGAATTTACCTCTACCACCTTAGGTGGTGGTGGTGTATCAAGCCCATGTATCTCTTCAATAGGAGGTAATTTTTGAACATCCCTGCTTTAATACCTTTTTCCATCATGGATTTCTTTGCCTCTTGCATATCTTCAGGACTGAGATATAAAATACCCCGCTTCTTCGGAGTGGGTTTAAGCGGTGGTTCAGGAAGAGTCCAATCATCATAATTTTTCAATATGTTATTCAATAGTTCTTCAGCTTGCCCAATAGTTCGTTCCCTGAAAACACAACCAGCACAACTATCTAGGAAGTCCCTAGAAGCATCGGTTAGTCCATTATAGAAGATATCAAGTATTTCATTTTTCTTAAGAGGATGATCAGGCAAAGCATTAAGCAATTGGAGAAGCCTCCCCCAAGCTTGTGGGAGACTCTCTTCTTCAATTTGCACAAAGTTAAATATTTCCTGCAAGGCAGCTTGTTTCTTATGAGCAGGGAAATATTTTTCAGAGAAGTAGTAAATCATATCCTGGGGACTACGCACACAACCAGGAGCAAGAGTATTGTACCAAGCTTTAGCATCACCCTTTAATGAGAATGGAAATAATTTGAGAATATAATAGTAGCGAATTTTCTCATCATGAGCAAAAAGGGTGGCTATATCATTCAACTTAGTAAGATGTGCCACAACAGTTTCAGTTTCATAACCATGGAAAGGATCAGATTCAACCAAAGTAATTAACTCTGGGTCGACAGAGAATTCATAATCCTTATCATTAACAAAGATAGGTGAAGTAGCAAACTGAGGATCACATTTCATTTTAGCATTCAGAGTCTTTTCTTTATACTTGCATAGTAATTTTTCTAGATCATCTGTGTCCTTACAAGCAAGAATGTCTCTAGTTGCCTCCTCATTCATAACATAACCTTCCGGTACCTTTGGCAATTCATATCTAGGAGGGCTAGTTCTAATAGGTGTTTCAGGATTTTCAGTTTCAAGCTCATCATCAGTTTCAACAATCTCATGCTGTCTTACTCTAGCAATTTGTTCATCAAGAAATTCTCCTAGTGGCACATTATCATCAAGCAAGGTACTAGCATCATCATGAGTAGCATTCATAGCAGAAGTAGCATCATCAATAACTCGCGACATATCAGAATTGATAGCATGTGGTGGTGTTGCAAGTCTACTTATAACAGAAGGTGAATCTAAAGCAGAGCTGGATGGCAGTTCCTTACCTCCCCTCGTCTTAGAGGGAAAAATCTTAGTCTTAGCATCCTTCAGATTCTTCATAGTGATAATTTGATAATAATCCCAAGTGACTCAACAAATATAGCTATGCTCCCCGGCAACGGCGCCAGAAAAAGGTCTTGATAACCCACAAGTATAGGGGATCGCAACAGTTTTCGAGGGTAGAGTATTCAACCCAAATTTATTGATTCGACACAAGGGGAGCCAGAGAATATTTGCAAGTATTAGCAGCCGAGTTGTTAATTCAACCACACCTGGAGATTAATTATCTGCAGCAAAGTGATCAGTAGCACAGTAGTATGATAGTTTTGATAGTAGTAGCAACAACAATAGTAACGGTAACAGTGATAGCAGTGATTTTGTAGCAAGTGCAATAGTAACAATAGCAGTAGTAACTTAGCAAGAACAATATGTAGGAAAATCGTAGGCATTGGATCGGTAATTTGTTGGATGATATTCATCATGTGACAGTCATAACCTAGGGTGATACGGCACTAGCTCCAGTTCATAAATATAATGTAGGCATGTATTCCGTAAATAGTCATACGTGCTTATGGAAAGAACTTGCATGACATCTTTTGTCCTACCCTCCCGTGGCAGCGAGGTCCATATTGGAAACTAAGGGATATTAAGGCCTCCTTTTAATAGAGAACTGGAACAAAGCATTAACACACGATGAATACATGAACTCCTCAAACTACGGTCATCACCGGGAAGTGTCCCGACTATTGTCACTCCGGGGTTGCCGGATCATAACACGTAGTAGGTGACTATAACTTGCAACATCGGATCTAGAACATGGATATAATGGTGATAACATAAACGGTTCAGATCTGAAATCATGGCACCCGGGCCCAAAGTGACAAGCATTAAGCATAGCAAAGTCATAGCAACATCAATCTCAGAACATAATGGATACTAGGGATCAAGCCTTAACAAAACTAACTCAATTACATGATGAATCTCATCCAACTCCTCACCGACCAGTGAGCCTACAAAGGAATTACTCACTCCCGGTGGGGAGCATCATGGAATTGGCGATGGAGAAGGGTTGGTGATGACGAAGATCAAAGATCCCCCTCTCCGGAGCCCCAAAAGGACTCCAGATCTGGCCTCCCGATGAAGAACAGGAGGTGGCAGCGGCTTCATCTCGCGAGACATGATAATTCTTTCTCCCTGATTTTTTTCTGGAAAAATAGGATTTTATAGCGTCGGTTTTAGGGTCTGCGGGGCCACCAGGTGGGGACAACCCACCTGGGTGCGCCTGGAGGGGGTGGCGCGCCCTGGTGGGTTGTGCCCACCCAGGTGCCCCCTTCGGTTATTCTTGGCTCCAGAAATTCTCTTTTATTGTATAAAAATTCCTCGCAAAGTTTCGTTCCATTCCGAGAACTTTTATTTCTGGGCGCGCGGGCTAGAGCATTACGACAAGGTCGTCCATGTGCTTCTTGACGGTGGTGAACTTGCGGATGGAGCGGACCATCATGTCGTCCGTGCGAGAGGCGAAGCCGGTGTTGGCGAGGGCTATGACGCCGGTGGTCACCAGCACCGTCTGGAAACGTTGCGCGGTGCGGGGCCGCAGGCCGGCGTCTTGGATGATCTGGTACAGCCGACTGCCGCTCGCGTCCATCGCCTCCATAGGTGCTTGTGGTTCTGGTCACTTGGTCTTGGATTGTAGTGAGCAGTGTTGCACAGACTAGGAGTAGATGGATTGGAGTGGTGGGGCGCCTTTATATGAGGCTGGCTATAATGGTAGTATCATAGTATCTAGTACCATGCATGCCAACTAGGCAATTTTGATGAGGTGTCATAGAATTAAATAGAGAAAGATAGGGTTGAGTATCATATCATGATACCGTATCATAATAAATGCTATGCTACTATGTGTCATGCATGACAATAAATAAAGTAATACATGATACTACTACATGATACTATGCATTAGGGAGGTATCATACACTAGTATCTTATGCATGATACTAGTATATGATACTACCCATTACAACCAGCCTAAGAGTCCAAACTGCGTTGCATTACATCGTGCTGGCTCCATTCTGCTTCTCCAATAAATTCCCTCTACATGCTAATTGAGGGTGCATCATTGACCGTTCAATGTCTCGGGAACCGCTACCCTCTCCCTCCTTGGCATTCAAGCCGTATCAACGTAAATGCGGGTCAAGAAGAGACTAGTCAATACTACATTGTGCACCGTGACCAAGGTGGAGGGGAAAATGAGAGAACTTAATATTTTTTACTGTAGTACTACCATTGCATGCAATGAACTGACCGCAGCATGCTGTGCTAGGTAGTCTCAAGGCATTAAAAACATACACGGCCCACGTCTCTTATTGGTTGATTCCTTTATTCATGTCAAGAAACAACAAACGAGGTCGAGTTAATCCACCGCGCCTAAGTGTTTTGGGATTATAAAGGATTGCGTAAGCGATCGACACAATAACCGTAAGATCTGCATCCGACAGTGACACCTATTTGACGCAAACAGCAATAGAAAAGAAATGCCACAAAACTGCGACACCACGCCCCACTCCCCTACACATAAGACTGGCACGCGAGCGTACGCAACTCCCACGTTCGGGTTGCGCTTGGCACTTCGCCTCTTCAAGAAGTCGAAGAATGATGTCATTTATGACTGGAATAAAAATGCCATACACTAATAAAATATTAAGGCCACGAGGCGATGAAGTGCTGGTTAGAGGAGGCAAGAAGAAAGATGCATCCATCAACGACCTCCTCCTCCTTGACTCAGGGCGCCGGCCCACCGAACAGCGGCTAAGTAGCAGCGGCTTTCGTGGCCAGGTCAATGTGCTTCCAAACAATGGCGTCCAAAGATTCCAGCCGATGGAAGAAGGCCAACGACTTTCTGTCCTCACTGGCCTTGTAGTGGCCTATGTAGACGATTTCCTCTTAGACGTGGATGTGCAGGTCAACGGTTTCTTGCATGGCAAGGCACTGCGTGCCGAGCGCGGCCTCGAGGTGCACATTCTTCGTCGCGGCCTCCGGCAGCTGCAGGGCCACCAGTGCTTCAAAGAGTTCGTCACCTTGGAGGCCGATGAGGGTGGCAGGCAACAAGGAGCCTGGGCGCGCGGGCTGGAGGAGTACGGCAAGGTCGTCCGTGCGCTTCTTGACGGCGATGAACTAGCGGATGGAGCCGACCATCGTCTCGCACATGCGAGAGGCGAAGCCGGCATCGATGAGGTCTATGACGCCAGTGGTCGCCAGCACCGTCTGGAAACGCTGCACGGTGCGGGGCCGTAGGCTAGCGTCTTGGACGAACTGGCACAGCCGACTGCTGCTCACGTCCATCGACGCCATGGGTGCTTGTGGCTTCTGGTCACTTGGTCTTGGATTGGAGTGGGTAGTGTTGCGCAGAGACTAGGAGTAGATGGATTGGAGTGGTAGGGCGCCTTTATAAGAGAGTCCGAACTGCGTTGCATTCATATCGTGCTGGCTCCATTCTGCTTCTCCAATTACTTCCCTTTGCATGCTAATTGAATGAGGAGGCATCATTGACCGTTCAACGTTTCGGGAACCGCTACCCTCTCCCTCGTTGGCATTCAAGCCGTATAAACGTAAATGCATGTCAAAAAGAGAAGTTGAACAGTCAAACTAGCCCTCATGTGTGGATACTTTAGGGCTATTTGTGCCCAAACTAGCTCAAACTAACTCTAACCCCTGCATCCAAACAGAGCCAAAGTAGAGAGAGAGGGTTAGATCATGGTTAATAATATAGCCAACTGCTGGCTATAAGATGTTGCCATAGCATCTATAGCCAACACATATAGTCACTCATACAACAAGGTTAGCTATAAGGTTGGCTATAAGATTAGTACTTTTCTCATCTTGTCTCTATCTCTTTCCTCACATTTATTGCATCTGCCTTGGAGCACGCATATAGCCAGGCTATTGCATGTAAGCAGGCTATAAGCCCACTATTGTACTTGTTCTTAGAGTAACAGAGTTGGTAGATACCGTATCATGTTAAATGCTATGCTACTTTATGTCATGCATGGCAATAAATATGATCATCTATGATACTACTATGCACTATGTAGATAGTATCATACACTAGTATCATATGCATGATACTAGTATATGATACTCCCCACTCTGAGTAGCCTTAATATTTACTCCCTCCGTTCCTAAATATTTACGGTGTAGATTCACTCATTTTGCTTCGTATGTACTCATTACGGTGTAGTCACTTGTTGAAATCTCTAGAAAGACAAATATTTAGGAACGGAGGGAGTATTTTCTAACTAATACCATTGCATGCAATGAACTGACCGCTGCATGCCCTGCTAGGTACTACGTCTCAAGGCATTAAAAACATACATGGCCCACGTCTCTTATTGGTTGATTCCTATTCATGTGTAGAAACAAGAAATGTGGTAGGGTTTGTTTTGGGATTATTTGATTTTTGTAAGATGACTATAACTAGAAATCGCCACAATAACCGTAAGATTTGCATCCGACGGTGGCACCTATTGGACGCAAACAGCAATAGAAAAGAATTGCCACAAAACTGCCACACCACGCCCCACCCCTACACATAAGACTGCCATGCGAGCGTTCGCAACTGCCACGTTCGGGTTGCGCTTGGCTCTTCTCCTCTTCGAGAAGTCAAACAATGATGTTACTACTTCTACAGTATCGAATCAACTGTTGAATGTCCCGTCCACTGCGTGGGCGAGGGAGAGCTTGTTGTAGGAGTAGTAAAAGCAACAGGTTCTCCTCGTCTGCGAGCCACCGAGCGCATGGGCGAGGGAGAGGGCGTACTACTAGTAATCAAGCTTCTTCTTGTTGTATGAGTTGACGCGACACATCATAGCACGGGCCCCACATGCTTGCCTCTAAACTTGGCTAAAAGACACACATTGTACAATATTTGCTACAACCTCTAACATTTACCCCACCACAAATTAAAATATATATTCCTCTCTTGACCAGATCAGTGTGCAAACTACAATAACCAGGATGACAGGTAGGGCCACAAGATTATTTTAATCAAAAAAATGTTTCGAGTCGGTTTCATAGCATGGAGCCGACTCCAACGATTTTAAGCTTAGAGGCACGATACACGCTATCCTAGACTATGTTACTATACTACCTCCCCTACACATGAAACTGCCACATGAGCGTTTGGGTTGCGCTTGGCTCTTCGCCTCTTCAGGAAGTCAAACAATGATGGTACTACTACAGTGGAGAACTACTAGTATGCTTCTGGCCATCTGACAACGAATGAACTACTGCATGTCCACCGCGTGCGGGAGGGAGAGCATGTAGCGAAAGCTTCTCCTAGTCCTGCGAGCCACCATGCTCATGGGCGAGGGAGAGGGCGTCACTGGTACAGCGAGGTGCTATACACATGGTTTTTAACCCCTTTCCGCGACAGCATTTTGAACCGTCGCCAAGTGAGTGACTGCGATAGGGGGGTCCTTCCCACACGACCCAGAAACTGTCGGGGATAGAGAGCCATGATGCAGAGGCCTTGCCAAATGTAATCGTATGTGATGCAGCACACACTAAATTCTTTCGCATGTGCTGGATTGGTGATTAAACATTTCTAATGACGCAGTGAAACCAAACGGTGTGTCGTAATGAACCGTTTGGGAAACAGTATGTAAGGCACACGGGCCAACATATGAACTGTGTGCGATACGTGCCCCATCGCACACGAGTTTTCTGCGGAACCCGTCTACCATGCAAGACTCCATCGCACACGTTTCCCAACAATTACCGTGTGCAATAATGTTCTATCACAAACGGTCCAGGAGCCTCTTCGCACACATACAAGTGCTGCAGATCGTTTGTGATTTGTTGTGTATCACCGACGGTTGCGGCAAGAGTGACGTGTGCTTTTTCTTTGGGATCCCACACGTTTCCTGAAAAAAATTATGACAAGGATTGTATTTTACATTGGGCACGGTTTACTCCGAGCTCTCGTGTGCGATAATGTGATATCACAAACAGTTCCGGAGCCCCTACGCACACGTAGTAGTGCTGCAAATCGTTTGCGATCTGTTGTGTATCACCGACGATTCAGCTACGATTGACGTATGCTTTCCGATGTGGATCGCACACACTCATTTAGTTGAACCGTGTGCGGAGCAATTGCCAGGTTAAAACAAAAATATCCCATTTGAATCGGCATGCAAAAAGGAAATTTGCCACAATATTTAATAGAACAAATATCAATTGAACAAATAGTGTCCACAAGAAGAACATTCATCAGATTTCGCAACAATTGCAATTGAACAAATGGTAGCTAAATTCCAATGATTTTTTGACATATATATGCATTACATAATTAACCATAGTGTATGAAATACGAAGACCTCATCAGATGGAAAACAATGGATCCATGTGTATATGTTTAACGGCTAACTCTTACTCAATGTTTCAGGAGAACGCATGCTGAAATCTTCATTATCACCAGTGGGATTGATGTAGTGATTCAGGAAGAAGTCGTTGATAAATCTCTCAACCATCAGCAATTCACCAGTGGGGAGCGATTCAGGGGTCCTCAGTTCTAAGATGAGCTGCAGTATTTTTAAGATCAGAATGTGCCATATGAGTGGAGTAGAAGATATTAATCAAGATAGACTTACTGGTACTAATTCGCGAGCATCTTCACAACTATCAGCAGATTTGCAGATGGAGATCATGTGTCTGCAAACATAGTATCCACAAAGGTTGGTCCCTGCTTGTTGCTAAGGACACTGATTTTTTTACATAATTAGTCATGTATTTGTCCTGTTAGGAACAACCTAACCAGTGTTAGATGTATTTTTTTTCTTTGGACAGAAATAGAAAGAGGTTTGTTTAGAAGCTTGAACATTTGACTAGCGTAAGAAATGGTATTTGCAAACTATTGGATACATTTTCCGAAAATAACAGATTTCGGTGTGTTACTTGAGGAACGATCTCATGCTGCAGAGGTAGTTCCCTCTTGAACAGGTTCCCTGGTTTAGTTTTCCATAATGCGAACGCACTGCAAATGAAGATGAATTTTCACAACATCAATTATTGAACCAGATATGAATGCAAATTAATTTCAACATCATAGAATTCAATACTATCCATGAATTGCTGAAGATGCGTCAGATCCTGAGCGTTTGTTGACTCTCTGAGAGAATCCTTGTAGTAAACTGTGTTCTTGTTTGGAACAATGAATAACAATATACAGTGATTGCTACATATTAAGAAAGCCATGAACTTACGAATTATGTCGAAATCTGAATAACAATCAATGTATGTGTGGTTGTTTACTTGACTTACCATTCATGATATGGCCAGAGAAATGATTCTGCATGGGACGTGTTTTCGAAGATACAGACGACCGTGTTAATGGCCCACTCCCGTGCATCCATACCATCTAATGTTGTGCCATTTGCTAATGCAGGATCTATGAAATACACACTCTCCCTTTTTCTTCTCTGCGCATTCAATCCCCTGAGAGGAATAAAATGTTGTTAGCTGTTTATCATTTACAGCCTTGTATGGAGAAGTTGATTAGAGTTTGTTAAGTACTTACAAAATCAGGCATTTAACAAGAGTGGCATCGAGCTCGTTGAAGTTGAAGAAGAGATGTAAGTCCTCGAAACTCACACTAATGGAACCAGCATCGTGTCGGAAATGATCTCTGTTGTAGTGGACTAGCAGAACATGATGACCTGCTGACATTTGATCCATGCAATATTTATGTAACTCACAGCAACTTGAGCTGCACTCATCAAAGTATTCGCCAATAAGAAATGGCTCGCCATGGACGTAATTGCGTGCTTCAAGTACATCTGCTTTATTTTTAGCAAGCAACAAAGTTATTTCTTCATCATCCATGCCGTCAGAAATAATATTACTCCCCGATTCGAACAACTTGCTGTTAATTTGGTTCTGGGTGATGAGTGCTTTAAGTAAGAGGCAATCATTCTCTTTCTGCTTCGCTCTCACGGCGCGCTTCCTCACGGGTGCAGCCTTTTTGCCCGCTTCCTTCTTGTTACTTGAAGCACTCTGGTACAATGTCTGGTTGGCTGAAAGGCAGGCTGCCGAGCAGACGATGAAGCTTCGACGAACTGCTTAGTAGACAGTGAAGCTTCGACGGACTGCTTAGCAAACGGTGAAACTTCGACGGACTGCTTAGCAGACGGTTTAGCTATGCCGGAACGCTGAGCTGGCGGTGCTACTGTGACGGACTGCTGGGCTGTAGGAGCAGAGGCATCGGACTGCTGACAATGCGTTGAAGCTATGTCGGGTTTCTGCGCAGGTGGTGCCAACTTGTCGGTGTGCTGAGGAGGCCGTGCCAACACGTTGGTTTGCTGAGCAGGAAGTGCTGACGCATTGGTATGCTGATCACGCAGCTGCAAACCGATGGACTGATGAGCAGTCGGTTCTGGACCTACAGACTGCTTAGCAGGCGGTTCCGAAGCATCAGACTGCTTAGCAGTCCGTTCCACCAGGTTGGCCTGCTGAGCATGTGCTGCAGCTGGGTCTCCCCCCGCTGCTTCATCGACCGGCATCTAAACCAGTGGTGTGTCTTCAGCGGTTGTAGGCCTTGCCACTGGCTGCTCTGGGGCGGACGATGACATGGCCTGTATGGCACAAAGTCGGGCCGGCTGATCACAGGTTGATGCATCAGCCGTCGAATTACGAGTATTAGGTTCTTTGGGGGAAGCACGCGAGAGCTGTTGTGGCAAGGAGAGCGTCACTGGTTGAGGGGCGACATTGGTTGCTCTTGGCAGGGTTTCAGGGATCTCATCCATGAACTCTTTTTCCTTTCGTGGCCACTGGATGTGATGTAACAGTGTTTCTCCCAAGGTCCTTTGCTCATCAAAGTCTCCTAGGACATTCTTCAGGGCAAATTCATTGAATCCAGGCTTTACTTCAGTCACGTAGCACTTCACACAGCCCGGCTTCAATGGCACATTGTCCAACAAGAGGCCCTCTTCCAAGAAGGGTGGGCAAACCCAGGCTGTTGCATATTTTAATGTACCTTCATAATGTGTAAGCACACCCTTCAGTCTGTCTTTCATTCCAGATAGATCAGATATAGCATCATCATGAGCAGCTGCAGTCTCAGTGTCGCTGGGGTCAGCTGATGCACAGCTACTCTTGTGTAGTGTTGTCGCGCAATAACCAGCATCCTCCATGCCCGCCTCCCCTCCCGTCTGCTAGCTATCTGTCAGTGTTAGAGTCTTCTGCATCATCATTGAGTCCTCAATATCCTTTCGAACAGCCGGCTACATGTCCTTCCTCAACCTTTCATACAATTCATTTTGCTTCATTTCACTCCTCGCTTTTTTCATGCTGAGCCTCTCTTCTTTGCTAAGTGTGAAAGCCCTCTTGTGCGGGACATTAACACCTATACCCCTTGCACGGCCAGGGGGCTCTCTTGTTTCCAGAGCATCGGACAGAATGTCACCTGGCCCTGAGTTCCTGTAGAACCTTCCAGGGATCTTGGAAGCCTTTAACATCACGCGATACAGTTCTTCGTCATGTGAGTTTTCAAAGTAATAAGTTCCGTCATCACGCCTCCTTGCACGTGCCCGCAAGTAGTCTCTAGCGCGTTTGCCCCTGATTTCTGTAAAGGCCGGTTTCCCACCCGCAGCTACTGCTTCTTCGTCCTCATGGTCCCATATCGGTTTCATGCCGTAGTATCCTACCACACCCATACGGTGGGGGTGTGTGTTCCTCTTCTGAAGTTCCGATTGCTTGGCACTCTTCTCAACAAACTCTGTAGTTGCCCTGGCCCTTTTGAATTCTGCCCAGTCTGCCTTTGTAATTTGGGGGTATGCGGGGATTGGGTCCTTGCCTTCACTCAAGTACTTCTTGTACAGCACGTGCTTCCAGTTTCTCCAAGCATCCCTAGCCTTCTTCAGTGCAGCGTGTTCCACCTGCATTCTCCACTGCTATGGAACGTTGAAGTGATCCATGATCTCCCGGACTATCCTTTGCCGTGTTTCTGTGTCAGCCTTCCGAAACCCCGGCAGATTAATGTTGAGCCTTGCCCTGCCAACAAATCCACACACACTCTTGAACCTCGTGCATGCTTTATTTAGTTTAGTTGGAGCCTAAGACTTTAAATCGTTCTCGGTTACTTCATATACACCTTTAGGCTGGTGTGTGGGCTTCCTTCCAGCGTTCCTCCATGTCCTGACTGGAAGGGTAATTGCTGCAGCTCTATCCCGTTCAAGATTACTTGATCCCTCACCATCTGCTGAAGACCTAGGGTTATCAGAATCAGATGAAGATACATCGCCTGAAGCATGAGTGTTGTCGCTGCTACTCGGTGTCTACAGAGAACACATGCGAAACTCAGAAAAGGAGGATAAGCATAAAACTAATAACTTGGTATCAAGCTGTCTAAACATGTCATGCAATAATTTAGAAAATGTACGGCTTATTTGTTAAGTTTGTGTGACTCGGGCGCCCATGATCTGTAAATTGGCAGTAACTTATTGGAACAAATACAGCTTATATGTACTAGTTAGGAAGGTAGATAATGAACATATATATGCTCTCTGTTATTTCATAGCCAATTTGGGAACATACGGAACGAAATAGGAAGAGGGATTGCGAGGAAATATGCCTCACCGTGATGGAGAGCAGTAACTAACAGGTTTCTTAATGCAAACCCGGCAGGACCACAGGAGAGGCGAGGGTTACAGGATCGATATGCTCGAGGGTGGCTGGTGAGCAAACGAAGACGGCGAGGCGCGGGCAGCCACGTGTTGGGAACGACAGTGGAGATAGGGTTGACGCCGAAGAGCGGGCACACGGCCCGGGTGAGCACGCCGGCGCCGGAGAGGGTTCTGCTATGGATCTGGGGGGGAGCTGGCGATGGAGATTGGGTGGACTAATTGAGTGAAACACGGGCGGGCGGTGGGGGGTGTTGGCGGACTAGGTGAAAAGGGTGAAAAAATATCCCCGGTCGCCACGCGGAAAGGCCTATGCAAATGGTTGCCTCTAAGCGCTCGTGTGCACAAAGAGCATAATTTCGTTTGAAATGAAGACGTGCTAATTTTGAAATGAAGACGTGAGTTCATCGTTTCGCCTCTAATTTTTTTCCACAGTAAGCAATCACCATTATACCACAGGTTTGATTTACTGGCGCATTTCAGGTCTCGTGTGCTATATTTAAGACATTTTTTGGCATTTACCGTGCATTTTGGCATATAAATCAAATCCTAGCCGGACTGCATTTGCTGTTGAAAGGGATGAGGATTGTCATTTGATCTAGGAGCATCCAATGGTGCAGACGTACGATCCGTGGGGTTTGGGTTCTGGCCAATCAGAACACATGACCCAGATCCCGCGTGCAGCAGGGGGGGCATCGGCCACGGTTTGGTAGGCACATGGCTTTCGTGAGTGAACTGTGTGCTATTTGGAAACATTTACATGAACTAACAGCATATTTTCGTTTAAATGAAAACATGAGTTCATTGTTTCGCCTCCAAATTGTTTTCCACGGTAAGAAATCACCATTGTACCCTATGGTTCAATTTTCTGGTGCCTTTGAGGTATCATTTGCTATATTTGAGTCGTTTGCTATAGTCGCAACTGCACGTGGGTGCTAGAAAGATCATTTGTGTGTCGCTTTGGGAGTTTTCATTCATTGTTCGAGAAACGAGAAAAAATTCAAACAGTTCGGCCGCAGGGTGCGGCCAGAGGCGTAGGCCTTGTTGGTATTTTAATTACAGGAAATGCATATAGAGTCCGGAAATAACGAAAATCGGTGTGTCACCGTGGCGTGCTCTCAGGATCCCATGGAAAAATTTTGGTAAAGTTTGGCACAAGTTTTGATGCTCACACCTTCCAAATCGGAGCATCTCACAAGAAGGATCATAGTTTCCAAAAGGAGACGCGGCACTTCGGACTCCAATCGTCGGTGACTACATCGTTCCGCCTTGAATTTTTTTCACGGTAAACAATCACGTATATACCCTAGGTTTGATTTTCTGGCCCATTTCAGGTCTCGTCTGCTATATTTAAGTTATTTTTTTTGCACTTACCTTGTATTTAGTGCATATAAAAACAAAACCGCACTACAACTACATCTGGGTGTTAGTTAGCAGAGAAGGTGTACAAATCATTTGTGTGTCGCTTTGCAAGTTCCCATCCATTGTCCGAGAAATGGGGAGAAGTTTCAAACATTTCGGCCGCGAGGTGCGGCCACCGGCGTAGGCCTAGTTCGTATTTTAATTACAGGGAATTCAGATGGAGTCCAGACATCATCAAAATCAGCGTGTGCCCGTGGCGTGCTCTCATGACCCCGTGGAAAAAAACTGGTGAAGTTTGGCACAAGTTTTGATGATCGCTCCTTGCAAACCGGAGCATCTCACAAGAAGGATCATGGGTTCCAAAAGAAGACGCGTCAATTCAAACGCTAGTGGTCGGTGACTTCATCGTTTGGCCTCATAAATTTTTTCATGGTACGCAATCACCATTATACCACGGGTTTGATTTTCTAACGCATTTCAGGTATCGTTTGCTATATTTAAGACATTTCTTGAATTTAACGTGCAATTTGTGGATATAAATAAAATCACAACCGGAACTGCATGTGCTGTCGAAAGGGATGAGGATTGTCGTTCGATCAAGGAGAATCCAAAGGTGCAGACGTACGATCCGTGGGGTTGGGGTTCGGGCCAATCAGAACGCACAACTCAGATCGCGCGCGTGGTAGGGGTGGGGGGCATCAGCCACGGTTTAGTAGGCACACGGCTTTCGTAAGTGAACCGTGTGCTATTTGAAAACATTTACATGAACTAACAGCATATTTTCGTTTGAATGAAAAAATGAGTTCATCGTTTCCCCTCGAATTTTTTTCCACGGTAAGAAATCACCATTGTACCCTATGGTTCGATTTTCTGGTGCATTTGAGATCTCGTTAGCTATATTTGAGTCATTTTTTGCACACACACACACACACACACACACACATAGATATATATATATATATAGTCACAACTACACGTGGGTGTTAGCAAGATCATTTGTGTGTCACTTTGCGAGTTTTCATTCATTGTCCGAGAAACAGGAAAAAACTTCAAACAGTTCGGCCGCATGGTGCGGCCAGAGGCGTAGGCCTTGTTGGTATTTTAATTACAGGAAATGCATATAGAGTCCGGAAATAACGAAAATCATTGTGTCACCGTGGCGTGCTCTCACGATCACATGGAAAAATTTGGTAAAGTTTGGCACAAGTTTTGGTGCTCGCACCTTTCATACCGGAGCATCTGACAAGAAGGATCATAGTTTCTAAAAGGAGACGCGGCACTTCGGACTCCAAATCGTCAGTGACTATATTGTTCCGCCTAAAAAAAATCTTGGTAAACAATCACGGATATACCCTTGCTTTGATTTTCTGGCCCATTTCAGGTCTCGTCTGCTATATTTAAGTCATTTTTTTGCACTTACCTTGCATTTAGTGCATATAAAGTCAAAACCCTACTACAACTACATGTGGGTGTTAGTTAGGCTACTTATAGTGGGGAGTATCATATACTAGTATCATGCATATGTTACTAGTGTATGATACTACCTTCATAGCTGGTCATAGTGGGAGTAACATAGGTAGTAACATACATGCCACCTAAGCAAAGAAGATGATGTGTCAAGTAATTAATGAGGAGAGAGGCAAATAGAGTAACATAATATGTTACCATCACATAGCGCTTCCCAATGCAAAATGAGTCTACAAAGCAATAAATGAAGATCTATATGTTATCACACTTATTTTACTACCCACTATGAAGGTAGTAACAAAGACTAGTAACATGTACATGTTACTACTCTAAGTTACTCCCCACTATGACTAGCCATAGTGCATAGTATCATAGAGTAGTATCATAGATGACCGTATTAATGGCCATGCATGACGCAAAGTAGTATAGCATTTATTATGTTACGGTATCTACCTATGTTACTCTAACCCACTCTCCCTTCTTTAATTCTTTGCCACATCATCTTATTTGCTATTCCCGAGTGCATGATACCGGCTATGATACCCCCACTATGGCCAGCCTTAGCAAAGAAGGTCTACAAATCATTTGTGCGTCGCTTTGCGAGTTTTCATCCATTTGTCCGAGAAGCGGGGAGAAGTTTCAAACATTTCGGCCGCGAGGTGCGGCCACCGGCGTAGGCCTAGTTGGTATTTTAATTACAGGAAATTCAGATGGAGTCCGGAGATCATCAAAATTGATGTGTGCCAGTGGCGCGCTCTCACGACCCCGTGGAAAATTTTTGGTAAAGTTTGGCACAAGTTTTGATGATCGCTCCTTCCAAACCGGAGCATCTCACAAGAAGGATCATGGTTTCCAAAAGGAGACGTGTCAATTCAAACTCTAGTGGCCGGTGACTTCATCGTTTGGCCTCATAAAAATTTCCACGGTACGCAATCACCATTATACCACGGGTTTGATTTTATGGTGCATTTCAGGTATCGTTAGCTATATTTAAGAGATTTTTTGAGTTTAACGTGCATTTTATGCTTATAAATAAAATTACAACCAGAACTGCATTTGCTGTCGAAAGGGATGAGGATTGTCGTTCGATCTGGGAGCATCCAACGGTCCAGATGTACGATCCGTGGGATTTGGATTCTAGCCAATCAGAACGCACGACTCAGATCACGCGCGCGATTTGGTCGACACACGGCTTTCATGAACGAACCGTATGCTATTCGCAAACCAGATTGCATATCTTCTGTTCATACATGAGTGAAGTCAATTGAGTGTGCTACCTCTATGGTATAATAATAATAATAATAATAGTAATAATAATAATAATAATAATAATAATAATAAACAGTTCATATTCATTGTCTGAGCTGACAGCATATCATGGTCAACATATATAACGGTTCTTACATCAACAGAAAACCGGGTATAACTCACAAATTCAGTACACGCGATAGTTCTAAATTGAACGAATTAAGTTGCAGGGTAGGCATAAAGACTAGTCTTACGGCTTAATTACCATGTACATGGGGGAACTGGGATCATTACGTTGACCCCGAATGAACTTGGGTTTTCTGATGATTTTACGCTTCTCTGTTAGAGGGGTGCGTGATCCCTTGGCTGGCAACTCAGCAAATTCATCGTACTCGTCCTCATCAGCAACATCCTCGACACCCAGTACCCTCCTCTTCCCATGCATCACTACATGGCAGTTCTTATGCACGGGGTCTTCCGCATAGAAAATCTGGGTAGCATCGCTGGCAAGAATGAACGGGTCTACGTGATATGCCATCGTTATCCTGTTAATACATGTCTTCCTGTAATCATCAACCTTTACCTGACCAAGAGGGATCCATGTGCACCTGAATAATGCCACGTTAACTTTCACATAGTTAAGCTCTCAAATATCTTTGATGGTTCCATAGTATACCCTCTTATCAGCTTCATCTACAGTCATGCATTCTATTCGAACAGAGCTCTGCTGATATGAGGTATTCTCATCACGTTCATTAGTGTAGAATGTGTAGCCATTTATGTCATATGCTTGGTATGTCAGCACCGTAGGTGATGGCTTTTGTGCCAACCACGTAGCAATGTCATCGATGGATCCTTGTGCCAAATGATTCTTCAGCCATTCGGCATAGTTTTTAGTGTGCTCCTTCATCTCCACATCTGATGAAGGCACCATTGGTAAGAAGGTTTGGCGTATCTCCACCAAGTGTTCTTCGGCATAAGTGCTGAGAACTAGGCTGTTAAGCAGTACCGTCAAATGGGCTTTCTGTTCCAATTCTCCGGGTGCAGCCTTTTGCGTGCCAGCAAGGACCGGCTTACCATTCAGCCTTCCCTCGTGGCGAGAGAGGGGCAAACCTATAGGTCTTTGTTTCATGTATTCGGTGCAAAACTCAACCACCTCCTCCACGGTATAACCTTGTAGGATGCTTGCCTCTGGATGGTTTTGGTTCCGACAATAGCGCTTCAGTATTCCCATGAACCGCTCGAAGGGATACATGTTGCGAAGAAACACAGGACCACAATACTTTATCTCGTCGACAAGGTGCATAGTGAGATGGACCATGACATCAAAGAATGACGGTGGGAAAAACATCTATAGGTTGGACAATATTCTTGCAATATCATCTTGCATATGATCCAAATCTTCAGGATCTACAACTTTCTGCCATAGTTGGTTGAAGAAATCACAGAGCTCAATGACTGTGTTTCTTATATCTTTGTCCATCAGATTCCTGATGGCCACCGGTAGGATTTGTGTCAACATTACGTGGCAATCATGTGACTTCATGTGTCCCAACTTCATTTTACCTGAGCTCACATCCACGAGACTTCTGATGTTTGCAGAGTAGGAAGAGGGTGTCTTAACTGACAACAAATAGGTCAAGAACTCTGTTGCTTCTTCTGTACTGAAATTGTAACTCTGGCGAGCGTTGATGAATTTGTTATCATCTTCTGCTTCACTCTTGTGTTTTGATTGATCAGCAAGCATATCGAGCTGTGCACCATCACCATCCTTTGTTTTACCTTTAAGCTTGAGCAAAGTACGTACCAAGGATGCTTTCACATATGTTCTTCTCTATGTGCATGACATCGATGCAGAGATGTACACGTAGAATCTCCTAGTAAGGTAATTTCCAGAACACTGATTTCTTCTTAAACACTTGATCCTTGGGTGTTTGTTTCACCGTCAAAGCGTGCTTCTTGCCCAGCACAACATTAGTTTGTTTAGCCATGTTGTGGATGACCTCCCAATCATAGGGTCTTGGGCCCACATCTAGCTCTACCGTACCATCAAATTCAGCTTTCATCTTTCGGTATGGGTGATTTCTCTGTAAGAACCTACGATGACGCAAATACACGGTTTTGCGCGAGTTGGGAAGAAATCTGCTAGCTGTCCTATCCATGCATGTGACACACCCTACATCTCCCTTTGTTTTCTGCCCCGATGTGTTGCCTAATGCCGGCATATCTTGAATGGTGTGCAGCAGCATCACATGTAGATCAAAAATCTCCTTTTTGTAAGCATCATAACATTTTACAGCAGGCGCATCTATCCACACTGTCAGCAGTTCTTCTACCAGTAGCTGAAAGTAAATGTCGATGTCATTTCTAGGTTGCTTCGGGCCTTGGATAATCATTGACATCATAATGTATTTTTTCTTCATACACAACCAAGGAGCTAGGTTATATATGCACAGAAGCACCGGCCATGTGCTGTGATTGGTGCTCATATCGCCAAAAGGATTCATCCCGTCAGTACACTCCCCGAGACATATACTTCTAGGATCCTTGGCAAAGTCTTCAAACTTGTTGTCAATTAATTCCCACTGAGCACCATCTTTCGGGTGCCTCATATATTTATCCGCAATTCGCTCATCATGATGCCACCGCAACCTCTTTGCCTCTCTAGGGTTTGCAAACAAATGCCTCAACCTTGGAATTAAAGGCAAGTACCAAACAACCTTGAACGGGAATCCTGTCTTGATCTCGTCGTCCAATTTGTACTTGTCCTTTGCTCACCTGCGCTTGTATCGTGCATGCTTGCATGTGGGACATGCACGTAAATCTTTGTACTCACCACGGTACAATATACAATCATTCACACAAGCGTGTATCTTCAGTACTTCAAGTTCCAATGGGCAAACAATTTTATTCGCTTCCTTCATGCTTCTGGGGAGCACATTATCTTCCGAAAGAATTTCTTTGAAAAGACATAACATCTCTGTGAAGCCCTTGTTTGATAGACCGTTTGCTGCTTTAAATCTGAGAAGCGCCAGGGTGGCACTCAACTTGGAATATATTTTTTTGCAACCTGGATACAATTCTTTCTTGGATTCTGCATCAATGGTTGGCAGATCCTTGTTCCCAATCATATCCTTTTTTGGGTCCATGAAATCTGCAATCACAGCAGCAAAATTTGGCATATCAAGATCGTCATCATCTGCGCCGCCGTCTTGGTTTTCCAGTGGGCGTTTCGGCTTTCCGGTGTTCCATTGGTAGCTTGATGCCTCTGCCCCAATGTTAGATTCAACATCCATGTAACACTGATCGGGGTTTGGCATCTCGCAGCCCTGGGTATATTCATCCATGACCTGCTCTTCACCGTGTCTGGTCCAACGTGTATATCCATCCATGAATCCCCGAGAGAGTAAGTGCCACTGGACATCTGCAATTTGACGAGACTCTGTATTGGCACAATGAGTACATGGACACAGGATGTAATCCATATCACCAATTCTCCTCTTTGTACTTTCAACCAAATTCATGAACTCTATCATGCCACTGGTAAAATCTGTGGTTCTCCGATTCTTCATCCATTGAGATCGTTCCATCTGCACCACATGAATGGTAATTAAAAACAAAACAACAACATTAATACATGGATTAACTGATGCCCAAAGATGCGTGCATAAATCACAAGGTTTTATTTTCATAATTACTGAGGGTGCTCCATATTGTTATCCAGACGTGCAATGAGAAAAATTAATGGCCAGTCAATTTACACGCAGAGTACTACAACACTACCCTTAGGAATTGAATACCTTAATTAAGCCACTCACGAAAAGAATACCTTAATTAATTAGCCGCGTGGCGACCTCCACCCAGCAGACAGAGAAGCGCCATGCGGTGGCACGCCGAGACAGCAGGGTCAAGGAGCAAAGCTTAGTGCGGCTGCCGCCTGAAGTTCGACCTCCACTATCCCGCCATCGACCGCGATGGATGTGCTCCAATCACGCCGCCGCCGACCTCGATGGTTGAGCTCCTCCTATCTCCCGCCGCAGACCAAGGATTGACCTCCTATGACGCCGCCACAGCCCATCGACCGAGGATTGTCCTCTTATCTGGTAGCTGCTGCCTAGGCCGCCGCCGCCATCTCTATTCGCAGAGCGGCTATTTTATTTTTTGACGGATATCCGCAGAGCAGTTGTTTACACGGTATCACTGTAACTCAATTATATGTACAGGGTACTACATCACATACGGTTATGTCACGACAACCGTGTCTCACCTACGTTGTCTTCTCACACGGTTTGGTGCGGAAATCGTTTGTGAAGTTGTAATACCTAACACAAACGACATGTATAAACAGTGTGCCGTATACAACATATAGTGCCATAAGTAGTTCCCGACCGTTAGCTTATCCCCACAGTTTCCCCTTTTCCCCCAAATCCATAGATAGCCTCCAAATTCCCTCGCGTGGCGCTGACATTGGGGGAATGCGGATGAGTGGTGCTGATGGTTTCGGTGCGGCTGCTCCTGCTCGTATCGCCGCTATCGGCAGCGCCGCCATGACGGCGGTCGCCGGCGAGCACTTGCGTAAGGTCATCATAAGGCAGGTGTACTACGGATCCAAATTGTCCTGTCAGGTTCCAATCTATCCCGATCTTTTTTAGCATGTCCAAAGTAGCTCCTTGCTGAATCCGTCCTGAATGACCCCCCCCCCCCTAGGAAAGCGATCTGCCGCCGGATCTGGAGCATGACTCCAGACTCCCGCAACACGAGTTTGACTCCGAGTTTTGCGCCATCGAGAAGTACTAAAAGCTGAGTTGTGTGCACGGGCACACTCCCGCTCGACGTGTATGCACGGAGGGATTTGACATTGGCAGGCGGTTTCTCAGTTGCCCCTTAGAGGTTAGTGCTAAGATCATCATTTTACTTGAGTTAATGCCACCGCTCATCCTGAATAGTATTTAACATTGGCAGGGATATGAGGCTTGTGCCTTTGTTAACTAGCTGGATGAAGAATGGCATGGCAGGGCTCGGAGTGTTATCACCAAGCTCGCAGAAGATAACATAAAGCTTAAGAAGAAACTGGCTGATCTGGAATGTAGAATCAGTACGATGAAGCAAGAAAGAATCAATCACAAGCAACAGATGAAAGCAAGAGACAAAAAGGAACTAGCATGTGTAGTTGTGGTTGTCGCATTAGCCATGTTCTATGCGCTATTTGCAATGATGATTAGGGGTTTTGTTTGACAGTATTGCTAAAGCACATCTAGATGTGCTCTAAGTAATGCACATCTAGGTCCTATGCCATTGATGTTACGCGGAGATTCGTGCAGATATCTTCCTTTGTCTTTTTTCTTTTCCTTTGTAGTTTGATTATTACTGGCTTCATCAATAAGAAGAGCTCAATGTATTGCTTGCCAACTGTCCTACTCCGTTCGTACCGGTATCGGTGCATAATCCCAAAACTCGTTCCTTGTTTTTGTCCTGAAAAAGAAATCAGCCAATAGGAGTCCTGCGGCTAGTATGCATTCAATGACTTCAGACTACTTAGAATAACATGCATGCAATGGTCAATTCTCTGCACGCAATGGTATTGACTACCAAATACTCCCTCCGTCCCAAAATAAGTGACTCAACTTTCTACTAAAGATAGTGTAATGTTGAGTTACTTATTTTGGGACGGAGGGAGTAATCATCAAGTTCTCTCTTTTTCCCCCACCTAGGCCGCAGGTACGGAGGGAGTAGAAGTACTACTATGAAAAATGCTTGTTTCATATTTGGACGCTCCAACGCATGTGCATAATTAATTATCACATTGAGAACTGCGCAACCCCGGGAATTTGGAGCGACTAGGTACAAATAATTGCGGTTGATTATATCAGCGGTTAGATAATACGTCAACCCCCACTTCAATTGGCATTCCTCTTCTCTGCATACCCCGCTTAAGTGTCCACCATCTTCATCGTCCCCGGCAGGCCACGCTACACACTTGCACACACTCTGCAATCTCGCTTTCTCGTGGTTTTTATACGACCGTAGCCATGTCGAGCGACAGCGACGAAAAACAGTTCAGCCAGCAGTCTGCCGCCCGATGATAGGTCAACATCGGAATCATCCCGCTCATCTTCCATGAGTCTGGCGTCGAGCCCAGACCTCAATTATATCCAGATCATGGAAGGGACGCCGCCTCCGGAGTCATCAGACAGCAACCAGACGGACGAGGATCCGTCGGAGGACGAAGAAGAGGACGACGATGATGAGGAGGAGGAATGGTCGAACGAGGAGGAGGAGGACGACGACGACAGCAACGACGATGACGACGGCGCCGGCGATGAAAAGCCAATGTTCAGTGGCAAGAAGCGTCCTCGCCAAGATGATGTCGTGGGGTCATCCAACAACAACAACAACAAGGACTAAATTAAGCAGACTGTATATATCTCTGTTTCCGTTCGCTCATATTAATTCGTGATCTCTGTTTATCCTGTCAATCTCATCGCAGACGGTTAGTAATACGTATTCGACAGAGATCTTCTACATTATCGCTCACAGGTTGGTTTCTTGAACTATGTGCCTTGACGAGCACACAATTCACAAAAAAGACCGTATGGGCTGTCTATAATGATCGCACACAATTCTGATTACCGACTTGTTTGCCGGGTATCACACACATCTTGTTATGCCGAATCATTTGTGTTCAACTCGATCATCGCAAACGGTTCATCAGAGCAAACTGTATGCCGTATATCGCACACACCTTGATATGGCTGTCCGTTTCTGTTGTTCTATCTCATCGCAAACAGTTCGTATGGATCAACCGTATGCCCCGCATCGCACACGCAACTAAAATCGGAACCGTGTTTGATGTATCCTTCATCGCAAATGTTTTGCATCTTTTTTGACGGTTTTTTTACATCACCGTTTGCGATTAATGCATCGCACATAGTTTTATCAAAGGGTCTCTGATCGTAGTGTCGCGTTAGCAGCATCCTGCAGTAGTGCATTGTAATCAAACTTCTCCTTGTTGTACGAGTTGATGCGACACATCAAAGTAGTGCACTCGGTATATTTCAATAATTTACATTTACCGATCCATTAATTACAATGCATGCATGCCTGTCGTGACTTTCCTTTTGATACTTGCATGTGTTGCTTTAATGCACCTTGAAGTAGTATGAATATGTGATGGTAAAACTTTCTAAGAAAGTATAATAAGGTGATGTGGGCGGGCTGTAAGGCTGAAAATAATATATTGTTGCTGAGTTGGCAGAGAGAGAAGAGGAGAGAGAAGAGAAGCGGGCTACTAACTAATAGCCGGCTATAGCACGTGCTCCTAGACACTTTGTGAGAGAGGAAGGTGGGCCATGTATCAATGAAGTAGTACTTATTTGTATCTGACTATTATACTTGCTGGCTATAAACTTGGCTATAGATGATGTGGCAACATCTTATAGCCAGCGGCCGGCTATACTATTAACCATGCTCTAAAGCGAGAGATGGTGGTGCATGAGGAGTGCGAGATCATGCCAACGGAACAGGGCCCGACGATGGAGCTCTCTATGGTCTCTATGGACCTCACCTTGCTCCACTGCCCCTTGTGCCTCCACCCCTTGAAGCCTCCAGTGTACGAGGTTCGAATACACCTTGTCCGTTCGGCTGATCGAGCAAGGTGCAGGTTTCTTGATTGATGTGTTGTTCGATTGATTTGTGCAGTGCAAGGGAGGGCACCTGGCCTGCGCGGACTGCCACGGTGAGCGCCCCGGGAACCAGCGGCAGTGCCAGAAGTGCGAGTGCGGCGGTGGCTTTGATGTACGGATCACGGCGATGGACGCCATCCTCTCCTCGGTGAGGGTGGAGTTCCCGCACGAAGCCTGTGGGATCTACGTCACTTACCACAAGCTCCCCAATCACCAGAGCGTGTGTCCGCTCGCGCCCTGCAAATGCCCCGTGCCCGTCTGCGGCTACGAAGGCCCGCCGCCAGCGCTCCCCCACCACATCAGTGCCATGCATCCCATGCCCGTGCACAGGATCCAATACGGCAAGGTGCTCCAGTTGCAAGTGCCAGTGTCGGAGCCGTGGCTCTTGCTGTTCGCGGAGGAGGACGGCCGCGTGTTTTTCGTGGTCGGTGGCATGCTCGACATCGGCGCGCCTATTGCCGTGTCGGTCCTCTGCATCAGAGCGGGGGTGTCCCCACCGCCGCACTATGCGGCCAAGCTGTGGGCGAACGGCCCGTCGGGGGAGCCCAAAGGCAAGACCAACACCGTCAAGGTGGAAATCGAGGTGACAAGCAGCAAGGATCCCTGCGCCATCGCCGTGCAGGAGCTGACCTTCTTCACAATTCCGCCCAAGCTGCTGGCTGGGGCTGGGTTGTCGAGGACGGTGTCCCTCCACATTCAGATTGACAAGCTCACCTCCTAAATGATTCTACAGTGCCTTCTGTTTATCTTAGCAATATGCTAATATAGGGGTTAGCTCGGTCTACTTTAGCTTAAGAGATGGTGGATTTTGGTGGCGATGCAGCAATTACTTCGACATCAGATCAGCAGTTAAAGTAATTTCCAACAGTCGAACGGATATTTTGTGTCTATTGGATATAAAGATCCTTTGGGTAAGGAGTATAAGTTGCTTATATGCTTGTTTGTTGAGGAAGTGTTGCATACTTCTGCGAGTTGATGCGACACATCAAAGTAGTACTACTAGTAGTAGTACTCACCCAACTGTGCACCAGGCAGACGAAGCTCATGTCGTGTTGGTGCCGTGTGCGGCCTGCACATTAACCAAAACCTCGCGCCTTCAGCTTAGCCTCGCATTTTAAACTTCTCAATCTCAAGGCCAAGGAGCAACGAGAACCTATGATAGAGCCAATCGAATGGTTGAGAACACTACAATTCGTAGCTACAAATGCCTGTGTGAGAGAGGATGAGTGCGTGTGTGCACCTCTTCTCTTCGTGTATAATGTAGTAAACTCAGAGTACAAGTGTATGTGGGTGGCATTGACCTAGAGAGCTAGAGATGGTGCGTGCGAGAAGTCCCGAGAGACTAGGTGTGTGCGTGGGAAAGAGGGAGAGAGATGATATGTGTCGATGTAATGCGTGTCAAAAAAGACTAGTCTATAGCTCGCCACGAGGCTATTCCTGGCGACCGCCCCAATAACCGTAAGATATGTATCCGGCGGTGCCAGTTATTGCACGTACACAGCAGTAGAAAAAGAAGTACCGTGGCATATTACAAAACTGCTACACCACGGCCGAGAACGCGTGCCCACGTTACACCATCCGGGAATAGTGCCGCACTTCGAAACTAGAACCGTCAATAAATTTTGAGCTTGTGTCTCGTCACATTCCAAATTATACTACCACGCTATATTTAATTGCAAACCTGTTCACACCGATCAAAACTTAAATGGTTTCCCACTTAGGAGCGTATTAGTACTCTGTTATAAATACTCTACTCCAAGATGACTATACATTCCTCCTCAACTCCTCAACCACAAAAACAAACAAGTGTTTCAACGTCGTTCCCTTGCGTCTGCCATGGTCCGCATGAGTTCTGGGTCGAGAGATTACTACCAGGGAGAGGCGAGCATGAAAGCAGAAGCACGAGAGATGTCCCGCCTCACCGTGAAAGCAGCCGACATGTCCCGCTGCACCGCCGTAGTAGCACAGAGGTCCCGCCGCGCTGTCGAAGCAGCACAGAGGTCCCACCACGCCGTCGATGCAGCAGACTGGTCCGGCCACGCCGCGGAAGCAGCAGAGATGTGTCGCCGCACCGCGAATGCAGTAGGGAGGTCCTCCCGCGCCGCGGTGGCCTGGGACAATGTCTCGCGGGCAGGCGAGGACTCTCACAGGCGCATGCGCGCTATGCTCGATGGCCTGATGGGTCGGATCTCCGGCTGGATGAAGCTGCAGGACGAGATGAATGCCTCGTTTGAAAATGCTATCGGCGTCATCCGGTGACTAGGGGAGGACAAGGCGAAGCTCCGCACCGAGCGCGACCTGTTGAGGGCGAATATCACCGGAAGGGCAAAGCAGGCGGAGGAGACCGCTGCCTTGTTGAAGAGGACGGGTGTCATCATCAAGAAACTTATGGACGAGAATGCCATGCTCCGCATCGAGCACGAAAGGCTGGTGGAGGAATCCGTGGATGCTACCAAGCAGTGTATTGAGGACATGAAACTGATGAAAGATATCATCGCCGCTCGCCGCAAGAACTAGTCTGTGTGACCTACAGCGCATTAAGAAAGTAGAGATCAGTGAGCCAGATCATTGTGTGCGTCTTCCTTCTTCTTTTGCCCTTATGTATTTCGGGCGTAGCCGCATATGGCTTTTTTAATTATCTTCCTAATATGTAAGACAATTATTATCCACTGTCATCGTCCTTTATATATTCATCAGTCTTGCTATAAGTCGCAGTAGATGCGATATAGGTCCGTCGGATCTTACATCAAGATCCGTGCAAAAATTTCTTTTCAGATTTTCTTTTCTCTCTCTTAAATCTCAGTCGAGTGAGACATAGCCACGCCATTAAACAGGGGCTCGGGCGCCATTAATGGAGACGTTGGGAGAGAGGTGGGCGTCAGATGGAGGTCAAAGGGCTCTCCTCCCGATAAGCACACACAGGGGTGTGATCGCACGCGTCCCATACACAAATAGCTACCCGCACGGCGCCTCCTAGCCAATAAAAAAAGGGGACGCGTGGCGGCACATAAATGGTAAGTAGAACGCCCACGGTTTCAATAATACTTGTGTTTCTGATTGTAACGTGACAGCACTTGTTCCAAAATGACTTTGTTGATTGTTAATGTGTGCGCCTTCGCAAATCGGACAGCAAAATTACCATAGCATGTTGGTGCCATGTCATGACACCAAGCCAAGTTTCATGATTTTCATGCGTGTTTTGGATTTACAGGAATTAGAAAACCAAGTTTCTCAATGTTTCCTGCCGAGCCACGACGCCCAGATGTTTGAATTTCAGTCCCATTTCTTGCATGGGACCTAGAAATTCACCTGAGGGCACACATGTGATTTTTCAACCAACTTTGATGCACTGGAGCATGTGCTTGTAGTTCAAATTTGAATTATGCACATTAAATGACTAGAAACTCAATTAATGTATAAAAAAGGCCAAACAAACCCGGAATAATTCCAAAATTTAACACGGCACTCATATAGTTCTATGTTACCTCTGTAAATAAAATCAGGGGGGCAGCGTATATCGTTTCGCACACAAAGGTGACACATTCCCTCTCAGAACCACGAGCCTTCTTGAGAGAAGCTTCAGTTTGCAAGAAGCTTATACCAAAACTTGTTCCAATTCGGCCAAATTTTTTACCACAGCATGTTAGTGCCATGACATGACACCATGCCAAGTTTCATGATTTTCATGTGAGTTTTGGATTTACAGGAATTTAAAAACCAAGTTTCTCAATGTTCTCGGCCGAGCCACAACGCCCAGATGTTTGAATGTCATTCCCATTTCTTGCAAGGGACATAGAAATTCACCCAAGGACACACATGTGATTTTTCAACCAACTTTGGTGCACTGGAGCCTGTGCTTGCAGTTCAAATTTGAATTATGCACATTAAATGACCAGAAACTCAATTAATATATAAAAGAGGCAAATCGAACCCGGAATAATTCCAAAATTTAACACGGCACTCATATAGTTCTATGTTGCCTTTGTAAAGAAAATCAGGGGGGATGCAGTGTATATCGTTTCGCACACAAAGGTGACACGTTCCCTCTCGGAACCATGAGGCTTCTTGAGAGAAGCTCTGGTTTGCAAGAAGCTTATAGCAAAACTTGTTCCAATTAGGCCAATTTTTTTACCACAGCATGTTAGTGCCATGACATAACACCATGCCAAGTTTCATGATTTTCAGGCGAGTTTTGGATTTACAGGAATTTAAAAACCAAGTTTCTCAATGTTCTTGGCCGAGCCACGACGCCCAGATGTTTGAATTTCATTCCCATTTCTTGCATGGGAACTAGAAATTAACCCAAGGACACACATGTGATTTTTCAACCTACTTTGGTGCACTGGAGCATGTGCTTGCAATTCAAATTTGAATTATGCACATTAAATGACCAGAAACTCAATTAATGTATAAAAAAGGCCAAACAAACCCGGAATAATTCCAAAATTTAACACGGCACTCATATAGTTCTATGTTGCCTCTATAAAGAAAATCAGGGGGAGGCAGCGTATATCGTTTCGCACACAAAGGTGACACGTTCCTTCTCGGAACCATGAGGTTTCTTGAGAGAAGCTCTGGTTTCCAAGAAGCTTATAGCAAAACTTGTTCCAAATCGGCCAAAAAATTTACCACAACATGTTAGTGCCATGACATAACACCATGCCAAGTTTCATGATTTTCAGGCAAGTTTTGGATTTACAGGAATTTAAAAACCAAGTTTCTCAATGTTCTCGGCCGAGCCATGACGCCCAGATGTTTGAATTTCATTCCCATTTCTTCCATGGGACCTAGAAACTAACCCAAGGACACACATGTGATTTTTCAACCTACTTTGGTGCACTGGAGCATGTGCTTGCAATTCAAATTTGAATCATGCACATTAAATGACCAGAAACTCAATTAATGTATAAAAACGGCCAAACGAACCCGGAATAATTCCAAAATTTAACACGGCACTCATATAGTTCTATGTTGCCTCTGTAAAGAAAATCAGGGGGAGGCAACGTATATCATTTCGCACACAAAGGTGACATGTTCCCTCTCGGAACCACGAGGCTTCTTGAGAGAAGCTCCGGTTTGCAACAAGCTTATACCAAAACTTGTCCCAATTTGGCCAAATTTTATACATATGAAAACAAGGTTTAGATTATACTGAACATCTCGCTACCTAGACTAATGTACTGTGATTTGAATTTAACATAAAATGGATACAAATATTTGAATTAGAGATCGTATGGTACATGTAGTTCATATTTAAATATGATTACTACTATATGCATGTTTTCTGTTATCAAGATAATATTTAAATGATGGTATAGCTTGACAACAATCGTATTCAAATAAGGAAAATTGATTCAAATTTAGTCCATATGGTAGACGACAATATATATATTCATAGGGTGGAGTAAATGTTCATATAAGATGGAAGATCAAATTGTAGGACTACATCCATTGTAAACCGCAAGATCACCTAACGATATATTCGAGTTCAATATAACGTGGATTCAAAAATTGAAATTATGGCATTTGTAATCATATAAAAAGGGACATGACTCTTTCTTGTGGTGGGAATTGATTTGTTTTTTCTTGTTATTGAGGGAAGTGCGAATTGAATTGGTACTGTACATGCTAATCTTGTTCTCCCGATTTTTTTACATTTTTATTGTAGTTTTCAATGGCATTTATAGCAATATAGTAAAAGGGGACATGACTCTCTTGTGTCTTGTATGAATTGTATTTTTTTTGTACACATTAAGTTTGTTCTGCCGAACATGGAATCCGCGCCTTGTTATCCCAAAATTTTCAAGCTCGAGTATTTTTTTGTCTCTTCTGCTGCGAAACTCCGCCTCTTCAACCAGAGCCGCATTATCCCGAAATTTTGACACGCGCGAAAACTCCCTCCTTATCCGAAATCAGTCCCACAGCCCAGACATGTGAAATCCCCCTTCTACTCCTCAGCCGGAAGTGCCGCCTCGACGTCGCATGGTCAAAACCGGTGGGGGTACATTCGTAACTTACCCCACATTTCGGACAAGCGCGTCCCTAAGCCATGGCTCCCCCCTACCTTCCGCTTCGTACCCCCCCCCCCCCCCATTCGAACACCGAGGTCGCCAAAACCCACGAAACCCCACGCTCCTCCATCAGCCTCCCGACCGCCGCCCAGCCGGAGGCTCTTCCCCGACGACGTCGTCCACAGCAACAGCTCGACGTCCCTCATCCACCGCACCGGATGAGGATCCGTCGTTGATCTCGTCGTCCCACCGGATCAGCCACCCCATCCTCCACCTCCAAGGAGCTGCCCCGATGTTCTCCTCGTCTATCACGCCATCTCCATCCCCACAGCGCTGTCTTGACCTGCCCTACCGGAACCGCAGCACCCTCACCAATTCCTCCGATGAAGCCGAGGCCTACTCGGCTCCACCAAGGAGGTTCTGCACTCACCGCTGCATTTTATCTTTTATTCGATCTCACAGGGCTGCCGGTGCTCGATACCGAGCAGCCATGGTGGGTCTCCATCGACGGCGCCGTCGCCAGCCACTTCCTCCACGGTGTCACTCCCCCATGTCGTTGCTTCCTCGGCGGCGACTTCCACACCAGCACTAGCTGCTGCTGCTCTGGCTCTCGCTCGCGCTGCTGCTGCTGCTGCTCCAGCTCTCGCTCGCGCTGCGGCTCTGCTCTGGCTCTCACTCACGCTGCGGCTCTGCTCTTGCTGTCGGTCGCGCTACTGCACTGCTCTTGCTTTCATTCGCGCGGCTACTCTGCTCTGCTCTTGCTGTCGGTCGTGCTGCTGCTCTGCTCTTGCTCTCGTTCATGCTGCTGCTCCGCTCTTGCTCTCGTTCCTGCTGCTGCTCCGCTCTTGCTCTCGTTCCTGCTGCTGCTCTGCTATGCTCTTGCTCTCGCTCGCGCTGCTGCTGCTGCACGACCTGCGCCAGCTATAGGAGTTGCTGCTTTAGCACTCGCTCGCGATGCTGCTGCACGAGCTGCTCTCTGCTAGTGCGTTCCCTGCTCAAGCGGCTGCTGATTTAGATCACTGCTTCTCTGCTACTAGTGCTCGAATGCCCTAAACTTCAATTGCAGTGCTCTGCTACTAGTTCAATCAGTTTTGTCAGTAAAATTCAGTTTCGACGGTAAAATTCAATTTTGACTGTAAAGTTCAGTTTCTTCAGTTAAGTTCAGACTCAACAGTATTTGCAGCATCTGTGAGAGCGGCCGCGGCGCGGCTGATGCATTTTACATCTAGTACTTTTTAGTGATGTATTTTACATCATCTATTACACATGTTATTAGCCTCCCACCTCAGATTAACATTGTCTGTCTTGTCCTACTTCAGCCTCGCCGTCGTACACCTCACCGGAGCTGCTCCAACGACGGAACCGTCCATCACAGCGGAGCAGTACCCTCGGCGCCATCTCCAGAGGCCTCAGATCTTCTTCCCCGCCTCTGACAGTCACACCAGCATCACCATCCTCCATGTCCAATCCAATGATGCTGAGGTCGACAAGGCTATGCCAAAGAGGTTGTCCACTCATCGCATCACTTTGTTACTCTACATTCATGTCGATCCCTCAGGGATCCTTTGGTTCAAAGCAGTTGCAAATCTAGAAAGAAATGAATCGTGGTCACAAAGTTAACAGGGAGAAAACTAAATGCTCTTTTGAACCACAATTTGAATCGGTTTAGCAAGATAGCCATTATATGATATTCATGGGGACCAAATCTAAGCTCACAAAATATTTCGAGGGCAGGCTTCGGCCTATTGAAGACTGCCTACTAGAATCGCCACTGGTTCAAAGAAAAAGTGAAGGAAAACATAGGAATTGGAAACTTTACTATGGTACTACTATTTGTGCATTTGGTTAGAAGGAATGGAGCAAAGCAAAACTGGAGGATTTTTTTTCCTTTGGTGTCTCTTTCAAAGAAAAAATGTAGGAATTTTAATATCCACTTGGACGTCCTTTTCAAATTAATATGCATGAAGAACAGGACTAAGTGCATTACCAGCATAATAAGATTCTTATTTTACATTTTCATGTGGTTTGACTTTAATTTGACCATGTTTCTCCATTCCTGTGTTCTTCCAATTCATGTGAACCAAACACCCAGGTTGACAGAAATCCTATGTTTGCAAATGCTCTGTTTTGCACGTGCATTCCTATCCTATTCCTGTGTTTTTCTTGTCCCTGCATTTTTAGAATACTCCAATTCTAAGGAGCCCTTACAGATTTACTTCATTTTTAGATAGGTGTCAAAGAAAACTCTGTGTGTTTTGTCCCGCTCCTGCCATGCCGTCATCCACCCCTTCTGAGGTGCACCAACGACGGAAGCGTTCACGGCAGCAGAGATCCCCCCTGCAGACCTTCTTTCGCTCCCTCAGATCATCTTCCCCGTTGCCGGCAGCCACACCAACTACATTACCATCATCGACTGAGCAGATGAAACTGAGGACTACACAGTTCCGGAAGAGAGGTCACACTCTTTCGTGTCTGCTTACGTTATACATCGATTATTACTACCTGCTACTTTATCGTCCTGTTCACCTCTTAGACTCCGAGTCAGGTCCACACTAATGTTCCAACTTGAGTTTTAAAATGCCCGTTGGGCACATATCAAGGCAGCAAGAATAGTATCTGTCTACTATCTGGTTTATATGGGGTCTTCTATGTGGTTCATGTTCGGTGGGCAACATACAGTAGATGAGCCATTGTCTATCTTTTTAAACTGAAGCTATCATCTGCCTGCTATCATTAGTTTTGGATCTATCCACTCGTTTGCTACCATCAGTCTTGATTTCTGCATGCACCCCTTAGGCCTTACATAATCTAACTATGTTTTTTTATTATGTATGTCAGTTATTGTTCACAATCGTACTGAACATGTAGAGAAAAAGACAAGACCGTTGTGTGGGAATATAATGTCTTGCAGAAGCCGCTCCATGGTGGGCGAAGTGGGGGCCCCCCTCCCCCCATTCCAGATTGTATTCCAGACGAAGATAACTGTTCAGAGGGGGATTCAGAGGGAGCCGACCACTCCTATTTTACCCCCTGAGGTGTTTGCTCTAACCTGGCATGTTGATGTTGGTCATATCATGCATATGGTGCCTCGCATTGCTTACTTTATACATCTTATATGTCATCAGCTTAGTTTAGATTTGCTTTGTGTGAATGCCACCTGTTTGGTTTCTATATCATACTCCCTTCGTTCGTAAATATTTGTCTTTTTAGAGATTTCAACAAGTGAGGGAGTATACGTGAATTATGCAATGCCATCTTCTTTAGCCAGGCATCATATACGTGAATCATGCAATGCCATCCTGTTTAGCCAGTCATCGTATATGTGAATTGTATCGTGCTATACTATTTTTTTTCATAATGTATTACATTTGTCAACAATGTTTGTACATTCATCTACTCTTCCTGTGCATCAGCCATTTGAGTCGGTGATGGGAAAATCTGGAGTGAAAACAAGGTCTTCTGAGCAGTCAGTGCTACCTGTCGATGCATATTTCTTGCTGGTTACAGATAGCTCCTCAGAGGAGGATTCAGAGACAGATGACTAGTCGTATCCCCCTCCCGAGGTGTATGCTCTAACTTGGCAGCGTTATATTGCTCATATCATGCGTATGGTGTCTTGCATTGCCATGCCATCTGCTTAGATTAGACATGCTTTGTGTGAATGCCTCATGTTTGCTTTCTATATCAGATATGTGAATTATGCAATGCCATGTTTTTTAGCCAGTTATCATATATGTGAATTATGCACCCCCCCCATCCTGTGTAGCCAGGCATCATATATGTGAATTATCTCATGCCCTCCTTTTTTTCATTACGTATTCCATTTGTCGACAATTTGTGTATATTGAACTACTCTTCATGTGTATCACCATTTGAGCCGGTTATGGAAAAATCTGCAGTGAAAACAAGGTCTTCAGAGCAGGCAATGGTACCTGTTGAAGCATATATCTTGATGGTTACAGATAGCTCCTCAGAGGAGGATTCAGAGACAGATGACCAGTCCTATATCCCACCTGAGGTGTATGCTCTAACTTGCAATGTTTATATTTCTCATATCATGCATATGGTGTCTTGCATTGCTTAGTTTAGACATCATATACACAATATTCAATGCCATCTGCTTAGTTTAGAGATCATACATGCGAGTGCCAGCCACTTAGTATATGAATCAATTATGTGAATTATATCATGCCATCATGTATACTTAGACAACATGTATGTGAATTATTTCATCCCAACCTATTTTAAAAAGACATCATATAGTTTTGTCATGTCATCCTCTTTAGATACTACTCATCATATGTTGAATTATGCCATTATATCCTGTTAAGTTATCCATCATATATCTAAAACTGTGTCATGCTATCCTGTTTAGTTAGCCATCATATATGTAAAATTATGTCATGATGTCCTGTTTGGTTAGACAACATATATGTGAATTACCACATCTGTCTATCAATACAATGTCTGTACATTCAATTTCTTTTCTTGTTTATTAGCCATTTGAATTGGAGGGGGTGACGGTAGTATCTAAGGGAGTAAGAACCCGTTCTTCACAAAAGACGGTGCTACCCGTCGATGCAGATAGAACCATGGTTGTACTGGCCCACGAACTAGCCCCACCACACATAATCGAGACTCTTCCAGATTGTACACTTACACCATTGGACAGAGAACCAGCTACACCCCATCTAACCCCAACCCCAGCAGATAGTAACCCACTTCTAGTTGACACAACACCATGTCCACCATAGAGTACCCCCACACGAGCAGTTTGTAAAGCAACTGCAGCGCCCAAAGCACGAAGACCACCACAGCGAACCCAAACTCCACGTTTAAAGCAGAAGATCAACTGTTCTTAGGTCAGATTCCGTAGCTATGGTCCATACTCCTTTGCTCTTGCATCCCTGTATTTACTCATACCAACTAATTTCGAATTTGAAGGATCCAATTGAAACTCCAATGGCGCAACAGGTATGTTTTAAACCTATTTCTTTAACTAGATTGTTGTTATAACTTCTTGCTCTATGTTGATTTCAATTTCAGTTGTATAAACAGTTGTTCTCATGTCATGCACATTACAAGTGTTGCCAGTGCTGTGTAGTTTCTCACGCTTATATTCTGTCTATGCTGTCGTGTCTTAAAAAGATATGATTTGAACTGTGTCTCTATCTTGATTTGGCAATATAAACTAGAATGATATAGACAATACAGTGACCATAGTACATAAATATATGTTTGTTTCATGCTGTTATCCTGTCCACCTTACTACTGAACCGGTTTACCAAAATGAGTTTCATATACTACATGCTAAACCTGTGATGTGTCTGCTTGTTTCTCTTGTAGAATGCGAACAGAATATTGGAGAAGAGTACCCCATTATGCAATGGTAGAGAACATAATGCAGATAAGGTTCAAGATAGTGAGACAACCCTGTTGGTCTCCAAGAAAGGTGATAAAAACTATCTTGTAGATAGTGAGACAACCCCAAAGTCCTGTGTTGATGTAGTGTTCGAGTTACTGGCCACTACCGCTGGCAGAAGCTCTTCGAACTCGCTGCCTGAATCACTTTGGCTTCTTCAGTCTCAGCTACAAGCTGAAAGGCATCAGTCAGCTATGTTGCGGCAAGAAGCCGAAGGACTGAGGAAGTCCCTGCAGAATTCAGATGCATGCTTTCTGGTGCAACAGCAAGCGCTGGACGATTTTAGCGCCAAACAAGAGAAAACTAATAAGCTTGCTAAGCTTCTTTCCAGCATGGTGGGTATCCAGGATATCATTTCTTGAGCTCTTCTGAAGTGGTTTCAGTTCTGGACTTGTTTTGCTGCTGCGTTTATTTTCACTGGTGGCCAATTTAGACGCCCAGTGTATGTAATATGCTGCTTTGTTCACTATATTTCCACTGATGGTGAACTTTGATTCCCAGTGGATGTAATATTTGTAATAGCCGTAATAGCCTAGCATAAGTTGCTTGCTTATTTATTTCCTTATTGTCTTGTTTATTTTTTTGCTTGTAGTCGTTGTAGTTCTTTTTCCGTGGTAATCTTTTTATTTAGAACTAGGCTACAATAACCATGGGCAACATACGGACCGTTGTAACCATGGTCCTGCTGCCTGCTGTAGTGGGCCTCCTAAGGTCCGTATGATCCATGGGCCTTCTACGGGCCGTAGATTCAATGGGACTTCTACGGGCCGTATGATCAATTGGCCAAACATGGGCCGTACCTTCATGGACAATTAACGGACCGCAATATGGGCCGTAAATGGGCTATAATGGGAATCCTCTGTTTATGGGCTGACCATAACGGGCCGTTAATAGACCTATGTTTACAACGGGCTTAATTCTATCGGCAGGCATAACGGGTCGTTAATGGGCCATATTTGATGACGCTATGAAAACGGCCCAACGGATTAAAGGGCCACAGACGGGCCGACTTTAACCACGGGCTGAATATGGCCCAGAAGCGGAATAGGCCAGTAACGGACCGTAAGTAATCGAATGCCGGAAATGAGCCCAATAATAAATGGGCCCTTAGAAGGCCAAAAGATAACACGGGCTGAAACGGCCCAATGGAATAATGGGATGTTAATGGGTATAAAGCGATATACTGTTCATTATGGGCCAGTTTCACCACGGGCCGTTTATGGGCCAAGATTTACAAAGGGCCTCATATGGGCCGAAAGACATCATGGGCCATACATGGGCCGTAAGTTACAACGGGTTGGAATCATATTGGACGGCCCATATGGTGCTACTGGGCCTAATTCGGATAGGCTATAACGGGCCGTGAGTTAGCGGGCTGTAAATGGGCTATATGCGAGCAGGCTGTTAACATGCCTTCCATGGGCCGGCCCGCTACCTTTTGACTAAGTCAAATGGGCTGGCCTTTTGACCTGAATGGGCCACTGTTGGGCCGAGCCACGCGTCGACGTTTCATAGGCGCGTCCCCTCCAATCGCCGGATGACATCTGTCCTAGCTTAGAGCCGACATGTGGATACTCCGGCGAATGAGAATTTTACACGTGGAAAATCCCCATTGGTCGGGGCTGTTAACGGGTTATTGGATCCAAACCGGAACCCGATAGCTTAACGGCGACCCGTTACGGTGGATGCCACGTGTCGGTTACCCTTGATGAAAATACTTCCATGACGCGCGATTTATTGTCATGGAAGTGGACACTTCCGTGATGATAATTTTGGTATTGTCATGCAACACTTCTACGACAGCACAGGTATGACTATCTTGTTTCTGTCATAAAATCGTCATGGATGTACATGCATGACAGAAAACGTGACCTACTGTGACAAACACGTATCATCACGAAAGTGTATTTTTTTGTAGTCCCTTTAGGTAGTTGAGAAGCTCATCGAGGCTAATGTCGGTCCATTTGTTTTTAGCCTTCATCTTCAGAAGTTCAAACATGAAATTCAAGCGGGTCACCTCGGGATCGCAAGCATCATACAATGGAGTGTTCGAGTCTACCACCAGTTGCTCCAGCTTGGCCTCCTCTCTAGAAGCAGCTCTGTCAGTACTTGTCTCCTTGCGAAGCAGATCTCGAACATGAGGGTCCCGCACGATTGAACTTAGTAGCGACGAAGTCTGCGGCCTGTAGTCGACGTTTTCTCTGCCGCCGTGTCCGGCCTCTTCTCCGCCGCCATGTCCGTCGGCCTCTTCTCCACCACCATGTCCGGCCCCTTCTCCGCCGCCATTACCAGTCATCTCTTCATCTTGCCCCGTGTCATCATTGGCTGCCCCGTCGGCATCCTCATCATCATCATCATCATCATCATCTTCTGCTTCAATTATCCACCGAGTATAGCCATCCATGAAACCAGTCATGAGCAGGTGCGCCATCAAACGACCATCCTCATAGGGGTCGAGCCAAACTCCTCCTTTGCATCTTCGACACGGACATAAAATCTCTGTCCGGCTATTTTCATTCATGTCCTGGACCGCCGACCGTAACCACCTTTCCACCATCGTTCCACTGACCATCATGAACGCCTGCACGGTAATAATAAACAAATTGATTCTAAAAATGTATGCATGCATCAAAGTCATACAAAAATTCGGCATGACCTTTCCTAAAAATAGGACATATAGATTTTGCAAATTCGCCAAAACAGAAATAAATCGACATTAAACATAGGCAACTCAAGCACAATTCGGCGGCAACTCATGCCACACACACAGTTTCCATCATATCAGCCGATTATGTCATATCGCACACATACACATATTTCCATGGTTGCAAAAGCACAATTTTTTAATCACCTATATCTCGAGATCGAGCACGGTGATGATGATGTCGATCGTTGTCGCCAGACACCTAGGGAATGATCAAAAGTGGTCAAAGCTTACTTCTTGACATGGCTAGATCTAGTTAGGGAGGTACATAGGTCACTTTATTAAATGGGTAGATCTACCTAGCTAGTTGGGGAAGGAGATGACTTTAACTAGTGGAGGGGGAGGAAAAAGAGAAAGCAGTTGCGTTAATGGAGGTGGTGTAGTTAGCTAGGAGCAATAAAGAGAGAGAAAGAGAGGTAGAAGAAAGAGAGTAATGGGGGGAGAAGTAGTGAGGAAGAAGCAAAGTGAGGGAGAGAGGAGATGGGAGCTAGGGGAAAGTGAAAGAAATAGAGGATAGGGGAGGGGAGGGGGAGGAAAAGGTGGTGGCTGCGCTTTAGCAGTAGCGCGGGACGGAAAATGCGCTGCCGCTAAAACAGTAGCAGTAGCGCGCTCCTGAGAGATGCGCTGCTACTAAGTGGGGCCCGCCATGTGGCCAAGTTCAAACTTAGCCGTAGCGCCCTACCCTAAAAACGCGCTACTCCTACTATACGTAGCAGTAGCGCGGTTTTTGCAAGTGCGCTACTACTATATGTAGCTTGGCGGCAACGGTGTGGGAATTATGGTAGTAGCGCCTTTCTATGTAGACGCGCTACTGCTAGCAGCATAGCAGTAGCGCCCTTTGTGTCCACGCGCTACTGCTAACTAGCAGTAGCGCCTCATTTTATCCAGCGCTACTGATAAGCTTCTGTGTATAAGGTTTTCCCTAGTAGTGAAAGCTTAGTTTATCCTTGCCTCCCCCACTAAGAATTCCCTAAAATTTTCCCTTCCCTCCACTCGTTTTTGAACTGCCCGCATGCCCACCTAATCCCAACCCTCCCCAAATACCGCCTCTTTTTTCCACACTAATCACATCCCCTTCCATAAAATGAGTTTTGTCCTCCTTTACCCCTCTCTCTCTCCCTCCCTCCCTCCCTCCCTCTGTCTCTCTCTCTCTCTCTCTCTCTCTCTCTCTCTCTCTCTCTCTCTCTCTGCATCCAGATCCTTCCCCCTCCCCGTCGGTGGTCACAAATCATTTGGTCAGGGAGCCGACCCTGATGGACGCCGTTCTGGTGTACCCCATTTGCTATGATGGTAAAAGTACCCCAAGATCTCATTCTAATCGACGAGTTCTCTTTGTGTTCTTGTGTTAAAACTGCTCTCTCAGATCCATATTACTTCTCGCTCAAATGGACGATCTACCGCTAAAACACGTCGAGATATATCCGTTGGAGCGACATGTAGTATGGATCGGTCGGATGGAGTAAAAACCTTGGGTTCTTATTCGGGTTTAGGATTGGTGTTCTTATTGCGCCCGGGGTTAACATTGCATGTCATTCTATCTACGGTTCGTTGATTAGCAAATCGTTGATGTAATATTTGAGTATATCTTCTTCTGATTAAGTCGGTATGTTTTCTCAAGATGCTTTTGGTCTCAACTAATCCATGATGGCAATATGTCGATTGCTAGTTCATTTCCTGAATCGTAGAACATATACATGCTGAAAAGCCCCAAATAACCCCACTTATTTATTCAACAGTCACGTCCCCTTCAAGAAACAAGACGTCCTCTCGTATATCTCAATTATTCCCCTGCTAACCCACCAAATTTTCAAGTGTGTTTACATTACTAAATCTAGTTAGTTTCCCATATGAAAGTTGTTGTTGTGTTTACAAGATATGAAACTGAGGGTTCTTAATCGGGTTAAGACTGCTGGTGAATCCGGCTAGGGTTCTTGTTGCTACTTCATTACCTTGATCTATGAGTAATTAAGCACGTGTTTACTCATTTTGGAACCAATATTTGAAATTATCGTCGCCTCATTTTGTACCTACTGTCAACTACCAATCATTGTTACACAGCAGATGTACAGCAGATGTTGACACATCAAAACGGAGTCAGACAAGCATATGGACCGAATGAAGAAGAAGAACATGTATCAACAGGAAAAGCTTCTCGAGTTACTAGCTTGGTATTTTTGTCGTATGACAGATTACCCATCTTTATCAGATCGACGGGCACGTGGTCCTTCACTTAGATGTACACACCATGAAGAACTGAATGAATGTGACACTAAAAGTGAACAAAAAGATGCAGATCCGGTCGGTACTAAAGATGTACATGTCAGTGTTATTGGAAACTCATCAACTATGGTTAGAATATGTTTACTTTCTCTGTCATGTGTCACGGGATGTAAATTGTGCACTACAATCTAATGTCTTCAAGTACATTATGGCTGGAATATTATCGTCATCAACTGGAAGCGGTGACTAAGGGTCTATATGTGCTGCTTCAAGAGTTCAAACCACTCATGTCTCTAAATGCATATGTATTACCCAGCTCAAGCAAATCAAAGAGAAAGCGGGTTCACCTGGTGAGTGGGTCAACTCTTTTCTGTAAACACTTCATTACTTTTGACCATTATTCACCCATGTAACTGTATATTGCGGCAGATGCATCTATAGCTTTTGAAATTCTCTCATATGATGTAACATGTATGTATTTTTTATGTAGGGAAAGTTAGGACGCTCAAATGATGGCCTTACAGCAAGTCTTTTGCCCCAGAAGCAACAATCTGAACCAGTAATCACTGCACTGGTAATGCAATAGGAAGAACCAGTAGCAGTCGAGCATGACCTGACAAACCAGCATGACGAACTAGATGTTATGAAGAAGGCCCTGGCATGGCAGCAGCTAGAACTTGAAGCTGTCAAGAAGGCCCTGGCAAAGCAGCAACAAGAATGTGAAGTTGTGAAGCATCTCCTACCATATGCGCAACATCAACTTGAATCTGTCAACAATACCCTTCTAGAGCAACAAAAAGTACTTGAAAATGTCAAGAATCTCCTACCAGAGCAACATGATGACATTGAGGACCTGAAAATGGGGGTGTTTGATCAGCATAACCGTATTTGATCTATCAACAATGGCCTCCAAGAGCACCAGGAAAAACTTGCAGACTTCAAGAATGCGAAGGAAAAGAAAACTACGACTATCGAAAAGAGACTTGATGCCCTGGTTAGGTACATCGTCAGGGTTGCGTTGCCAGGATGTCATGAAACTGAGTCATGTGTCTACTTTTATACTGCGACTCTATACCATGGTTGGTTATTGTAATGTCTGAGACAATCTGTTTAACAATTGTCAAAGTTTGCGGTTTAATAAAAGCAACGACAACTCAATTTTTATTTGAATTCAAATTTTGCACAAATTCATATTAAAATTGTCAAATATGCCTGCCAATTTTTGCAATATAAAACAAATTGACCGCGCATACAAACTGTGACGGTTATGGACGCCGTCACCAGCATTTGGTCCCACATGTAAGAAGCCATGTCACCCACGTATTGACCCGCCTGCCAGCATCCACGCCAGCAAAACAATGGGTCGACATGTCAGAACCGTTGACCGGTCAAACAACACATCATCATCGAAAAAACGATGCCAGGTCCCACTTGTAAGCAGCCACGTCAACATCTTCTGGGCCCATATGTCAGTAGCATTGACCGGCCAAAACTGACGCTGCATTATTACTAACGGGACAGTCAGCGATAAAACCCACGGTGGACCCACATGGAAGAAGCCACATCAGCAACTGTTGGCTCCACCTGTCAGAATCTTTGATCGGTCAAACTCGCGGACAGATCACCAATGACGGATTATCGTCGCGAAAAAAGATCTTAGGCGACAGATTGGGCTATCAAAGGAATGCAGCGGAGAGAGGCCGACACTCCGTGGAAAAACAGTGACTTAATTGTCGCACGTGCTACATACTGGACCGATCCTGGTAGAGACAGAGGCACAGGAATGGCGAGATCTGACCCCAACAATTTAATGGCCGTCGGCGAGATCTGTCTGGCTCTGGTCCCGCGTCATGGCCACGCCGATCGGCCGGAGAGCACAAACCGACGACGGTGGGTCGACTTGCATGCGGATCTGTTCACATGTTCCTGGATCCAATCTTCCCACTGTGTCTGTGTGGCACCTGCCAAAGTGGTCACCAGCTGCGATGGCGGAGCGGTCGCACGTACAGCCGGAAACGTGGCGGATCTGGATGAGCAAGAGGCAGGGGTAGATGGCGAGCTCTGGCCCAAGCATTCATCGGCTGTGGCGTGAAGTATCCGTCCATGCCTTTCTGGCTCTGGTCCTGCACCGCGGCCACGCCGGACGGTCGGGGCAACACGAAGATGGCCGTCGCACATGTGGAAATGTTGCTCTAATTGACATCGCTACGGTCTGTGCCGGCAACGTCGTTGGCACGCTTTCGTCGTACAGTAAAGCTTCTGGCGAGTGACCACTGCTCGTTCGATCCCCATCCGTCGTTATTGCTCTCCGTGGTCCATGCGTCTTGGCCGCCCGTCGTTATTGCTCTCTGTGGCCCATGTGTCTTGGCCGTATACCGGCTGCCTCGTTGCACTTGATGTCGGGTGATAGTCTAGACTCCTGGACGAGCGACCACTCCTCATCCCATCTACGGTTTACCCCAAATCCCGAAGCTCGAACCCGGGAAGAAAAATGACCCTGGTTAGTACAATAATAACGCGTATGATGCAAAAATGCAAATGTGAACATGGTTTCACGAGCGCCCATGTAAACAGTAAAATAATGAAAAATAATAATATAGAGTTTTAAAAAATCGGAAATTTTGGGTATCAAACTTGGTCCCCCATTCTACTCGTGTATAAATTTTCGTCAGGGAATGACACATGTGATATTCTTGGTGAAGAAAATACAATCGAGATCTTACTATTCATTCAAACAATATTTTCTATAGCATCAATTTTGTCAGTTTTTTTCCAGAATACAATGCATACCATTTCTCCGTGAAACTTCATACGCAGGTATATCAGTTGACTATATATGTTACAAAAAAGTTCAGTTTTTTTCTAGTTATTTTTTGAATTTACTATTCATAAGGGGGTTCCCGTGGAACCATGTTTCAAAATTCTGCGTTTGTGTACCATGATGCTATGTTAGAAGTGCCATGTAGGACAGATGTTGAGGCCGGAAAAGAGAAGCGACACAATATCTCTCATCACATATTTAGAAGTAGTTAGTTGTTGAACATAAAACTAAGAAATAAACCATTGTGTGCATGTTTTTATTACTATCTCTAAATTACGTTGGGAGTCTTAAGATAAGACTATCTTATCAACCATTTTCATTTTCATGCCCTAAGAAGCTTTATATCTCGCTTACATGACACCTTTGCTTATATGGAGTAGAGAGACACTAAAAAAATAAAGGGATTGGGCTCTCATTCAAAAGCCCATGCTCTTATAGAAAACCTAACTTGATCCCAGTGTATGGGCGTCCACCCCAATGCTATGTCTCGCTTATTGCGAGACAGAAGCACACCTTGTCTACAAGGGTCATTAGAAGTGGGCCAGTCCAATAAATGGTAACGAGTGGTTTTTGGAAGTTAATAAGGGGCAGTTCACGAGACCTTCTGCCCGGTTTTGAGAAGCTCCACGTGGTTTTTTATTTTTCTTTTATGTGTTTTCTCGATCGATTTTCAACAGTTTTTTTAAATTCATGTTCATAATTTATTTATTTATTATTTTCATTTCCATTACTTAGATACATGTTGAGTTTTTATAACACATGCTGAACATTTTCGTAAACAAATTTAAAAAACTAAACACACGCTAAAGCATTTAATGCACATTGAATATTTTTAAATACCCAATGAACATTTTTCAATACATAGTGAACAAATTGAAATGGCATGAACATTTTTCTAAAACGTGCAAACACTTGTAAAATGTTAGAATATGCTTATATATGTCCCAAACATTATTATGTTATGATTTTTTCTTAAAGTTGTGCCAATAAATTTTTAAACTGCATGCTTTTTTTCAATGTCTCAAAACATACTTTTTAACACGCAGACAATGTTTAATGTCATGAACAATTTTTAATGGTACAAATAATTGTCAGAAATTATGCAAATAATTTTATTAATTTAATTTAATTTATTAAGAAATGTCATGAATAACATGTGACATATTTCCAACATCATGAATATTTTTGAATTGAGATGGAAAATTTTCGAAATTACACAGATTTTTTTTGCAATGCATAAAATTTTCATTAATGCATTATGAACGTTTCTAGAAAAAGGTACAAAAATAATTTTTGCTACATATGTATTCGAATATTTGAAAATAAAAAACAAAGTTAAAAAAGAAAAAATAAAGAAGCACGCTACTGGACCAGGCCACTACCGCACTTGAGGCGAGGCGGTGTTCTGTCCGCAAGGTCTATTTGTCGCCTAGAACGAGAGATTCTTCCGTCTCGCCTCTGGGGATACTAAACGAGCTGTTTCAACACAGTAGGTCTTGTAGCCGTTTTACGACATGGACCAGTTTTAGAACCTTCTATGTGATTTTTTCAGTTTTTCTTAGGGGTTTTATTTTTCTATTTTTTTTTTCCTTTTCATCAATACATGACTACCTTTCAACACATGTTATACATTTTTTGTGTATATCTGGAAAAAAAATTATACACATTGAACATTTTCAAATACATGATTAAGATATTTTTCAAATACAACGTTTTGAACATTTCTTTTGAATACGTGTTAACAAAATTAAAATGCATGTTGAAACATTGTTTTAATGATAAAAAAATACGTTTTAACTACACGAGCATTTTTTAACATTGTATAATCTTTTTTGTAAATGTCACAAATATTTTTTGAAACACATGAACATCTTATTAAATGTAATGTGAATTTTTAGTAATGGCACAAAACTTTTTTGAATTGCACGAAAATCTGTTTGCATTTTGTAAGATATTTTTTGTAAATGTCATCTATATTGTTGAAACGTGTGAACCTTTTAAAATGTCACAAATATTTGTTTTTAATGTTATCAACATTTTTTAAAACTACACTAACACATTTTTACTCAGTTAAATTTTTTCAAATTCGTGGTTTAAAGTTTTTCTAAATAAATTAAGTTTTGAATATATTTATTTAGAGTATTTTAAAAAATATGAACAAAATAAAAAACAAAACAAAAACAAATAAATGAAAAACAGTGAATAAAAATGAACTGGCCTGTAGAAGGCTACTTGGGCCAGCCAAATAGTAGTGGGATGGCGCCATAGAGGTGAGACCTCCTTCGGTCTCGCTAGAAGTGAGACATACCCCCTCCCGCATTTTGTCTCGCGTCAAGCGAGATATCTACGCCCCCAGGTGTCCATGCATTGCCCAAAGGCAATGAACTGCGGCCCAATTGGAATTTGTACAGGCCCAACAAGGCGTATTGTAGTAGTACTAAATAATTTCTTACTAATTTGACCCATACTAACAATATAGAGCCACTTTTGAGTTTTAAATTTGAAAATTAAACGTCCACCAATCACATACAATGACCTTGATTCTAGTGAAAGGTAAATCAAACATTAGATGTACCCGTAGTACTTGCCCTTCTCTGTGAGATAGAATTTTAGCCGAGCTTTTTCCTTAGGACCTTCCCGATAGGAACATAATAACAAACTATATATAGCTACCAAGTGAGATAATATATAATTATGTTAGTAGAAGTTGGTACAAACCATATTGAAGGTCCGTGGGGTGATGAATTTTGTGGTCGATGGTTGTTATAGGCAGAGCAAGACATAAAGACTTTGAGACCATGGACAATATCCAAAGAGTTTTCATAACACCACAATAAAAAGATGCAATAATTTATTGAAATATGGCCAATCAGTTGTTGTAGCTATTGACATATCAAGGTTTAGCTTCCACATGACCATGATGAATCAAATGAGTCCTCAAGCTCGTACTAGTTCATGTCATCACTTAATTGGTGAAGTGGTGCTTTTAAGCAGTGAAGACCGTGCTACAGAATCATATTGGTGATGAATTCTTGAATCACCGGATCATTTGCTTCATATAATAAAGACTTGCACCTTCAATTGCAAATAAAGATATCATAAAATCTCTTTCCGAAGATGATAGATCGTAGAGACCAACAAAGGTAGATAGAGGTAAGTAGGTAACTATTTTTGTAAATGGACTTTTACTTATATGATGCATTTACAGTTACATTGTTCTTACTTATGTGAGTGAGTTGCTACTCACTACAATATGATTTTATAGACACGGTAGTTACTATGAGGTATGAATTAGTGGTATCTTTTCCTTCCCCTCATGTATGGGCTGCTAGGGAAAAGTTCTCTTTCCTCCAAGCTCCACCGGCGAGACCATGGAGTCACCTCCCTTCCGCCTTCCTCTCCAGCGGTTGGTGGGAGGGACGGTAATCCCGATGCCTCGGCTACGGCTAGTAGTTTAGGTTGGGCTTTTTTAGTCCTCGCAGGGGCGCCGCTCAGGCAGATGGCGGCGCTTCATCTTTGAGTTGGTCTTCGGGGCATCAATCCTCCTCGAATTCGTTCGTGGGGATGGAGTCCACGGAGTTTTGATGTAGATTCCCGTCATCTCCTTGGGGTGGTGTAACACCCCCTGTCATTAGCTACAGTAATTATTATTGATAATGACATGTCAGCAAGCATAATAGTGCATAATCATCATTAGCATCATGTTGCATTTCAACTCCTAACTCAGATTCAAATTTAAATGAAAGTGAAATATAAAAGTTGTCCAACATAAAAACTAAAATGTTCAATAAATAACAAATATTGCAGAGGCTAGTCTAAAATTGTAACCAACAAATAATAAAATAATTAGGTGGCACTAACATAATTAAAACAGTAAGGAATAATGCATTTTAATTATTATAAAAATTATGTGAACTCAAGTTGACTCCAAACCAATTTTTGGTAGTGGCAGGTAATGCCTAGTATTTGTTGGAGCAATTCCTATGTTTTACAAAATTCAATATGAGGCCTAACTATTTACTAAACTGAGAAAAGAAAATAAAGAAAAAGAAAAAGGTAAAAGAAAACAGAACAGAAAAGAAAAAGAAAAAAAGGACCCCCCCCTCCGGCCCAACTGGGCCCCAGCCCAGCTGGCCCGACCGGCCCACCCCACTCCCTTAACCCTGGGCGGTCGAAACCCTAGCCCCACGCCCACCCCACTCACCCCTCGCTTCTTCCCCCGCCCCCCGACCCGATCCGGATCGGGATCGGCCCCGTCGCCGACGCCGCTCGACGCCGCCGCCCCGTCGCCGCCTCCCCCTCGCCAGCGCCGACGACCGCGCCCGCGCGCTCGCCCCGCCCTCGCCGGACACGCCGCCTCGCCCCCGACCCCGTCGCCGCTCGATGCCGTCGCCTCTCCGCCACTACGCCGCCTCCCCGTCCATGCCGTCGTCCCCGGCTCCTCCCCGCGCCCACTGCCCTGCCCCTGCACCCCACGGTGAGGCCCGACCCCGGCCTCTCCCCTCTCACGCCCGCGTCGCCTCGCTCGCCGCTGCTGCCCGAACCGCCCGGCGCTGCTGTGTGCTCGCCCGCGCCGCGTCTGCGCCGCGCCGCACCGCGCCTCGCCCCCCGCCCGCGCACGCGCTGCCGTTCGTCGCCGCGCCCCTGCCGCGCACGCACATACGCGCCCGCGTCCGTGGCCCCTGGGCCACTTCCAGGTGGGGCCCCGCGCCCCTCAGCCACTGCTGCTGGGCCCCGGACCCCCCCTGGCCCAATGACAAACGGGCCCCGCCCGAAAACGTTTAGAAAATAAAAATAAAATTAATTAATTAATTAATTAGTTAATTAATCTTGATTAGGTTAATCTAATTAAGTAGTTAGTGTTAATTAAATAGTAATTTAATTAAGTTAATCCTAATTAGCCTAACAGTCTATGACAGGTGGGACCCACCCTGTCAGGACGCCTGTTGACGTCAGCATGATGTCATGCTGATGTCATCGCAGCACTGTTTCGGATAATGTTAATTTAAATATTTAAATAAATTCTAGAAATTAATAAAAACTTTAGAAAATCATATTAAATAATCCGTAACTCCGATGAAAATACTTTATACATGAAACTTGCTCAGAATTCCGATACGAACCCGAATACGCCCTCCGTATTCCCGTCAGATGCCTCTAGCTATAAGAACATTGAACTTTTAGACCGATTTCGATAAATGAATAGTGCCCAACTTTAATTAAATAAATCCAAATAAATTCCTAAATTAACTAAATCATTTAGTTAGGCAGTAGAACACCCCGACATATCATTTAGGCATGTCATACATATTGTTTGCATTATTGCCGTGAATTTATTGTTTCTCTCCCCCTCCTTCTCTCTCTCGATAGACGCTGAGACCGACGATGCTGCACCAGGATACGACTACACTACCGACGAGCAGCCCGTTGACGACCCCTCTCTCTTGCCAGAGCAACCAGGCAAGCCCCCCCCCCCTTGAGCATCCAGATATCGCCCATTCTATTCTCCTTCTTGCATTAGATTTTGCTACTGTTAATGTATGCTCCTATTCTGATGCATAGCCTGCTGTTGTAACCTGTTCATTGCTACCTTACCTGCCTATGATAAACTGTTTAGTTTAGGTTGGAATGAACCATCAGTGACCCCACCACCTTACCCTTGTTGCCCCTGCTTGATCATCGACGACTCGATCAACGTGATCGTCGACCAGAGACCGACACCTCACTTCACACCACCTTAGTTGTATGACTCTGCGTAGTAACTATTGAGTGCCGAGGGTGATACCTCGTAACGCACTCCGGATGAATACTCTGCAGTGTAGTTGTTCGGTCGTGGTCATCGAGGGTGATTCCTCCTTCTCCACTTCCGATACGACTCTGTCGTGCAACCCTCAGTGTGAACCTTGAGGGTGATACCTCATACGTTCGCCCTGATGATTTCGTCGAGTGGAATCCGCCGAGGGTGATTCCTCGGGTTTCCCCCTTGATGTTATGACCACACGATTACTTTGACCCTTGTTACAGGCGGGTCCACCCTGGTGGGTACCCGCTGGGGATCTATGATTTTTGGGTGTGCCGGAAGGGCACTCGAGTGTGACATTGTGGCGGAGCATCAGAGACTCTGATTGTCTCCGCGTGATACTAATTGAGCCTATTGGATTTGGGTGTGTGATCTGAGTGGGTCGACGTGCCCTATACGCACTACCACCATGCGGGATAATGATTATGGGACCCTATGCGAAGTACGTTTCTCCCGAAAGCTCGTCTAACGTCACGATTCACTGTACGGGCTGATTGTCGGGATTGGGCTGGATACTTCACTGACGAGTTCAGTGTCGCGCCTGCACCCCGGCCAGTCTCGCAACGCGCAGGGTGCCCAGGGCGATGGCCCGAGACCTCTGGGTGCATAGGTTAGTCCGGCGTGCTGACCTCTCTGCCGAGCCTTGGTAGAGCGTTGTTTCATGTTGATCTTCCGAGGACGGGCATTACCCAGCAAGTGTGTCCGGCCAGAGTTGATCGAGCGTGTTGGGTAACAGTAGTGCACCCCTGCAGGGATGAACCTTCTATCGATAGCCGGTCCTACGGTAAAGGACGCTCAGTTTGTGTATCCCGATCTACTACTTAAACTGGATACTTGTTACTTAATTGAAGCTTCGGGATCGCTTTCTCGCTTGGGAGTCGAGGAAGGATCTTTAAGCTGTACTTCAACATGTTTGCTAAATAAAATGCTATTCTACTCTCTTCTACTGCTGCAAGATGATGGCCTTGTGAAGATGTTTGAAGATGCTAGTCTTCGATAGGACTAGGCCTTCTCTCTATTCTGGCAGTTCTGCAGCCCAGTCCACTTATATAGCCTTCCTCCATTGATAATGTTGCATATGTAGTATAGATCCTTGCTTGCTGAGTACTTCGGATGAGTACTCACGGTTGCTTTACTTTCTCTTTTCCCCATATACCCCACCTTGATGATACATCAGACGATGGAGTCCAGGAGCCAGATGCCACCACCGGAGCCTACTACCAGGAGGGTCCAGAGGGTACTTACTACTGGATCGAGCCAGCTGACCAGGAGTAGGATCAGAGGCTCCCAGGCAGGAGACCAACGCCTTTCGATCTAGTGTCGCTGTTTGTGCTAGCCTTCTTAAGGCAAAACTTGTCTAACTATGTCTGTACTCAGATAATATTTGTATGACTCACTTATGTATTCGGATCTTCGGATCCCTGGTTTGTAATATTGTGGACCTCCGTTTAAATTGTGTTAGAGTTGTGTTGTGATATCTTCCCGTGAGTCCCTGTGCTTGATCGTACACGTTTGCGTGTATGATTAGTGTACGATTGAGTCGAGGGCGCCACAAGTTGGTATCAGAGCCGACTGCCTGTAGGAAGCCCCCTTCCAATTCCTTGGCCGAAGTTGAGTCTAGAAATCGAAAAACTAATTTACTAACTTGGCTGTGTGGCTTACGGGCCCACGTCGCCAACTGGGTGGTATTAGGATCTTTTATTCCTCGTCTATACTCTGGGACTCTGATCTCTCTTCTACTCGGGTTAAATAAATTTTACTAACACCGACACTTAGGATCTCGTAAATTCCGTCTACCCGGAGAGCTGGATATCTGTGCGATTTCCCTGTCATTGATCTGATTAGTCTGATAATCATTTTCCTTTCCATTGTTTTGTTTAACCTTTCTCTCCGAGTTGAGTTAAACTTCTCATTGTCATTTGACAAATCTGAATTTCCTCTGTTTCAGATGGACAGTTTGTTTCCACCACGTCCTACGACACAGCTTGTGCTTAGCACTTGGGCTCGTAATACCCCTGGGTTTCCAGCTGTCCTGATCGCTCTCATGACCAGACTTGGCTACCGTTGGTACCCTGAGTACTTGGTTTACGAGGATTACCGCGAGTTCAATCAGGAGCAGTACCATGCTGATGTTCGTATCTATGATCAGCAGAATGACTCAGACACCAAGCTACACCTTTTCCACGGTATTGGCGTGACGATTGAGATGGCAGTCCATGATGCCGCCTACTCTGCCGTCGCACGTCTCCGAGGACAGTTCAGTGATATCTTGGATGACTGTGAGTTCCGATACATTTTGTATGCCCCTGCTGGAGATGCTACTGGATATTACACAGCTATCTGTGCCCCGTTCGAGCCTCGTCGCTATGACCCGCGCGTTCTGATTCAGTGCACTCAGGCTCTGGATCGCACTGTTCGGGCTCTTGCCGTCGAGTTGGTTGCCACTCGAGCACGTCTCTACGATGCTATGACGCAGTTGCTACCCGCTGTTCGCGTAGGGATACATCCTGAGCACATCCTTTACCCGCGCAGGACTCAGATGTATGCTGGTATTGATTGGCCTGCTGTTGGAGGTCATACACCTGCACGTGGACCTCTTCTTACAGCTCGAGACCGGATTCTGCATCAAAGTGCACATGGAGCGTAGGATCCTTCCACGACGAACATTCGTCGTCAGCACTTGCAGTTACCCCGTTTCGGTGGTTTTCTCCGACGTTGATGTAGCCTTTGCTATGTCTCGTTGTGTACTTCCTTACCGCGTGCCTGCGCGCCGCCTAGTATGTCTAGCTTTTGAATTTGCGCCGTTATGCTGTCCGCATGTACCCGACTCTGTGTATGGATCTGTACGTCTTAATCGACTACTGTTATGTATCTGTTACACTACTTAAATTGTTGTCGAGTTACATCATGTTTGTCACTAAACGCTTGCAATTGCTTTTACTAAACTACCCCCTGTTGATACTTAGCAGGATGGTTAGACCAGGTGGTCGTGGTCGTGGTCGTGCCCCTGAACGCCCACCACCGCCAGACTATATGGCGGCTATGATGCAACAGTTTGAGCTTAACCGCCAGTTCATGGTTGGAATCATGGCTCAGTTTCCGCATCAGAACAACCAGAACCAGAACCCAGCTTCAATAACTTTGACAGAGTTTATGCGACTCAACCCAATGTAGTTCCGCAACTCTGACAAGCCACTGGATGCAGATGACTGGCTCCGCGACATCACTCATGAGATGGAGTCAGCTAATGTCGCCCCTGCCAACTTCGTCAACTTCGCCGCCTTTTTCTTAAAGGGCCCCGCTGCTCAATGGTGGGACACACACAAGCGTACTCTGCCTGTTGGAACAGTCATCACCTGGTATGAGTTCCAGGCTGCTTTCCGTACACGTTACATCGCTCAGGCAATTATGGAACGCATGAAGACCCAGTTCCATAACCTCACTCAGGGCAACAAGACTGTCGAAGCTTATCAGCGGGAATTTCTAGACCTCTCCCGCTATGCCGAAGAAGACATCGCCACAGATGCACGCAGACAAGAGAAGTTCCGTAATGGACTACACCCCGACCTCAAGCTTGCACTAGCTGCTCAAGACTTCAATGACTTTTCAACTCTGACGAACAAGGCTATTCTTGTTGAGACCGCTCAGATGGAATACAAGGACTCGCAGAAGCGCTATCGTGATGCTGGCTCATCTTCGGGCTCAGCATCGAAGCGTCAAGTTTGGATTCCCAACAATGCGTTCCGTTCCAATGCCTCTACACAAAAGAACAACTATGCTGCACCACGTCTGCCTCCTCCACCGCCGAGGCAGCCAAAAGCTCAAGCTATTCAAAACAATGCTCCTCTTCGTCCTGAAGATGGTCTGTGCTTCAAGTGCCGCAAACCAGGTCACCAGGCTAAAGACTGCCGCCAGAATCAGAATCAGTTAGCCTTTCCCCGTACTGGCCGTGGCAATGGTCGTGGCAACAATCAGACCCGCAACTATAATACTGGGTCTGCTGCACATGGTCGTGGACACGCCTACAACATTGACATTGAAGAAGTCCAGGATCAACCTGCTACTGTGATGGGTACCCTTCTTGTTAACTCAGTACCTGCTTCTGTTTTATTTGATTCAGGAGCATCACATTCATTCATCTCTGGAAAATTTGCATTTATGCATGGCATTCGATATGAGAAAATGCATACTCCGTTAGTCATTAAAACTCCCGGAGGTCACTGTCATGCTGACGTAATAGCACCTGACGTTACCGTCTAAATTAAAGGATTGGAATTCCTTGCATCGCCCATCGTCCTGAAGTCTTCCACCATAGACCTCATTCTTGGAATGGATTGGTTGAAAGCTCACATTGCTTCGATCAATTGTGCCACTAAAGTCGTCCAACTTCTTCACCCCACCGATGAGATAGTGAACTATACCGCCCGCATTACACGGGACGCTGAAGCTCAGATATATGCTCTGAATGCTTTGAACGCCTCACCTCTGGAAGGGATCGAGAACGTTCCTGTCGTTCGAGATTTTCCAGACGTCTTTCCAGAAGAACTTCCAGGAATACCCCCGGCTAGAGCTGTCGAGTTTGTCATCGACTTGAAGCCTGGCACTGTCCCTATTGCCAAGCGACCTTATAAGATGCCTCCGCATCACCTACTCGAGCTTAAGGAAGAAATCGATAAGTCACTTAAAAGTGGTTTCATCCGCCCCAGTTCCTCTGCTTGGGGAGCACCTTCACTCTTCGTTAAGAAGAAGGATGGAACTAACCGTTTGGTTCAGGATTATCGGCCCATTAACCAAGCCACAATCCAGAATAAATACCCACTGCCCCGGATCAATGATCTTTATGATCAACTCGCTGGATCATCGGTGTTCTCTAAACTCGACCTGAGGTTGGGTTATCACCAGATCCGTGTCCGTGAAGAGGATATTCCCAAGACTGCATTCGTCACTCGTTATGGCTCCTATGAATACACCATCATGTCATTTGGCCTAACGAATGCTCCAGCTACGTTCTCCCATCTGATGAATTATATATTCATGGATTACCTCGACAAATTCGTCGTGGTTTATTTGGATGATATCCTGGTTTATTCTAAGAATAAAGAAGAACATGCTGAACACCTCCGTTTGGTACTAGAAAGGCTCCGAGAACACCAGTTGTATGCCAAGTATTCCAAATGTGAATTTTGGCTTTCTGAAGTAACTTACCTTGGACATGTGATTTCCAAGGATGGAATTGCTGTTAACCCTGAACGAGTTCAGGCTATTCTTGACTGGACTCCCCCGAAGAATGTTAAGCAAGTTAGAAGTTTTCTCGGACTTGCAAGTTATTGCCGTCGATTCGTTGAGAACTTTTCCAAGATTGCAAAACCATTGACGAATCTGCTTCACAAAGGTGTTAAATTTGAGTGGACAGAAAAATGTCAAGAAAGCTTTCAGACACTAAAAGATAAATTGACATCTGCCCCAGTATTAGCACCCTCGGATTCCCAAAAAGGATTTCGTGATATACTGCGATGCCTCCCGTCAAGGATTAGGCTGTGTCCTAATGCAAGAACGCAAAGTGATTGCTTATGCCTCCCGACAATTGCGTCCTCACGAAGAAAATTACCCAGTGCACGATCTCGAACTTTCTGCGGTTATTTATGCCCTGAAGCTATGGCGACATTACCTTCTCGGTAACCGTTGTGAGATATATACGGATCATCAAAGTTTGAAGTATTTATATACTCAACCGGATATGAACCTTCGTCAACAAAGATGGCTCGAGACAATTGCCGATTATGATATGAATATCTCATACACCCCTGGCAAGGCAAATGTAATGGCCGATGCGTTGAGCCGTAAGGCTTATTGCAGCAACCATATGGTTCAGGAATCACAACCTCTTCTTTATGAAGAGTTTCGTAAATTGAACCTCCATATTGTTCCACAGGGTTATCTCAATACCCTCGTTGTCAAACCAGATTTAGAACACAGCATCAAAACTATGCAACGGTATGACTCTGAAGTTGAAAGAATCAAGCGATACCTTGAAAAAGGAAAACCGTCGGAGTTCCATCTTGATAATGATGGGATCCTATTTTTCCAACACCGTCTCTTCGTACCTAAGTTCAAAGATGAGAGAGAACATGTTATGATGGAAGCTCATGACACTCCTCTGTCAATTCATCCTGGTAGCACAAAGATGTACCGTGACATTTGTCAGAGATACTGGTGGCCTAATATGAAGCGAGATATTGCTTGTTATGTTTCTGAGTGTGACGTTTGCCGCCGCGTTAAAGCTCAACATCAAAGGCCCGCAGGAACTCTGCAACCCCTTTCAATTCCTGAATGGAAATGGGACAAGGTCCAAATGGATTTCATTACTGGTTTTCCCAAATCCCAGAAGGGTAATGATGCTATATTTGTCGTCATTGACCGATTCTCCAAGGTTGCTCACTTTCTGCCAGTTAAAGAGACAATCACTGCTAGCCAGTTAGCAGACTTGTATGTTTCCCGAATTGTGTCACTCCACGGTGTTCCGTTGGAGATCAGTTCTGATCGTGGCAGCCTCTTCACCTCCAGATTCTGGAATAGTTTCCACGAAGCTATGGGAACACATCTGTCGTTCAGTACCGCTTTTCACCCTCAGTCACAGGGTCAAGTTGAATGAGTTAATCAAGTGCTCGAAGATATACTTCGAGCTTGCGTCATCTCCTTTGGTAAGAAATGGGAGGAATCTCTCCCGTATGCCGAATTCTCTTACAACAATAGCTATCAGGCTAGTCTGAAGATGGCACCGTTTGAAGTTCTATACGGTCGTAAGTGTCGAACCCCTCTGAATTGGTCAGAAACTGGGGAACGCTCACTCGTCGGTCCGGACATTATTCAGCAAGCAGAAGACCAAGTCCGCATTGTCCGTGAACATTTGAAAACTGCTCAGTCTCGTCAGAAGAGCAACTATGACCGAAAGCACCAGGAAATAGTCTATCAACCTGGCGAACAAGCTTACCTTCGCGTCACTCCGTTGAAAGGCACTCATCGGTTCGGAATCAAAGGCAAGTTAGCTCCTCGCTACATTGGCCCGTTCCGTATTCTTGCCCGTCGAGGAGAGGTGGCATATCAATTGCAATTGCCGCCAAATCTTTCACAAGTACATGACGTCTTTCATGTATCCCAACTCCGTCGCTGCTTCAAGGATCCTATTAGAGCTGTGGATCATGAAGTGCTTGAATTACGGGAAGATCTGTCTTATCCAGAATATCCCATCCGTGTTCTTGATGAAGCTGAACGTCGGACTCGTCAAAAGTCAATCAAATTCCTCAAGGTTCAGTGGTCAAATCATTCTGAAGATGAGGCCACTTGGGAACGCGAGGATCGTCTTCGTGAAGAATACCCCTCTTTCTTTCAGTCTTCCTCTTAATTCTCGGGACGAGAATTCTTAATAGATGAGGAGAATTGTAACACCCCCTGTCATTAGCTACAGTAATCATTTTTGATAATGACATGTCAGCAAGCATAATAGTGCATAATCATCATTAGCATCATGTTGCATTTCAACTCCTAACTCAGATTCAAATTTAAATGAAAGTGAAATATAAAAGTTGTCCAACATAAAAACTAAAATGTTTAGTAAATAACAAATATTGCAGAGGCTAGTCTAAAATTGTAACCAACAAATAATAAAATAATTAGGTGGCACTAACATAATTAAAACTGTAAGGAATAATGCATTTTAATTATTATAAAAATTATGTGAACTCAAGTTGACTCCAAACCAATTTTTGGTAGTGGTAGGTAATGCCTAGTATTTGTTGGAGCAATTCCTATGTTTTACAAAATTCAATATGAGGCCTAACTATTTACTAAACTGAGAAAAGAAAATAAAGAAAAAGAAAAAGGTAACAGAAAACAGAACAGAAAAGAAAAAGAAAAAAAGGACCCCCTCCCCCCTGGCCCAACTGGGCCCCAGCCCAACTGGCCCGACCGGCCCACCCCACTCCCTTAACCCTGGGCGGCCGAAACCCTAGCCCCACACCCACCCCACTCACCCCCTCGATCCTTCCCCCCCCCCCCCGACCCGATCCGGATCGGGATCGGCCCCGTCGCCGACGCCGCTCGACGCCGCCGCCCCGTCGCCGCCTCCCCCTCGCCAGCGCCGACGACCGCGCCCGCACGCTCGCCCCGCCCTCGCCGGACACGCCGCCTCGCCCCCGACCCCGTTGCCGCTCGACGCCGTCGCCTCTCCGCCATTACGCCGCCTCCCCGTCCACGCCGTCGTCCCCGGCTCCTCCCCGCGCCCACTGCCCTGACCCTGCACCCCACGGTGAGGCCCGGCCCCGGCCTCTCCCCTCTCACGCCCGCGTCGCCTCGCTCGCCGCTGCTGCCCGAACCGCCCCTGCCGCTGCCACCACCGTCCGGCGCCGCTCCGTGCTCGCCCGCGCCGCCTCTGCGCCGCGCCGCGCCGCGCCTCGCCACGCCCCCGCCCGCGCACGCGCTGCCGCCCGTCGCCGCGCCCCTGCTGCGCACGCACATACGCGCGCGCGCCTGCGCCGCGCGCCGCGCCCACGCCCGCGTCCGTGGCCCCTGGGCCACTGCCAGGTGGGGCCCCGCGCCCCTGAGCCACTGCTGCTGGGCCCCGGACCCCCCTGGCCCAATGACAAACGGGCCCCGCCCGAAAACATTTAGAAAAAAAATAAAAAAAAATAATTAAAAAAATAAATAAATAATTAATTAGTTAATTAATCCTGATTAGGTTAATCTAATTAAGTAGTTAGTGTTAATTAAACAGTAATTTAATTAAGTTAATCCTAATTAGCCTAACAGTCTATGACAGGTGGGACCCACCCTGTCAGGACGCCTGCTGACGTCAGCATGATGTCATGCTGATGTCATCGCAGCACTGTTTCAGATAATGTTAATTTAAATATTTAAATAAATTCCAGAAATTAATAAAAACTTTAGAAAATCATATTAAATAATCCGTAACTCCGATGAAAATACTTTATACATGAAACTTGCTCAGAATTCCGATACGAACCCGAATACGCCCTCCGTATTCCCGTCAGATGCATCTAGCTATAAGAACATTGAACTTTTAGACCGATTTCGATAAATGAATAGTGCCCAACTTTAATTAAATAAATCCAAATAAATTCCTAAATTAACTAAATCATTTAGTTAGGCAGTAGAACACCCCGGCATATCATTTAGGCATGTCATACATATTGTTTGCATTATTGCCGTGAATTTATTGTTTCTCTCCCCCTCCTTCTCTCTCTCGATAGACGCTGAGACCGACGACGCTGCACCAGATATGACTACACTACCGACGAGCAGCCCGTTGACGACCCCTCTCTCTTGCCAGAGCAACCAGCAAGCCCCCCCCCCCCTTGGCATCCAGATATCGCCCATTCTATTCTCCTGCTTGCATTAGATTTTGCTACTGTTAATGTATGCTCCTATTCTGATGCATAGCCTGCTGTTGTAACCTGTTCATTGCTACCTTACCTGCCTATGATAAACTGTTTAGTTTAGGTTGGAATGAACCATCAGTGACCCCACCACCTTACCCTTGTTGCCCCTGCTTGATCATCGACGACTCGATCAACGTGATCGTCGACCAGAGACCGACACCTCACTTCACACCCCCTTAGTTGTACGACTCTGTGTAGTAACTATCGAGTGCCGAGGGTGATACCTCGTAACGCACTCCAGATGAATACTCTGCAGTGTAGCTGTTCGGTCATGGTCATCGAGGGTGATTCCTCCTTCTCCACTTCCGATACGACTCTGTCGTGCAACCCTCAGTGTGAACCTCGAGGGTGATACCTCATACGTTCGCCCTGATGATTTCGTCGAGTGGAATCCGCCGAGGGTGATTCCTCGGGTTTCCCCCTTGATGTTATGACCACACGATTACTTTGACCCTTGTTACAGGCGGGTCCACTCTGGTGGGTACCCGCTGGGGATCTATGATTTTCGGGTGTGCCGGAAGGGCACTCGAGTGTGACATTGTGGCGGAGCATCAGAGACTCTGATTGTCTCCGCGTGATACTAATTGAGCCTATTGGATTTGGGTGTGTGATCTGAGTGGGTCGACGTGCCCTATACGCACTACCACCACGCGGGATAATGGTTATGGGACCCTCTGCGAAGTACGTTTCTCCCGAAAGCTCGTCTGACGTCACGATTCACCGTGCGGGCTGATTGTCGGGATTGGGCTGGATACTTCACTGACGAGTTCAGTGTCGCGCCTGCACCCCGGCCAGTCTCGCAACGCGCAGAGTGCCCAGGGAGATGGCCCGAGACCTCTGGGTGCATAGGTTAGTCCGGCGTGCTGACCTCTCTGCCGAGCCTAGGTAGAGCGCTGTTTCATGTTGATCTTCCGAGGACGGGCATTACCCACCAAGTGTGTCCGGCCAGAGTTGATCGAGCGTGTTGGGTAACAGTAGTGCACCCCTGCAGGGATGAATCTTCTATCGATAGCCGGGCCTACGGTAAAGGACGCTCAGTTTGTGTATCCCGATCTACTACTTAAACTGGATACTTGTTACTTAATTGAAGCTTCGGGATCGCTTTCTCGCTTGGGAGTCGAGGAAGGATCTTTAAGCTGTACTTCAACATGTTTGCTAAATAAAATGCTATTCTACTCTCTTCTACTGCTGCAAGATGATGGCCTTGTGAAGATGTTTGAAGATGCTAGTCTTCGATAGGACTAGGCCTTCTCTCTATTCTGGCAGTTCTGCAGCCCAGTCCACTTATACAACCTTCCTCCATTGATAATGTTGCATATGTAGTATAGATCCTTGCTTGCTAAGTACTTCGGATGAGTACTCACGGTTGCTTTACTTTCTCTTTTCCCCATATACCCCACCTTGATGATACATCAGACGATGGAGTCCAGGAGCCAGATGCCACCACCGGAGCCTACTACCAGGAGGGTCCAGAGGGTACTTACTACTGGATCGAGCCAGCTGACCAGGAGTAGGATCGGAGGCTCCCAGGCAGGTGGCCAATGCCTTTTGATCTAGTGTCGCTGTTTGTGCTAGCCTTCTTAAGGCAAAACTTGTCTAACTATGTCTGTACTCAGATAATATTTGTATGACTGACTTATGTATTCGGATCTTCGGATCCCTGGTCTGTAATATTGTGGACCTCCGTTTAAATTGTGTTAGAGTTGTGTTGTGATATCTTCCCGTGAGTCCCTGTGCTTGATCGTACACGTTTGCATGTATGATTAGTGTACGATTGAGCCGGGGGCACCACAGGTGGCGAGGTTAGGGTCTCTCGACATACGTGCGTGACAGCGGGATTTGGTGTCATACACTTCAGATCGATTGAAGGGTTCAACAGTGATGACTGCGGCTCCTTAGGGGCACGTGCCCGAAGACTTTCCGGCTATCATCGGTAAGGCCAGGCTGACTCCGGAGTGGGAGCGGTGACGTCGGCGCATAGACGACTCGTTCTCGTGGTAATGGTCGTTTGGTGATACTTTCAATGAACTTTTATAGTATGTCTTTTGGCAAATAAAGAAAAGTATGAATTAGTGCTACTCGTTTGTTTTGACACGGGCGACAAATTTTTTTCCTTTCGCTTGCCCCTCCGACACCATCATCAGTGATCGGTGGTGGTAGCTTCGTATATATTACTACTAGTGGCTGGGGCGTGCCATTGGCACGCCTCCTAAGCGTTCATGTGCGCCCTTATCTTGCTTATGCATGTCCGCCGGTCTAGTCTGATCCGTGATTAGACAAATGTCTTCTTCAACAGTAGACTATCCAGGACAACCCTAGTAGAAGGTAGATTTGAAAAACTTGCAGTTTCCTAGGACAATCCTCTCTTCTTCAACAGTTGACAAAATGCATGCCAAGCCTCTATCACAAAAAATGATTGGTACCAACCACCAACATACTTCAATATGATGATGGGTACCATGTTCAAAGTCAGAATCATCAACTATCCTTTCTAATAACTCAATAACCAATACTGAGTCTCCAACATGGACATCATTGACAAGAACTTGAACTGTTATTGCATCCAAATTCAAAATGCCATCTGAAGGAAGATCATCGCCTGATGATGTAATGACTAGCCTCCACTGAGGAGATAAGAGTGACTGCCATATAATATGAGACATAGTTAGTTGTTATATTAGTTATATTGGTCAAGAGATTATAGACAGGTATGTTAATGAAAGTATCAGCCTTCTTATTTTAGCTTCTAGGAATGCAGAAAGTAAATGTTGCACGTGTTCATACAATGCGTAGATATGTACTTACAATGAGCTCATTCATATCGTTAGATGCCTTAAGCCTAGCACTTTCCTCGGGAGATCCGCCCAGAATTACAAATCCAAGAAGCACGGCCTGCATGGTACAAGATGAATTCCTTCAAAAAAAAACTTTCTTAAAACATAGTTCAACTGTTGTTTGATCAACTACCAAATCAAATGAAGTAATGTGGAAGACAGAAACAGGGTTTGTACGTTGAATGATTCAATTATACAGTGGCTGGCTTGTTAATAAATATGCCCAACAATGGAATGTTGGGCATTGGCACTGATTTTTTTAATAAACTCAAAAGCAGAGCAACTTTATTAACGGGCAGTAATACAGTGCCAGAACACAAGAGCAGGTAGCAGCAAGTACATAGGAGTTATATTTTCATGCATGGAAGATTGCTCACCGGTTCATCGAAGAAGGTTGAATTCCATGCCAATTCAGGGTTCAGCAAGGAAACCTTCATATAAGAAAATATGTATCAGACTATTATTAGTATTCTTGTGTGTCTGAAGAACAGCCGCTATAATTTTACTTACTGCACTAATAGCAAATGCAGCTGCAGACCCAAATCCTACAAGAGAATTCATGTTGGGGGAACCTTGCTTGAATGCTCTAAGACCATCGAAAAGTATTGTGAGAAAGAGTTGCATTTACCACAATGTGAGGAAGAATTAATAAAATACCTGAAGAACACAGTGCAAGACCATGCTGGAAATCGGTTTCAATGTCAACTTGCATTTTATTCTTAAAAAGCAGTTTTCTTAACCCTGAATAAAGAATGCACAATCCCTAGACTCTGTCCTTATTTCTCTGTTTCTTATGAGGAAATGAACAAACGTCTCTTAAGATACCGCCATACCAAGCAAAAGCTCATGAATCGAAAACCAATATTGTACTAACGACAGCTAAATGTAGAGCCAAAGTTTGAAACATCTTGTGTTGACACTTCAGACACCCTACCTGGTGAATACTGAGTTTTCTATCATTCATATGAACTAATTATATATGTGGTAATGCATCTACCAGTGACTATCCTTGTGGAAACATAACTACACCCTTCGTCCCACAATATAAGATCGTTTTTCAAGCTATGTTAGCTTGAAAAATTGAAAAATGATCTTATATTGTGGGACGGAGGGAGTAGTAAACAACAAGTACACTAAGATGATACTGGAGCCAAGTATACCTCTTCGAGGCTCTTCTTCTGCAGACCCTCCCATCTACCAAATTGGAAGTTTGGGCTCAGGGGTGAGGACGGCGGCGGCGGCCCTCCGTCCCGCGAGCCTCCACCATTGGTCTGTCCGTGCGTACTTTCTGCGCCTTCCACTTCTTCTGCTTCTGCTTCGGAGGCTGGAACCACCTTAATCGCTGCATCAAACATCGCCTTGATATTCTGCACCATGCAAACAAAACAACAATTATCACTAACTGAACTATGCGTCTATCCTTGCACTATACTGTAAAAAAACAAGAAGATTTTGTCAACTTTTTACCTGCTGTGTTTTTGAGCTGCACTCAATGTAGGCCGTCCCGCCAATTACCTTCTTCAGCTCTTCATCCTACAATCAATACAGAGATGAGATCACTGTCTTGCCCCCAAATGCTGGGAAGTGGCCAAACAGAAGCATATGCAATTTACTTTTTAAAGAAAAAACAGAAACAGCTAAAGGTTCTGAGTACCTGAGCGGTGGAAATAGGAACTGCTCCAGGGTGATCGACAAAAAAATTGTTTCCCATCCGGCAGATCTATGAACATCAACAGAGTGGTCATGCACTCCTAAGTTACACATCATTTCTTACAGCAAAACTAATAAAGCAAGCAAGCAAGCAGCAATAGACCGAAACAGGCAAAATAATGTCACTGGTTAGACAACATTTCTTATAGTCAACTTTTTATTGGGCATCAGGTAATGCAACTCAATGCCAAGTGGCTACAATAGTACTATGTTCCACGTGTTCTCAAATTGAGTAAATTGCCGTGAATATGACAATAACGTGTACATCAAGAATTTCTGTCAAACTGAAAACTGAATAAAATCTGGTTAAAAACAGACCTCTGCACATTGAACTTGAACCAAAGAATATGAAATACAACCAGACGGAACCTATTCTTAAGTTAACTTGACATGGACGAGAGTATCAACAAAGGAAGGAGACAAGAGAAAGATTACGGACGAGTCTTGCTCACCGGTGAAGCCGCCGCCATTGCTTTCCCACCGTGTGGCGTCGAATCTTCACCCCACCTCATCCCCGTCCTCCGCGAGCTTCAGACCAACGCAGACGGCGTCGTGGGGCATGTCCAGCGCGACCATGAGCTGGGATTGGAGGCGCAGCGCAACCTGGTCCTCGTCGTCGCGGGCGAGGGCGGGGAGCCGGGAGAGGTCAAGCCCGTCGCGCGTTCCCCAAAGACCTCGCCGACGAACCCGACACCGCGGCGGTTGCCCGAGCCCAGGCCTCCATGCCGGCAGCGTCGCGACGCGGACCGGTAGTGGGGAGAAGGTGAGAGGAAGAGAGAAGGGGTGGAGGCGCAGGCTGTGGAGCGGCGCGACGAGAGCGAGGAAGACCAGGGGAGGTTGCGTGCCGTGACGGTCTAGGAAACGAGGAAAAGCAGAGGTGCGGTGTATCTGAGAAAGCTACTCCTCCACGTCAAGATCCAGCCGCATCGCTCCCTCCCGCACAGTAATAAATCGCCACAGTAAAATCGCTGAGGTGGCTAGCGCGAACGAGCGCCCTTTGCGCGACTGTTAATGGGTTTGATATTAAACCGACTAACCTAGGGGCTCCCTCCTTTTTTTTCAATTTTTTGAGTGCTATGTGAAATTGGCATGTGGCAAGCAATAAACAGTGTACTGTATGAACAGTTCGATGAATACTAACTGTACTTATTAATTAAGCACGCATAGTAGGCCCGCATGAACAGTAAGTGTGTCCAGTACGAATGCATGAACAGCATTTCGAAGAAAAAAATGCAAACCCGTCTTTTTTTAGAAGAATGCAAGCACACTTAAAATATTATGTGTTAACGGTATTTCCATATGAAGATTTGATAACAAAATTACAAACCATTTTGTAAAAAAACTGAGATTTTTATACATGAAAGACAAGAGACCCCGGCTGTGCAAAAATTTACACTGAGATGACATCTAAGAAGCTCGGTAAAAAATTAGAGCTCAAATTAGCTTCCACTTTACCCTTTTCTTCATTTTTTTCTCCCCTCAGTGATTTACGTTAGAACGACATGTGTTTATTCAGGCGGCCACCTCTTCAAATAAGTCTTCATGAACTCTTCTCTTTTCTGCACCCGATTTCTTCTTTTTTCAATTTTTTTAGGCTCCGAGAATTGACGGTGGACAATGCACAATAATATTATTTCTTTTTTCCCTTCTCATAAATCTACACTAATGGGGAGAAAGAACAAATAAACTGCACACATTTGCAATACTTGATTTTCGAAATAAAGCAATAGTTTAGTCATAAATCTGCCGACGATCTTAAGCAGCGCTTCAAGAAACAACACAGACCTTCTTCTCTCCCATCTCTCTCAGAATCTCCCTCTCGGCTCATGGCATGGCGGCTGCAGCACGGCGTCATCTTCCCCGTTCTCCATCAACACCCTGTCCTCCCCCTCGCGCACTGCGGGAGCTAATGGCCAGTCGGACACTGATTGAGCACCGCTTGCCCTTCTTCTTCACTATCATGCCGACGCCCAGCGTAGATGGGAGGCTGGTGCCTTGAGTTCGCACTGGCCTTGCTACGGGCCAAAGGTGGTCGAGCTTGACCCGTGCGAAGGAAAGCCACCGCCAGCTCCCTAGGGGTAGTTTCGGCGCCGCGCTGTCGGAGACAGGACGGTTGATGGGCAGACCGCCACATGCGGGCTACACGATAAGTCGGCTGACACAATCTGGTTCCTGGCCATGGATATTGTCAAGAAGGCCAACTCACGCCACCCCTGGATGTTCGTGGGCCACGTCCTCTATAATGAAGTCATGAGGTACTGCAAGAGTTTGTACTAATTCAACCACAACCGCTACATTCTCTTCATGCTCTTGTAAATACTCAAAATAAATTAGGTTTTGTAGTTAAGACAATGCTATTTTTTCCTTATCCGAACAGTTTGCGACCATGGAACTACCCGTCTTAAAAGGTGTAATCAAACAGAAGAATGAGTAGAAAGTGATACATCCATTTGCTCATTTGAAAGGGATGCAACGCACATGGCAAAAAAAACCCGAGTAGGAGACCATGAAGGTTGTTGCCAACGTAGAGCAAGCCAGTATGCACTGAAATTGGGACAATAAATTTAGTAACTTCAGCTGCCCCAAGAAAAATTGGAGTACCATGGGCGCTATGAAAATACTGAACACTAGCAAGTTAGTTTTTCATCGATGCTTTACAAGTTATGCTATTTTTTCTTCACAAATTCCATCTGCTCTACAAACTGGTTTACAAGTTATCATGCCATAATATATATGCACTGATTACTTCGCAAGAAATACATGGTTTTGCTCTTTATAACCTTCAAGATACTGAAATATGTGATGTAAAACTTTTCTCTTTGTTCTCATGTGGACCATTGAGAGTGCCACTGCATTACACTGTTATCAGTTATTTAAGTTATTTCTTTATTAAACAAATCTGCATTATTGTTCCCAAGTAATCTTATATTCTATGTACTAACCAACATGATTGTCCGTTGACATGGGATTTGTATTAGATCCTACCACCGTGATTTTTCCAAAAGGATTAACCAAATAGTTTGATACAGATTATTTTGAGCAACAATCATATTGAAATATAGTTTTGCAAACAAAATTTGTCTGGACAATTTATAAGTATTACTTTTTCCCTGAATTTGGAGTCTGAAGTTCATCTATTTTAGTTCACATGATCACCTATGTTTCGATCTACAAGGCTTAATTGCATGGTCCTGTGGATGAACGATAAACATGCTACAACCTGATTTACACACACAGTGACATAGTACAGGATGGTCGTCCACATGTACTTACAACTCATGTTGTTTTTATCATATGTAGGTTCAGAAATTGCGATTCGAATCAAAATGGCTAACTTTCAAAAAATTATGCTTTGTGCATGATGGCTCCCCTATTTCTATATTTATCTCTTTCAAATATTTTAGTCGTATTGCTTTTACCATTTTTGGGTTGTCACTTACTTTGTTACATTTTTTCTGACAATATGCATTTCACTAGTTTGATGGTTATTTGTAACGTATGAAGTTTTCATTTTTTGATACTGTTCATATGGTATTTGTCTGTATAGAAGTTTTGTTACTACTTAATAAATCTGCATATATGTGTGCAGACTTGAGTACGGTCCAAGATGAAAAATTATATTAAATCCAAAGATGATACATCGTTTGTGCTTCAGTGTTTTCACTTCAATTAGTATTCTTTTGCGGAATTGTTAGTCGCTTCAATTTGACTAGACAGCCTGAATGATGCTTTGTTCCATATATTCTTCTGTAAAATTTTATCTTGTCTATAATATGTATTTGCTAATAACTATTTTATCCTCAAAAGATGCTTCAGATGTTAATTTTCCTCATTGATATGTACCATATATGAGATTTGTGGCATATATTACCATTATTTCATTCTACAAGCAAAGGGAAGGTAATCAATCTTAATGTAAGCGTTGGAAACATAACATGTTTGCTCCTTTTGATGGGGGCACTATTGACAGGACATTATCTTGCGGGAAATGATCATCATGGAACTTCTTATTCATTGATTTCTCTAATGGAGTAGGGACACAATATGCCAAATTTCAAAAGACAACACTGTATTTTAAAATGCATGATTACATACTCCTATATCCTTTGCATGGATTTTATTTTTCTTAGTTTTATTTGCTTCTGTTCTGTAACACCCCCTTGTAATAAACTCTGTGACACTCTGTTAAAACTGCCAAGTCATGATCATTTGCAGTGCCAAGTCATAAGGGTTAATAATCCAATTCAAATCCACATCTAAAAATCAACTCAAATTCAAAGGTGAATTATAAAGTTGATCAAACACTGTTGGGAAAATGTTCATTAAATGGCAAATAATTCAGGAACATTTCTAAAATCAAAATCAAAATATTTGGAGTTGGGCAAGTGACTCAAACAAGATGAAACAGCACCCAAAACAGCAATATTAATTCATTTAAAATCATTACAGATTCAAATGAACTCCAAATCTGCCCAAACCACTTTTTGATGAGAGATAATATTGCATTGCAATATTTGGGCCAACATTCACATTTTTCAAAAGAGCACAAGTGGCCTAATCATTTTGAAACAGAAAAAGGGATAAAAGAAAAGGGAGAAGAGAAATAAGAAAAAAAATAAAACGATACTGTTGGCTGGGCCTAAGTGCACAGTGTGCGGCCCAGTCCAACAGCGGCCCACCTCACCTCCCTCCTCGTGCGTGTCGGCGCGCCCCTGGCCAAGCGCGCGCGCCGGCGAGCGCGCGACACCGGGGCAGCCACCGACGGAACAGGGCGCGGAGGGGATAAGGTCGACGCCCTCCACTTCGCCCTGGCCTCTCCGTCATTCTTCCCCCTCTTCTCCTCGCTCGCCTTGCCTTCTCTTCCCCTCAGATCCACGCGAAGCCGAACGGATCCGCCGCCGTTCGTCGCCGTTCTCGTGGCCAGCGACGCCGCCTCGTCTCGCCATCGTGTCCAGGAGACGCGCCGTGACCGACCACGTCGCCTGCTCCGTCGAATCGTGGCGTGGAGGCCCTGCAGCTGCTGCTCGCCGTCGCCCCCTTTCTTCCTCGACTCCGGAGCTCGCCGACGGCTGCGACCCTCTCTACTGCTACTAAGCTCCCGCAGGTCTTTCGTGACCACTCGGTGAGCTCCTCATCCTCCTGTCTCCCCTCGTTGCCCTCCTCGCACGCCGTAGTTAGCTGTCGCCGCACCCGAGCTCTGTCCGTCGTCGACGAGCTCGTGCCCGTGGCCATGGCCACTGTCACCTACACCTGAGCACAGCTGCGTGCTCCTGGTGCTCCCAGCAACCGAACGCGCCCGCATGCGAGCTATTCCACGCCCTCTAGCTGCGTTCCCGACGAGCGCCAGATTGCGCCGCCGCTCGCGCTCGTCGCCGGCGCCATTCCGATGACCAAATGGTCACGGGGACGGGCCTGTTGCACTCGTCGTGTCGCGCAGCTCCTTCCCAGCCTTTCCTTTTGCCCCGTAGCGCGCTGCTACTCCGTTTCCAACTACGGCCGAACTCCGGCGTCCGCCGCGATGCTCGCCGCCGTCGCTACACGCCGTCTCCGGCGACGCCACCGCCACGGTTGGACGCGGCGTTGAACGCCCGTTCGAAAGAACCTACCCACGGCTCGAACCGAGCTCTGTAGCGCAAATCCGAGCGGCTCCGGCGACGCACCGCCGCGATTTTGGTCGCCGGCGCAACTCCGGCGCCGGCCGCCGACGTGGCTGCCACGTGGGACACCCCTGGGTCACTGCCAGTGGGTCCCACGGGCCCAGTTGACCGCGTTGACCCGAGTCAACGCGGGCACTGTTCACCCCTGTAGCTGACACGTGGGTCCCGTTCGATAATTAGACTAATTAAAGATTTAATTAATTAGAAACTAATTAGATTAACCTAATGTCTCACTGACATGTGGGGTCCACCCCCTAATTAACCCTGGTAATTAAATTAATCCACTAATTAGCCTAAACAGAGGCTGACATGTGGGTCCCACTGGACCCACATGTCATATTTGACTTAGTCAGCCGACTGTTGACTTGCTGACGTCAGCAGCACGTCATGCTGACGTCATAATTCATTTTCTGTAAATAAAAATTAATTCCAGAAATTCAAATAATCTTTAAAAATTAATAACTTTTAAACCGTAGCTCGGATCGAAAAAGTTAAAACATGAAAGTTGCTCAGAACGACGAGCCGAGTCTGATCGTGCCGTCTGTTTCTCCATCGGAACCCCCTACATAGAAGAACTCGTAACTTCGGACCCGAATCCGGCAGATGAATAGTGCACACACGTCGGATATTAAATCCCAGATTAATTCTAAAAATAACTAAAATGACTTAGATGCATATTTAGGCAACCCTGCACTGCATCATAGCATCACACGCACTGTATTGCATTTGTTTGCATTATGTTTACCTGTTTCTTCCCCCTCTTCTCTCTCGGTAGACCCCGACGTTGACGTAGCTCCCGAGGCAGACGCCGCACAGGAGTACGACTACGTCCCCGACGATACTACTGAAGACCTTGCCCTTGCCCCCGAGCAAACAGGCAAGCACCCCCATTTTGAGCATGCCTATATCGCCTACTCTCTTCTCTCTTATGCTTGCATTAGAACTGCTGTTGCTACTGTTTCCTATATCTGTTGCATAGCCTGTTTATTGTAACCTGCCTTGCTACCTTACTGGTTATCCTAGACTGCTTAGTATAGGCTGGGTAGAGACACGACAGAGACCCCCCCCCTTGATCCCGACTGCCCTGCTGGACATCAGAAGACCCGACCATCGGGATTGAAGACTAGACCCTGGCACCGCACCTCACTTCCCCTTAGTTGCCGACACTACTGGGTTACCATCGAGTGCCGAGGGTGATACCTCATCAGCACTTCTGATGTTAACCTTGTAGGTTAGTTACTCGGTCGTGGTAAGCGAGGGTGATTCCTCCTACACCACCCCCGATAACGACGTCGTCGCGCAACTCCTCAAATGTGGACCTCGAGGGTGAATCCTCCTTCGTTCACCTTGATGATAACATCAGGTGGGGTTCCATCGAGGGTGATTCCTCAGGGCTCCCCTGGTGTCAGACACACAGTTACTGTTGATAAGTGGGCTTGCACTAAACCATGTTACTAAAGACGGGTCGGCCCTGAGGGGTACCCGCGCGAGCTTATTGCGAAGTGATGTGGAGTCGGGTTGACCTGGATGGTGCCCGCGAGATAACTATGAGGCGTGGCCGGGCATTCTTAGCCCTTGCCGCAAGTCCTCGAGACGGGGCGACGGGGTCACATCGATCGTGAGTCTCTGCTCGTTTCCGCGCGCTCCTAATCCACTACGGTTTGGATATTTGATCCGAGGGGCCTCTGGCCCGATAGCACTAACCATCACGTGGGCATAGTATGGGCGTTCTGCGTCGTATACTTCAGCCGAAGCTTAATGGACGTCAGCGACTGAGCGGCGCGCGCTGGATTGGACTGGTTACGCAACCGCGCTTGTATTAAGGGGTTGCTAGGTCTGCTTCCGGCCGCCCACGCAACGCGCAGGAGTTCCCGGGGCGATGGCCCAAGACCCTTGGGGGCATAGGTTTAGTCCGGCGTGCTGACCTCTCTGTTAAGTATTTGGTCGGGTTGCGGCGTGTTGCTTAGCCGAGGCCGGGCATGACCAAGAAAAGTGTGTCCGGCCGGAGTTAAGCGAGCGTGGTGGGTAAGTTGGTGCACCCCTGCAGGGAAGAAACTTCTATCGATAGCCTGTCCTACGGTAACGGACACTCGGAGTTGTATCCCGATCGGTACAACTAGAACTTGTGATGAGAACTGGATAGTACGGCTCTGGGATTGCTTTCTCGCGGGGGTCGAGAAAGGATCTCAGGTCGAGGTTGATGATGTTACTGATACTACTTTTAGTTATGTTCATCTGCTCTCTTCTGATGCTGCAAGATTGTTGAAGACTGATGAAGATGCTAGTCTTCGATAGGACTAGGCTTCTCCCTCTATTCTGGCATTTCTGCAGCCCAGTCCACATATACAGCCCCCTTTTGAAAATGTTGCATACGTAGTGTAGATCCTTGCTTGCTGAGTACTTCGGATGAGTACTCACGTTTGCTTTATTTTCTTTTTCCCCCATATTCCATTTGATGCCACCAGACGACGGAGCCCCTGAGCCAGAAGCCCCAACCGACGACCAGTACTACTACCCGCCTGGCGAGTACTATTACTACGAGGAGCCGTTCGACGACCAGGAGTAGGATCGGAGGGTCCAGGGCAGGAGGCCTACGCCTTTCGATCGTAGTATTTTATTTTACCCCGCCTCTGTGAAGGCCTAATTCTCTCTATGTAATATATCTGTACCCAGATATCTAATGCTTCCGCTGACGCTTGTATGCCATCGAGCTATGTATTCGAGCCCTCGAGGCCCTGGCTTGTAATATTAAGCTTGTATGACTTTATTTATGTTTTAGAGTTGTGTTGTGATATCTTCAAGTGAGTCCTTAGGCTTGATCGTGCGCATTTGCGTGTATGATTAGTGCACGATTAAGCCGGGGTCGTCACATGTTCTTAGGTTCCTTTTTAGAGAAAAGACATCAGCCGAGCCCGAGATGGGGCTCAAGCCTAGCCCGACTTTGAATTAACAAAGCCATCAACCGGCCAGGATTACAGAGCAAACAGAACCAAAGAGAGAAAATACAACACGGCAAGATACATAGGCGCTGGAAAGCAGCTAACAGAGCCTCAAATGCTACAAGCTAGAAGGATACAGAACTGAAAAGCACACAGCTGAAGATAGTGAGGCCCTCCTCCGAGAACGAAGCACCAGGGAACTAGGACCATGCGGAATAGAGGAGAAGAGATGACCGGCATCACAGGGAGTGTGGTCACCAACAGCTACGGACCCCGGCACGGCACAACCATTCAATTCCATCCCCGAAGGAGGCCACAACCCCCTCGCCTAGCTCGATAGGCGCCGCACCGTCGGAAGATGGAGCCGTTCCACCTAGAACAAGAATGGTTGCCGCCGGAGGATAGCCACATAGAGAGGATCCACACACTCCTGACGAGCCGCCACAGCTTCCCTCAAGCAGAATTGCCCACGGCCCGGCCGCAGAGGAGGGATAGCATCAAGCTTGGACGAAGAGGACACAGCGCAGCCGCCGCCAACCGCACCCCAATAGTGCTCACCATCCAGACAGCTCCCAAAGGCGGCGCCTTCAAGAAGGAGAGCGACGCCGAGGAGCGCCGCCGCCGCCCAGCGAGGTTTGGGTTTTCACCCGGGAGGCTAGAGGACGGTGGATGGAGGAAGCAGACCTGACAAACGCCTCCAAGGAGGAAGAACGGCGCCCGCGGGCGCAGTCGTCGTCGCTGCCAGCCATGGCCGGCCATGGATTTCTCCTGGTCAGGCTCCAAACCACCATCCCACCCGCAGAACAGAGGTCGGAGATCGAAAAGAAGACCTGGACCCGGATCTGGAGTGGAGGATCGCACCAAGTCGGGGAAGGAAGGGGCGGTTAGATCTGATGCCGCCGGCCGCTAGGCCCGCGCCAGGTCCATGCCCACCGGTGCCCCGCCGTCCACACGGCCAGGAACACCACCACCACGCCCGCGCCACCGCTCGCCGCATAGCCGGTGGCGCCACTCCGACCGAGGCCGCCGCCTCAGATCCCGCGGCCTCCTGCGAGAGAGCAGAGCGGCAGAAGCCCCGCCGCCACCTTCCTCGGCGGCACCCCGGGCTTGCCCGGCAGCAGCCTCAAGCGGCGGCGAGGGAGGAGGGAGACGGGGAGGGGGGCTCACGACGATCTAGGGTTTCGCCCCCCGAGTTGCCCAGACAGGGCGGCGCGGGGGTGTGTTTGGGCGGGGAGGGGGGGGGGGGGGGGGGGGGGGGGGGGGCGGGTGGGCGAGCTGTGTTCTTAGGGTCCTAAAATTGTAATGCAAGTGTTCTGAGTTTTCATGTCCATGAATTGATAATGTTTCATGCTCTGTTTGCACATCAATATTAGGCATTTCTATAATGAACATACTTATCATTTTCATTTTCTAGGCGATTCAAACGGGCTCTCGTATTTTATTTCTTTAACAAAATCAACACCAAAGATTCGAACGGGCTCTTCTTTGGACGCGGCGTGCCGCCGCGCTTCTGACTGCTAGTACGAATTAAACGACTACAAATGTTTTACAATTTCGTTGGAAGGCGCCACTGACCCCCGTCCACCGGCTACGAGAAAAGGTAGGCCGGAATCGATAGTCAGGACTAAGGTCCAAGGCGATGGCGCCCGGGCCACTTAACCCTTTGAGGGTCCTGGAGCACTGCCAGGTCTCGCCGTCGCCGTCGCCACCGGCCGGGAAGCCATGGGCGCTGCCGCTCACATTCTTCGACCTCGTCTTCTGGGACGTCCCGCCCGTGCAGCGCCTCTTCTTCTACGACAACGCTGACCTCCTCGGCGCCCCCGAGTTCCTCCTCCACAAGCTGCCCCTGTTCGAGGAGTCCCTGGCCGCCGCGCTGCACCACTTCTATCCCTTGGCCGGGACGCTGGTGTGCAGCATACCGGAGGCCGGGCCACCCCAGGTCGTGATCTCGGACGGAGACTCTGTCCGCCTGACGGTTGCGGTCGGCGGCGACGACTTCCAGGAACTCGCCGGCGACCGCGCGCGCGACACCGCGAGGCTCCGTCCGCTGTTGCCTTCCCTGCCGAAACATGGCGACGGCGGTGGTTCTCGATGCAGCACTCAGGACGTCTTTGCCGTCCAGCTCACCGTGTTCCCTCACGCCGGTTTGTGCATTGGCACGACGCTACACCACGCCGTGGCCGACGGTTCCAGCTACGTGCACTTCATGAGGACGTGGGCCGCCATCCACCGCCTCGGCCCCGAGTGCGGCGGGAAGTGGGCCGCGGTGGACGCGCCCCCGCTGTTCGACCGCAGCGTCGTGCGAGACGATAACGGGCTCCGCGAGGTGTTTCTCCGCGACCACCGGGCTCTGGCGGCGGCCGGCGGCAAGCGGCTCCACGACTGGGACCTCAGTCAACGTCCGGGCGCCGCTGACCTTGCGACGTTCCGGTTCACGGACAAGCTTCTCCGTGGGCTCGGAAGGCAGGTGGAGTCCGAGACCTCGGCGCGGCGGTGCTCGCCGTACGCGCTGGCGTGCGGTGCGGCGTGGGCAGGCATCGTGCACGCGCGCGGCAGCAGCGCCAGCTTCGGGTTCGTGACCGGGTGCAAACCCCGCGCGACCCCGCCGGTACCGGCAAACTATTTCGGCAACTGCCTGGGGCTCTGCCGCGTGGGGAAGGAGGAGGAGGCGAAGCTGAGCGGCTGCCTCACCGCGGCCGCGGCCTCGGCGGCGATCTGGCGGGCGATCAAGGGGCTCACGGAGCAGGGGCGGGTGTTCCGGGACGCGCGCGGATGGGTGCGGCTGGTGCGGGAGTACGCGTCGGCGCGCGCGGTGACCGTGGCCGGGTCACCGAAGCTGGGCGTGTACGCGGCGACGGATCTCGGAGCGCCGTGGGGACGGCCCCGGAAGGTGGAGATCGTCTCGGTGGAGCGGACGGGCGCGCTGGCGCTGGCGGAGAGCGGCCGCGACGGGGACGGCGGCATCGAGGTCGGGCTGGCGCTGCCGCGCGGCGAGATGCAGGCGTTCCGCTTGTTCTACCTCGACCTGGTTGCCACAGCGTCGTCGTACGAAGCAGCGAACTGACAGCGGCAAGGTGTGACGGCGTACGTTGGGACTCGTCGATCATTGTTTGTCGGACGGCCGCCGCAGCTGTTTGCTAAGTAACGTTCAAATATATTTTTAAGGATGTCACATCTGAGTTCTTAGCCATTGGATCTATTCTACAGTAAATATCGTGCAGAGTTAGATTGGCACCGTGCGCGTCCCTCGTTGCTAATAGTGCACGTCGCTTTCGCTCCCTCGGGCGTTGCCTTTTTCCTTTTCATTTAGGGCTTGCTTTTTTTCCTTTTTTTTTTGAGGGCTTGCTTTTTTCCTTTTGTTGGTCCAACCTCTCGTGCATGGGCCGGCTGTCTTCTTTTTTGTCTTTTCTACATTGTGTTGTAAGAATTAGGAGAGACTATCTGTTTTTAGGCTCATATAATGTGTATGATACTAGTCGGTTTCGTTCATGATTTTTTTTTTGTCCCGTTCATGATTTGTTTTTAGTACGGAAAACACTTTTTGATCTGTGCAAACATTATTAAAATTTGGATGTTTTATTTATGAGGCACTGCTATGCGTCCGCCGACAGATGTACTGAAATTATCCGTCGCCTGGACAACCGTTGGATCCCTGAGCCGTTAGCCGTTCGATCTAGTGTGCGTGTCCCACATTCCCCCTCATTATTCCTGCAACATGCGCGGTGTTGCAGAAACAAGACAACAAACTTGCCCCCGGTCCCGACAAAGCTGCGCCCAGCGCGGCGCCGCCGCCAACCCGCCCCCAAAATCAGCCCGCCGCCGGCGTGCAGGAGCTAAATTGAACCCTCTGCAACACCATGGCGCACCATATCGCGCGTCAGATGGTTGGATGAGACACAAATCAAGCTCACCGAGGGGCCCTGCTTGGAGAACAGGCGCGGCCTCTACTCCAGCATGACGGCGACGAGCTCCCACGCCGGACACTCCTTTGACGATTTCTGCAACTGAAGCTATGTTTCTGAAACATGCGTCGTGTTGCAATGCTTGGCCTCGTACGCTCTAACATCGTGCGCTCCTCCAACACTTTCTACAACCGGGGCTATGTTTCCGAAGCAAGACCCCTGTTGCAGAAGAAAAATATCTTCGCTGCAAAACCATTTTTTCTTAAACAAGACCTTTGTTGCAGAAACTTTCTAAAACTAGACCCTGTTGCTGAAAAAAAACTTCACAACTGAATTGTTTTTTTATTTCTGAAACAAGATCTCTGTTGCAGAAACCTTCTGAAACAATACGGTCGTTGCAAAAATATTGGCTGCACAGGACATGTGGCCAACGTGAGCACTCGATCAAGATTGATCCAACGGCTACGCAGGCGGCGGACGCTGCGCGTGCATCCTTCGGCTGAAGGATAGCGTTTTCCTTTATTTATGTGAACACTTATTGTAATTTATGTTTTTTTAAATTAATGAACATTTAAAAATATTTGAATATTTTTCAAATCGTATTTGTTAAATCTCATAAAGATTCTAACAATGTCTTATCTAAGTTGTGATTTGTCCGATCTATTTTATTGTAATCATTGCTCGAACTTGATTCCGTTTCATTTGTCATGTGCATCCCGCATCGCCGCGATGTCCAGTTGTTGGCCGGTTTTCATTAGGCCTTTTTTGTTCAGCCTCTGTTTTATTACAATTTTCATGGGCTCTTTTTGTTGTTTGTCAACTTCACTCTTAACTTGCAACCGGGCCAATCTTTTTTTACTCAGTTGCAAGTCCACTATTAACTTGAAGTTTTGTCTGGCTTTTTTTATCTCTAGTTGTAAGTCCACTCTTGACTCCCAACTGGGCTCGATATTTTCTTTTGTATTGCAACTGGGCCTGACTCTTTGTTTTTGTATTAATTACAAGTCCACCCTCACCTTATAACCGGGTCTGGCTATTTTTTACGTATCACTTGTAAGTCCACCATGAACTTGCAACTAGGGGTTAACTTTTTTGTCCTAGTTTCAAATCAACCATCGACTCACTATTGAGCTCTTGATCTTTTTTTGTCGCAGTTGCAAGTCAACCAACGACTGCAACTTTTCTCGACCATTTCTTTCCATCCTAGTTGCAAGTCTAGCATTGACATGCAACTAGGCCCTTGATCCTTTTTTGCCCCAGTCCAACCTTGACTTGCAACTGGGCCCGACATTTTTTAACTTAACTGTAAGTCAACTCTCGCCTTGCAACTGACCTTGATGTTTCATTTGTATCACAAATGGCCCCAGATTTTTCGCATTAGTAGCAAGTCACACCCTCAACTTGGAACTAGGCCTGAATTTTTTCGCCTCAACTACAAGTCAACCATCGACTCGCAACTAGGGTGACTTTTTTGTACCAGTTTGCAAGTCAGCCATTAACTTGCAACTGGGCACACCTTTTTTTTATCCGAGTTGCAAGAAAACCATCAACTCATAAGTGGGATCTTGATTTTTTTTTGCCACAGTTGCAAGTCAACCAACGACTCGCAATTGGGCCCGACCCTTTTTTCGTCCCAGGTGGAAGTCCATCATTGAGTTACAAATACACCCTTGGCTCGCAACTGGGCCCGATGTTTTTTTACCCAATTACAGTCCACCATCGACTCACAACTCAACTCGAACCTTAGTTTACACCAGTTGCAAATCTATAATCGACCCGCAACTGGGACACGTCATACTTTTTTGTACTTGCCCCAGTTGCAACTCAACCATCGACTCGCAACTAGGGGGGACGTATGTTTGTAAGGGCAAGTTGCAAGTCAACCATTGACTCACAACTAGCGGGGACATATCTTTGTAGCGGCCCCAACTGCAAGTCAGCCATCGGCTCGCAACTGGGAAGCGTCATACATTTTTGTAGTGGCCCCAGTTGCATGTCAACCATCTACACGCAACTGGGGTGGGGGGCATATGTTTATAGGGGCCCAGTTGCAAGTCAACCATGGACTCGCAACTAGGGGGACGCATGTTTGTAGGGTCTCGGTTGCAAGTCAACCATTGACTCGCAACTAGGGGACGTATGTTTTGTAGGGGGGCAGTTGCAAGTCAAACATCGACTCACAACTTGGGGGCGCATGTTTGTAGGGGCCCCAGTTGCAAGTCCATTATCGACTCGCAACTAGGATGCCTCGTACTTTTTTATAGTGACCCCAGTTGCATGTCAACCATCAACTCACAAATGGGGGGGGGGGGGGGCTATGTTTGTAGGGGTCCAGTTGCAAGTAAACCATCGACTCGCAACTAGGGAGCGTATGTTTGTAGGGCCCTCAGTTGCAAGTCAACCATTGACTCGCAACCAGGGGGCGTATGTTTGTAGGGGCTCAGTTGCAAGTTAACCATCGACTCAAAACTAAGGGGGGCGCATGTTTGTAGCGGCCAATTGCAAGTCAACCATCGACTCACAAGTGGGATGCGTCGTACTTTTTTGTAGTTTCCCCAATTGCCAGCCAACCATCGATTCGCAACCAGGGGGCGTATGTTTGTAGCGGCCTTAGTTACAAGTCAGCCATCGACTCGCAACTGGCACACGTCGTACTTTTTTGTAGTGGCCCCAGTTGCATGTGAACCATCGACTCGCAACTAGGGGGGCATATGTTTGTAGGGGCCTAGTTGCAAGTCAACCACTATCGGTTCTATATCCGGCATATCTCGTAATAGGGGTCCTAAGCTAGGCGTCTTGGAGCGATGGTAACATGGACACATGATTTTACCCAGGTTCGGGCTCTCTCGAAGAGATAATACCCTACGTCCTGCTTTTGATTGCATTGATATGGGTGTAGTACAGAGTACATGTGTCTGCCACGAGATTGTTCTAATGAATATCAGATCCCCTATTAACTAGCCTGACCTCGGTTTATATAATGTACCGGAGGCCTAGGGTTTAGGAGAGTCCTCGTCTTGGGCACCAAGTCTTGTGGAGTCTTCCTTGTATGCGTCATGGGTTGCCCGAAGTGGCCCATGAGTGAACCGCCATGGGGTCCTCAGCCCGATCCACCTGGTCGGTTGTCGATGTGATGAGTACCCCCTAGTCCAGGACCCCATCAGTAGCCCCCTGAACCAGTCTTCAAGTTAGGGACGCTCCCCGGTTCTTCCAAACTGTTCTTTGTCTTCGGTTGTCGGTCTTGAAAACTGGTTCAACAAACCTTCCCATCTTTGATCTTGAGGATTGCCGAGCTAAATCTAAAGTGTTCTCACGTCGGGCATGTTGGGGAACATTGCATGGGAAACAAAAAAATTCCTACGCTCTCCAAGATCCAATCTAGGAGATGACCATCTACGAGAGGAGAGATTGGATCTACATACCCTTGTAGATCGCTAAACGGAAGCATTAAGAAACACGGTTGATGTAGTCGAACGTCTTCCCGATCCAATCATGATCCGTCTTGCGAACTCCGATCCAAGTGCTGAACGGATGGCACCTCCGCGTTCAACACACGTACGGCTTGATGATGCCGTCAGCTCCTCGATCCAGCGAGCGATGGTAAAGTAGTAGCTCAAGTCCTCCGGCAGCACGACGGCGTGGTGGCGGTGGTGGCGGCGGAACCTCAACAGAGCTTCGCTAAGCACTACGGAGAGGAAGAGGGATAAGAGGGAGAGGAGGGGCAGCGCCGTGGCGTAGAAGGGTGCGGCTGCCCTCTCTCTACCTCTCTTTACCCATATAAACAAGATCCAGATATAATGTTCATGCTCAATGCAGGCACTAAATAACAATTATTCAGGTTCATCACTAATCCCGATGGTAATCGAAGAGCGAGCGTGCCGACGGCGATCACATCAACCTTGGAACCATTTCCCACGCACATCGTCACTTCGTCCTTTGCCAGCCTCCGTCTATTCCATAGTTCCTGCTTTGAGTTGCAAATGTGAGCAACCGAACCGGTATCAAATACCCAGGCACTACAACAAGAGTTGGTAAGGTACACATCAATAACATGTATATCATATATACCTTTGTTGATGTTGGCCCCCTTCTTGTCGGCCAGATAATTGGGGCAGTTCCGCTTCCAGTGGCCAGTTCCCTTGCAATAGAAGCACTCAGTCTCCGGCTTGGGTCCAGCCTTGGGTTTCTTCATGGGAGGAGCAACTGCTTTGCCACCTTTCTTGAAGTTTCCCTTCTTTCCCTTGCCTTTCTTGAAACTAGTGGTTTTATTCACCATCAACACTTGATGCTCCTTCTGGATATCTGACTCAGCGACTTTTAGCATCCCGAATAGCTCGGAGACTGACTTGTTCATCCCTTGCATGTTATAGTTCAACACAAAGCTCTTGTAGCTAGGTGGTAGCGATTGAAGAACTCTGTCAGTGACTGCCTCTGGCGGGAGCTCAACTCCCAACTCAGCCAGACGGTTGTAGTACCCAGACATTCTGAGTATGTGCTCACTGACAGACCCATTCTCCTCCATCTTGTAGGCATAGTACTTATCGGAGGTCTCATACCTCTCGATCCGGGCATTCTTCTCAAAGATAAACTTCAACTCCTGGAACATCTCATATGCTCCATGATGTTCAAAACGCCTTTGAAGTCCCGGCACTAAGCCATACAGCATGGCGCACTAAACTATTGAGTAGTCATCAACACGCGACTGCCAGGCGTTCACAATGTCCACAGTCGCTGGAGGGGATGGCGCACCAAGCGATGCATCAAGGACATAAGCCTTTTGGGCAGCCGTGAGGATAATCCTCAGATTATGGGCCCATTCCACAAAGTTACTTCCATCATCTTTTAGCTTAGCTTTCTCTAGGAACGCATTAAAATTCAGGGGAGCTACTGCGCGAGCCATTGATCTACAATGTAAATTTGCAAAGATAACTTAGACCACTGTTCATGATAAATGAGTATAATTAATCATATTACCTAAGAACTCCCACTCAAATCAACATTCCTCTGGTTGTCCGAGTGTAACATGATCCAAATTCACCAACCTAAGTCCGATCATCACGTGAGATCAGGTGGTTTCAATGGTGAACATCTCCATGTTGATCATATCAACTATATGACTCGTGTTAAACCTTTCGGTCTCTTGTGTTCCGAGGCCATGTCTGTACATGCTAGGCTCGTCAAGTTTAACCCAAGTGTTCTGCATGTGCAACACTGGCTTGCACCCGTTGTATGTGAACGTAGAGTCTATCACACCCGATCATCACGTGGTGCTTCGAAACGACGAACTTTCGCAACGGTGCACACTTGGGGAGAACACAATTTTATCTTGAAATTTTAGTGAGGGATCACCTTATAATGCTACCGTCGTCCTAAGCAAAATAAGATGCATAAAAGGATTAACATCACATGCAAATCATAAGTGACATGATATGGCCATCAACTCGTGCTTTTGATCTCCATCTCCAAAGCACCGGCATGATCTCCATCGTCACCGGCATGACACCATGATCTCCATCATCGTGTTGCCATCGGGGTTGTCACGCCAATCATGCTTCTACTACTATTGCTACCGTTTAGCGATAAAGTAAAGCATTACATAGCGCTTAATGATTGACACGCAGGTCATACAATAATTAAAGACAACCCTATGGCTCCTGCCGGTTGCCGTATGCATCGACATGCAAGTCGATATAAACTATTACAAACATGATCATCTCATACATCAAATATATTTCATCATGTCTTTGGCCATATCATATCACAACATACCCTGCAAAAACAAGTTAGACGTCCTCTAATTGTTGTTGCATGTCTTACGTGGTTGCTATGGGTATCTAGCAAGAACGATTCTTACCTACGCAAAGCCACAACGGTGATATGCAAGTTTCTATTTAACCTTCTACAAGGACCGCCTTTGTCGAATCCGATTCAACTAAGGTGGGAGAGATAGACACCCGCCAGCCATCTTTATGCAACAAAGTCACATGTCTGTCGATGGAACCGGTCTCATGTACGTGGACATGTAAAGTTGGTCCGGGCCGCTTCATCCCACAATACCGCCGAATCAAGAAAAGACCAAGGAAGGAAGCAATCTGAATATTAACGCCCACAAACTCCTTTGTGTCCTACTCGTGATGGCATCTACGCATAGACCTAGCTCATGATGCCACTGTTGGGGAACGTTGCATGGGAAACAAAAAATTTCCTACACTCACCAAGATCCAATCTAGGAGATGACCATCTACGAGAGGAGAGATTGGATCTACATACCCTTGTAGATCGCTAAGCGGAAGCGTTAAGAAACGCGGTTGATGTAGTCGAACGTCTTCGCGATCCAATCACGATCCGTCCCGCGAACTCCGATTTAAGTGCCGAACGGATGGCACCTCCGCGTTCAACACACGTACGGCTTGATGACGCCTTCACCTCCTCGATCCAGTGAGCGATGGTAAAGTAGTAGCTTGAGTCCTTCGGCAGCACGACGACGTGGTAGCGGTGGTGGTGGCGGAATCTCAGCAGAGCTTTGCTAAGCACTACGAAGAGGAAGATGGATACGAGGGAGAGGAGGGGGCAGCGCCGTGGCGTAGAAGGGTGCGACTGCCCTCTCTCTACCTCTCTATATATAGGGGGAAGGGGGAGAGGGGGCGCACCTAGGGGATCCCATCTAGGGCCGGCGGCCACAAGAGGCAAACCCTAGATGGGTTTTCCCCCTAGGAGACTTGGCCCCCAAGCCAAAGTGGTGGAAAGCCCTAGGGGGCGTCCCCAACCCTCCTGGTTACGTGAGATGTTGTGAGGGGGGCACTCAGCCCCTTACTAGGCTGGTTTGCCCCCCTCCCCTTGGCCCATAGGGACCCACAACACTTGCCGGGCCCCCCCGAAACTCCTTTCGGTGACACTAGTCATCACTCGGTACCCCCGGAACAATTTCGGACTCCAATACCCTTCGTCCAATATATCAATCTTCACCTTCGGTAACCACCATAATGACACAACTACACTTATATCGTCACCAAACGTTAAGTGTGTAGACCCTGCAGGTTCGAGAACTATGCACACATGACCGAGACACCTCTACGGTTAATAACCAATAGCGGGACCTGGATGCCCATATTGGTTCCTACACATTCTACGAAGATCTTATCGGTCAAACCTCGATGTCAAGGATTCAGCTAATCCCGTATGTAGTTCCCTTTGTCTATCGGTATGTTACTTTCCCGAGATTCGATCGTCGGTATCTCCATACTGATACATCCATTTTGCATCATGCTTTTATATCAATATTTATTTCATTATGGGATGTTACTACACATTATATCACAATACTTATGCCTTTTCTCTCTTAATTTACAAGGTTTACATGAAGAGGGAGAATGCCGGCAGCTGGAATTCTGGACTTGAAAAGGAGCAAATATTAGAGACCTATGCTGCACAACTCCAAAAGTCCTGAAACTTCACGGGGAGTCATTTTGGAATTAATAAAAAATATTGGGCGAAGAAAGCACCATAGAGGGGCCACCTGCCATCCACAAGGGTGGAGGGCGCGCCCTACCCCCCTAGGCGCGCCCTTCGGTCTTGTGGGCCCCCTGGCAGGCCCCCGACGCCCATCTTCTGCTATATGGTGTCTTTTGCCCTGGAAAAAATAAGGAGGAAGCTTTCGGGATGAAGCGCCGCCGTCTCGAGGTGGAACTTGGGCAGAACCAATCTAGGGCTCCTGCGGAGCTGTTCTGCCGGGGAAACTTCCCTCCGGGATGGGGAAATCGAAGCCATCGTCATCACCAATGATCCTTTCATTGAGAGGGGGTCAATCTCCATCGACATCTTCACCAGCACCATCTCCTCTCAAACCCTAGTTCATCTCTTGTATCCGATCTTTGTCTCAAAACCTCAGATTGGTACCTGTGGGTTGCTAGTAGTGTTGATTACTCCTTGTAGTTGATGCTAGTTGGTTTATTCGGTGGAAGATCATATGTTCAGATCCTTAATGATAATTAATACTCCTCTGATTATGAACATGAATATGCTTTGTGAGTAGTTACGTTTGTTCCTGAGGACATGGGAGAAGTCTTGTTATAAGTAATCATGTGAATTTGGTATTCGTTCGATATTTTGATGAGATGTATGTTGTCTTTCCTCTAGTGGTGTTATGTGAACGTCGACTACATGACACTTCACCATGATTTGGGCCTAGGGGAAGGCATTGGGAAGTAATAAGTAGATGATGGGTTGCTAGAGTGACAGAAGCTTAAACCCTAGTTTATGTGTTGCTTCGTAAGGGGCTGATTTGGATCCGTATCATGCTATGGTTAGATTTATCTTAATTCTTCTTTCGTAGTTGCGGATGCTTGCAAGAGGGGTTAATCATAAGTGGGAGGCTTGTACAAGGAAGGGCAGCACCCAAGCACCGGTCCACCCACATATCAAATTATCAAAGTAACGAACGCGAATCATATGAGCATGATGAAAACTAACTTGACAACAATTCCCATGTGTCCTCGGGAGCGCTTTGCTTTATATAAGAGTTCGTTCAGGCTTGTCCTTTGCTACAAAAAGGATTGGGCCACCTTGCTGCACCTTGTTTACTTTTGTTACTTGTCAGCCGTTACGAATTATCTTATCACACAGCTATTTGTTACCGATAATTTCAGTGCTTGCAGAGAATACCTTGCTGAAAACCGCTTGTCATTTCCTTCTGCTCCACGTTGGGTTCGACACTCTTACTTATTGAAAGGACTACGATAGATCCCCTATACTTTTGGGTCATCAAGACTCTTTGCTGGCGCCGTTGCCGGGGAGTGAAGCACCTTTGGTAAGTGGGATTTGGTAAGGAAACATTTATATAGTGTGCTGAAATTTACTGTCACTTGTTACTATGGAAAGTAATCCTTTGAGGGGCTTGTTCGGGGTATCTTCACCCCGACCGGAAGAGCAAAGAGTTGCCCCTGAACCTACTGCACCTACTGAAAATATTTATTATGAAATTCCTTCGGGTATGATAGAGAAACTGCTAGCTCATCCTTATACAGGAGATGGAACATTACATCCTGATATGCATCTAATCTATGTGGATGAAGTTTGTGGATTATTTAAGCTTGCAGGTTTGCCCGAGGATGAAGTCAAGAAGAAGGTCTTCCCTTTATCTTTGAAGGAGAAGGCATTGACATGGTATAGGCTATGTGATGATATTGGATCATGGAACTACAACCGATTGAAATTGGAATTTCATCAGAAGTTTTATCCTATGCATCTGGTTCATCGTGATCGATTATATATATAATTTTTGGCCTCGTGAAGGAGAAAGTATCGCTCAAGCTTGGGGGAGGCTTAAGTCAATGTTATATTCATGCCCCAATCATGAGCTCTCAAGAGAAATTATTATTCAAAAAATTTATGCTCGGCTTTCTCATAATGATCGATCCATGCTCGATACTTCTTGTACTGGTTCTTTTATGAAGAAGGATATTGAATTCAAATGGGATTTATTGGAAATAATTAAATGCAACTCTGAAGATTGGGAACTCGATGAAGGTAAGGAGTCAGGTATAAACCTTAAGTTTGATTGTGTTAAATCTTTTATGGATACCGATGCTTTTCATGATTTTAGCACTAAATATGGACTTGACTCTGAGATAGTAGCTTCTTTCTGTGAATCTTTTGCTACTCATGTTGATCTCCCTAAGGAGAAGTGGTTTAAATATCATCCTCCCATTGAAATTAAAGTAGTAGAAACTATTAAAGTTGAAGAAGAAACTATTACTTATAATGTTGATCCTATTGTTCCTACTGCTTATATTGAGAAACCACCTTTTCCTGTTAGAATAAAGGATCATGCTAAAGCTTCAACTGTGGTTCGTAAGAGTTATACTAGAACACCTACACCCCCTGAACAAATTAAAGTTGAACCTACTATTGCTATGATTAAAGATCTCTTGGTTGATAATATTGATGGGCATGTTATTTATTTCTGTGATGAAGCTGCTAGAATTGCTTCACCGGATAGTAAGGATAAACATGGACCCGTCGTTGGCATGCCTGTTGTTTCAGTTAAAATAGGAGATCATTGTTATCATGGCTTATGTGATGTGGGTGCTAGTGTGAGTGCAATTCCTTTTACTTTATATAAAGAAATTATGAATGATATTGCACCTGCTGAGATAGAAGATATTGATGTTACTATTAAGCTTGCCAATAGAGATACTATTTCACCAATTGGGATTGTTAGAGATGTTGAAGTCTTGTGTGGGAAAATAAAATACCCTACTGATTTTCTTGTTCTTGCTTCCCCACAAGATGACTTTTGTCCCATTATATTTGGTAGACCTTTCTTAAATACTGTTAATGCTAAGATAGATTGCGAGAAAGATATTGTTACTGTCGGTCTAGGGGATATGTCTCATGATTTTAATTTCTCTAAATTTCATAGACAACCCCATGATAAAGAATTGCCTAGTAAGGATGAAATTATTGGTCTTGCTTCTATTGCCGTGCCTCCTACAGATCCTTTAGAACAATATTTGCTAGACCATGAAAATGATATGTTTATGAATGAAAGAAGGGAAATAGATGAGATATTCTTTAATCAAGGACCTGTTTTGAAACACAACTTGCCTGTTGAAATCCTTGGGGATCCTCCTCCACCCAAGGGAGATCCCGTGTTTGAGCTTAAACATTTACCTGATACTTTGAAATATGCTTATCTTGATGAAAAGAAGATATATCCTGTTATTATTAGTGCTAACCTTTCAGAGCATGAAGAAAATAAATTATTAAAAACTCTGAAGAAGCACCGTGCCGCTATTGGATATACTCTTGATGATCTTAAGGGCATTAGTCCCACTCTATGTCAGCACAAAATTAATTTGGAGCCTGATGCTAAACCAGTTGTTGATCACCAACGACAGTTAAATCCTAAGGTGAAAGAAGTAGTAAGAAATGAAATACTAAAGCTTCTGGAGGCAGGTATAATTTATCCTATTGCTGATAGTAAGTGGGTAAGTCCTGTTCATTGTGTCCCAAAGAAGGGAGGTATTACTAGTGTTCCTAATGATAAGAATGAATTGATTCCACAAAGAATTGTTACAGGTTATAGAATGGTAATTGATTTTCAAAAATTAAATAAAGCTACTAGAAAAGATCATTACCCTCTACCTTTTATTGATCAAATGCTAGAAAGACTATCCAAACATACACATTTTTGCTTTCTAGATGGTTATTCTGGTTTTTCTCAAATACCTGTGTTAAAAGATGATCAGGAAAAGACCACTTTTACTTGCCCTTTCGGTACCTTTGCTTATAGACGTATGCCTTTTGGTTTATGCAATGCACCTACTACCTTTCAAAGATGTATGACTGCTATATTCTTTGATTTTTGTGAAAAGATTGTTGAGGTTTTCATGGATGATTTCTTCGTTTATGGAACTTCTTTTGATGATTGCTTAAGCAACCTTGATCGAGTTTTGCAGAGATGTGAAGAAACTAATCTTGTCTTGAATTGGGAGAAGTACCACTTTATGGTTAATGAAGGTATTGTCTTGGGGGCATAAAATTTCTGAAAGAGGTATTGAAGTTGATAAAGCTAAAGTAGATGCTATTGAAAAGATGCCGTGTCCTAAAGATATCAAAGGTATACGAAGTTTCCTTGGTCATGCTGGTTTCTATAGGAGGTTTATTAAAGACTTCTCTAAAATTTCTAGGCCTCTCTCTAATCTCTTGCAAAAAGATGTTCCTTTTGTTTTTGATGATGATTGTGTAGAAGCATTTAAAATACTTAAGAAAGCCTTGATCTCCGCACCTATTGTTCAGCCACCTGATTGGAATTTACCCTTTGAAATTATGTGTGATGCTAGTGATTATGCTGTTGGTGCTGTTCTAGGGCAAAGAGTTGATAAGAAATTGAATGTTGTTCATTATGCTAGTAAAACTCTAGACAGTGCCCAGAGAAATTATGCTGCTACTGAAAAATAATTTTTAGCAGTTGTCTTTGCTTGTGATAAGTTCAGATCTTATATTGTTGATTCCAAAGTAACTGTTCACACTGATCATGCTGCTATTAAATATCTTATGGAAAAGAAAGATGCTAAACCTAGACTTATTAGATGGGTTCTCTTGTTACAAGAATATGATTTGCATATTATAGATAGAAAGGGAGCTGAGAACCCCGTTGCAGACAACTTGTCTAGGTTAGAAAATGTTCTTGATGACCCACTGCCTATTGATGATAGCTTTCCTAATGAACAATTAGCTGTCATAAATGCTTCTCGTAATACTCCATGGTATGCTGATTATGCTAATTACATTGTTGCTAAATTTATACCACCTAGTTTCACATACCAGCAAAAGAAAAAGTTTTTCTATGATTTAAGACATTACTTTTGGGATGACCCACACCTTTATAAAGAAGGAGTAGATGGTGTTATTATACGTTGTGTACCTGAGCATGAACAGGAACAGATCCTACGCAAGTGCCACTCCGAGTCTTACGGAGGACACCACGCTGGAGATAGAACTACACATAAGGTATTGCAATCCGGTTTTTATTGGCCTACTCTCTTCAAGGATGCTCGTAAGTTTGTCTTGTCTTGTGATGAATGCCAGAGAATTGGCAATATTAGTAGACGTCAGGAAATGCCTATGAATTATTCACTTGTTATTGAACCATTTGATGTTTGGGGCTTTGATTATATGGGACCTTTTCCTTCCTCTAATGGGTATACACATATTTTAGTTGCTGTTGATTACGTTACTAAGTGGGTAGAAGCTATTCCATCTAGTAGTGCTGATCATAACACTTCTATTAAGATGCTTAAAGAAGTTATTTTTCTGAGGTTTGGAGTCCCTAGATATTTAATGACTGATGGTGGTTCACATTTTATTCATGGTGCTTTCCGTAAATTGCTTGCTAAGTATGATGTTAACCATAGAATTGCATCTCCATATCATCCTCAGTCTAGCGGTCAAGTAGAATTGAGCAATAGAGAGATTAAATTGATTTTGCAAAAGACTGTTAATAGATCTAGAAAGAATTGGTCTAAGAAACTTGATGATGCATTATGGGCTTATAGAACTGCCTATAAAAACCCTATGGGTATGTCTCCATATAAAATGGTTTATGGAAAAGCTTGTCACTTACCTCTTGAACTAGAACATAAAGCTTATTGGGCAATAAAAGAGCTCAACTATGATTTCAAACTTGCTGGTGAGAAGAGGTTATTTGACATTAGCTCGCTTGATGAATGGAGAACCCAAGCCTATGAGAATGCCAAGTTGTTTAAAGAAAGAGTTAAAAGATGTCATGACAAAAGGATACAAAAGCGTGAGTTTAATGTAGGTGATCATGTTTTGCTATACAACTCTCGTTTAAGATTTTTTGCAGGAAAGCTGCTCTCTAAATGGGAAGGTCCTTACATTATCGAGGAGGTCTATCGTTCCGGTGCCATAAAAATCAACAACGCCGAAGGTACAAACCCGAAGGTGTTAAACGGTCAAAGAATCAAACATTATATCTCAGGTACTCCCATAAATGTTGAGACCAATATAATTGACGCCGTAACACCGGAGGAGTACATAAGGGACACTTTCCAGAACGTTTCAGACTCCGAAAAGGAATAGGTATGTGGTACGGTAAGTAAACCGACTCCAAAACATTTCCAATGATAATTTTTCTCCATTTTGTAATATTTAAAAAATTAGGAAAATTAAAAGTAGTCCAAAAGAGACACAAAGCGACCACAAGGGTGGAGGGCGCGCCCCCCTACCTTGTGGCCACCTCGTGTGCCCTCCGGACTCCGTTTTCTTGCACGATACTTCTTTTGGTCGGTAAAAATTCATTATATAAACTCCCGAAGGTTTTGACCACCGTACCACGGCCAAATCCTTTTTTTGTTTTGAGTTGTTTCTGTAGCAGATTTGGAGTAAGATGTCGTCCCAAGATTCGAAGGGAGAGAGCTATGTAGCTGATTACATTGCAGACCCCAAGGTTTATGGGGATGTGGAGCATTATGGTTGGACCACGGAGGAAGAAGAGGACTATGACCGGAAAGGAAAAGAAGAGACAAGTTCCGATGAAGAGGAAGTCCCACTACCCCAACCTGGGGACATGCACGTGGAGTTCAAAAAGTCAAGTCTTGCTAATAAAGCAAAGATACCTAAGATCGAGTTTATCCCTTTTCGTCTCTTGCAGGAAAACAAATAGGAACTATGTAAAAAGATAATAAGGCTTGAGCGGGAGATCGATGACTTAAGGGAGGAAAATTCTATCCTCAAGCGCAAGCTGAGGAAGAAGCCTGCAACATCAACAACTCCATCATCACCACCTCCGAAGAAAGTGACATAAGTACATGGGTATGGGCACTCCCCTTGGCAACTGCCAAGCTTGGGGGAGGTGCCCCGGTATCGTATCACCACCACACCTTTACTTTTATCGTTTTTCTTAGTTTGATCCTTTTGGTTATATCTTGATCTAGTAGAATAAAGTTTTAGTATGATCTAGCTTTGAGTTTTGTTTCGATCACTATCTATGTAATCGAGTCCATGAGTTATATATAATAAAGAGTAGTTTTGAGTTGAGGGCTTTGCTTTCTTGCTATGATCTTGAGGGAATTAAATAAAAGAAAGGAATAAAAAGAAATAAAAAGATTATATAATGATCTTATGGAGAGTAATGACTTCACATATAAAGAGCATGATGAATAAATTTGTTGAGAGTTGACAAACATAGTTTTGTTCATTGTTGCAATTAATAGGAAGTAATAAAGAAAGAGAGGTTTCACATATAAATATACTATCTTGGACATCTTTTGTAATTGTGAGCACTCATTAAAATATGACATGCTAAAAAGTTGATGTTGGACAAGGAAGACAACATAATGGGTTATGTTTTCTTATATCCGAATAGAAGTTATATTGTCATGGATCCTCCAACATGTTGAGCTTGCTTTCCCCTCTTATGCTAGCCAAATCCTTTGCACCAAGTAGAGATACTACCTGTGCTTCCAAACATCCCTTAAACCAGTTTTGCCATGAGAGTCCACTATACCTACCTATGGATTGAGTAAGATCCTTCAAGTAAGTTGTCATCGGTGCAAGCAATAAAAATTGCTCTCTAAATATGTATGATCTATTAGTGTGAAAAAAATAAGCTTTATACGAACTTGTGATATGGAAGAAATAAAAGCGACGGACTACATAATAAAGTTCTTTATCACAAGCGGCAATATAAAGTGACGTTCGTTTGCACTAAGATTTTGTGCATCCAACCATAAAAGCGCATGACAACCTCTGCTTCCCTCTGCGAAGGGCCTATCTTCTACTTTTATCTCCTACCCTTATACAAGAGTCATGGTGATCTTCACCTTTCCTTTTTACACTTTTTCCTTTTGGCAAGCACTATGTGTTGGAGAAAGATCCAGATATATATATATATCCGCTCGGATATTGGTTATCATAAAGTATTATTGTTGACATTACCCTTGAGGTAAAAGGTTGGGAGGCGAAACTATAAGCCCCTATCTTTCTTTGTGTCCGATTGAAGCTTTGAAACCATAAGTATCGCGTGAGTGTTAGCAATTGTGAAAGACTAAATGATAGTTGAGTATGTGGACTTGCTGAAAAGCTCTTATATTGACTCTTTCCGATGTTATGATAAATTGCAATTGCATCAATGACTGAGATCATAGTTTGTTAGTTTTCAATAAAGTTTCTGATTCATACTTTACATTGTGAATGAATTGTTACTTGAGCATAAGAAATTATATGACAATATATGTTGCAGTTCTAAAGATGATCATGATGCCCTCATGTCCGTATTTTATTTTATTGACACCTCTATCTCTAAACATGTGGACATATTTTTCGATTTCGGCTTTCGCTTGAGGACAAGCGAGGTCTAAGCTTGGGGGAGCTGATACGTCCATTTTGCATCATGCTTTTATATCAATATTTATTGCATTATGGGCTGTTATTACACATTATATCACAATACTTATGCCTTTTCTCTCTTAATTTACAAGGTTTACATGAAGAGGGAGAATGCCGGCAGCTGGAATTCTGGACTGGAAAAGGAGCAAATATTAGAGACCTATGCTGCACAACTCCAAAAGTCCTGAAACTTCACGGAGAGTCATTTTGGAATTAATAAAAAATATTGGGCGAAGAAAGCACCAAAGGGGGGCCACCTGCCATCCACAAGGGTGGAGGGCGCGCCCTACCCCTCTGGGCGCGCCCTCCGGTCTTGTGGGCCCCCTAGCAGGCCCCTGATGCCCATCTTCTGCTATATGGTGTTTTTTGCACTGGAAAAAATAAGGAGGAAGCTTTCGGGATGAAGCACCGCCGTCTCGAGGCGGAACATGGGCAGAACCAATCTAGGGCTCCGGCGGAGCTGTTCTGCCAAGGAAACTTCCCTCCGGGAGGGGCAAATCGAGAGGGGATCAATCTCCATCAACATCTTCACCAGCACCATCTCCTCTCAAACCCTAGTTCATCTTTTTATATCTGATCTTTGTCTCAAAACCTCAGATTGGTACCTGTGGGTTGCTAGTAGTGTTGATTACTCCTTGTAGTTGATGCTAGTTGGTTTATTCGGTGGAAGATCATATGTTCAGATCCTTAATGATAATTAATACTCCTCTGATTATGAACATGAATATGCTTTGTGAGTAATTACGTTTGTTCCTGAGGACATGGGAGAAGTCTTGTTATAAGTAATCATGTGAATTTGGTATTCGTTCGATATTTTGATGAGATGTATGTTGTCTTTCCTCTAGTGGTGTTATGTGAACGTCGACTACATGACACTTCACCATGATTTGGGCCTAGGGGAAGGCATTGGGAAGTAATAAGTAGATGATGGGTTGCTAGAGTGACAGAAGCTTAAACCCTAGTTTATGCATTTCTTCGTAAGGGGATGATTTGGATCCATATGTTTCATGCTATGGTTAGATTTATCTTAATTCTTCTTTCGTAGTTGCGGATGCTTGCAAGAGGGGTTAATCATAAGTGGGAGGCTTGTCCAAGGAAGGGCAGCACCCAAGCACCGGTCCACCCACATATCAAATTATCAAAGTAACGAACGTGAATCATATGAGCATGATGAAAACTAACTTGACAACAATTCCCATGTGTCCTCGGGAGCGCTTTGCTTTATATAAGAGTTCGTCCAGGCTTGTCCTTTGCTACAAAAAGGATTGGGCCACCTTGCTGCACCTTGTTTACTTTTGTTACTTGTCACCCGTTACGAATTATCTTATCACACAACTATCTGTTACCGATAATTTCAGTGCTTGCAGAGAATACCTTGCTGAAAACCGCTTGTCATTTCCTTCTGCTCCTCATTGGGTTTGACACTCTTACTTATCAAAAGGACTATGATAGATCCCCTATACTTGTGGGTCATCACATACCTAGTTCAATCTCTTTACCGGCAAGTCTCTTTACTCGTTCCGTAATACAAGATCCTGTGACTAACTCATTGGTCAGATTGCTTGCAATCTCATTGTCATGCTGTATTACCGAGTGGGCCCTGAGATACCTCTCCATCATACGGAGTGACAAAGCCCAGTCTTGACCCATGCCAACTCAACAGACACCCTCGAAGATACCTGTAGAGCACCTTTATAGTCACCCAGTTACGTTGCGATGTTTGGTACACACAAGGTACTCCTCCAGTGTCAGTGAGTTGCATGACCTCACGGTCATAGGAACATATACTTGACATGCAGAAAACAATAGCAATAAACTTGACATGATCATATGCTACATTTATAGTTTGGGTCTTGTGCATCACATCATTCTCCTAATGATGTGATCCTGTTATCAAATGACAACTCATGTCCATGGCTAGGAAACCATAGCCATCTTTGATCAACGAGCTAGTCCGGTAGAGGCTTACTAGGGACACATTGTTGTCTATGTATCCACACATGTATTTGAGTTTCCGGTCAATACAATTATAGCATGGATAATAAATGATTATCATGAACAAGGAAATATAATAATAACCATTTTACTATTGCCTCTAGGGCATATTTCCAACAGGGCATCCGAGGAGCCCATTAACTCTTCGGCCTTTATCAATGCCTTGTTAGTTTTATGCCACACCTCGGTTTGAAGTGTTTCCAGTGCGGCTGTGTCCTCTCGCGTCCGAGCTCCAACGCCGGACTGCATCCGAGCTCCAGCGCCGGACTGTATCCGGGCTCCAACGCCGAACTGTATCCGAGGTGTCTTTTTGCACCCGAGCTCCAATGCCGGACTGTATCCGAGCTCTAACGCCAGACTGTATCCGAGCTCGAACGCTGTACTGTATCCGAGGTGTCATAGATCACCTTGGTTCAAAAAAGTTGAAGGAGCTCAGCCGAGCTTAATGCCGGAAATGCCCTCTATGGAGCCAGCCACTTGTATCCGAGCTTTATGCCGGACTGCATCCGAGGTGGTGGACCACCTCGGTCTTGGGCTGATTTTTTGCGGATATATTTTTTCTTGATTAGTGCAATTTATTCTCTGCCGATATGTATACCCAGTAGCCCTCAAGGTGTGTGTCAGCCTAAAATCCAAGATGCACCTGAAGGAAGAAATGAAACTGATGATCCCAGTAGCCCCTGAGACTCAGGTCGATTCGAGAAATCGACCTAAGGATCAATTCCTAGCTCGGCAGCATACATAAGAATAGAAACGCGGTGTGCATAGTCCTCGAGACTCAGGTTGGGTGCAACCAACCAACCCGAGGATCGTAATCTCCTCGGAAACTGTTTGCACTTTGAATTTTCTACATTGAATAGGAAATGCAGTAGCCCCCGAGTCACTGGTCGGGTGGCAACACCAGATCAGGGGATTGATGTACCCCTTTAATGGCTTTTAATTGAGAAACACAAAGCCGAGTAGCCCCCGAGCCTTAATTTTGGCACGGGTGGCTGACTTAAGGATCGATATCCAGAGTAAATTGACTTTAATCACAATTTATGTGTAATGATTCTATGTACCCAAGTACCTTACATCATTGATGCTCGGATCCGCATTGTACAAAACTTTGTTGACCGACCATCGGCTTCAACCTCCTCGGCCAGTAGCCTGGGAGTGTTTGTCGTACTTTATAAATCCTTTATGAGGGCAAAAATGTATGGCAAACAAGGCAACCCGGCTATACGGTTTTATAAACAAAGGTACACGAAGAGATATGTTATATTACTATTTAACGTAAGAAACATCTTCTGGGAAAAATAGTTCCTTTATAAGTTCCTTTTCCCAGGCTGTCATGTTGACCATGATCATGAAACCTCAACTTCGATCAATGTGGGAGGAAAATATTGAGGATTTGGTTTGGGGAAAATTCTCGAACTCTGTGGTCCTTAGTGAACCTAAATTTTCACTTCCGTTGTTGCCGACCAATTATATTCTTAAGATGGCTAGCTTTCGGCTTCACCAGTCTAAGGTACTAACCCGGATGACCCGGAAGTAACAATCATAGAGGTGCTCCCTTTACCCCCTAGCCGAACAATTGGGAACGTAGGGTTAAACACAGGAGCCAGGCAACCCAGCTTGGCCAAAATCTTAAGTCAAATTTGATGCATATTTATGGCTTTATAACAATAATTACGGAAGGCAGCGCTCGTACATTGAATACAAACGCTGATTATATATGTTTATTTTGACTCCGTTGCGACTGTTTATCATTTGAAAGTGGCCCATTGCCGGCTTCTACCCCTTTGTAGATGCTACGCAAAGTGTTTCTGCAGTAACAAGACAACCCTTAGCCGACATCTCAGTGCCTGGAGGTGGTTGTGTTAGCAGAAACGAGGCAATCAGATATGCAGGCTTTATAACTTTCACTTAGTCATAGGAGCTTAAAGTTGGGAGGCCAGTTACTAGCCCTCGGTTAGTGTTTGGCGTCAGCCAAGGTCAAGCCATCAACACTTCAGCCAATTTTATGAAAGGCTCACGGGGTAACCTCTATCGATCTATAGTTTGACAGAGTCATCAGATCGCTGACCAGTTTGTGCTCATTGTGACAGTCAGTTTTCGGCTTTCTCCACTAAGGTACTTGACCAGTTAAATCAGAAGTACAATCGCAGTGGTTCTCCCTTTGCACACCTAGCCAAACAAAGCGGAATGTAGGAGGCAATCACACGAGCCGGGCAACCCAACTATTGATCGAAGACACAATTCGAAACTGATGCATATAAAGCAATATCCAAGAACGTTTTGCCGAGGACTCCTCGGAGTACCTTGGCTTTTGGTGGGTTTGGCTCTAGTCGCATCCCCTCATTGATATTGCCGATGCTTTAAAGGCATCCGACATTGCACTGCAAGAGTTATGATGGAGTTACACAGATCCTCTGAGACTCAGGTTGGGTCCGTCCGACCAACCAGAGGATCGAATCTCCTCGGGAACTAATTCGGATGTCATGTGCGTTTTGCCAACATCGAGGTGTAGGTTGGCAGAAAAGATGCCGAGTTACGGGTCGGAAAGATCTCCCGAGCTTAATTATTATGCAGGGCGCCTCGGTCATGAGGATGTCCCGCTTCCTGAAAGAAAAACATACAAATAGCTTAAAAGTGCCATAAGCTCGAAAAACCGAAAAACTTATGTAAAAACTTGACATCCGAAATGGATCAAGTTTTTTGGTGCCAATTTCAGAAATTGGTCTTAAAATAAATTTTTCCTTCCGTCGTGCTTTATCATGACACATCCGATCTCTAAACTGCAAGTAGGTCAGCCTTCGGCTTCAATCTCCATATCCCGAAGGCAGAGTGCTCCTCATAGGCCAATTTAGCAAACTAAATTGAGCAGCTTTAGAGAGAAACCAGGCTATCCGGCTATTGACCATACACTCGAGTCAAAAAAGGAGTGGTAGAAAAAGACTTTGCAACGACTTAGGAGAAGAAAAATTTTGTAATAAAACGGCCCATATAAATTTAAGAGCCCCTAGTTAACCTAAGCAAAGAAAGTTGTTTTTAACAGACATCCTTTTTGACAAACAACTTTTTCTAACACAAATATAAAGCTTGGTCGAACCAAACAGAAATTAAAAATTGAAGAAGTTGAGCATGAAAGCAACTTAGCTGGTTAATGTGCTCGATGTTGATGATGCGGTTTGGGCTTGTGGCAGGACGAAGACGTAGTCCTCGGTCTGGCCGAGGTCCCAGCCCCCAAGTCCGAGGTGACCGAGCGAGGAGCTCGGCTTGATGAAGTGGTGATGCAACACGATGGATGCGGCGAGGCGAAGCCCCTGATCCAGCTAATGTGACGAAGCTAGTAGATGATTTGAGCCGAGCTTCCGGCGGGTCGAGGACCTGATGTGCCCGAGCAAAGAGCTCGGCTTGATGAAGTGACAACGTAGTGCGGTTGACATGGTGAGGGGAAGTTCCTGGTCCAGTCGAGGCGACAAAGCTGACCAGCTGGTGACACCGAAGTCCCCAAAGTAGGTTCATGAAGAGATGGTGAAGCGCCTGGTCTAGCCGAGGTGACGGAGCAGGTCGGTAAGGTGACGTTGCAGCCCCCATACCAGCCGAGGTGTCGAAGCAGGTCGATGTGGTGGACATCGGCTTGAAGAAGCAATAGCGAGGCGATGCCGGCTTGATGAAGTGACCGTTCGGCGGTGCCGGTGTGCTCGCTCCGTATAATCCGTAGGGCGACAATGTTGGTGATGATTTCGCCTTCGCGATGCCGAACTCTTGGTTGGCTTGCCGAGATGATGATCCGATACGGTTGAGCTCGGCTCGATGAAGTAATGACCTGTCTAGCGCAGGTCGGCAGCCATGGAGCAACATTGTGGGTCTGGTTTGATGCTGACGCGACAGTAAGGATTACCTCGAAAATGACTTTTAAATTAGTGGGCACGTGTTTGAGAGCAAACACAATACCCTAGATAAAATTTCCTTCAAAAAGGATGTCCAAAATCCCGTTCATAAAAAAGATGAATTCGGGTCAGACTCGTTTTCGCTCAGGAAACAGATCGGAAAATTGATGCGCCCATTGGAGGTTTCCTGGAGTTTGAACGGTCGGATCGAGCTGAAAGTTTAAGAGGTGGTAGGTATAGGAATTCCACAATCGATCAATGGTTGGATCTTCCAAAGGATTTCCGAGCTGTGCGCTGGACTACTTGCCTTAAACTCATCTAGATTCCCGTCTGGATTTGACTGGGCTCCAGTATTATTGGAGAACGCCGGAGATTCCTCCATCGGAACGCAATGAAATTTTACAGGGTTGCTGTAGACTCAATTCCGCACAATTCCACTGAAGCAATCGTCAAAGCGACGTTCGAGGAGGCGGTGACGACAGATACTAGTTTGTTGTCCAGAAAATTAGCTCGGTCACCCGAGGGCAATGTTGACGTTGAGCCCCCGAGCTCCATGGATGATTCCTCCATGATCTTGATAGAGATCGGAGTTGATGTTGATGAAGGCCCTCGTCCGAACATGACGATCTGAGGTGGAGTGCAGTCCTCGGTCCAGCCGAGGTGATCAGTCGAACCAGCGACGAAGATGCCGACGTCGACCATAAAGCTCGGTTCCGACGCGTAGATCGCGCCGGAGACGATCTGAATTCCCATCGCACCGCAGCGACTGTCAGCAGGCTCTCAATGAAAGCACCAATGTCGGTTCTATATCCAGCATATCTCATAGTAGGGGTCCTAAGCTAGGCATCTTGGAGCGATGGTAACATGGACACATGATTTTACCCAGGTTCGGGCTCTCTCGAAGAGATATTACCCTACGTCCTGCTTTTGATTGCATTGATATGGGTGTAGTACAGAGTACATGTGTCTACCACGAGATTCTTCCAATGAATATTAGATCCCCTATTCACTAGCCTAGCCTCGGTTTATATAATGTACCGGAGGCCTAGGGTTTAGGAGAGTCCTCGTCTTGTGCGCCAAGTCTTGTGGAGTCGTCCTTGTATGCGTCATGGGTTGCCCGAAGTGGCCCATGAGTGAACCGCCATGGGGTCCTCAGCCCGATCCACCGGGTCGGTTGTTGACGTGATGAGTACCCCCTAGTTCAGGACACCATCAACCACCGACTCACAACTAGGGGGTGTATGTTTGTAGGGGCCCAGTTGCACTACAAAAAAAAGACACATCCGTGACATTTTGGGCCGAACGATTTTTTTCTGTCATGCTTATGACACTTCTATCACTACTGGAATCAGGGATTTTGCCGTCTGCCAGTTCTTTGCCGTCTGCTAGCAGACGGCAAAGAAGGTCTTTGCCATCAGCTACCAAAAAGCAGACGGCAAACAATTGGCAGACGGCAAAAATGGTCTTTGCCATCTGTCACTTCTTTGCCGTCAGCTGGCTGACGGCAAAGAGAGAGGTGCCCCCCAGTAACGAGCCGATTAGAAAAACTTAACGCCCCCCCTCTTTGCCGTCTGCTAGCAAACGACAAAGATAAAAAAAAGCGGACGGCAAAGCCTTGGCGGACGGCAAAGGCTAACTAACCTAACGGCCGGTCGAGCCCCCACCCCCCGCCCGTTACTCTCTCTTCTCTCCCTCTCTCCTCCCCGACGCCCCAGCCAAAAAGCAGTAAAAAAAAAGAAAGAAAAAGAGAAAGGAGAAGAAGAAGAAAAAGAAAAAGAAAAAAGAGGGAAAAGGAGAAAAAAAAAACAGAAGAAAAAAACAAAAAAGATGTGAAGAAAAGTACTAGTGAAAAAAAAATAAGAAGAAAACGAAAAAGATTGGAAAATCGAAAAAACAAACCAAGACGCACACCACACACCGCCGATGCCCCGTCGCTCCACCATCCCGCTGCCCGGCGCCCGGCGCCGGCGTGCCACCACGTCGCCGGCCCACCCGCCCCGACCGTCCCACTGCCCCGGCGCGCGCCACATCGCCGGCCCCACCCGCCCCACTGCCCCGACCGTCCCATTGCTCCGGTGAGTTATTTTTTTCTTTTTTCTTCTTCTGTTTTTCATTTTTTTTGCTGTTTATGTTAGTGTTAGATTTAGTACTAGATATGTGTTGTGTTAGATTTGAAAAAAGATGAAAGAAGAAGAAGAGAAAGAAGAAAAAAAGAGAAGAAGAAGAAGAGAAAGAAAGAAGAAGAAGGATAGAAGGAAACACCCCGACCCCTGACCCCGACACCCCGACCCCTGACCCCTGACGCCCGACACCCCGACCCCGACACCACACCCCGATACCCCGACCCCGACACCCCAACCCCTGACCCCCCGACCCCGACACCCCGACCCCGACACCACACCCCGACACCCCGACCCCGACACCACACCCCGATACCCCGACCCCGACACCACACCCCGACACCCCAACCCCTGACACCCCCGACCCCGACACCCCGACCCGACACCACACCCCGACACCCGACCCCGACACGACACCCCGACCCCTGACCCCGACACCCCGACTCCGACACCACACCCCGACACCCCGACCCCCTGACCCCCCTGACCCCGACACCCCGACCCCGACACCACACCTCGACACCCCGACCCCGACACCACACCCCGACACCCCGACCCCCTGACCCCCTGACCTCGACACCCGACCCGACACGACACCCTGACCCCCCGACCCCGAAACAGCACCCCGACCCCGACACGGCACCCCGACACCGACATGACACCCCGACCCCCGACACCTCCCGAAAAGGTGTTCTTTGGCCTTCCAGAGGCCGACGGGGTCATATATTTGTGAATTATTAGTTAGGTCATATATTTTTCGATTTTGTTATGAAAAACATCATATATAATTGTGTTGATCGGGTAGATTTAAATGTGCAGTTGTTTCATCGCTGCGAGGTTTGGTGCTCGACGACCTCGCCGTGCGTTTGACGAGCTCTGCCCCTTCGTTCGTGGGTGAGCACAAATGACATGTCCTCCTCCCCCATTAATTATTTGCTCTGTTCCGGTGTTCGTGCCGATGAAACTTGATAGCTAGCTATATATGTGTCTTGAATCATCAGTATGCGTAACCAATATGTGTCTCCCGTTCGAAAGCGTTATAGTTATAAATATGCATGCATTTGCATATTTATAACCTTGATTCTTTCGAATTGTCCAACGCTATCCATGGACAGCCCGAGTATGTGTAGATTGGGTTCGTTTTCCCATATGCTTTGCTCTGGATCCGACGCATAAATTTCGTCAGTGCCTCCCCTGTTGTTCTCCGGTACACATCCTCTCTGTTTATTGCAAAGACGTGTATCAGGAGAACAACGGGGAGGTGCTGCCGAAATTTTGCGTCGGATCCGGAGCATAGCATGGGAAAATGAACCCAATCTACACATACTCGGGTGGGATTAGGACCTATCATTACCTATTAGAGTGTAGGTTGCATGGACGTAATAAAATTGACAAAGTAGATCAACTGATGAATATATACATGGTGAATTATATATATATTTGTTGTGTGTCCAGTAGCTCTGAAAGTCAAGATGAGTGATCGTGCGTGGATGTATACCGGTCACACTGGTCAGAACAAATGGAGCGCTGAATGGTTCACAAAAACCAAGGGGTTTGTGCAAGCCGCATTTGCAAATGGCTAGAGGAAAACCTGGTGCCCCTGTTTCCGGTGTGGCAATTGGGAAAAGAGGACAGAGGCTGAAATGGGTAAACACCTGCAGAAGAGTGGTTTTACGCCCGATTATACGGTGTGGACATATCATGGTGAGTCTACCCAACGTGACCGAGCTGAGGTGGATCGTCGTCGCACCGACGAGCATGGTACCAGGATGGAAAACATGGTGCAAGACTATGATGATGCTCGGGATTCGGACGAGGAGATGGAGGAATCTGCAAAGGCCTTCAATGAAATGTTTGAGTCTTCAAAACGTCCGCTCCACGAGCACACTGAGCTTTGTCAGTTGGATGCCATCTCACAAGTAATGGCTCTGAAGGCTCAGTTCAACTTGGGCAGAGAATGCTACGATGCAATGATGATAGTATTTGGACGCTTTCTACCCAAAGGCCATGTAATGCCTGCAAACCTGTACCAGTCGGACAAAATCCTCCGTGCACTGAAGATGCCCTATGAGAAGATACATGCCTGTGAGAAAGGATGTGCCTTATTTAGGCTTGACTATGCGGACTTGAACTATTGTCCCATTTGCAAGTCTTCCAGGTATGTTGTGGTAGACAACGGTATGGGTGAGAAGACACAGACCAAAATCCCCGTTAATGTTCTTCGGTATATGCCAATCGTACCAAGACTTCAACGTCTTTTCATGGTCGAACAGACGGCCAGACAGATGACATGGCACAAAACAGGCAAAAGAACCGAACTAGATGCAGATGGGAATCTGATGATGGTACACACATCGTATGGTGTTGCGTGGAAAAAGTTTGATGAATTACATGCTGACAAAGCGACAGATCCGAGGCATCCTCGAGTCGGCATCAGCACGGATGGGTTCAGTGTGTTTGGTATGACGGCAGCCCAATACAGTTGTTGGCCCGTATTTGTCTTTCCACTCAATCTCCCCCCCGGACAGATTATGCAAAGAAAGAACATTTTCCTGACATTGATAATTCCAGGGCCCAACTATCCGGGGAAAAATATGAATGTGTACATGCAGCCGCTTAAGGACGAATTGCAAGAAGCCTGGGATAATGGGTTCAAGACATACGACGCCTATAGAAAACGGAACTTCATAATGCGTGTCTAGTACATGTACTCGACGCATGACTTGCCGGCGTATGCGCTATTCGCTGGCTGGTGTGTGCATGGAAGGTTCCCGTGCCCCACATGCAAGGGAGCTCTTGAGTTTCGTTGGCTTCAGGCCAGTCGCAAGTTTTCTTGCTTCGACATGCATAGACAGTTCCTGGATCCTCGCCATAAGTTCAGGAAAGACAAGAAGAACTTCATCAGAGGTAGAGTTGTCAAAAACTCTGCACCACCTGCGTTGACAAGCCAACAGACCCTGGATCAGTTAAACGCTCTCGAGCCAGATCCAGAGTGTCCAGGGTACTTCAAGGGGTATAATTCTAAGCACGCCTGGACTCACAAGACATGCTTATGGGATCTGCCTTACTTCAAAGACCTCCTTTGCCCACACAACATCGACGTGATGCACACTGAGAAGAATATCGCCGAGGCACTTTTTGGTACATTGTTCGGCATAGATGGGAAGTCAAAGGATAATACTAAGGCTAGAGTCGATCTGGAGGCGCTATGTGATAGGCCGTTACCAAACATGAAAGAACCGAAAGGAAAGCAGAACTGGACGAAGCCAAAGGCATGGTTCAATCTTGGAAGGCCAGCTATGAGGGAAATTATCTTGTGGGTGAAAATGCAGTTGATGTTCCCCGATGGGTATGCAGCGAATCTAAAGAGGGGAGCGAATCTTGATAAATTGAAGATATTTGGTCTCAAGAGTCTTGATTGGCACATATGGATTGAGCGGGTAATGCCGGTGATGTTGCGTGGCTTCATCCCTGAGGATGAATGGCTAGTACTGGCAGAACTCAGCTATTTCTTCCGTGTTCTTTGTGCAAAAGAACTATCGCCTGGCATGCTAGAAGAAATGGAAGAGTTGGCGCCGGAGTTGATCTGCAAGTTAGAGAAGATCTTTCCACCGGGCTTCTTTAATCCAATGCAACATTTGATTTTGCATCTCCCGACCGAGGCAAGATTGGGGGGGCCCGTGCAAAATCGTTGGTGCTACCCAACTGAGAGGATGCAGAAGACGCTTCGAGAAAAATGTAAAAATAAACGTAGAATTGAAGCATCGATGGCTGAGGCATTCATCACTGAGGAGGTGGCAAACTTCGTGACAGCACACTATGAAGCCAAAAATCGTCATTTGCATAATCCGAAGCCTCGGTACAATGCTGACGACCCTAAAAAGGGTGGATCCAACCTCAGCCTATTCAAAGGGAATCTCGCACCAGCCAGTGTTTCAAATCCAGTATCTTTGGATAACGAAGAATGGCGGACCATTTCGTTGTATATCTTCAACAACCTGATAGAAGTGCGGCCGTACATCGAGTAAGTTCTCGGTACATTGTTTCGCAACTTCTATTTCCTTTGAACTGCTCTTATTCCTGGATATTTCATATAGTCGATGGAGCGGTGATCCAAAAGGATTCCGTCGAAGAGTATGAGCTTCTCGCAAAGCTAGGAGGCGGCTATCCCGGTTTCATCTCTTGGTTCAAACAAACGGTAATTTCTATTAGACAATTTCATTTCATTCGCTAATTTGTGCGTAATGCAACAATCCTTTCATATTAAACTTGTAGGCTAATTCAGAGTCTATGGACGCCAAATTGAGACAAGTCGCTAATGGTTTTGACTATAAGGTCCGTTCATTTGACAAATACGACATCAACGGGTATCGCTTTCGTACCTATGGCAAAGAGCTATCTATAGCCGACCGAAAGTCTACAAATTGTTGTGTATCTGCTATCGGCGAAGGAGGTACTGAGTATTATGGGAGAGTTGAAGCAATTTATGAACTTCTATTCTATGGTGAAAACCCACCGAATGTCGTAGTCTTCAAATGTTATTGGTTTCAGCCGAAGGAGACTAGAAGGACTCATGAACATATAGGGCTAGTTGAAATCAACCAAAGCACCCATTTAGATGTTCCTGATGTCTATATTACGGCTCAACAGGCGACCCAAGTATTCTATCTACCGTGGGCCTGCCAAACTAATCCAAATCTGAAAGGTTGGGATGTCGTTTATGAAGTGCCGCCACGTGCTAGACTATCTCCCCCAAAGGAAGAGGATTATGAACATCACATTAACCCAGACACATATGAAGGAGAATTCTTCCAAGAGACACGTCTTTCCAAAAAGCGTTTCAAGAACCGCTATACTTCACCCCAAAACATTGAAGTAGACAGTGACAGTGAATCCGACATCACCCCAGAGGAGGAACAAGAAGAGCCGGAACAAGAAGAGGTTACTGCTGCGGATGACCTGTCAATGCTTGACCGATTACGTCAAGGTGGCCTTCCACATGTTGATGCCACTGAACCCTATGAGCCCATCATTGATTATAGTGATGATGATGATTATGCATTTATTGATGATACTGATCGAGATTATTAGTAGTGTCAGGTATTCAATTTTTTTATGTTGTACTTGATGATGATACACTTAAGTGATATACATATTATTATTCATGTCGGTATTTTTTTTATGTTGTACTAATTTCGTTTACTCTTTGTCATGGCAGGTGTTGAAAGATGGTGGGCGCTGGTCGGGAGCGCGCCGAGGCCCCTTCTTCGTCGGCGCGTGGTGTGAGGTCTTCCATTCCACACGCACCTCTCCGCCGAGCGTTGCTGGACAGTATGGCGACACCACCAGGCCCTTCTTCGTCGACCGCGGTGCCCAGCAGGGGACGAGGTAAGAAGAAGAGAGGAGCTGGAGCACGTGGTCACGGGAGAGGAGGTAGGGTGCCTGCTACGGCGCCTTCCTCGCCGCCACCCCCAGCTGTTTCACCCGAGCACAGGACTGCTAGGGTGGACTCGTCCGAGGAGGAGGCTACATGGACTCCGGTCCACGAGCCTCCGGTCCACGGGTCTTCGGCCCACGAGCCTCGGGTCGACGGGCCTTCGGCCCACGAGAGTTCGGCCCACGAGATCCGGGAGGAGCACACATCTGGATGGGGTACCTGGCCGGATCAACCTGAGGAGCCAAGTGGCCATGCTGATGATGGCGGGGAGCCGACTGATATTGAGGAGGAGGGGGGCACTGTCTACCAGCGTGGTTGTACACGGCTCCCGTCCGTGCCGGCGACCCGCGACCAGAGGTGGTTGATTTTCCCTGATGGGGAGAGGTAAGTGCATTTAATCTTTTTGTACCTTCTGCATTCACGTTTCTTCAAATAACTAATGCGTTGGCCTTGTCATGCTGCAGGGGTTGGGACCACCATCATAGTGTCCACCGGCCCAACTCCGTCCTTGGAGTTCTTTGTCGGCAAAACTTCCCGGGGTTTGTCACGTTGCCTGGTGAGGGTCGGCTTCCAGAGCTTGGATTGAGTTGGGAGCACTACTTGGCTGCCTCGGCCCCGCCGGGTGAGATTATCGACGGTGTCTTGTGCAAGACGAGGGCAGACGTGGTGATCAGAAAGTTCTGGGTAATTTCTCCTTTACATAATTAAAAATCTTCAACTAGCTAGTTATTAATTGTACTAATCAATATTGTCTCATTTGATTGCAGACATTCTACAGGTGTGAGGAGGGATACGAGGAGGAAGCGGCAAATGTTATCGATAACGTCTGCAAGCGCCTACTACAGAACTTACGGCACGAGGCTCGGGTGCAGGCTGTTCGAGACTACTACACCTCGCGTGGTATCAAGAAGACCAAGCCGGCGTGCCGCGAGAAGTTCTTGAGTAAGGAGGAGTACATGAAGGTAATTCTTAAGGCCTTGTACTTACTTCCTTCATTTAGTAATTCATAGCCGTAGCGCTCAAGTTTCTATTTGCTAACTTAGGCCCCTCTGAGATGGTGTGCGGATCGGATGGATTGTTGGGAGGTGTTGGTCAATGAGTGGTGCTCAAAAGAATGGCTAGCCCTCCACAAAGAGGCCAAGGACAAACGTGCCCAAATGGAAGGTGTGCCACACCATCAAGGCAGCTCCAACTTATATCAGTTCGGGCGGAACTGGGTATGTGGTTTGCTTCATGATTCATGCAATTCATTCATCATGCTAGCTTTAGCCCTTTAATTACTAATTTACTTTGTTTCTCTCTTTCAGGCACGCTACAATAAGGCGGATAAGGTGCCAGAGGTGTACGACTTGTATGCCATGGCCCACACTGGCCCTTACAAGAAAGTCAAGGCATTCTCTGTGTCTGACCTCGATGATCCAAAGAACTTCACCAACATCTCCTCCCACGACAAGCTCGTGAAATATAGAGATCAGGGGAAGGCGAGGAAAGGGGAGGACTTTAACCCGAGCCAGGGTCCCATTGATACAGAGCTGCTGATGATATCTGGTGGCGGGAGGTCCCATGGCTCCATAGCCATGGGAGATGGACTTATCCGTTGTCCTAGCACTCTCCCGGAGATCAAGGCGCGCCAGTCGAGCTCTGCTCCTGAGATAAGGCCTCGTGAACGGCCAGTCCAACTCGCCTTCAAGGTTAGTTATACGTACTTAGCTATCTTTCTCCATTACATTGTGTGCGCTTCCATCAATGATTACAAATGGTCATGTGAGTGGTGTTGCAGGCTGCTATACAGAGTGAGAGAGATAGAACGGAGAAACTTCTGGCGGAGGCGGTGGAAAGGCAGCGGGAGTTGGAGGAGAGGACGACAAAGATGTTGGAGGAGGAGAGGGCACGGAATGACATGAAGGCAAGGGCCATGTACGAGCTCCTTGTGGTAAGTTTCTTCTGCAGATTAGCCAAAACATTCATGTAGTGTTTGTCTCATTACTAACTAGTATGACTGAGTTGTCAAAACCAAATGTGCAGTCTGTGTGCGAGAAGTCCGGTCAGACCGCTCCGCCGATGCCAGTGATTGCTCCTGGGAGCACGGTGAGTTTAATTTGAATGGACATTACTTGCTAGTCTTAACATTTGAGTGTCATCATGCTAACGAGACATTGGAAATGATCTTTGGTGCAGCGTAACTCCAGACAAGCATCGCACAATCCTTCTCCAGCTACCGGCACGAGCCAGCCCGCTCCTACACCTCCATGATCACGGTAAGTTTCTCTAGTGTTTTGCTTAACAAATGCATAAAGACCTAGACTTAGCTTTATTTCCTCCAATATGCTTACCATAATGACCTAGAGTTAGCTTCTTTTCCTCCAAAATGACTTAATAAGCTTACTGACCTCCAAAACCATCCATTTTACCTAAGTTAGCTCTAAAACGATCTGTACTTAGCTTACTTATGTCAAAAATTGCATAATTAGCTTAGTTAGCTCATAAACGATCCATTTTACCTAAGTTAGCTCTAAAATGACCCATTTTACCTTAGTTAGCATATAAATGATCCATTTTATCCAAGTTAGCTCTAAAATGACCCATTTTACATAGATTAGCTCCTAAATTATCCATTTTACCTACGTTAGCTTTAAAATGACCCATTTCACCTAGGTTAGCTCCAAAATGACCCATCTTACCTAGGTTAGCTCCAAAATGACCCATCACACCTAGGTTAGCTCTAAAATGATGCGTTTTACTAAGTTAGCTCATAAACGATCCATTTCACCTAAGTTAGCTCAAAAATGATCCATTTCACCTAAATTAGCTCTTAAATGATCCATTTCACCTAAGTTAGCTCATAAACGATCCATTTCAACTAAGTTAGCTCATAAATGATCCATTTCACCTAAGTTAGCTAAAAAACGATCCATTTCACCTTAGTTAGCTCATAAATGATCCATTTCACCTTAGTTAGCTCATAAACGATCCATTTCACCTTAGTTAGCTCATAAACGATCCATTTCAACTAAGTTAGCTCATAAATGATCCATTTCAACTAAGTTAGCTCATAAAATATCCATTTCACCTAAGTTAGCTCATAAAGGATCCATTTCACCTTAGTTAGTTCATAAACGATCCATTTCACCTAAGTTAGCTCATATATGATCCATTTCACCTAAGTCTTCTTGTTCTAGTCTTCTTGTTCTAGTCTTCTTCTTGTTCTAGTCTTCTTCTTCTAGTCTTCTTCTTCTAGTCACCTTTTTCTAACTTTCTTATTTGCCATTTTGCAGATTTCATTCACTTCACGGAAGCTAGCTTGCTATGATGGAGTGCTTGTTTTTTCTTTCATTCTCTTCAAGTATTCTTCTAGCTTGCTATGATGGAACTTGCTATCTAGATGAAACTTTGCATTATAATATGTATGGATGGAACAATGTGTATGTGCAACTTGATGGAACTTGCTATGTATGAATGGATGGAACTACATATGTACGTACGATGAAACTTATGTGCTGGATATGTCATATGTTTGCTGTTAAATAGCCCTGTGAAATATATATATATATATGTCATATATATTTGCTGTCAAAATTGTTGCATTTAAAAAAAATAGAAAAAAATGAGGCAAAGCAGGATCTTTGCCGTCAGCCACTGATGGCAAAGCCACCTTCGCCGACAGCCGCGGACGGCAAAGGCAACTTCGCCAACAGCCGCGGACGGCAAAGCAGCCACGTGGCTGCCACCTGTGCCTCCTGAGAACTGACCCATTTGGCCAGTTTGCCTACAGCGGCGGACGGCAAAGGCTTTGCCTACAGTGGCTGATGGCAAAGAGTAAACAACTTTGCCTACAGCCGCGGACGGCAAAGGCCTGCCGTGTAGTGACGTCCAGCTGACATCATTCGGCGGACGGCAAAGGCCGGACAAATTTTGCCTTCAGCGGCGGACGGCAAAGGCTGCCGTTAGCCACCTAATGGACTAACAGCGTAATTATTGCCGTCTGCTTTCTTTGCCGTCTGCTGCTGATGGCAAAGGTCCCTTTGCCGTCAGCCGCCGAAAGCAGACGACAAAGTAGCTCTTTGCCGATCCTTACTTTGCCGGAGCCTTTTGCCATCCGCGGTAGACGGCAAAGACCTTTGCCGTCCGCCGTTCCTGCCTTTGCCGTCTGCCGTGGCAGATGGCAAAGTAGCTGATTCCTGTAGTGTATGATGATAATTGTGACAAAAGCACGTATCATCATAGATGTGGTGGGCTCCTACTTCTATGACAAAAAATCATGACAGAAAATGGGCTTTTCGTCCTGGGCGGGCCGGGGACGCACCTGCATGACATTCTTTGGGCCATCCATGACGGAAAAAATCATGGTAGAAGCGAGGGCGAGGAAAATTTCAGGGAGTTCCTGGTTACGGTGGGTGGTCGGGGCCGAGCGATGCATGGAGGGATAGCGCGTTTCTCTCGTACACGTACGCGCGTGTGTGCGAGGCGTTGGGCTCTAACTGAACTCGAGCGAGGTGTTCGCTTACTGAACCCGAGCGATTGCACTAGCTATGCGTTACTGAACCCGAGCGATCGATCCCTTGCTGTTAACTGAACCTGATCGAGAGATTCCTTCTCTACTGCTGCTAACTGAAGCTAATGGAACATGCTGCCTCTTGATGAATAGTGACCATTGTTGGGGGTTGGGTGAACAGTTCCCGATGGGGGTTGGATGAACAGGACCCCGTGGTAGTAGAGGCCATTGCCGCTGGATGAACATGACCCCGATCGAGGAGGTGGGGGTGGATGAAAAGTAGCCGGTGGAGGAACCCCGTGGAGGGCTGGTTGAACAGGACCCCATGGAGGGCTGGTTGAACAGTAGCCCGTGGAGGCTGGATGAACAGGACCCCCGTGGAGGGCTGGTTGAACAGTAGCCAGTGGAGGCTAGATGAACAGGACCCCGTCGATGAACAGTAGCTGGTGGAGACAGGAGGAAGTCGACGGTGGATGAACAGTAGCAGGTGGAGGCTGGAGGAAGTCGACGGTGGATGAACAGTAGCCCGTGGAGTCCCGTTTTGCGGTACGCCACACCCCTCCCGATGAACAGGACCCCGTTTCGACCGTAGCCGCTCCAACACAAGTCCGTTTCCTCCGTTTTGCGGTATGCCACACCCCTCCCGATCAACATCACCCCATTTCGACAGTAGGAGCTCAAACACAAGTCCGTTTCCTCCATTCTGTGGTACGCCAGACCCTTCCCGATGAACAGGACCCCGTTTCGACCGTACGCGGTTGAACAGAAGGCCATTTCCTCCGTTCTATGGTACGCCAAAGCTCGTTTCAGCTATTCCGTCCAAGCCGGTTGGCTCCCGATGAACACGCGACGCTGTTTACTCCGTTCCGACCCAGCCGGTTGGCTGCCGATGAACAGGACACCGTCGCTGTACGCATTAGAGACCCCGCCCGTATGTACGTATGTAGCCATATTTACTATCTTACAGCGTGGTTGTATGTACGTGTACACGATATAGACGGGACTGTGTGACATGCTACGTCGGCGCCCCTACTTCAACACGTGTTGCTCCTTACTCGGCCACGGTACATCGCTGCAGAGAGACCGATCGACCGCCATGTACGTACATGTTCGCGGCCAGACAGATAACGCTACCTTCGCTTCAACCTGATGGGTCCCAACTATCAGGGGGTAAGAAGGCACTTCCTTCCGTGCGAAGGTAAAGCCGGTGGGTCCCAGCTGTCAGGGGAAACATTTTTTTTGCGAAATACAGAGGCCCTTCCGGTGGGTCTGAGCTGTCAGGTGGAGGAATAATTATTTTGCGCGTAATAAGGAGGCACTTCCTTGCGTGCGGCCATGGACCCAGCTATCAGCCTCTCCACGTACAGTCCTCTTCTGATGGCTATTGTTCATTGACCGTGTTGACCATGCCGCGTAGACAGCACCCAGGCGGTGGACGACTGTGAGGCAGGGAATGATGCGGAGCCTGGGAACACGCGGAGGGTAGTACGAGGGTTGACTGGTTTGGCTGCGGTGTGAGGCTGCGGTTACCACAGAATAACAGGGGGTGTGGGTGAGTAGAGGGATGGCCTGGCCAGCGGTGGGAGTAGGTTGGGGCGGTGAGGCCTGCGCAGCAGCACAGCCGGCCATTGGAGGCAGGAGCAGGCGGTCCCACCGGCACTGGTTTGGGCGGCTGGTGCAAGAAGATCAGAGATTGAAGAAGCAGCAGGACCGTTCGATTAAAATCCAACGGTCACTACTGCTAGAATTGTTTGTTGACTAAGTTGACAAAGCTCTGCGTACGCGTCAACTTAATAGGCCCATAGGACAACCTCCGAACCGGTGCGCCCAAGATGTCAGTGGGAGGAATCATTTTTTTCGCGTAATAAGGAGGCAGTTGCTTGCATGCGGCCATGGACCATGGGGGTCCCTACCGTCAGCCTCTCCACGTACATCCCTATTCTGATGGCTGTCGTTTGTTGCATGTTGGCCACGTTGAGCACGCCGCGCCTAGAGCACCAATGCGGTGGACGACGGTGAGGCCTAGGAATGGAATGACCCGGAGCCGACGAAGACACAGAAGTGGATGCCCACGCTGAGGAGAGTATGATGGTTGAATGGTTCGGCTGCGGCGTGAGGCTGCCGTCACCGGAGAATAACAGGAGGTGCGGGTGGGTAGAGGGATGGCCAGGCCAGCGGAGGGAGTAGGGTGGGCCGGTGAAGCCTGCGCGGCATCACAGCCGGCCACAAGAGGAGGGAGCAGGCAGTCCCGCCGGCGCTGGTTTAGGCGGCTGGAGCAAGAAGATCAGAGATTGAAGAAGCACGTCGGCCGTTGGATGGACATCCAACATCACTGTTGTTAGAATCGTGTGTTGACTATAAGTTGACAAAGCCTTGCGTAAACAAGTCAGCCTCGAAATCTGTGGCATGTACAACACATTTGCTATTATTTTTATAATTTACAACCCATTTGCTAATTCATATGGAATTTGTTGCAGCCCATTTTCCATTTTTAGAATTGCTGCCCATTTTCTAGTCAGTACCAGGGTTAAAATTTTGAACAAAAAAATATGCGAAATTTTAAAAATTTGCATATTTTTGCTGGGGAACAAAATATTTTTAATCCAAAAATTAGTAGCCATACTAAAACAAATTTAAATAAAGTAGTACTATGTTATGTTAAAATCCAATGAAATATAAAATATCAGTGAAGAACAAAAAAAAACAAAACTAATTGCCCATTTGCTTTTTTTTTTTTGGAATTTGCAACCCCATTCATATTACTTTTAAGATTTACTGCCCATACTCTCTAGCCAGGCCGGAATCCATCCCTCCTCGTCTTGAAAGATTTGCAGTCCAGTAAGTCAGAGAAAACAAATAGGCCTAGCTTGGGTATTCTTCAAAAAGAAATAGTGGGCTACCTATTTTCCCAAAGAAAAAACTGCTGGGCTGGTCATGTTGCTAGACAGGCCACAGAGACCGCACAACCCAGTTTATAGCTTGCTCCTCTGAACAAATCCTCAAAAAAAGCATTGTGCAATTCTGTCATTAATTGACTATACGTTAACAATGATGTGGGTCCCAGATATCAGCAGGGTGGATTAGAGTATAAAAAAATGAGGGGTGCATCTAAGTAGTAAAGAGGCACTTGCTTGTGTTCGGGAGTGGACCTGGTGGGTCCTTACTGTCATACTCACAACTACAGTCCTCTCCCGATTCACTATGTTGACAGGGCCGGACGGGGGCACTGCTGCGAGCGCACCAAGGTGGAGAACGACGGCGAGGCCTCGGACGGGAATGAACAGGAGCCGGGGAACCTGGAGCAGTATGGCCGTAGGCGGAGGGGAGTACGAGGGTTCACTGGTTCTGGTGCGGGGTAGGCTGCCATCGCCGGAGAAGAATAGGATGTCGGGGGGAGTAAAGTGATGGCCTGGCCAGCATTTCAGGGTACGACAGGGCGATGATGTGTGCACGGCAGCGCAACCAGCCGTAGAAGGTGGGAACAGGGGCTCCCGCCGGCGCAGGTTTGGTTTTGGCGGCTGGACCGGTCAGACCCAAAAACTCATTATGCTGGATTATAAAGAATTAATTTTATATGGCTAAAACTTATTGTAAAATGCTGTGGAGCACCTTTTCTTCTTGAGGTTTTTTTGAGACAATTTTCTTCTTGAGGTGTGAAGCCGAGCATATTTAGAAGCCCTGGGATAAAGTGGTGGCGCCAATGTGTTGGGCTGGGTTGGGCATTCTTATCGAAAAATAATAATGGACCAGAACTATTTACGACATTGACTACGATTTGCATGGGTCCGCTGGTTGCAGGAAGAAAATGGTGGGAGAAAAAAGACTGGTCGCTATCTTTGCCTAAGAATAATATCGACTGAATGTAACGACACTCTCATAGGAAATAATATCCTCCTGTTAAAATTTGACTTTTCAAATCATAAATTTAAAGAACTGGTGCATGAGCATTTAGCTTTATTTATTTACTTATTTATGTTTAGGGGACCATGAGCATGTACCTGGGCCAGATTCATGTGAGAGCCTCCCTTCCAGTTAATTATGGGCTCCTCTATTGGGCCTTCATCACTGGGCTGCATGTTATCGACAAGTGGAAAATGTGTTCTGTACCAAAAATAGTATGCGCTACGTACGGGGCACTAAAGGATCGGACCGTGCAACGACTTCCAAAACATTGTGTTTGTCGTTCTAACAACACATTTATTCAACCAACAGATGAAATATACTACTGATTGGACATTGAAAACAGCAGCAGCAGCAACCAGGGCTGGGGGTGCAGCAAAAGCAGTAAAAAGGCAAGAAGAGTAAAGACGCAGCTCTCTCTTCCAAACCAAACATCAGCCATCATTACAAAAGGGCTACCAAAAAAGAACAAGTGTATGCATCAAACTAAATAAAGATCCTACTACACCAAGTGTACGCATCTAACTAACTGGCTCAGTTAGACGTTACTATTTATTAAGCTGTGGAGATTGGCTGACGGCTTGAACCAGATGGGTGCCTGACAGGGGAAACTCCAGCCAGCAGGTCGAAGTCTGATACTTGCGACCCTCTCTCCTACTTTGGGCTGCAGAGCGTGGCGGCACATATCAGGGTATGGTGCATCGAGAGACGCATGGTACACTGTGTACAGATAGTTTTGCCTGATGAACGAAACCACGCTGCCATCATGATCCTTGCCGTCAGTTATCTCCTGGTTAATTGGATAATTCAGTCTGAGAAACAGAGAGCGTGTACCAAGGCTACTTACCAGCCTCCAGTCAAAAATTCCTGAAGGCCCAAAGAAGCTGGGATCCTACTTAAAGACCTTGCAGTGACTGTGATTGTATTCCGCGAAACAACACGTCCGGTATGTGCAAACAATCATCAATCGTTCGCCGTCGTCTAATCGAGCCAAAACCACCTGCAACTGCCATGCCGCTTTTCTTTGAAAGGTTCTGGGATTAGGAAGGGTAGGGACACCAGGCGGCCTACAACATCATATCAAGTTGCTATCAAATAAAAAAGGGCTCGTACTGTAGTCATTCTTAAGAACATGTTATGAGCATGAATATTTTTTCAGTAAATGTTGACAGTAATATAAGCAAGCCATGATGATATCATAGGAAAGTAACATACTGCTGTAACAGCCGTTTGTAGAGATGACTGGAGTAGGCCAGCAATACGTCCAGCCATAGAAGGAGTCCACAGCATAAATGAAGCCCTTGTATTCAATGGCATCAGAGAACCATGGAGGATGTATGATCCTGCGATGGACGTGCAGATTTATCCACTTACCGCAGTGACCTGTCAGATAGGCGAGACCGCGGTTTAAGAACGCAATTAGCTTGAAGTCTTTATAATTCGCTGATCTTGTGGGCACTTGGCAGATTACAACCTTGAGCAAATCAAACTTGGTATCATGTTGGCTACTGTAAGATTCCGAGTATTCTGGGCCGCGGCGCCAAAGTAGTGTTGTGTTAATCGAAGGAAGGGGGATCAATCGTCGGGTGTAGACCTCCATGAGCATCTAGCTGCCGCAACCGTCGACGAGCACCATCCAAGACGTGTTCATGCCGACCCAATACATACCGTAATGTAGTTGAGGGTGACGGGGATCGGATCGCAGTCGAGGGGGTTGATGCTCGCCACCCTACGATCGTTATGCCGCGTGACACGCCGTTTCTGAAGATCAGGCGGCATCAACAAGTAGGGAGCTGGCTTAAAAAGCTCCGGCCTAAGGGCTTTGAGTAAATGGTACAACCCCGACGAGCACGCGGCTAGCAGCATGGTACTGAGATTGTCCATACGCGAAACAATGAGCTTGATTACCTCTGTGGGGAGCGAATTCCAGCCACTCTTTCAGTGGACGCTGCTCGGTTCTGCCATTGTTAGTGTTTGGGTTTCGGAAGAGGGGGGAGCCGCCTAGCGGGGATGGAAGATTGGACGATTATGTGCGGATGAGGATGGAGAAGCGGATATGTGCTGCGGGAAGTGGACAGGTGATGATGACAATGTAGCAGCAGCATGCCGCTTGACTTACGAGACACATCACAGCAGCATAGGGTCATATCGATGCCAGACAACTTGCTTGAGTGATCACAGTAATAGTACAATAAACTACAGTACCTACTACTATGCCCGAGTAGTATAGTGGAGTAGGACTCTGCTCTACTACTGGCACCGAAGTAGTAGTATATTGTAAAATAGTTACAAACTTCAATGTCCGAGCGTGGAACGACTACGAACCACCATCGGTGCTAACTCCAATCCCCAGCAAACGTTCGCTGGGAGACATGGCAGTTGCAAACGCTCGCGATGCAGTTACAGTACGGGTGTAACGGTGGCAGTTTTGTCAAATACTATGGCTTAAAAACAGGCCACGGTCGGATGGAAATCTGATGGTTATGTGGGATTCGCCAGGATTGGGCTCGTGGCGAACAATCGGCAGATATCATTACTAAAAAAAGGTTAAAACACCCGGGGCTAGAACTTGCACCAGCTGACCACTAACAATGATACTAACATAGTTGTAAAATGGTCAGAGAACGTGTCTACGTGGTGTTTGGAATTATATGCAAACTAGCAAGATGCTCGTGCATTGCACGGAACATCAAGATGCATTTTTTTTACAAAACACCTGTTGTGATTGACCCATGCAGGAGTAATCCCATGTGTAAAAACTAATGATATCTCGAGAATTTCATCGAAAAAATGGTCTCTCGAGAATTTCATCAAAAAAAGATATCTCGAGAAAGATGAGAGATAAGGTGAGGAGGAGTGGGGTGCGGTGGTGATTGGTGGTTGGACTTAGCGGAGGCATGGGGATGGACGACGCCGGCAGTGGCCACCATGCCAGATTGTTCCAGAGGCTTCCTTTTTTAATTACTCAACAATGAAGTTGTGGGAGATAAGGATGAACGAGAGAGGTGCGGGTATCCTTTTGCAAAAAATTGCCATAGTTTGCTTTCTATCCGTCAGATATAGATTGGACGGTCTATATTGCAAGATGGCAAACACACCATCATCACCAACTCGGTTTTTTATAAGAGTATATATAGATATATAGATATAGATATAGATAAGAGTATAGATATAGATATATAGATAGATACTCCCTCCGTCCAAAAATACTTGTCATCAAAATGGATAAAAAGAGATGTATCTAGAACTAAAATACATCTAGATACATCCCCTTTTATCCATTTTGATGACAAGTATTTCCGGACGGAGGGAGTAGTAGAGATAGAGAGTAGTAGTAGTGAGTAGAAGTAGTAAAAGAAACGGAGGGAGTACTAGTAAGTACACCATCTACCGGTTCGTGTGCAACTCCTGCGCTCCATGCGGTGGGCGCAACATCCCCACAGCCACTCCCGTTTCATGGACGGCCTGGTCGATGCCTGCAAGGTGCCCTGCATCTACAAGAGTTTCGGCTGCGAGAGGTACGTCGACCAACACTCGCTGGCGGAGCATAGTTCCAGATGCGCGCACACACCCTGCTACTGCTATGAGTACACGCCGCCGTTTGAGGGCTCGCTGGCGAGCCTCGTGCATCACCTCACGGCACCGTCCGGCAATCACTACTGGCCCGCGGTGAACATCAAGTATGAGACATGCTACCCGTTCGCCGTGCCGGAGTCGCTGGAGGATCACCGCCGCCTGCTAGTCGCGGAGGAGGACGACAACGTCTTCCTCTTGGCCATGGGCACCGGCAAGGCCCGCGTAGGCTACCGCCCCGTCTCTGTAGTGTGTGTGAGGGGCAATGCCGCTGATGCTGACACAAGGCCGCTGTACTGGTGCGTGCTCACTGCTACTGCCATCCAGTGTACGAGGGCGACCTCGGTGCCTCCATCACGCTGAATGGGACTGTGCCGAGCTGCTCTATTCCCGGCAATGTGGACATGGAAGAGGCCTGGTATCATCTTCCCCCCAAGATGATGCACGGGGACTCCAAGGAGGTTCACCAGGGCATATGCATTACCAAGTCAACTATTCATCATTAATCTTCGCTCAATGTAAGCCGCTATCTAAGCATGTGGACACTTCTTATTTATATAGTATAGAATCTTCCATGCATTATCTTGCTCTATTAGAGTATCGCACTTGAATAAAAGTGTATCCATTTATGGTTTAGTCTAGAATCTTCCATGTATGCTTTTGCTCCATTAGAGTTCTCGCTTGCCATTTATGAGATTAATTGAGAATTTTTACTACAGTAATGGTGAAATACTTACGATGAACCATTTCTTACATCTCCTCTGCCCCTTCCAAGTCATCCTGATTTACATTCATGGTGGTCTAGAAAAAATAAACAAAATCGATACTCAAAAAATAATTCTTCAAGATCATTTCTTGCAAAGCACAATAAGTGTTATTTCTTCAAAAGTTTTGGATGCAGGTTGAATAGTTGAATGCTTTTGTTTGCAAAAGATACATTTTTATCTATTTAGCCCACATTTACTATTCACCCAGATGCTTGTGAGCTCTAGAGAAGAAATAATATCCGAAGAAACCTATCGATACTCGTTACACATAAGATGACCCCCACATACTTTGTCAAAATAAACAACTCCTCGATCAATGCATTTCACTGTTCCGTGCAACGCACGGGCACCTTACTATATATAGTACAACAATAAATTTAACTAACATTATATATAGTACGATAAATGCTCATGCATGTCACAAAAAATTATATCATTGAAAACTATGTTCAAATACGAATCCAACGATATAGTTTTTGGTGACATGCACTAACATGTTGTCAGTTAAATCATCAGCCAAATTACATGGAGGTAGTACTAGTGTAGATGGTGGCACTGCATGGGAGTCTCACCTCGCTCGTGGCGCGGCAGCAAAGCCGTCATATCATAAAACCACACCACTCCCAGTAATAAGTGGCCTGATAAAATAAAAGGACAAGCAACCATCACATCCCTCTGTCTTTTTTGCATTTATCCTCTCTGCATTTACTTTGTCTGGTTCATCTCGCACACTCGATCCCTAGCTACTACTACTAGTATCCCTAGCTACTACTCCTAGGGCCAGTTCTTTTGGCGGCTTAAAAAATAAGCCGTCTCTTCCCCAGCTTTTCCCATAAGCTGCCTCACTCATTCATTTGGGCTTCTAAACTACGTAGTTATGGGATTACTAATCTAGAAGCCTAAAAGAACTGGTCCCTAGTACTCCTAGTAGTAGTACTCAAGTTGGAATTCCAATTGCACGGCACAACTTGTTAGGCAAAAAATTCGATACAGGGTGTACGAAGCGGTTTGGGAATTTGCATGCCTTCCCGACTAGTGAGATACTCCGTATAAAGTACGATAGAGAAATAATCACAGAGAAGGAAGCTAAAGTAAACAATCAAACGAGCATTTTTGCATTTCTTTTGCATTGAATCGTTTCACAAGCTTGACTAGTGCTGTTTTTCTACTTTTACAAAAACCACATCGTAATGTTAAAACGTGCATTTGCACGTACATAAGTAATAGTAGTATCACAGTCTAAAAGCATATATAGAGAGAGACGTGTAGTGCGATATATAGTTAAGTTTATGCTATATGCACGTACTTACAAAATGCGTATGGATACACAAGGTTTCCAAACTTTTCCTTTTACATACTTAATTAAGGACGCTAATAATTCCTGAACGTTCGGGATTTATCATTTCCGTCCCAAAACTAATGAGATCGCCTTACGAAACTAAATTATTCCTAATAAAAGCCACGGCACTCGCAGGATCGCTTGCGGCCCGCCACGAGTGCCCTGGTGCGCGGCCGTTTCCCAGCGCGATCACACAACGCCTCTTCCTCAGCCTCGCAACTCGTGAGGTGCTGATTGGCGGGTTGCCGGCGGGCAAGCGCGATCTCACCGGTCCGGTGATCCGGCGCCAACAGGTACTCCTTCTTGCTGGAAGCATGCACCCGGTCCACGTACCACCAAGCGTAGATGAGGCGCTTGGGCCCGACTGCACTCAGGGCTTTGGCACGGGCGTCCTCCGCCACCCTCACGGCCCTCGCACGAGCCTTCTGCCAAAGAGCCAATTGCCTGACTCTCTCGGACGCGACATAGGCCTGCCAGGCAGCATGCCTCGTGGCGCGCTTCTCTTCCTCGGCCTTCTTCTCCGCCTCTATTTTTGTGCTCTATCGGAGGAAAAGCCTCCCACAAGGCGACCTCCATTTCTCTCCAAAGCTCCTCAAGGCTGGGGGGGCTCGGCGGGCGGCACGACGTTCTCCTCATAGCGGGGAGCCGACGTGTCCTCTAACGCACATGCTGGCGAGACTGGGAACACCGACGCGTCCACCTCGATGCGTCGCGGCGAGGAGCGAAACGCCGACGCGTCCACCTCGACGCGTCGCGGCGAGGAGCGGAACACCGACGCGTCATTCTCCACTGGTGGCAGCGAGGAATGAAACGCCGACGTGTCCTCCTTGACTAGTGGCGGCGAGGAACGGAACGGCGATGTGTGACCCTCCACGCAGGGCAGCGAGGGGTGCCTAGGGCTTCGGAGGGGCGATGCCATGGTGGTCGACGTGAGAGGGAGGGGGAGGAGATAGCGATGAATGTGAGCGTTCTTCCGAATGCCGTGGGAGGCGCAGTATTTATAGCGAGCAATGGCACACCTACGTAAGATATGTTGCGTGATTAACGTAACAGCTAGGTGGGCATATTTTTGTTGGAGTAAATTACGGACTGAGCTTCAGTGCCATAAATGCACCTCCAGTTGGGTAAGTGACATGTGGGACTAACAGACGGCTGGCCCACATGTCACTGACCCAACTGCAGGTGCATTTATGGCACTGAAGCAGTGTCCGTAAATTACGGGGGAGGGAAGGGGTGGAAATATTGCTGGTCACAACGGATTGGACGAGCGCAGGGGGAGTAGAGTCATGCATGAAGATTTTTTTCACACGGGGTGGAGTGGTGGGACTGCGGAGGGAGAAGGAGAGTCAAGTAGGCAGATTGTTTTCACACATGGAGAGGAAAAGGTTTGGAGACGAACGGGCTTCCTGCAGGTATGGGGAACGATGCATAATAAGTCATCTTACATGCAATGAACTGACCATTGCATGCCGGGCTAGGTATAGTCTCAAGTCATTAAAAACATACACGCCCCACACATGTTCAGATTTCAAGGTGCACTAAATTATTGCATGCGATGATTAAGGCTGGCCATAGTGGTGGTATTTTAGCTGGTATCATGTACACGAGAATAGCAAACATGCTGATGTGGCAAAGAATTAAAGAAGAGAAGGGGGTCAGAGTAACATAGGTAGATACCGTATCATGTATAATGCTATGCTACTTTGTGTCATGCATGGCACTATAAAGGTAGTCCCGTATCATACACTAGTATCATGCACATGATACTAGTATATGATTATCATACACTAGTGTCATGCACATTATACTAGTATATGATACTTTCCACTATGAGTAGACTAAAGAGAATATTGACTAATGCATGTAAAAAACTTTGTCATTTACTAGCTAGTGTTCATGCATGCATGCAATGCGATAAATGCATTGGTAAACACATTTTTTTGTGAAGAACGAGAGCATTAATTGAGTACTTTTGCAGACTACAAAAACTATTCCACTGCCTCTATCTTGGTAAGAGTAGGTGAAATTTTTGAATCGAGCCCTTTAAACTAGAAGGGAGGTAGTAGTACTCTAATAGCTAACCTTGTTGTGATGACTATATAGGACATGGCACGGACCTTGGCGGAGGAACTAGTCTGCATTGTGCATATAATAAGTTTTGTCTGAAGTCAATGTACCTCTACTTTGACCAAACTTATAGAAAAATGTATCAACATTCATAATGTCAAATCAATATTTTTATACTCATTATGAAATGTAGTTTCATAAAATATATATTTGGTATTATAGATATTGATATTTTTAGTATAAATTTGGTCAAACTTTGCAAACTTTGACTTGACACAAATCTTACGCCGAGTAAAAAGGACCAGAGGGAGTATCATGCATGCGGAGTAGGCAAAAAAAATTGTTCATTTATAGCCGTCTGAAGTCTCAAAGGGCGCGACCGCGCTAGGGAAGCGAAGGTCGTGGGAGGCACGACGGTTGACGGAATTAAGTGAAAGTTACATGCACGCGCCGGCATGGCGTGCGAACACGCAGAAGCTATACCGTCAGGCCTACGATGTGGGTGTAGTAGACATGACATCTAGTGGGTCTCGCATAGTACTCGAGAACTCTTTGGGGGCATGCAGCCGTTTATCCACCGGGCAAGCCACCACCCTACGCCATTCGCATGCCCTACTCATCCCCGTCTTCGACCTTATAACAGTTCGCTCCCAGTCGTCCCGTCCTTTCACATTACACCAGTTCCACTTCTCCTAACATGCCTCCAAAATCCATGGCCTCCCAAATCTCCATGATCGGCGGTGAGTACAAGGTTAGAACCATCACCAGTGATGAGTTCATCATCATCTACACCCGTACATCTACGACGGTGGAAGCATGCCTTGCTCGCTTCCTACACATGTTCGAAAGTTCAAAGGATGAGTGGGTCGCTGGGCTAGATGTTGTGTACACCTTAGTCCTGGAAAGGGAGAAGCTTCTAAATGAGGTAGAGATGAAGAAGCCCGCCATGATCCAGGTTTGCGTACATAACATATGCTTGGTCTACCACATATGCCATGCCGATGTTAGGTGCCAGGATTTTGAGTTCTTCCTCAAGGACAAAAGAGTGAAATTCGTTACTATAGACTTTACGAACGACAGGAGAGTCCTGGGTCGGATAGGCCTCATTGTAGGCCAGCCATTCGATCTCCAGAAGGAAAGCCTGGTGTCCTCCTCTCAGCCTTCAATGCTGACCCTGGCAGCAGCCATGATTGATCCTTCGTACGCTGAACTGAAGAAACCTCACCCAGAGTTCCATCATGCATGGGAGTCGAAGACAATAGATGAAGATCACATCGTGTACGCAACAACGGATGCCTACCTTTGTTTAAATATCTACAAGGGTTGGATGAAGAAGCAGAGCCCAGTGTCCGGTTCAAGCAAAGAAGTGTCGGCGAAGAGGAAGAGGAAGAGGGACGAGGATGAAGTCGAGGACGTGGACTCGGACTCCGAGTAAGGTGGCAGTGCCGTTGCTCATGCTGGTTCTACTGCAGTGTCAAGTGGCCTAGTTGCTTAGTTTTATTTCAGGGGTGTGTTGTGCTGAGCCCCCAGCAGAACTATGTTATGTTCTTTCTTGTTATTTGAACTCTTTAGTACGTACAGTAGTACTAGTATGTCTTACTACTGTTCTTCTTGTAGTTGGTACTACTACTCGTATCTTCGTGTTCCTACTGTACTTAATACGTACTAGTAGTATAATTTGGGTCAGTCGATTTGTGAAATAAGTTCGACGGAGCGAAGGAAGAAGACGACAGAGAAGCTACCCCAGTATCTATATTAGGGTGGTAGGGTGCCCATGATCTATCTTATGAGTGTTGGGTGTGGAATGCAGTTCGCTGGGAAAAATGGATCGTGCCCGGGGTTAAACGGATGGCGGGGGTGGGGGGGAGCATGGCGGTGGCAGGCGGTTCAGGGGAGGGTGGTGCAGCGGCGGCAGGCGGTTAGGCCTGTGGCGGGCAGGCGGCTCGATGCCCGAGAGAGAAGATGAAGAGTGCATCATTTTCGGAGGTTGAAGAAGCTCTTCTGGCCGTCCATGTTGCATCCAACAGCTCACAAGAGTCGACTGACCCAAATTGTTCCTTCAGATTGCAGGATCCACGTGGCATTCAAGGTCTCGAAGGTAGATTCCACGTCCGCAACCAGTTTGCGGGCTCGGCGCAGGCGCGACCGGCCTCCGCCGCGACAGCCACCATGCGGGCCTCCTCCGCGCGGGCGGAGATGACAATGACACGCTAGCTCCTCCTCGCCGGCGTGCTGGAGCACGCGCTCGTCCTCCTCTTCGTACGTTGCGGGCATAGACGCGGCTCCACCTGCTTGCGTGCTTGACAGGGTGGCGGCATAGCGAGGAGGTACTACAAACGACGTGAGTGGGCGAGTCTTCGGCTTCATGGCACAGGGATGGCGGGGACATAGTGGTGATGGGCGAGAAATGGTCGGCTGGAGCAGGCGGGCTCCGGCATGCGCAATAGCGGCGGCATATTGATGAGTGCGCGTATGGGAGCTTAGTTTAGTTTTATATAGGGTTGGTCAAACTTAAAAGAACACCGTACTAGTACACGTAAACATTAGACTGAGGCAGCGCTTATACTACCACATGAGTTAGCACAACATCAATACGGAATCCTGTGCAAGCACGTGCACCGCGGCCGCGCGGTCGATCGAACGGTGCGTCACCGTGTCGCGCTAGAAGGACATCCACCAAACCTTTTTGTGTGTGTGAAAACAATCCCCGAATATTACTCTACTTTTTTTCCTGGAAAGTTCCTCATGCTACAATATTTCCATATATTTGAATTTAGCTTCAGTTCGTGCTTATTTGGATTTGGACATTTTAGGTGCGCCCTAGACATTTTTTTAATACTGATTCTGTGTGTGTGACTGAGAGAGAACGCGTGTATGTGTTTATATGTGTGTTGTGGCGGAAGGGCAATGTGGAGATGGTGTGCGTTTGATAGAGACATAGAGAGGTGTGAATGTGCAAATGATCATGCATGAGTGAGACATAGAGAGATGCCGATATGTTGTGTATACATGAGAGAACGGTCTTCTATTTGTACTTGTGTGTGTGCGAGAGAGAGAGAGAGAGAGGAGCATCCATAACACAACAATCATCTCTCTCGATTCATCCGTCCCTCGCACGATCGCATGTAACACATGCATCAACGCACACATTTTGACACCCTCACCCGGCCCCTGCCCGCCTCAAGGCCCACACATCGCTCTCTATCTCACACGCACAATCTCTTCATGAAAACCCTATTTAGCATGTAGCTTTCTGTCACATACACACATATTCTCTCCATAGGTTTGATTTCTCTCAACATCTGACACACACACACTCCCCCCTCCCCCGAGCACACAATTCAACCCCATCCAAGGTTATATGGCGACCACTCTCGCTTGTGCTTCTCTGCACCCCAGCATGCACACCACCTCAATCTTTAAAGAGGGCATCGAGGAGATCGAACACGGCGACCAGACTGCACTAGAGAATGCGGGGCCATTTGGAAGCAGGATGATGTGACGACGGCTGACTGACTCCTCCCCCTCTCTCTCTCCCGCACAAAATTATCAATCCCTCAACCCACGAGATCCTTCCCCTCTCGTCCATGTTTTTCCAGCTCTCTCATCAAACCCGTTGTCTCTTCTCCTACCACATGTACAAAATCTGGATGCACACGCATCTCACGTATAATACATGTCTCCATCTTTCTCACAGACCTATGTTCTTCCTCTCTCTCTCTCATGAGGTTTGTCTCCTACTCTCTCACCCACATACATACAATTTTTCCCGCCCTATTTCTCTTTATTACATGGGGTGTATATCTTGTGTGTTCAGCGCACACATCTCTCTCCCGCCATTGCTCCATCTTCACAAGCTCTCTCTACATGTTTCATTCACACATTGGGATGTGTTCAAAATGTTGCTTTATAATGGATCATGTAGAGTTACGGTTGGTTTTGTTGCATCCTACAAAGTAATAACTATGAAATGCATTTAGATTTTCATTTGATTGGGATTATGTGAGTTTGAGCATATTGTGAAGTACTATAGACTTGGTATACATCTTGGAATTCAACAATGATTCTAACTATTGAATTGCATAAACCATTACATTTGAAGTCAGTAGCTTAATATATTTATTTCATGATTACAACAAATGATTAATTCCACTACAAACTAAGAAAACAAATGTGTACTCCCTCCGTTTTTATTTAAGTCCGCGTATTAGCATTGGTCAAAGTCAAGTTTTGTAAACTCTCACAAAGTTTATAACAAAAAAATATTAACATATATAATAACAAATAAATACCATTAGATTCATTATTGAATGTACTTTCACATCATACATATTTGTTATGGTAAATGTTTATATTTTTCTATAAACTTGGTCAAACTTTAGGAAGTTTGACTTCGGTTAAACCTAATATGCAGAGTTAATAAAAACGGAGGGAGTACTAGTAGTTACTAGTACTACTCGCTAGTTGCTTAGCCCAATCACCCAACATGCCAGACGGGGAGTTCAGTGTTACAAAATTTTCAGGTCGGCGGGAAAATCTCCCGCGACCCTGATTCGAGCAGTGCGAAGTTAGCATCATACCCTTCGTAACAGGCCTACGGATGCTGGTGGGTAGGGGGCTGTTTTGGTAACTTTAGGTTCACCCTACCCAGCCAACCCCACCCTGGCACCCAGAGTAGTACACCTGAATACTCCCCATGCATTTTCTATCCCCACCACAAAATAGACTTCTCCACGGCATCGCAGCCTTCGTGCTCCTCCCCTTCTTCATCGTCGCACTCGTCCACCGCAGCGCATCTGCCTCATCGACGATGTTGTACACCGCACTAGAGCCGGTCCACCGTCGTTGTCGTACATGGAGCCTCTTCCCCGGTACCATCTTCCACGGTCTCGGATCTGCTTCCCGGAAGCCGCCGCCAAGCGCTGAAGCACCACCGTCGTGGACAATGAATTGACTCCCGTTGCTGACCATGATGCACAGACGCCGCCGCGACCATCGTACTCCTCCTCGATTGGTAATGTGTATATTTAATCTCTTAGCAGTACATGTGCAGTTCCAATTTTGTTCATACCTACCCTTCAAATTTCTTGGTTGCTATTGTTCTGATAAAAGTAATTGGTTATAGCTTGCATTGTCCAACAGAATATCACCTTGTAATTGTGCATCGCTCCTGTATTGCGCTGTGCTTGGGTAGGTTCTTCATCTGCAACCAGTAGTGTGGCAAATGAAGGAAAGCTTTTTAGAACTAGCAAGATGCCCATGCGTTGCACGGAACATCAAGATGCATTTGTATGAGTAGTTTATCTTGTGGGAGAAAAGGATGAACGAGGGAAGGCCTTATTTGCAAATGTGGAGAGGGGTGTGGGTATCTTTTTGCAAAATTGCCATAGTTTCCTTCCTATCGGTCAGATATAAATCGGACGGCCTATATTGCAGGATGGCAGGCACACCATCATCACCAACTCTGTTTTTTATAAGAGCAGAGTGTAGAGATAGCAGAGACGTCGGGAAAGGATCACGTGCACGAGGGAAAAAGCGGCCAGGCGCACGCTAGTTTTGGCGCGCGGCGTCCGGCGCACTTTATAAAATCCAACGCCCTCCCACCGCTCTCTCCCCGCTCTGTGCCTCGCCTCCCCGCTCTTTCTAGCCTCGCCGCCGCCACGCCACCATGCCGCCACGCCGCCGAGAAACTTGGGGCTACCGCGGCTTCTGCGCGTGCCCCTCCGGCGCCTACTCCGCCGAGATCCGGTTCGGCGAGATGCGCGTTGGCCTCGGCACTTTCGACACCGCCCACGAGGCCGCCCGCGTGTACGATGCGGCGGCGTGGCGCCTCCGGCGGCCTCGTAGGGACCTGAACTTCCCCAATGTGCCGACACGGGAGCGGGCTCCGGAGCTTGCCCCTCCGCCGCGGCTTATCACCGACGAGGATCGTCACGACAACCGGAGGCGGGAGCACCGTCTCGGCATCGCCGAGATGGACGAGGAAGCCATGGCGCTGTGGCGCCAATGCTTCCCGTAGGACATCATCAATGAGCGTGAGTTCTACGCGCAAAGGAGGGCGGAGAGGGAGAAGAGGAGGGCAGAGCGAGCCGCCTATCGCGAAGACAGGCGTACGCAGAAGTCGGTCGCTTAATTCGACATCAAGCTAGGAGCAGCGTCGCCCTGGGACTTCGATGATGATCGGTATGTTGACACCTTCATTGAGACGTCGGAGGAGGACATCACCGAGGCGGAGTCAGACGACGAGGAGTAGTTGAACTACCTATTTTCTATCTATGCTATATCTATGCTGAGAACTATCTATGTATCTATCTATGCCAGTATCGACTCAGAGTTGAATGTGTATCAAGTCAGAGTAGAAAGGAGAAAAAAAATATAGCGCGTCTGCTGGAGCGGCGCGCGCGCGCAATTTTTTGTAGCGGCCGCTGGAGCCAGCACTCTGCGGCCCGCAAAAACTGGCTATTCCGGCGCTGTAAACGCTTTTTTAATGCGCCGCGCATTGCGCGCCTGTTGGAGATGCTCTAACATGGCAGATGAGTGCTTTAATGTTGCCCACAAGATGCGTGAGTATTACTATATTTTTCTTGCCATGTTGAGATTTTAAAACTACGAATGCGAACATGCAGAGGAGCAATGAAGACCAAACACGGGATATTGGGGACATCTTCAAGGAACGTGGCAAGTTAAAGAGGAGCTGCAACGAACCTGTAAAACGAGCTTTTGTAAGTAACACCATTTCAATTACTTTTGTTTAGCCTCGTGTTCTTCGACGTGTATATGTTGTAGTTTCTATTTCTCTTAGTCTCGTGTTCTTTGATGTGTAATAAGAGGAGTCTTAATCGTCCTAATGCTTTCGTTTTTAGCTTGATGTAGGAAGTGGGTGTTCTCACCTTGGAGTCTGTTTTTATATTTCTCCTTTTGAATTCACTTCTCCGAGTCCTGTTTATCTGGCTTCTACTTAATGGATCTGGGTAGCTCTGACTATTGATCTAAAAAAGAAGTAACTTCATGTCAGGATGCAGTTTCTGCGAGGAGGGAAGTATGGTCAACCTCGAGATCATGTTTCCAAAATGAGGCTGGATTTCACACAAGGTGTCCGTTCCCTAATGATGCTGGATTAGACACAAGGTGCAAATTCCCAGATGATGCTGGATTACACACAAGCCAGGTGGAGTCATCAACTGTTCGTGTCCTCGTGGCTCTAGTAAAGGCTGAAAGAAAGCGTGCAGCAGCCCTTGAGAATGTAGCTGAGTTCGTGAAGAAGCGAAAAGAGCAATCAGATGCTCTCTTCACCCAAGCCAAAGAAGAGATGGAAGAAGCCAGAAAGAAGCCAGCAAAGGCAGAGCAGGCTAGGCGTCTTCTGCTATCTAAAACTGTTGACAATACAAATTTTCATTCATAATAACTAGGTTCAAGTGTTTATCCAATCAGCATGCCTGTTGTGATGTCCGTGCATCGATTGAGATCTATGTAAGTCTGATGCCGAGATGTGGAACAAAATATTTTTTTTCCGGGTCATGTAATAACAGCCATTACTTTCCGAACAATAATAGACGAACCATTGGACATGGTATAGTTCACACGCAAGCCCAACATTCCAAGTTCAACTTTCACATCAAACTCATGTTCACAGATATCTTCACATTCATAGATAATGTCCACAACCATGATTCACTTCAAAGCAAAAAAATGTGAGAATTAGAAATAAAGAAAAATCTCTAGTTCTTACAACCAACATCAATGCTTCTCCAAAACAACATTTAGTCCAGAGCCAAAACACAAATTCCTTCTCAGACCATTGATGAAAAAGGTGCATTTTCTACAAGAGTGGAGTAGGGACTCGCATATAAAGTATTGTGGACTTCCACTAAAATTTAGGTACATCCTTGGTCCTCCGCTTGCACGCCTGCAGCCTCGCCCATGGCATTGATTGCCTGGGGTGGGGAGGGAGGTGGAGTAGCAAGTTACCTGACTCGTCGGGGCACCCAGCCGGCTTTTATGCCGGAGAACTCGTCTTCATGCTCGCCGGATGCTATGGAGAGTGGAGAAAATGGTGCAAGGAGGATATGGGGAGCGGAGGTGTGGTGCGGTTCTTGCCAGGCGTCTGGCGTCGTTTAAATAGAGGGCCGATGAGAGGAACCAACCGGTTCGCGGAAGGACACGTGTTGCCAGCACATGCGCGGATTCAACAGAGGTAAGCGGGTCAGTCTGAAGCCCGTTGAATGTGGCGAGGAGGCGTGTTCAGCCTGGCGTGCAGCGAGTGGGGCTCTCTTGGCCAGCGCGCCGGTTCAATGACTGCGCCAGTGAGAGATCGCGTCCCCTTTGGCACAGTGTGAGAGCAATTACTCCATCCGGTCCTTTTTTGTTTCGGTACTACTCGTACTAATCTAGTAGCAAGATGCCCGTGCATTGCACGAAACACCAAGATGCATTTATTTTACAAAATATCTATTGTGATTGACCCATGCGGGAGTAATCTGATAACCCACAAGTATAGGGGATCAGTTGTAGCCTTTCTCGATAAATAAGAGTGTCGAACCCAATGAGGAGCTAAAGGTAGGGTTTGTATTCCCTTCAAGTTCTATCGACCACCGATACAACTCTACGCGCACTTAACGTTCGCTTTACCTAGAACAAGTATGAAACTAGAAGTACTTTGTAGGTGTTGTAGGATAGGTTTGCAAGATAATAAAGAGCACGTAAATAAAAACTAGGGGCTGTTTAGATAAAGAAATAACTACGTTAGTTGTAGTAGAGAGCTTTTTGTCACAAGAAAGTTATTTGTCCCTAGGCAATCGATAACTAGACCGGTAATCATTATTGTAATTTTATATGAGGGAGAGGCATAAGCTAACATACTTTCTCTTCTTGGATCATATGCACTTATGATTGGAACTCTAGCAAGCATCCGAAACTACTAAAGATCATTAAGGTAAAACCCAACCATAGCATTAAAGTATCAAGTCCTCTTTATTCCCATACGCCATAACCCACTTATCCGTGTTTGTGTTTCTATCACTCACGCAATGCAGACAATAAGCAAACCATGAACATATTGCAAACCCTACAACGGGGATCCCTCACGCTTGCGCGACATGGAGAGCACCATAGGACAGCACCAATAATAAAACATGCAACTCAAACCAATCACGATCATCAATCAACCCATAGGACAAAACGGATCTACTCAAACATCATAGGATAGCCATACATCATTGGGAAATAATATATAGCGTTGAGCACCATGTTTAAGTAGAGATTACAGCGGGGAGAAGGGGTGTTACACCACTGCATAGAGGGGGAGAGAGTTGGTGATGACGGCGGCGAAGTTGTTGGTGTAGATCGCCGTCACGATGATGGCCCCGGCGGCGTTCCGGTGCCACCGAGAGAGAGGGGGAGAGAGCTCCCCTCCTCCTTCTTCTTCCTTGACCTCCCCTCTAGATGGGAGGAGGGTTTCCCCTCTGGTTCTTGGTCTCAATGAAGGCGGAGGGGCGGGAGCCCCTCCGAGATTGGATCTCTCTCTGTTTCCTTCTATTTCTGCTCTCCCAGATTCTGGCCTTTCACCGTTTCTTAAATTCCCAGAGATCCGTAACTCCAATTGGGCTGAAATTTTAAAATGATTTTTATCCGAATATTAGCTTTCTTGCGGTCGAAGAAGGGCACTAACCGCCTTACGGAGTGGCCACAAGGGCCCAGGGCACGCCCTACCCCCTGGGGCGCGCCCCCTACCTTGTGGACTCCTCGGGCATCGTCTCGCGTTGATTCTTTTTCCCAAAAATCACATATATTCGAAAAAAAGTCTCCGTAAGTTTTTATCTTGTTTGGACTCCGTTTGATATGGATTTTCTGCGAAACAAAAAACATGCAAGAAACAGGAACTGGCACTGGGCACTGGATCAATATGTTAGTCCCAAAAATAGTATAAAAAGTTGCCAAAAGTATATGAAAGTTGTAGAATATTGGCATGAAACAATCAAAAATTATAGATACGTCGGAGACGTATCAGCATCCCCAAGCTTAAATCCTTCTCGTCCTTGAGTAGGTAAATGATAAAAAAGATAATTTTTGATGTGGAATGCTACCTAGCATAGTCTTGATCATATAATCTAATCATGGCATGAATATTAAGACACGAGTGATTCAAAGCAATAGTCTATCATTTGACATTAAGACAACAATACTTCAAGCATACTAATAAAGCAATCATGTCTTTCTCAAAATAACATGGCCAAAGAAAGTTATCCCTAAAAAATCATATAGTCTGGCTATGCTCCATCTTCATCACACAAAGTATTTCATCATGCACAACCCTGATGACAAGCCAAGCAATTGTTTCATACTTTTAATGTTCTCAAGCCTTTTCAACTTTCACGCAATACATGAGCGTGAGCCATGGATATAGCACTATAGGTGGAATAGAATATGATGGTGGAGGTTGTGTAGAGAAGACAAAAAGGAAGAAGTCTCACATCGACGCGGCTAATCAACGGTCTATGGAGATGCCCATCAATTGATGTCAATGCGAGGAGTAGGGATTGCCATGCAATAGATGCACTAGAGCTATAAGTGTATGAAAGCTGACAAATGAAACTAAGTGGGTGCGCATCCAACTTGCTTGCTCATGAAGACCTCAGGCATTTGAGGAAGCCCATCATCGGAATATACAAGCCAAGTTCTATAATGAAAATTCCCACTACTATATGAAAGTCATAGCTCAAGAGACTCTCTATATGAAGAACATGGTACTACTTTGAAGCACAAGTGTGGTAAAAGGATAGTAGCATTGCCCCTTCTCTCTTTTTCTCTCATTTTTTTCTTTTTTTTGTTTGGCTTCTTTGGCCTTTTTTTTGTTGGCTTCTTTGGCCTCTTTTATTTTTCCTCACATGGGGCAATGCTCTAATAATGAAGATCATCACACTTTTATTTACTTACAACTCAAGAATTACAACTCGATACTTAGAACAAAATATGACTCTATATGGATGCCTCTGGCAGTGTACCAGGATGTGCAATGATCTAGCATAGCAAAGATATCAAAAAATGGACAAGCCATGAAAATATCATGCTAGCTATCTTACGATCATGCAAAGCAATAAAACAATGAATGCCCAAGTCATGTATATGATGATGATGGAAGTTGCATGGCAATATATCTTGGTATGGCTATGGAAATGCCATGATAGGTAGGTATGGTGGCTATTTTGAGGAAGATATAAGGAGGCTTATGTGTGATAGAGCATATCGTATCACGGGGTTTGGATGCACCGGTGAAGTTTGCACCGACTATCGAAGTGAGAAAGGGCAATGCACGGTACCGAAGAGGCTAGCAGTGGTGGAAGGGTGAGAGTGCGTATAATCCATGGACTCAACATTAGTCATATAGAAGTCACATACTTATTGCAAAAATCTATTAGCTATCGAAACAAAGTACTACATGCATGCTCCTAGGGGGATAGATAGGTAGGAAAAGACCATCGCTCGTCCCCGACCACCACTCATAAGGAAGGCAATCAAAAAATAAATCATGCTCTGACTTCATCACATAATGGTTCACCATACGTGCATGCTTCGGGAATCACAAACCTTAACACAAGTATTTCTACCAGTCCACAATTACTCACTAGCATGACTCTAATATCACCATCTCTATATCTCAAAACTATTGCAAGGAATCAAACATATCATATTCAGTGATCTACAAGTTTTATGTAGGATTTTATGACTAACCATGTGAATGACCAATTCCTGTCAACTCTCTAAATAGATATAAGCGAAGCATGAGAGTTTAATTCTTTCTACAAAAGATATGCCCACGCTCTAACAAATATAAGTGAAGCAAAAGAGCATTCTACAAATGGCGGTTTTCTATGCATAGAGAAATAGGCAATCCAAACTTCAAATGATATAAGTGAAGCACATGAAGCATTCTATAAATCCATACTCAAAAGATATAAGTGAAGTGCAAAGAGCATTCTATAAATCAACCAAGGACTATCTCATACCAGCATGGTGCATTATTAAAAGAAAAATGAAAAAAAGCACACGACGCTCCAAGATTTACGCATATCATGTGACGAATAAAAATATAGCTCCAAGTAGAATTACCGATGATCGTTAGAAGAAAGAGGGGATGCCTTCCGGGGCATCCCGAAGCTTAATTGCTTGGGAGTCCTTGAATATTACCTTGGGGTGCCTCGGGCATCCCCAAGCTTAGGCTCTTGCCACTCCTTATTCCTTCATCCATCGTGATCTCACCCAAAACTTGAAAACTTCAATCACACAAAACTTAACAAAACCCTCGTGAGATCCGTTAGTATAATAAAGCAAATCACCACTTTAAGTACTGTTGAAAAACCATTCATATTTTATTTTTGCATTGTAGCTACTGTATTATAACTTCTCTATGGCTTATACCACCGATAAAATTGATTGTTTCATCAAAACTAGCAAAACAATGCATCAAAAACAGAATCTGTCTTAAACAGAATAGTCTGTAGCAATCTGAGCATCTACCATACTTCCGTAACTTTAAAAATTCTGAAAACTTAGGAAAAAATAAACAGTTTGTATAAAAGTACTGTGCAAAAAGTTTCAGAAGCGTTTGACTTTCCAGTAAAAAATGTAAAATCACGCACTACAGCCAAAGTTTATGTTTTTGCACCGCACATACCAAACAAGCAATCTAATCATCCTAAAGGCAAATCTTGGCACATTATTTTTATAATACAATGGATTTATACAAGGGGATAATTATTTTTGTTGAAAATTTTCTGTAATCAAGGTTCACAAAGTTTCCATGGGCATGAACAAAGCTCAAGGCTAGCTCCCACTTTAACAATGCTTGTCTTTCTCACTTTCGCTTTTCTTTTTGAAAATTTTTTGGTTCCCCTCTTTATTTTTTTGTTTTAAAACTATATAAAAGCACACAACAGAATAAAATGACTCTCTAAAACTTCTGGGTTGTCTCCCTGGCAGTGCTTTCTTTAAAGCCATTAAGCTAGGCATAAAGTGCTCAAGTAATGGATCGACCCGGATCCCAAGGTATATCAAAGCCAATTTTAATTAACAATGATTTGTAGTTTAGTAGTGAGCACAAAGTAACATATATCATGCAACAACGAAGTCTAACTCTCTTCCTATGCATCGGCATGTCATAAACAATTCATGCACATCAAGTAAAGGCCGATACATAGCATAAACAGCTTCTTGCAATTTTATCATATTGGAAACATAGAGAGGCGGAGATGTAGTTCCTCTCTCATAATAATTGCAAGTAGGATCAGCAAGCACATGCATATTATATTTATCAAAATCATCATGTGCAATAGTAGAACGCAACCCATCAATATAGTCCTTAATAAGCGCAAACTTCTCTGATATAGTGTAGTTGGGAGAATTCAAAAAGATAATAGGACTATCATGCGTGGGTGCAATAGCAACAATTTCATTCTTAACATAAGGAACTATAGCAAGTTCATCTCCATAAGCATCATTCATATTGGCATCATGGCCACAAGCATAGCAAGCATCAAGTTCATCAAAAAGGGATATTTCAAACGAATCCAAGGGATCATAGCAATCATCATAGCATTCATCCTTCGGTAAGCACGAAGGGAAATTAAAAAATTTATGAGTTGAAGAGTTACTCTCATTAGAAGGTGGGCACGGGTGATCAATCCGCTCTTCCTCCTTTTGTTCTTCGCTCTCCTCATCATCTTTTTCATCTAATGAAGTCACAGTGTCATCAGTTTCTTCTTCCATAGTTTCCTGCAAAATATTAGTCTCTTTTTGGACAGCCGAGACTTTCTCAATAAACGCATCAATATCGGAATTATATTCATAATTCTCATAGCAATATTTAAGTATAGAAAAAATTTCACGTCTATAAACATCATCATCAAAAGCTACATACTTTTCAAACAAAGATTCAATTTCATAAGCACCCTTAAAAGCAACAAATTCTTCTATTCGTTCCACATCATAGTAATCATATATACCATTAGCATAAGAAGCCAAGGTTTTATTATCATTAAATTTACATGAAAAGGGAAGGTGTGGAGCCTTCATCATAGAGCAACAAGTATAATCATATCTCAAGCATAAATTCCGAGCATACCAATGCAACATATGAATTTGAGCCCATAAGAGTTTCCCTTTTTGAGTCAAGCGATAATCCCTAAAATATTCATGTCGATCCAACGTGTCTCCCATTATATAATTGAATGGGGTTTTCTCAGGATTACTAAAGTAGTGCATAATATCTTTCACATAATGAGCATCGATGGTTTTAGGAGGTTCCCCATCTCCATGAGTAGCAAGTACACCTAATTTTTTTGGTATTTCGTGTTCCATATCCATAACTAAAGATAAAGAACAACTAAGAACAGCAAATAAAATCTACTTAGTGATAAAGCAAACAAGCACACACGAGAATATTCACCCCACGCTATTGCTCCTCGGCAACGGCGCCAGAAAAAGGTCTTGATAACCCACAAGTATAGGGGATCAGTTGTAGCCTTTCTCGATAAATAAGAGTGTCAAACCCAACGAGGAGCTAAAGGTAGGGTTTGTATTCCCTTCAAGTTCTATCGACCACCGATAGAACTCTATGCGCACTTAACGTTCGCTTTACCTAGAACAAGTATGAAACTAGAAGTACTTTGTAGGTGTTGTAGGATAGGTTTGCAAGATAATAAAGAGCACGTAAATAAAAACTAGGGGATGTTTAGATAAAGAAATAACTACGTTAGTTTTAGTAGAAAGCTTTTTGTCACAAGAAAGTTATTTGTCCCTAGGCAATCGATAACTAGATCGGTAATCATTATTGCAATTTTATATGAGGGAGAGGCATAAGCTAACATACTTTCTCTTCTTGGATCATATGCACTTATGATTGGAACTCTAGCAAGCATCTGCAACTACTAAAGATCATTAAGGTAAAACCCAACCATAGCATTAAAGTATCAAGTCCTCTTTATTCCCATACGCCATAACCCACTTATCTGTGTTTGTGTTTCTATCACTCACGCAACACAGACAATAAGCAAACCATGAACATATTGCAAACCCTACAGCGGGGATCCATCACGCTTGCGTGACACGGAGAGCACCATAGGACAGCACCAATAATAAAACATGCAACTCAAACCAATCACAATCATCAATCAACCCATAGGACAAAACGGATCTACGCAAACATCATAGGATAGCCATACATCATTGGGAAATAATATATAGCGTTGAGCACCATGTTTAAGTAGAGATTACAGCGGGGAGAAGGGGTGTTACACCGCTGCATAGAGGGGGAGAGAGTTGGTGATGACGGCGGCGAAGTTGTTGGTGTAGATCGCCGTCACGATGATGGCCCCGGCGGCGTTCCGGTGCCACCGGGAGAGAGGGGGAGAGAGCCCCCTCCTGCTTCTTCTTTCTTGACCTCCCCCTAGATGGGAGGAGGGTTTCCCCTCTGGTCCTTGGTCTCCATGGCGGCGGAGGGGCGGGAGCCCCTCGGAGATTGGATCTCTCTCTCTGTTTCCTTCTGTTTCTGCTCTCCCAGATTCTGGCCTTTCACCGTTTCTTAAATTCCTGGAGATCCGTAACTCCGATTGGGCTGAAATTTTAACACTATTTTTATTTGAATATTAGCTTTCTTGTGGCCGAAGAAGGGCACCAACCTCCTTACGGAGTGGCCACAAGGGCCCAGGGCGCGCCCTAGCCCCTGGGGCCTGCCCCCTGCCTTGTGGACTCCTCGGGCATCGTCTCGCGTTGATTCTTTTTCCCAAAAATCACATATATTCCAAAAAAAAGTCTCCATAAGTTTTTATCTTGTTTGGACTCCGTTTGGTATGGATTTTCTGTGAAACAAAAAACATGCAACAAACAGGAACTGGCACTAGGCACTGGATCAATATGTTAGTCCCAAAAATTGTATAAAAACTTGCCAAAAGTATATGAAAGTTGTAGAATATTGGCATGAAACAATCAAAAATTATAGATACGACAGAGACGTATCATAATCCCATGTGTAAAAACTAACGACATCTGCAGGTTTACATAGCTCAGCGCGTACACCGCTCATGCAGATCCTCTCCGACACCTACCTCCGCAAGCACGTCGACGGCGCCGTCCGTGTCCCAACACCTTAGACTGAGTGGAGTGGGGGAGAAGAGAAAGAAGAGAGATAAGGTGAGGAGGAGTGGGGCGTGGTGGTGGTAGGTGGTCGGACTGAGCGGAGGAATGGGGATGGACGACGCTGGCAGCGGCCACCATGCTAGATTGTTACATAGGCTTCCTTTTTTAATTGCTGAACAATGAGGTTGTGGGAGATAAGGATGAACGAGGGAAGGCCTTATATGCAAATGTAGAGAGAGGTGCGGGTATCTTTTTGCAAAATTGCCATAGTTTGATTTCTATCCGTCAGATATAGATCGGACGGTCTATATTGCAGGATGGCAGACACACCATCATCACCAACTCAGTTTTTTAAAGAGAAAAAAGAAGAGGGAAGATAAGAGAAGAGAAGAGAGAAGTAGAGATAAGATAACCTCATTTTGCATTCACATTTTGCAAGTTAAATTCATGGACAAACTTTGACCCAAAATACGACGGGGACTAGTAAACCAGGACAGAGGTAGTAGTGATCAATTCCATTTTTCACTCCATACCAATCGTTCTAAAAAATTGTATAAATCGCCATTGAAAATCAGAATTCTTACCCCCCTAAAAAATGATTTTTTAAACATGGCAATTCGATTAGTGGCGACTGGCGAGTGATACATCTCCAACGTATCTATAATTTATGAAGTATTCATGCTGCTATATTATCATTCTTGGATGTTTTACAATCATTTTATAGCAACTTTATACCATTTTTTGGGGAATAACTTATTGACATACTGCCCAGTGCCAGTTGCAGTTTTTTGCTTGTTTTTTACACCGCAGAAAATCAATACCAAACGGAGTCCAAACGCAGTGAAACTTTTTGTGGATTTTTTATGGACCAGAAGACATCCATTGGGCCAGATCAGCACCTGGGGGTGCCCCGAGGGGAGCACAACCCACCAGGGCGCGCCTGGGCCCCCCGGTGCGCCCCGGTGGGTTGTGCCCACCTCGGTGGCCTCCTGCACCGCCTCTTCACCCTATAAATTGCCAAATATTCCAAAAACCCTCGGGGTGACCCTAGATCAGAAGTTCCGCGACCACAAGGCCTCTGTATCCACGAGATCCAATCTAGACCCCGTTTCGGCACACTGCCGGAGGGGGAAATCATCACCGGTGGCCATCTTCATCATCCCGGCAGCCACCATGATGAGGAGGGAGTAGTCCACCCTCGGGGCTGAGGGTTTGTACCAGTAGCTATGTGTTTAATCTCTCTCTCTCTCTCGTGTTCTTGAGATGCACGATCTTGATGTATCGCGGGCTTTGTTAATATAGTTGGATCATATGGTGTTTTCCCCTCTCTATCTTGTTGTGATGAATTGAGTTTTCCCTTTGAGATTTCATTTTATCGGATTGAATACTTTTATGGATTTGAGAGCAGTTGATATATGTCTTGCCACTCAACTCGCGGATTGACATTGGGGTAATCTATGCATAGGGGTTGATGCATGTTTTCGTCCTTGTTTCTCCGGTAGAAATCTTGGGGCACTCTTTGAGGTTCTTTGTGTTGGATCGAGTATTATGAATCTGAAATTGTTTGATGCGTATCGTATAATTAACTCATAGATACTTGTGGTGACATTGGAGTATCTAGGTGACATTAGAGTTGGTTGATGCATATCATATGGTGTTATTTTAGTACGAACTCTAGGATAGATCGAACGGAAAGAATAACTTTGTGTTATTTTAGTATGAACTCTTGAATAGATCGAACAGAAAGAATAACTTTAAGGTGGTTTCGTACCCTACAAACAATTTCTTCTTATGTTCTCCGCTAGATAAGAACTTTGGAGTGATTCTTCATCGCACGTTGAGGGAAGGTTATATGATCCAATTAGATTAGCATTGTTGAGAGATTGCACTAGCGAAAGTACGGACCCTAGGCCTTGTTTTCAAGCATTTCAATACCATTTGTGCTCCGTTTTATTACTTGCTACCTTGCTATTTTTATTTATTCAGATTATAAAAATATATTTCTACCATCCATATTACACTTTTATCACCATCTCTTCGCCGAACTAGTGCACCTATACAATTTGCCATTGTATTGGGTGTGTTGGGGACACAAGAGACTTTTTATTATTTGGTTGCAGGGTTGCTTGAGAGAGACCATCTTCATCCTACACCTCCCACGGATTGATAAACCTTAGGTCATCCACCTGAGGGAAATTTGCTACTGTCCTACAAAACTCTGCGCTTGGAGGCCCAACACAAGTCTACAAGAACAAGTTGTGTAGTAGACATCAGCGAGCCACCGCCTCCAGGTCATTCACCTGTGGTCCCCGACCAACAATTCCTATAGATTAAATTATCACGCGAGCTGGCTATTCCTACAAAGGTGCGCTACACCACGTACCCGGTACCCGCGCATGCAGCAATCGTGCACCTAGGGTTTATTTGTTTACGTTGCCTTTATGTAACTCTCATGTGTGCGAGATAGCGAGAGACCAACTGCGTGCGTGCGCCTCTTCTCTTCGTATATGTACTCCACCGTTTGTCTGGTGTCCAAAAAATTATACAGTAATAACTAGCAATGTGCCAATGCGTTGCCACATGTTCAAAGTAGATTAATACATATTCACCGATTTGATAGAAAAAAGTCTAGTTTTGAAATACGTATATCGCTAAAAATATGTTATGTTTCACTCAAAATATATTCCTTTGGCGGTTTTGATGAGATAAGGGAGGAATGTGGTTGGTTTCAAGATTCGAGAAGTGGTATATTGTTGCAAAAAGCCCATATGTGTGTGTGTGGTGTGTGTGAGAGAGAGAGGGAGAGAGGAGGAGGACGAAGTGCGTGTGTGAGAAAGACACAAAGAGTGTGTGTGCGAGAGGTATCACGATAAAATGAGGAGATAGTGTGTGTGTGCACGATTGAGAGGGTGTGTCTCAAGAAGGGACAAAAAATCTACATAGATACAACGGGCGCTAGAGAGACATGTACGAGATAGTGGAAGCAAGAGTGTGCGGATGTATAAACCTATCTGGAGGCTGGTCGATCAATGTTTGTGAGAGAAGTATGAGTCGGGGGTGCGAAAGCGAGAGTTTTGTGTGTGTGTGAGAGAGAGACGGTAGTCGGGAGGGGGAGTGGAAGCAGGAGTTGTGTGTGTGAGAGAGAGAGAGAGAAAGGGGGGAGAGTTTGTCTGATCGGTACACAAATGAATAATGTCAGTTTTATAACTGAGATGAAGACGGAAAGGAGACCCCAACAAACGTTGTGTGTGCGGGAGAGAGTAATTTTAGTGGTAGGAGTCATATCTAGAAAGATATAGGGTGCGTGAGAGAACCCTAGAGAGAAAGACAAAGTGAAAGACGAGTGAGAGTGTGTGTGTGGCGGCAGAAAAGAAAGCTTAGGTATCTAGTGATACCAGAGAGCGATAGAGACGTGAGAGAAAATGAAAACCGTGTAATGTATAATGATAGGGAGAGTGTGACACTTCTCAAGGGAGACGGCGAGAGACCATGTTTGCGAAAATAGGAGAAACATGAAGTGAGCGTGCGGGTGAGCTGGAGAAAAGAGAGTGATAGCTACATGAAGGAGCACACGAGAGAGATGGGCGTGAAAGGAGATTCAAATATTTAGTTACGTGTATAGAAAATGTCAACATAAAAGGGATTCAAATATTTGAATTCGAGATGATGATACATGTAATTCATACTCGAACCAAAATTGATCTATCAAACATGCAAACTCATATGAATTCACGTGCATCTATGTTATTCAATATCTAGATATTACTGATCCATACATTTGAGTAGAACAAAATTTGGTTTAAAATTTTTGAATTCAACCTTATGATTTTGAGATCATTGTATTTGTAAATCATATTATATATATAAAGGAGAAGAATTCTTTGTTGTGCTTTTGAAAGTATATATATATAAAAAATGATGTATATAGAATTTTATTCGAATCAAAAATGGATCCTGCCCGAAAAAAAAAGAATACAAAATGGATTGGAATTGAGTTGGCACGGTAAACATGCAAGCTTTTTCTCAAAAATTTGAACGAAGCGTCCAAACTCGCAGTAACCGTCCGAAAGCAAAATATGGGAGATGGAAATTACTGCCTGTCCCTGACATGCAACACATGTCGGCTTGATTTCAATAGGCCTTGATAGGGGCAGGTTTGTAATTTCACTCAAACGTGACATAACCGCCTCTCACCCGGATTCATACAAGGTGGGTGCCAAAACACAGTGTCTCCTCGGCCGAAATCGCCTCTCACCCGGATTCATACACGATGGGCGACAAAACAAACTCTCCTCGGCTGAAATCTCCGTCGGCAAATATTCGGTGTATGAGAGATTACCGTCCTATCCCCAGCAGCACAATATTCCTGTGATGTCTGAAATTTTAAACGGGGGATAAGTTGGTAACCTTCCTCGCATTTGAGACAAGCGCGTCCCAAAGACATGGTTCCCCCTACCTCTCTCCCTCCATTTCCCCATTCATACTCCGTGGGCACCAAAACACCCTCTCCACCCCAGCCTCCTCCGTTCGCCACCCCATACACTGCCGTCCTCCTCCACCATGCTGGAGCTGATACCCCGACGCCGTCATCCATTACAAGAGATCGACCTCTCTCATCCACGGCTTTGGACCAAGATCCTTGCATCCCGTCCTCTCGCTTCATCCCCGCCGTCGTCCACCTTGCTGGCGCCGCTCCTACGACCGTCTCGTTCACCACGCCGGGATATTTCCCCCGCCGCCATCGTCTACCCTCCTAGATCTGCTTCCACGCCGCCGACAGCCATCGCTACCGCATCACCGTCAAATTCTCAGCAGATGCATACACAGCGTCGCACCAGAGGCGGTACTCTTTCGTATCTGCTCAACTTATTTATTGCAGCAAGAAAATAGATTGCCACTGCTTTACTATGATTTCTTGTCCATCACTTAGGATCTTACTTGATAGTTGAAAGCAAACATTGGTTGCGAAGTTGCCTTTGTCCGGTTTGCACCTTCAGATCCGCCATGGCACGCTCAACACTATACTCGCAATGCTTATGGTTTTCCCCGTTTATATTCCACACTAGTTAAATGACAGTAGACTAAATTTCAAAATTGGGTCAGTCAATTTTTGAGAGCTCGCCGGAGTTTGCCGGAGGGAAGGAAGGGCTCGAGTGGGGACGATGGTTGTGGGGGGCGGTGGCCTGGCGATGGTGGGGCCTCGCTGGAGGAAAAAAAACTCGACGTGGGTGGGGGCGGGGTTGGGGGGTGGGGGTGGCGGAGGAACACAAGCGATGGGGGATGGTTCAGGGGAGGGCAGGGGCGTCGGGGCCGGTGGTTCGGCCGGCGGCCCGTGCGGTGTTCTGTAGGGGAAGAATCAGAGACGACGAAGAAGAAGGGTTAGGAGATGTAGGATATTCATCCAACCGCCTGAAATGGTCGACTGTCCCAAATGACGAAAGTCACGCGACTTGCATGCAGACATTCCTTTATACTCAGTACCATCATCATAGCTGCTTAGCACTGCTCCTCAATCCATCAAGCTAAACAACGTGCCACTCATAAGTCCAAACTTGTTGCTCAAATACGAATCTGATATGATGCTGATATTACTAAAATAGATAACGTTTAATTGGTCAGCTAATGTTCCTACTTTACTTTCGAAAAGAACGTGCACCACATATAGAGAGACAGCAGGGAGTTGCATTCTTAATGCGCTCTAGTTCATCATGTGTGGGCACTAGGCAACGAACAATTTATTATTCAAAATCTGCTTGCTCTTCTTTAGCATGTTCCTCTTCTGTTCTTCTTTAATAAGTACTCTCTCCGTTCCTAAATACAAGTCTTTGTATAGATTCCACCATGGACTACATATGGAGCAAAATGAGTGTATCTACACTCTAAAATGTATCTGTATACATCTGTATGTGATCCATAGTGGAAATCTCTACGAAGACTTATATTTTGGAACAGAGGGAGTATAATAGTAGTACATTATGTTCCTTGTAGTGAAGAGGAGCAGCGACATTTGCAGTGTACAGGTCTATACGGTCGGTTGTGATGGGCACTTTCAACTCTTCGGGCCTCTTTGATTCGTAGGATTTTGTAAACATAGGAATAGGAATTGTAGTGGCCTGCCCACTTGAATCCTATAAGATTAGCAAGGAAATGCGGGGAGCTGTGTCGCCTTTGAGAGTTACACTGATATTAACAGTACCGCACCTTCAGTTGAAGAGAGCTGGTATCCGAAGCCTTTCTAGCCGTACCGACAATAGTAGCCCATATTTTCCAGCAAGTTCCACTTTCCTGATTTTACTTCTGATGCTTACGGTTTTCCCGTTATATCTACACTATGATCTGTGTAGCTGCTTTGTGTCGCACTAGCAGCAGTCCACTCTTGAAGCTAAACAACACACCAATCATAAGTCCAAAGCTTACTTCTTGAAATACGAATTCTGATATGATACTGATATTAATTAACAGACACACATTTAATTGGTCAGCTAATGTTCCCACTTGATTTTCCAAATGCATGCGGCCACATATAGAGAGACAGCATGGAATTGCATTTGTTTGGGCGTTGTGATTCATCATGAGTGGGCAACCAACATTGTATAGAATATGCTTCCTCTTCTGTTCTTTAACATGTCTCTCTTTTGTTATTCTGTATTTAGTACGTACAGTATGTTCCTTATCGGGAAGGGGAGCAGGGACATCTGCAGTCAACAGCTGATAGAGCTGGCCTGTACGTTATCGATAGGCTTTCAATTAGTAGCGGAAATACAACACCGTATTTTCCAGCCAGTTCCACTTTCCCAATTTATATATGCTGGTTATGGTGTACCCCTTTTATGTACACTACGATCTGCCTAGTTGTTGTGTGCTCTTGTTATCATGGTTTGGCAATAATCTCTCTATACAGTATATTATGAACCTATCATCTGCCAACTATCCTTACTTCTGGAGCCTATTTTTTTGTGTACTTGTGCTAGATTATATTAATGCATGCACCATATTACAGCACACATGGGCTCTCTCATCAGAATCCAGTGATAGCACACAAGGGTTTACAGGGAGCCCCTGTTATATTAGAATATCCTCTGCATTACAAAGATAATCTCACTACTATTTATGTTTTCATGCTTCTCAGATATTGTACGTAATCACAATGAATATGAGAATGCGTGCATGAGAAGAATATTGTGTAACACTGCAATGACTAACAAACTTGGCACCAAGGCATTGAGTTCCATTCTGGATGCAATGAAACTCATACGCTCCTCACCTGCAGATTCTTGTTCAGAATATGATCCTAATGACTATTCTGACCTCGAGGAGTCGAAGGCAGATAGCCTGTCCTGTTCACCCATCAAGGTGCCTGTTCTAATTTGGCAAGGTTTTATTGATTGCGTGTATCTTGCATAAGGTGTCTTGCATTTCTTCTACTTTGTTGCACTGCCATTGCCGGGGCCGGGACATGAAATCCCAGAAATTTAACCCCTCGTGTTACCACCAGCCTAGGATTACTGTTACTGGTGGACACGTCCTTGTTACAGTTTACCCAGCTATTACAAGAATTGGATACAAGACCATAAAGGTCTAATGATACAATAGTGATGTCTGGTGGTGGATGACAGAATTAACTCGTGGTTCTCCAACGTCGATGGGGCTCCATTCCCACAGGAACAGCTGACCCAGATAATTCCTATCCCGCATGGCTGCTATGCTAGGCTCCGCACGGTCGTTGCTGTGGTACTTCTCATAGAAATCTTGACCTGGCCAAGTAAATAGCCAGGGACAAGCCAATGAGTATGTTTGAATGTACTCGCAAACATCATGAACAGTTGATATACCGAATGCAGCAGATATTATGTGATCAAGTTGAATTAAAAATTATATGTGTATGCTTATGATGGACTTAAAGACATGTTGTCAGGAATTAAATCATGGCATGATAACATATTAGCATGTGCAAATAACTGGATATATGAAAATACTAGTGATAAACAAGGAAAGTTAAAGGAAAAATAAAATAAAATAAAGAAAATGCCGGTCGGATGTCTAAAATGACACCACGGTAGGTCTTGAAGAGAAATGCCAAACGGGTGTCTAAAAGAGAAATCGGACGAGACAGGACCATCCGAGAACTCAGGCGACGCCACGAGAGGTCTTGAAAAGAAATGCCAGTCGGGTGTCAAGTGACGCCACGGTCGGACTTGAAGAGAAATACCAATCGGGTGTCCACAAGAGTAGTGGCGGGATAAACCGCCTGTTAACTCTAGAGACGCCACGAGAGGTCTTGAAAATAAAATTGAGTGCCCGGGGTAGTCTAGCCAGTCCCTGAGACACTCAGGAAAATTCAAAATAAGAGAAACGGGTTAGTCCTCAATATTATGCATAACCATAATAATATTTAACAAGCATAAATATTCATGGAAGCAACAGGGTGTCAATAATTATCTTGCAAAATATTTCAGGCATGTCATAATTATTTTCCTCCGGAGACCAACATTAAGATCGACACTTGACCAACCCAGACTGTAGTCCTTAACCACGGACACGGCTATTCGAATAGGTTTAAACTCTGCAGTGGGTGTACTGTTTACCCACAAGTAAAGGATTTATTTAGTCAGTACCGTGACACCGACTAATTCCCTTTACGGTCTTTGGGTTGAAAACACACCTAACCAGCACACACCAGATTAACTTTCCGGATGCCAGGAATCAACCAAAGCATCGTTCAAGAAAAACTTTAAGACGGAGAGACCAACGTCCTGCATGGGATCACTATTAATACGCGCGGATTACAAGGGGTGCCCCCCTCTTAGGCACAACTGGAAACACCCATGCCCCCTGACCTGATGATAGGATTTAGTCCACCAACATGGAAACCCTCATCGTAGCCCTCTATGTGGTGTGTGCACGGAAAGGGGTTAACAACTTATTGAACCATACCCCACCTGTGGCAGGGACGAGTGGCAGCACGAATCAAGTATGGGGGTTACCGGAACAAGACTCGATCTATGGTCGACTCAGGAGGTTAAGTTTTCCTGCAGTGGTTAGCACAATATATTCCTTGGTGATACCCAACGACATCACCACCGGGCATGTCCCGACATGCCCTTATGATTCATTCTCGTCTCAACGAGATTTCAGTCTCACGGTCACTTTTCTCGTGACTGATTCTTTCCTGCAATTTATTCAGGACCAACATGGCAGATGTGACATGTGAAAATAACCATGCTCACACATAGTTCATGCTTAAACAGAGACAAAATATTGTCAAGGGATCTATCATGCAAAAATAGCCATATGCCAGTTTTATTTGAATTCAACATATTCATGATGCAATTATTAACTATGCAATCCACCATATCAAGTGTTCAAGATGCTTGCCTTGAGCAATGGAGAAGTGCGGGGTGCACTCCAAAAGTTTGAAAATACTATCTTCCCTCCATTTCCTATTTTCAAAAATATTTGAATTACCACATATAGCAAAAATAGTGCCAAAAATTGTTTCAAATATTTTTGAAATAAACTAGAGATAAAATAAGGAATATCAGAAAAAGAACCATATTATTTGAAGTTCAGATGATTTTACTATGGAATTTCTAAGTTGGAAAAATATAAACGAATTGGACTATTTAATAGATCAGTAAATACTAAACTTTAGAAAAATGTTCACCTAGTCTTAATAAACAGAGCCTGATTTTATAAGTCTGTAGAAATTTGAATCATAAATTTTGGATATGATTTGGCCACTGTGGAAATATTTGAGAGCTATTGAAAAAAAAGGGAAAAGGGAACAGAATCGCGCCCTGAGCGCTGGGTAGCCGTCGGCGTCACTGGGCCGAGCCCAGCTGATCCGCTGCGCGGGCGAGCTGCCACGTCGAAGGCGCTTTCTAGAAATACGCTTTGCCGCAAGGAAGGCGTACTCAAGTAATCCGTCTCCACTTAAGACAGCGTGGCGAGACCCCGGAGTCGCTGACAGTGGGCCCCACCTGGCCCACGGGTCAGGTTTGACCCGGGTCGCCTGCGTTCTCTCTCCGCGGCAGAACAGAGGAGGCGGCTGCCAGCGACGATTGCCGGTGAATGGCGGCATCTCTCGGGAAGCCGAAGCCATGTGTGTGCTCAGAAGACCAAGGCGGTTCTCCGGGTACTCGTCGTGGTCGCCGGGGAGCACGGGGTCGTCGGCGGCGGGCTCACCCGAAAAGCTCCGGCGGAAGCAAGTTGGGCGATTCACCCTCGGGCTATCTCCGGTGTAACTGAAGGTGGGGATCGATCCGCGAGTGCTCCAGGGGTCCATTGGTGAAGAAATTGGGAGGGGGAAAGCTCTGGAGAGGTGGGAATCGTCGGGGAAGTGGCGGTGGCCGTAGCTGCCGGAGGGGAAGAAGATGGCTTCTCCTAGCCGTTTGGCTGCCTGGGGTGGCTTTCAGAGGATGGAGGAGTGGTGGTTATGAGCTAAAGGAGCCTAGGTGGTTTATATAGCGAGGGAAAGGTCGGTTTGTGGGTTGCAGAAGGTGGCCGAGGTGGCGGCAGCCATTAATGGCAAGTACGGTCGGTGGTGAGGTTGGTGGTGGACGGTGCGGACGGCGGCGTCCCGCAGTGATGCCAGGGTGTGCTGGCTAGCTTGGAGACGTGCCACGCGCCTTAGGCGGTGCCGTCCACGAGCAGACTCTGACGACGGCCATTGATGGCACACAAGGGCGGTGGCGAGGTCAGCGAGGCTGATAGAGGGTCGGCGGGGAGTTGGTGAGCTGCGGACAAGCTCGGACATTGGCCTTTAAGAGAGAGGGGCCCGGGAAGAGACGTGGCGAGGAGGGACTCGTTGGGCGGTGCTTCTGGTGGTGGTGGTCGGCGGTCTGAGGCGGCGCTGGCCGGTGGGGTGGCGCTAGGGGACGGGGGGAGGTGTCGGTGAGGCTTGGGGATGATCAGGTAATCCAGGGGTGGACTCGGGCGAGTAGGGGAGGCAGCAGGGGCACAGCACCAGAGTGATGCCATTGCCTGCAATGAATGCGCCCTGGCCGTGCTCTGGGCATGCACGCCAGGTGCTCGACCCAATGCCAGGGGGCTCTAGGTTGGTCCTGTAGAGCTGGTTTTCGGCATGGTGGCATTTACTAAGGTGGCAAGGGTGCTAGACATGTTGGCTTGGTCAGGAGAGCATGTGTGCAATGTAGTTAAGAAGAGGGCCAAATTTCTGTCATGCCCACAGGGTGTTTGACAGAATGCTCAGGTGGTCTAGGTGTTTTTGTTGCCCATGAAAATTTCCAGAAAGAAGTCTCATTAGATGGTAAAGGGAATGGCAGGGTTGGTTTGACCAAAAGAAAAACTTGCTAGTGCAAGTTGTACTGAATTTCATTTCTGGACCAGATATTGGGATAGTTATTTGGGGAACTAGAATGATTCCAATGGAGCTAAAATTTTGGACTTAAGGGTTTGGTTGGAAGGACTAAGAGTGGGAAAAATTTCAGGATTTTTGGGGCAAGGAAAATTGGGGTTGTAGTAGAAACTCAAATACTGGTCAGAATTGAAAAGAGATTGTTCCACTCAAAATTTTCAAAAGACCAAGTTTGGTTTTTACATAAAAGTGATTTATGGGCATCACATGACACCTCAGAATTTTTTGTGGAAATTAAAAAGAATTATTTAAATTAGTTGTACTGCAACAGAGACATTAAAATATAGGAATAGCTATTAAAAGAATTGTTTTGGGGCAATTTTTATTATGAAAATAATTCTTACTGTTATTAAACTATAATTGAAATGTTTTAAGAGGACTACCCAAGCCACAATATTATTTCCAAAAAAAATTATATGGAGGGAAGAATTTTTTTTGAAATCAGAAAACTGAAAAGGTTCTGAAATTAAATAAAGACCGAGTATAATTCAAAATTTTATTTCTGGCCAAATTTTTTATTTAGTAAAAATATGATTAAATTTTTGGGGTGTTACAGCCATCTGCTTAGTTTACTCATCATATATGTCAAGATGCCATGCCCATCCATTATCAATACATATTTCATATGTCATCATACCATGTGTTTTCCACTCAAATGTTGTTCTTGTGCATTAGACATCAAAAAGGAAGAGGGTGATTGCCGAACCTGAAGGAGCACCAGCAAAGTCCTTGAAAAACATGGTGGTGCCAGAGAAATCAGATAGCACCCCACTTATATTGGCTCTACAACCAGTGACACAAAATGTAGGACCGACTCCAGCAGACTGTACCCATACTTCACTGACCACACCACTAGCCCCACCACATAGGACCTGCACTCTAGCAAAAGGTATGCCGATTTCAGTTGCCATAGCACCAGCTGTACCACAGAAAAATCCCACTCCAGCAAAAAGTACAGCAAGTCCACCGGCCGAAGACCTATCCCAACTACAGAGATGGCCAATTCCTGTAGATTGGAACCCCATTCCAGTTATTCCCAGTTTAAAAGACAATGCTTTCAATGTTGTTAGGAACTACGTGCATATATTCCCATCATGGGAAGATTATAGTGAAGACAAACACCATTTTCACATCTTCCTGTCCCACTTACGTGTAAGTGCTATTATTCATGGTGATTATTTTCCTGTTTTCTGCTGATTGAACACATCAATGATTTACATTACATTGTTGTAAGTAGGCGAGGGTCAATCTGGATAGTCATGAAAAGCAAAGCTTGCTTGCACTTTTCAAGGAAGCATTGTAGCAGTATCGGTGTTACCTGAGGAAAACACACTTTGATGGCAAGTCAATAAATGAATTTCCGGTGATGTCTCCTGTGCTAAATTTAGAAGACATTGAATGGAAAAACCTTGTTATGCACTGGTCTCGTTCCCAGGATGAGGTACTGTCTATGATATCACATGACAATTTGAACTTCTACTTTTCCGCATTTGCCTTACGGATCTCTTTTGCAGGAAATCTGCTCGAAGAAGAATTCCGGTTTGAAAAGGACGACAAGATATCGCAAATATGCTGCCCGCTGCTTTGCTCTTGTTAGTACCTGTTGTCCTGTATCACTGTACTTGCATTCATACCTAGTTCATTATGTGACAGCAGTGTGCATGATAGCTTGCTTATCAATTGTTCGCTCCAAATTATCAGATCTGTATTAATGGTTACATTAATGTAGAATATACCCAATGCCAATGAAAAAGTTTAGCTCTGCATTGTTCTTGTAAGTACCTGCTGTCCTTTATCAGTGTACTTATATTGACAGCTAGTTGTTCATGTACCATCACTCTGCAACTTATTTTCCTTTGCCCTCCATTTTCTACACATCAGATCTATATTTACTCTTACCATAAGGTTGGATAAAACCAATGGTACTGAAGAAGTTTAGCTCTGCATTGCTCTTGGCTGTACCTTTTGCCTGTATCGCTGTACTTACATTTATAGCTACTTAGTTATGTAGCATCACTCTTCATCTTATCTTAAATATTCTCCATTTTTTCTTATATTATCACATCTATATTTACTCTTAACAAAATGTAGAATAAAGGCAATGCTTATGAAGAATATTCTGTGGTAAACTTCTTGAATTCCCCCCCCCCCCCCCCCATCAGCATGGACAAGGGCTTTGTAGAGCCGGTCTTCACCACTAATGTAAGTTTGTCCTTCTCAAGCCTTCAAACTTTGTTGTGTATATTTGGTTAGGCATGACTGCAACAGCTGTTTATTTTTGGTGTTTGCATCAAATTGCATGTTTAAAGTTTATTATGAAGTTCATAAACAAAAGTTTGTCCTTCTCAATTTAAGTTTCCAGTTGTACAACCAAGTTCCTTCTTCATACCATGTAAATTAAACTATACAGAGCAAGTGATCTTCTTTTGCACTGCATGTATGCTTCTGTTCTTGATCTGTAATCAGTGGTGTGGTGAAACTACCCACTACAGCACAATGTCATATTCTGCAATGTCTTAACTATGAACAATGTCCTATTATTCTACTATTATTTAAACCATCTCTTTATTTGCCAATCTGAAATGGGATAAATTTACAGCACACCAAGCATTGATACTTATGAGTTCTTGATCTGTAATCCAGTGGTGTCGTGAAGCTGCCAACTCCTTCACAATGTCATTTCCTGCCATGTCTTAACCTGAACAACCATATTGTGTTAATGTTATTTTAAACTGTGTCTCTTTATTCGCCAATAAGAAATGTGATGAATTGTCAGAACTGATACTTATATGTGCAAAACATGTCATCTGTCTGCTTGTTTCTCTTTTAGAGTGAGGAGGACATAAGCGTCAAACAAGCGCAGTCTCATCAGCTTGCTCAGCTGCTTGCGCTGCAGCTCCCGAGCAGGGCTAACCTTTCTTGAACTCTATTGAAGCGCTGTCGGTTTTGTATATTATTTTGTCGGCATGTTTATTTGCACTGGTCACGATCTTTGATGCCTAGTGTATGTAATCTGCTGTCTACTTGTGCTTTATTATCATAGTGGCGAACTTTGATGCCTAGTGGATGTAATATGCTGTAATTTCTTTATTGTATAGTCTAGGTTTTTTCTTATTCATGATGCTGCAGTTATTTTACTATATATATCCTGTCTTCGCTCCATGAAAAGTAAACCGGCCAAACCGTAAAATTACGGCACATAATCGGGCCGGCATGCAAATCACTATATATGGGCCGCATCATGGGCCCAGTCATCTTGGTCCGTTAACAGGCCTAAATGTAAACTGGCCCACTAGTAGTTTCGGGCTTTTAATAGGCCAAGTAAACCGCCGGCCCCATTTTGGCAAGAAAATTCAATGGGCTTTTAGTAGGCTGAAAAGTAGGTTGGGCCTGAAACGTGCCGAACAGCTCACGGGCCAACAGCAGGCCGAAATAGACCCCAGCCCATGATTGTGCCAATCACATCATGGGCCGTTAACAGGCCAAAATTGTCTCGGTCCTTGTTTGGCCAAATCAGATTATCGGCTATGAGTAGGCCAGATGCAAAGCGGGCCATAATTAGGCCCAACTATATGATGGGCTTTTATTAGGCCGAAATAAATATAGGGCCGAAATGTTAAACGGGCCTTTAACAGGCCGAAACTAATATCAGGCCGTACTATTAAATGGGCCTTTAGCAAACAGAAATCCTAACCAGGCCTCAAGTGGGCCCAAAAGCACAGCGTCCAGTTGACAAGCCGAATCTGATATGGGCCATAATTTAGCCCAAAGAATGAAAGGCTCTTAAAGGGCCGGATCTGATATGGGCCGTTATATGGCCCAGAACGTGGTAGGCTATTAACGGGCCAAATCTCATATGGGCCCTTATTAGGCCCAGAACGTGGCAGGCTGTTAATGGACCGGATCAAATATGGGCCGACATTTGGCCCAAAACATGGCAGCCTGTTAACGGGCCGGCCCACTAGTGTCTTCAAAATCTTGTGGGCCTTTAGCTGGGCCGGCCCATTATGGTGTGCAAAATCTTGTGGGCCTTTAGCTGGGCCGGCCCATTATGGTCTGCAAAATCTTGTGGGCCTTTAGCTGGGCCGACCCATTTAATCTTTATGGGCCACTTTTGGGCCGGTCCATGTGTCAACATATCATAGGCGCATCTCGCCCATTGGATGAGTGACATCTGGGCCAACGCGGAGCTGACACGTGGTTCCGTCGGCCAATGAGAATTTTACACATGGAAAATCGCCATTGGTCGTGGCTGTTAGCGGGTTATCGGATCCAAAACCGGACCCGATAGCTTAACGGCGACCCGTTATGGTGGATTCCATGTGTCGGTTACCCTTGACGAAAGCACTTCCATGACGCGGCATTTATCGTCATGGAAGTGGACACTTCCGTGATGATAATTTTGGTATTGTCATGGAACACTTCTATGACAGCACAGGTATGACTATCTTGATTCTGTCATAAAATCGTCATGGATGTACATGCATGACAGAAAACGTGACTTACTATGACAAACACGTACCATCACGGAAGTGTATTTTTTTTTTAGTGTTGCAAGTCAACCATCGACTCGCAACTAGGGGGACGTATGTTTGTAGGGGGGCCAGTTGCGAGTCAACCATCGACTTGCAACTAGGGGGCATATGTTTGTAGGGGGGCAGTTGCAAGTCAACCATCGACTCTCAACTAGGATGCATCATACTTTTTGTAGTAGCCCCAGTTGCATGTCAACCATTGACTCGCAACTAGGGTGGACGTATGTTTGTAGGGGATTAGTTGTAAGTCAACCATCGACTCACAATTAGGGGGGACGTATGTTTGTAGGGGACCAATTGCATGTCGACCATCGACTCACAACTGGGAAGCATCATACTTTTTTGTAGTTGCCCCAGTTGTAAGTCAACCATTGACTCACGACTCGGGGGGCGTATGTTTGTGGCGGTCCTAGTTGCAAGTCAGCCATCAATTAGCAACTGGGACGTGTCATACTTTTTTGTAATTGCCTCAGTTGCAAGTCAAACATCAACTTGCAACTAGGGGGCATATGTTTGTAGGGCCCCAGTTTCAAGTCAACAATCGATTCTCAACTAGGGGCATGTATGTTTGTAAGGGGGCCCAGTTGTAAGTCAATCATTGACTCGCAACTTGGGGAGACGTATGTTTGTAGGGGGGCAGTTGCAAGTCAACCATCGCCTCACAACTAGGGGGGCGTATTTTTGTAGGGGCCCAGTAGCAAGTCAACCATCAACTTGCAACTAGGACGCGTTGTACTTTTTTGTAGTGTCCCCCATTGCATGTCAACCATCGACTCGCAACTGGGAGGCGTGGGGGCCAGTTGCAAGTTGATAACCCACAAGTATAGGGGATCAATTGTAGCATTTCTCGATAAGTAAGAGTGTTGAACCCAACGAGGAGCTAAAGGTAGAATAAATATTCCCTCAAGTTCTATCGACCACCGATACAACTCTACGCATGCTTAACGTTCGCTTTACCTAGAACAAGTATGAAACTAGAAGTACTTTGTAGGTGTGATAGGATAGGTTTGCAAGATAATAAAGAACACGTAAATAAAAGATAGGGGCTGTTTAGATAAAGAAACAATTAAGTTAGTTTTAATAGAGAGCTTTTTGTCACAAGAAAGTTATTTGTCCCTAGGCAATCGATAATTAGACCGATAATCATTATTGCAATTTTATATGAGGGAGAGGCATAAGCTAACATACTTTCTCTACTTGGATCATATGCACTTATGATTGGAACTCTAGCAAGCATCCGCAACTACTAAAGGTCATTAAGGTAAAACCCAACCATAGCATTAAAGTATCAAGTCCTCTTTAATCCCATATGCAAACAACCTACTTACTCGGGTATGTGCTTCTGTCACTCACGCCACCCACCATAAGTGAATCATGAACATATTGCAAACCCTACAGCGGGGATCCCTCACGCTTGCGCGACACGGAGAGCACTATAGGACAGCACCAATAATAAAACCTAAAACTCAAACCAATCATGATCATCAATCAAACCATAGGACAAAACGGATCTACTCAAACATCGTAGGATAGCCACACATCATTGGATAATAATATATAACGTTGAGCACCTTGTTTAAGTAGAGATTACAGCGGGTAAAAGGGAGGTTACATCGCTGCATAGAGGGGGAGAGAGTTGGTGACGATGGCGGCTAAGTTGTTGGTGTAGATCGCCGTCACGATGATGGCCCCGGTGGCGTTCTGGCGCCACCGGGAGAGAGGGGAGAGAGCCCCCTCCTTCTTCTTCTTCTTCTTCCTTGACCTCCCCCCTAGATGGGAGGAGGGTTTCCCCTCTGGTCCATGGCCTCCATGGCGGCGGAGGGGCGGGAGCCCCTCCGAGATTGGATCTCTCTCTCTCTGTTTCCTTCTGTTTCTGCGTTTTGTTTTCTGGCCTTTCACCATTTCTTTAAATTCCTGGAGATCCGTAACTCCGATTGGGCTGAAATTTTAACACGATTCTTTCCGGATATTATCTTTGTTGCGGCCGAAGAAGGGCACCAACCTCCTTACAGGGTGGCCACAAGCCTCCCAGGCGCGCCCAGGATAGGGGGGCGCGCCCCTACGGCTTGTGGGCCCCTCGGGCATCGTCTCGTGCTGCTTCTTTTCCCCAAAAATCACATATATTCCAAAAAAAATCTTCGTAAGTGTTTATCGCGTTTGGATTCCGTTTGATATGGTTATTCTGCGAAACAAAAAACATGCAACAAACCGGAACTGGCACTGGGCACTGGATCAATATGTTAGTCCCAAAAATAATATAAAAAGTTGCCAAAATTACATGAAGGTTGTAGAATATTGGCATGAAACAATCAAAAATTATAGATACGACGGAGACGTATCACAAGTCAACCATCGACTCGCAACTAGGGGCGCATTGGGGTCCCCAGTTACAAGTCAACCGTCGACTCGCACCTAGGACTCGTCATACTTTTTTAGTGGCCCCAGTTGCATGTCAATCATCAACTCACAAATAGGGGGGCGTCTATTTTTTGTAGTGGCCCCAGTTGCATGTCGACCATCGGCTCGCAACTAGGGTGGGGACATCTATTTTGCGGGAGTCAAGGGTTGACTTGCAACCCTAAACTTAAAACTAGGACTTTTTTTTAGTTTGTGGGTGCCACATTTCTGCAAGTAAACACCAACTTACAAATTGGGCCTTTTTAAAAAAAATTAACCATTGACACTTTTTTGATTTTTTGTCAACTATTTTTTAAATCATCATTATGGTATAATCTTTTTTTTTTAAAACAACTTAACACTATTTTTTGTAGGAACATAAAGGGCAGTTTTTTTACTCAACTGCACTTTTGTTAATTTTTTGAAGGGGTTTTATGCAACATCTCCACAACAGCAACGGATCTTTCTGTCCTTTTTTTTGCCCCATCATATATCCACCTAAAACTTGTGTGGCTCAGTTTTTTCGCCCCACACTATTTCAAACGATTGAAGACAGAGGTGGGCAGAGATGAAGGCGAGTAGCTCGAAGATGATGGCCTCCGATCTTGCCGCCGACGAGCCCCCTGCCATCGGCAACATCCATGAGGTATGCACGGCCGACGAGCAGCCCGCCATCACCACCGTTCAGGAACTTCGCACGGCCGGCAAGCCCCCCGCCATCTGCACCGTCCATGAGCTCTACACGCGAGACGACCACCCCCACCAATGGCAGCGTCCCGATCTCTGCGCTGCCAATGCATGATTGTTTGTATCTGCGTTGGTTATTCCCCGAAGAGGAGAGGATGATGCAGCACAACAATGGTAAGTATTTCCCTCAGTTATGAAACCAAGGTTATCAAATCTAGTAGGAGAACCAAGCAACACTGTGTAAACAACACCTGCACACAAACCACAAAAACTTGCAACCCAACGCGTAAGAGGGGTTGTCAATCCCTCCTCGGTATTGAGATAGATTAAATTGTATGAGAATGGATAAATAGATCTTAGCAAAAACACAAAATAAAATAAATAAAGAAAAAGTGCAGCAAGGTATTTTTGGATTAATAGATCTGAAAATAATATGATAGGAAATCGACCCGGGGGCTGTAGATTTCACTAGAGGCTTCTCTCGAGAAAATAGCATACGGTGGGTAAACAAATTACTGTTGGGCAATTGATAGAAAATCGAATAATCATGACGATATCAAAGGCAATGATCATGTATATAGGCATCACGTCCAAGATTAGTAGACCGACTGCTGCTTGCATCTATTACTATTACTCCACACATCGACCGCTATCCAGCATGCATCTAGTGTATTAAGTTCATGGAAAAACGGAGTAATGCAATAAGACATGATGTAGACAAGATCTATTCATGTAGGAATAGACCGAATCTTTTTATCCGTAATGGCAATGGTACATGCCTGTCATGTCTCCTTCTGTCACTGAGATTGAGCATCGCAAGATCGAACCCATCACAAAGCACCTCTTCCCATGGCAAAAAAATCAATCTAGTTGGCCAAACCAAACCAAAGTTTTGGAGAAGAAATACGAGGCTATAACAATCGTGCATAAGAGAGTTCAACAAAGACTCAAATAATATTCATGGATAGAACTGATCATAAACTCACAATTCATCGGATCCCAACAAACACACCGCAAAAAGTCATTACATCAAATAGATCTCCAAGAACATCGAGGAGAACATTGTATTGAAGATCAAAAAGAGAGAAGAAGCCATCTAGCTACTACCTACGGACCCGTAGGTCTGTAGTGAACTACTCATGCATCATCGAAGGGGCAAGGGTGATGATGAAGAACCCCTCCATGATCGTTGACCCCTCCAGCAGAGTGCCAGAAAAGGCCTCTAGATTGGATCTCGTGGTTCTGGAACTTGCGGCGGCTGGAATTGTGTTTCGTCGACTCCCCTAGGGTTTTTGGGATTTTAGAGTATTTATAGAGCTGATAGTCGGTGGAGAAGCCTCCCGTGGGCCCCATTACCCACCAGGGTGCGCCTGGGCCTTCTGGCACGCCCTGGTGCCTAGTGGGCCCCACAGGCCTCCTCTGGTGCACTTCCTTGGCTCCCTGGGTGTCTTCTGTCTAGGAAAAAATCTGCAAAACGTTTCGTGGCATTTGGACTTCGTTTGGTATTGATATGCTACAAAGTAAAAAACAAGAAGAAAACAACAACTAGCACTGGGCACTATGTCAATAGGTTAGTCCCAAAAAATGATATAAAGTTGCTAGTAAATGAGCATAAAACATCCAAGAATGATACTTTAATAGTATGGAACAATAAAAAATTATAGATACATTGGAGACGTATCAGCATCCCCAAGCTTAATTCCTGCTCGTCCTCGAGTAGGTAAATGGTAATAATAGAATTTTTGATGTGGAATGCTACGCATCATATTCATCACATATTTTTTTCTTTTGTAGCATGGACATTTGGACTTTAGATGATTCAAAGCAATAGTCTATAATTTGACATGAAGATCTCAATACTCAAGCATATCAACAAGCAACCATGTCTTTCAAAATATCAACACTAAAGAAAGCTATCCCTAGCCCATTATGCTCAATCATTGATCCATTCATGAAACACACTCAAATATTAGCTACATCCAATGCTCAAGCATGATAATAGTGCTCCCTAGTTGGTGCTTTATAAGAGAAGATGGAGACTCAATAAAAATAAAAATTGCATAAAAGTAAATAGATAGGCCCTTCGCAGAGGGAAGCAGAGATTTCTAGAGGTGCCAGAACTCAAATCTTAAATTGAGAGATAAAATTGTTTTGAGAGGCATGCTTTTCCTGTCAATGAAAACGACCGAGAATTCTCAATACTTTCCATGCTAGATACATCATAGGCAGTTCCCAAACATAAAATAAAGTTTATTCCTTTTTCCACCATTCTTTCACAATCCATGGCTAGCCGTATCCACGGGTGCCTTCCATACCAACACTTTCCAAGGAATTTACTATTGACAACATAAAGTAAATTTCTCTTTTAATTCGGGACTGGGCATCCCTATTACCGGCCACACTCTCGTGCAATGACAAGTGAATAAACACTCATCTTGAGAATAACACATCTAGCATGGAAAAAATATTAACCACCCCCTACCGCATCATGAGCGGTACGGGCACACAAAAAGGAAATTCATTTTGAAAATTAGAGTTGGCACATACAAATTTACTTGGAACGGCATAGAAATACCGCATATAGGTAGGTATGATGGACTCATTTGGCACAACTTGGTTTCAGGAGTTTGGATGCACAAGTAGTATTCCCACTTAGTAGAAGGAAAGGCTAGCAAATATATTGAGAAGCAACCAACCAAGAAATGAAAACGAGCATAAATGAGCATTAAATATAACTAACACCGAATAATGCACCACAAGTAGGATATAACTTCATTGCATAACTATTGACTTTCGTTCTTGCATATGGAATCACAAACCTTAACACCAATATTCTTACTAAAGCATAATTACTCACCAACATGACTCACATATTACAATCTCCATATCGCAAAACTATTGCAAGGAATCAAGTTTATATTGTCCAATGATCTTCATGATAGTTTTTATTATCCCTCTTGAATATCTATCACTTTGGGACTAGTTTCATATATTACCATAGCTTATAACAAGATCTCAAACAAATTTAAGTGAAGAACAAGAGCATAAATATTTCTTCAAAATTTTCATCTCTCAAAATAATCTAAGTGAAGCATGAGAGGATATTTCTTTAAAATTTTAGTAACTCTAAAAATAATCTAGGTGAAGCATGAGAGCATAATTCTTCATAATTAAAGCACCGCCATGCTAAAAAATATATAAATAAAGCACTAGAGCAATTCCATAGCTCAAAAAATTGAAGTGAAGCACATAGAGCAATTCTAATAAATCATAGCATAATTATGGTTATCTCAAATAGGTGTGTCCAGCAAGGATGATTGTGACAAACTAAAAAGCAAAACAAGCAAAGACTCATATAATACAAGACTGTCCAAGCAAAACTCATGATATGTCACGAATAAAAATATAGCTCGAAGTAAAATTACCGATGGTTGTTAGAAGAAAGAGGGAATGCCTTCCGGGGCATCCCCAAGCTTAGTTGCTTGGTTCTCCTTGAATATTATCTTGGGGTGCCATGGGAATCCCCAAGCTTAGGCTCTTTTCACTCCTAATTCCTTCATCCATTGTGATCTCACCCAAAACTTGAAAACTTCAATCACCCAAAACTCAACAAAAACCTTCGTGAAATCCGTTTGTATAAGAAAACCAATTTTTGCTTTAAGTACTGTTGCAAACTCATTCATATTTTGTTATTGCATTATACCTACTGTATTCTAACTTAACCATGGCTAAAAAACCCCGGTATAGTCCATAGATTCATCAAAATAAGAACACAATGCAACGAAAATAGAATTTGTCAAAAACATAATAGTCTATAAAGACTCGAATTTTACTCATACTTCTGTAATTCCAAAATTTCTGGAAAATTAGGAAAACAGAGGAAACTCATATATCAATCTTGTGTAAAACATTCAGATTTTTTTGTCACTCCAGTGATTTTTAACAATTCTGCTACTGGATGTAAAAGTTTCTGTTTTCCAACAAGATCGAATCAACTATCACCCAAGCCATCCTAAAGGCATTACTTGGTGCAAACACTAATTAAAATATAAAAAACACAATCATAACAGAGGAATAATTGTGCAAACACACACAAAACAGAAAGAACAGGAGAAAAATATATTTTATTCATTGGGTTGCCTCCCAACAAGCGCTATCGTTTTATGCCCCTAGCTAGGCATAATAAATAGATTCAAGTATTGTCATCTTTAGTTTTTGACCCATAGGTTGCCCTCATGATTGATTCATATGGTGGCTTAATTCTTGTTCTAGGTAAGTGTTCCATACCCTTTCTTAATGGAAAATAAAATTTAATATTCCCTTCTTTCATATCAATCACGGGACCTATAGTTCATAAAAATGGTCTACCAAGTATTATGGGACAAGACGGATTGCAATCAATATCAAGCACAATAAAATCTATGGGCACATAATTCCTATTTGCAAGAATAAGAAAATCATTAATTCTTCCCAAAGGCTTTTTAATAGTAGAATCCGCCAAGTGCAAATTTAGAGAGCATTCTTCAATACTGGTAAAACCAAGTACATCACAAAGAGATTTCAGAATTGTGGAAACACTAGCACCCAAATCACATAAAGCATAGCACTCATAATTTTTAATCTTGACTTTAATGGTGGGTTCCCATTCATCATATTATTTTCTAGGAATTGAAATTTCTAATTCTAGCCTTTCTTCTAAAGCTTTCATCATCGCTTCTACAATATATTTAGTAAAAGCTTTGTTTTGTTCATAAGCATTGGTGTGGCACCCCGGCTCAGAGCGACCGGTTTGCCTTGCATTGCCAGCCCAGAGATCATGTCTTCTGGCAACACAAAACAGATTGGTACAGAAATACAATCACTTTATTGGTACTAGTGGGACATAGAGTTTGATATTACATCAACTAGCGAGGCCAAGCGGCACACTCGGTGTGGCTGAACATATGTACATTATTTAGTAGACATGAACAGGGGCCTCGACATCACGGTAAGACTACACGGCAGCGGAACGACGACGTAGAAGGACTCCATCTCACAGGGACACTGATGTGGACACGGTCTAGACTGCGATGCGATATGCAACTCCAACTCCGATATGATTTCTCCTGAAACTGGCATGACACGCCAGGTCAGTACATTGAATGTACTTGCAAGCTCATACAAACAAAGTAACAATGACAAACAACAACAATGATATTTAAGTAGGTTTAATGCAAGAATTTAGCATGCTGCTCATGAAGTGATCGTGCTCATAACAGGGCCTTTCAGACCCGCTTACCATCTCGGTTACCTCGTAACCACGAAACTCATCATATCTCGGTGATCACTTCCGGATCACAAACGAAACCATCTCGATGGTCTCAACAACTTCACCAACATAACCAGTGCCACAAGTATTCACTTAGTGTGCAAGTTTTAATATTTTTGTTGATCCACGGTGTGACCTACTACGAACTTGTGTCCATATCCGAGGATGCAGCTATCGATAGATTATATACACACTCTGCAAAGGTTAGCACACTGTACCCACACCACGGAACCCATGGCCTCGGACTCCCATTCGGGTGAACCAACGGCATTCCGACAGAACCAGCCTATTTCCATGACACTCTCCCGGCCACTCCGACCAACTCCCCTTTGGGCTAAGTCATGGGTGGCCCCGATGCCACTCCGGACATCCAACAGCCACCGTCGTGGCAAAACAATAGTCCCAAACATGGACATGGTACCAAAACAACTATGGGCACACAAGGTTATACCTGCCTACTGGGCCAAGGTAGTGCCAGCGAATAACCTTCCCTAGTTGGAGGCACCGGCGAGAGGCATAACAACAGACCGAGAAAGGGCCCCCCTCATAAAAGCAAATGTGGTTGCACTTAGGGAAGCTCGATTCGGTGGCACCATGACTCGATCAACAACATGTTCAAGTTGGTTTATTATCAGGTTTCAACTTGCAAATAATTTCACCGAGTCATAGTATGCCATGAAATGCAATGAACCATACATTCATCATTTTCACATAATACCGATATGAACTATATCAAACATATCATCAACTTACTCTACTGCATAAATTTATTTATTCAACTATAATGCTACTGATAACAGAACAAACATAGCAAGAACTTGAACTAGCATCAAATAACTTTATATGAATTTCTATATGCATTTAAAATGATCATATTCAAGTAAAAACCATAGTTATTGAAATGACACTCTTGCAAATATTTGTGATGGCTTGCCTTGGTGCAGAGGAGGGGTCACACTCCCTCTGGTGATCTTCAAGGCAAGAAATCCCTTCTGAAAATAACTAAAATAACAAAAACAAAATGTCACATAACACTGTTTAATTCACCAGAAAATATACACAGCAAGCAAAAACCTCATCTTTTGCATGCTGATAGAAAATTTCAACACAAAACCAATGCAAAAAGAATCAGGTCATTTGGACTTATAGAATAGAAGTTATAGCTGGTCAAAGTTCAGTCAATATTCTGAATTTAAATTGGATTTTGAAAATCCAGAGAGGGGGTGATGTCGAAGGCGTATTTTGGCGAATACGCCTCCACTAGTACCGCTTCGGGCGTGAGTGGAGAGGCTGATAGTGGGCCCCGCCCATCAGGTTTAGAGAGAGAGGGAGGGAAACATAGGAGGGGCGGCGCTTCACCGGTGTTTCTCCGGCGAGGAGAGGTCGGCGGCCGCCGTGGAAGGGAGGGATCGACACGCAAGACTACAGCGCACCCGCATGTACCCGTAGCTTGGCGAGAGATGGACGGACAAGGTCGGCGTGGTCGTCTCCAGCGGCTGCAGTGGGCGGAGCTCGTCGGAGAAGAAGACGTCGGCGTCGAGGGGTCGTTCCAGCGGCTCCAGAGGCACTAGCTAGCACCAGTGGACCACCAGGAACACGCCTGTGTAGTCGGTCGAGCTCTAGAGGTAGTGGAGTGGGAGGGGGCAGAGGAAGGGGATCTCCGGCGAGCTCGGGACAGGGACGGCGGCCAGAGGCCTGCCCGGCCGGGCTGCGGCTATCTACGGCATCGTGGAGGTTGAGCGGGTGGAGAGTTGAGGAGAAATGAGCTCGGGAGGGTCCTATTTATAGGCGGAGCCGAGGCGGGGTCGCGGGCTCTAGCGAGCTCTCTGGAAGCGGTGCACAGCGACGAGGGGCGCCAGTGAGAGAGGGGGAAGTGGCCAGGGATCACGCGGCCACTGTGGGAGGACGGGGATGAGCACAGGGCGTGAGAGGGGACAACAACAGTGAGCACGGGCTCACTGTGCGCTCGGGCACGACGTGCTCATGATCGCTGCGGTGAGCTCCAGCGTCTGTGAGCAGCAAGGAGAGGTCAAGGGTGGTGAGGCGAGGCAGCAGGCGCTTGGTGGCGAAGTGGTTTGGCCTCGGGCGCGCGCACGGGCGAAACAGAGGCGTCGGCAGCACCCAGAGCGCGTCAACTAGCTGCCTGGCACAGTGTCCATGTGTTGTCACCGCGTGAACTCTGGCATCATGCCACGCCGGGCATTAAATTCATGTCTGGGGTGTTGTTCATGCAAGGCTAGGTCGATCCAACCATTTGAGTTGAAGCCATGTCGACTGCGTGAGACTGTAGCCTCTTGGCAAGACTTTGGAGCTTAATAGATAAGAATCTATAAAGAGTTTAGGGCTGATTTTTTGTGGTTAAGCGTTTCTTAGGAGGGTAATGAAGTCCTAAAAATTTCAGCTCCATTGGATCAGGGAAAAATGCACTTCCTTCACAACATGCATTTTCTGGCCAAAACAGAAAAGATTTTCTGTAGCAAAAATATTCCAAATAACCATGAAATATTTTTGCACAGGGAGGTGTGCCAAGGTCCAAAGAATATTCAGGATTTTTCTCAGATTTTTGTGGGCAAGAAAAATGAGGGTTGCTTTGGAGCATAAGTGACTGAAGTGGTATTTCAGAGGGAAAATGAATATTTTTTATTTAAGAAAAATATTCCCATGGCCATATTTGGATATATCAGAGAGAGACATGAGTTTGAGAGTGAGGTGAGTCACTTGGTGAAAGTCAAAGAAATGCCCAAGTGATTTAGTCCAAATGAGTTGATTCAAAACTCAAATTCAAATCAAAAATGTAAATAAATCCAGAAAAAGAAAGAGGGCAAAAACCAGGGTGTCACAAACCTCCCCCCTTAGGATGAATCTCGTCCTCGAGATTTGGTTGCTCAGGAAATAATTCAGGATATGCTGTCCTTAAAAAGTCTTCCATTTCCCAGGTAGCTTCACTCTTGGTATGGTGTTCCCACTGCACCTTGTAAAACTTAACTGACTTGCTGCGGGTGACTCTTTCCATCTCATCCAATATTCGGAAAGGTTTCTCTTCATATGTCAGATCCTTAGCAAGCTCTATTTATGCCATATCAGTCCGTTTCTCAGGTGGTGAGATACACCTTCGCAACTGTGATACGTGGAAGACATTATGTATCTCTGACAGTTCCGGGGGAAGTTCCAATTGATATGCCACTGTACCAACCTTGGACATAACTGGAAATGGGCCAATATACCTTGGTGCAAGCTTTCCTTGAGTCTGAAATCTCTTGACTCCTTTCATAGGTGTGACTCGGAGGTAGACATATTCACCGGGTTCAAAACTGATCTGTCGGTGCTTAGCATCATAGTAGCTCTACTGTCGAGACTTGGCTAGTTGTAATCTGTCTCGGATTTCCCTGACTTGCTTCTTGGCTTCCATCATCAAGTTAGTCCCGAAAATACGACTGTCCCCGGTCTGGGACCAGTTTAAGGGGGTACGGCACTTGCGTCCATACAAGGCTTCATAAGGTGACATCTTGAGGCTAGCTTGATAGCTGTTGTTGTAGGAAAACTCAGTGTACGGTAAGCTGTCTTCCCACTTGGGTCCTTGAGCGAGAGCACATGCCCTGAGCATGTCCTCGAGTATTTGATTTACTCGCTCCGTCTGGCCATCTGTCTGAGGGTGATAAGCTGTGCTATATTTCAATGATGTCCCCAAGGCTTGGTAAAGACGTGCCCAGAATGCCGAGGTAAAAAGGGATCCTCGATCTAAGGTGATAGTTCTAGGTACACCATGCAAACTGACGATTCGGGACACATAGAGTTGAGCCAGTTGATTTGCACAGTATGTGGTCCGGATAGGAATGAAATGGGCCACCTTGGTTAGCATGTCCACCACGACCCATATAGCGTTGTTTCCTCGAGGGGTGGTTGGAAGACCGGTAATAAAGTCCATGCAGACATCATCCCATTTCCATTGTGGAACGGGCAAAGGTTGAAGTAGCCCGATGGGTTTTTGATGTTTCGCCTTAACCCTATTGCATATATCACAGGAGGCGACGAAGTATGCAATATCTTTCTTCATTCCATCCCACCAAAACATTTGCCTGAGGTCCTCGTACATTTTGGTACCTCCGGGATGGATCGAGTATGAGGACTCGTGTGCTTCTGTCAATATCTTCCTCCTCAACTCTTCTTCTTTGGGTACACATATTCGTCCTCGAAATTGTAGGGTACCCTGCTCATCCATCAGGAAATCTTGAGTCTTGCCGTCTTTTATCCGGGTGACTTGGTGTTGCAAGAACGTATCTCCCGACTGAGCTTTGCGAATTTCTTCTTCTAAAGTGGGAGTGACTGCCATCATATTAGTGCAATCAGCCTCGACAATAATCAGATTGAGTTGGTCCATCTCTTCTTGTAGCTCGGGTGGCAAAGATGTCATTGATGCATTGACTGTGGCTGGTTTGCGGCTGAGAGCATCTGCGACCACGTTAACTTTTCCCGGGTGATAGTTTATCCCGAGGTCATAATCCTTGACCAACTCAAGCCATCTTCTTTGTCGGAGATTTAAATTAGGTTGAGTAAATATGTACTTGAGACTTTTGTGGTCGGTGAATATTTGACACCGCTTGCCAATGAGGTAATGCCTCCAAATTTTTAAGGCATGCACAACGGCTGCTAATTCCAAGTCATGAGTAGGATAATTTCCTTCGTGTGGTCGTACCTATCTGGATGCATAAGCCACAACCTTGTCATCTTGCATGAGTACGCATCCTAGGCCCTTTCGAGATGCATCGCAGTATACATCAAAGCTCCGATAGATGTCCGAAAGTATCAACACGGGTGCTGAGATCAAACAAGTCTTTAATTCGTTAAAGCTCTTCTCACAATCCTCAGACCATATGAATTTTTGGTCTTTCTTGAGCAGTTCTGTCATGGGCTTAGCGATCTTGGAGAAGCCTTCAATGAATCATCGGTAATAACCAGCAAGCCCTAGAAAACTTCTGATTTCGGTCACTGACGTGGGTGCTGGCCATTTTAGCACATCCTTAATCTTGCTTGGATCCACAGCTATTCCTTCAGTAGAGAGTATGTGCCCAAAAATCCGACTTGCTTAAGCCAGAATTCACATTTACTGAATTTTGCATATAACTGGTGGTCACGAAGCCTTTGCAATACTGCTTGGAGATGTTGTTTATGCTCTTCTTCTCCCTTTGAGCATATGAGAATATCGTCGATAAAGACCACCACAAATTTGTCCAAGAAATCCATGAACACTTTGTTCATCGTATGCATGAAGAAGGCAGGAGCATTGGTCAGCCCAAATGACATAACTATGTATTCATATAGACCGTAACGAGTGGTGAATGCGGTCTTAGGAATATCTTCTTTCCTGATCTTGAGTTGATGATACCCGGTCCTTAAATCAATCTTGGAAAAGATTTGAGCTCCATGCAGTTGATCAAACAAATCATCAATTCTGGGGAGCGCATATTTATTCTTGATAGTGACATCGTTGAGCTGACGATAGTCTATACACATCCGAAGACTACCATCCTTTTTATTCATGAATATGGCAGGTGACCCCCAGGGCAAAGAATTGGGGCGGGTGTAACCTTTCTTGAGCATCTCATCGAGTTGTTTCTTTAGCTCAACCAGTTCGGATGAAGGCATCCGGTAATATTTCTTGTATATGGTTGTTGTTCCTGGCACGAGATCAATGGCAAACTCGAGTTCCCGGTCTGGTGGCATTCCTGGTAATTCTTCAGGGAATACATCTGGAAACTCGCTGACCACTGGTATTAATTCCACATCTGAGGATATTGCTGCAAAAACCATTTCCTTCTTAGGCATGGTTCTCTGAGCCACAAACCTTGTTGTCTGTCCTGCCGAATTTGTTAATGTAACTTCCCTTGTTGCACAATTTATGCAGACCAAATGCTTTGTCAACCAATCCATTCCCAAAATGACATCCAGCCTTTCGGATTCAATGACTACCAGTGTGGCAGGGAACATGACTCCAAGAATCCGTATTTCCAAGTCACGGCATACCAAATTTGTTTTGAGCATGGATCCTGGGGATTATACCATCATTCTTTTCTCAAGAATAGAGCAAGAAAACTTGTTTTGGGCAACAAAACTCCGCGAAATAAAGGAATGGGAAGCCCCCGAGTCGAATAAAATTATTGCGGGTATGTTATTAACAGGAAACATACCGATGACCACTTGGGGGTTTTCTTGCGCTTCTTCGGCAGAGAGATGATGCACCTGGCCTTGGATCAGCTCTTCCTCGGTGTAGGATTCCATCTAGTTGACTTGAGGCTTGAGGGGTGCATTCGGCTTGTTGTTTTTGGGACACTGTTTTGCATAGTGTCCGGTTTGCCCACAAGAGAAACATGCGTTGCTGCGCTGATAGTCTTCCCGGACAAGATTGGTCACGATGTTCTTGACCTGGTTGTTGGTCTTGCTGGTATTCTACTACCAAGTTTGTTTGAACTCAAACTGAGGCTGTTGCCAGGTACGAGCCTTCTGCACTGGCTATCCATCTTTCTTAGGCTCGAACTTGCGTTTATGGCCATTATAAGCGAGCTTATTGTCGTGAACGAGCTTGTGCTCCCTTTCTACAATGAGGGCCTTGTTCACCAAAGTCTGAAAGTTGGGGAAGTCGAACATGCTGAGTGTGCATCGGAGGTGTTGGTTGAGTCCTCCAAGGAATCGATTGATCTTCCTTTCTTCAGTGGCCACATCATAGAGGGAATAACGAGCCAAGTGATTGAATTTATGTAGATACTCATTTACTGACAGGTTTCCTTGAGTGAGAGCGAGGAACTCACGCTGCTTGACTTTCATGATACCGGCGGGATTGTGGTACTTGCGGAAATTGTCCTTGAATTTATCCCAAGTGATCTCATCGTCCGCAGGCCACATAGCTTTAGCATTATCCCACCATATAGCGGCAGCTCCTTCAAGATAATGTGTAGCAAATGGAACCTTGTCGGCTTCTTTGGTGTGGGCAATTTCAAGCTTCTTCTCAATAGGCCTCAACCAATCATCGGCTTCCAAAGGATCGACAACTTGACTAAAACTGGGAGGCTTGGTCCTCTGAAAGTCTGATAGTTTGGAGTGATTGCCATACTGGTTTCCATTCTGCCCAACCATAGCCTGCACACTTCTTAGTAATTCAAGTAAATCTTGGTTTCTTCTTTCTTCGAACATTCTCATAATCTGTTCCGTGGTAGTTGGTTGTGGTGGAGGAGGTGGTGGTGGCTGATATGATTCAGGGGAATGCCCTGCTTGTCGGGCGGAGCGACGAACAGGAGTATCGTCACCTGCCTGACTGCTGCTACCTCCTCTTGTCATCCTATTTTTGTTTCCCAATACGAAGCATCGAGATGAGCAACATCCATAAATGGGGAAGAAAAGCAAGCGACAAAGCCTGAAAAGAAAGCAACAAGAAACCAAGGCGAATAATAACGGAGAAAAGTTCCAACATAATTATACATAGACTCATACATGAAATGAAACATCATGACAGGTACGACTAAACTCGCACACGAAAGGAAACATCATGACAAGTATGACTACTCTCATACATCCAAGCATCATGACAACCTCGGATACTCTGGCGATCTAGTGCTCTGCTGGTCCTACTAGGTCCTCTCCTGACCCGGACTCGGATCCTGAACTGAAGACGTTAACGGAAACCTCTGGGTTAAAGGTAACACGACGACGCTGCCTCGAGGGCTCTCCCTCAAGGGCAGGTGTTGGATGAGGCTGGAGCATAGGGGCTGCGGGAGTAGCGAGAAGTGAAGCCCACTCGGCAGGGGCACTGTGGGGAGTCATGGTCGAGGTTCCCAAGCTACTCGAAGGAGTAACCGCGGTAGCTGGTGAGCTAGAAACTGGGGGAATAACGGGGGTAAACCCTATGGAAGGTGGAACAAAACTGGACCTAGCGGCCACCAAAGCAGTACGAGCATGAGTCAGCTCTCGGGCCAGCTCATGAATCAGAAGATAGCTAGCAGTGATATAGCGGGAAAGGTGGCTAGCGGGACTCTCGGCCGCCGGATCAATAATAGGAAAATGGATACGCCCATCATCATGTAGGGATGGGTAGTAGTAGAAGCCTGGGTGAGTCTGCATTTGGATCTCATTATAGCGTAACTCAATGAGAATCTCAAACGCAGCAAACTGAACAGCCTGAGCGGGGGTAGAAGCGAAACCACTCCTAGAAGAACGCGTGTATGAGCCAGATACCGAACTGTAATGCAAGGTAACCACCGCATGATACTCGAATACTGAGTCTGCTAGGCGCTCCCGGTACACCTAATACACTGGGTCGTCATCGTGAGGGTAGAGTCGACGCCATACGCTTCGAACAAGGTGCGGTGAAGTGTACGGTGCCAGCTCCAACTGACACGCATACGACACTAGAGCCATCTACACTCACAACCATTAGTCGGTTAGTGAAAATAAACTATATGCATGCAATGCAGCAACCAAAAGCACACAAGCACTACCGGCACTCAGAGTTACTATCTACCATTTGAAATAACGCGTTAGCTATCTAGCGTGTCCTATAGTCAGTGCGGCTCTGATGCCAATCGTTGTGGCACCCCGGCTCAGAGCGACCGGTTTGCCTTGCATTGCTAGCCCAGAGATCATGTCTTCTGGCAACACACAACAGATTGGTACAGAAATACAACCGCTTTATTGGTGCTAGCGGGACATAGAGTTTGATATTACATCAAGTAGCGAGGCCAAGCGGCACACTCGGTGCGGCTGAACATATGTACATTATTTAGTAGACATGAACAGGGGCCTCGACATCACGGTAAGACTACGCGGCAGCGGAATGACAACGTAGAAGGACTCCATCTCACAGGGACACTGATGTGGACACGGTCTAGACTGCGATGCAATATGCAACTCCAACTCCGATATGATTTCTCCTAAAACTGGCATGACATGCCAGGTCAGTACATTGAATGTACTTGCAAGCTCATACAAACAAAGCAACAATGACAAACAACAACAATGATATTTAAGCAGGTTTAATGCAAGAATTTAGCATGCTGCTCATGAAGTGATCGTGCTCATAACAGGGCCTTTCAGACCCGCTTACCATCTCGGTTACCTCGTAACCACAAAACTCATCATATCTCGGTGATCACTTCTGGATCACAAACGAAACCATCTCGATGGTCTCAACAACTTCACCAACATAACCAGTGCCACAAGTATTCACTTAGTGTGCAAGTTTTAATATTTTTGTTGATCCATGGTGTGACCTACTATGAACTTGTGTCCATATCCGAGGACACAGCTATCGATAGATTATATACACACTCTGCAGAGGTTAGCACACTGTACCCACACCATGGAACCCATGGCCTCGGACTCCCATTCGAGTGAACCAATGGCGTTTCAACAAAACCAGCCTATTGCCATGACACTCTCCCGGCCACTCCGACCAACTCCCCTTTGGGCTAAGTCATGGGTGGCCCTGATGCCACTCCGGACATTCAACGGCCACCGTCGTGGCAAAACAATCATCCCAAACGGGGACATGGTACCAAAACAACTACGGGCACACAAGGTTATACCTGCCTACCGGGCAAGGATAGCACCAGCGAATAACCTTCCCTAGTTGGAGGTACCAGCGAGAGGCATAACAACAGACTGAGAAAGGGCCCCCCTCATAAAGGCAAATGTGGTTGCACTTAGGGAAGCTCGATTCGGTGGCACCATGACTCGATCAACAACATGTTCAAGTTGGTTTATTATCAGGTTTCAACTTGCAAATAATTTCACCGAGTCATAGTATGCCATGAAATGTAATGAACCATATCTGCATCATTTTCACATAATACCGATATGAACTATATCAAACATATCATCACCTTACTCTACTGCATAAATTTATTTATTCAACTATAATGCTACTGATAACAGAACAAACATAGCAAGAACTTGAACTAGCATCAAATAACTTTATATGAATTTCTATATGCATTTAAAATGATCATATTCAAGTAAAAACCATAGTTATTGAAATGACACTCTTGCAAATATTTGTGATGGCTTGCCTTGGTGCAGAGGAGGGTCACACTCCCTCTGGTGATCTTCAAGGCAAGAAATCCCTTCTGAAAATAATTAAACTAACAAAAGAAAATATTACATAACACTGTTTAATTCACCAGAAAATATACACAGCAAGCAAAAACCTCATCTTTTGCATGCTGATAGAAAATTTCAACACAAAACCAATGCAAAAAGAATCAGGTCATTTGGAATTATAGAATAGAAGTTATAGCTGGTAAAAGTTCAGTCAATATTTTGAATTTAAATTGGTTTTTGAAAATCCAGAGAGGGGGTGACGTCGAAGGCATATTTTGGCGAATACGCCTCCACTCGTACTGCTTCGGGCACGAGTGGAGAGGCTGACAGTGGGCCCCGCCCGTCAGGCTTAGAGAGAGAGGGAGGGAAACAGAGGAGGGGCGGCGCTTCGCCAGTGTTTCTCCGGCAAGGAGAGGTCGGTGGCCACCGTGGAAGGGAGGGATCGACGCGCAAGACTACGGCGCACCCGCACGTACCCGTAGCTTGGCGAGAGGTGGATGGACAAGGTCGGCGTGGTCGTCTCCAGCGGCTGCAGCGGGCGGAGCTCGTCGGAGAAGAAGACGCCGGCATCGAGAGGTCGTTCCAGCGGCTCTAGAGGCACCAGCTAGCACCAGTGGACCACCAAGAACACGCCTGTGCAGTCGGTCGAGCTCGAGAGGCAGTGGAGTGGGAGGGGGCAGAGGAAGGGGATCGTCGGTGAGCTCGGGACAGGGACGGCGGCCTGAGGCCTGCCCGGCCGGGCTGTGGCTATCTACGGCGTCGTGGAGGTTGAGTGGGTGGAGAGGTGAGGAGAAATGAGCTTGGGAGGGTCCTATTTATAGGCGGAGCCGAGGCGGGGTCGCGGGCTCCGGCGAGCTCTCTGGAAGCGGTGCACGGCGATGAGGGGCGCCAGTGAGAGAGGGGGAATTGGCAAGGGATCACGCGGCCACTGCGGGAGGATGGGGATGAGCACAGGGCGCGGGAGGGGACAACAACAGTGAGCACGGGCTCACTGTGCACTCGGGCATGACGTGCTCGTGATCGCTGCGGCGAGCTTCGGCGTCGGCGAGCGGCAGGGAGAGGTCAAGGGTGATGAGGTGGGGCAGCAAGCGCTTGGTGGCGAAGTGGTTTGGCCTCGGGCGCGCTCACTTGCGAAACAGAGGCGTCGGCAGCACCTAGAGCACGTCAACTAGCTGCCTGGCAACGTGTCCATGCGTGGTCACCGCGTGAACTCTAGCATCATGCCACGCCGGGCATTAAATTCATGTCTGGGGTGTTGTTCATGCAAGGCTAGGTCGATCCAAGCATTTGAGTTGAAGCCAGGTCGACTGAGTGAGACTGTAGCCTCTTGGCAAGTTTCTGGACAGAAACTTTGGAGCTTAATAGAGAAGAATCTACAAAGAGTTTACGGCTGATTTTTGGTGGTTAAGGGTTTCTTAGGAGGGTAATGAAGTTCTAAAAATTTCAGCTCCATTGGATCAAGGAAAAATGCACTTCCTTCACAACATGCATTTTCTGGCCAGAACAGAAAAGATTTTCTGTAGCAAAAATATTCCAAATAACCATGAAATATTTTTGCACAGGGAGGTGTGCCAAGGTCCAAAGAATATTCAGGATTTTTCTCAGATATTTGTGGGCAAGAAAAATGAGGGTTGCTTTGGAGCATAAGTGACTGAAGTGGTATTTCAGAGGGAAAATGAATATTTTTCATTTAAGAAAAATATTCCCATGGCCATATTTGGATATATAAGAGAGAGAGATGAGTTTGAGAATGAGGTGAGTCACTTGGGTGAAAGTCAAAGAAATGCCCAAGTGATTTAGTCAAAATGAGTTGATTCAAAACTCAAATTCAAATAAAAATTGCAAATAAGTCCAGAAAAAGAAAGAGGACAAAAACCAGGGAGTCACAATTGGGTGAATTTATCATGGATTGCAACAAAGAAATACATTCAATCAAATAACAACTATCATAATTGAAGTCTTTGTAATCCAAAAGAGTGGGCACATCACTAGTTAAAGTTTTTACCTCTCCAAACCCACTTTTATCAATTTTTTCAACAAGATTTTCACCCTCCGAATTTTGAGGACGCCTTCTAGCTAAAGTTGACTCTTCTTCAGTCCCCATATGATCAATTTTAACATTACTAAACAAGGGATCAATAGAAGAAACACCAATCATTTTAGGATCTTCATCATGATGGTGAAAGCAATCGGACGAAAACGCTCTTGCTAAAAATTCTCTTTTAGCTCTAAGCATAGCGGTCCTTTTCCTACTTTCATCCATGGAAACATATAAATCTTTAATTGATTCATTTATATCAACCTTGGGTGGAATTTTTTTAATCTTGAGATCTTCTACATCATGCGTAATTCTATAAATGCTTCTAGACATATCATCAATCTTATTCATTTTTTCTTCTATCGTAGTGTTGAAAACTTTTTTGCGCATTGATAAATTCTTTAATATTACTCTCAAGATCAGAGGACATCCAATTAATATTATTAGAGGAATTGCCATAATTATTAGAGGAATTTCCACGAAAAGGCCTAGGATTAAAATTACCTCTATAAGCATTGTTATTAAAATTGTTTCGTGAAACAAAAATCACATCTATGGGATCATTATTTTGCTCAACCAAAGTAGACAAAGGCACATCATTAAGATCAATAGGAGCATTTTTACTAGCAACCAATTTCATAAGAGCATCAACCTTTTCACTCAAAGTAGTAATTTCTTCAACGGAATTAACCTTTTTACTAGTAGGAGCTCTTTCAGTATGCCATTGTGAATAATTTGCCATGATATTAACTAGAAATTTAGTAGCTTCACCCAAAGTAATTTCCATAAAAGTACCACTCACGGCGGAATCTAAAAGATTACTAGAAACAAAGTTCAATCCCGCATAATTTTTTTGTATAATCATCCATAGATTTAAACCATGAGTAGCACAATTTCTTAGCATTAATTTCATTCTTTCCCAAGATTGCGCAACATGTTCATGCTCAAGTTGCTTAAAATTCATGATTGGATTTCTAAGGGAAATTATTTTTGCGGGCAAAAAATACTTAGTAATAAAAGCATCCTTGCACTTATCCCACGAATCAATACTATTATGAGGCAAAGATGAAAACCAAATTTTTGCATGATCCCGCAAAGAGAAAGGAAATAATTTTAATTTCACAATATCATTGTCCACATCTTTTTTCTTTTGCATATCACACAATTCTATGAAAGTGTTTAGATGGGACGCGGCAACCTCATTACGATTGCCGGAAAATTGCTCTTTCATAAAAAGATTCAACAAAGCGGCATTAATATCATAAGACTCCGCACCAGCGGGGGGAGGAGCAATCGGAGTACTAATAAAATAATTATTATTAGTGTTGGAAAAATAACACAACTTGGTATTTTCTTGAGACATCATGACTATGCAAACAAGATCACACCCAAACAAAAGATCGAACGAGAAAAAGGCAAACGAAAAGAAGGCAAATAAAAAGGAAAATATTTTTGTGATTTTCTCAAAACATTTTAGAAGTGGGGGAGATGAAAATGAGATGAAAATGGCAAATAAAGTAATTGCAAGGAGATGAGAATTTGTGCGTAGGAACCTGATAGATGTTGATGATGTCTCCCCGAAAACAGCGCCAGAAATTCTTCCTCACTGCTTGTATCTGCGTTGGTAATTCCCCGAAGAGGAGAGGATGATGCATCACAGCAACGATAAGTACTTCCCTCAATTATGAAACCAAGGTTATCAATCCAGTAGGAGAACCAAGCAACACTATGTAAACAACACCTGTACACAAACCACAAAAACTTGCAACCCAATGCATAAGAGGGGTTGTCAATCCCTCCTCGGTATTGAGATAGATTAAATTGTATGAGATTGGAAAAGTGCAGCAAGATATTTTTGGATTAATAGATCTAAAAATAATATGATAGGAAATAGACTCGGGGGTCGTAGATTTCACTAGAGGCTTCTCTCGAGAAAATATCATACGGTGGGTAAACAAATTACTGTTGGGCAATTGATAGAAAAGTGAATAATCATGACGATATCCAATGCAATGTTCATGTATATAGGCATCACGTCCAAGACTAGTAGAACGACTCCTGTCTATATCTACTACTATTACTGCACACATCGACCGCTATCCAGCATGTATCTAGTGCATTAAGTTCATGGAAAAACAGAGTAATGCAATAAGAACGATGACATGAAGTAGACAAGATCTATTCATGTAGGAATAGACCCCATCGTTTTATCCTTAATGGCAATGGTACATGCATGTCATGTCTCCTTATGTCACTGAGATTGAGCACCACAAGATCGAACCCATCACAAAGCACCTCTTCCCATGGCAAAAAAAATCAATCTACTTGGCCAAACCAAACCAAAGTTTCGGAGAAGAAATACGAGGCTATAACAATCATGCATAAGAGAGTTCAACAAAGAATCAAATAATATTCATGGATAGAACTAATCATAAACTCACAATTCGTCGGATCCCAACAAACAAACCGCAAAAAGTCATTACATCAAATAGATCTCCAAGAACATCGAGGAGAACATTGCACTGGTATCGTAACGTGCTATACAAACGGTTTTTAACCCCTTTCCGCGACGGCTTCCTGAACCGTCACCGAGTGAGTGATTGCGATAGGGGGGTCCGTCCCACATGACGCAAAAACCGTCGGGGATAGGCGAGTGGCTACTGACGATCGCCATAGAATAAACGTATGAGGAGTCGCCCCAGTCCCACACGTTACGTCTCTAGGGATAGGTAAGTTCATACTTGGTAAGTCCTGAGGGGTAGTTGCTGGGGCACTTCATATGGAAAAGAGCCCGCCCCAAGTTGGCCGCAGCGGAGGTGAGGTGTTCCTCCGGGTCGAAGAGTGGGTCAGTGCCGCTGACATGTGTACCTACAAGAAGCAAGTAAATGTTAGAAGCCAAACTGCAATTGCACAAATAATGTAAAATACTGTAAGACATGGGATGCAGCTAACCTCGACGGCAAACAACAGCATTGCCTATTATGGCCCTGCGTAAGTACATGGAAAGGCATGTTAAGTACAACAGGGTTAGCATCCACTAAAAATAGCAAATGGGCAGCATCTCTAGTATATCTTCATTATGGAGAGTAGCACGGCAGAAAAGGGACAGATTAAAAAATGGATACAACTATTAATTGCAACAGGCTTAACAGCATCCTAAGTCATGTTTTGTAAGTTTGTAGCCATTGAAATACAACTGTTAAAAAATGGATAAAACTGTTAATTGCAACAGGCTTAATAGCCATTGAAACCGGTACTGATAAAAATCCAATTGGCAGAGTTAAACATCGCAAGGCAGGTGCTGCTAGAGCAGAGAATGGCCCAGTTGTCTATAAAAAGGTAGGGAAAATAGCTAAAATGTGTTAGGCATGTTTACTACAACATGCTTAATACATCAACCGTACAAAACATAGCCATTAATTGCAACTGGTATTAGTAAGATTGAACTGGTGAGTTCATACTTGGTAAATCCTGAGAGGTAGTTGCTGGGGCACTTCATCTTGGCCAGAGCCTGCCCAAAGTTAGCGGCGGCGGAGGCGAGCTGTTTCTCCGGGTCCAAGCGTGGATTAGTGCCGCTGACATGTGTACCTACAGGCAACCAGTAAATGTTAGAAGTTAAACTGCGATTGCACAAATGATGTGAAATACTGTAAGACATGGGATGCAACTAACCTCGATGGCAAACAACAGCATTGCCCGTTATGACCCTGTGTAAGTACATGGACAGGCATATTAAGTACAACAGGGTTAGCATCCACCAACAATAGCAAATGGGCAACATCTCTAGTGATATCCTGAGTCATGTATTGTAAGTTTGTTGCTGGTATTGGTGAAATTGAGCTGGACAGTTAGTACTTGAACATCACACAGTGTGCAGTACTGAAATAAACAAGGCACGAACATGCTTAATACATCAACCGTACAAAACATAGCCATTGCAAGTGGTATTGGTAAGATTGAGCTAGTCAGATCATACCTGGTAAGTCCTGGGGGGTAGTCGCTGGGGCACTTCATCTGGGCCAGAGCCTGCACCAAGTCGGCGGCGGCGGAGGCGAGGTGTTCCTTCGGGTCAACACGCACAGCGGCCATCGCGCCATCGACTGCCATCAGCTCCTCGACCTCCACGTGATATGTGGTTGGGCTTGTGCGGTGATGCTCTGGAGGTAGGGCGGTAGGGATTTGGAGGCATTAGGATGTTTCACAGGCACCATTTAAGCAATCAGGCCGGGGCCGTGATAGAGATCGATGGATTACCTGACTGGATCGACGATGCTCGGGCATAACGTAGATGTGGTTGAAGCTGTGGTTGCGGCGGCGGCGGTTTGAGCTGCCGGTAGGGGGAGGGGGACACTGAGGAAATTTGATGGGTGGGGATGTGGTGGGAGGAATAAATTCTGAAATCACGCGCCTAATGAAAATTTCGCTGCGAAACTTGAAACTTGGGCGGGGGAAACACACAACGCAGATGAAGCGCGTAAAATACTCGTGTGCGAGAAAAGAGAAAATTGGCAGATCCCGTCTCCAAACAAATGTACACGTGTTGTTGATTTTTTCGGTGAATGGTACGCTTGCTTTATTAGGAAACATTGCACAGGTAACTGAGTTATGGATCATTAACGCAAAAAAATGCACATGGGTATGCCATAGAAACCGTGTGTTTTGTGATCTTCTAATAATTCTTATATCTATCAGCATCTCCAACCGCACCTAATTTCAAAAATGTATTACATTGTATCAGGATTATTCAATGTACATGAACTAGGCAAGGTGACACTCAATGAACAATCATCAGTTTATGAAATACAATCAAGTGTCAACCTTCCTTGCTCGCATAGCCAGATTTGATCCTATGCAACAAGAGAGAAGTTTGCTGCCATCCACCGGCGCGGCAATTTAAGCCGGTGTGCGGCCAACTGACGCGGCAAGGTGGGACTAAAAACTAGATGCGGCCAGCTCTAGTCTCCGGTGGCTGCGGGCGGATGTTTCGGGAGTATTTAGGGTCGGGGTGCGGCTACAAAACTTCAGTGAACACATGCTAATCGACGCTCAAAGCCCTCAAAGGATGCGCTTATCAACATTGTATGTTAATAATAGATAGTACCAACTTAAAGTACTACTGGTAATTTGCTCTAAAACTAGTACGTATGTAGTACTGGTAGATGCTCGTAATTAATTATACAAACTTACGGGTGACACACGCACTAACTACTTCTCACATGCTGGCATCGGGGCATGCTGGCCAGACACCGTCGTTCTCCTTCCCGGCCTTGTAGGCGGCAACCCACCGTGCTTCGATCTCCACCGAGCTCTCCTCAGCATGGCGTGCGGCTTCTTCTTTCTTACGGCGGCGGGACTCTCTTTTCTTGACTGCTTTCTGCCTTTTCCGCTCCTTCTGTGTGGCTTTGGCCGCCTCTAGATCCACCGCCCATTCGGCCATGGCAGCATCAAAGTCCGCCCATGTACTTGTGTGGACACCGACGGCGATGAACTCAGCGCGGCGGGATGCCATCACTTCCTTACCATGTGTGCGATCGCGGGCGGCGAGGAACGCGGCGCAGCGGGATGCCATCGCTTCCTTACCAGTTACTGTGTGCCACAGTGTCATGAACGACGCTTGGAGAGAGCTCTGGGATGGAGTGGCCGGAAAGCTGTACAGTGCGGTGGTTTTTAAGAGCTCAACGACAAACAACGAATGAAATTTGGCTTCCCTTACAATCTTGCTCATTCATTATCGCACACAGTTCATCTCTGTCGCCTCCGGAAACAGTGTGCGCTGAGCCTATTGTGTGTTGTGTTATGATTGGTTGGAACCCCAGCCACGCGGATCGCGCGTGTGCACCGTAGGATGCGCCGCGATCGAACGGCAATCCACGTCCCTCACATCACACCCGTGCAGCTATAGCTGTATTAGATATATATGTGCTAAATGCCTAGAAAATGCACATAATCCCCTAAATATGGTAAATGAGCACAGAAAAGTGCCAAATTTGAACACGGTGATTTGCAAGGTGTATGTTCATCGTAGAAAAAAACTCAAGGGCAAAGAACGAAGAAAATTTGGATTCCCCTTCAATCTTGGTGTTTTCCCTCTCGAAAGCATGGAACTTCCTCAGTAATGGTTCGATTTATGAAGGGTGTGCATGACGACATAAGACAAACCTTCTCAAACTTTTACCAGGGCATGGTGAGGCCAAACCATGGCACCATGCCAGGCGTCATGTTTTTCAAGCATTTATTTCATTTTTCTATAGTTGAAAACCCAATAAACAAACGTTTGTGGTTGACTATTTCCACACATTTCCTCAAAATATCTGCCCACTCCTTGTAAAAGGCATGAGAATTTACTAAATAGCATGAGCATGGTTTTCCAGACCGTTCTTGTGCACCCTTTCATGCACCGATTGTTTGAACTTGAATTATGTGCATTAATACCTAGAAAATGCACATAATCCCCTAAATATGGTAAATGAACCCGGAAAAGTGCCAAATTTGAACAGGGTGATTTGCAAGGTGTATGTTCATCATAGAAAAAAAACTCATGGACAAAGGACAAAGGAAATTTGGATTCCCCTTCAATCTTGGTGATTTCCCCCTCGAAATCATGAAACTTCCTCGATGATGGTTCGATTTATGAAAGACATGCATGACGACATAAGGCAAACATTCTCAAATTTTTACCAAGGCACGGTGAGGCCATACCATGGCACCACGCCAGGCGTCATGTTTTCCAAGCATGTATTTTATTTTTCTATAGTTGATAACCCAGTAAACGACGCGTTTGTGGTTGACTATTGCCACACATTTCCTTAAAATCTTTGCCCATTCCTTGCAAAAGGCATGAGAATTTACTAAATAGCACAAGCATGGTTTTCCAGACCATTCTTGTGCACCTTTTCATGCACCGATTGTTCGAATTTGAATTATGTGCATTAATGCCTAGAAAATGCACATAATCCCCTATATATGGTAAATGAGATCGGAAAAATGCCAAATCTGAACACGTTGCATTGGAGGGGGTATGTTGATCGTTCGAAAAAAACTGAATGACAAACTAGGATGGAAATCTGGATTCCCCTTCAATCTTGGTGATTTCCCCCTCGAAACCATGAAACTTCCTTGGTGATGGTTCCATTTATGAAGGGCGTGCATGATGACATAAACCAAACCTTCTCAGCTTTTTCCCATGGCACGGTGAGGCCATACCATGGCACCATGCCAGGCGTCATGTTTCTCAAGCATGTATTTCATTTTTCTATAGTTGATAACCCAGTAAACGACGTGTTTGTGGTTCAATATTGCCACACATTCCCTTGAAATCTGCACTTCAAACGGCACGGGATTTCGCCCCTACCGCTTGCCGCCGCCTATCTGCACTGACTTGCACCGACATTCTAGACTCTGGTCGATTGGCGTTTTCTACGAGACTGGGCCGGGGATTTTTCTCATGGAGAAGGTAATCAATTTAGCGAAATATTCACTCATCTCTTATCGTTGTCCATCCATCGCTGTTAATCAACCGGTGGAATTTGCCGTGGATTCATTTTTCTTCTAGCTGATTTGAGGGTTTTCATTCATGTGTCCACAGTGTGAGCACAAATCGGGCAAGTGTGGTCGCGGCCAGTCGGAAGCGAAGTTCTATCTCACCATTCCGGATGACTTCAGGAAGAGCTCGGTATGTTCAATCTCACCCTACCACTGCCGGCATGGCCTAAATTTGTGAACATATACCGTCTATTGCTACATTTGGATAAAAGGTACGGTGCCACGTGCAGCCTAGATGTCGAAGCCAATTTTTTTCCCTATATTAGGCAAATTTATGATGTATTGTTCATCCAGTTACTCTCATATTTGCATCAAATCTTTATTACATTATCTATTTTTAATTATGTATTTTTGTACTTTGCTTTCAGCTATGTATTGATCTGTTCTATCAGTTACTTCCATATTTGCATCTTGCTCCGTTATTTCAATATATCTGATTTACTATCTTAATTTTCATTTCAATCAGTACATCCCTTGCTTTGCAAGAACAGGAGTAGAAGGAAATCTTGGGCTTTACTTTGTTGATTACTCCATGGATGTCATATTGACAACGCAGCATGGATTTACAATGACAGTTAGCGTAAAACTTGATAAAGATGGTCACTCCTATTTTGATGCGGACCTTTGGAGAAAAACGTCTAAGTGTTATGAACTGAAAGCTGGCAATAAAATTCTAGTGCGTGCACCATAGCCTGGTCTAATTAACATGGATGTTTACTTCCCCAACGTCATCAGCCGATCAAAGTCTGATTGAGGTTAGTGTCCTTTCAACTTTCTCCGTGCTGGAATATTACTTAGCAAAATCGGGGTATTTATTCTGACTAATTGATCACTATTTAAGCAACCAATTATGATTTCATTTTCTGACTCCATTCCTAGGCAGTAACAAATTCTATTTACCAATTTATGCACACTATATATTCTTTTGCCATATTCTGAATAAATAATACATTTCCACCTTTTAAGCAGGATATGTTGGATGCATAGTTAATGATCTGTATGTTACTAAGCGTACCTAATTTCACTAGAAAGCCTTGAAACATGTCATAAAATTGGTTGATAATCTGACAGAGATAGCACAGTGTATGAACGCTGGATTTTGGATGGGATTAATTATACCTATGGTGCACACATTGGACAAGACCAATTGTGTGCACAAAACGCTGGTACAAAGTCTCATTTTTATGTTGATGCTCATAAACTATATATATCTTGAACGATATGTTACAATTGGTTTTTATTCTACATTTCAACAGAAATTGCCCATTGTAGCTATTCCTGAATCGATTTCCCGGCGTGGTCGAATTACACTTGTGCCTGCTAATAACGCCAAAGTGATTGCAAGGTACTGCATTTCCCACAGAAATGGAACCATTCAAATTAACAAGTTCTCGCTTGTCTTGGCAGTGCATCCATATTGGAAAATTGGAGACACTATTCTACCCATGCTCTACCAAGGCACATGAGGGTTATTCCATTTCATTGACGAGATGCCGAGTCGCCGTGATCAAGCTGCTTCTAGCGGATAGTTGTGGTTGTTGGCCCTCAGCCTCTTAAAATGTGCTAGCTGTTACTATGTTAAGTATGTAGATATGGACCATATGGTTGTTGGCCCTCAGCCTCATAAAATGTGATAGTTGTTACTATGTTAAGTATGTAGATATGGACCATATGGTTGTCAAAACTGTGTTATGAAGATCCTCCTTTTGTCGAATAGTGTAATCCCTATATATATGTTACTCAAATATTGTTAGCCAAGTTCGTAAATTTTCATGGAAAGTATTAATATCATACACAGTTCATTGAGTTTAAGCGTGTGCCCGGTAGAGCGGTAGAGTAGAGGACGTCCATGTTTTCGACGTGGCGATCAACACCGATGTCCAGAAGGCATTTGCATATTAATTGTCCACATTGCAAATTCACACACGTGTTAACATAAGGAAACGTATGTGTAACTTACTAATCATCGCACACGAGTACTTGCAGACGCATCGTGTGCGATACTCCTAGCCACCGCAAGCAACTAGTTTGCATTTTTCAAAGTTTTTTGTACACACAGAATCGCACACGAATTAACTGTAGTAAGCGTCTGTGTTATAATTTCTCACCGCAAACAATTCATCCGAGTGGGCTGTTTGCCGCGTATCACACACATCTTGTTTACACGAATCGTTTGTGTTCCTTTGAATCATCGCAAACAGTTCATCTATGTGAACTGTATGCCGCATATCACACACATCTTGTTAAGTTGAATCATTTATGTTGTGTTTCCTAATAAAAAATAGTTCGTCCGAGTGAACCGTATGCCGTATATCACACACACCTTGATCTAGCTAACCGTTTCTGTTGCATTCCCTAATAGCAAATAGTTTATCTGAGTAAATTGTATGTCGTATATCGCACACACCTTGATATGGCTGCCCGTTTCTGTTGTTCTGTCTCATCGCAAACAGTTCGTATGGATCAACCATATGCCCTGCATCGCACACGCAACTATAATCTGAACCGTGTTTGATGTCTCTGCCATTGCAAACATTTTGCATCTTTTTTGACGGTTTTTTTACATCACCGTTTGCGATTAATGCATCGCACACAGTTTCGTCAAAGTGTCTTTGATCGTAGTGTCACGTTAGCAGCATCCTGCAGTAGTGTTGTATTGAAGATCAAAAAGAGAGAAGAAGCCATCTAGCTACTACCTACGGACCTGAAGGTCTGGGGTGAACTACTCATGCATCATCGGAGGGGCAAGGGTGATGCTGAAGAACCCCTCCGTGATCGTTGACCCCTCCGGCAGAGTGCCGGAAAAGACCTCTAGTTTGGATCTCGTGGTTCTGGAACTTGCGGTGGCTGGAATTGTGTTTCGTCGACTCCCCTAGGGTTTTTGGGATTTTAGAGTATTTACAGAGCTGATAGTCGGTGGAGAAGCCTCCCGTTGGCCCCACTACCCACCAGGGCGCGCTTGGGCCTTCTGGCGCACCCTAGTGCCTAGTGGGCCCCATAGGCCTCCTCTGGTGCACTTCCTTGGCTCCCTGGGTGTCTTCTGTCAAGAAAAAAATATGCAAAAAGTTTCGTGGCATTTGGACTTCATTTGGTATTGATATTCTGCAAAGTAAAAAACAAACAGAAAACAGCAACTGGCACTGGACACTATGTGAATAGGTTAGTCCCAAAAAAAATGATATAAAGTTGCTAGTAAATGAGTATAAAACATCCAAGAATGAGACTTTAATAGTATGGAACAATAAAAAATTATAGATACGTTAGAGACGTATCAATGCGCCACACGAGCGAGTAAGTAAACTGCACCTTGTATCCCTCACACTCTTTGATTTCGTTCGTCTGGGGAGTTCCAATTCGCTTCCGCCCAGTTCAATTCGGCGAAGCACTTACACGGTAGAATCTGTCGACTAGCTCGAGGAATGGTGTTGGTTAGCTTGGGGACGATGAGGTGGGCCTGCGGGGGCATGCGGACTTGATTATGACTGAATTTTGTTCCTTAAGACTAAATTTCTTCATTCAGACTGAATTTGTTTGTTAAGACTGAATTTGTTTGATTCAGACTGAAATTCTACCCGTGGATTGAAATGGCTGGCATGAGGAATTGTTTGATTTGGTCTCAAATTCTCAAGGGCCAGTCAGACGTTTTTTTGTATTCAGACTGACATTATTTTGATTTTTTTAGGGGTGAAATTGGTTTGATTCAGTCATCCAAAACCAGCAGCCACACAATTCTGATTCTAGGGGCTTTTGTATTCTTTTTCCTTGTTTGTTTTGTAGCAACTAGCAAATTGTTTTGATCGTTGTTTGTTCGTCATTGGAAGTGACAAACAAAAAATTGCCCAGGCCCAGGAGGCGGGTGGGTGCGGGGAGGTTGGAAGTGACAAACAAAAAAAGGCCCAGGAGGGGGGTGGGTGTGGGAAGGTTGGAAGTGACAAAAAAAGGAGGAGGCCCGAGGGGGGAAGGCCCGGGTAACAAACAAGCGATCAAGAGAACAAACAGGCATTGGGAGGGCCACTAACAAGGTGACGTCATCTTAGATGTGATATAATTATGTCATATCTAGATGTGTCCTAGACATACCCTTTATTTTATATATAGAGTTTGGCCTCATCTATGCGTGCATCAGTCCATTATTTACGACATAGGATAAATCAAGGCCACTCCGGTCGACCGATATTTGGGCCGGTGACCGCGCAGGTGTCAGATCCAGATGCATAAAGCCGTCAGATTGGGATCCCATTAGAGCATGTACAAAGGAGGCATCACCTTACTAATGACTCACCTCTTCCACCCAATCAAAGATAGATGAGGCACTATTAGTTTATCAAACACTAAACGCATAGAGCTGCCCCATCAGACCCATATATAATTTACACATCCTTACCTCGTCTCTGGTTTTTGCCTTCTCTTTCTTGCTTTTGTCAGCTGTGAGGCTACTTCCTCTGCAGGATCCCGCTTTGGTCTACAAGCATTAGGTTGAGCCTACGTGGACAGTTTACAATGACGTCAAGAGTTGGGGCAGCCATCCAGAGTGGCGCGTTAGCCATGCCCTTAGTTCCTTTCTTTAAGAAAAAAAAAACAAATCTCACAACCAACAACACAAAGGAGCAATGGCCGCCATGGACCTCGCCATGGGCAAGCCAACTTGACCAACCTTGAAGCACCGCCGGTTGCCGCCGAACGCCGCCCTGGCCGCTGGTTGCCGCCTATGTTCTTCCCGGCTCCATGCATGTAACCGCATGCACCCGCAATCGCAGCTCCGGTGGCGACGGCCGCAACTCGCCGGTGTGCTTGCCACCTGTCATGCTTGATGTCGCAGCTCCTCAGTCGTGGCTCACCGTCGCAACATCTTGGCTCACTGGTTCTAGCAAAAAAAGCGCCCGTACCAGCAAAAAATTGTCTTCTCCTTTGAGCCGCGATACTGGTCGAAGCTTGCGTTGTTTTTTATTGTAGCAAATCGAAATGCTTGTTGTAGTAGGGCCTGACACCGATCATAACAAAAATCACGACGCCGACTTGTGCGATGTAGCAAAATGCGACACCGGTTGTAGCATGATGTGATGCCGATTGTAGCAAATTGTAACTTCGGTTTGAGCATGTAGCAAAAATGGCGATCTAGCAAAATGTGATACCGGTTGTAGCACGATGTGATGCCGGGTGTAGCAAATTGCGACACCGGTTGAAGCATGTAGCAAAACCGTGATGCCGGTTGTTTCCCAGAGCAATACCGCCATGTCCTCGCCACCCTGCGGTCACCACACTCGCCGTCCATGGTCGCAACTCCCCTTGACACTGGTTGCAGCAGCTTCTTGTGACACTGGTTGCAGCTCCTAGGCTCGCCGCCTCCATGTCGGCTGTGGGCTCATAGCTCGCGCGGTCACTGGCGGCAGCGTCGGATCCGCCTGCGCGCAGCATGGTGGATGTTGGAACCGTGGCCCTCTCCCTGGCTCGCCGGAGCTCGCTCGCACTCTCTCTTGGACGCACAATGAAGAACAGAAGGAGGAAGGAGAGGGAGCAATGGACACGATGGATTTTCTGGCGCACGTACGCCCCGCCGCAACAACGGTGATCGTTTCTTTCCTCGAGCACGAACTCGACTCCACAGGCCAGGTTACAAGGATCTGCTCAAGGCATTTTATAGCTGGGCCTACGCTGGGCACGACCCACGCGCTCCCTGCTACTTCTTCAGCTTGCGTTGGTTTTCCCTTGAAGAGGAAAGGGTGATGCAGCAAAGTAGAGATAAGTATTTCCCTCAGTTTGAGAACCAAGGTATCAATCCAGTAGGAGGAACACACAAGTCACCAATAGTTGCACCTACACAAACAAACAAATGCTTGCACCCAACGCGATAAAGGGGTTGTTAATCCCTTCACGGTTACTTGCAAGGATGAGATTTGATAGAGAAAGGTATAAAAGATAAATAAAAGTGCAAAAAAAAGTAAATAAATTTTAGCAAGGTATTTCTGGGTTTTTGGTTTTATAGATCTGAAAATAATATGATAAAAATAGACCCGGGGGCCATAGTTTTCACTAGAGGCTCTTTCTTGAAAGAACGCATACGGTGGGTAAACAAATTACTGTTGACCAATTGATAGAAAAGCGCAAAGTTATGACGATATCTAAGGCAATGATCATGAATATAGGCATCATGTCCGTGACAAGTAGACCGACTCCTGTCTGCATCTACTATTATTACTCCACACATCGACCGCTATCCAGTACGCATCTAGTGTATTAAGTTAACAAGAACGGAGTAACGCCATAAGCAAGATGACATAATGTAGAGGGATAGATCCAATCAATATGGTATAAACCCCATCTTTTTATCCTTAATGGCAACAATACAAATACGTGCCTCGCTACCCATTCTGTCACTGGGTGAGGACACCGCAAGATTGAACCCAAAACAAAGCACCTCTCCCATTGCAAGATAAATCAATCTAGTTGGCCAAACCAAATCAATAGATCGGAGAGAAATACAAATCTATCTTAATCATGCATAAAAGAGTTCAGAGAAAACTCAAATAATAATCATAGATAATCTGATCATAAATCCACAATTCACCGGATCTCAACAAACACACCACAAAAGAAGATTACATCGATAGAACTGCAAGAACATTGAGGAGAACATTGTATTGAAGATCAAAGAGAGAGAAGAAGCCATCTAGCTACTAGCTATGGACACGTAGGTCTGTGGTAAACTACTCACACATCATCGGAAGGGTGGCAGGGTTGATGTAGAGGCCATCCGTGATCGAATCCCCCTCCGACATAGTACCTGAATAGGTCTCCAGATGGGATCTCATGGGGACAGAAACTTGCAGCGGCGGAAAAGTATTTTTTGTGTGCCCTCTGGTATACGGGGAATATTTGGGTATTTATGTAGCTGGAATTAGGGTTAGGGGAGCCTCGAGGGGCCCACAAGCTTGGGGGGCGCCCCCCTAGGGCGTGCCTCCTGAGCTTGTGGCTCTCTCGTGGCCCTTCTGGCCTCCTCCCGAAGCTTCCTAGGTGTCTTCTGGTCCAAGAAAAATCGTCAAAAGGTTTTGTTCCGTTTGGTATTGATTTTCTTTAAAAGACAAAAACAAGGAAAAAACAACAACTGGCACTAGGCACTAGGTTAATAGGTTAGTCCCAAAAAATGATATAAAATAGCATAATGATGCATATAAAACACCCAATATGGATAATATAATAGCATGGAACAATAAAAAATTATAGATACGTTCGAGACGTATCACTCCCTACCTAGCCGGCGCCCCGATCGGCCCGCTCCGCTCACGGCCACCACGCGCACGAACGCGCATAGCTCGTGGCGAGCCCGCAGCGATGACGCCCACCTTGCGATCCCACAACTACCTGACCTAAACCTACACACGCACCCCCTTGGCACGGACTCGACGCGGTATGGTCCCCGCCCGGCGCGCCCGGCGCGCACACACACCCGACACACTCGACCAGGACGTACACTACCCATACAATGGTCGGACTATGCCCAAACCATGGCTAGGCCATACACAAGTCGGATACTAGCCAGACCATGCCCACCGTGGCTTATTCCTAACATACACCCCCTAACCCACGGCCTAGAGGAGTGTCAGCTCGAGGTCATCGCTGATCTCCGCCAGGAGCGCACGCTCCGCCACCGGTGCCTTCCATGGCTTGGTGCACTCCCGTTTGAAGTGGCCCTGCTGCCCGCAGTTGTACCAGCGGCCACGACGCTTCCATCCGTTGCTCGACGACGTGCTGCCCGTCGTCGTGGTCGAAGCTGCCACCACCATGCTGTTACTGCCGAGCTGCCCACTGTGTAGTAGTCAGCATCAGCTCCTCGTCATCACGCCCGTGGCCGTCCTACTCGCGTCGCCGCTTCGTTCGTCGAACGCCTTGAGCCGCCCAGAGCTTCCTTGAAGGGTATCTTAGCCACGTTGCAGAATTGCTCGATTCCGGCAATGACGGGGTACAGGCGATCGGGGACGTTGTCCAATAGTTTCTTCATGAGCGCCTCGTCGTCGAGCGTCGACCCCAGGCTCGCGTACTGATGGGGAACGAAGCATGAAAATCAAAATTTTCCTACGAAACACCCAAGATCTAATCTAGGAGATGCATAACAACAAGAGGGGAGTGTGTCTACATACTCTTGTAGACCAAAAGCGGAAGCGTATATAACGTGGTTGATGTAGTCGTACTCTTCGCGATCCAATCAGATCTGTAGCCGAACGGACGGCACCTCCATGTTCAGCACACGTGCGGCTCGATGATGTCTCCTCCTTCTTGATCTAGCAAGAAAGAGAGGATAAGTAGATGGGATCTCAACCAGCACGACGGCGTGGTGGAGATGGTGGTGGTGCAATCCCGGCAGGGCTTCGCCAAACGCTGCTGGAACCAATCTAAGGAGAAAACAGAGTTTTGGGAGACGTAGGGCTGCCGCTGGGGCTTGGGATTTTGTGTGTCTAGCCACTCCCTCTCCCCCACTATTTATACGAGGCAAGGGGGAGGGCTGGGGCGCAGCCTTGACTCCTCCTCCAAGGGAGGGGGCACCGGCCTAGGGAGGAATCTTCCCTCCCCAAGGCACCAAGGGGGGTGCCTTCCCCCCTTAGGTCTCTTCCCCTTTTCCTTGTTCTAGGTGCATGGGCCCCTTGGGGCTGGTGCCCCTGGCCCATGTAGGCCAAGGCGCACCCCCTATAGACCATGTGGGGTCCCGGGGAAGGTGGACCCCTGGACCCCTTTCGGCACTCCCGGTACAATACCGATAATGCACGAAACTTTTTCGGCGACCAAAACAGGACTTCCTATGTATGAATCTTTACCTCTGGACCATTCCGAAGCTCCTCATGATGTCCGGGATCTCATCCGGGATTACGAACAACATTCGGTTACCAATGCATATATCCCAATACTACTCTAGCGTCATTGAACGTTAAGCGTGCGGACCCTATGGGTTCGAGAATCATGTTGACATGACCAAGACACCTATCTGGTTAATAACCAATAGCGGGACCTGGATGCCCATATTGGTTCCTACATATTCCACGAAGATCTTTATCGGTTGAACCACGTTGTCAAGGATTCAGTCAATCTCGTATGCAATTCCCTTTGTCCGGCGATATGTTACTTGCTCGAGATTTGATCGTCGGTATCTCCATACCTAGTTCAATCTCGTTACCAGCAAGTCTCTTTACTTGTTCCGTAATACAAGATCTCGTGAATAACTCATTAGGCACATTTCTTGCAAGCTCTTTACGATGTTGTATTACAGAGTGGGTCCAAAGATATCTCTCCGTCACACGGAGTGACAAATCCCAGTCTCGAACCATGCCAACCCAATAGACACCTTCGGAGATACCTGTAGAGCACCTTTATGATCACCCAGTTATGAAGTGACGTTTGATAGCACACAAGGTATTCCTCCGGTATCCGGGAGTTGCATGATCTCATGGTCGAAGGAACAGATACTTGACATGAATAAAGCTATAGCAAATAACTTAAACGATCTGATGCTAAGCTTACGGTTGGGTCTAGTCCATCACATCATTCTCCTAATGATGTGATCCCGTTATCAAATGACAACTCATGTCCTGATACGTCTCCAACGTATCTATAATTTTTGATTGTTCCATGCTGTTATATTATCATTCTTGGATGTTTTACAATCATTTTATAGCAACTTTATTTCATTTTTTGGGACTAACCTATTGACATAGTGCCCAGTGCCAGTTGCTATTTTTTGCTTGTTTTTTACTTCGCAGAATATCAGTACCAAACGGAGTCCAAACGCAGCGAAACTTTTTGGAGATTTTTCTGGACCAAAAGAAAACTTGGGAGCCAAGGAAGGACCAGAGGGGATCCCCGTGGGGACCACAAGACACCTGGGCACGCCCAGGTGGGTTGTGGGTCCCACGGGGGTCTCCTGCACCGCCTCTTCGCCCTATAAATTCCCAAATATTCCAGAAACCCTAGGGGAGTCGACAAAACACAATTCCAGCCGCCGCAAGTTCCAGAACCACAAGATCCAATCTAACACCATCACAAAGGGGTTCATCATCCTCATTGGTGCCTCTCCGATGATGTGTAAGTAGTCCACCATAGACCTAAGGGTCTGTAGGCAGTAGCAAGATAGCTTCCTCTCTCTTTTTGCTTCTCAATACAATGGTTTCTTGGAGATCTATTTGACGTAACTCTTTTTGTGGTGTGTTTGTTGGGATCCGATGAACTTTGATTTTATGATCAGATCTATATCCATGAATATTATTTGAGTTTTCTTTGATCTCTTATATGCATGATTATTTATAGCCTCATATTTTTTCTTTGAATCTTTGTTTAGTTAGGCCAACTAGATCGATTTTTCTTGCCATGGGAAGAGGTGCTTTGTGATGGGTTCGATCTTGCGGTGTACTCTCGAAGTGACAGAAGGGGCAACGAGGCACGCATGTATCATTGCTATTAAGGATAACAAGATGGGGTCTATTCCTACATGAATAGATCTTGTCTACATCATGTCATCGTTCTTATTGCATTACTCCATTTCTCCATAAACTTAATACACTAGATGCATGTTGGATAGCGGTCGATGTGTGGAGTAATAGTAGTAGATGCAGGCAGGAGTCGGTCTACTAATCTTGAACGTGATGCCTATATATTGATCATTGCCTTGGATATCATCATAATTATTCGATCTTCTATCAATTGCCCAACAGTAATTTGTTTACCCACCGTGTGCTATTTTCTCGAGAGAAGCCACTAGTTAAATCTACGACCCCCGGGTCTATCTTTTATCATATTGCTTTCCGATATATTTTTCATCGCATTTGTTTTCAGATCTATTATTCCAAAAACCCAAAAATACTTTGCTGCACTTTTTATTTGCTTCTTTTATTTTGCGTTTTATTTAGATCTATTTATCCAAACACATACAAAACAATCTATCTTTTTACCAAGGAGGGATTGACAACCCCTCTTACGCGTTGGGTTGCGAGGATTTGTTCTTTGTGTGCAGGTACCATTTACATAGTGTTACTTGGTTCTCCTACTGGATTGATACCTTGGTTTCATAACTAAGGGAAATACCTACCGTAGCTGTACTGCATCATCCCTTCCTCTTTGGGGAAATACCGATGCAGTTTCAAGCCACATCAAAAGGAATTTCTGGCGCCATTGCCGGGGAGACATCATCAACATCTATCAGGTCCCTAATCACAAATCTCATCTCCTTGCAATTTACATTATTTTCCACTTGCCTCTCGTTTTCATCTCCCCTACTTCACAAAATTTGCCGTTTTATTTGCCTTCTCTTTATTGTTCGCCTTTTTCTCGTCAGATCTATCTTTTTGCTTGCAATCTTGTTTTCCTACCACATTTTCATGACTAGCATGACCACTCCTCCTTTGTCACCAGATTTTGAAGTTCTATACTTCAAGCAGAAACAAGGAGAAAATTTAAAAGATGCTTGGTATAGGTTAATGGAATCCTATCGCATCTGCAATCTAAAAGGGGATGCAAAGGTTTTGCTTCGTAATTTTTACATAGGATTAACTTTGCATCATAGACAACTCTTGGATTTTGCCACAAAAGGAAATTTTATTGAGCTTGATGCCAATGCTGCTTATGAAATCTTAGAGGGAATATTGGGAGTTCCACCACCAAAAAAGGGGTTTTCTTTTACACAAGAAGGGGTTCAAATTTTGGAAAAATTGGGCGATTTACATAAACATATGGTCGAGTTGCAAAAATATACTGAACCTCTCAAACATATTAGTGGAAACCTCAATCGCATGAATACCTTGATTACACTTTGCAATAAACGGTTGGATATTTTAGATCTCAAGATGGTTTCTTTTCCTGAGAATTTGGGGAAGTGTAAAGAGACTCCCAGGTTTGAAAAGGCCCTCACTAAGGTGGCAAAAACTAAAGATGACAATACTTGAATCTATGAATTATGCCTAGCTAGGGGCATAAAACGATAGAGCTTGTTGGGAGGCAACCCAATGAATAAAATTTATTTTTGCCTTTTTCTTTCTGTTCTTGAGTGTTTGCACAATTATGCCTCTGTTATGATTTTGTTTTTTTATGTTCTAATTAGTATTTGTGCAAAGTAAAGCCTTTGGGATAGCTTTGGTGATAGTTGATTTGATCCTGTTGAAAAACATAAACTTTTGTGTCTAGTAACAGAATTGTTTAAATTCACATGATCGACGAAAAATTCTGAATTGTTTGCACAAGTTTAATATACAAACTTCCTCTATTGTCCTAATTTTTCAGAATTTTTGGAGTTACAGAAGTATGAGAACAATTTGCATCTTTACAGACTTTTTTGTTTTTGACAGATTTTGTTTTCTTTGTATTTTGTGCTTATTTTGATGAATCTATGCATTGTATCTGGGGGTATAAGAAATGGCAAAGTTAGAATACAGTATATATAATGCAATAACAAAATTTGAATGGGTTTGCAATAGTACTTAAAGTAAAGATTGGTTTTCTTATACTAACGGATCTCACGAAGGTTTTGTTAAGTTTTGTGTGATTGAAGTTTTCAAGTTTTGGGTGAGATCACGATGGATGAAGGAATAAGGAGTGGCAAGAGCCTAAGCTTGGGGATGCCCCATGGCACCCCAAGTTAATATTTTAGGAGAACCAAGCAACTAAGCTTGGGGATGCCCCGGAAGGCATCCCCTCTTTCTTCTAACGACCATCGGTATTTTACTTGGAGATATATTTTTATTTGTCACATATCATGAGTTTTGCTTGGAGCGTCTTGTATTATATGAGTCTTTGCTTGTTTTGCTTTTTAGTTTGTCACAAGTATCCTTGCTGGACACACCTATTTGATAGAGCCAAAATTATGCTATGATTTGTTAGAATTGCTCTTTATGTTTCACTTAAAATTTTGAGCTATGGAATTGCTCTAGTGCTTCACTTATATCTTTTTGAGCACGGTGTGCTTTAATATTTTTGAAGAAATACTCTCATGCTTCACTTAGATTAATTTGAGAGTTAGTAAAATTTTAAAGAAATTCTCTCATGCTTCACTTAAATTATTTTGAGAGATGAAAATCTTTATGCTCATGTTCTTCACTTAAATTTATTTCAGCTTGTCAAAAGCAATTGCAACATATGAAACTAGTCCCAAAGTGATAGATATTCAAGAGGGATATAATAAAAAAATTCATGAAGATCATTGGACAAAATAAACTTGATTCTTTGTAATAGTTTTGAGATATGATGATAGTAATATATGAGTCATGTTGGTGAGTAATTATGCTTTAGTAAGAATATTGGTGTTAAGGTTTGTGATTCCCTATGCAAGAACGAAAGTCAATAGTTATGCAATGAAATTACATCCTACTTGTGGTGCGTTATTCGGTGTTAGTTATGCTCAATGCTCGCTTATGTGAATTTTCGTTTCTTGGTTGGTTGCTTCTCAATCTTTTTGCTAGCCTCCACTTGTACTAAGTAGAAATACTACTTGTGCATCCAAACTCTTTAAACCCAGTTTTGCCATATCAGTCCACCATACCTACCTATATGCGGTATTTCCATGCCGTTCTAAGCAAATATGTATGTGCCAACTCTAATTTTTCAAAATGAATCTCCTTTTTGTGTGCCCGTACCGCTCATGAAGCGGTAGGGGGTGGCCAATATTTTTCAAGCTAGATGTGTTATTCTCAAGATGAGTGTTTATTCACTTGCCATTGCATGAGAGTATGGCAGTAATAGGGATGCCCAGTCCCGAAATGAAAAAGAAATTTACTTTATGCTATCAAATAATAAATTCCTTGGAAAGTGTTGGTATGGACGGTACCCATGGATACGGCTAGCCATGGAATGTGAAAGTATGGTGGAAAAAGGAATAAACTTTATTTTCTGTTTGGGAACCGCCCATGATATATCTAGCATGGAAAGTGTTGGGAATTACTCGGCCGTTTTCGTTGACGGGAAAAGCTTTGAGCTCTGGCACCTCTACAAATCCCTACTTCCCTCTGCGAAGGGCCTATCTATTTACTTTATGCAATTTTTATTTTTATTTGAGTCTCCATCTTCTCTTATAAAGCACCAACTAGGGAGCACTATGATCATACTTGTGCATTAGATGTAGCTAATATTTGAGTGTGTTTCATGAATGGATCAATGATTGAGCATGATGGGCTAGGGATAACTTTCTTTAGTGTTGATATTTTGAAAGACATGGTTGCTTATTGATATGCTTGAGTATTGACGTTATCATGTCAAATATAGAATATTGCTTTGAACCATCTAAAAGTTCAAATGTCCATGCTACAAAAGAAAAGAATATGTGATGAACATGTTAGGCAGCATTCCACATCAAAAATTCTGTTTTTATCATTTACCTACTCGAGGACGAGCAGAAATTAAGCTTGGGGGTGCTGATACGTCTCCAACGTATCTAAAACTTTTTTATTGTTCCATGCTGTTATATTATCATTCTTGGATGTTTTACAATCTTTTTATAGCAACTTTATATCATTTTTTGGGACTAACCTATTGACATAGTGCCCAGTGCCAGTTACTGTTTTTTGCTTGTTTTTTACTTCGCAGAATATCAGTCCCAAACGGAGTCCAAACGCAGTGAAACTTTTCGGAGATTTTTTTTTGGACCAGAAGAAAACTTGGGAGCCAAGGAAGGACCAGAGGGGATCCCCGTGGGGACCACAAGACACCTGGGTGCGCCTAGGAGGCCAGGAGCTCCCAGGTGGGTTGTGGGCCCCACGGAGGTCTCCTGCACCGCCTCTTCGCCCTATAAATTCCCAAATATTCTAGAAACCCTAGGGGAGTCGACGAAACACAATTCCAACGCCGCAAGTTCCAGAACCATGAGATCCAATCTAACTCCATCACGGAGGGGTTCATCATCCTGATTGGTGCCTCTCTGATGATGCGTGAGTAGTCCACCATAGACCTAAGGGTCCGTAGGCAGTAGCTAGATGGCATCCTCTCTCTTTTTGCTTCTCAATACAAAGGTCTCTTGGAGATCTATTTGATGTAACTCTTTTTGCGGTGTGTTTATTGGGATCCGATGAACTTTGAGTTTATGATCAGATCTATACCCATGAATATATTTGAGTTTTCTTTGATCTCTTATATGCATGATTATTTATAGCCTCGTATTTCTTCTTTGAATCTTTGGTTTAGTTAGGCCAACTAGATCAATTTTTCTTGCCATGGGAAGAGGTGCTTTGTGATGGGTTTGATCTTGCGGTGTCCTCTCCCAGTGACAGAAGGGGCAGCGAGTCACGCATGTATCGTTGCTATTAGGGATAACAAGATGGGGTCTATTCCTACATGAATATATCTTGTCTACATCATGTCATCGTTCTTAATGCATTACTTCGTTTCTCCATGAACTTAATACACTAGATGCATGCTAGATAGCGGTCGATGTGTGGAGTAATAGTAGTAGATGCAGGCAGGAGTCGGTCTACTAATCTTGGACGTGATGCCTATATATTGATCATTGCCTTGGATATCATCATAATTATTCGATCTTCTATCAATTGCCCAACAGTAATTTGTTTACCCACCGTGTGCTATTTTCTCGAGAGAAGCCACTAGTGAAATCTACGGCCCCCGGGTCTATCATTTATCATATTGCTTTCTGATCTATTTTTCATCGCATTTGTTTTCAGATCTATTATTCCAAAAACCCAAAAATACTTTGCTGCACTTTTATTTGCATCTTTTATTTCGTGTTTTATTCAGATATATTTATCCAAACACATACAAAACAATCTATCTTTTTACCGAGGAGGGATTGACAACCCCTCTTACGTGTTGGGTTGTGAGGATTTGTTTTTTGTGTGAAGGTTCCTTTTACATAGTGTTGCTTGGTTCTCCTACTGGATTGATACCTTGGTTTCATAACTGAGGGAAATACCTACCGTAGCTGTATTGCATCATCCCTTCCTCCTTGGGGAAATACCGACGCAGTTTCAAGCCGCATCATGTCCATGGTTAGGAAACCTTAACCATCTTTGATCAACGAGCTAGTCTTGTAGAGGCATACTAGGGACACGGTGTAGTTTATGTATTCACACATGTATTTAAGTTTCCGGTCAATACAATTCTAGCATGAATAATAAACATTTATCATGAAACGGAAAATATGATAATAACCAATTTATTATTGCCTCTACGGAATATTTCCAATAGTCTCCCACTTGCACTAGAGTCAATAATCTAGTTCACATCGCCATGTGATGAACACCCAATGAGTTCTAGGGTTTGATCATGTTTTGCTTGTGAGAGAGATTTTAGTCAACGGGTCTGCAACATTCAGATCCGTGTGTACTTTGCAAATCTCTATGTCATACTATAGATGCTACTACCATGCTCCACTTGGAGCTATTCCAAATGACTGCTCCACTATACATATCCGGTTTGCGACTCAGAGTCATCCGGATCGGTGTCAAAGCTTGCATTGAGGTAACCCTTTACGATGAACTCTTTATCACCTCCATAATCGAGAAACATTTCCTTAGTCCTCTTTAGGTACTTAAGGATATTTTTGATCACTGTCCAGTGATCCACTCCTGGATTACTTTGGTACCTCCCTGCCAGACTTATGGAAAGGAACAGATCAGGTCTGGTACACAGCATGGCATACATTACAGAGCCTATGGCTGAGGCTTAGGGGATGACCTTCATCCTTTCTCTTTCTTCTGTCGTGGTCGAGCTTTGAGTCTTACTCAACTTCACACCCTACAATACAGGCAAGAACTCCTTCTTTGATTGATCCATTTTGGAGTCCTTCAAAATCTTGTCAAGGTATGTGCTCTGTGAAAGTCTTATTAGGCGTCTTCATCTATCACTATAGATCTTAATGCCCAATATCTAAGCAGCTTTACCCAGGTCTTCCTTTGAAAAACTCCTTTCAAACAACCCTTTATGCTTTCCAGAAATTCTACATCATTTCCAATCAACAATATGTCATCCACATATACCATCAGAAATGCTATAGAGCTCCCACTCACTTTCTTGTAAATACAAGTTTCTTCATAAACTTCGTATAAACCCAAAAGCTTTGATCACCTCATCAAAGCGTATATTCCAACTACGAGATGCTTGCACCAGTCCATAGATGGATCGCTGGAGCTTGCATACCTTTTTAACATCTTTAGGATACGCAAAACCTTTAGGTTGCATCATATACAACTCTTCCTAAAGGAAAACGGTTTTCACACCCATCTGCCAGATTTCATAATTGAAAAATGCAGCAATTGCTAACATAATTCTAACAGACTTAAGCATCCCTACGGGTGAGAAAGTCTCATCGTAGTCAACTCCTTAAACTTGTCAGAAACCCTTTGTGACAAGTCGAGCTTCATAGATGGTGACATTACCATCAGCGTATGTCTTCTTCTTAAAGATCCATTTATTCTCACTGGCTTGCCGATCATCGGGAAAGGCCACCAAAGTCCATACTTTGTTCTCATACATGGATCCTATCTCGGATTTCATGGCCTCAAGCCATTTGTCGGAATCCGGGCTCATCATAGCTTCTTCATAGTTCGTAGGTTCGCCGTTTTCTAACAACATGATTTCCATGACTGGATTACCGTACCACTCTAGTGCGGAACGTACCCTGGTCGACCTACGAAGTTCAGTAGTAACTTGATCTAAAGTTTCATGATCATCATCATTAGCTTCCTCTTCGGTTGGTGTAGGCATTACGGGAACTGCTTTCTGTGATGTGCTACCTTCCAATTCGAGAGAAGGTACAATTACCTCATCAAGTTCTACTTTCCTCCCACTCACTTCTTTCGAGAGAAACTCCTTCTCTAGAAAGGACCCATTCTTGGCAACAAAGATCTTGCCCTCGGATTTGTGGTAGAAGGTATACCCAATTGTCTCTTTAGGTTATCCTATGAAGACGCACTTCTCCGCTTTGGGGTCGAGCTTATAAGGCTGAAGCCTCTTGACATAAGCATCGCATCCCCAAATTTTAAGAAACAAAAGCTTAGGTTTCTTGCCAAAACACAACTCATACAGTGTCGTCTCAACGAACTTAGACGGTGCCCTATTTAAAGTGAATACAGTTGTCTCTAATGCATAACCCCAAAATGATAGTGGCAAATCAGTAAGAAACATCATAGAACGCACCATATACAATTGAGTACGATTACGATGTTCGGATACACAATTACACTGTGGTGTTCCAGGTGGCATGAGCTGTGCAACAATTCCACATTCTCTTAAATGCATACCAAACTCGTAACTCAAATATTCACCTCCACGATCAGATCCTAAAAACTTTATTTTCTTGCTACGATGATTCTTCACTTCATTCTGAAATTCCTTGAACTTTTCAAAGGTTTCAGACTTGTGTTTCATTAAGTAAATATAGTCAAATCTACTCAAATCATCAGTGAAAGGAAGAAAATAACAATATCCACCACGTGCTTCAATACTCATCGGACCGCATACATCAGTATGTATTATTTCAATAAGTCACTAGCCCGCTCCATTGTTCCGGAAAACGGGGTTTTAGTAATATTGCCCATAAGGCATGGTTCACATGTATCAAATGATTCATAATCAAGTGATTCTAAAAGTCCATCAGCATGGAGTTTGTTCATGCGCTTTACACCAATATGACCTAATCGGCAGTGCCACAAATATGTGGTGCTATCATTATTAACTTTGCATCTTTTGGCATCAATATTATGAATATGTGTATCACTAAAATCGAGATTCAACAAGAATAAACCATTCACAAGGGGTGATGACCATAAAAGATATTACTCATATAAATAGAATACCCATTATTCTCTGACTTAAATGAATAACCGTCTTGCAATAAACAATATCCAGATATAATGTTTTATGCTTAACGCAAGCACCAAATAACCATTATTTAGGTTTAATACTAATCCTGAATGTGTTACGAGCATGCCGATGGTGATCATATCAACATTGGAGACACTTCCAACACTCATCGTCACCTCGCCCTCAGCTAGTCTCTGTTACTCCGCAGCACCTACTCTAAGTTACTAATATTAGCAACTGAATCAGTATCAAATACCCAGACGCTACTATGAGCACTAGTGAGGTACACATCAATAACGTGTATATCAAATATACCTTTGTTGACATTGCCAGCCTTCTTATCTGCCAAGTACTTGGGGCAGTTCCGCTTCTAGTGACCATTACCCTTGCAGTAGAAGCACTCAGTCTCGGGTTTGTGTCCAGCCTTGGGTTTCTTCATGGGAGAGGCAACTGCCTTGCCATTCTTCTTGAAGTTCCCTTTCTTTCCCTTGCCCTTCTTCAAACTGGTGGTCTTATTGACCATCAACACTTGATGCTTTTTCTTGATTTCAAGCTCCATGGCCTTAAGCATCGCGAAGAGCTCAGGGATCATTTTCTCCATCCCTTGCATATTATAGTTCATCACGAAACCCTTATGGCTTGGTGGCAGTGACTGGAAAACTTTGTCAACCATTGTCTTATCTGGAAGATTAACTCCCACTTGATTCAAGCGATTGTAGCACCCAGACACTCTGAGCACATGCTCACTAACTGAGCTGTTCTCCTCCATCTTGCAGTTAAAGAACTTGTCGGAGGTGTCATACCTCTCAACCCGAGCATGAGCTTGAAATACCAATTTCAGCTCCTGGAACATCTCATATGCTCCGTGGTGCTCAAAACATCTTTGGAGCCCTGGTTCTAAGCCGTAAAGCATGGCGCACTGAAGTATCGAGTAGTCATCAGAATGTGCCTGCCAGACGTTCACAACATCCACAGACGACGCTGGAGGGGTTAGCACACCAAGCGGTGCATCAAGGACATAAGCCTTCTGTGCACCAGTGAGGACAATCCTCAGACTACGGACCTAGTCCGCATAAATGCTTACTATATCTTTCAATTTAGTCTTTCTCTAGGAACACATTAAATACAGGGAGCAACAACACGAGCTGCTGATCTACAACATAATTTGCAAAGATGATTTAGACTACGTTCATGATAAGTAGTTCAGTTAATCAAATTACTAATGAACTCCCACTTAAATCAACATCCCTCAAGTTGTCTAAGTGATACATGATCCAAATCAACAAACCCATGTCCGATCATCACATGTGATGGGGGTAGTCTTCAATGGTGAACATCTCCATGTTGATCATATCTACTATATGACTCATGTTCAACCTTTCGGTCTCCTGTGTTCCGAGGCCATGTATGTACATGCTAGGCTCGTCAAGTTTAACCCAAGTTTTCCGCATGTGTAAAACTGGCTTACACCCATTGTATGTGAACGTAGAGTCCATCACACCCGATCATCACGAGGTGCTTCGAAACGACGAACTTTCGCAACGGTGCATACTTAGGAAGAACACATTTATCTTGAAATTAAGTGAAGGGATCATCTTATAATGCTACCGTCGTCCTAAGCAAAATAATATGCATAAAAGATAAACATCACATGCAATCAAAAAATGTGACATGATATGGCCATTATCATCTTGTGCTTTTGATCTCCATCTCCAAAGCACCGGCATGATCTCCATCATCACCGGCATGATACCATGATCTCCATCATCATGATCTGCATCATCGTGTTGTCACGTGGTTGTCTCGCCAACTAGTGCTTCTACAACTATTGCTAACGCATATCGATAAAGTAAAGCAATTACATGGCGTTATTCGTTGACACGTAGGTCATACAATAAATTAAAGACAACCCTATGGCTCCTGCCGGTTGTCGTACTCATCAACATGCAAGTCGTGAACCTATTACAAAACATGATCATCTCATACGTCTACATATATCACATCATGTTTTGGCCATACCACATCACAACATGCCCTGCAAAAACAACTTAGACGTCATCTACTTTGTTGTTGCAATTTTTACGTGGCTGCTAGGGTAAACTATAAGAACCGTTCTTATCTATGCAAAACCACAACGGTGATATACAAGTTTCCTTGTAACCTTCTACAAGGACCACCCTCGTCAAATCAGATTGAACTAAAGTGGGAGAGATAGACACCCGCAAAGCCACTTTTATGCAATACAACTAGCATGTCAAACAGTGGAACCGGTCTCATGTGCGTGGACATGTAAGGTTGGTCCGAGCCGCTTCATCCCACAATACCGCCGAATCCAAATAAGACAAGGGAAGTAAGAAATTTCAACATCAACGGCCACAACTTCTTTGTGTTCTACTCGTGCTTATACATATACGCATAGACCTAGCTCTGGTACCACTATTGGGGAACGAAGCATGAAAATCAAAAATTTCCTACGAAACACCAAAGATCTAATCTAGGAGATGCATAGCAACGAGAGGGGAGTGTGTCTACATACCCTTGTATACCGAAAGAGGATGCATATATAACGCAGTTGATGTAGTCGTACTCTTCGCGATTCAATCACGATCCAATCCGATATAGCGCCGAACGGACGGCACCTCCACGTTCAGCACACGTGCGGCTCGATGACGTCTCCTCCTTCTTGATACAGCAAGCAAGAGAGGAGAAGTAGATGGGATCTCAACCAGCACGACGGCGTGGTGTAGATGGTGGTGGTGCAATCCCGGCAGGGCTTCACCAAACGCTGCCGGAACCAATCTGAGGAGAAAACAGAGTTTTGGGAGAGGTAGGGCTGCCGCCGAGGCGTGGGATTTTGTGTGTCTAGCCCCTCCTTCTTCCCCACTATTCATAGGAGGCAAGGGGGAGGGCTGGGGCACAGCCTTGACCCCTCCTCCAAGGGAGGGGGCGCCGGCCTAGGGAGGAATCCTCCCTCCCCCAAGGCACCTAGGGGGTGCCTTCCCCCCTTAGGACTCTTCCCCTTTTCCTTGTTATAGGCACATGGGACCCATGGGGCTGGTGCCCCTAGCCTATGTAGGCCAGGGCGCAACCCCTACAGCCCATGTGAGCCCTCGGGGCAGGTGGACCCCCGGACCCCTTTCGGCACTCCCGGTACAATACTGATAATGCCCAAAACTTTTCCGGCGACCAAAATAGGACTTCCTATATATTAATCTTTACCTCCGGACCATTCCGGAGCTCCTCTTGATGTTCGGGATCTCATCCGGGACTCAGAACAACAACCGGTTACCAATGCACATATCCCAATACTACTCTAGCGTCATCAAACGTTAAGCGTGCGGACCCTACGGGTTCGAGAATCATGTAGACATGACCGAGACACCTCCCCGGTCAATAACCAATAGCGGGACCTGAATGCCCATCTTGGTTCCTACGTATTCCATGAAGATCTTTATCGGTTGAACCATGATGTCAAGGATTCAGTCAATCCCGTATGCAATTCCCTTTGTCCGGCAATATGTTACTTGCCCGAGATTCGATAGTCGGTATCTCCATACCTAGTTCAATCTCGTTACCGGCAAGTCTTTTTACTCGTTCCGTAAGACAAGATCCCGTGACTAACTCATTAGGCACATTTCTTGCAAGTCTTTACGATGTTGTATTACTGAGAGAGCTCAGAGATATCTCTCCGTCATAAGGAGTGACAAATCCCAGTCTCGATCCATGCCAACCCAACAGACACCTTCGGAGATACCTGTAGAGCATATTTATGATTACCCAGTTACAAAGTGACATTTGATAGCACACAAGGTATTCCTCCGGTACCCAGGACTTGCATGATCTCATGGTCGAAGGAACAGATACTTGGCATGAAGAAAGCTATAGCAAATAACTTAAACGATCTGATGTTAAGCTTACGGTTGGGTCTAGTCCATCACATCATTCTTCTAATGATGTGATCCCGTTATGAAATGAGAACTCATGTCCATGGTTAGGAAACCTTAACCATCTTTGATCAATGAGCTAGTCTAGTAGAGGTATACTAGGGACACGGTGTAGTTTATGTATTCACACATGTATTTAAGTTTTCGGTCAATACAATTCTAGAATGAATAATAAACATTTATCATGAACAGGAAATATGATAATAACCAATTTATTATTGCCTCTAGGGCATATTTCCAACACGTACCACACCGTCATGGCGCCGAGCCTCCTAGCGTAGCCGTCCAGGTCCTCACCGTCTGCCATCTTCAGACGATCGAAGTCGCCGCGAAGCGTCGCGAGCTGGGCTGCCCGCACCCAATAGGCGCCGACGAAGCGCACCGTGAGGGAGTCCCATACCTCCTTTGCGGTGGGCTTCATCGACACCTGCAACAAAACCTCCTCCGACAGCGCTCCGAGCAACATCGCCCGCGCCGTCTTGGTCTTGCCAGTGTCGACTGTCGCTCCCTCTGCCGGAGCCACGACACACCACAGCCCCTGGGCATCAAGGATCGCCTCAACCTTGATGGCCCAAGACGTGTAGTTCGCCGGCGTCAATGGCAGGACCTGCAGCGACATCGCGCCGCCACCACCGTATGGGACGAGCGACATGCCTGCCGGCGATCACCTCGCGAAAACGGCTCTGATACTAATTGTTAGAACCGTGACCCTCTCCCTGGCTCGCCGGAGCTCGCTCGCACTCTCTCTTGGACGCACATGGAAGAAGAGAAGGAGGAAGGAGAGGGAGCAGTGGACACGGTGGAATTTATGGCGCATGTACGCCCCGCCGCAACAACGGCGATCCTTTCTTTCCTCGAGCACGAACTCGACTCCACAGGCCAGGTTACAAGGATCTGCTCGAGGCATTTTATAGTCGGGCCTACTCTGGGCACGACCCACGCGCTCCCTGCCCAGCCGGCGCCCCGATCGGCCCGCTCCGCTCACGGCCACCACGCGGACGAACGCGCACGGCTCGCAGCGAGCCCGTAGCGATCACACCCACCTTGCGATCCCACAACTACCTGGCCTAAACCGACGCACGCACCCCCTTGCCACAGAGCCGACGCGGTCTTGGTCCCCGCTCGACGAACACACACACCCGACGCGCTCGACCAGGACGTACACTACACATACAACGGTCGGACTATACCCAGACCATGGTTAGGCCATACACAGGTCGGATACTAGCCAGACTATGCCCACCGTGGCTTATTCCTAACAGTGGAGCCCTCCTCGCCGGTTTGCCCGCTTCCTTTGGCGGTGTGTGGACCTTTGGGGGGACGCATCCCATGGCGTGCGTCGAGCTTGAGTTCGGCGGGTGCCATGATTGATAGGTGAAGAGAAAAGGATAGACATGAGAGGAAAGAGAGTCACGTCCGGAACGAACTTCATGCCAGCGGCCAGCAGTAGAGAGTGTTTGTCTGTAGCGTCCGTCTATTTTCCCGGCCACTCGTGTTTTTCATATCCTTGCAAAGATTATCATTTTTCTTTTGACAAACACCTACAATTTTATTCATACCCATAACCATTAAATCAAAGATTTAAAAAGATACAAAGTAACTCCTATTATCAAGAATTACTCCGTCTGTCACATTTTATACGACGTTTCTAGATTCCTTGACAGTATCAAAAAACGTCTTATATTATGTTACAGAGGGAGTATAATAATATCTTTTAAAGATTCATATGATATTAATAACTTCTATTCATTGTTGTTGTCAAGCTCATTCAAGCTCAGTCAAGGAGATTAGATACCTGATGGACATTCGTAATGCTTGTATTATTCATGTAAATCATACTCAAAATAAAGTTAGCAATAGCTCGAAAGTGCTCTTCTGAGCGCGAGCATAGGTGCTCGCGATATCCCTCCCGTCCGTGATCTTCGAGATTCCCATTCTGACGCATACAGGCCCACGTATTACTGCCGTATATCTATTAAGGAACAGTTTTATTGGCCCACTTCTAGCAAACGGCCATCGGTACAGCGTCACAGACTGGGCCTGCTAACTCGCTGATTCTGGACCAACGACGGCAGCTATCTCATTTTATTTGCGCCCTACCGTAGTCGCCGCACGCCCCAGCCGTAGACTGCTCGCCGTCTTCAAGCTCGGGCTCGGCAAGCTCACACAGCAGCTATTCATGCTTTTCCTGATCGTGTTCTCTGCACCGTTCTTCCACTGCGCGGAGCGCCTGCATCTGCACTTCGTCCTGCGGGCCCATCTCTTATGTCTCCAGATCTGCGGTTGCATGGCCTGTCTCCTGCAGGAAACTCAAGATAAGCAAGGAGAAAAATCAGGAACTGAATTCATGGGTGGACTGAATCTTCTTACCTGCTCAATGACAGCAGACACTCCAGAAGATGAAGTCAGCGCAACAACTTGTAGTCCTACAGGCTGGTTTACTGAACTTTCAGCTCAACTGAACCCTGCACGCGAGCTGTATGCCAATTCATGCTGCAACAGAGTTTACAGCGCAAGGAGAATCACCTCTGCGGATACTTCATCCAGCTTGCGAGTTGCATCTGATTTTGTAATGCCAGACGCCGATAGGGATAGCACGGTCAGAGCCATGGCAAGAACTGCCCTGTAGTATTCAGTCTTTCCTACCTAAACGAAAAGGAATGGATCGGTCAGATGGGGCACGCATGGTGGAGGAACGCTTATGTTATGTAATTGCTCCTCTGTTTTCCCCGCTCTTGTAGTGCAATTAGAAATGGATCGGCCGAGCACTGGGCGCGCGGCCTCACACAGGCATGCACTTGTCACAACTGCACCCTGCTATGTGTCCAGCATTTAACACAATTGCCCATCCAGCAGGCAAAGATAACCAGATTGTCTCAATAAAAAATTCAGCCAACAGAATCACCATGTTGGCAATGGGAAATGCAGTTCACAGAATCACCAAGACAGATCAACAACCATATGCACACCACTCTGTATACAAAGACAGACAGTACGCCTGAAAACAACATACAAACACATACATTAGCAACACAAATCACTGTCGTTGCACATCACATGTTGTTTAGCCGCAGATCACCTACTCTGCGGCAGTTGTTTCGATTGTGACCTTCAACGCCGCAGTTTTTGCGCCGCGCTGGTTTACGAACTGGCTTGGGATATCAGGTTGTCCTCTTGTGCCCCTGCTGGCGACATATCGTGCAGAAGCTTGTCCGTTTGCTGAGCCCCTCGTACGGCGCCTTCTTTCGGCTACTCCCTTCGTTCCCAAATACTCTCTCCGTCCCTAAATAACTGTCTCAACTTTGTACTAACTCTAGTACAAAGTTGTATTAAGCTTGAGACATTTATTTTGGGACGAAGGGAGTATAAGTCTTTTTTGAGATTCCAACAAATGACTACATACGAAGCAAAATGAGTGAACACCCTAAAGTATGTCTACATACATCCGTATGTTTTAGTTCATTTGAAATGTCTAAAAAGACTTATATTGAGGAACGGAGGGAGTAGTTGTTGGGCAACCCATCTCTTTTCGCTTCTTTGGCGCCAACATCCAGCGAGCCTGTTCCCAGTCTCATTTCCCGAAGTAGCATCATCATTCTGGTTTCCAATGGTTGCATCTCCACTTGCAAAAACTAGTGGCCCTTGTTCTCGTAGCTTATTGACGAGCTGGTCTTCCTTAGAGGTCTTGTACGCAGCAGTGGTAATGCTCCCTGTTACCAAGCGTATTCCAGCCATATCGTCCCTCGCGATCTGCAGACTGGAACCTACCTTGAATGGTAATTTATGTGATGCCCCGTGGAATACATACATCTGATAAAAAGAGAAAAAGAAAAGGAAGGTGTCAGCCGGTAGCAACAAAACTAGGACTGCTGTTAAAAGATGGAAGTAGTTTTTGACGGAACCTCGTCAGAGGGCGGGGAGCTCCCGCATTGCATAGCTCCCGTTAAAAGATGAAAGTAGTTATGACTAGCCGTAGCAGATACAGAAAAACTAGATAGGACTAACCATATCAGATCCAAATCAAAAACAGAAAACTGACAGCAAAACTAGGCTGCAGTTTGAGAGCTGAAAGGGGGGGTGTTTAGTTGTGCTGCTAAGGTCGCCTTTTCGAACTGAAAAGAACAAAGAATTGTAGTAAGAGAAAAAATAAAGTACTGAAGCAAGAAATACTGAAAAAAGAATGAAGACTAAAAACTGAGACTTGGGTGTCGATCCTTATGGGTACTGAGAACTAGCATTTCTCTGTTTTTCTCAATCGGCACTGACACCTCATTCAATAATCTACTGAAGCAAGAAATACTCAAAAACTATGTTTTTGGCCTATCCAGAAAAGCAGAGTAGATTCGTAAAGGCTTGTCAAGAACAAATCCATCAAACAATAAAAATGAGCAACCAAAAACTGAAAAGTTGTACATAAATTTCAGGTGGTTAGTGACAAAGAAACATAGTGTGCGCTATATACAGAAAAATTGTACCAAAATTTTAGGGTGATGGTTGACCTTAGCCTCACATTTTTAAAAGGGCACCGATAGGCGCCGGTCTGCCCGCAGCCATCTGATTTGTTTGCCTGGGAACCGTCCGATGCATCTCGTCTTCGTCAACGCAGCGCCCGTACGAGAAAAAATCCATCTGCATCGATCTCATCGTCCCTTTCTGTGACGACCCCGGCTTAATCGTGCACTAACCATACACGCAAATGCACACAATCAAGCCTAAGGACTCACTTGGAGATATCACAACACAACTCTAAAACATAAATAAAGTCATACAAGCTTTATATTACAAGTCAGGGCCTCGAAGGCTCGAATACATAGCTCGATGGCATACAAGTGTCAGCGGAAGCATCAGATATCTGGGTACAGATATATTACAGAAATAGAGATAAGCCTTTAGAGAGGCGGGGCATAATAAAATGCTACGATCGAAAGGCGTAGGCCTCCTGCCTAGGATCCTCCGAATCCTAATCCTGGTCGTCGGTCGGCTCCTCGTAGTAGTACTCGCCGAGAGGGTAGTAGTAGTAGCCGTAGTCGTCGACGGGGGCAGCCACCTCAGGGGCTCCGTCATCTGGTGGCGACATATGGATATGGGAAGAAAAAGAAAGTAAAGCAAACGTGAGTACTCATCTGAAGTACTCAGCAAGCAAGGATCTACACTACATATGCAATATTTTCAAAGGAGGGCTGTATATGTGGACTGGGCTGCAGAAATGCCAGATTAGAGGGAAGAGCCTAGTCCTATCGAAGACTAGCATCTTCATCGGTCTTGCAGCATTAGAAGAGTGCAGATTAACATAATGTAAAGTAGTAGTAGTATCATCAACCTCGCCCAGAGATTCTTCCTCGACTCCCTGTGAGAAAGCAATCCCAGAGCCATACTATCCATTTCATCTCAAGTCACCAGTTCTAGTTGTACCGATCGGGATACAACTCCGAGTGTCCGTTACCGTAGGACAGGCTATCGATAGATTAGTTCTTCCCTGCAGGGGTGCACCAACTTACCCAGCACACTTGCTTAACTCCGGCCGGACACACTTTACTGGGTCATGCCCGGCCTCGGCTAAGCAACACGCCGCAACCCGACTAAATACTTAACAGAGAGGTCAGCACGCCGGACTAACCTATGCCCCTAGGGGTCTTGGGCCATCGCCCCGGGAACTCCTGCACGTTGCGTCAGGCGGCCGAAAGCAGACCTAGCAACCCCTTAATACAAGCGTGGTTGCGTAACCAGTCCAATCCAGCGCGCGCCGCTCAGTCGCTTACGTCCATTAAGCTTCGGCTGAAGTATACGACGCAGAACACCCATACTATGCCCACGTGATGGTTAGTGCTATCAGGCTAGAGGCCCCTCGGATCAAATATCCAAACCGTTAGTGGATTAGGAGCGCGCGGTAACGAGCAGAGACTCACGATCGATGTGACCCCGTCGCCCCGTCTCGAGGACTTGCGGCAAGGGCTAAGAATGCCCGGCCACGCCTCGTAGTTATCTCGCGGGCACCTATCAGGTCAACCCAACTCCACATCACTTCGCAATATACTCGCGCGGGTACCCCTCAGGGCCGACCCGTCTTTAGTATCATGGTTCAGTGTTCAGTCATAGTAACCAAAGTCTCCGTGTGTCTGACACCAAGGGGGGAACTCTGAGGAATCACCCTCGATGGAGTCCCACCTGATATTAATGTCAAGGTGAACGAAGGAGGAATCACCCTCGAGGTCCACACTTGAAGTGGTGCACGACGACGCCGTTATCAGGGGTGGTGTAGGAGGAATCACCCTCGCTTACCACGACCGATTAACTAACCTACAAGGTTATCATCAGAAGTGCTGACGAGGTATCACCCTCGGCACTCGATAGTAACCCAGTAGTGTCGGCAACTAAGGGGAAGTGACGTGCGGTGTCGGGGCCTGGTCTTCAATCCCGTTGCTCGGGTCTTCTGAGAGTCCAGCGGGGCAGTCGGGACAAGTGGGTCTCTGATAGGCTCTACCCAACCTATTCTAAACAGTTTAGGATAACAGGTAAGTATCAACAGCAGGTTACAAGTAAACAGGCTATGCAGCAGATATAGGACAGCAGTAGCAACAGTAACTTCTAATGCAAGCATAAGAGAGAAGAGAGTGGGCGATATCGGAATGCTCAAAATAGGGGTGCTTGCCTGTCTGCTCGACGGCAAGGGCAAGGTCATCAACTGCGTCGTCGGGCTCCTGAGCAGCGCCGGCCTCGGGAGCTACGTCGATGTCGGGGTCTACCGAGAGAAGAGGGGGAAGAAACATATAAATACACAACTAACGATGCAACACAGAACATGTCATGACTAGGATGCAGTGCAGGGTTGCCTGAAGTATGTCTAAGTCATTTTAGTTATTATAGGATTAACGCGGGATTTCTTAATCGGAGTGTGTGCACTATTCATATACCGGAATCGAACTCGGAGTTATGAGTTCTCCTACGTATGGGGTTCCGACAAAGGAACAGACGACACGATCAGATTCGTCTTGTCGTTCTGAGCGAGTTTCATATTTTAAGTTTTTCGATCAGAGCTACGGTTTAAAAGTTACGAATTTTCGAAGTTTAAATGATTTTCTGGAATTATTTTAATTAACAGAAAATGATATATGACGTCAGCATGACTCAGAGGTGATGTCAGCAGTCAACAGAGACGCTGACCTGGTCAAACCTGACATGTGGGTCCAGTGAGACCCACATGTCAGCCTCTGTTACTTTTAACAGTGAATTAAACTGATCAGAGTTAATTAGGGGAATGTGGGCCCCGGGTGTCAGTGAGTCATTAGTCTAAACTAATTATTTTTAATTAATAAAACATTTATTAGGCTAATCATCAGGTAGGGCCCACTTGTCAGTGACTGGAGTTGCCCAGTCAGCACGTTGACTGGGTCAACCCAGTCAACAGGGGCCCCCGGACCCACTGGTCAGTGACCCAGGGGCGGGGCCCACTTCGCCACGTCAGCGCGGGCGGTGGTGCGCCGGCGGCGACGCGTCGGCGACCACAGAAGCGGCGGAGCGACGCGGAAATCGTCCTCCGGCGACCAAATCGCACACGGCCAGGTGCGTTCGAAAGCACGGACCGAGCCGCGTCGAACTGCGGCGGTCTCGTGGTCGGAGGAGCCCTACGGCGACGGCGACGAGCTCAGGAACTTCGCCGGAGTTCGGCCATGACCGGATCGAACGTGGTAGGGCACTAGGGGGCGAGCGAGTGGACGCGTTGGACTCGCGCAATCGCACTGAGCGTGAAACCGTGCTCGTTTGAGCATGACGACGAGGGGGATTCATGACGACGAGCTCGCCGGCGGCATGGAACTCGGTCCTCGCTAACGCGGCATCTACGTCGACGAAAACGCACGGGAAAGCGAGGGGAAAGACGGCGACTGCCCACCGCGCCCTGCAGATGTGCTCAAGTGGGCTCGGGGTAGCGCGTCGTCGCCGGAATCGCTGCCGGAGTCGAGGTAGCCGAAGGTTGAAGAAGATGCCGCAGGGCTCGATTTGGTGGCTCCCTGCTTGAACGACTGGGCACAGACGTCGGAGAAGACGATGGCGAAACGATCGGGCACCGCGGCACGGCAAAGGGGCGACGGTGGCCGCGGGATCGACGCGGCGACGGCGGCGACCACGCTTGGCTGAGGAAGGAAGAGAAAGAGAAAACGAGGGAGAGCAAGGAGGAGTGAGCTCTGGGATTGCTTTCTCGCAGGGGTTCGAGGAAGAATCTCTGGGCGAGGTTGATGATACTACTACTACTTTACATTATGTTAATCTGCACTCTTCTAATGCTGCAAGACCGTTGAAGATGCTTGAAGATGCTAGTCTTCGATAGGACTAGGCTCTTCCCTCTAATCTGGCATTTCTGCAGCCCAGTCCATATATACAGCCCTCCTTTGAAAATGTTGCATATGTAGTGTAGATCCTTACTTGCTGAGTACTTCGGATGAGTACTCACGTTTGCTTTACTTTATTTTTCTCCCCATATCCATATGTCGCCACCAGATGACGGAGCCCCTGAGGTGGCTGCCCCCGTCGACGACTACGGCTACTACTACTACCCTCCCAGCGAGTACTACTACGAGGAGCCGACCGACGACCAGGAGTAGGATTCGGAGGATCCTAGGCAGGAGGCCTACGCCTTTCGATCGTAGTATTTTATTATGCCTCGCCTCTCTAAAGGCTTATCTCTATTTCTGTAATATATCTGTACCCAGATATCTGATGCTTCCGCTGACACTTGTATGCCATCGAGCTATGTATTCGAGCATTCGAGGCCCTGGCTTGTAATATAAAGCTTGTATGACTTTATTTATGTTTTAGAGTTGTGTTGTGATATCTCCAAGTGAGTCCTTAGGCTTGATCATGTGCATTTGCGTGTATGGTTAGTGCACGATTAAGCCGGGGTCGTCACACTTTCGTTCTCACGGGCCGCATGCGTTCTCCCGTCCCCGCCCTTCACCTGGCTCCTCATCTCTGGTCGCTGCCCCTCGCCGGACGTCCTCGCCGGCCATCCTAGTCGCCGGTCCCAGCCCCTCGCCGGCCGTCCTCGTCATCGGCTTCGCCCATGCAACAGCCGCACCCTGCGGTTGCAGCTCCTATGGCGACCGTTGTAGCTCCGGTGGCGACGACCACAGCTCGCCGGCATACTAGCCGCCGCTCATCCCTGACGCTTGCAACATCTCGCTTCCCCCCATTGAGAGAGGCCCAGTGCTGCAACCGACAACCAAAAAATCTACAAACGGTAACGAAAAATGCTTCAACCGGCGATGAAAAAAGTTTCAACCCATATACGACGAAAGCTATGGACGGCCACCAAAAGTTGCAACCGGTGATAAAAAGAGCTTCATCTGGCAACGAGAAAAGCTTCATACGTCAATGAAAAAAGTTTCAACCGTAGAGATGAAAGCCATGGGCGACAACGAAAAGCTGCAACCGGCGGTTAGAAAAGCTACTACCGGCATTGAAAAAAGCTTCAAATTTCGTGTCTTAGCTGCGATCCGCGACGACAATGATGATGCTTTGCTGCAACAATAGTGGATTTTTGCTACAATAGGCGATGGAATTTGCTACAAACCATTTTCATGGCTGCCATGGTGCTACAAGTGCGCCGACGAGCCCGACGAGATTAATGGGGGTGCGATGTTGTGAATCATGGACGGCGAGTTCTGTTTGCAGGCGACGGGCGGCACGGTGTTGCAATCGGGACAGGGGGAGAGTTGTGGCCAAATAGGTCAGGGCTATAATGGCGGTCGTGGCGAGCTACAACCTTGGGAAGGGGGCATGATGTTGCACGGCTTGGCGCGGCCATGTCGTGGTATTGGAACGGCGGGGCATGGCGTGGCGTTCTGCACGCGAGGATACATGCGCGCGAGCCACTAACGGGAGCAACCGAACAGGCACAACAGTTGGCGGCTCAAAGGTCCTGGCGTCCTTCTTCTGTGTTTGGACGAAGGAAGGAGACGAAGGAAGGAAATGAAGGAAGGGGATGAATCAGTGTGGGAGAAAAAAAAACGGTTCGAAAGGAGCGCTCCCGTCGCCACCATCATGAGCGATCGCAAGGCCCGCGTGCGTCCGGCGTAACGTTTTGGCCGGCGCACCGGGTAGAAACGTTTCCCTTTTTAAAATGCACACGTACACGTCATGGTAGTAAGCTCTATTGTTATTGAGATGCTTACCACCTTTGCCATCAGAAAATAGAGGGCTTTTGGTTTTTGGTTGCTATAGCCACTGGAAGTGATACCGCTTGAGCCACGCCGCAGGCTTTGGCGCCCCCATGCAAAATATGATTTCACAGCATGTATCTGATCATGGTGCGATTTGACGCCACTGAAACCTCATTCAATCCACGGGATCAGAATGACGAAGAAAATAAAATGAAGAATTAAAAACTGAAATGATAAAGTGAATAATAGACTGAAAACTAACTGAAAACATATAAACTGAATACAGACTGAAAACTGACTGAAAACACATAAACTGAATATAGACTGAAGAAACAACAATACTGACAACCACTGGTCAACTAAAAGAACAATATGACTAAAAGAGGAACAATGAATTAAAGTAAAGAAATCTTCAAAAAAAAGATACTGATATTTAGGCTCTGTATCAAAAGTTTATGAAAGTGCAACTAATCCCCGGGTGGTTTTGGTAATTCATAACAACATATAGCTCATTGAATTAATATCCATTCAAGTCTAATATTTCAAAAAGTTAAATGAATGGCATGGCATGGACTAGAGATGTGGACGCCTCAAAATGCTAAGGACACATATTGGCAAAAGCTCAAGACTCTTCATTTCTATTTTAGTGATCCAAGATCACATTGAGTCCATAGGAAAGCCAATACTATTAAAAGGGATGAGGTGTTGCTTAATGGTCTACTTGCTCAAAATGCTTAGTGATATTGCTCCAAAGCCCTCAACCACTTTCTCATTCCAAATATGTCCAAAATCCAAAGTCAAACTCGGCCCCACCGATTCTTTCTATCCGGCACTACCAAGTTTATTTGACATAGCCACTGCCAGAAACCCTAACACCTCGGTCACACTGATACGGATCTCGGTCTCACCGAGAAGGCCCTGCAAACTCTCTATTTCCCTTTTGTAACATTTCGGTCTCACCAAAATGAGCGGTCGGTCACACCGAGTTTGCTTGACCAACTCTCTGTTTGCTCTTTCCTGAAATCGGTCTCACCGAGTTCACGCAATCAGTATCACCGAGATGAGATTTTGCCCTAGCCCTAGCACATAGGTCCGGCCGAGTTGTTCCAGTCGGTCCCACTAAGATTCCTAACGTTCACATTTTGAACTGAATCGGTCTCGCCGAGTTCTTCTATTCGGTCTGACCGAGTTGGGTCAAATGTGTGTAACGGTTGGATTTTGTGTGGAGGCTATATATACCCCTCCACCCCCTTCTCCATATGTGAGAGAGCCATTAGAACGTGCCTACACTTCCAGCTTACATTTTCTGAGAGAGAACCACCTACTCATGTGTTGAGATCAAGATATTCCAATCCTACCACAAGATTCTTGATTTCTAGCCTTCCCCAAGTTGTTTTCCACTCAAATCATCTTTCCACCATATCCAAATCTGTGAGAGAGAGTTGAGTGTTGGGGAGACTATCATTTTAAGCACAAGAGCAAGGAGTTCATCATCAACACAACATCTATTACCTTTTGGAGAGTGGTGTCTCCTAGATTGGTTAGGTGTCGCTTGGGAGCCTCCGACAATATTGTGGAGTTGAACCAAGAAGTTTGTAAGGGCAAGGAGATTGTCTACTTCGTGAAGATCTACCCGAGTGAGGCAAGTCCTTCATGGGTGATACGTATCTATAATTTTTTATTGTTCCATGCTATTATATTATCTGTTTTGGATGTTTTATATGCATTAATATGCTATTTTATATTATTTTTGGGACTAACCTATTAACCTAGAGCCCAGTGCCAGTTTTCTGTTTTTCCTTGTTTTTGAGCCTCGCAGAAAAGGAATACCAAACGGAGTCCAAACGGAATAAAACTTCATGATGATTATTCTTGGACCAGAAGACACCCAGGGGACTTGGAGTCCAAGTCAGAAGAGCCACGAGGCGACGACAAGGGTGGAGGGCGCGCCCTATGGGGGGCGCCCCCCTGGCTTGTGGGCCCCTCGGGACTCCCCTGACCTAGCTCTTCCTCCTATATATTCACATATATTCCAGAACCACCTGAGGCATCCACGAAAACACTTTTCCACCTCCGCAACCTTCTGTTCCCGTGAGATCCCATCTTGGGCCTTTTCCGGCATCCCGTTGGAGGGGGAATCGATCACGGAGGGCTTCTACATCAACTCCATTGCCCTTCCGATGATGCGTGAGTAGTTTACCTCAGACCTACGGGTCCATAGCTAGTAGCTAGATGGCTTCTTCTCTGTCTTTGATTCTCAATACAACATTCTCCTTGATGTTCTTGGAGATCTATCCGATGTAATCTTCTTTTGCGGTGTGTTTGTCGAGATCCGATGAATTGTGGATTTATGATCAGCTTATCTATGAATATTATTTGAATCTTCTCTGAATTCTTTTATGCATGATTTAATATCTTTGTATTTCTCTTCGAATTATCGGTTTGGTTTGGCCAACTAGATTGGTTTTTCTTGCAATGGGAGAGGTGCTTAGCTTTGGGTTCAATCTTGCGTGATTTCACCCAGTGACAAAGTAGGGGTAGCGAGACACGTATTGCATTGTTGCCATCGAGGATAAAAAGATGGGGTTTTCATCATATTGCTTGAGTTAATTCCTCTACATCATGTCTTCTTAATTAAGGCGTTATTCCGTTCTTTATGAACTTAATACTCTAGATGCATGCTGGATAGCCGTCGATGTGTGGAGTAATAGTAGTAGATGCAGGCAGGAGTCGGTCTACTTGACACGGACGTGATGCCTATATGCATAATCATTGCCTTGGATATCGTCATAACTTTGCGCTTTTCTATCAATTGCTCGACAGTAATTTGTTCACCCACCGTATTATTTGCCTTCATGGAAGAAGCCTCTAGTGAAACCTATGGCCCTCGGGTCTATTTTCCATCATATTACTTTCCGATCTACTATTTTGCAATCTTTTATTTCCAGATCTATATATCAAAAAACCCAAAAATATTTTATCTTTTGTTTATCTATCCCTATCAGATCTCACTTTTGCAATTGACCGTGAAGGGATTGACAACCCCTTTTATCGCGTTGGGTGCAAGTGTTTGATTGTTTGTGCAGGTGTTGGTGATTTGTGCGTTCTTCTCCTACTGGATTGATACCTTGGTTCTTAACTGAGGGAAATACTTACCTCTACTATGCTGCATCAACCTATCCTCTTCAAGGGAAAAACCAACGCAAGCTCAAGAAGTAGCAAGAAGAATTTCTGGCGCCATTGCCGGGGAGATCTACGCCAAGTCAACACATACCAAGTACCCATCATAAACGCTCATCTCTTGCATTACATTATTTGCCATTTGCCTCTCGTTTTCCTCTCCCCCACTTCTAAAATGATTTTCGAAAAGATTTGCCCTTTTATTCTCCCTTCTTCCGTTCGTCTTTTTCGTTTGTCTTTTGTTTGCTCGTGTGTTAGATTACTTGCTTTGTCACGATGGCTCAACCCAAGAACTTTGATCCTAACTATAGGAAGTTGGAAGAAATTGAAAATAATACTAGGAGCTTCATGTCTCTACAATTTGAGCATAATAATTTCTTTAGAAACGAACTCAAGGAGCAGAAAACTTTTATGGAGTATATGAATAAAGAACTTGATGATATGTGTAAGGAATTCTATGGTCTTAAATCTCAATTTTCTCATCTTGAAAATTTAGTTGGCTAAATTTCTGATAAACAAACCACTTTGGTAAATAAGATGGCCACTAAACCGGAGTCTTGTGAAAATAATGATGAAGATCTTAAAGTGATTGATGTGACTCCTATTGAATCTTTGTTTTCTAAAATAAATATTGATAAAGATGGGACTGGAGATGAGTCAACTTTAGTTAGAAGGCGTCCCAATGATTCGGAGTTTATAGATCTTGGTGCAAAAATTGATAAAAGTGGGATTGGAGAGGTCAAAACTTTAAGTAGCAATGAACCCACTCTTTTGGATTTCAAGGACTTTAATTATGATAATTGTTCTTTAATAGATTGTATTTCTTTGTTGCAATCCATGTTGAATTCTCCTCATGCTTATAATCAAAATAAAGCTTTTACTAAACATATTGTTGATGCTTTGATGAAATCTTTTGAAGAAAAGCTTGAATTGGAAGTTTCTATCCCTAGAAAACTTTATGATGAGTGGGAACCTACTAATAAGATTAAAATAAAAGATTATGAGTGCCATGCTTTGTGTGATTTGGGTGCTAGTGTTTCCACAATTTCAAAAACTTTATGTGATGTGTTAGGTTTCCGCGAATTGGAAGATTGTTCTTTAAATTTGCATCTTGCGGATTCCACTATTAAGAAACCTATGGGAAGGATTAATGATGTTCTTATTGCTGCAAATAGGAATTATATGCCCGTAGATTTCATTGTTCTTGATATAGATTGCAATCCTACATGTCCTATTATTCTTGGTAGACCTTTCCTTAGAACGATTGGTGCAATTATTGATATGAAAGAAGGAAATATTAGATTTCAATTTCCGTTAAGGAAGGGCATGGAACACTTTCCTAGAAAGAAAATTAAGTTGCCATATGAATCTATTATGAGAGCTACTTATGGATTGCATACCAAAGATGACAATACCTAGATATATGTGTTTTTTATGCCTAGCTAAGGGCGTTAAACAATAGCGCTTGTTGGGAGGCAACCCAATTTTATTTTATTTCTACTTTTTTGGTTCTGTTTTGCAATTAATTTTTCATCTAGACTCTGGTTAGATGTGTTTTGGTGTTTTAATTAGTGTTTGTGCCAAGTAAGACCTTTGGGATGGCTTACAGTGATAGTTGATTTGATCTTGTAGAAAAACAGAAACTTTTGCGTCCAGTCACAGAATTTTAATAATTCACTGGAGAGTTGACAAACCCTGAATTTTTTACACGAGATTGATGTACAAATTTTATCTGTTTTACAAAATTTTCAGAATTTTTGGAGTTACATAAGTATCAGAACAATTCAGATCTTAGCAGACTATTCTGTTTTTGACAGATTCTGTTTTCTTTTTGTTGTTTGCTTATTTTGATGAATCTATGAGTAGTATCGGGGGGGTATGAACCATGGAGAAGTTGGAATACAGTAGATATTACACCAATATAAATAAAGAATAAGTTCACAACAGTACCAAAAGTGGTGATTTTATTTTCTTGTACTAACGGATCTCACGAGTTTTCTGTTGAGTTTTGTGTTGTGAAGTTTTCAAGTTTTGGGTAAAGATTTGATGGACTATGGAATAAGGAGTGGCAAGAGCCTAAGCTTGGGGATGCCCAAGGCACCCCAAGGTAATATTCAAGGACAACCAAGAGTCTAAGCCTGGGGATGCCCCGGAAGGCATCCCCTCTTTCATCTTTGTCTATCGGTAAATTTACTTGAGGCTATATTTTTATTCACCACATGATATGTGTTTTGCTTGGAGCGTCTTGTATGATATGAATCTATGCTTTTTAGTTTGCCACAATCATCCTTGTTGTACACACCTTTTGAGAGGGACATGCATGAATCGCGATTTATTAGAATACTCTATGTGCTTCACTTATATCTTTTGAGCTAGGCAATTTTGCTCTAGTGCTTCACTTATATCTTTTTAGAGCACGGCGGTGGTTTTATTTTATAGAAATTATTGAACTCTCATACTTCACTTATATTATTTTGAGAGTCTTTCTAAACAGCATGGTAATTTACTTTGGTTATAAATTTAGTCCTAATATGATAGGCATCCAAGAGGGATATAATAAAAACTTTCATATAAAGTGCATTAAATACTATGTGAAGTTTGATTCCTTATGATTGTTTTGAGATATAAAGATAGTGATATTAGAGTCATGCTAGTGAGTAATTTTGGATAATAGAAATACTTGTGTTGAAGTTTGTGATTCCCGTAGCATGCACGTATGGTGAACCGTTATGTAACAAAGTTGGAGCATGAGGTATTTATTGATTGTCTTCCTTATGAGTGGCGGTCGGGGACGAGCGATGGTCTTTTCCTACCAATCTATCCCCCTAGGAGCATGCACGTAATACTTCGTTTTGATGACTAATAGATTTTTGCAATAAGTATGTGAGTTCTTTATGACTAATGTTGAGTCTATGGATTATACGCACTCTCACCCTTCCACCTTTGTTAGCCTCTCTAGTCCCGCGCAACTTTCGCCGGTGCCATACACCTACCTTTTACCTTCCTCAAAACAGCCACCATACCTACCTATTATGCCATTTCCATAGCCATTCCGAGATATATTGCCATGCAACTTTCCACCGTTCCATTTTATTATGACACGTTCCATCATTGTCATATTGCTTTGCATGATCATGTAGTTGACATAGTATTTGTGGCAAAGCCACCGTTCATAATTTTTTATACATGTCACTCTTGAGTCCTTGCACATCCCGATACACCGCCGGAGGCATTTATATAGAGTCATATTTTGTTCTAAGTATCGAGTTGTAATTCTTGAGTTGTAAGTAAATAAAAGTGTGCTGATCTTCATTATTAGAGCATTGTTCCATGTGAGGAAAAAATAAAAGAGGCCAACGAAGCCCACAAATAAAATAAAAGAGGCCAAAGAAGCCCACCAAAAAAATAAGAGAAAAGAGAGAAGGGGCAATGTTACTATCCTTTTTCCACACTTGTGCTTCAAAGTAGCACCATGATCTTCATGATAGAGAGTCTCCTATGTTGTCACTTTCATATACTAGTGGGAATTTTTCATTATAGAACTTGGCTTGTATATTTCAATGATGGGCTTCCTCAAATTGCCGTAGGTCTTCGTGAGCAAGCAAGTTGGATGCACACCCACTTAGTTTCTTTTTGAGCTTTCATAAACTTATAGCTCTAGTGCATCCGTTGCATGGCAATCCCTACTCACTCACATTGATATCTATTGATGGGCATCTCCATAGCCCGTTGATACGCCTAGTTGATGTGAGAGTATCTCCTTCTTTTTTGTCTTCTCCACAACCACCATATTCTATTCCACCTATAGTGTTATGTCCATGCCTCACGCTCATGTATTGCGTGAAAGTTGAAAAGGTTTGAGAACATCAAAAGTATGAAACAATTGCTTGGCTTGTCATCGGGGTTGTGCATGATTTGAGTACTTTGTGTGATGAAGATGAAGCATAGCCAGACTATATGATTTTGTAGGGATAACTTTCTTTGGCCATGTTATTTTGAGAAGACACGATTGCTTTATTAGTATGCTTGAAGTATTATTATTTTTATGTCAATATTAAAATTTTGTTTTGAATCTTATGGATCTGAACATTCATGCCACAATAAATAAAATTACATGGATAAGTATGTTAGGTAGCATTCCACATAAAAAAAATTGTTTTTATCATTTACCTACTCGAGGATGAGCAGGAATTAAGCTTGGGGATGCTTGATACGTCTCCAACGTATCTATAATTTTTGATTGTTCCATGCTATTATATTATCTGTTTTGGATGTTTTATATGCATTAATATGCCATTTTATATTATTTTTGGGACTAACCTATTAACCTAGAGCCCAGTGCCAGTTTCTGTTTTTTCCTTATTTTTGAGCCTCGCAGAAAAGGAATACCAAACGGAGTCCAAACGGAATAAAACTTCACGATGATTTTTCTTGGACCAGAAGACACCCAGGGGACTTGGAATCCAAGTCAGAAGAGCCACGAGGTGGCGACAAGGGTGGATGGCGCGCCCCCTACCTTGTGGGCCCCTCGGGACTCCCCTGACCTAGCTCTTCCTCCTATATATTCACATATATTCCAGAACCACCAGAGGCATCCACGAAAACACTTTTCCACCGCCGCAACCTTCTGTTCCCCTGAGATCCCATCTTGGGGCCTTTTCCAGCATCCCGTCGGAGGGGGAATCGATCACGGAGGGCTTCTACATCAACTCCATTGCCCTTCCGATGATGCGTGAGTAGTTTACCTCAGACCTACGGGTCCATAGCTAGTAGCTAGATGGCTTCTTCTCTCTCTTTGATTCTCAATACAACGTTCTCCTTGAGGTTCTTGGAGATCTATCCGATGTAATCTTCTTTTGCGGTGTGTTTGTCGAGATCCGATGAATTGTGGATTTATGATCAGCTTATCTATGAATATTATTTGAATCTTCTCTAAATTCTTTTATGCATGATTTAATATCTTTGTATTTCTCTTCGAATTATCGGTTTGGTTTGGCCAACTAGATTGGTTTTTCTTGCAATGGGAGAGGTGCTTAGCTTTGGGTTCAATCTTGCGTGATTTCACCCAGTGACAAAGTAGGGGTAGCGAGACACGTATTGCATTGTTGCCATCGAGGATAAAAAGATGGGGTTTTCATCATATTGCTTGAGTTAATTCCTCTACATCATGCCATCTTACTTAAGGCGTTACTCCGTTCTTTATGAACTTAATACTCTAGATGCATGCTGGATAGCGGTCGATGTGTGGAGTAATAGTAGTAGATGCAGGCAGGAGTCGGTCTACTTGACATGGACGTGATGCCTATATGCATAATCATTGCCTTGGATATCGTCATAACTTTGCGCTTTTCTATCAATTGCTCGACAGTAATTTGTTCACCCACCGTATTATTTGCCTTCATGAGAGAAGCCTGTAGTGAAACCTATGGCCCCCGGGTCTATTTTCCATCATATTACTTTCCGATCTACTATTTTACAATCTTTTATTTTTAAATCTATATATCAAAAAACCCAAAAATATTTTATCTTTTGTTTATCTATCTCTATCAGATCTCACTTTTGCAATTGATCGTGAACGGATTGACAACCCCTTTATCGCGTTGGGTGCAAGTGTTTGATTGTTTGTGTAGGTGTTGGTGATTTGTGTGTTCTTATCCTACTAGATTGATACCTTGGTTCTTAACTGAGGGAAATACTTACCTCTACTGTGCTGCATCACCCTTTCCTCTTCAGGGGAAAAACCAACGCAAGCTCAAGAAGTAGGAGTGGGCGATGGCCATGGTGGGATAGACAAGGTTGCTTCTTCATGGACCCTTCGTGGGTGGAGCCCTCCGTGGACTCGCGCAACCGTTACTCTTCGTGGGTTGAAGTCTCCATCAACGTGGATGTACGATAGCACCACCTATCAGAACCACGCCGAAAATCTTCATGTCTTCATTGCGTTTGCACTCTCCAAACCCTTCCCTTTACCTTCATATGCAATGTTTTACTTTCCGCTACTACACTCTTAGAATTGCATGTGTAGGTTGATTGCGTGACTTGTGCTAATTGCTAAAATCTGCCCACAACTAAAATTAGAAAAAGGTTAGATTTTTATTTGGTCAAGTAGTCTAATCACCCCCCCCCCTCTAGACCTACTTTCGATCCTACAAGTGGTATCAGAGCTTTGGTCTCCATTTGCCTTGATTTCCATAGCTTTGGTGATCATAGCCTTGGTTTCACAACCTAAGAGAGTATGGCGTCTAGCGAGGGAAATTACCACCGTAGAGGTCCTTACTTTGATGGCACGAATTTTGCTAGTTGGAAGCATAAGATGAAAATGCATATTCTTGGTCATAACCCCGCCGTTTGGGCTATTGTGCGCATTGGCTTGCAAGGTGATTTCTTCGAGGATGGAAAAGAACCGGATCGTGAAGCGTCCACGGAAGAAATGAAGATGTTGCAATACAATGCTCAAGCTTGCAATATTCTCTTCAATGGATTATGCCCCGAAGAATTCAACAAAATCAGCCGCCTTGAGAATGCAAAGGAAATTTGGGATACTTTGGTTTATATGCACGAAGGTACCGAGTCCATCAAGGAATCAAAATTGGATGTGCTTCAAAGTCAACTTGACAAGTTCAAGATGAAGGATGGTGAAGGAGTCGCTGAGATGTACTCTAGGCTTGCTCTCATCACAAATGAGATTGCCAGCTTAGGAAGCGAAGAGATGACCGACAAATTCATCATCAAGAAGATCCTAAGAGCCTTGGATGGAAAATATGAGACCGTGTGCACCTTGATCCAAATGATGCCCAATTACAAAGATCTCAAGCCCACGGAAGTCATTGGTAGAATTGTTGCTCATGAGATGTCACTCAAGGATAAGGAAGAGCTCCACAACAAGTCAAGCGGTGCTTACAAAGCTTCAAGTGATGCTCCTACAACATCAAGTGAGAAGCAAGTTTCCAATGAAGAATTGAGCTTAATGGTGAAGAACTTCAACAAGTTCTACAAGAATAGAAGCAAAGAGAGAAGCTCCCAGTCAAGATCCTACAATGACAAAAGATCTTCTAGTCATGATCATAATTGCTACAATTGTGGAAGACCCGGACACTACTCCAATGAGTGTACGGCTCCCTACAAGAAAAGAGAAGATTCACCAAAAAGGAGAAGTAAAAGAGATGAATCACCACCAAGAGAGAGAATGAGTAGATATGATCGTTATGAGCGAAGACCCTCTCGTAGAAGCAAGGATTCGGAAAGGAAGGACAAGTCATCAAAGATCTACACAAGACAAAGACATCAAGCTCACGTTGGTGAATGGGTATCCGGTTCTGACTCCGACAACTACTCCGAGAGAAGCTATCACTCTGACTCCGAATATACTCAAGATGAAGGTGTTGCCGGTCTTGCACTTGTGTCATCCAACTCCTACGACATATTTGACTCACCAAGTGAAGGAATTGGAAGATGCTTCATGGCTAAAGGACCTAAGGTATCACACCCCGAGTATGTTGATTTCAATAGTGATGAAGATGATTTGCTAGCTGATGATGATTTACTTGTTGACAACACTAGTGATGAAAACTATGATGAGATTGCTATTAATCATGCTAATCAAGATGAAACGAATGACAATGATAAGAAGGAGATTGAGCGTCTAACTAAAGAACTAAACACTCTTAAGTTAGCTCATGAAACAACTCTATAGGATCATAGAGAGCTCAAAAGAACTCATGAGAAGCTACGCTTCGAGAAGCTAAATTTAGAGCAAGAGCATGAGTTCCTAAAAGCTATCAATGATGATCTTCGAAAGAAGAGTTCTTCTTATCTTGCCAAACGTCTCCTCTTGTCTACCTATATGCCACAAGTAAAATCTAGCAATAAGAACAAGAAAGATTCTTCCTCTAGTAGTAACAATAACAATGTTAAATCCAATATTGTTGCTTCTAGTAGTTCTCTTGATTCCACTAATGATTCTCTTAACCAAGTTACACTTGAGTAAGAAAATAGCTTATTGAAGGGAATTATAGAGAAAGGTGTTTACAAGAGGCTTGCCGGAAGTAAGCAATTTGAGGAAATTGTACGCAAGCAAGGAAGGCACCGGAAGAATCAAGGTGTTGGTTTTGAACGAAAGTTCAATGCCAATGGAGTTGAGTGGGAAGAAGATCAATACCCCGAGACAAAGTTTGTTCCTCAACAAGAGAAGTATGACCCCACTTCTTTCAAGGGAACACAAGTTCAAGATGATCTTCCACCACAAGACCACAAGCTAAAAGGCAAGGACAAGCTTCAAGAAGAGATTGATTCATTTGAAGAAGCTCCTAAGGCCATGGTCAAGTGGGTTCCCAAGACTACATCAAGTTCTACTTCATCAAGTACGACTACAACTCCAAGGATTGCCATCAAGTTGATGTGGATCCCAAAGAAGAAGAACTAGAGAGTTCTTGAGGGTGACTCCGCCAACATACTTCACTCATATTCATTTTGGCGAGAACTTATGCAATCAACTTTCATATCTTGCATTAGTTCAAGGAGTCACAAACCCTCTTGTTGGTAAGACAAGGGACAAGGTAACCTAATGCTTTCATGGACATCATCATATGTGTGTTTCACTCTATGTCTATGGATATCCTTATATGTTCCTTGTGGGACTAACCCATGTAGGTATTGAAAGTGCAACACTCTAATGGATTGCTCCAAATGATCTACATCAACATTGAGCATCCACGTCTTCAACATCTACATGAAGTCATCATCGACAAAACCCAAGGTTAGTTCATCCCTCTTAGGGGGGATATCACATCTAGGGGGAGCTTTGCTCTAAAAAATTGAGCTAAAGCAACTCTAATGATGTGAACACAACAATGCTTTATGTAAAAGTGGTAACCCCACTTGTGCTTAAACGATGAGTATGACCTATGATCAAATGTTCTCATTTGACTCCTAAGTCAATATACTCATATATAGATGACCTAGTCATCGCCAATTGCTTGATAGATGCTAGAGTGTATGTGCATGCTTTGCCACATGTTTTATTTGCTATCTTATTGTGTGAGCATGTTGGTTGCATAATTTTCTCCATTCGAGGACATCCATTTGTTGTTTTGATTGTTTGGTTTTTCTTTTGCCAAATGGATGGACAAGAATGCCTAAGTACTCCCTCTAGCTATCTATGCTTGTTCTCTTCTTAAACTCTATTCATGCTACATCACAAAATTTGAACAAGTCACTTTCGGACCCTCTAGGTGAGGAGCACTCGGAGCCACCAATCAGTCAAGGGCTAACTTCCAAAACCTCTTAATGATTTTCGGTCAGACCAATTCATCCAACTCGGTCTCACCTAAATCAGTAAGTTGATCTAGGTTTTCATCTCGGTGCCACCGATTAGAACGATTCGGTCTCACTGAGTTGCAGCAACTGCTAGTAGTTTTGCATCTCGGTGCCACCGAGACGTTCCACTCGGCACCACCAACAGCGTTTGGGTATATATACCTCGGCTCGAAGTTTGGAAATTTCTTCAAACACTCTCGCCCACGCCTCCCCAGCACTACTGCCCCTTGGTCTCCGGATCATCGTCGTCTCCGCCAGTGAGCCTCCGCCGCTGGTCTCCGCCGCCGTCAACGGGTTTCTTCATCGCCGTTGCCGCCGTAGCAAACCGTCACCGAGTTAGGGTACGGATTTGACCCTTTGTGCCATCCTTTACTCCGATTCTTGCACAAAGTACATTGCATGTATTCTTCCCGCGTATGAAATCATCCTATCCAGCAAAGAAATCCTTAATAGATTTGATGCAAAAACTTAGGGTTAGGTTTCCGCCGAACTCATCTCGGACCGACCGATCTGAAGATTTCGGTCACACCGATTGGCCCTGGCCATTGCACTAAGTACAACTCGGTCTGACCGAAGTGTACTAATTGGTGAGACTGAAATCACTTTCTCAGTGAAACCCTAGCATCTCAGAGTCACCGAACTGCATATCGGTCTGACCGAAACTGCATGTTTAGACTCTGTTAGTGCTTCGGTGTCACCGAGTTTGTCAAATAGGTAGCTCCGAAATGCTTTCTGCAGAAAACTAAAGTTAAGTTTTTGTTTCAATTTTTGCAAAAACAAGCTGTATTTTGTGATGCTCATCTACTCTATCCACACCCATCTATTCACAGGGTCAGTTGCAGCAATGTCAGAAGCCAGTGAAAGTCAGTAAGTCTGAAGAGCAAGTGAATCTTAGTCAGGGCACTAGTCCCTCTGATAGCTATGATGATGGAAGCAGAAGCACTCCCAGCAACTTGCCTAAGGCAGCTACTAGGCAAAGAAAGAAGAGAAATTCTAACAGTGAAGATGAAGACTTTGTGATTGAGGAGGAAGTGACCTCCAAGAAAAATGTGCTCAAGAAGGAGTATGCTGCTGCTGCTACCAAGCCAGGCCTTTCAGAAAAGGCTCCTGCTAAGAGGAATCCTATGTCTAAGGCTAGGCAATCCACTATTGTCCGAAAGCAAGAAAACCCAACAAGTGGTGCTGGAGGAGAGGTGAGGAAGATGGTGCAAGCTTGTTGATCCAATGGCTGAGTTTGAAAAGCATTCTTCTGAGGAAGAAGAAGAGGAGGAGGAAGAGCCTGCTGCACCCCCTGCCAAGACACAGAAGCTGATGGAAGATGCTATCAAGACTGGTGCTGCACCTTCAAAGCCCAAGTCTGCCCCCAAGCCCACAGCTCCAGCTCAAGTCCCCAAGTCAACAGCTCCAAAGAGATCAACAAGGAATATCTCAGCTGCAGAGAAGAACAAGGCCCCAGTGCCTGAAGTTCAGGAAGATGATGAGCCACTAGTGCTTAGGAAACTGAAGCCCAAGATCCCAGATCATAATGATGATCATCCTGTGGCAGAAAACATGAAGTTGAGGAAGGATCATGGTCTGAGATTGTGGAGGTAGAATGATCCTTATGCCACAAGGAGAAGGACCGCTGTGGACTACCGTTTTCATACCAGAGAACAGTAGGACTTCTATGAGACTGTCTTGTTGGACAAGAAGCCCATAGTTTGTGACATGAAATGGGTCGATTGGGATTACATTGATGACAATGAAGATTATTTTCCCCATGTGCATGAGAGCTTCAGGATGAATGGTGTTGACAAGTTTGTTGGTCAGAAATTGACAAAGTGGAATGATGAGATGATCATGCAGTTCTACTCTACTGCCCACTTCTACCCTGATGGTAAGATAGTGTGGATGACTGAGGGCACCAGATATCAATCATCAATCTCTGAGTGGGCCAAGCTGATCAATGCTCCCAAGGAATAAGAAAATGATCTTGATGTGTATGGCAAGCCTAGGAAAAATCACAACTCTATGGCTAACATGTACAAGCCCATACCTGATGCAGCTTTGGAGACACACAAGCTTGGATCTATTTATTATCTGCTTGCTGGTTTGACCACAATGAACACCATCTTGAGGCATACACTGTTGCCCAAGTCTGGAGATCACAGGATGATACGTGGTCACTCCATCAACCTGCTTCATTTGTTTGATGTCCCTTAGAAATTCAAAGTCATGAGCTTGATTGTTGAGACAGTTAAGAGGACAGCAGCCGACAAGAAGAGGTCTTGTCGGTATGCCCCACACATCCAGACATTGATCAACTCCAAGGTGGGAACCGGGACATATCTGCTGGACAGAGAGCATCTACCCCTGAGGCCAGACTTTGAGGACAACGAGGTTGTCCTGGATGTTTCACATCCTACTTGTGCTGAAGCCCAGGAAAGATTGAGAGAGCTAAGGCTGCAAAAGCAGCAAAGGTAGCAAGTGCCCCAGATGCTTCAGTTGTGAATCTCAAGACTAAGCAAGATCAACTCAGTTATCTGCTTGAGACTACCGTGAGAATTGAGAAAAGCTTGGCCACCTTGTCTCAAAATCAGGAGAGTCCTGAAAGGATCATTGAGACAAAGATACATGACCTTGATGTGAAGGTCACTGAGATTCAGACCATTGTGGAGAAACTTTGGGATGATGCTGAGGATAGGGATGATAGACCCACAACAGATACATTCTACAGAGTACCAAGGGCACAAAGATCATCAGCTATGCCAGTTGCAGACACCAGAACTTCCATCTCAGCTCCTGCAGCCACTGCCATAGTTGCCCCTCCAGTGTCAACTCCTCCAGCTCCACAAACTTCCGCAAAAGCATTTGTTGATGGACTCCTCTCCGCGCCGTCTACGCACAACGGAGCAACAAGCCAGAAGATCCCTTCAAGAGCTCCCGGAGATCGTGCTTAGAGTGCCGTATAGCACTATACGTTTTCAAACTTTTTGGTAACTTGTTGCCAAAGGGGGAGAAAGTGTATAGATCATAGGCTTCAAGAGAGAGTGCCTTTTTCCTTTTGTTGGTTTCATTTGCCTTGCTACTCTTGCTACATTTGTGTTATGCTCGTGAGATACTTATGTGATCATGTGTTTGATCATACTATGCTTAATGTGTGCTTGCATGGTTATATCTATGAATGTTTGTGTATGATCAATCACTTGTATCCTTGGTGATGAGTGCATGTTACTTAATTCTTATCATTTTGAGCGCTCCACCAAGATGTATGTGACATGGAAGAGTGACCCATGATCCTAATCGATTGTGCATTTGCATTCAAATGCAAATTTTAAATAATGCACAAATTTAGGGTGAGCTCTTGCTTGTCACATACTTCTCAAAGCGGCGATGTATTTCATTCATATTATCATTTGTCGAAGCTTTGATCTATATATTGTCATCAATTACCAAAAAGGGGGAGATTGAAAGTGCAACTAATCCTCGGGTGGTTTTGGTAATTTATAACAACATATAGCTCATTGAACTAATATCCATTCAAGTCTAATATTTCAGAAAGTTCAATGAATGGCATGGCATGGACTAGAGATGTGTACCCCTCAAAATGCTAAGGACACATATTGGCAATAGCTCAAGACCCTTCATTTCTATTTTAGTGATCCAAGATCACATTGAGTCCATAGGAAAGCCAATACTATTAAAAAGGGATGAGGTGTTGCTGTAACACCCCTGTGTAATAGCCACTATGATCAGCTGCTGATAATGCCAAGTCATTTCATTTGCAGTGCTTAAACATAGAGGTTAATCAAAGCAAATCAACTCCATTTTGAAAATCAACTCAAATTCAAAAGTGAAATATGAAGTTGATCAAACACTGTTGGAAAAATGTTAATTAAATGGCAAATAATCCAGGAACATTTGTAAAATCATCATCAAAATAGTTGGAGTTAGATAAGTGACTCTAACAAGATGAAACAGCACCAAAACATGATATTTAAATCCATTTAAAATCATTTCAAATACAAATGAATTCCAAATCTGTCCAAACCACTTTTTGGTGAGAGCTAAAATGGCACTGTAATATTTGGACCAAGTTCCATATTTTACAGAAATGCTAAAGTGGCCTAATCATTTCCAAAAAACAGAAAAGAATTAAAGAACAGAAAAAGAAAAATGAAAAACTACTGTGGACTGGGCCTAAGTGCACAGTGCACTTAGACCCAGCCCACCAGACCGCTCCCCTCTCTCTCCGTCGTCGTGTCGACGCGTCCCTGGCCGAGCGCGCGCTCGCCGCTGCGGCGCCGACACGGCGATGCCGCTGACACTACAGTGAGGAGGAGGGGATAAGACCGACGCCCCTCCACTCCTCCCTGGCCTCTCCGTCATTCTCCCCCTCTCCTCTCGCTCGCCCCGCCTCCTTCCTCCTCAGATCCGAGAGCAGCCGAACGCAGCCGCCGCCGCTCGACGCCGTGCTCGCGGCCACCGGCCTCGCCCCGCCTCGTCAAGGTGTCCCTTGTCTCCGCCGTCGTCTCCTCGATCGTCTGACGCACTCAGGTGGAGCTGAGGAGCCCCGTTGGCGCCGCGCGACGCCATCCCCTTCCGCCTCTGCTCCGACGATCTCCGTCGTCACCGGCGAACTCCGGCAGCTACTAAGCCTAACGAGGGCTTTTCTTAGCCGCACGGTGAGCCACTCTACCTCCCCCATCTCTCTGTTTGGCCTAACACGCTCCCTAGCCTTAGTCTCACCGGCGCCCGAACGCGCCTCCGCATGAGCTCGCCGCCGGCACCCTTCCGGTGACCAAATGGTCACCGGGCCGAGCCCTTTGCGCTCAGCGCATCGAGTAGGTTCCCATTAGCCTCGCCATTTGTTCACTTGCGCGCTGCTGCCCCGTTTGCGTCATCGTCCGAACCCCGGCGCCGCCCTCGCTCGACGCCGACGATGATTTCGGCCGAGCCCGGCCCTGCCACCACCACCTGACGACGCGGCGTGGAGTACTCATTCAAGCGCAGCAAGAATCACGTGAAATGGCCCTCTGTAGAGCAAATCCGAGCTCGCCGGAGCTTTCAGACGCGTCCGGCGTTCGCCAGCGCGTCTCCGGCGCCGGCCGCCGACGTGGCCCGGTGGGGCCCAGCCTGGGTTGCTGACCGTGGGCCCTGCAGGGCCCAGTTGACTGGGTTGACCCAGTCAACGTGCTGACTGGGCAACTCCAGTCACTGACATGTGGGCCCCCGTGGCTAATTAACCTAATTAAACATTTAATTAAATAAAAACTAATTAGTTAACTAATGTCCCACTGACATATGGGGCCCACACCCCTAATCAACCCTGGTAATTAGTTTAATTCACTATTAAAGTCACAGAGGCTGACATGTGGGTCCCACTGGACCCACATGTCAGGTTTGACTGATCAGCCATCCTGTTGACTTGCTGATGTCAGCATGTCATCATGCTGACGTCATAATTCTCTTTTCTGTTAAATAAAATAATTCCAGAAAATCAATAAATCTTTAAAAATTAATAACTTTTAAACCGTAGCTCGGATCAAAAAAGTTAAAGCATGAAAGTTGCTCAGAACGACAAGACGAGTTTGATCGTGCCGTCTGTTTCTTTGCCGGAACCCCCTAAGTAGGAGAACTCGTAACTCCGGACCCGAATCCGGCAGATGAATAGTGCACACACCTCGGTAAATAAATCCCAGATTAATTCTAAAAATAACTAAAATGACTTAGATGCATATTTAGGTAACCCGGCACTAGATCATAGCATCGCACGCACTGTGTTGCATCTGTTTGCATTATATTTACTTGTTTCCTCCCCCTCTTCTCTTTCGGTAGACCCCGACATTGCCGTAGCTTCTGAGGCAGACGCCGCTCCGGAGTACGACTACGTCCCCGACGACCCTGCCCTTGCCCCAAAGCAGACAGGCAAGCACCCCCATTTTGAGCATGCCTATATCGCCTAATCTCTTCTCTCTTATGCTTGCATTAGAACTGCTACTGCTACTGTTTTCCTATATCTGTTGCATAGCCTGTTTAATTGTAGCCTACTGTTGATACTCGCCTATTATCCTAGACTGCTTAGAATAGGCTGGGTAGAGACCCGACAGAGACCCCACTTGATCCCGACTGCCCCGCTGGATATCAGAAGACCCGATCATCGGGATCGAAGATCAGACCCGGGCACCGCACGTCACTTCCCCCTATGTTGCTCGACACTACTGGGTTACTATCGAGTGCCGAGGGTGATACCTCGACAACACTTCAGATGATAACCTTGTAGGTTAGTTACTCGGTCGTGGTAAGCGAGGGTGATTCCTCCTACACCATCCCCGATACCGACGCCGTCGTGCAACCGTTCAAGTGTGGACCTCGAGGGTGATTCCTCCTTCGTTCACCTTGACTATAACATCAGGTGGGATCCCATCGAGGGTGATTCCTCAGGGTTCCCTTGGTGTCAGACACACAGATACAGTTGCTGATTTGACTTGCACTAAACCATGTTACTAAAGACGGGTCGGCCCTGAGGGGTACCCGCTCGAGCTTAATGCGAAGTGATGTGGAGTCGGGTTGACCTGGATGGTGCCCGCGAGATAACACGAGGCGTGGCCGGGCATTCTTAGCCCTTGCCGCAAGTCCTCGAGACGGGGCGACGGGGTCACATCGATCGTGAGTCTCTGCTCGTTACCGCGCGCTCCTAATCCACTACGGTTTGGATATTTGATCCGAGGGGCCTCTGGCCCGATAGCACTAACCATCACGTGGGCATAGTATGGGCGTTATGCGTCGTATACTTCAGCCGAAGCTTAATAGACGTCAGCGGCTGAGCGACGCGCGCTGGATTGGACTGGTTACGCAACCGCGCTTGTATTAAGGGGTTGCTAGGTCTGCTTCCGGCCGCCCACTCAACACGCAGGAGTTCCCAGGGCGAAGGCCCAAGACCCCTGGGGGCATAGGTTAGACTGGCGTGCTGACCTCTCTGTTAAGTATTTGGTCGGGTTGCGGCGTGTTGCTTAGCCAAGGCCGGGCATGACCCAGAAAAGTGTGTCCGGCCGGAGTTAAGCGAGCGTGGTGGGTAAGTTGGTGCACCCCTGTAGGGAAGAAACTTCTATCGATAGCCTGTCCTACGGTAACGGACACTCGGAGTTGTATCCCGATCGGTACAACTAGAACATGACATGAGATGAGAACTGGATAGTACGGCTCTGGGATTGCTTTCTCGCGGGGAGTCGAGGAAGAATCCCCGGCCGAGGTTGATAACATTACTGCTATACTTTACATTATGTTGGTCTGCTCTCTTCTAATGCTGCGAGACCGTTGAAGAGGCTGAAGATGCTAGTCTTCGATAGGACTAGGCTTTCCCCCTCTATTCTGGCGTTTCTGCAGCCCAGTCCACATATACAGCCCCCTTTGAAAATGTTGCATATGTAGTGTAGATCCTTGCTTGCTGAGTACTTCGGATGAGTACTCACATTTGCTTTATTTTCCTTTTTTCCCCTTTATCCATTTGTCGCATCCAGACGACGGAGCCCCAGAGCCAGATGTCCCCGTCGACGACCACTACTACTACCAGCCCGGAGAGTACTACTACTACGAGGAGCCGTCTGACGAACAGGAGTAGGATCGGAGGGTCCAGGGCAGGAGGCCTACGCCTTTCTATCGTAGCTTTTATTTTTACCCCGCCTCTGTGAAGGCTTATTCCTCTGTCCTGTAATATATATCTGTACCCAGATATCTGACACTTCCGCTGACACTTGTATGCCATCGAGCTATGTATTCGAGCCCTCGAGGCCCTGGCTTGTAATATTAAGCTTGTATGAATTTATTTATGTTTTAGAGTTGTGTTGTGATATCTTCAAGTGATTCCTTAGGCTTGATCGTGTGCATTTGCGTGTATGATTAGTGCACGATTAAGATGGGGTCGTCACAGGTTGGTATCAGAGCCGACTGCCTCTAGGAGTCCCCCTTTCCAACTCTTTGGCCGAAGTTGAGTCTAGTGGTCAAAAACTGTTTTACTAACTTGGCTGTGTGGCTTACGGGCCCACGTCGCCAACTGGGTGGTATTAGGATCTTTTATTCCTCGTCTTTACTCTGGGACTCTGATCTCTCTTCTATTCGGGTTTAATAAAATTTACTAACACCGACACTTAGGATCCCGATAATTCTGTCCACCCGGAGAGCTGGATTCAGTGCGATTTCCCTGTCTTTGATCTGATTAGTCTGATAATCATTTCCTTTCCATTGTTTTGTTTAATCTTTCCATTCGAGATCTGTTATATTTCTCGTCATCGAATGACAATCCTGAATCTTCTTATTTCAGATGGACCGTCTGTTTCCACCTCGCCCTGCGACACAGCTTGTGCTTCGCACCTGTGCTCGAGACGTCCCTGGGTTTCCAGCTGTTCTGATCGCCCTCTTGATCAGGCTGTGATACCGCTGGTGCCCCGAGTACATGGTCTACGAGGTTTATCGTGAGTTCAACCAGGAGCAGTACTATGCTGATGTTCGCATCTACGATCAGCAGGATGATTCAGACACTAAGCTACACCGTTTTCACGGTATCGGCGTGACGATTGAGATGGCAGTCCATGATGCCGCCTACTCTGTTGTCGCACGTCTTCGAGGACAGTTCAGTGCTGACTTGGATGCCTCAGAGTATCGTTATATTCCGTACGCCCCTGTTGGAGATGCTTCTGGATTCTACACAGCTGTTTGTGCCCCTTACGAGCCTCGTCGCTACGATCAGCGAGTTCTGATTCACTGTACTCAGGCTCTGGATCGCACGGTTCGCGCTCTTGCTGTCGAGTTGTTCGCCACTCGAGCACGACTCTACGAGGCTATGACGCAGTTGTTACCAGCTGTTCATGCAGGGATACACCCGGAGCACATTCTTTACCCGAGCAGGACCGAGATGCCTTCAGGGATCGATTGGCCTGCTATGGGAGGTCACACGCCTGCACGTGGACCTCTTCTTACAGTTCGAGACCGGGTTCTGCATCAGAGTGCACATGGAGCGCAGGATCCTTCTGCGACGAACGTCCGTCGTCCGCACTTGCAGCTACCCCGTTTCAGTGGTTTTCTCCGACGTTGATGTAGCCTTTGCTATGTCTCGTTGTGTACTTCCTTACCGCGTGCCTGTGCGCCGCCTAGCATGTCTAGCTTTTGAATTTGCGCCGTTATGCTGCCCGAATGTAACCGATGCTGTATGGATCTGTATGACTTAATGACTACTATTAAGCATCTGCTGTACCATTTAAATTCCGTCACATTACATCATGCATGATGCTTTACACTCGCATTGGCTTCTGCTAAACTACCCATGTCGATTTAGCAGGATGGCTGACAACAATCCACCACCACCGCCGCCACCTGACTATATGGCTGCTATGATGCAACAGTTCGAACTCAACCGCCAATTTATGACGGGGATTATGCAGCAATTCCCCTGTCCCAATGCCGACCAGCCGCTACCTTCCATCACCTTGCCAGAATTCATGCGGCTCAACCCGTCATTCTTTCGCAATACAGTCAATCCACTGGATGACGATGATTGGCTGTGTGACATCTCCCATGAGATGGAGTCTGCTGGTGTCGCCCAGGTCAACTATGTTACCTTTGCGACATACCTTCTCAATGATCCCGCATCACAGTGGTGGGCTACTCATCGACAAACCCTACCACCTGGTACCATCATCACTTGGGCAGAATTCAAGATTGCTTTCCGTGCCCGCTACATTCCTCAAGCTGTCATAGCTCGGAAGAAGGCCGAGTTCCGCAATCTCGTTCAGGGCAACAAATCTGTGGAAGTTTATCAGCGCGAGTTTCTTGACTTGTCTCGCTACGCTGAAGAGGACGTTCCCACCGATGAACAAAGGCAGGAGAAATTCCGCGAAGGGCTACACCATGACATTTAGTTAGCCCTTCTTATTCAAGACTACCCTGATTTCGCCACCTTGGTGAATAAGGCTATTATGGTCGAGACTGGATTGAAGAAGCATAAAGAAGCGACCAGACGCACTCGTGAGGCGGGCTCATCTTCGGGCTCGTCTTCCCAGAAGCGCCGTATCTGGATCCCTCAGAGTATGTATCGTCCAGCAGCACCAGTGCACAGGCCTTCCTATGCTGCACGACGTCTGCCTCCTCCACCGCCGAGGCAGCCTCTGCAAGCTCCAGCACCTCGAGCTCCTGCACCACGTCCTGACAATGGACTCTGCTTCAAGTGTGGCCAGCCAGGTCACCGTGCCAGAGATTGCTCTCAGAATCAGAATCAGTTGGCTCTTCCTTCTGCTGGCCGTGGTAATGGCCGTGGGAATTCTCAGCCTCACTACAGCAATGCCAGACCTTCTTATGGTCGTGGGCAGGTCTTCCATGTCAACATGAATGAAGACCCCAAACAACCAGCAACCGTGATGGGTACACTTCTTGTTAATTCAGTACCTGCAACTATTTTATTTGATTCAGGAGCATCGCATTCATTCATGTCAGAACATTTTGCACTCCTGCATGACGTTAAGTGCGAAACACTACAACATCCGTTAGTAGTAAACACTCCCGCGGGACGATGCCAAACTTCTATATTCATCCCCCAAGTCACTGTTGAGATTGAAGGGTTGCATTTTTCATGCAAACCCCATTATCCTGCAATCTTCCAAGATTGACCTTATTCTGGGGATGGATTGGTTGAAGGCTCACTACGCCTCAATCAATTGTGCCACTAAGGTGGTACACCTTCTACACCCATCGAATGAGATAATGAATTATCAAGCTCACCTCACCCAGAACGCTGAGGCTCAGATTTATGCATTAAATGCGTTGAACGCTTCTCCGCTTAAGGGAATCGAGAACATCCCAGTTGTCTGTGACTTCCCGGATGTTTTTCCAGAAGAACTTCCAGGAATACCCCCTGCTAGAGCTGTCGAGTTCGTCATCGACTTGAAGCCTGGCACCACTCCTATTGCAAAGCGTCCGTACAAGATGCCTCCGCACCATCTTATCGAGCTCAAGGAAGAAATCGATAAATCCTTAAGGAAGGGTTTCATTCGCCCTAGTTCCTCTGCCTGGGGAGCACCGTCTCTTTTTGTCAAGAAGAAAGATGGTACGAATAGGTTGGTTCAAGACTACCGTCCTATCAACCAGGCAACCATTCAGAATAAATATCCGCTTCCCCGGATCAACGACTTATATGATCAACTTGCTGGATCTTCGGTGTTCTCTAAACTCGACTTGAGGTTGGGTTATCACCAGATCCGTGTCCGAGAAGAGGATATTCCAAAGACTGCATTCGTTACTCGATATGGCTCCTATGAATACACTGTCATGTCATTTGGCCTGACGAATGCTCCAGCTACGTTCTCCCGTCTGATGAATTACATATTCATAGACTACCTCGACAAGTTCGTCGTGGTATATCCACTGTTCAAAAAATCGTCCGATTCAATGATTTATCGTCCGATTTATCGCTACTCGGGGGGTGACCGATAAGATTATGCCTTATCTTCACCGTTTATCGTTTGGGATGATTTATCACTCTGACAAGCGATTTATCAGGAATCTACCGATAAATCGGGCTTATTCCTAGCACTATGTTTGCAAATACTATGTTTATTTGTGTTTTGTCGACCTTGTTACACAATATGTACTATTTTTCTATTTTGTTTGTCATTATACAAGGATTCAAAGGCCAGGAATCAAGGTAACACTTCCGTCCAATATTGTTTTGGTGTTGAATATAGCATATTTTAGCGTTGGGAACCTGGGATTTGCAAAAAAAATGGCCGATTAATAGTTGACCGATAAAATCGATTAATCGGCCGATTTCCGATTAATCTCTAATCCCCAGCTGATCGAGACACTAACAATAAGCGATATCCTCAACATTGGGTATATCTGGACGATATCCTAGTATATTCGAAGAATAAAGAAGAACATGCCGAACATCTTCGCCTTGTTCTGGAGAGGCTTCGAGAGCAAGTTATATGCCAAGTATTCCAAATGTGAATTCTGGCTTTCCGAAGTGACCTACCTTGGACATGTGATTTCCAAGGACGATATTGCCGTTAACCCGGAGCGTGTTCAGGCTATCCTTGACTGGACTCCTCCGAAGAATGCCAAGCAAGTCTGAAGCTTCCTCGGTCTAGCCAGTTATTGTCGCCGATTTGTCGAGAACTTCTCTAAGATCGCCAAGCCCTTGACTAATCTGCTCCACAAAGGCGTTAAGTTTGAGTGGACAGACAAATGTCAGGAAAGTTTCCAGACCCTCAAGGACAAGCTTACTTCTGCTCCAGTGCTTGCTCCTCCTGATTCTTGAAAGGACTTTGTCATATACTGCGACGCCTCTCGTCAGGGATTAGGCTGTGTCCTAATGCAAGAATGAAGAGTGATTGCATATGCTTCACGTCAATTGTGTCCGCATGAAGAAAATTATCCGGTGCATGATCTTGAACTTACTGCAGTGATCTATGCATTAAAGTTATGGCGTCATTATCTCCTGGGTAATCGGTGTGAGATTTATACCGATCATCAAAGTCTGAACTACTTGTTCACCCAACCGGATCTTAATCTCCGTCAGCAACGATAGTTAGAAACAATTACGGACTATGACTGCGGTATTTCTTATACCCCGGGCAAGGCTAATGTAATGGCTGATGCCCTGAGCCGCAAGTCATATTGCAACAACCTCATGGTTAGGCGAGCTCAACCTCGTCTCTATGCAGAATTGAATCAGCTGAATCTGCGAATTGTTCCCCAAGGTTCCCTTAATAACCTTGTGGTACAGCCAGACCTTCAAAAGGCTGTTAAGGAAGCACAAGCCAAAGATGCTGAGATTGACCTGATGAAGAAAGAGCTTCACCTTGAGAAGTACCGGGATTTCTCAGTTGCTGAAGATGGAACATTATATTTCAGAGACCGCATTGTAGTACCTCGCTTCGAGCTTATGACTGACAAGGTCATGAAAGAGGCTCATGATACACCGCTGTCTATCCATCCGGGTAGCACCAAGATGTACCGCGATCTCCGACAGAGGTACTGGTGGTCCAGAATGAAGCAGGACATTGCTCGATACGTTGCCGAATGTGATGTATGTCGTCGCGTGAAGGCAGAACATTAGAAACCTGCTGGAATTCTGCAACCGCTCCCTATTCCTCTATGGAAGTGGGATAAAGTGCAGATGGATTTCATTACTGGTCTTCCCAAGTCTCAGAAAGGTCACGACGCTATTCTTATCGTCATCGATCAACTTTCCAAGGTTGCTCATTTCCTACCTGTCAAGGAGACTATCACTGCTAGCCAGCTAGCAGAGCTGTATATCTCCAGAATCGTTTCACTCCATGGTATTCCGAAGGAGATCAGTTCGGACCGTGGCGGTCTTTTCACGTCCAAGTTCTGGGAAAGTTTTCAAGAAGCTATGGGAACTCACATTACATGGAGTTCAGCTTATCATCCCCAATCCCAAGGCCAAGTTGAGCGTGTTAATCAAATGCTTGAAGACATGCTCCGCGCTTGTGTTATATCCTTCGGTAAGAAATGGGAGGAATCTCTCCCGTATGCCGAGTTCTCTTATAACAACAGCTATCAAGCCAGCTTGAAAATGGCCCCCTTCGAAGTTCTCTACGGACATAAATGTCGAACCCCTCTGAATTGGTCAGAAACTGGGGAACGACCTCTCGTGGGACCGGACATTATTCAGCATGCCGAAGAACAAGTCAGAATTGTTCGGGAAAATCTCAAAGCAGCTCAGGACCGTCAGAAGAGCAATTATGATCGCAAGCGATGGGGTCTGACTTATCAACCGGGTGATCATGCTTATCTGCGTGTCACTCCTATGAAAGGCACCCGTCGTTTCGGAATCAAGGGCAAGCTAGCTCCTCGCTATATTTGTCCCTTTCGCATTGTTGCCAGACGTGGACAAGTGGCTTATAAATTGGAGTTGCCGCCACAATTCTCTCATGTTCATGATGTCTTTCATGTGTCGCAACTTCGCAAATGCTTCAAGGAATCTCCGCACCGCGCAGTGGATCACGAGATGCTTCAGTTGCAAGACGACTTATCTTATAAGGAGCATCCGATCCGCATCCTTGATGAAGCTGAACGTCGAACTCGTCAGAAGACGACCAAGTTCCTAAAAGTGTAGTGGTCGAATCATACTGAAGATGAAGCCACTTGGGAACGCGAGGATCATCTTCGGGAAGAATATCCCGGACTCTTTCCTTCTACCTCCTAAAATTCTCAGGACGAGAATTTCTTTTAGAGGAGGAGAACTTGTAACACCCCTGTGTAATAGCCACTATGATCAGCTGCTGATAATGCCAAGTCATCTCATTTGCAGTGCTTAAACATAGAGGTTAATCAAAGCAAATCAACTCCATTTTGAAAATCAACTCAAATTCAAAAGTGAAATATGAAGTTGATCAAACATTGTTGGAAAAATGTTCATTAAATGGCAAATAATCCAGGAACATTTGTAAAATCATCATCAAAAAAGTTGGAGTTAGAAAAGTGACTCTAACAAGATGAAACAGCACCAAAACAGGATATTTAAATCCATTTAAAATTATTTCAAATACAAATGAATTCCAAATCTGTCCAAACCACTTTTTGGTGAGAGCTAAAATGGCACTGTAATATTTGGACCAAGTTCCATATTTTACAGAAATGCTAAAGTGGCCTAATCATTTCCAAAAAATAGAAAAGAATTAAAGAACAGAAAAAGAAAAATGAAAAACTACTGTGGACTGGGCCTAAGTGCACAGTGCACTTAGACCCAGCCCACCAGACCGCTCCCCTCTCTCTCCGTCGTCGTGTCGATGCGTCCCTGGCCGAGCGCGCGCTTGCCGCTGCGGCGCCGACACGGCGATGCCGCCGACACTACAGTGAGGAGGAGGGGATAAGACCGACGCCCCTCTACTCCTCCCTGGCCTCTCCGTCATTCTCCCCCTCTCCTCTCGCTCGCCCCGCCTCCTTCCTCCTCAGATCCGAGAGCAGCCGAACGCAGCCGCCGCCGCTCGACGCCGTGCTCGCGGCCACCGGCCTCGCCCCGCCTCGTCAAGGTGTCCCTCGTCTCCGCCGTCGTCTGCTCGATCGTCTGACGCACTCAGGTGGAGCTGAGGAGCCCCGTTGGCGCCGCGCGACGCCATCCCCTTCCGCCTCTGCTCTGACGATCTCCGTCGTCACCGGCGAACTCCGGCAGCTACTAAGCCTAACGAGGGCTTTTCTTAGCCGCACGGTGAGCCACTCTACCTCCCCCGTCTCTCTGTTTGGCCTAGCACGCTCCCTAGCCTTAGTCTCACCGGCGCCCGAACGCGCCTCCGCATGAGCTCGCCGGCGGCACCCTTCCGGTGACCAAATGGTCACCGGGCCGAGCCCTTTGCGCTCAGCGCATCGAGTAGGTTCCCATTAGCCTCGCCATTTGTTCACTTGCGCGCTGCTGCCCCATTTGCGTCATCGTCCGAACCCCGGCGCCGCCCTCGCTCGACACCGGCGATGATTCTGGCCGAGCCCGGCCCTGCCACCAACACCTGACGACGCGGCGTGGAGTACTCGTTCGAGCGCAGCAAGAATCACGTGAAATGGCCCTCTGTAGAGCAAATTCGAGCTCGCCGGAGCTTTCGGACGCGTCCGGCGTTCGCCGACGCGTCTCCGGCGCCGGCCGCCGATGTGGCCCGGTGGGGCCCAGCCTGGGTCGCTGACCGTGGGCCCTGCAGGCCCCAGTTGACTGGGTTGACCCAGTCAACGTGCTGACTGGGCAACTCCAGTCACTGACATGTGGGCCCCCGCGGCTAATTAACCTAATTAAACATTTAATTAAATAAAAACTAATTAGTTAACTAATGTCCCACTGACATATGGGGCCCACACCCCTAATCAACCCTGGTAATTAGTTTAATTCACTGTTAAAGTCACAGAGGCTGACATGTGGGTCCCACTGGACCCACATGTCAGGTTTGACTGGTCAGCCGTCCTGTTGACTTGCTGATGTCAGCATGTCATCATGCTGACGTCATAATTCTCTTTTCTGTTAAATAAAATAATTCCAGAAAATCAATAAATCTTTAAAAATTAATAACTTTTAAACCGTAGCTCGGATCGAAAAAGTTAAAACATGAAAGTTGCTCAGAACGACGAGACGAGCCTGATCGTGCCGTCTGTATCTTTGCCGGAACCCCCTAAGTAGAAGAACTCGTAACTCCAGACCCGAATCTGGCAGATGAATAGTGCACACACCTCGGTAAATAAATCCCAGATTAATTCTAAAAATAACTAAAATGACTTAGATGCATATTTAGGCAACCCGGCACTGCAGCATAGCATCGCACGCACTGTGTTGCATCTGTTTGCATTATATTTACTTGTTTCCTCCCCCTCTTCTCTTTCGGTAGACCTCAACGTTGCCGTAGCTCCTGAGGCAGACGCCGCTCCGGAGTACGACTACGTCCCCGACGACCCTGCCCTTGCCCCAGAGCAGACAGGCAAGCACCCCCATTTTGAGCATGCCTATATCACCTAATCTCTTCTCTCTTATGCTTGCATTAGAACTGCTACTGCTACTATTTTCCTATATCTGTTGCATAGCCTGTTTAATTGTAGCCTACTGTTGATACCCACCTGTTATCCTAGACTGCTTAGAATAGGCTGGGTAGAGACCCGACAGAGACCCCACTTGATCCCGACTGCCCCGCTGGATATCAGAAGACCCGATCATCGGGATCGAAGATCAGACCCGGGCACCGCACGTCACTTCCCCCTATGTTGCTCGACACTACTGGGTTACTATCGAGTGCCGAGGGTGATACCTCGACAGCACTTCAGATGATAACCTTGTAGGTTAGTTACTCGGTCGTGGTAAGCGAGGGTGATTCCTCCTACACCACCCCCGATACCGACGCCGTCGTGCAACCGTTCAAGTGTGGACCTCGAGGGTGATTCCTCCTTCGTTCACCTTGACTATAACATCAGGTGGGATCCCATCGAGGGTGATTCCTCAGGGTTCCCTTGGTGTCAGACACACAGATACAGTTGCTGATTTGACTTGCACTAAACCATGTTACTAAAGACGGGTCGGCCCTGAGGGGTACCCGCGCGAGCTTAATGCGAAGTGATGTGGAGTCGGGTTGACCTGGATGGTGCCCGCGAGATAACACGAGGCGTGGCCGGGCATTCTTAGCCCTTGCCGCAAGTCCTCGAGACGAGGCGACGGGGTCACATCGATCGTGAGTCTCTGCTCGTTACCGCGCGCTCCTAATCCACTACGGTTTGGATATTTGATCCGAGGGGCCTCTGGCCCGATAGCACTAACCATCACGTGGGCATAGTATGGGCGTTCTGTGTCGTATACTTCAGCCGAAGCTTAATAGACGTCAGCGACTGAGCGGCGCGCGCTGGATTGGACTGGTTACGCACCCGCGCTTGTATTAAGGGGTTGCTAGGCCTGCTTCCGGCCACCCACGCAACGCACAGGAGTTCCCGGGGCGAAGGCCCAAGACCCCTGGGGGCATAGGTTAGACCGGCGTGCTGACCTCTCTGTTAAGTATTTGGTCGGGTTGCGGCGTGTTGCTTAGCCGAGGCCAGGCATGACCCAGAAAAGTGTGTCCGGCCGGAGTTAAGCGAGCGTGGTGGGTAAGTTGGTGCACCCCTGCAGGGAAGAAACTTCTATCGATAGCCTGTCCTACGGTAACGGACACTCGGAGTTGTATCCCGATCGGTACAACTAGAACATGACATGAGATGAGAACTGGATAGTACGGCTCTGGGATTGCTTTCTCGCGGGGAGTCGAGGAAGAATCCCCGGCCGAGGTTGATAACATTACTGCTATACTTTACATTATGTTGGTCTGCTCTCTTCTAATGCTGCGAGACCATTGAAGAGGCTGAAGATGCTAGTCTTCGATAGGACTAGGCTTTCCCCCTCTATTCTGGCGTTTCTGCAGCCCAGTCCACATATACAGCCCCCTTTGAAAATGTTGCATATGTAGTGTAGATCCTTACTTGCTGAGTACTTCGGATGAGTACTCACGTTTGCTTTATTTTCCTTTTTCCCCCTTTATCCATTTGTCGCATCCAGACGACGGAGCCCCGGAGCCAGATGTCCCCGTCGACGACCACTACTACTACCAGCCCGGAGAGTACTAGTACTACGAGGAGCCGTCTGACAACCAGGAGTAGGATCGGAGGGTCCAGGGCAGGAGGCCTACGCCTTTCGATCGTAGCTTTTATTTTTACCCCGCCTCTGTGAAGGCTTATTCCTCTGTCCTGTAATATATATCTGTACCCAGATATCTGACTTTCCGCTGACACTTGTATGCCATCGAGCTATGTATTCGAGCCCTCGAGGCCCTGGCTTGTAATATTAAGCTTGTATGAATTTATTTATGTTTTAGAGTTGTGTTGTGATATCTTCAAGTGATTCCTTAGGCTTGATCGTGTGCATTTGCGTGTATGATTAGTGCATGATTAAGCTGGGGTCGTCACAGTTGCTTAATGGTCTACTTGCTCAAAATACTTAGTGATATTGCTCCAAAGCCCTCAATCACTTTCTCGTTCCAAATATGTCCAAAACCCAAATTTAAACTCGGCCCCACCGATTCTTTCTATCCGGCGCCACCGAGTTCATTTGACATAGCCACTGCCAGAAACCCTAACACCTCGGTCACACCGATACGGATCTCGGTCTCACCGAGATGGCCCTGGAAACTCTCTGTTTCCCTTTTGTAACATTTCGGTCTCACCGAAATGAGCGATCGGTCACACCGAGTTTGCTTGACCAACTCTCTGTTTGCTCTTTGCTGAAATCGGTCTCACCGAGTTCACGCAATCGGCGCCACCAAGATGAGGTTTTGCCCTAGCCCTAGCACATTGGTCTCACCGAGTTGTTCCAGTCGGTCCCACTGAGATTCCTAACGTTCACATTTTGAACTAAAGCGTTCTCACCGAGTTCTTCTATTCGGTTTGACCGAGTTGGGTCAAATGTGTGTAACGGTTGGATTTTGTGTGGAGGCTATATATACCCCTCCACCCCCTTCTTCATATGTGAGAGAGCCATCAGAATATGCCTACACTTCCAGCTTACATTTTTCGAGAGAGAACAACCTACTCATGTGTTGAGATCAAGATATTCCAATCCTACTACAAGATTCTTGATTTCTAGCCTTCCCCAAGTTGCCTTCCACTCAAATCATCTTTCCACCATATCCAAATCTGTGTGAGAGAGTTGAGTGTTGGGGAGACTTTCATTTGAAGCACAAGAGCAAGAAGTTCATCATCAACACAACATCTATTACCTTTTGGAGAGTGATGTCGGTTAGATTGGTTAGGTGTCGCTTGGGAGCCTCCGACAAGATTGTGGAGTTGAACCAAGAAGTTTGTAAGGGCAAGGAGATCGCCTACTTCGTGAAGATCTACCCGAGTGAGGAAAGTCCTTCGTGGGCGATGGCCATGGTGGGATAGACAAGATTGCTTCTTGTGGACCCTTCGTGGGTGGAGCCCTCCGTGGACTCGCGCAACCGTTACCCTTCATGGGTTGAAGTCTCCATCAACGTGGATGTACGATACCACCACCTATCGGAACCACGCCAAAAATCTCTGTGTCTTCATTGCGTTTGCACTCTCCAAACCCTTCCATTTACCTTCAGATGCAATATTTTATTTTCCGCTGCTACACTCTTAAAATTGCATGTGTAAGTTGATTGCTTGACTTGTGCTAATTGCTAAAATCTGCCCACAAATAAATTGGAAAAATGTTAGATTTATTTTGGTCAAGTAGTCTAATCACCCCCCTCTAGACCTATTTTCGATCCTACAGTTTACTAACAATTCGACAAAGAGTTTACAGAATGCCAGCCATTATGTAATCCCTTTTCGAATCATCCATGTTAGGTTGCAACGTCCTTAAAATCAAAGACAAGAACGCTCTGCGTCAAACGATTGCTAAGGAAAACATCTGAACCAAGAGTACCGCTCAACTTCTCCCCTCTCCCTCTTTTTTTGAGAAAACGCAAAAGGCCTTTGCATTTCATTTCCTTGAAAAGATGGAAGACCTCCTAGGAGGTGGTTGATACATAGTTATGTGTTCGGTCAATGGACGTCCCAGGTTGTGGGCAGAACAACCCGAAGCCCCTGGGCGCCTGCCTTTGCCCAACACCGGGCCCTCCCCTCTCCCTCTGACGTTTACAGGCTCAGTGATGAGCATGCAACATAAACTGATAAAAAAGAAAAAGGAAAAAACTGAGGGGACTGAACATGGACTAATGAATAAAGAGTGATGACTGAGAGAGTTTGCTCATGTAAATTGCAGATAGAGCAATGAACATAAAAACTGAACACTAACAGAAATGGGTGACTAAATAAATAGAAACGAATAATTAGAGCCTAAAATATCTGAAAGAGACTAACTATGGTCGTACAAAAAATGAAGAGAATAACTAAAAACGGCAGATACTGAAGACATAAATTAAAAAATGAGACCACAGTCCTCTTGAAGGAAATAAATGCTCGTTGCCTCTCGCACCTCGCAACTGCACGAGGCCACGTCCAACTTGACATGATGAAGCAGGAACCGAAAACCTTTATTTAAGCTGGAGGCACCCTATCGAACCTGAATTCTCAGTAAGACCTTCACTCTCTAGTTTCAAGCTCCCAACTAAGCTTATGACAGTTGTTGATTTCATTTGACGCACTTTTATCTGCACTAACTTATGACTTTTATGTCAAGCAGACTCTGGTGTTGTCCGATTCTTGCACACAGTGTCAATACAGAAGCAGTTATCTGCTGACTTGCTGAAGTACGACATAACATCATCTCAAATGGTACACAAGGACGATGCACCAGTTTTACCATGCTTTCCAGATGATATCCACCTACATGTACACACAAGTCGTATGCTTCGCCCAAAGAGTCGAAACTAGTACCAAGAACCGGTGTGATCACGTTTTCAGCTGGGTTCTCTCCGCAACACCTGACTGCCTTCTCAAACGCACTGATTCGATTTGGGCATGGTGTTCTGCTCGGTGCGGCAGCACCAATCCTAAGCCTGGAAACACAGGCATACATTGCATAAGTTTTCTGAATGCACAGAGCAATCAGCCTGCAGACACAGGCACATGTAGCATAAATTTTCAGAATGCAGAGAGCAATCAGCCTGCAAACACATGCACATATAGCATGAATTTTCAGAATGCAGAGAGCAATCAGCCTGCAAACACATGCACATATAGCATGAATTTTCAGAATGCAGAGAGCAATCAGCCTGAAAAATAGGCACATATAGCATGAAATTTCTGAATGCAGAGAGCAATCAGCCTGCAAGCACAGTATAGCATGATTTTTCTGAATACAGAGACCAATCAGCACTTGCTCTAACTGTTGGATTTCTTCAGTCATGACTAGTTTTACTTCCTAAATCCCTGAATTTATGATGTGACGCAAGTTGCCCTTCACTAGCTTCTTGTTACACCCCAGCGCTTGGGGATTCATCTTCCCCATTGATAGTATAGGAAAGATTTAGGCATTTCAATTATTTGGGAAATATGTGCCGGAAGTTTGGGATAAAGCACAACAAAGCTTAACTGATGTTGTCATTTTGTCTCTGGTCTTGTATTGGATTGTTATGAACTAATATATTTTTATTTGGGTAGTATGAAATATAATGTTGTTATCTTGTTGCAGTTAACTGATGAACAAGCCAAAACGAATAAATTCATTGATAAAATTATGCTATTGCTCTTTTACTTTTGATCCCGTGGCAGTGCACGGGCACTATGCTAGTGTCTTGACAACTTTTAAAATTGAGCAATGTTTACAATTCCCACATGGCTTACTAACTGCAACACAAGAAGGCAGTGTTACCAAAAAGAATGCACTGCTTGCACTCTTACGTATCACTTCCCCTTTGACAGTCCTCAGTGCATTGCAAGTTCTCGAATGCATTCAGTTCTTTTAGAGCTTACCAATATACTACAAGATACATAAATACTACAGTAATTCGACACGAACAATTCCTATGAAATTATGATATTCCAATTGTCTGTACTCTGCTATCTACAACCAATCACACATGCATGTGCAGTCTCAGACCCTCCAGATTTGCACAAAAAATTTCGTACTATGCTTTTTTGAATCGTAACATACCTGCGGGTTCATCCTGGAGCTCTAGGATCCACCTTCCCCATGGATTGTGCTGAAGCTTGCGGCGAATCCTCTGACACGCTGCTCACACCTCCGCCGCACAAATCTGCCAGTCGTAGCTCTCTGCGGACGGCTGATTGTGCTCCATCCACGCAAGCAGCGCACTCACCGGGTAATGGAGGGGATCCATCGGTACGTCACTATCATTAACCTCCTCCAACAACGTAAATCTGTCCAGCAATACCAAGAAATTTCGGATCGACACCATGCAAACCAGATCGAAAGCAAATACGGCGGGTGACCAGCTATCTGCTGCCTTACCTTTTAAGCTGCTGCATCTCCACCCATAGATCTGGACTTACTGGTAGAATCTCTTCTCCCCAAGCTCGAATGCTCTATCTATTCGAAAAATTCCAGCCGTCAGAGGTAGGAGACGACTGGACAATCACATCCCCAATCCCCTCCACCTGCCACCCAATCTACTCATTTACTCCTCCGTCTGCTGAGTTAATGAAAGCAAATTTCCTGATCCACGGATCAGGAAGAACGTGGACGTCCTGAGCCACGGCTCAACTCGTTGCCTTCGCCGACGTCGTCTCCTCCGTTTACAAGCTGGCCCACAGCCCAGGTGTATTCTTTCATTTCCTTATTTACGGAAGCACTTCTCTCTCTGCCAGCCATTTAATGGATCGCATCCCAACGTGCACCTCAACCGCTCAGATAAAGAGCACAGGTGTGCTCGCGATCAGAAACACCGCGTCCGCAATAGCTTAGCTAAGTTTGCTAGATCTGAGGATAGAACCATAACCTGGGTTTGGTCTGGCCCGTCTGTTTCTTTAGAGCTAGCTGATGCTAATTGCAAGGATCTTGTGATTTGAGTAATATATATAATTTACCCGCAAAAAATAACTTCTATTTAACCCCACAAAAAACTGCTATGCGCTTGCACGGACATGATTATCAATAAAGATTTCTCAAAGCCCCTTTAGTTGTTCGTATAAAAGGACGGAAAGCCTTGAGCGATAAACGTACTTGGCCACGGATGAACCCTTTGAAATGCGTGTCGTCGAATCACAAGATCTTCATCATAATGCCGAGGAAAGATTTCAACTCCACAAGCATGACAGAATAACATAAACTCATCATATATGAACAATCGGATCAGCAATGACACAAAGCTCTACCTTCGTGGCGCAACCAAAGAAGGGGCGTAGTTTCTTCATTTCTATTGTACAGTAATGGCCAAACGATTTGCACTAGTAGAAAAAGACCCATTTGTCCCGGTTCCAGAGGCCCATTTGTCCCGGTTCTGGAACCGGGACTAAAGCGTCGGGACTAAAGCCCAACACCTTTAGTCCCGGTTCGCTTACGAACCGGGACAGATGTGGCTCCACGTGGCCACTGCGGCGAGCCCAGGCAGGAGGGCCTTTAATCCCGGTTGGTAACACCAACCGGGACCAAAGAGCATCCACGCGTCAGCAGCTCAAGAGCTGGGGTTTTTGTTTTTTTGAAGAGGGGGGGGGGGGGTTTGGGGGTTTTGTAGGGTTAATTTAGGGGTTTCATATATTGTGTTAGCTAGCTAATAGAGAGAAGTGTCATCTCTTATCTCCGTGCTTGGTCGACGCTACGTACTATACATATAGAGAGGACTCGACACGCTAGCTAGTAAGCAAATGAAGGAAATCATTAAGTACACAAGATCGTCATGAACATATGCAGAGAGAAGTGATCGACCTCCTCCTTCTCCGAGAGATTGGTCGAACAACAAGTTTTCGTATATCTATCCGACGCTACTAGCTACATATATACAATATAAGATCTCTTACAATCCCTAACATCTGATGTCAAGTTTCACATGGTATTCTCCGGCTGGATTGATGACGTGGTCAAGAAAGAATCCCGCCAATTCCTCTTGAATTGCTTTTATGCGATCTTGTGGTAGGAGTTCATCCCGCATCTGCCAAATCTAATTTGAAGAAGGGGGTCAATACATATATATGAATGAAATTCAACACAAATGATGGTAATAAAATAAAATTATGAATATTATTGCTTACGCACTTCATATTGTTTTTCAGAGTAGCCCCGCTTAGAGGTCGTCGCGTTGTAGATGTACTCGCAAACGTAGTATCCACAAAAATTATTCCCGCCTTCCTGCCACAACCACTTTACGAGAAATAGAGGTCAATCAAACTGATAATCAAGCATTATAAAATGGTATTGATGAAACTAGCTAGAATCAATGGGAGATGCGCGGAACTAGCTAGTAGTACTTACTTTCGGGTGTGTAAATCGCAGTTCCCCCGGCAGTCCCGGAGCTTCTGCGGTGAACACTTTCCAAACCCTGCGAGACAAAGAAAATAATTACTTGATATCAGGAAATGAACAAAGTTGCCGATATGGTGCGATAATGATCGATTGAACTTACTTCTGGAGCATTTCAGTCATGGCCGCATACTCCTTGGGATCTTTTCGTCTTGAGTCTAAGACGGTTACTAGTCCCTGCTCAAGCTTAATCTCTAGGAGAATAAAGTGGAAGCTGCGCATGCATGCATAACTCATCAATTACATTACTATAACCTCGAGTAATAATGAAAACCGAATATGCAGAAGACAGTAACACTCACTTGAAGTTGTAAGTAAAGAGTATTTTATCTTTGTTTTGATTTTTAAGAAACGATTGTAGCAAGTTGGCCTCGGTTTCTTTCGCATTATATTTAACCGTCCATTCATCTATGAGATTTGTGTTAATGAACCCAATATCATAGATTTGTGCATTTTTGCATTCGACGATCTTCAATCTGCATAATATAGTGAGGTTAATTATATATACATGCAATGAAAGAGCTGAGCTATATATAGAAACTTAATTACAGAAGTATAGTACTTACAGACAGTAGCAAGTGATGATTATTTTATCGAGGTCCTTTTGATTGAAAAACTGGAAGAACTCCTCAAATGGAACAGACAACAGATCAATTCCAACGAGATCGTGCTCCTCTTCAACTCTCAGCGTCAAAATATCCTTCCCAGACTTGAAGGTGTCCATGTACCACTTATGGAATCTTCGCATCATCATTGTTAGAGGAGGATCACCAGGTCTGACGAGAGGCTTCCTGTACCGGTATTTGTGTTCGTCCACCTCCATTGTATCAAAATATGCATCGCCGGGCAGGTAATCACCAGGATTGGTACCGGGCAGCATCCCCGGGAGATTTGCGACGATATCTGAGCGGGGGGCATGATTAGTTTGCCTGTTCGCCGAGCTGGGGAATTTTGTTCCCACTTCTTCGTTCTTGTAACCTTTTGTCACTTGAAGTAGTTCCCGACCGGCGCGCTCCTTCCACTGCCTTTTTAAGAGCGCGGACATGGTTGTCATCCGGCGGAGGTGGTGGTGGTCGCTTCAGGTTCTTCAAAGTGCGCTTCAATTTCACCGGATCCATCTTCTCCTCCGGAGGTGGATTTTTCTTTACAAAAAAGTCCTTCACTTGGGCTTGACAGATCTCCGCGTTTTCCTCCTCGGTCATCTCGTATGGTAACTTCTCTAGAGGCTTGAGAGATGGACCGAATATGTATTGCCTCCCACCTCTGGCTGTACTGCTAGACGCCAGAGCAGCCGGAGCGGCTGCGGCTGTCTTCCTTTGTTGCTTACGAGGCGGAGAAGGAGGCGGATTGCTACGACTCGCCGGAGCAGCCGGAGCGGCTGCGGCTGTCTTCCGCTGTTGTTGACGAGGCGGAGAAGGAGGCGGGCTGCTCGGACGTGCCGGCGCAGGCGGAGAAGGAGGCGGAGTGCCGCCACGCGCCGGAGCAGCCGGAGAAGGAGGCGGACTGCCCTGATCACTCGCCGGAGGAGGAGGAGGCGCAGTGCCCTGACTCGCCGGAGGAGGAGGAGGAGGCGTCCAGTTCGGAAGGTTGATGAGCTCCTTCCGCCATAGACATGGAGTCTTCAGAGCAAGACCCAGCTGAGTCTCCCCTTCACCGGTAGGGTGGTCAAGCTCGAGCTCCTCAAATCCCTCCGTTATTTCATCGACCATCACAACAGCATAGCCTTGTGGAATCGGAAGGCAGTGAAAAGTTGCGCCGGGTTGAGGAGGTGCAACAGAGCCGACAGCCGCCTTGACTTTGAGGTGCTGCTATTGCGTCATAAGGTGGCAATCTTGAGCCTCCGTGATAGCATCCACAGGGTAGCTGGGAGCCGTGAAGTCAGGCTGCTGAAGGAGCTCGGTGGAAGCCACGCTGCTTCTCCGCTAAGATGGTGGGGTAGCTTCTGGGGTAGCTCCGGCAGGTCGCTGGCTCTGAACTAGTAGTGCTTGTTCCTCTAGCGCTCATACCCTTGCATTCAGCTTCTGCAGTTCGGTCTGCTCCACTTTCTTCCTCCTCTCCCGGGTTTTGTAACCGCATGCGCCGGGAAACGGAACCTTCCACGCAACGGAGCCTGGCGTGCCACGTGTTCGTCCAGGGTGCTCAGGATTCCCGAGGGCCTGTGTGAGCTCGTCGTTCTCTCTGTCAGGAACGAACGTCCCTTGCTGCGCTGCGGCGATATACTTCTGAAGCTTCTTGACGGGTATTTCAAGTTGCTCCTTCGTCCAACGGCACTTCCATGTTTCAGGGTCCAAGGTTCCCCCAACCCTGAAGAACCAAGTCCTTGAACAGTCTGGCCAGTTCAATGTCTCTGGTTTGACCCCTTTATCAAGTAGGTCCTTCTCAGCCTTGTCCCACAACGGCCGGGCTTTAAGGTAGCCACCTGACCCCGTGCGATGGTGATGCTCCTTCTTTGCAGCATTTTTCTTGTTTGTCGCTGACATCTTCTTACTCTTCTCCGATGTCTTGTGGGCCACAAATGCGGGCCAGTGATCTCTTATCTTCTCAAATCGGGCGGTGAATTCTGGAGTCTTCCACCTCCTGAATAGATCTGGCATCTTCTTAAGAGCATGAGCCTTGACCAATGGCTCTATAACTGGCTTATCCGGATCCTCCTCTGGCGGTAGGGTGAAATTTGCCTTCAGCGCGGTCCAAAGATCATCTTTCTGTCTATCGTTGACAAAAGACACTTGAGGGTCTTCGCTCTTAGGCTTATTCCACTGGTGGATGCTGATCGGGATCATGTCCCTAACAAGAACCCCGCACTGAGTAGAAAATACTTCCTTGGTCCGGCTGGGTTCAATCGGTTGGCCATCGCCCTTGATTGCTGTGATCGTGAACCTTTCATCCTGGCGCAACCTTTTCTTCGGGCCTCGTCTCGTTACCGAAGTTTGGCTCGATCCGAAGGGCTAGAAAAGAAGAAAGAAGAGAGTTAATATGTGTACATACCAAAACAATTAATGCATCAATTAGCTAGTCAGCACAGGCTTAATTAATATATATACCTCGCCGGACTCCGTTTGGTCAACGGAGCCGTCATCACGGTCTCCTTCTTCCACCGGCATTCGGTCACCGGAGCCATCATAATCATGTCCTTCCTCCTCCATTGTTCGATCACCGTAGCCTGTTTCACCCTCTCCTTCCAGACCATCGGTATCGTTGAGATACGACAAGACATCACCTCCGCCGAGGATTATGTCCCCCAACACCTGTTCTGCTTCCAAGTCTCGGTGCTCCATAGTTTCTGCAAATATTACAACATGGCAATTAATATACAAACATGACAGATGGATATATTAGTGGCACACGTAGACCTAGCTAGCTAATCACAACAAGGAATCATATTAGTGGCCTCGATGCTTCTAGGGTTTGGGGTGGCCTCGGCAATGCTTCTAGGGTTTGGGGTGGCCTCGACGACAACGCTCTTTTAACTTGGTAAATTTGGGTGGCCTCGGCAGCGCTTCTAGGGTTTGGGCCGGGCCGCCTCTCTCATGATTGTCCGACGTCCGGACCGATAAAGGATTTAACAAAATGGCGCCATTCTGGATGTGCAGAAAATGGTCCATATTTTTCCTGATCTCATCTACCCTTCTATATGTCACGTTGTCTAGTGTCAAAGAATTCAAGAAAACCATGACTTCATCATTAGCCGGAAATGACAGGCGCATAATGGTACGAAGCTCTTCAAAGTTGTTTTGGAACGGAGTTCCTGATAGAATAATTCGCTTTTTGGTGCAAAGTTCAGCAAGAGCCTTCCGAATATCGCTATTTGGAAGGCCTTTGCTGAAATTCGTACCAAAAGGCGAATTATTCTATCAGGAACTCCGTTCCAAAACAACTTTGAAGAGCTTTGTAGCATCATACGCCTGTTACTTCCAGCTAATGATGAAGCCATGGATTTCTTCAATACTTCGACAGACAACGTGACATATAGAAGAATATATATATATAGATGAGATCAGAAAAAAATTGGATCAACTTGTGCACATCCATAATGGGGGCATTCTTGATAATTCTGGACCCTCGACCCCTGGACGACCCTCGACCCCTCGATGATCCATGACCCTCTACCCTAGTTCCCGACCCTCGACCGCTCGGCGATCCATGACCCTCTACACTAGTTCACGACCCTCGACCGCTCGGCGATCCACGACTCTCTACCCTAGTTCCTGACCCTCGACCCCCTCATGTCACGTTTGTCTAGTGTCAAAGGATTCAACAAAACCATGTCTTCATCATTAGGTGAAAGTAACAGGCGCATGATGGTACGAAGCTCTTTAAAGTTGTTTTGGAACGGAGTCCCTGATAGGATAATTCGCTTTTTGGTACAAAGTTCAGCAAGAGCCTTCCGAATATCGCTGTTTGGAAGACCTTTGCTGAAATTCGTACCAAAAGGCAAATTATCCTATCCGGGACTCCATTCCAGAACAACTTTGCAGAACTTCGTACCATCATGCCCCGGTTACTTCCGGCTAATGATGAAGCCATGGATTTCTTCAATACTTTGAAACAAGGCAACCTCTCGACCCCTCGGCGATCCTCGGCCCTCGACCCCTCGACGACCCTCGACCCTCGAACCCTCGGCCCCTTGACGACCCTCGAACCATCGACCCCTCGACGACTCTCGACCCTCGAACCCTCGGCGCCTCGACGACCCTCGAACCCCGACCCGTCGCGACCCTCGAACCCTCGACCCTCAACCCCTCGACGACCCTCGACCCTCGAACCCTCGTCCCCTCGACGACCCTCGAACCCTCGACGACCCTCGACACCCTCGGCGATCCTCGACACCCTCGTTCCCGATAAAAATTAAGAAGAGGAAGAAGAAGAAAAAAAAGAGGAGAAGAAGAAAAAAAATGAGAAGAAGAAGGAATAGAGGAGAAGAAGAAAAAATCTCCTCTTTTTTTTCTTCTTTTTCATCTTCTTATTTATTTCTCCTCTTCTTCTCCTTCTTCCTCTTCTTATTTTCCTTTTTCCTCTCCTTCTTTTTCTTCTAAATATGAACTATACATAAATGACTTTGATCATCACATTTTCCTATACATACACAATATGAACATATACATAAATTGACAAAGAAAATTCTATGAAAAAAAATCATAAAATTCTATGAACATAAAAATTCTAACTTTGCATATTCTTTGGATATGAACATACATGCATTTTCTTATTTTTTCTTAATGTAACTTTGCATATATGAACATACATACATAAATTATACATACATGGAAAAAAAATTGCTATGAAAAAAAAATCATATATATTTTTGTATATACATCCATATCCATCCATTCATACATACATACTACATGGACAAAAAAAATGCTATGAACAAAACATCAATTTTGGTCCAATCTTGGCATTGAACTACAACCCAATTTTTCCTTGCAAAAAAATTCTGAATTTTTTACATCTTGTAGTCCTTCCAACTAAATCCTTAAGTCCAGAAGGGCAGCCCCAATTTCATCTAGCAAGTCCACCAAAAAAATTCATGTAGTTTCTGTCCAGCACTAAATTTTAATAAACTTCACTAAGAAGTTTTTCCTTTTATCAAACCAACTTAACCATCTTCACTTACATCCAAGGAGACATCATCCTGCCAAGTTTCACATAAAACAAAGTTCCCTAGCAAGCCCTAGCATTTCATCAACACCTTGTTGCTGAAAACATGCAATTCTCTAAAACTTGCACTGAACCAACTTCACACCATCATCACATACATGGAGAAGGACAAAGGGAGGGTGGGAGGAAGGAGGAGTACCGGCCTGGCCGGCGGGCACTGGTGCGGCGGCGTTGACGGCAGGGTAGGGGCATGGCGGGGCGTCGGGGCAGGGCAGGGCGCGGCGGCGTTGGCTCGAGGTCGAGGCAGGGGCGCACGGCGTCGGCGTGGGCAGGCAGGGCGGGCGGAGTCGGCAGAAGGGCGCAGCGACGTCGTCGGCGTCGAGGTCCGGCAGCCTGGCAGCGTCGAGGTGTTCGATCGGCGGCAGAGAGCAGGGCGCGAGAGGCAGATCGAAGAACTGAATGAAAAAATTTACAATGTGTGCTTATATAGCCAGAGCATTGGTCCCGGTTCGTGGCACCAACCGGACCAATGCCCCCCTTTAGACCCGGTTGGTCCCACCAACCGGGACCAAAGGTATCTTTTCAGTAGCCCAAAGGCGGGAAAAGGAGACCTTTGGTCCCGGTGGGTGGAACCAACCGGGACTAAAGGGTGGCATTGGTCCCGGTTCGTGCCACGACCGGTACCAATGCACCCCTTTAGTCCCGTTGGTGGCACCAACCGGGACCAAAGGCCTTGTGCTGCCCGCGGCCAAAAGTTTAGTCCCACCTCGCTAGTTGAGGGGGCGCGGATGGTTTATAAGCCCCACTGCTGCTGCCCTCTCGAGCTCCTCTCAAATGCAGGCTTACGGGCCTAACCTGACACTCCCGCTGCCTGTGGGCCTACTGGGCCTTCTCGGGCCTGAATCCTGGCCCGTGGTTGGGTTTTCTAGTCGTATTCACCGCCGTGGTGGCCCAGTAGGTGGCATTTTTTTTCTATTTTTTTTCCAGTTTTTTGTTTTGTTTTTTGCTTTATTTTATTTTCTTTTTGTTTTTTGCTTTATTTTTAATTCTTTTTGCTTTTAGGTAATAAAAATTATAAACTTTCAGTTAGTGCCTTAGTTTTTCAATTCGAATAGTTTAAATTTGAATTCTTTGAAATTTGTGTGAATCACTAGTTTGTGATTAACTTTACTATAAAATAGATTTTGGAGTGATTCTTTTTCCAGCTATTTAATATTACTGTGTTTTATCATTATATTCAAAAACATTTTTTGTTATTTTAGTTTCTAACAAAAAAATCTTATGATAATTCTTTTTGCTATAAAGTTTCAACAAAAAAAGTTCTTTTTGAAAATTCTTTTTGCTTTTAATGTTTTGAACAGAAAATACTTTGCTAATTTTAGTTGCATAAATTTTAGTTGATTCCTTTTGCTATTAGAGTTTCATTAAAGTTTTCTAGTTCATTCTTTTTTCTATTAGAGTTTCATTAAATTTTCAGTTCATTCTTTTAGTTTATTATTTTTGCTATTAGAGTTTCATAAAAGTTGAGAGGGTTACGGCAAAAACTGGATGCACTTCATGTACAAAATGGACAATCTCTTTCGAAGTATCAGGGTTTCGGACGAAACTCATCTGTTACAAAGGGATTTCATTTTTTTGAACTTATTTGAACTTCAGACTTTTTTTGTGCTCAAAATGAACCATTCAAAGCCACATCATCAATTTTCAACCTTTTCTGACTTCATCTGTTATTTTTCATGCATTTACTGATTTTTTTTGAGCTAAATGACCCTGAAATTGAAAAGCACTTCAAATGAACTCTGAAGAGGTTGAAAATTGGCATATATCATCATTTCACCCACATAGCATGTGCTAAAAAGTTGAGAGGGTTACGGCAAAAACTGGATGCACTTCGTGTACAAAATGGACAATCTCTTTCGAGTATCAGGGTTTCGTACAAAAACTCATCTGTTACAAAGGGATTTCATTTTTTTGAACTCCAGACTTTTTGTGTGCTCAAATGAACCATTCAAAGCCACATCACAATTTTCAACCCTTTCTGACTTCATCTGTTATTTTCATGCATTTACTGATTTTTTGAGCTAAATGACCCTGAAATTGAAAAGCACTTCAAATGAACTCTGAAGAGGTTGAAAATTGGCATGATATCATCATTTCACCCACATAGCATGTGCTAAAAAGTTGAGAGGGTTACGCAAAAACTGGATGCACTTCGTGTACAAAATGGACAATCTCTTTCGAAGTATCAGGGTTTTGGACAAAAACTCATCTGTTACAAAGGGATTTCATTTTTTTGAACTTATTTGAACTCTAGACTTTTTGTGTGCTGAAAATGAACCATTCAAAGCCACATCATCAATTTTCAACCCTTTCTACTTCATCTGTCTTCACTTTTTCTTCGCTTGTGTCCTTTGCTTATTGCGCCGTAACCATGGATATTCTTCATCGCTTAACAGGGTGCTTGGGTCCCTTGACTTTGAAGGGAGGAATTTCATGAACTTTTCATAATCTTCAGACATGTCTGTCTTACCCTCCACTCCCACGATGTCTCTTTCCCTGAAAGAACTATGTGGTGCTTTGGCTCATCGTATGATGTATTCGCTTCCTTCTCTTTCTTTTTTTTTTTCGGTTTGGTAGACATGTCCTTCACATAGAAAACCCTGCGCCACATCATTGGTTAGGACGAATGGTTCGTCTGTGTACCCAAGATTATTCAGATCCACTGTTGTCATTCCGTAATGTGGCTCTACCTGTACCCCGCCTCCTGACAGATTGACCCATTTGCACTTAAACAAAGGGACCTTAAATCATGTCTGTAGTCAAGTTCCCATATGTCCACTATGTAACCATAATATGTGTCCTTTCCCCTCTTGGTTGCTGCATCAAAGCGGACACTGCTGTTTTGTTGGTGCTCTTTTGATCTTGGGCAATCGTGTAAAATGTATTCCCATTATCTCGTATCCTTTGTAAGTCATACAGTCGAAGATGGTCCCCTGGACAACGAGTATAGCTCATCAGAAACAGTGTTGTCACCTTTGAGACGTGTTTCCAACCAACTGCCGAAAGTCCTGATGTGTTCACATGTAATCCTCGTACACTGCTCCGGTGTTTGGAGCGCAGAATGTTCTTGTGTTCATCGACATACGGGTCACCAAGATAGAGTTCTGTAGAACTGTGTGTAGTGCTTGAGACCAAGAATGCCCGTCCCTGCATATTATTGAGTCCCCTCCTAGCGTGCCTTTTTCAGTCAGTCTCCCCTCATACCGCGATTGAGGGAGACCAATCTTCTTAAGGTCAGGAATGAAGTCAACACAAACCCAATGACATCCTCTGTTTGATGGCCCATGGAGATGCTTCCTTCTGGCCTAGCGCGGTTACGGACATATTTCTTTAGGACTCCCATGAACCTCTCAAAGGGGAACATATTGTGTAGAAATACGGGGCCCAAATGACAATCTCGTCGACTAGATGAACTAGGACGTGCGTCATGATATTGAAGAAGGATGGTGGGAACACCAGCTCGAAACTGACAAGACATTGTGCCACATCACTCCTTAGCCTTGGTATGATTTCTGGATCGATCACCTTCTGAGAGATTGCATTGAGGAATGCACATAGCTTCACAATGGCTAATCGAACATTTTCCGGTAGAAGCCCCCTCAATGCAACCGGAAGCAGTTGCGTCATAATCACGTGGCAGTCATGAGACTTTAGGTTCTGGAACTTTTTCTCTGCCATATTTATTATTCCCTTTATATTCGACGAGAAGCCAGACGGTACCTTCATACTGAGCAGGCATTCAAAGAAGATTTCCTTCTCTTCTTGGTAAGAGCGTAGCTGGCAGGACTCATACTGCTTTGGAGGCATGCCATCTTTTTCGTGCCAACGTTGCAGGTCCTCCTTTGCCTCCGGTGTATCTTTTGTCTTTCCATACACGCCCAAGAAGCCTAGCAGGTTCACGAAAAGGTTCTTTGTCACGTGCATCACGTCGATTGAGAGCGACCTCTAGGTCTTTCCAGTAGGGTAGGTCCCAAAATATAGATTTCTTCTTCCACATGGGAGCGCGTCCCTCAGCGTCATTCGGAACAGATAGTCCGCCGAGACCCTTTCCAAAGATTACGTGTAAATCATTGACCATAGCAAGTACGTGATCACCGGTACACATGGCGGGCTTCTTCCGGTGATCTGCCTCGCCTTTGAAATGCTTGCCTTTCTTTCGACATTGATGGTTGGTCGGAAGAAATCGCGATGCCCCAGGTACACATTCTTCCTGCATTTGTCCAGGTATATACTTTCGGTGTCAGCTAAACAGTGTGTGCATGCTGGGTATCCCTTGTTTGTCTGTCCTGAAGGTTACTGAGAGCAGGCCAATCATTGATGGTTACAAACAACAACGCATGCAGGTCAAATTCCTCTGTCTGTGCTCATCCCACACACGTACACCGTCTCCATTCCACAGCTGTAAAAGTTCGTCAACTAATGGCCTTAGGTACACATCAATGTCGTTGCCGGGTTGCTAGGCCTTGGATGAGTACTGGCATCATATGAACTTCTGCTTCATGCACAGCCAAGAGAAGGTTATAGATACATAGAGTCATGGGCCGGTGCTATGATTGCTGCTCTGCCCCCGAAAGGATTAATGCCATCCGCGCTTAAACCAAACCATACGTTCCTTGGGTCACCTGCAAACTCAGCCCGGTACTTTCTCTCGATCTTTCTCCACTGCGACCCGTCAGCGGGTGCTCTCACCTTCCCGTCTTTCTTACGGTCCTCTCTGTGCCATCGAATCAACTTGGCATGCTCTTTGTTTCTGAACAGACATTTCAATTCACCGTGGTTATATGAGCATACCACATCACCTTGGCAGGAACCCTCTTCCTGGGGGGCTCGTCGTCAACATCACCAGGGTCATCTCGCCTGATCTTATACCACAATGCACCGCATACCGGGTATGCTTTCAAATCCTCGTACGCACCGTGTCAGGATGCAGTCATTAGGGCATGCATGTATCTTCTGCACCTCCAATCCTAAGGCATACGACCTTCTTTGCTGCGTATGTACTGTCGGGCAATTCGTTATCCTTTGGGCTTCTTCTTCATATTTTTTAGTAGCTTCTCAAATCCTTTGTCAGGCACAGCATTCTCTGCCTTCCACTGCAGCAATTCCAGTACGGTACCGAGCTTTGTGTTTGCCATCTTCGCAATTGGGTGGCAACCCTTTTTGGTGATCCTCTAACATGCGATCGAACTTCAGCTTCTCCTTTTCACTTTCGCACTGTCTCCTTGCATCAACAATGACCCGGCGGAGATCATCATCGGGCACATCGTCTGGTTCCTCTTGATCTTCAGCTTCCCCCGTTGCAACATCACCGTATTCAGGGGGCACATAGTTTTCATCGTCCTCTCTCTTTCGCTGTCTTCCATCATAACCCCTATTTCTCCGTGCCGGGTCCACACATTATAGTGTGGCATGAAACCCTTATAAAGCAGGTGGGTGTGAAGGATTTTCGGTCAGAGTAAGACTTCGTATTCCACATATAGGGCATGGACAACACAATAAACCATTCTGCTTGTTTGCCTCAGCCACTTCGAGAAAATTATGCACGCCCTTAATGTACTCGGAGGTGCGTCTGTCACCGTACATCCATTGCCGGTTCATCTGCGTGCATTATATATAATTAAGTGTGTGTCAAAAACATTACAAAACATCATGAATAGATAAGTGACCAAATTAATAGAAGTTCATCATCACATTAAAACCAAAGTACATACATATCTCATTGAACAACAATAGCTCTCCAGAGCATCTAATTAAACCATACATTATTGAAACTATGTAAAACATTTAATGCAACAACAAATGCGATCATAATCGCAACCAAGGTAACAATGATCCAACATCAAATGATACCAACCCTCGTATGAATGGCATATTTTCTATACTTTCTAATCTTGAAGCGCATTGCATCCATCTTGATCTTGTGATCATCGACGACATCCGCAACATGCAACTCCAATATCATCTTCTCCTCCTCAATTTTTATCAATTTTTCCTTCAAGTAATTTTTTCTTCTTCTTCAACAAATTTAACCTCTCGACCAATAGGGTCGGTTGGAATTTCTGGTTCACAATACCTAGATAAAAAAATCTATGTCACGTTGGTCGGCATAATTGTCATAAACAATAAATGAACCAAATAGTTATAAAATATAATATATACCACATCCAATCATAGACAGGACGAGAGCCGACGGGGGCGGATACCAAAACCATCGCACTATATAATAACAAACAATAATAAAAGTAAGAAAATTATACAAGTATCTATCTAAATCATACAAGTAAGATTTTTTTTCTTTTAGAAAGAAGATAAGAACAAGAGGCTCACCACGGTGGTGCCGGCGACGAGATCGGCGCGGGCGATCGACGGCGGTGAAGACGGGGACGGGACGTGACGGACCGCTAAACCTAGACAAATCTTGAGGAAAATGGAGCTTGGAGTTCGAGTTTGGAGAGGAGAAAGCTTAAGTAGTGTGGCTCGGGCATTTCCTCGAACACCTCATTGCATAGGAGGTGAGCCAGCACCACAAAGCCCTGCCCTCGCCGCCAGAAAAAAACAGAGCAGGGAGTGCTCTGCTCGCGGGCGAGGGTAATATATAGGCACAACATTAATCCCGGTTCGTGGTTGAACCGGGACTAAAGGCCACCCTTTGGTCCCGGTTCCAGCCACAACCGGACCAATGGATGTGGGCCAGGAGCGAGGCCCATTGGTCCCGGTTCGTGTCTGGAACCGGGACCAATGCCCCACGAGGCCCGGCCGGCCCCTGGGCGCACAACCGGGACGTATGCCCCCATGGGTCCCGGTTCGTGACTGAACCGGGACTAATGGGCTGGGCAGCCTGAACCAAAGCCCGTTTTCTACTAGTGTTGGTAAAGTTTTGAATTGTTTTATGTTTGTTTTACGGGTAAGATAAATCTTTCTTCGCGTGCCACAACACTTTCAGACATGCATGAGGACCCGTGTTGTTTCGATCGCATAGCTATTACACCTCGAAGGCCACCCGACCGACTAAACCCTAGCCCTGTTACCCGATGATCTAACCCTTTGACTTTCGCCGGACGGGGTTTGACCGATGGACCTTTCCCCCTGTTGTGATAGGCTACCCATAGGTACACTTAGGATCAAGTTCCGGGCCCAACTCACCGCAAGATTCCCTCCTTGTCGGCCCAACGTGGCCGTTTCCCCCTCCGTGCGACAGCGGCAGCGACATCCGTGAGGGAGGTCACACTACGAAGCCACGTGCCAGGTGCTTGCACCTGTCACCACACTTCCAGATGTGTAAGAGGGCCCAACGCAAGACCTGGCGGCATTGCTACCCACCCAAGGCCCCGTCCCGCCTAACCCTGGACCAGTTGACCGGCGGATCTAACCCTTTGACTTACGCGGGACGGGGTTTGACCAATGGACCTTTTCACCTGGTTGTGATAGGCCATCCCATAGGTACACTTCGGATCAAGGTCCGGACCCAACCCATCGCAAGATTCCCTCCTTGTCGGCCTGACGTGGCCATTTCCCCTCTCCGTGCGACGGCGGCAGACGTCCGTGATGGGGGTCACACTACGGAGCCGCTGCTGGATGCTTGCACCTATCACCCAACTTCCAGACGTGTAAGAGGGTCCAGCCAAAACCTGGCGGCATTGCTACCCCCCCCCCCCCCCCCCCCCCAAGTACCCCATCCCGTCTAACCCTGACACAGTTGACCGATGGATCTAGCACTTTCAAGATTCTTATAAAAAACATATAAACTTGTCAAAATAGATGCAATTATCAATTGTTTGTGATTTTAATAAAGTATAGGACCTATATGCAAAAGAACATGAAGTCACATTACTAACATATTCGAAAAAATACAAACTACATATTCATAATCTATGGAAATTCTACACCAAATCGATATATAATTTATGTAGTTTATGTTTAGACAAGGCACATTTAAGTTAATCAAATTTTAATTTAGAAAAATATATAAAAAAAGATATACACAGATATGCCGACGGCATATCTAGGTCCCCGATCGAGAGGTGTGCCCAACCGACACGCCTCAGATCGATGATGTAGCACGTGCCGCGGATCGATGACGTGGACCAAGCCTATGCCGACGGCAACGACGTCAAACACCCGTCAACCACCGGGTCACCGGGCCCACGTCTATGCCGACGACCCACCTATGCCGACGGCCGCTGTAGGCAATGTCCCGCTACACCACGACAGCGTTACTACCGTCAGCATATGTGGATGTATGCCGACCACTTTTCTACACCGACGGCTTGCCCTAGGCCGTCGGCATACCTCCATATATGTCGACGGGGCCGTCGGGATTAGGCGAAGTTCCGGTAGTGTAGACACTAGACATGCGTTCAGTCTATCCCTAGATGATGGTGCTTCAATTCAGGTGAAAAGCGTACCCAACCATCAGTAGTGACATGAACACTGCATGCAACACTGCAACCCAACACCATCCGTGTGGTTTTGCAGGGACGAGTACACAAAAGAGAACTTTTTTTTTGCGAGGACACAAAGGAGAACCTAACTAATGCACGCATCGCTACATATATTCTAAAAAAAGTCCATTTTACTACCCTGAATAAAGTGGGTAGTTCACTTTACCCTCGATCTATTTTTCGGCTTTTCTTCTACCACCCCCCAAACAACCAAAACCGGACAAAACAACCCACCTGACTGGTTTGTCTCCACCTGCTGCTGATGTGGCACTAGTCAACAGCGGTTTTGACCTCGGTGGGCCCCCCTTGCCAGGTCAGGCTGGGAAAGAGCTGTTGGGCTGCTGCGCCGCCAGCACCTGGCCTCATCCACGAGCGCCCAGCCGCCGCAAGCTTCGTCTACATCCCCGTCGCTCCCCCTCGCGCTTCATTCCGGCTCCAGCGCGACCCGCCGACGAGCCGCGTTGCCACCTGCTCCATCCCCGCACTGCCTGCCTCCTCCCGCGCTACGCCGCCCCGCCGTTCGCCGTGGCGCTCCCGGTGAGTGCCCCGCGCGCCAGCTCCGCACGCGACGGTCGCCGCACCCGCTCGGCCTCGCCTCGCTCCTCCGCGGCGTGGCTCCGCCGTCTCCGTCCCGTTGCCGCTCCGGCCGCGCGCTGCGCCGCCCCGCCTCCTCTCGAGCTTGCGCCGTCGACCCCGCCGCCCTCGCGCGCTGCTCGCGCCGTCGTCCACCGCGGCCCCCCTCCACGTCCCCCCTCTTGCCCTCGCGTGCGCGCTTGTCCGCGCCCAAGCCGTTCCGCCCGCTCTGCCCTCGTGCCCAACCCTCCCCCCACCTGTCCCCGTGCCTCTCCTCGCCGCTCTGCACTTGGCCGTGCCTGCGTCGCTGCGCCTGCCGGCTCCGAACGCACCGGCTGCCGTCGCTGTGGCCGGCTGCTTACTAGAGTAGGGGGCCGCCCCTTTTTTCTTTTTTCTATTTCTTTGATTTTTTTAAAACTGACGAGCGAGACCCTCCCGCCGGTCAAATACCACCTTGACTGTGTCCACGTCACCATCGGTCTGGGTTAAACCACTTAGGGTTTTTTTTGCCGGTATGAGATTGTTTAGGGGGTATAGGAACCGAAAAATAGATCAGTGGGTAACTGAACCACCAACTTTTTCCAGGGTAGTAAAATGGACTTTTTTCTACATTCTACGAACCTACGGCAGGGCATGGCGCTACATTTCTTCGATTTCTTCTTGCTTTTCTGCTTGTGCGCCTCTACGTTTTCTGGAGTCGACAGGCCTCTGGCCTCGGGCGCATCTTTCTCGGCTGCTCTGTCCCCGGTCCGCTGTCGAACATCCGTCCGTCTGCAGTTGGACAACCTCCCAGCAGCTGCGTTCCTTCTCTCTTCTTCCATGGACCCTTTTTCAGAACGCAGAACGCTGATGATCTTCTTCAGCTTCTTCCCGCCATCCTTCCAAGTCGAACAGAGGTCCTTGGCAGTCACACAAGCTCTCTTCTCTCGGCACTGTGAGTGGCAAAACAGTTCAGATGGGAAGAGTAACAATTTGCAGAAAATACTGCCAAGCTGTAGGATTTTTTGTATCAAAGTCAGTTCAGAATCATTCGCAAACAAAGAAAGTCAGTTCACTGAACAATTGCATTTATCTATGAAACTTCCAACATTCTATACATGTGCATACCTATCATCAACTGTTTGTCGAAGTCGTTGCAGACTTGCCTGACCTCCAGTAACAAATCCACATCTATCTTTGTTGGGGGTCCTCTTTGAATCAGCCAGGAAAGGACACTTCTAAGGATACAACAATAGCCCTTGCATCTTTCTGCACATATAATTGGTTTCTTAATAAGCATAAAAAACTGCTAGTGGTCAATTATCAGACAAGAAAAAGAAACCTTACACCTTATGTACTCACCTGGCCTTGCTTGTTGGCTTGAAACGCCCAAACTTCTCCCAAAACTCACATCCCCGATTTTGTTACCGCCACTTCGTTTCACGTGGCAGCAGACCTTCCTCTGTACCTTTCCAAAAAATTATTCTCTATACTTCATCACGAAAAAGCGAATTTACCGTCCGAGCAACTTGATTAACCATGCAATCCCAACTGCTAATTACGATAGCATTCAAACCTCGGAACGTCGCCTGGGCTCTGGGTGAACCTGCGACAAGCATGCGTTCTCCAATTACTTCAAGCGCATCAGCAAACAGCCTTCTGAATTTTCCAAGTTTCCGAGACCTTATTTGCAAAGCACCTAGGATCTTCTGCGAGAATTCCAAAGGCAAATCCTCGAAAACTTTGTGTATCTCAAGGAAACAGGTGGCCTCGTGGCAATCCCCCACTTTATGATTAGGCACAAGATAAAGTGTGACAACTAATCTCAGAAGGACTGGAATGTGTGAAGTACTTGAAGTCTTCTGGACCCACTCTTGATCATTATTTGTTTGTCAAGAGACTCCTGACCGACTCAAATATGAAACGCCCTGCTGATATCGACATTTTCTCCAGTTCTCGATCTGGCGTAGACATCAAACAACTCTGAAAGTAAAGGCTGCAGTTTTTTGCGCTTTACCATCTTGACAAATTAGATTCTGTGGAGAACATGCAACCATGAAGTACAAAACATGATGAAGCAAAATAACCAAGACACTCTTGAGATCCACACGCACATTGGGGATATGTAATCCGGTTCGGCTCTCCAGTTTGCGTTCAAGGTAAACTTGAAGGTGGACTCAAGAGCAAGCTTTAGGTTCAGGAGCAAGGAATATCTGCCATCAAGACCACTAGGTGTTGACTTTCTATGTGTTTGAAAAAATCATAACCACTGTGGTGAACAAATATATCCAAAGATTGAAAAATTTTGCCCACTCAGATTCGCTGTCCAGGTACTGCATAATCTTGAAGTCAGCATGGCACCCCAAGGTACTACGTGTAGCAGAAGTTATGGCCATTCTCCCAAGATGCCCATGTGTCAGTTTTCTATTTGACGGCCTGAGATGGTGCATCAAGGGAATCACAATCAGACCATATGCAGCTGGCGAGTAAAGTAGACCAATGTTCGACTCATCAACTGAAGCTTCCTCCACAACTGATGTAGGAACTGGAGCCCTAAACTGAATAGTTTTCGTTTCGAGCACATGTAGAGACATTTGGTATAACATTTAGCTTTGAAGTACGCTCGGTCGGCTGCTTCTGACCAGCATTCAGTCATAGCAAAACAGTCACCAGCATCCTCAAGCCTTGAAGTGCTGCAATTTTGCATATACATCATTCCTATGGCAACCCAAGGAAACAATGTTTCGTCAGATAGAGTTGGATGGAATGTGAAGTAGGACTATCCATATGAAAGATGAAATTTAGCATGAATTTCAACAGTACACTAAAGTAATGCAGGTGCAGCAGCGAACTTTTAGCCATGTCACTCCACTCTTGAAAACCATATGGAAGCTTCAGCCTTGATCATCTCGATCAGGCGAAGTGAAGTTTTAAATCTGAAGATCTTTACTTCTTAGGTTACTCTCTTGGGAGCAATTTGCCATTTTTCAATGTTAAGGAATGACGGCACTATAGAAGTATCGATACTACTTAAAAATTATGGGTCCCATACCTGCTCTTTTGTAGTCGTGGTAACTTGATATAGCGACTGGCAGCTTCTCGTGCATGCCAATAGATTCTAAATCTCTGTCTCTTTTGCAATGAAGCCTGGCCCAGCTCCAAATTCTTAGGCATGACACTGTCTGCAGTTGATACAAGTCCGGCAGCTCTTGCCCACTTCTCTCTGTATGCATCATTAGCCTTTTCGAAAACACATTGTAGCCATCTCAAAATGCCCCTCATTGAATAACTATAAGAAAAAAAATGTGCACTTGTGATATGGAAATAGCAATCGCAGAAGAGATGTCACAGTAACACTGCAAGGTATGCATGTTCTCTAAAAGCAGTATGCATGCAAGTAGGTGTGCATAGATCAATTGTCAAGTTGAAGTCCCAAAGATTTAATCATGTTAATATGAAAACTTCACTGACTAGGTAACATCATTAAATTGCATGCAAAAAACTAGTTTCCCAAAAGCCTAAGCTGATGGGGAAATGATATTTGAATTCAAGACCTGTTGGCCCTAATACCAATTGAATTGATGCACCAACCAGTTCACCCAAAAGCGTAAGCTTGACTGCGTGCAGTATATTTCACAACATAATGCATAGCGCAATGAACTAGATTTCCAGATGTCATAGATGGCGACGCTCGACCCGGCCTCTGGCGCCTGCGGGGCGACGCGCCCGCCGTGGCCTCCCCGCGTCGCCGCCGCCTCCCCGCCCGCCGACGATCCCCCGGGCCCCGACGCCTCCGCGACTCTCCGCTTCCGCTCCTCCGCCCTCTGTCCTCCCGTGGCCCGCCGCCGTTTGGGCTGATTGGCGAAGCGGACGTCGCTGCGGCCTCCGGTGGTCTGCCGACGGGTCCTTCTCCCGCCCCAGCTCGCCCGCCGCAGCGCCGTGCCGCCGGGGTGGCCTTACCCCCAGGGGTGGGGGTTCGGCTGCCCGCGCACGTGCACGTCCCGCCGGGTACGAGCTCGCCTCGGCCTCCCTCGGGGCAAAGCGCGACCTTGGGAACGAGGGACCCCCCCGCCGCCGCCGGCGCGCGCTGGGGGTGTCGCCGGTGTGGCCGCTTGGCCCTGCCCGGTCTCGTTGCGTCCTCGGACGCCGCTCCAGCTTCTGGTCCCCTCCCATCCTGTTTGACCTTCTTTTCTTCCCCCCTGGGATTCTTCTCCCAACCCCTTTCCGGGCCGTTCATCGCCTCCTTCGGCTCCTCCCCGCTCCGCTTCGTGTCCGACTCTCAGCGCCTGCGCCCAGCCCACCTCTCCTGCGTCCTGCCCTCGTCCAACCGGCCGCTGGCGGTGGAGGGGAAACCCTGTGCCGCTGAGCTCGCCCCGACCGTGCGTTTGGGCCGTCCCTTGGTGGGCCTTGGACAGGGAATTGGGCCTCTCCCCCCCAGCTGTCCCCCTGGCCCTGGTCCCGCGTGCTGGACTGGCTCTTGGCTGCGCCGGCCCACGCCGCTGCCCTCCCAGCCCAGGCTGCTCCCCGCCCTCAACCCCTCGGGATCGATCTGGCCCCCTCTAGGGTTTCCCATCCGCCCACTCTTGCTCCCTTCCCTCGAGCGCCGCTCTCTCCTCCCCCTTCTCGCGACCTCCTCCTCTCCACGCGCCGCCACCTACGTTCAGCTTCTCTCCGCCCCACCCCCCCCTTACCCGTCCCTTCCCTCCAGCGATGCCCCACGCCACCTCCCCATCTCCTCTCTCCTCCCCCTCTCTCCCACGACTGCCCGTTATCCCTCCCCCCCCTCCGACCTCCCCCCCCTCCCGTCCCCCTACCCCCCTGCCGTCCCACTTCCGCCTCCCCCCCGGCTGCCTCCTGCCGCGAACGCCATCCCCCTCGTCCCCCTCTCCTCCCCCCCCCCTCCTCCTCTCCCGTCCTTTTCCGATCGCCCGGCGCGTTCCATCCCCTCCCCGGGCTGCAAACCCCGCCCGCTGCCGCGATGTGCTTCGCGCCGCTACCAACCCCCCAAAAACGAACGCCTAGTTCTCACGCAATGGAGGAAGGGGGGGGGGTCGCAAGGCTGCGAAGAAGTAAGAAGAAGAGGGCCCGCGTCCCCTGCTGGCCGGCCCCTACCAGTGACTTCGGCGTCTGCCTGCCTTTTCGATGCCCCCCGTGACCGCCGCCCGGTTCATGCGGGCTCGCGGACCACTCCACAGTCGAGTGCAACCAAACCCTCCGATGTGCTACCCTCGCAAGGATACCGGTCACCCCGCGGTGCTTTGTCCGGTCGCCCGTTGATGGATGAGCTCATGATGTATGGCCATGGCATCGAGGGCCTCGTCTTCTTCCCAATCGAGGTGGAGGACATCCCCCCCTTCCCCGTCGTTCCAAGTGATCGTCACCGTCGTGGGGGTGGGTGTCGCTTCTCCGAGATGATCGAGGCTGAGCTTCAACCACCTATGCCGCGTGTTGTGGGACTGCAGGTGACTCCGACCTCTGCCAGCTCCTTCACCGTGGTCTTCCCGGCCGCCATCAGCTTGGGCCTCTGCACGCGCAGCGACGAGATCACCTTGGCCCTGAACAAGCTCCGTGGTCAACATCTCTGAGCCAAAACCGACCCCAAGGCGGTCGCTGTCCTGGATCTGCTTGGATCCTCATCGCGGGGCTTTCCTGATGTGGCCCGGTCCGCGCGGTCATTCGCAGTATGTCCCAGATCCTCGACAAGGTGGTGGTGTGGATGAGCTCTCCCTCCGCAAGGGGAGGAGGAGGTCCGGGTCAAGTCAAATGCCTCGACTCTGACCAAGCTCCGTCCACCGTCCGATTCTTCTTCAACGACCTGGGATTCGACCTCAGATCTACCCCGAGCCCCCCAACCACGTCGTGCCGCCCCCGTTTCTCTGATGATGGACACTTTGGGGGAGGAGGCGCGACACGGCGGACGACTCCCACTACCCCGCGCCCGCGTCCTTCCGCGCCACGAGGCCCGGACGACACGACGACCGTTCGGGACGCAGCCGCTCCCCCTCGCGAGACCCCTCCGATCCTCCTCCGAGCCGTGGGGGTGCTGCCAGCGGGCAGTTAGTCTGTGCTGCTCCCTACGAGTCGGTGCTACGCTAGTTCTTGGTCTCCTCCCCACCTCCTCAGCCGAGTGAGCGACATCTCCAGCGTCGGCCTCCTCGTCATCCCGGCCTCCTCGCCGCGCTCTGCCTGCTCCACCACTGCTCCCGACTCTCGCCTTCGGCCATGGAGGCGCTGCCCCCGGGTGGCGGCTCCCCGACGGCCGAGCTTCCCCTTCTCGAGACCCCCTCTGCGGGCTCCCTGGGGTGTCCCCCGCTGTCCGCCACCACCCCCGCCGAGTCTTCCTTTGACGGAGGCCCGCTGCCCCAGGACCACCCTCCCCCCTACTCCGACACGAGCTCCTGGTCAACCGCGGACGTGGTACCCCCGTGCCCCCACCACCTCGACGGTGTCCGTAACGCAAACCCGGACCCCGGGCTCGTCGACTCTGAATGCCTGCCTCGCGCCGCAGTGCCGTCTCGATGCGGACACGCCCGGCTGGCTTCCGGCGCCGTCCATCTCGAGCGTCTGAGCTCTCGGCCGCGGCACGGAACTCGAGCCAGGTGCAACCGACATCCCCTCCAGTTGTTCATTTTCTGCCTCTTGAGGCTGTTCCGCTCGGCCACCTCGCCAAGGTGGCCGCAGACTCGTCCGTCGTTTTTCAGGGGGAGTTAGGACCCCCCCCCCCTTAGAGCAGATTGCTGCCATCCAGGCCTGGGAGATCCTTGATGGAAAACTCGCTGAAACCCGGGTCGTCTCCTCCGCACCCCGCACCCCCCACCACCGCAGGGGTGACGGTTGTGGAAATCCTGGCCGTACCGCTCCCCCGCACTGCGGTCTCAGGGCCGCAGCGCCTCCACCATTCTGGGGTCAAGCAGCCCCCCTATGGGGGTTTAGATGTGGTTCCTATTTTGGAACATCCGCGGCTTCGGCCATGACGGCCGTCGCCGCCAACTCATTGAGTACATGCGTGACGAGCACATCGACATCATCGCATCCAGGAAACCATGCGCACGGAGTTTTCCCTCCCCGAGTTAGATTGTCTTAGCCCCCACCTATTCGCCTGGCACTGGCTCCCTTCTAGTGGGATGGGACCACTGGGCACGCGGGTGGCCCTTTGGTGTGAAGGATGCCACCTTTGGAGTTGTGGCAGTATGGACCCAAAATGGCATCTCTTTCGAGTATCAGGGTTTCGTACAAAAACTCATCTGTTACAAAGGGATTCATTTTTTTGAACTCCAGGACTTTTTGTGTGCTCAAAATGAACCATTCAAAGCCACATTCAAATTTTCAACCCTTTCTGACTTCATCTGTTATTTTTCATGCATTTACGATTTTTGAGCTAATGACCCTGAAAATTGAAAGCACTTCAAATGAACTCTGAAGAGGTTGAAAAATTGGATGATATCATCATTTCACCCACATAGCATGTGCTAAAAGTTGAGAGGTTACGGCAAAAACTGGATGCACTTCGTGTACAAAATGGACATCTCTTTCGAAGTATCAGGGTTTTTGGACAAAACTCATCTGTTACAAGGGATTTCATTTTTTTGAACTTATTGTGAACTCTAGACTTTTTGTGTGCTGAAAATGAACCATTCAAAGCCACATCATCAATTTTCAACCCTTTTCTACTTCATCTGTCTTCACTTTTCTTCGCTTGTGTCCTTGCTTATTGCGCCGTAACCATGGATATTCTTCATCGCTAATAACAGGGTGCTTGGGTCCCTTGACTTTGAAGGGAGGAATTTCATGAAACTTTCATAATCTTCAGACATGTCTGTCTTACCCTCCACTCCCACGATGTCTCTTTCCCTGAAAGAACTATGTGGTGCTTTGGCTCATCGTATGTGTATTCGCTGTCCTTCTCTTTCTTTTTTTTTTTCGGTTTTGGTAGACATGTCCTTCACATAGAAAAAACCTGCGCCACATCATTGGTTAGGACGAATGGTTCGTCTGTGTACCCAAGATTATTCAGATCCACTGTTGTCATTCCGTAATGTGGCTCTACCTGTACCCCGCCTCCTGACAGATTGACCCATTTGCACTTAAACAAAGGGACCTTAAATCATGTCTGTAGTCAAGTTCCCATATGTCCACTATGTAACCATAATATGTGTCCCTTCCCCTCTTGGTTGCTTGCATCAAAGCGGACACTGCTGTTTTGGTTGGTGCTCTTTTGATCTTGGGCAATCGTTAAAATGTATTCCCATTTATCTCGTATCCTTTGTAAGTCATACAACAGTCGAAGATGGTCCCCTGGACAACGAGTATAGCTCATCAGAAACAGTGTTGTCACCTTTGAGACGTGTTTCCAACCAACTGCCGAAAGTCCTGATGTGTTCCCATGTTATCCAGTCGTCACACTGCTCCGGGTGTTTGGAGGCGCAGAATGTTCTTGTGTTCATCGACATACGGGGTCACCAAGATAGAGTTCTGTAGAACTGTTGTGTAGTGCTTGAGACCAAGAATGCCCGTCCCTGCATATTAGTGAGTCCCCTCCTAGCGTGCCTTTTTCAGTCAGTCTCCCCTCATACCGCGATTGAGGGAGACCAATCTTCTTAAGTCAGGAATGAAGTCAACACAAACCCCAATGACATCCTCTGTTTGATGGCCCATGGGAGAGCTCCTTCTGGCCTAGCGCGGTTACGGACATTTCTTTAGGACTCCCATGAACCTCTCAAAGGGGAACATATTGTGTAGAAATACGGGGCCCAAATGACAATCTCGTCGACTAGATGAACTAGGACGTGCGTCATGATATTGAAGAAGGATGGTGGGAAACCAGCTCGAAACTGACAAGACATTGTGCCACATCACTCCTTAGCCTTGGTATGATTTCTGGATCGATCACCTTCTGAGAGATTGCATTGAGGAATGCACATAGCTTCACAATGTGGCTAATCGAACATTTTCCGGTAGAAGCCCCCTCAATGCAACCGGAAGCAGTTGCGTCATAAATCACGTGGCAGTCATGAGACTTTAGGTTCTGGAACTTTTTCTCTGCCATATTTATTATTCCCTTTATATTCGACGAGAAGCCAGACGGTACCTTCATACTGAGCAGGCATTCAAAGAAGATTTCCTTCTCTTCTTGGTAAGAGCGTAGCTGGCGGACCTTATACTGTGCTTTGGAGATGCCATCTTTTCGTGCCAACGTTTGCACCGGTCTCCTGTTGCCTGGTGTATCTTTTGTCTTTCCATACCGCCCAAGAAGCCTAGCAGGTTCACGAAGGTTCTTTGTCACGTGCTACACGTCGATTGACAGGCGGACCTCTAGTCTTTCCAGTAGGGTAGGTCCCAAAATATAGATTTCTTCTTCCACATGGGAGCCTCCTCTCACGTCATTCGGAACAGATAGTCCGCCGAGAACCTTTCCAAAGATTACGTGTAAATTATTGACCATAGCAAGTACGTGATCACCGGTACACATGGCGGGCTTCTTGCCGGTGATCTGCCTCGCCTTTGAAATGCTTGCCTTATCTTCGGAACATTGATGGTTGGTCGGAAGAAATCGACGATTGCCCCAGGTACATTCTTCCTGCATTTGTCCAGGTATTCTTCGGTGTCAGCTAACAGTGTGTGCATGCGTGGTATCCCTGTTTGTCTGTCCTGAAAGGTTAATGAGAGCAGGCCAATCATTGATGGTTACAAACAACAACGCATGCAGGTCAAATTCCTCTGTCTGTGCTCATCCCACACACGTACACCGTCTCCATTCCACAGCTGTAAAAGTTCGTCAACTAATGGCCTTAGGTACACATCAAATGTCGTTGCCGGGTTGCTTAGGGCCTTGATGAGTACTGGCATCATAATGAACTTCTGCTTCTGCACAGCCAAGAGAAGGTTATAGATACATAGATCATGGGCAGGTGCTATGTATCTGCTCTGCCCCCGAAAGGATTAATGCCATCCGCGCTTAAAACCAAAACCATACGTTCCTTGGGTCCCTGCAACTCCAGCCCGGTACTTTCTCTCGATCTTTCTCCACTGCGACCCGTCAGCGGGTGCTCTCACTTCCCGTCTTTCTTACGGTCCTCTCTGTTGCCATCGCATCAAACTTGGCATGCTCTTTGTTTCTGAACAGACATTTCAATTTCAACCGTGGTTTATAGGAGCATACCACATCACTTGGCAGGAACCCTCTTCCTGGGGGGCCGTCGTCAACATCACAGGGTCAGTCTCGCCTGATCTTATACCACAATGCACCGCATACCGGGTATGCGTTCAAATCCTCGTACGCAATCCGTTCAGGATGCAGTCATTAGGGCATGCATGTATCTTCTTGCACCTCCAATCCTAGAGGGCATACGACCTTCTTTGCTGCGTATGTACTGTCGGGCAATTCGTTATCCTTTGGCGCTTCTTCTCAATTTTTAGTAGTTCTCAAATCCTTTGTCAGGCCACAGCATTCTCTGCCTTCCACTGCAGCAATTCCAGTACGGTACCGAGCTTGTTGCCATCTTCGCAATTGGGTGTGCAACCCTTTTTGGTGATCCTCTAACATGCGATCGAACTTCAGCTTCCTCTTCTCTTTTCACTTTCGCACTGTTCCCTTGCATCAACAATGACCCGGCGGAGATCATCAATCGGGCACATCGTCTGGTTCCTCTTGATCTTCAGCTTCCCCCGTTGCAACATCACCGTATTCAGGGGGCACAATAGTTTTCATTCGTCCTCTCTCTTCGCTGTCTTCCATCATAACCCCTTTTCTCCGTTGCCTGGTCCACACATTATAGTGTGGCATGAAACCCTTATAAAGCAGGTGGGTGTGAAGGATTTTCGGTCAGAGTAAGACTTCGTATTCCACATATAGGGCATGGACAACACATAAAACCATTCTGCTTGTTTGCCTCAGCCCTTCGAGAAAATTATGCACGCCCTTAATGTACTCGGAGGTGCGTCTGTCACCGTACATCCATTGCCGGTTCATCTGCGTGCATTATATATAATTAAGTGTGTGTCAAAAAACATTACAAAACATCATGAAAGAAAGTGACCAAATTATAGAAGTTCATCATCACATAAAACCAAAGTACATACATAAATCTCATTGAACAACATATGCTCTCCAGAGCATCTAATTAAACCATACATTATTGAAAAACTATGTAAACATTTAATGCAACAACAAATGCGATCATAATCGCAACCAAGTAACAATTGATCCAACATCAAATGCATCCAAGCCTCGGTATGAATGGCATATTTTCTATACTTTCTAATCTTGAAGCGCATGCATCCATCTTGATCTTGTGATCATCGACGACATCCGCAACATGCAACTCCAATATCATCTTCTCCTCCTCAATTTTTATCAATTTTTCCTTCAAGTAATTTTTTCTTCTTCTCAACGAAATTTAACCTCTCGACAATAGGGGTCGGTTGGAATTTTCTGGTTCACATATACCTAGATAAAAAAATCTATGTCACGTTGGTCGGCATATTGTCAATAAACAATAAATGAACCAAATAGTTATAAAATATAATATATACCACATCCGCAATCATAGACAGGACGAGAGCCGACGGGGGGCGGATACCAAAACCATCGCACTATATAATAACAAACATAATAAAAGTAAGAAAATTAACAAGTATCTATCTAAATCATACAAGTAAGATTTTTTTCTTTTAGAAAGAAGATAAGAACAAGAGGCTCACCACGGTGGTGCCGGCGACGAGATCGGCGCGGGCGACGACGGCGGTGAAGACGGGACGGGACGTACGGACCGCTGAAACCTAGACAAATCTTGAGGAAAATGGAGCTTTGGAGTTCGAGTTTGGAGAGGAGAAAGCTTAAGTAGTGTGGCTCGGGCTTTCCTCGAACACCTCATGTGCATAGGAGGTGAGCCCAGCACCACAAAGCCCTGTCCCTCGCCTGCCAGAAAAAAAACAGAGCAGTGGAGTGCGTCTGCTCGCGGGCGAGGGTAATATATAGGCCAACCATTAATCCCGGTTCGTGGTTGAACCGGCTAAAGGCCACCCTTTGGTCCCGGTTCCAGCCACGAACCGGGACCAATGGATGTGGACAGGAGCGAGGCCCATTGGTCCCGGTTCGTGTCTGGAACCGGGACCAATGCCCCACGAGGCCCGGCCGGCCCCCTGGGCGCACGAACCGGGACGTATGCCCCCATGGGTCCCGTTCGTGACTGAACGCGGGACTAATGGGCTGGGCAGCCTGAACACAAAGCCCGTTTTCTACTAGTGTTGGTAAAGTTTTGAATTGTTTTATGTTGGTTTTACGGGTAAGATAAAATCTTTCTTCGCGTGCCACAACACTTTCAGACATGCATAGGACTGTGTTGTTTCGATCGCATAGCTATTACACCTCGAAGGCCACCCGACCGGATAAACCTAGCCCTGTTACCCGTGATTCTAACCCTTTGACTTTCGCCGGACGGGGTTTGACCGATGGACCTTTCACCTGGTTGTGATAGGCTAGCCCATAGGTACACTTAGGATCAAGTTCCGGGCCCAACTCACCGCAAGATTCCCTCCTTTCGGCCCAACGTGGCCGTTTCCCCATCCGTGCGACAGCGGCAAGCGCATCCCGTGAGGAGGTCACACTACTCGAAGCCACGTGCCAGGTGCTTGCACCTGTCACCACAACTTCCAGATGTGTAAGAGGGCCCAACGCAAGACCTGGCGGCATTGCTACCCACCCAAGGCCCCGTCCCGCCTAACCCTGGACCAGTTGACCGGCGGATCTAACCCTTGACTTACGCGGGACGGGGTTTGACCATGGACCTTTTCACCTGGTTGTGATAGGCCATCCCATAGGTACACTTCGGATCAAGGTCCGGACCCAACCATCGCAAGATTCCCTCCTTGTCGGCCTGACGTGGCCATTTCCCCTCTCCGTGCGACGGCGGCAGACGTCCGTGATGGTGGGTCACACTACGGAGCCCGTGCTGGATGCTTGCACCTATCACCCAACTTCCAGACGTGTAAGAGGGTCCAGCGCAAAAACCTGGCGGCATGCTACCCCCCCCCACCCCCCCCCCCCCCCAAGTACCCATCCCGTCTAACCCTGACACAGTTGACCGATGGATCAGCACTTTCAAGATTCTTATAAAAAAACATATAAAAACTTGTCAAAATAGATGCAATTATCAATTGTGTGATTTAATAAAGTATAGGACCTATATGCAAAAGAACATGAAAGTCACATTACTAACATATTCGAAAAAATACCAAACTACATATCATAATCTATGGAAAATCTTCCACCCAACGATATATAATTTATGTATGTTTATGTTTAGACAAGGCACATTTAGTTAATCAAATTTTAATTTAGAAAAAATATATAAAAAAAGATATACACAGATATGGCCGACGGCATATCTAGGTCCCCGCGATCGAGAGGTGTGCCCAACCGACACGCCTCAGATCGATGATGTAGCACGTGCCGCGGATCGATGACGTGGACCAAGCCTATGCCGACGGCAACGACGTCAAACACCCGTCAACCACCGGGTCACCGGGCCCACGTCTATGCCGACGACCCACTATGCCGACGGCCGCTGTAGGCATATGTCCCGCTACACAAACACCAGCGTTACTCCGTCAGCATATGTGGATGTATGCCGAACACTTTTCTACACCGACGGCTTGCCCTAGGGCCGTCGGCATACCTCCATATATGTCGACGGGGGCCGTCGGGATTAGGCGAAGTTCCGGAGTGTAGACACTAGACATGCGTTCAGTCTATCCCTAGATGAGTGGTGCTTCAATTCTAGAGGTGAAAAGGTACCCAAACCATCAGTAGTGACATGAACACTGCTGACAACACTGCAACCCAACACCCATCCGTGTTGGTTTTGCAGGGACGAGTACACAAAAGAAGAACTTTTTTTTTGCGAGGACACAAGAAGAAACTAACTAATGCCACGGCTCGCTACATATATTCTAGAAAAAAGTCCATTTACTCCCTGAATAAAGTGGGTAGTTCACTTTACCTCGATCTATTTTTCGGCTTTCTTCACCACCCCCCAAACAACCAAAACCGGACAAAAACCCACCTGACTGGTTTGTCTCCACCTGCTGCTGATGTGGCACTGTCAACAGCGGTTTTTTTGACCTCGGTGGGCCCCCCTTGCCAGGTCAGGCTGGAAGAGCTGTTGGGCTGCTGCGCCGCCAGCACCTGGCCTCATCCACGAGCGCCCAGCCCGCCGCAAGCTTCGTCTACATCCCCGTCGCTCCCCCTCGCGCTCATTCCGGCTCCAGCGCGAACCCGCCGACGAGCCGCGGTGCCACCATGTCCATCCCACGCCGCATGCCTCCTCCCGCGCTACCGCCGCCCCGCCGTTCGCCGTGGCGCTCCCGTGAGTGCCCGCGCGCCAGCTACCGCAACCACGGTCGCCGCACCCCGCTCGGCCTCGCCTCGCTCCTTCCGCGGCGTGGCTCCCCGTACTCCGTTCCCGTTGCCGCTCCGGCCGCGCGCATGCCCGCCCCGGCCTCCCTCTAGCTTGCGCCGTCGACCCCGCCGCCCTCGGCGCAGCTGCTCGCGCCGTCGTCCACCGCGAGCCCTCCTCTCACGCCCCCTCCTTGCCCTACGCGTGCGCGGCTTGTCCGCGCCCAAGCCGTTCCGCGCCGCTCTGGCCCTCGTGCGCGAACCCGCTCCCCCCATCCATGTTCCCCGTGCCTTCCTCGCCGCTCTGCACTTGGCCGTGCCTGCGTCGCTGCGCCTGCCGGCCTCCGACGCACCGGCTGCCGTCGCTGTGGCCGGCTGCTATATAGTAGGGGGCCGCCCCTTTTTTTCTTTTTTCTATTTCTTTGATTTTTTTAAAACTGACGAGCGAGACCCTCCCGCCGGTCAAATACCACGTGACTGTGTCACGTCACCATCGGTCTGGGTTTAAACCACTTAGGTTTTTTTTGGCCGGTATGAGATTGTTTAGGGGGGTATTAGGAACCGAAAATAGATCAGTGGGTAACTGAACCACCAACTTTTTCCAGGGTAGTAAATGGACTTTTTCTACATTTACGAACCTACGGCAGGGCATGGCCTACATTTCTTCGATTTTTCTTGCTTTTCTGCTTGTGCGCCTCTCTACGTTTTCTGGAGTCGACAGGCCTCTGGCCTCGGCGCATCTTTCTCGGCTGAGCTTCTGTCCCCGGTCCGCTGTCGGAGACATCCGTCCGTCTGCAGTTGGACAACCTCCGCAGCAGCTGCGTTCCTTCTCTCTTCTTCCATGGACCCTTTTTCAGAACGCAGAACGCTGATGATCTTCTTCAGCTTCTTCCGCCCATCCTTCCAAGTCGAACAGAGGTCCTTGGCAGTCACACAAGCTCTCTTCTCGGCACTGTGAGTGGCAAAACAGTTCAGATGGGAAGAGTAACAATTTGCAGAAAATACTGCCAAGCTGTAGGATTTTTTGTATCAAAGTCAGTTCAGAATCATTCGCAAACAAAAGAAAGTCAGTTCACTGAAACATTGCATTTATCTATGAAACTTCCAACATTCTAATACATGTGCATACCTATCATCAGGACTGTTTGTCGAAGTCGTTCAGACTTGCCTGACCTCCAGTAACAAATCCACATCTTCTTTGTTGGGGGTCCTCTTTGAATCAGCCAGGAAAGGACACTTCTAAGGATACAACATAGCCCTTGCATCTTTCTGCACATATAAATTGGTTTCTAATAAGCATAGAAAAAACTGCTAGTGGTCAATTAATCAGAACTAAGAAAAAAAGAAACCTTACACCTTATTACTCACCTGGCTTGCTTGTTGGCTTTGAAACGCCCAAACTTCTCCCAAAACTCAACATCCCCGATTTGTTACCGCCACGGTTCGTTTCACGTGCAGCAGACCTTTCTCTGTACCTTTCCAAAAAATTATTCTCTATACTTCATCACGAAAAAGCGAATTTACCGTCCGAGCAACTTGATTAACATGCAATCCCAACTGCTAATTACGATAGCATTCAAAACCTCGGAACGTCGCCTGGGCTCTGGGTGACCTGCGACAAGCTGCGTTCTCCAATTACTTCAAGCGCATCAGCAAACAGCCTTCTGAATTTTCCAAGTTTCGAGACCTTATTTGCAAAGCACCTAGGATCTTCTGCGAGAATTCCAAAGGCAAATCCTCGAAAACTTTGTGTATCTCAAGGAAACAGGTGGCCTCGTAGCAATCCCCCACTTTATGATTTAAGGCACAAGATAAAGTGTGACAACTAATCTCAGAAGGACTGGAATGTGTGAAGTACTTGAAGTCTTCTGGACCCACTCTTGGTATCATTATTTGTTTGTCAAGAGACTCCTGACCGACTACAAATATGAAACGCCCTGCTGATATCGACATTTTCTCCAGTTCTCGATCTGGCGTAGACATCAAACAACTCTGAAAGTAAAGGCTGCAGTTTTTTTGCGCTTTTACCATCTTGACAAATTAGATTCTGTGGAGAACATGCAAACCATGAAGTACAAAACATGATGAAGCAAAATAACCAAGACACTCTATGAGATCCACACGCACATTGGGGATATGTAATCCGGTTCGGCTCTCCAGTTTGCGTTCAAGGTAAACTTGAAGGTGGACTAAGAGCAAGCTTTAGTTCAGGAGCAAGGAATATCTGCCATCAAGACCACTAGGGTGTTGACTTTCTATGTGTTTGAAAAAATCATAACCACTGTGGTGAACAAATATATCCAAAGATTGAAAAATTTGTTTGGCCCACTCAGATTCGCTGTCCAGGTACTGCATAAGTTCTTGAAGTCAGCATGGCACCCCAAGGTACTACGTTGTAGCAGAATTATGGCCATTCTCCAAGATGCCCATGTGTCAGTTTTTATTTGACGGCCTGAGATGGTGCATCAAGGGAATCACAATCAGACCATATGCAGCTGGCGAGTAAAGTAGACCAATGTCGACTCATCAACTGAAGCTTCCTCCACAACTGATGTAGGAAACTGGAGCCCTAAACGAATAGTTTTCGTTTCGAGCACAATGTAGAGACATTTGGTATAACATTTAGCTTGAAGTACGCTCGGTCGGCTGTTCTGACCAGCATTCAGTCATAGCAAAACAGTCACCAGCATCCTCAAGCCTTGAAGTGCTGCAATTTTGCATATACATCATTCCTATGGCAACCCAAGGAAACAATGTTTCGTCAGATAGAGTTGGATGGAATGTGAAGTAGTGACTATCCATATGAAAGATGAAATTTAGCATGAATTTCAACAGTACATAAAGTTAATGCAGGTGCAGCAGCGAGACTTTAGCCATGTCACTCCATCTTGAAAACCATATGGAAGCTTCAGCCTTGATCATCCGATCAGGCGAAGTGAAGTTTTAAAATCTGAAGATCTTTACTTCTTAGGTTACTCTCTTGGGAGCAATTTGCCATTTTTCAATGTTAAGGAATGACTGCACTATAGAAGTATCGATCTACTTAAAAATTAGGAGTCCCATACCTGCTCTTTTGTAGTCGTGGTAACTTGATAAGCGACTGGGGCAGCTTTCTGTTGCATGCCAATAGATTCATAAATCTCTGTCGTCTTTTGCAATGAAGCCTGGCCCAGTCCAAATTCTTAGGCATGACACTGTCTGCAGTTGATACAAGTCCGGCAGCTCTTGCCCACTTCTCCTGTATGCATCATTAGCCTTTTCGAAAACACATTGTAGCCATCTCAAAATGCCCCTCATTGAATAACTATAAGAAAAAAAAATGTGCACTTGTGATATGGAAATAGCAATCGCAGAAGAGATGTCCAGTAACACTGCAAGTAGGTATGGCATGTTCTCTAAAAAGCAGTATGCATGCAAGTAGGTGTGCATAGATCAATTGTCAAGTTGAAGTCCCAAAGATTTAATCATGTTAATATGAAAACCTTCACTGACTAGGTAACATCATTAAATTGCAATGCAAAAAACTAGTTTCCCAAAAGCCTAACTGAGGGGAATGATATTTGAATTCAAGACCTGTTGGCCCTAATACCAATTGATTGAAATGCACCAACCAGTTCACCCAAAAGCGTAAGCTTGACTGCGTCAGTATATTTCAAACAACATAATGCATAGCGCAATGAACTAGATTTCCAGATGTCATAGATGGCGACGCTCGACCCGGCCTCTGGCGACCTGCGGGCGACGCGCCCGCCGTGGCCCCTCCCCCGCGTCGCCGCCGGCCTCCCCGCCACGCCGCACCTGATCCCCCGGGCGCCTCTCTGACGCCTCCAGCGACCTCTCCGCTCGCTCCTCTCCGCCCTCTGCCGTCCCGTGGCCCGTCGGCGCCTGTGTTTGGGCTGACATGCGCTGAAGCCGATGACGTCGCTGCTGGCGTCCGGTGGTCTGCCGGCACGGTCCTTCCTCTCCGACCCCGCTCGCCCGCCGCACGCCGTGCCGCCGGTGGCCTTACCCCCAGGGTGGGGGTTCGGCTGCCCGCGCACGTGCACGCCCGCGCGTGGTACGGTCGCCTCGGCCTCCCTCGGGGGCAGCAAGCGCGACCTGGGAACGAGGGGGACACCCCCCGCCGCCGCGCGCGCGCTGGTGGGTGTCGCCGGTGGGCCGACTGGCCCTGCCGGTCTTCGTTGCTTGTCCCGGACGCCGCTCGCGAGGCTGCTTTGTGTCGCGTCGTCCAGTCCTTTGTTTTGACCTTCTTTCGTCCCTTTCTCTATTACTTCGTCCCACACCTTTCCGGCCGTTCATCGCCTCCTTCGGCTCCTCCCCGCTCCGCTTCGTGTCCGACTCCAAATCAGCGCTCTGCGCCCCAAGGCCACCTCTCTGCGTCCTGCCCTCGTGCCCAGACCGGCCGTGGCGGTGGGAGGGGAAACCCTTGCCCGCTATGCTCGCCCCGACCGTGTTTGGGCCGTCCCTTGGTGGGCCTTGGAAAGGGATGGGCCTCTCCCCCCCAGCATGGGTTCCCCCTGGCCCTGGTCCACTGCGGCTGGATGGACTCTTGGGCTGCGCCGGCCCACGCCGCGTGCCCTTCCCAGCCCAGGGCCGCTCCCCAGACCTCAGACCCTCGGGGACGATCTGGCCCCCTCTAGGGTTTCCCATCCGCCCACTCTTGCCCCTCTTCCTCCCGGCGCCGCTCTCTCCTCTCGCCCGACCCTCCCTCCTCCACGCGCCGGCCCCTACCCGTTCAGCTTCTTCTCCCCTCCACCCACCCCCCTTCCCGCCCCTCTCCTTTGATCATGCACAATTTTCCTATACATACACAATATGAACATATACATAAATTGACAAAGAAAATTCTATGAAAAAAAAATCATAAAAATTCTATGAACATAAAAATTCTAACTTTTGCATATTCTTTGCATATGAACATACATACATTTTCTTATTTTTTCTTAAATGTAACTTTTGCATATATAATCATACATACATAAATTATACATACATGGAAAAAAAATTGCTATGAAAAAAAAATCATATATGAACATTTTGTATATACATCCATATCCATCCATTCATACATACATACATACATGGACAAAAAAATGCTATGAACAAAAACATCAATTTTGGTCCAATCTTGGCATTGAACTACAACCCAATTTTTCCTTGCTAAAAAAATTCTGAATTTTTTACATCTTGTAGTCCTTCCAACTAAATCCTTAAGTCCAGAAGGGCAGCCCCAATTTCATCTAGCAAGTCCACCAAAAAAATTCATGTAGTTTCTGTCCAGCACTAAATTTTAATAAAACTTGCACTAAGAAGTTTTTCCTTTTATCAAACCAACTTAACCATCTTCACTTACATCCAAGGAGACATCATCCTGCCAAGTTTCACATAAAACAAAGTTCCCTAGCAAGCCCTAGCATTTCATCAAACACCTTGTTGGCTGAAAACATGCAATTCTCTAAAACTTTGCACTGAACCAACTTCACCATCATCACATACATGGAGGAAGGACAAAGGAGAGGGGTGGGAGGAAGGAGGGAGTACCGGCCTGGCCGGCGGGCACTGGTGCGGCGGCGTTGACGGCAGGGTAGGGGCATGGCGGGGCGTCGGGGCAGGGCAGGGGCGCGGCGGCGTTGGCGTCGAGGTCGAGGCAGGGGCGCACGGCGTCGGCGTCGGGGCAGGGCAGGGCGCGGCGGAGTCGGGGCAGGAAGGGCGCAGCGACGTCGTCGGCGTCGAGGTCCGGCAGCCTGGCAGCGTCGAGGTGTTCGATCGGCGGCAGAGAGGCAGGGCGCGGAGAGGCAGATCGAAGAACTGAATGAAAAAATTTACAAGTGTTGGCTTATATAGCCAGAGCATTGGTCCCGGTTCGTGGCACCAACCGGGACCAATGCCCCCCTTTAGACCCGGTTGGTCCCACCAACCGGGACCAAAGGTATCTTTTCAGTAGCCCAAAGGGCGGGAAAAGGAGACCTTTGGTCCCGGTTGGTGGAACCAACCGGGACTAAAGGGTGGCATTGGTCCCGGTTCGTGCCACGAACCGGTACCAATGCACCCCTTTAGTCCCGGTTGGTGGCACCAACCGGGACCAAAGGCCTTGTGCTGCCCGCGGCCAAAAGTTTAGTCCCACCTCGCTAGTTGAGAGGGGCGCGGAGTGGTTTATAAGCCCCACTGCTGCTGCCCTCTCGAGCTCCTCTCAAATGCAGGCTTACGGGCCTAACCTGACACTCCGCTGCCTGTGGGCCTACTGGGCCTTCTGCGGGCCTGAATCCTGGCCCGTGGTTGGGTTTTCTAGTCGTATTCACGCCGTGGTGGCCCAGTAGGTGGCATTTTTTTTCTATTTTTTTCCAGTTTTTTTGTTTTGTTTTTTGCTTTATTTATTTTCTTTTTGTTTTTTGCTTTATTTTTTAATTCTTTTTGCTTTTAGGTAATAAAAATTATAAACTTTCAGTTAGTGCCATTAGTTTTCCAATTCGAATAGTTTAAATTTGAATTCTTTGAAATTTGTGTGAATCACTAGTTTGTGATTAACTTTACTATAAAAATAGATTTTGGAGTGATTCTTTTTCCAGCTATTTAATATTACTGGTTTTTTCATTATATTCAAAAACATTTTTTGTTATTTTAGTTTCTAACAAAAAAATCTTTATGATAATTCTTTTTGCTATTAAAGTTTCTAACAAAAAAAGTTCTTTTTGAAATTCTTTTTGCTTTTAATGTTTTGAACAGAAAATACTTTGCTAATTTTAGTTGCATAAATTTTAGTTGATTCCTTTTGCTATTAGAGTTTCATTAAAGTTTTCTAGTTCATTCTTTTTTCTATTAGAGTTTCATTAAAGTTTTCTAGTTCATTCTTTTAGTTTATTATTTTTGCTATTAGAGTTTCATAAAAGTTGAGAGGGTTACGGCAAAAACTGGATGCACTTCATGTACAAAATGGACAATCTCTTTCGAAGTATCAGGGTTTCGGACGAAAACTCATCTGTTACAAAGGGATTTCATTTTTTTGAACTTATTTGAACTTCAGACTTTTTTTGTGCTCAAAATGAACCATTCAAAGCCACATCATCAATTTTCAACCTTTTCTGACTTCATCTGTTATTTTTCATGCATTTACTGATTTTTTTGAGCTAAATGACCCTGAAATTGAAAAGCACTTCAAATGAACTCTGAAGAGGTTGAAAATTGGCATGATATCATCATTTCACCCACATAGCATGTGCTAAAAAGTTGAGAGGGTTACGGCAAAAACTGGATGCCCTTCGTGTACAAAATGGACAATCTCTTTCGAAGTATCAGGGTTTTCGCAAAAAACTCTGTTACAAAGGGATTTCATTTTTTTGAACTCTCAGACTTTTTGTGTGCTCAAAATGAACCATTCAAAGCCACATCATCAATTTTCAACCCTTTCTGACTTCATCTGTTATTTTTCATGCATTTACTGATTTTTTGAGCTAAATGACCCTGAAATTGAAAAGCACTTCAAATGAACTCTGAAGAGGTTGAAAATTGGCATGATATCATCATTTCACCCACATAGCATGTGCTAAAAAGTTGAGAGGGTTACGGCAAAAACTGGATGCACTTCGTGTACAAAATGGACAATCTCTTTCGAAGTATCAGGGTTTTGGACAAAAACTCATCTGTTACAAAGGGATTTCATTTTTTTGAACTTATTTGAACTCTAGACTTTTTGTGTGCTGAAAATGAACCATTCAAAGCCACATCATCAATTTTCAACCCTTTCTGACTTCATCTGTCTTCACTTTTTCTTCGCTTGTGTCCTTTGCTTATTGCGCCGTAACCATGGATATTCTTCATCGCTTAACAGGGTGCTTGGGTCAGCCTTGACTTTGAAGGGAGGAATTTCATGAAACTTTTCATAATCTTCAGACATGTCTGTCTTACCCTCCACTCCCACGATGTCTCTTTTCCCTGAAAGAACTATGTGGTGCTTTGGCTCATCGTATGATGTATTCGCTTCCTTCTCTTTTCTTTTTTCGGTTTGGTAGACATGTCCTTCACATAGAAAACCTGCGCCACATCATTGGTTAGGACGAATGGTTCGTCTGTGTACCCAAGATTATTCAGATCCACTGTTGTCATTCCGTAATGTGGCTCTACCTGTACCCCGCCTCCTGACAGATTGACCCATTTGCACTTAAACAAAGGGACCTTAAAATCATGTCTGTAGTCAAGTTCCCATATGTCCACTATGTAACCATAATATGTGTCCTTTCCCCTCTTGGTTGCTGCATCAAAGCGGACACTGCTGTTTTGGTTGGTGCTCTTTTGATCTTGGGCAATCGTGTAAAATGTATTCCCATTTATCTCGTATCCTTTGTAAGTCAATACAGTCGAAGATGGTCCCCTGGACAACGAGTATAGCTCATCAGAAACAGTGTTGTCACCTTTGAGACGTGTTTCCAACCAACTGCCGAAAGTCCTGATGTGTTCACATGTAATCCAGTCGTCACACTGCTCCGGGTGTTTGGAGCGCAGAATGTTCTTGTGTTCATCGACATACGGGGTCACCAAGATAGAGTTCTGTAGAACTGTGTAGTGTGCTTGAGACCAAGAATGCCCGTCCCTGCATATTATTGAGTCCCCTCCTAGCGTGCCTTTTTCAGTCAGTCTCCCCTCATACCGCGATTGAGGGAGACCAATCTTCTTAAGGTCAGGAATGAAGTCAACACAAAACCCAATGACATCCTCTGTTTGATGGCCCATGGAGATGCTTCCTTCTGGCCTAGCGCGGTTACGGACATATTTCTTTAGGACTCCCATGAACCTCTCAAAGGGGAACATATTGTGTAGAAATACGGGGCCCAGAATGACAATCTCGTCGACTAGATGAACTAGGACGTGCGTCATGATATTGAAGAAGGATGGTGGGAACACCAGCTCGAAACTGACAAGACATTGTGCCACATCACTCCTTAGCCTTGGTATGATTTCTGGATCGATCACCTTCTGAGAGATTGCATTGAGGAATGCACATAGCTTCACAATGGCTAATCGAACATTTTCCGGTAGAAGCCCCCTCAATGCAACCGGAAGCAGTTGCGTCATAATCACGTGGCAGTCATGAGACTTTAGGTTCTGGAACTTTTTCTCTGCCATATTTATTATTCCCTTTATATTCGACGAGAAGCCAGACGGTACCTTCATACTGAGCAGGCATTCAAAGAAGATTTCCTTCTCTTCTTTGGTAAGAGCGTAGCTGGCAGGACCTTCATACTGCTTTGGAGGCATGCCATCTTTTTCGTGCCAACGTTGCAGGTCCTCCTGTGCCTCCGGTGTATCTTTTGTCTTTCCATACACGCCCAAGAAGCCTAGCAGGTTCACGCAAAGGTTCTTTGTCACGTGCATCACGTCGATTGAAGAGCGGACCTCTAGGTCTTTCCAGTAGGGTAGGTCCCAAAATATAGATTTCTTCTTCCACATGGGAGCGCGTCCCTCAGCGTCATTCGGAACAGATAGTCCGCCGAGACCCTTTCCAAAGATTACGTGTAAATCATTGACCATAGCAAGTACGTGATCACCGGTACACATGGCGGGCTTCTTCCGGTGATCTGCCTCGCCTTTGAAATGCTTGCCTTTCTTTCGACATTGATGGTTGGTCGGAAGAAATCGACGATGCCCCAGGTACACATTCTTCCTGCATTTGTCCAGGTATATACTTTCGGTGTCAGCTAAACAGTGTGTGCATGCGTGGTATCCCTTGTTTGTCTGTCCTGAAAGGTTACTGAGAGCAGGCCAATCATTGATGGTTACAAACAACAACGCATGCAGGTCAAATTCCTCCTGTCTGTGCTCATCCCACACACGTACACCGTCTCCATTCCACAGCTGTAAAAGTTCGTCAACTAATGGCCTTAGGTACACATCAATGTCGTTGCCGGGTTGCTTAGGGCCTTGGATGAGTACTGGCATCATAATGAACTTCTGCTTCATGCACAGCCAAGGAGGAAGGTTATAGATACATAGAGTCATGGGCCAGGTGCTATGATTGCTGCTCTGCCCCCCGAAAGGATTAATGCCATCCGCGCTTAAACCAAACCATACGTTCCTTGGGTCACCTGCAAACTCAGCCCGGTACTTTCTCTCGATCTTTCTCCACTGCGACCCGTCAGCGGGTGCTCTCAACTTCCCGTCTTTCTTACGGTCCTCTCTGTGCCATCGCATCAACTTGGCATGCTCTTTGTTTCTGAACAGACATTTCAACCGTGGTATTATAGGAGCATACCACATCACCTTGGCAGGAACCCTCTTCCTGGGGGGCTCGTCGTCAACATCACCAGGGTCATCTCGCCTGATCTTATACCACAATGCACCGCATACCGGGTATGCGTTCAAATCCTCGTACGCACCGTGGTACAGGATGCAGTCATTAGGGCATGCATGTATCTTCTGCACCTCCAATCCTAGAGGGCATACGACCTTCTTTGCTGCGTATGTACTGTCGGGCAATTCGTTATCCTTTGGAAGCTTCTTCTTCAATATTTTTAGTAGCTTCTCAAATCCTTTGTCAGGCACAGCATTCTCTGCCTTCCACTGCAGCAATTCCAGTACGGTACCGAGCTTTGTGTTGCCATCTTCGCAATTGGGGTGCAACCCTTTTTGGTGATCCTCTAACATGCGATCGAACTTCAGCTTCTCCTTTTCACTTTCGCACTGTCTCCTTGCATCAACAATGACCCGGCGGAGATCATCATCGGGCACATCGTCTGGTTCCTCTTGATCTTCAGCTTCCCCCGTTGCAACATCACCGTATTCAGGGGGCACATAGTTTTCATCGTCCTCTTCTTCTTCGCTGTCTTCCATCATAACCCCTATTTCTCCGTGCCTGGTCCACACATTATAGTGTGGCATGAAACCCTTATAAAGCAGGTGGGTGTGAAGGATTTTTCGGTCAGAGTAAGACTTCGTATTCCCACATATAGGGCATGGACAACACATAAAACCATTCTGCTTGTTTGCCTCAGCCACTTCGAGAAAATTATGCACGCCCTTAATGTACTCGGAGGTGCGTCTGTCACCGTACATCCATTGCCGGTTCATCTGCGTGCATTATATATAATTAAGTGTGTCAAAAACCATTACAAAACATCATGAATAGATAAGTGACCAAATTAATAGAAGTTCATCATCACATTAAAACCAAAGTACATACATAATTCTCATTGAACAACATATAGCTCTCCAGAGCATCTAATTAAACCATACATTATTGAAACTATGTAAAACATTTAATGCAACAACAAATGCGATCATAATCGCAACCAAGGTAACAATTGATCCAACAGCATAATGATACCAAGCCTCGGTATGAATGGCATATTTTCTATACTTTCTAATCTTGAAGCGCATTGCATCCATCTTGATCTTGTGATCATCGACGACATCCGCAACATGCAACTCCAATATCATCTTCTCCTCCTCAATTTTTATCAATTTTTCCTTCAAGTAATTGTTTTCTTCTTCAACTAAATTTAACCTCTCGACAATAGGGTCGGTTGGAATTTCTGGTTCACATACCTCCTAGATAAAAAAATCTATGTCACGTTGGTCGGCATAATTGTCATAAACAATAAATGAACCAAATAGTTATAAAATATAATATATACCACATCCGAATCATAGACAGGACGAGAGCCGACGGGGGCGGATACCAAAACCATCGCACTATATAATAACAAACAATAATAAAAGTAAGAAAATTATACAAGTATCTATCTAAATCATACAAGTAAGATTTTTTTTCTTTTAGAAAGAAGATAAGAACAAGAGGCTCACCACGGTGGTGCCGGCGACGAGATCGGCGCGGGCGATCGACGGCGGTGAAGACGGGGACGGGACGTGACGGACCGCTAAACCTAGACAAATCTTGAGGAAAATGGAGCTTGGAGGTCGAGTTTGGAGAGGAGAAAGCTTAAGTAGTGTGGCTCGGGCATTTCCTCGAACACCTCATGTGCATAGGAGGTGAGCCAGAGCACCACAAAGCCCTGCCCTCGCCGGCCAGAAAAAAACAGAGCAGTGGAGTGCTCTGCTCGCGGGCGAGGGGTATATATAGGCACAACATTAATCCCGGTTCGTGGTTGGAACCGGGACTAAAGGCCACCCTTTGGTCCCGGTTCCAGCCACGAACCGGGACCAATGGATGTGGGCCAGGAGCGAGGCCCATTGGTCCCGGTTCGTGTCTGGAACCGGGACCAATGCCCCACGAGGCCCGGCCGGCCCCCTGGGCGCACGAACCGGGACGTATGCCCCCATGGGTCCCGGTTCGTGACTGAACCGGGACTAATGGGCTGGGCAGGCCTGAACCAAAGCCCTGTTTTCTACTAGTGTTGGTAAAGTTTTGAATTGTTTTATGTTTGTTTTACGGGTAAGATAAATCTTTCTTCGCGTGCCACAACACTTTCAGACATGCATGAGGACCCGTGTGATGTTTCGATCGCATAGCTATTACACCTCGAAGGCCACCCGACCGGACTAAACCCTAGCCCTGTTGACCCGATGATCTAACCCTTTGACTTTCGCCGGACGGGGTTTGACCGATGGACCTTTCACCTGGTTGTGATAGGCTAGCCCATAGGTACACTTAGGATCAAGTTCCGGGCCCAACTCACCGCAAGATTCCCTCCTTGTCGGCCCAACGTGGCCGTTTCCCCCTCCGTGCGACAGCGGCAGCGACATCCGTGAGGGAGGTCACACTACGAAGCCACGTGCCAGGTGCTTGCACCTGTCACCACACTTCCAGATGTGTAAGAGGGCCCAACGCAAGACCTGGCGGCATTGCTACCCACCCAAGGCCCCGTCCCGCCTAACCCTGGACCAGTTGACCGGCGGATCTAACCCTTTGACTTACGCGGGACGGGGTTTGACCAATGGACCTTTTCACCTGGTTGTGATAGGCCATCCCATAGGTACACTTCGGATCAAGGTCCGGACCCAACCCATCGCAAGATTCCCTCCTTGTCGGCCTGACGTGGCCATTTCCCCTCTCCGTGCGACGGCGGCAGACGTCCGTGATGGTGGTCACACTACGGAGCCGCGTGCTGGATGCTTGCACCTATCACCACACTTCCAGACGTGTAAGAGGGTCCAGCGCAAAACCTGGCGGCATTGCTACCCCCCCCCCCCCCACCCCCCCCCCCCCCCAAGTACCCCATCCCGTCTAACCCTGACACAGTTGACCGATGGATCTAGCACTTTCAAGATTCTTATAAAAAACATATAAAACTTGTCAAAATAGATGCAATTATCAATTGTTTGTGATTTTAATAAAGTATAGGGACCTATATGCAAAAGAACATGAAGTCACATTACTAACATATTCGAAAAAAATACAAACTACATATTCATAATCTATGGAAAATTCTACACCAAATCGATATATAATTTATGTATGTTTATGTTTAGACAAGGCACATTTAAGTTAATCAAATTTTAATTTAGAAAAAATATATAAAAAAAAGATAATACACAGATATGCCGACGGCATATCTAGGTCCCCGGATCGATGAGGTGTGCCCAACCGACACGCCTCAGATCGATGATGTAGCACGTGCCGCGGATCGATGACGTGGACCAAGCCTATGCCGACGGCAACGACGTCAAACACCCGTCAACCACCGGGTCACCGGGCCCACGTCTATGCCGACGACCCACCTATGCCGACGGCCGCTGTAGGCATATGTCCCGCTACACCGACAGCGTTACTCCGTCAGCATATGTGGATGTATGCCGACCACTTTTCTACACCGACGGCTTGCCCTAGGCCGTCGGCATACCTCCATATATGTCGACGGGGGCCGTCGGGATTAGGCGAAGTTCCGGTAGTGTAGACACTAGACATGCGTTCAGTCTATCCCTAGATGAGTGGTGCTTCAATTCTAAGGGTGAAAAGCGTACCCAACCATCAGTAAGTGACATGAACACTGCAACACTGCAACCCAACACCATCCGTGTTGGTTTTGCAGGGACGAGTACACAAAAGAGAAACTTTTTTTTTGCGAGGACACAAAGGAGAAACTAACTAATGCACGCATCGGCTACATATATTCTAGAAAAAAGTCCATTTTACTACCCTGAATAAAGTGGGTAGTTCACTTTACCCTCGATCTATTTTTCGGCTTCTTCTACCCCCCAAACAAACCAAAACCGGACAAAACACCCACCTGACTGGTTTGTCTCCACCTGCTGCTGATGTGGCACTAGTCAACAGCGGTTTTGACCTCGGTGGGCCCCCCTTGCCAGGTCAGGCTGGGAAAGAGCTGTTGGGCTGCTGCGCCGCCAGCACCTGGCCTCATCCACGAGCGCCCAGCCGCCGCAAGCTTCGTCTACATCCCCGTCGCTCCCCCTCGCGCTTCATTCCGGCTCCAGCGCGACCCCGCCGACGAGCCGCGTTGCCACCTGCTCCATCCCCGCACTGGCCTGCCTCCTCCCGCGGCTACGCCGCCCCGCCGTTCGCCGTGGCGCTCCCGGTGAGTGCCCCGCGCGCCAGCTCCGCACGCGACGGTCGCCGCACCCCGCTCGGCCTCGCCTCGCTCCTCCGCGGCGTTGGCTCCGCCGTCGTCCGTCCCGTTGCCGCTCCGGCCGCGCGCCTGCGCCGCCCCGCCTCCTCCTCGAGCTTGCGCCGTCGACCCCGGCCGCCCTCGCGCGCTGCTCGCGCCGTCGTCCCCGGCCGCCCGCCGGCTCCGACTGCCCCCGCTCTGCCCTCGCGTGCGCGGCCTTGTCCGCGCCCAAGCCGGTCCGCGCCGCTCTGCCCTCGTGCGCGAACCCGTCCGCGCCCAGGCCGTGCCCCGTGCCTCTCCTCGCCGCTCTGCACTTGGCCGTGCCTGCGTCGCTGCGCCTGCCGGCTCCGAACGCACCGGCTGCCGTCGCTGTGGCCGGCTGCTACTATAGTAGGGGGCCGCCCCTTTTTTCTTTTTTCTATTTCTTTGATTTTTTTTAAACTGACGAGCGAGACCCTCCCGCCGGTCAAATACCACCGTTGACTGTGTCCACGTCACCATCCGGTCTGGGTAAACCACTTAGGGTTTTTTTTGTCCGGTATGAGATTGTTTAGGGGGTATAGGAACCGAAAAATAGATCAGTGGGTAACGTGAACCACCAACTTTTTCCAGGGTAGTAAAATGGACTTTTTTCTACATTCTACGAACCTACGGCAGGGCATGGCGCCTACATTTCTTCGATTTCTTCTTGCTTTTCTGCTTGTGCGCCTCTACGTTTTCTGGAGTCGACAGGCCTCTGGCCTCGGGCGCATCTTTCTCGGCTGCTCCTGTCCCCGGTCCGCTGTCGGAACATCCGTCCGTCTGCAGTTGGACAACCTCCGCAGCAGCTGCGTTCCTTCTCTCTTCTTCCATGGACCCTTTTTCAGAACGCAGAACGCTGATGATCTTCTTCAGCTTCTTCCCGCCATCCTTCCAAGTCGAACAGAGGTCCTTGGCAGTCACACAAGCTCTCTTCTCGGCACTGTGAGTGGCAAAACAGTTCAGATGGGAAGAGTAACAATTTGCAGAAAATACTGCCAAGCTGTAGGATTTTTTGTATCAAAGTCAGTTCAGAATCATTCGCAAACAAAAGAAAGTCAGTTCACTGAACAATTGCATTTATCTATGAACTTCCAACATTCTAATACATGTGCATACCTATCATCAGACTGTTTGTCGAAGTCGTTGCAGACTTGCCTGACCTCCAGTAACAAATCCACATCTATCTTTGTTGGGGGTCCTCTTTGAATCAGCCAGGAAAGGACACTTCTAAGGAATACAACAATAGCCCTTGCATCTTTCTGCACATATAAATTGGTTTCTTAATAAGCATAGAAAAACTGCTAGTGGTCAATTATCAGACAAGAAAAAAGAAACCTTACACCTTATGTACTCACCTGGCCTTGCTTGTTGGCTTGAAACGCCTCAAACTTCTCCCAAAACTCAACATCCCCGATTTTGTTACCGCCACGGTTCGTTTCACGTGGCAGCAGACCTTTCCTCTGTACCTTTCCAAGAAAATTATTCTCTATACTTTCATCACGAAAAAGCGAATTTACCGTCCGAGCAACTTGATTAACCATGCAATCCCAACTGCTAATTACGATAGCATTCAAACCTCGGCACGTCGCCTGGGCTCTGGGTGAACCTGCGACAAGCATGCGTTCTCCAATTACTTCAAGCGCATCAGCAAACAGCCTTCTGAATTTTCCAAGTTTCCGAGACCTTATTTGCAAAGCACCTAGGATCTTCTGCGAGAATTCCAAAGGCAAATCCTCGAAAACTTTGTGTATCTCAAGGAAACAGGTGGCCTCGTAGCAATCCCCCACTTTATGATTTAAAGGCACAAGATAAAGTGTGACAACTAATCTCAGAAGGACTGGAATGTGTGAAGTACTTGAAGTCTTCTGGACCCACTCTTGGATCATATATTTGTTTGTCAAGAGACTCCTGACCGACTCAAATATGAAACGCCCTGCTGATATCGACATTTTCTCCAGTTCTCGATCTGGCGTAGACATCAAACAACTCTGAAAGTAAAGGCTGCAGTTTTTGCGCTTTACCATCTTGACAAATATAGATTCTGTGGAGAACATGCAACCATGAAGTACAAAACATGATGAAGCAAAATAACCAAGACACTCTATGAGATCCACACAGCACATTGGGGATATGTAATCCGGTTCGGCTCTCCAGTTTGCGTTCAAGGTAAACTTGAAGGTGGACTCAAGAGCAAGCTTTAGGTTCAGGAGCAAGGAATATCTGCCATCAAGACCACTAGGGTGTTGACTTTCTATGTGTTTGAAAAAATCATAACCACTGTGGTGAACAAATATATCCAAAGATTGAAAAAATTTTGCCCACTCAGATTCGCTGTCCAGGTACTGCATAAGTCTTGAAGTCAGCATGGCACCCCAAGGTACTACGTGTAGCAGAAGTATGGCCATTCTCCCAAGATGCCCATGTGTCAGTTTCTTATTTGACGGCCTGAGATGTGCATCAAGGGAATCAACAATCAGACCATATGCAGCTGGCGAGTAAAGTAGACCAATGTTCGACTCATCAACTGAAGCTTCCTCCCACAACTGATGTAGGAACTGGAGCCCTAAACTGAATAGTTTTCGTTTCGAGCACATGTAGAGACATTTGGTATAACATTTAGCTTTGAAGTACGCTTCGGCTGCTTCTGACCAGCATTCAGTCATAGCAAAACAGTCACCAGCATCCTCAAGCCTTGAAGTGCTGCAATTTTGCATATACATCATTCCTATGGCAACCCAAGGAAACAATGTTTCGTCAGATAGAGTTGGATGGAATGTGAAGTAGTGACTATCCATATGAAAGATGAAATTTAGCATGAATTTCAACAGTACACTAAAGTAATGCAGGTGCAGCAGCGAGACTTTTAGCCATGTCACTCACTCTTGAAACCATATGGAAGCTTCAGCCTTGATCATCTCGATCAGGCGAAGTGAAGTTTTAAAATCTGAAGATCTTTACTTCTTAGGTTACTCTCTTGGGAGCAATTTGCCATTTTTCAATGTTAAGGAATGACGGCACTATAGAAGTATCGATACTACTTAAAAATTATGGAGTCCACATACCTGCTCTTTTGTAGTCGTGTAACTTGATATAGCGACTGGCAGCTTTCTCGTGCATGCCAATAGATTCATAAATCTCTGTCGCTTTTTGCAATGAAGCCTGGCCCAGCTCCAAATTCTTAGGCATGACACTGTCTGCAGTTGATACAAGTCCGGCAGCTCTTGCCCACTTCTCTCTGTATGCATCATTAGCCTTTTCGAAACACATTGTAGCCATCTCAAAATGCCCCTCATTGAATAACTATAAGAAAAAAAATGTGCACTTGTGATATGGAATAGCAATCGCAGAAGAGATGTACAGTAACACTGCAAGTAGGTATGCATGTTCTCTAAAAAGCAGGTATGCATGCAAGTAGGTGTGCATAGATCAATTGTCAAGTTGAAGTCCCAAAGATTTAATCATGTTAAATATGAAAACTTCACTGACTAGGTAACATCATTAAATTGCATGCAAAAAACTAGTTTCCCAAAAAGCCTAAGCTGATGGGGAAATGATATTTGAATTCAAGACCTGTTGGCCCTAATACCATATTGAATTGCATGCACCAACCAGTTCACCCAAAAGCGTAAGCTTGACTGCGTGCAGTATATTTCAACAACATAATGCATAGCGCAATGAACTAGATTTCCAGATGTCATAGATGGCGACGCTCGACCCGGCCTCTGGCGACCTGCGGGGCGACGCGCCCGCCGTGGCCTCCCCCGCGTCGCCGCCGGCCTCCCCGCCCGCACTCCCGGCGACCGACGCCTCCGCCGACCTCTCCGCTTCCGGCTCCTCCCCGCCCTCTCCTCCCGTGGCCCCGGCGCGCCTGGTTTGGGCTGACTTGGCGGAAGCCGATGACGTCGCTGCTGGCCGTCCGGTGGTCTGCCGCGACCGGGTCCCTTCTCCCGCCCCAGCTCGCCCGCCGCAGCGCCGTGCCGCCGGTGGCCTTACCCCCAGGGGTGGGGGTTCGGCTGCCCGCGCACGTGCACAGTCCCGCCGGGGTACGAGCTCGCCTCGGCCTCCCTCGGGGCAAGGCGCGACCTTGGGAACGAGGGGACACCGCCGCCGCCGGCGCGCGGCTGGCTGGGGTGTCGCCGGTCGGGCGGACCTTGGCCCTGCCCGGTCGTCGTGGCGGTCCTCGGACGCCGCCGCCGCGGCTGGGGTGGCCGCGTCGTCGCCGGTGTTGACCGTCGGGTCTCCCGTGCTTCTTCGCCGCACCCCTTTCCGGCCGTTCATCGCCTCCTTCGGCTCCTCCCGGCTCCGCTTCGTGTCCGACCTCAGCGCCTTGCGCCCCAGCCCACCTCTCCGGCGTCCTGCCCTCGTCCCACCGGCGCTGGCGGTGGTAGGGGAAACCCTTGCCGCGTGCTCGCCCCGACCGGGCGTGTTGGGCCGTCCCTTGGTGGGCCTTGGACAGGGATTGGGCCTCTCCCCCCCAGCTGGGCCCCCTGGGCCTGGTCCCGCGGCTGGACTGGCTCTTGGGCTGCGCCGGCCCACGCCGGCTGCCTGCCCAGCCCAGGGCCTGCTCCCCCGACCTCCCACTCGGGGATCGATCTGGCCCCCTCGAGGGTTTCCCATCCCGCCGCACTCTTCCCCCCGAGCGCCGCTCTCTCCTCGCCCGACCCCCCTCCTCCTCACGCGCCGCCCCGTTCCAGCCCTGCTGCTCCGCCCCCCCCCTTCCCGCTCCCGCTCCCCCTCCAGCGATGCCGCGCGACTGGGGAGACAACGCCGGCCGTCGCCGCGCCCCGTCCTGCTCCTCCCCCGAGGGCCTTCGCCGGGAGGCGGACCTGCGCCGGGAGCTGGCCTCCAGGGACCAGCGCCGCTCGCCCCCTCGCAAGTCCAGGCGCTCCCCTGGCCGTGACGGCCGCCGCTCGCCGGCCCGGGACGGCCGCCGCTCCCCACCCCGTGACGACCGCCGTGACCGTCCCCGGTCTCCTGCACCCGAGCCATGGCGCACGGACCGGCGCCGGTCTCCCTCGCCCGAGCGTCGCCGTGGCCGCTCCCCCCTCCCCGGGCTGCAACCCCGCCCCGCCTGCCGCCGATGTGCCTTCGCGCCGCTACCAACCCCCGCAAAACCAGCCTAGCTTCCCTCCCGCCAATGGAGGGAATGGGGGGCGGGTGCGCCAAGGCGCGAAGAAGAAGAAGAAGAAGAGGGGCCCCGCGTGCCCCCTGCCGCGCCGGCCCCCTCACCCGTGACTTCGGCGCTGCCTGTTCCGATGCCCCCCGTGACCCGCGCCCGTGCTTCAACTGCGGGCTCGCGGGACACTACCAAGTCGAGTGCACCAACCCTCCGATGTGCTACCTCTGCAAGGATACCGGTCACCCCGCGGTGCTTTGTCCGGATCGCCCGTTGATGGATGAGCTCATGATGTATGGCCATGGCATCGAGGGCCTCGTCTTCTTCCACATCGAGGTGGAGGACATCCCACCCCCTTCCCCGTCGTTCCAAGTGATCGTCACCGTCGTGGGGGTGGGTGTCGCTTCTCCGGAGATGATCGAGGCTGAGCTCAACCACCTATGCCGGCGTGTGTGGGACTGGCAGGTGACTCCGACCTCTGCCAGCTCCTTCACCGTGGTCTTCCCGGCCGCCATCAGCTTGGGCCTCTGCACGCGCAGCGACGAGATCACCTTGGCCCTGAACAAGCTCGTGGTCAACATCTCTGAGCCAAAGACCGACCCCAAGGCGGTCGCTGTCCTGGATACTGCTTGGATCCTCATCGCGGGGCTTCCTGATGTGGCCCGGTCCGCGCGGGTCATTCGCAGTATGTCCAAGATCCTCGACAAGGTGGTGGTGGTGGATGAGCTCTCCCTCCGCAAGGAGGAGGAGGTCCGGGTCAAGGTCAAATGCCTCGACTCTGACAAGCTCCGTGCCACCGTCCGAGTCTTCTTCAACGACCTGGGATTCGACCTCAAGATCTACCCCGAGCCCCCCAACCACGTCGGCCGCCCCCGTTTCTCTGATGATGGACACTTTGGGGGAGGAGGCGCAGACCGGCGGGACGACTCCCACTACCGCCGCCCGCGTCCTTCCCGCCACGAGGACCCGGACGACGACGACGACCGTTCGGGACGCAGCCGCTCCCCCTCGCGAGACCCCTCCGATCCTCCTCCGAGCCGTGGGGGTGCGGGCGCAGGCGCAGGCCGATCGCGTGCCTGGCTCCCGCTGACGAGTCGGCTCCCGCAGTGCTGCCGGCTGCCTCCCCCACCTCCTCAGCCGAGATGAGCGACATCTCCAGCGTCGGCCTCCTCGTCATCCCGGCCTCCTCGCCGCGCTCTGCCTGCTCCACCACTGCTCCCGACTCCTCGCCTTCGGCCCTGGAGGCGCTGCCTCCGGTGCTGGCGGCTCCCGCGACGGCCGAGCTTCCCCCCGTCTCGCCCCCTCTGCCGGGCTCCCCTGGGGGTGCCCCGCCGCTGCCCGCCACCACCCCCCCGGAGTCGGCCCCCGTGGTGGTGCCGGAGGACGGCCCGCTTGCCCCGGACCCACCCTCCCCCGCTTCTCCGACCCGACTGCTCCTGGGGGTCACCGCGGACGTGGTCACCCCCGTTGCCTCCCACCACCTCGGACGGTGTCGTACGCACGCCGGACCCGGGCCTCGTCGACTCCGGTGACTGCCTCGCGCCGCAGTGCCCGTCTCGATGCGGACCGCCCGGCTGGCTTCCCGGCGCCGTCCATCTCCGAGCGTGCTGAGCTCCTGGCCGCGGCCCGGAACCTCGAGCCAGGTGCAACCGACATCCCCTCCAGTTGTTCATTTTCTGCTCTTGAGGCTGTTCCGCTCGGCCACCTCGCCAAGGTGGCCGCAGACTCGTCCGTCGTTTTCAGGGGGGAGTTAGGACCCCCCCCCCCTTAGAGCAGATTGCTGCCATCCAGGCCTGGGAGATCCTTGATGGAAAACTCGCTGAAACCCGGGCTCGTCTCCTCCGCACCCCGGCACCCCAGCCACCCGCAGGGGTGCCGGTTGTGGAAATCCGTGGCCGTACCCGCTCCCGCACTGCGGTGCTCAGGGCCCGCAGCGCCTCCACCATTCTGGGGTCAAGCAGCCCCCCTATGGGGGTTTAGATGTGGTTCCTATTTTGGAACATCCGCGGCTTCGGCCATGACGGCCGTCGCCGCCAACTCATTGAGTACATGCGTGACGAGCACATCGACATCATCGCCATCCAGGAAACCATGCGCACGGAGTTTTCCCTCCCCGAGTTAGATTGTCTTAGCCCCCACCTATTCGCCTGGCACTGGCTCCCTTCTAGTGGGACCACTGGGCACTCGGGTGGCATCCTTTTAGGTGTGAAGGATGCCACCTTTGAGGTTGGCAGTATGGACCGGGGCGAATTCTTCGTTAGTATGGAGATCTTCGAACGGGCGCTCAACTTCAAATGGGAGGTCGTCATTGTCTATGGATCGGCGGATCACCGCCGCTCCCCGACCTTCCTCGCTGAGCTGCAACGGAAGGTCTCCGCCTCCCCCCTCCCGGTGGTCGTGGGAGGGGACTTCAACCTCATCCGCTCTCCGGATGAGAAGAATAATGACCGGATCAACCGCCCTAGGATGCAGATGTTCAACGACTGCATCACGGAGCTCGGCCTCCGCGAGCTTGAACGGACTGGCGCCAGATTTACATGGACGAACCGCCAAGTCGACCCGACGCGATCCGTCCTGGATCGCGTCCTAGTCTCCTCGGAATGGGAACTCAGGTGCCCCTTGGCTTCGCTCCGGGCGATTACCCGGATTGGGTCAGACCATGTTCCTCTCCTCCTCTCCACCACCGACGAACGCCCTCCCATCCCGCCACGTTTTCGGTTTGAGCTTTTCTGGCTCAACCAAGCGGGTTTCCACGAGGCGGTCGCGGCCAAGTGGGTCACCGCGCGCTATTCCCCCCACCGTGCCATGTCTGCCGTGGACTCCTGGCAGTTCTGTGCCAAGCTCGCCCGCCAATTTATGAAGGGTTGGGGCGCGAACCTTGGCAGAGACCTCCGCGAGCGCAAGAAAGCCCTCCTAACTGCCATCCAGGCTTTGGACACCCGCGCGGACACTTCCGGGATCTCCCCGGATGAGTGGATGCTGCGTTATGACCTTGACGATCAGCTCTCTACCATCTTTACGGATGAAGAAGCATACTGGAGACTCCGTGGTACCCAACGATGGGTGCTTCGGGAAGACGCTAATACGGCATACTTCCAGGCGATTACGAATGGGCGGCGACGACGGAACTCCATCCATTGCCTTTGGGATGGAGATTCCCAACTTGTCCGCCCATCGGACATCCGTACGCACGTAGATGGCTTTTACAAAGCCCTATTCTCCCCCACCCCTCGGGGTGGGGCCGCTCTGGCCCCCGACACCTGGTCGGGTGCCCAGTTAGTGTCCGATGCGGCTAACGCCGCCTTAGTTGCACCGTTCTCCGAGGACGAGGTCCTCGCGGCGATTAAGGGTATGAACCCCTCCTCGGCCCCGGGGCCGGATGGACTGCCAGTGACCTTTTTCAAAGCGTTCTGGCAGACCATCAAACCAGAGGTCATGGCCCTCTTCGACGAATTCTTCTCGGGGACCATGGACCTCGGGCGCCTAAACTATGGGGTCATCACTCTCATCCCCAAAGTCCCGGGTGCGGCCGACATTCGCCAGTTCCGGCCTATCACTGTGATCAATGTGATATTCCGGATCCTGGCCAAAGGGTACGCCAATAGGGTGACCCTTTTAGCTGACACCATCACTCATCCCAATCAATCGGCCTTCATTCAGGGGCGATTTATTCTGGATGGGGTGTTGGTTTTCCACGAGGTCCTTCATGAAGTCCGCTCCAAACACCACCGGGCGGTCTTCCTGAAGCTTGACTTTCACAAAGCCTATGATACGGTTCACTGGCCCTTCCTTCGGGAAGTTTTGCTCCGCAAGGGCTTTGATGACCGCTGGGTGACTAGAGTTATGCAGCTCGTCTCCTGCGGTCGGACCGCCGTTAACATTAACGGTGAGATTGGTCCCTTCTTCCCCACGCTTTGTGGGGTTCGCCAGGGCGACCCGTTCTCCCCGTTCCTGTTTAACATGGTGGTTGATGCCCTTGCGGCCATCCTGGACAAGGCCAAATCGGCGGGCCATATCCACGGCGTGGTCCCCCACCTAGTAGGAGGGGGAGGGGTCTCCCTCCTCCAATATGCCGACGACACCATAATAATGGTCGAGGGTTCCGCGACCGATATTGCCAACCTAAAGTTTCTCCTCCTATGCTTCCAACAGATGTCCGGGCTCACTATCAACTTCGACAAGAGCGAAGTGATGATTCTGGGATACCCCCCGGACGAGGCCCAGGGCATTGCGGACCGGCTTAATTGCCGCCTGGGTACCTTCCCCACGACGTATTTGGGGATACCCATTAGTGACTCGCGACTCACCGTGGCGGACCTCCGCCCAACCGTGACCCGGATGCAACACCGGGTCGAGCCCTGGAAGGGACGGTGGCTCTCGAAGGCGTCAAGGGTCATCCTCATCAACTCCTCGCTTGCCAGCCTCCTCTGGTTCCTCATGAGCTTCTACAGCCTGCATGAGACGCTTCATCAGGAGATTGCCAAGTACCAGTCCAGGTTTTTCTGGGCAGGCGAGGGGGACAAGCAGAAGTACCATATGGTGAGCTGGCCTGACATTTGCAAACCTAAGGACCAGGGAGGTCTGGGGATCCTGTCTTCTCGGCGCATGAACATTGCTCTCCTGGCCCGTCGGCTCTGGCGTATCGCCAACGAGGAGGGCGGCCTCTGGCTCACCATCATCCGAAATAAGTACCTTCGGGGCCAACCTCTAGCTTTCTACCAGCGCTCGGGTGGATCCCAGTTCTGGCAGGCGGTGATCCAGCTTCTACCCGTGCTCCGTATTGGCACGTCCATCTCTATGGGCTCCGGGTCCTCGACCCTGTTTTGGTTCGACGCTAGCTAGGGGACTCCCCCCTGGCCGCCCGCTTCCCGGGCCTATTTACCATTGTGGCTGACCCTCGGATCTCCGTCGAGACGGCCCTTATTGACCTAGGGCGTCTCGCCTTCCGGCGCCCCTTTGGCCCCCTTGAGGTGGACGAGTGGGACTTCCTTCTCCAGGACATCGCTCTCATGCTGATGGACGTTGAGGGCGCCCCTGACTCCATTTCTTGGCGTCTGGAGCCCTCCGGCCGCTTCTCCACGAAATCTCTATACGTGGCCATTGCTCCTTCGTTGGCCCCTGAGCCCTTTAGCCTGATCTGGGACATCCGCCTTCTCCTCAAGATCAGGATTTTCCTGTGGCAGTGGATCCGGGGATGCCTCCCCTCTAGGGTTGAAGTCCGCAAGAGCAATGGCCCAGGGGACGGGATGTGTCCCTTGTGCGGCACGGTGGAGGACTCGAACCACATCTTCTTTTCCTGTTCCACAGCCCAGTTCCTGTGGTCCTGCTTCCGTGAGACGGTCGGCGGACAGTGGTGCAACACCAACTTCCCCGACCTTCTGGCTGAGATCCACGCCTCCCCCCCCTCGCTACCGCCATATTAGATGGCTGTGCATTGGGGTCCTCGCCTGGATGCTTTGGAACATTCGCAACAAGCTTGTTATTCAGAAAGTGCCTCTTCGACGTGCGACTGACGCGATCTTCAAAATGTGTGGCTATTTGCAGCTCTGGCGGCCGCTTAGCCGCCCCCAGGACCGGGACGTCATCAACACCCTCCTCGCCGACCTTCAATCGATGGCCTTCCGCGTGGCACCTCCGCCGGAGCCTGATTAGGCTTGCTGCACGTGTTGCGGTGTCAGTGTGTGTTCTTTGTTTCTAGGGCTTGTTGAGCTGTGCCCTCAGCACTAACCCTCTTGCTACTTATTTGTATGTGAGACTTGTGTGTGTGTGTGTTAACCTTGTTGGATATTCGGCTCGGGTGGTTTGCTTTATATATAAAGCGGGGCGAAAGCCTTTTTTGGTAACTAGATTTCCACACGAAAAAGGTGTATATCACTAACCTTGGTGCCCCGCTGCCTCCAATCATCAGTGCTGCTTCCTGTCTTCATTACTTCAATGAAGGAAGAATCAAGTAATCTTACTTCTACAAGACACAACTTGTTCCAGAAGTCAAACATTGGCCGACAGTAATCATCTGCAGTTTCACATATCCACAATCTTTGCCTAGTTCGTGTGATGGCAACATAAAGTTGCTTCAGCTCTGAACAGAGAAGACAGTGCTTGTTTCTGTCGAATTCCGGATGAGAGATCTCCTCAGGTGATGATAAAATATTTTTGTTTTTCATATAGCCATAGACAACTCTCCATTTGTTTCTTAAAGGCGATGAACTGAAAATATTGTACAACAGCACATCCTACACAATATTTTTCCAAAAGAAGTGTTTGAAACAACCCATTCTGCAGATAAAAGAATTTGCAAAATGAACACAAATGGAGTGAGCGCGTAGGCCCATACCTGGAATTCAAGACCTTTACATTCAACAATAGTCAAAACAAGGGCCTGTTTACCAACAAGATCAACAATTTGTTTTTTGGTAGCATCATCACGAACCAATATGACTTGCTCAGCACCAAACCCATGCAGGTTACCATCTTTACTTTTGTTTTCTCCAAATATATTCACAATTGCATTTTTATCGTTAACAGTCTCCAGCAGCACAGGAGGTTCTCCATATACAAGTCCAGTCTCTGGATTAAGCTTGTCAACACTTGATGGGAAAAAGAAGAACAAAAGGTCAATGATACTTTGGGCCATACGAAGAATCCCGGAATGTGTGCGAAATTTTTGAGTAAGTTGAAACATATCAGAGAGATGGCATTGTTTTCCATGTTTATTTCCTTGATTACATGCTTCACTTTCTGAGAGGAATGTGGTATAAAAAAGTGAGCGAATATCTTCAAATCTGAAATCAACCCCCCTTGCTATAGTCTGTGCAGTATCACCGGCAAAATGGAAGCCCTCCTCGAAATTCCTGCAGACATACTTAAGAAGTGCTATTTGTGTCATGGTTAGATCCTGCACCTCATCCACGTAAACAAAATCAACCATGTCGCCATTGTAGCCCTCTGAAACTAGACTTTTGTGAAGGCTATTCACAAAATCAGACAAATCAAATTCTCTGGCAGTGCACTTCATGCTCTCATAATCAAGGGAAATATCATAAATCCTATCTCTCTTCTCACTGTTCAAGGATGAAAATCTTTTATCTGAGAGCATCACATAATCTGATCTTTCAAGTTTTCCTGTACTAGGCCTGCTTGCTTGATATCCGCCCTTTATATGAGAAATTATTTCAGTAAAGACAGTGGACGCATCAAGTTTCTTGGTCAGGTCTGCATTAAAATGAGGCCAGTAGGAAGCAGCAAATTTCTCATAAGTAACTTCCTTCAGTTCAATCAAAGTTTGCAATGCACGGGATTTTGAATAGCCCCTCTCAGTGCTAGACCTCAGTTCACCATAAAAAATATCAAAAAATGATGTCTGGCATGTCCCATCAAGCATCATCAAGAACTTGCGATATGTTATAGCAAGGGGATAGTGCTCACAAGGTAGATCACAAAAATTGTCTGGAATTTCTGTAGATTGCTCCATATCATCAATGATGTCATGCATATCGGTGCTAGGCTGGTCAGGGGCATCACCAGAGACAAATCTGTAAAGGGTAATGTAACTTGAAATTAATATGAGAAGAACAGTGACAAAGAACCAGCTTGCAGTGTATAGTTCCAAAAAAGATGCATTGCAAGTAGATAAAATACATTAAACCTTTTGAAAGAACATGGGAAAGGGGCATTTTTTGACAACAAGACAAAGGAGCATTTAAAGAGTGGTGAAAGAGCACATTTCTACTGGTACAGAAAAGAGCACATTTCTTTGCTCCACTTTCAAATGGATAAATGAAAATAATTTTCCGAACTAGAAACGCATGTAAAAACAGTCACATGGAGCTCCAGATCCAACGGATTTACCTTTTAAGTCTGCAAATTTGATTCTTTACAGCCGAACATAACTTTGGGCTTACAGTGATAAAGACTTGTTTTACAAAACTTTCTTCCTTTGTGTCATTCAGTGTGATAATATTTTTTTCACAAGCCCCAAGTAAACCAACTTCGTCCAAATTAAGCCCTCGGGATGCAGTCAATGACATTTGCTCTATTTGAAGTAGTTTCATTGTCAATACGGTGGTTTTCCCAGTTCCTGACCTCCCAAGTATGAAACTAGTCTGAGGGAATCGGATTATCACATCCTCTTCGTCAGTCAGTTCGAAGGGAATATCAATTTCAGACCCATCAGTAGCTGTCAGCAAATGTTTTGCCACTCCAGATGATAAAGAGTAAAATTTCATCAACAAGAAGCTTTCACTAACTTTCAAATTCTCCAGAAGACATGATGTATCCATGCGATCATGATCTTCCTGGGCATCAACTATGGAGTCCTTATAGCGAATAATATTATGCTCAACATCCCAAATCGCAGGAACTTCCAGTTTCCTGTTATCCACAAAAAAAATGGATGGGAGAAATAAGAAGGATATCAACATTTTGATCATCTGCAAGCATGAATATTTTTACTAGCAGTTCATTTGGAAGGACCAAAAGTTAGAACAAAAATAAAAAAGATCTTGCACTACTACTTGGGTAAAACCAAGAAAGAATAAACAAAACATACCCATCGGTCTGCACTCTTCGGCAGTGATCCAGGTAATCATCTGTGTACATGGAAAACATGTTTTCGAGACGTTGAACAGTTCTTGCAACATGCTTGTGGGGTAGTAGGTCCCAAATTCTTATTATCTGGAAAACCCTTCTTTCTTTTTTCTCCATATCAATATTCCAAATAAGATAAAAATCCCTGACTTTGTATACTTTTGCAAGCTGGAAAGTATCACATATATCAATGTTCTTAAATGTTGTCCTCCAACCACCACCAAGTTTAACAAGTTTCTGCAGTACTTCCCTCTTGAGCTGCGGTGATTTTAGTCCGATGAAAGATTTTCTAAATCCGTCGCTAAGAACAACCTGTCAAATTGGGGAAATACATAACACAGAACTTGAGTAGACATGCATTCAAGAAAAATCAAAAGATTTTTTTTAATAAGTAGGTAATTCACCAGATGGTATGTACTGTATATGAATTTAAGCCTAGCATTATCATGTGGGGCCATCATTACTAACATAGCAGCAAGCCATGGGAGGAGGGGACATCTTCAGCTAAGACTTGCAGGTATGCCAAGTTATCCAAATTCACTTTCTTCTCGAGTTAGTTCACTTGTTTCCAAAGACATAAGGTAGTTACTCTTTGTTAAGAGAAGATTGGAATTAAGGCATCTTTGATTCATAGAAATTTAAGAACACAGGAACAGGAAGAATTTGAGTGTCATGCCTTGTTGATTCCAACAAGATAGAATCACGAGAAAATGATTCAAAGAATGTTTGATGCACCATAGGGATGGAAACTTTCCAATGAAATGTAGTGCAAAAGAAACCCTAGGGAAAATGCCTACAGATTGTAATCCTAGTATCCTATAAATAAAAAACACACACATAGAAAAAATTCAATATGAATACAATCCTCCAAAATTCCTATGAAAATCCTTTGAATCAAAGAGGCCCTGATTTTATTAGCTCCACCCTCATATAATGGAACTTGGCACATGATATTTGGCTCTATTTTTTTATATATGGAAAAAGGCATTTCATCTCAGCTTTATGTTGATACAGCTTAAACAAGAAATGACCAAGAAAAGGAATTTAATCCCCACCATGGCCTAGGCATTTTACAACCTTACACTGCCTCGACCACACATGACTCATGATTACAACGTCATCGAGGCCGCGCTCCCTTGGATTTTTACAATGCCTCGACCACACATAACCCATGATTACCCTGTCCCTTAGCTCATGACAAGGGTACAAAGTAAAATAAGGAACTTTCGTAACAGAAACAATGTTTAACTGACAACGACACCCACAGAATCTGGTTTTGTGCTTACGTGGCACCACACAATCTGGTTTTGTGCTGACGCAGGGCCAAACTACCTGGTGCTTGGGCGGCACGGTCAGGTCTGTCACTCACTCCAGCCAGGCCAACATGCCATGGCAAAAGCTGTTGATGTGACATATTACTTGGCTAAAACCACTTACCTAGGGACAAAAACTGCAGCAAACATAGTTGAAGGGACTGGAAGTAGAATCTGGCAACAGTTGAAGAACTACAAGTACGCTTTATTCAGGTATACAAAATCATAATAGTGTGACATAGCATTGCACAAAATAGCACATGTTATGGTGTAACTGTAAAGGAACCACATAATTGACAAAGCATGCTGCAAAATCTTGAGCACAAACCTCTCAATACCCAATTACAGATCCCGGAAAGTATGAGACATATCTAGGTAGTTCATGACCACACACGAAAAGCACAAACTCCACAACATATCAATTCAACACTAAAGTCACTCCCTAAAAAAAAATCAACACTAAAGCCCCTGACAATAAACGTCAACTCACCAAATATATAAACATCATATATGTAATTTGAATTTCAGGAAATTAAGTGAAGAGCACATAAATAAAAGAACCAATAAAAGGAACTTGTGAAAACATGGTTTAAGTTAAACTCACTAAGCATCACTTTTGTGCTTACCTTCCATCTAGTATTGCTGAAAATTGCTGAATCAGCATTGAGAAGATCGTCAAGTTCATCAAGTTCTTGCTTTATGTGCAATATCAATTTGCACATGGTTGCGTCATTATTGGCAGTAATAATGCAGTTACGGCTTCTCGCATCATGAACAAGGTTTTTCCAGACAGTCCCACTTTTATATAATGTAGTAGCATTCCCAACAATCCAAAGGCAGTGCCTACATCAAATAAAGCAACCACCTGATTTATATATACTAGTAATACATACAATAAACAATAACAAACCAAAGAATTGGTGTGCACCTTGCTCTAGTAAGAGCAACATTTGTTCTTCGGTTATCAGCAAGAAATCCAAGACCTCCTCTCTCATTGGACCTGACAGTTGATAGTATGATTATATCGTCCTCTTCGCCTTGGAAACCATCAATGGACTTGACCCTCACATGAAATCCATCACATGTATCGTATTTGTTGCCGAGTCTATCTTTAATTACACCAACTTGACAGCTATACGGAGAGACCACACCGACACTGAGCCCTTGGCCTGACCCTTTCCAGGCTACACAAAAGAATAAGCTGGTATGTTACTGATCTTTAGGAATCAATCTTTTCGCTAAACTAGTGAGGAAATTTCTAAAGCAAGCTTAAATTGGTTCTGTATAAGCCAACTTGACCTGACACTATCTACTTCCACTATCTAAGTCCATGTCTATCAGCCACTTAATTTCATACAGAAAATCAGATTATGAACTAGCAGAGTGCTCAAGGCAGGATGATACAGTTAAAGGAAGGATAGGTTCAGCATAGACATACATTTGAAGATGTTTTCGATAAGATACAAAACAACAGCAACTTCAGCCATGTTTCTCCAACTGTTTTCAGTGCCATCTTTGTCTTCCCTTCCATCAGTGACACTTATAAAAGTGTAGCTGCCAAAAGGGAGGCTTGTGTAATCCTTATTATAGGAAGGAGACAAGACATTTGGACCATCTAAAACCTTCCTCTCATAAAACTGAGCAATTGGAAATGAGCTGATACAAGTATCCATTCGGTACTGTATATTCAGCAAATGCTTTTCGAAATTCAGCATAACCAATCTCTCAAAAAGACTTGTTCCGAATCCAGCTTCTTTGCATATCTAGAGGTAAACAATGAAATACAAAATTAATAGTATAAAAAAAATCAACAGAAACGGAGTTAAAGTTAGGACGTAGCCTTCAGAAATTCATATGAAAAAATAGTATAAGCATTTTAGCACAGAAGCTTATGTTGCGGATACATGCACCAGTGACTAAGAAATAAAATTATATGACACAGAAAGGGTAAGACAAAACCTTACCTGGCTTTTAACCAACGAAAAAAATAGCACGCTATTTCGCCGTTATAGCGCGGTTATAGCATATTCAGAAGGGAGACGTTATGTTTTGGCAAAATCGGCCGCTACGGCGCTAATCGCGTAATTAGCGCTACGCACGCTATAACATTGTAGCGTTTCACGTTTTAACGTGCTGACCATGCAAAACTCAAACAACCACAGCCCAGCAGGCTTGTGTAACAAGAGTAACTTGTGTTAATGCATGGATCAGACGATTTTATTTGCACCATGCTTTAGTTGCTTATAAATACTTTATTTCTAGATATATTTGATTTCTTTTCTTGCAAACGCTATTTTAAAATATAGCACGCTATTAGCGCGCTATAACTTGTGTAGCATTTGGAGAAGGGCCTCGCTATATTTTGTAGCGCGCTATTTTTTTCGTTGCTTTTAACCATTGCATTCAGCTGGCAGTCATCTCCTAGCAAAACAACATGTTTCAACTGATGCAGACGTAGTGGGATCACCAATTCACATTCTCGCACTTGTGCAGCCTCATCGACAATTAACACATCGAGGGGTTCAATCTTCATATGATGCAATCGGTAAGAACTAGAGGTAGTACAGAAAAGAAGCACAGCATTACGCATGCAGTAGCGCTGGACCCAGTTTTTGCCTACTCCAATAGGTAAATTAAGCGAGTGTTGAAGATCCTTCAGCAATTTAAGGCATGTGGACCTTATTCCATCCAGTTCCTTCTCAGTAAAAGATATAGGCTGCACACAAACTGAGTTGTCACTTGAGAGACAACTTTTTAAGCTCTTGCCGGTTAAATCAACACCACACAGAAGGGCGTCAAATTTTTCTAGCATATTGAACAATGTGGATATATTGCTGATATTATCATGGGAAAAGCACCTTCCAGGGAGGTGAATCAACAATTTATTTATACAACTTCTAAGAGCTATTGCTGTCACACTGAATTGCTCCTTTAGGAAGTCCAGATTGCACACAGGATCACTACTTCCATCATCCTTTTTTTTTTTGAAGCTACTTCCATCATCCTGAAGAACCCTATCATACTGAGAACCACAGTCTTCAAAAAAAGATATCATTGAAGCTAGTTTGCAGCTCCATCCAGACGACGATGAAAAGCACCCAACAAGTTCACTCACACGAAAATCCAAGAAAACTTCCTGAAGATCTCCGGTTATGTCCATTTTATACTTGTTCCCAAATAGCAAGACATCTCCAAGGGAAAAGGGTAGACCATTTTCGTCAACGTTTGTGTTGAATTCCTTCAAGTTTTGAAGGAAACATGTGCAAACCCCAATTACAGCAACATTTGTGGGAGCACATGTTGCATTTCATAGAAGCCAAAGCCCACAGTAAAGCACTAACAGTGTGGGTCTTTCCAGTACCTGGTGGACCCTGTATAAGCTTCATGAGGTTCATATGCCTACATCTTACAGCTGAGATGACAGATTCAATAGCATCCATTTGCGATCTATTAAGATTCATCGGTAACAGTTGCTCTGTGAAACAAGCCAAATGTTCGCCATCATGTTTAGCACAGATATGACAGGCATCACCACCCTAGAAAAGAGACAACAAAGAAGACCTCACAAAAGTTAGATATTCATGGTAAAAAAAAAAGTAAGTAAAACTAAAAGGCAACTATGCATGTACTATTACCAAATTTGTGGGGGCTAAGAGAGACTCGATCATTGTGAAATTGTTATTCATGTGCTTGTCAAAGCTCAATGCTTTCCATATCCACATATTTGTTATGATATTACCAAGAAAAATTGCATATATGAGTTTCTGTAAGTCTTCTTCCAAACCAATATCTTTTGCGACCTTAATTTTGAAACGCTTCTGGCACTCATCATCATCATCCATACAAACATCAGTAACCATTGCCAAGTAATACGTCACGCCATAGCGGTTGAAGTCCTCCGCAGCTTCAGGTTTCATGCTAGACAAAATAAATACGTCGCCATTCCTTATGGTATGAGCCTCCGTAGAATAAGCAGCCCCATAATCCCAAAAGTCCACATCCATATAGTACACTTCCGGTTTATCCGTTACCTCCATAGAGAGTATTTTCGAAGAGGGTCCTTCCATGATGAGTTCAAGGCATGAGCACAGATGTGACCTTGTCTCTTCAATCAAAGGTGCGCGATACGATTTGAGATACTGATCAAGTGACGTGAAGCTGCAAGGAATAGCCTCAACCTACATAAAAATAGTAAATGGGAATGCGATTAAAGATAGCAAAAATCTAGAATGTGGCAGCATGATTTATGCGGGTATGCTAGCAGATCAACTATGTGGTCAAATTTCATCTTCTACGAAACCGAGCAAGCAAACACAGTGCTGAGGTTCTTGGCAACCATGACATGTTTCTAGCAAATTCAGAATAAATTAATACAACTAAATGACATCATAATATTAATTACAGAGCTAACATCCCCTGACAGTCTTGTAGAACTTGGTATCTCATATATAGTGAGGTATCTACAGTATTCTGAAATGCCGCTATATCATTGGAAAGAAAATTTGGTGTATCATTTGTGTCAACATATCTATCTGTGGTTTTAACTTTCAGTGAGATTTCGATGAATTTCACTGAATTTCATTAAGTTCAGCAGTCACTGAAATATTTACCTTTCGGCCAAAAAAAATCAGTACTACATGCGAATTCAAATATTTTTCAAAAATAATTTCAAAAAATTCAAATATTTAACTGACTTCAAGTGAACATTTGGGCCTTTTGGCCGAAACGCAAACCGAAATCACTAAAGTTCGGTGATTTCGGTTGGTGCCAAAATTTTTCTTAAACTGAAAGTGAAAACCTTTTCCATCATTAGTATTCCGAATTAAATATGGTAAATTAGCTCGCTCGGATGAATCACGGGCACACATACTTCCCATTCCAAATCCTAGCAAAATCTTGGCCACACCCAGCGGTCCAGATGACCAACTCGGACCGCCCAACAAGCAGTGAAACGACGATTCACCACAAGCGACCCATCAAATCATCAGGGAAACCTAAGCATGGCCGCTGGACGCAGCTCGCACGCACGCACGCATAAAATTCACTGTGGTTTTAACTATCGGTGAGATTTCGATGAAATTCACTGAATTTCATTAAGTTCAGCAGTCACTGAAATATTTACCTTTTGGCCAAAAAAAATCAGCAATTTCAGTACTACATGTGAATTCAAATATTTTCAAAAATAATTTCAAAAAATTCAAATATTAAACTGACTTCAAGTGAACATTTCAGCCTTTTGGCCGAAACGCAAACCGAAATCATAGAATTTCGGTGATTTCGGTTGGTACCGAAATTTTTCTGAAACTGAAAGCAAAAACCTTTTCCATCATTAGTATTCCGAATCATATATGGTAAATTAGCTCGCTCGGCTGAATCACAGGAACACATACTTCCCATTCCAAACCCTAGCAAAATCTTGGCCCCACCCAGCGGTCCAGATGACCAACTCGGACCGCCCAACGAGCAGTGAAACGACGATTCACCACAAGCGACCCATCGATCAATCATCAGGGAAACCTAAGCATGGCCGCTGGACGCAGCTCGCGCGCACGCACAAAAAAGACAGAAGAAAAAACAACAGAAAAAGGAAGTTCAGGTTGGCAACCGCTCGCACGAATCATCCGGCAGCGGCTAGGCGCCGCGTATTGAGGGAGAGGGACAGATTGAGCACCTGCTGTCGGTGTACTAAGTATTGGGCCATTAGTACCTCGTACTTGTGCACGGGCAATTGTAGCCATACTCGCGGCAAGGCTTGTCGGGGAACAGTTCGAGGTTGACTCAGGCCATCAGGGAAATTCTCAAGTCAAAGATGTGAGGATCAGCAGATAAGAAGAGCTGGAATCCGAAGGCCAACTTCCCCGGCAAGATCTTGCCGGGGTGGCCTGCAGCGGCAAGGTTCGGCGCCCGGCAAAGTCCGGCGCCCGGCAAGGCTTGGCGCCCGGCAAGATTTTGTTGATGTGCCGCCACTCTGGCATAGCAACAAGCCCGACATTCTGGGTCCTTCTTTAGATGCGTGGCAACGCACCAGTGGAGGAGAGCTTAAGCGGTGCTGATGGGATGGCCCCTTTTTCCATCCCCAAGAAAGTGAGGACACCTAAACAGACACCTCACGGTGCATTAAATGCGTTCGTCCTAACCCGTCAGGGGTTAGGTATGATGACCCTGTAGCTATTTTACACCTCAATTTATGTACATTTTGCCACTGTGGTGACCCCTTTGTGGTATAAAAGGAGGCCCAGGGCAACTGCTACAGGAGAGGAGGATCTTCTGGCCCATTCTGCATGTGTAGCTACTCTTTGAACGTACTGTTCACTGCAAGCGCTCCTGGAGCCTGGGCTCAAGAACATCAACAATAAAACGAGGCAGGAGTAGGGTTTTACGCTGATCAGCGGCCCGAACCTGGGTAAAAATCTCCCCGCGTCGATCGTTGGTTCTGCTCTTTACGCATACCTCTCCCCCCGCCGAATCGTAAAGGGGCCCTTTGGGATCCCATAGGTGTCGCACGCCGACACCTGCCCTCGGTAGAGGTCGTCGTTGATGATGTCCTGGATCGACCAGGAGAGCACGATGTCGCCCAAATCCATTTCCCCAACGTCGTCGCGCGCGCCCGGCCCTGGCATCGCGCCGGGGGCCCGCTCACGCGCCTTGCCCCTTTCCCCTCACGCACGAGCAGCGGAGCAGGCGGACGGCAGCCGCGATGAAGGGGGTCACGGGGGTGAGCAGCGCGGCATGGCGCTGGCTGGAGCCCCGCTCACGCGCTTGAGGAGGTCGAGCAGCCGGAGGGAGCAAGCGGCGATGGAGACTGGCGAGGAAGGGGGGCTTTGAGGGCGAGGAGTAGCTAAGAGGTTGCAAGCCTTCGACTCGAAGCGTCCGCCGGTGTGCTTGTGAATTGTGATCGATAGCAGCAGGGGGTGGTTAACGGCGATCTTTCGCTTCTGCGGGAGGATCGAGGCGGAGGTTTTTGCTGTGCGTACAATGAATAGTGAGTACGATTTTCGTACGACATGATCTCACTCGTCCATCCAATTGATCGAACGTCGTACGTGTAGCAGTTCTCTTTCTGCAGCCTTTTTGGTCTTGGGGTTTGGACCTTTTTGTACTCATTTCTTCGCCGGCCCAAGTTGGACTTGAACCACACACATGAGCAAGCACGGGAAAACGTCGGCTGGGCAGCGGCAGTGCCTGATCGCCTCCCCCACCGTCGGATCCAAAGTTACTCATACTGTGAAATTTAGAATGACTGATTCTAAGGGCATGTACAATGGTTTTATTTTAGAAATGCCATGTAGGATAAATGATGAAGTGGAGGAGAAAAAAATCGTAAGAAAAGACTTGTCTTCTTTTTTTTTTAAACTTCGGTCGCTTTATTGGATAAAAGAACTGTTACATCGTCCACCAAACCTTTTACGATGAAAACCAGCGGTTCATCGACCCACAGCGAAGGGGCTGACCTCGCTAGCCTAGCTAATTCGTGAGAAACAGAGTTTGCCTCTGTGGGGCAATGGACAAAAGAAACCGAAGTATAGCCTATAATAAGGACCAAACAATCCAAATAGATCGCCGCTGCGCTGCGCCTGAAGCCGTAAAGCCTCCGTTATTCATAGTATTGATCACCTCCAGGCAGTCCGACTCGACCACAAGCTTGCTTATCTCCAGCTGTTGCGCCAATAGCAGGCCATGTCGTAGTGCATACGCTTCCGCCGTCCCTGCATCCGCAACATGCTCCAGCTTTTCATTTGACGCCGCGACGAAGCCACCCTTATGGTCACGTAGAACAGTACCTACAGCACCCTGGAGAGAGTGTGCGCTGAAGGCTGCATCTACATTTAACTTCACAAAGCCCTCAAGTGGCTTTCTCCAACCATCTCTCCTCAGTTCTGAACTCTTCTTCATGGCCTTCAAATAGTTTGCTGTTAGCGTCGCGATCGACAATGCTGACCGAGCCGGGGCCTGCACGTCCTCCCCATGGACATGTTGTCGTCGTTCCCACCATATGTACCAGATGCCCACAAGGATCAGAGCTTGGGCAGAAGCATCTGATATCAGACTATCACGTGCAGGAACACATAAAATATAGTCCAGAGCCGCCGATCCCGCCCTATCTGTCGAAGACGCCTCTTCTATGAACTTGTCCAGCTTCAGACACCTCCAAATTTCAGCTGCTCTTGGACAAGTAAAAAGTGAGTGCATGATGTCCTCACATCCACCAGCACACATAGGACAACTGTCCGCCGTGTCAAGCACACATAGGACAACTGTCCGCCGTGTCAATATGATGATTCGCCAGGACCCCATAGAATGGTATGAAGCCGTGTAGTACCTTCCACGCGTGGATCTTGATCTTCGCTGGAACTTGAGAACTCCAAAGCTTTGCCCAGACAGGATATCGTTGAGATGGCTGTCCCTCTGTTCGTTCATACCAGCGAGCAAATTGGTGTTCCCATTCGACATAGTAAGCTGATCTTACCGAAAAAAAATATGGTTCTTTATAAATCTCCAAGCCACAAAGTCTTCCATCATTCCATTCCGTGCCAGCGGGATTGACAAAATTCTATGCGCATCCACCGGCCAGAACACAACATTTATCAGCTCGTGGTCCCACAGACCGGTGACAGGATCAATCAGTTCAGAAACTTTTGACAAAAGAGCCGCTCCTCGTGGTGTAATGACACATCCATTAGCACTAGATTGAATCCACGGATCAGACCAAATGTTCACTTGCGAGCCATCCCCTATGTGCCATATTGCACCTCTCCTGAACGTGTTAATCCCAGCGCAAATACTCTGCCACGTATACGAGCTCCCACTCTTCAATTTAGCGTCTAATAACTTTCCATCCGGATAATATTTGGCCCTCAAAATCTGTGCACATAGGGAGTCGGGGTTTTCAAGCAACCTCCATACTTGTTTGGCAAGTAGAGCAAGATTAAAGCTGTGCAAATCCCTGAACCTCAGTCCTCCTCTATCCTTAGGCACACATAGTTTCCACCATGCCGCCCAGTGTATACGCTTGTGGTTGTCATCATCACCCCACCAGTACTTCGACATTGCATCCGTCATCCCTTTGCAAATTTTCTTCGGAATTTTGAACACAGACATCGCAAATACTGGCATAGCTTGAGCGACAGCCTTAATAAGCGTCTCTCTTCCTCCAGTGGAAAGCAACTTCTCCTTCCATCCAATAACCAATTGATTTACTCTATCGATGAGGTACTCAAAGGAGTCACTCCTGTCAATTCCTACCATAGCTGGTAAACCCAGGTATTTATCATTAAGAGCTTCAGTGTCAATATTTAAGTGCTGGCATATCACAACTTTCTCCTGAACTGGAGTGTTTGAACTGAAGTAAATGCTAGACTTTGCATCACTAACCAATTGACCCGAGCTCGCACAATAGTCATCGAGCACCCTTCGAAGGCACGCCGCATTGGGACCATCCGCTTTCACTAGGATCAAGGAATCATCAGCGAAAAGCAGGTGGGAAACAAGAGATGATCTCTTAGCACAGTATGTCTCACCATGTTTTTAGGAATAGCTAGTTATTGAAGATAAGGCTAAGAGATGACCCATTTTACACATATTTTTTTATCATCTCTAAATTACATGCAAGACTTAAGATAAAACTATCTTATCAACCATGGTACATGCCCTTAGAGCATCTCTAGCGGATCCTGTACAATCCGAGAACTCAAAGGTCCGGCAGAACAGATCCGCTATAGTTTATACTGCAAGTTAAAAACCAGTTCGTGCTACAAAGTTCATCAACACAACCGGAGTTCAAATACATAGCTAAACATAGAACAAACTACATATTAAACCTAGGGGATGTGTCACACCCTAGATTTGTTTTTCCAAATCTGATATGTCTAAAATTCCACAGTGAATTAATTTTTTTCCAACAAAACCCTTGCTTGATCCCTAGTTAGCTAACATTGCCTAAGATTTGCTTGATGACTAACTATTTGCTTTGTTTGATCACCCAGAGGGTCAAAGGCCATATGCCAACATCTGAAACCCTAATTTGAAGTTTGGAGAAAAAAATGAACCCTAAAGAATTTAGGGAATAATTTTGAATTCCAAAATAGGGTGACAAATTAAATTATTTATTTGGGCATGACAGTATTCTTAATAAGTCCCAGCTAATAATTAAGCCCCTGATAAATTTCCCCAAAATGGTTGAAATGGATTGATGTTGGAATCCAATCAAAAATCAAAAGGGAAATTATGTAAAGAGGCTTTGCATTTATTTCGATGGGAATATATATCACCATAAGTCCTAAAAATGTTTGATGTTTTGTCAATCTTTCAAAATGGATTCAGAGCATATTTGGCTTTAAAACCAAACTGAAATTCAAAAGGGAATTGAAAACAGAAGAAAAAAATATAAGGTGGCAGAATTTATTTGCTGAAAAGGGGCAAATAAAATGTTCGCCAGATCAAGAATATTTCATTCGGAATTTAGAGCTAGTTCACTTTTGGGAGAAAATTCAAACTCTAAATAGTTTAAAATTTACATAGATGATAGGAAAAAAAAAAGGCCCAGGCGAGCCAGGCCACGATCCAACTAGCCAGCCGCAGCCCAGTACAGTCGTGCGCCCTCTCCCTCCCTCTCTCTCATTGATGTGTTGGCCCACCGATCTGCTTCTTCCCGCAACCGCCGCTGACCACGCGGACGACCTCGCTACGATCTCGCGAATGCCCGCGCCGCACGTTCACATGTTCGCGCAGCCACCGTGCATCCCCGAGCTCGTGGTCGTGTCCTATAAACCCCATGGCCATGCTCTAACTTTTTCCCAACGCTGTGACGCACTTCGCCGCTAGACTGCCGCTATGGAGACCCCCCGAGCTCCGCCTCTAACCTTGTTCTCTCCGGTGGAATTCCAGCGAGCACAGGCCACCACTCGGCAAGCCATAGCCACCACTAGCCTCACCAATGTCGTGCGCATCTCGTGGACAACACCCGCCTGAGCAGCGCTTCCCGGAACACCAAAACCCACGGAGGCCGAAGCTCACCGCCGCGCCATCCTCCGTTTCGGTGAACTCTATAAGCACCCTAACCCCTGACCTTGTCCATCATCATCGTTTCGCTCGCGCGCATCCACTGATCCAAGGCCGCATCCAAATGTGCCCATTTTTTAGAAGCTCGTCCATGCCCGAGGTCAACCATCGCCGTAGTTTTCTCCGGCGAGCCCCAAGCCATTTTGTGCACCTCGATAATGACCATGACCACCAGAAGACTCCCCGCGTCCACGTGAACCTCGTCGTCCACCCTGTTTCCGCCGTCGACCATTGGAGCACCAAATCCGAGGACCCTAAGGCTATCGCCGCCGCGTACGCATTTTCCGTCGGACCTCCGGTAACCTAGCTAGTGAGCACACCCCCTCCCCCCGATCTATTTTGCACCGTTGGATTTCAATCCAATGCACCACGTTTAGATCGCTTAAACAAACGGGTATCGACGAATCAAAGCACGCCACCTGTCCCAACCTTATCCAGTATATTATCCAAAAAAAACTGTTTAATTGAATTAAATGGCAGTTTTATATAAAACCCCCTAGAACTTCAAACTATCATAACTTTTGTTCTGTAAATCCAAATTTAGTGAAAATTTTTGCAAATTAAACCTTATGAAATGTACTTTCACCTACACTAATAAAATTTAGAATTTGGATAGTTTAAAATTTAAATTCAAACAAAATAATTTTAAACTTATATAGGGCATAACTTGCAATTTATAAATCCAATTTAATTTAAATAATTATTTTTTTGCAAAAAAAAAGAGAATTATAGTTTAAACCTAAAAATTTGACTTTAGTAATCATTTGGAATTATGGCAGACTTTAGGAAGAAAACCCTAACAATTGTTTTGGATTTTTATTGACTTTAGTGAAGTAGTAAACTAATTTGGATTTAGTTCAGACTTAATTAAGGCTGGGGTATAATTTGAAACTTAGTGAATGACTTGGATTTATAATTAAATTTTGTCCAAACTTTAATAAAACTTGAAATAAACTATAGAATCATTTCCATTATGCTTGACTCTAGGAATTGAAACTTAATTTAAATTTAATTAAAACTTATGATACTTAAACAATTTAGTTCTACCTAGTTCAAATTGTTTTGCAACCTAGCCAAGCCTAGAAGAGTCAACATGGACTTGGTTATCCATTGTTCATAGACCATGACTCTAGTTGCAAGATTCCTTTGGATTGAGTCTGGCAACCACAATTTGACATCACATACTCATTATGTGATGAACCCTTTCAAATTGAAACTTGCGTGTGAACCCTTATGTCACATGTATTCCAAGTGACAACCACTTTGTTGTTTTCCTGAACTCTTACGAGTTAACACATGATCTCACAACACAAGGACACTGGCACCATGCACTGTACTTGTTGCACGTTTGATTTGTATTGTATGGTTGTTTCTGATTGCTCTTTACTCACGTTAGATTGTATGGAGAGCGAAGAGTAACTTGATGAAGATTGTGAGTTCGTGTTAGGAATATGCGCTAGAGGCAATAATATTGTATTATTATTTTTCATATTTATAATTAAGAGTTTATATTCTATGCTATAATTGCTATGATCCTGGAATATGCGATTCGGTGGAAAACTCATATGCATGTGTGAAATGATAAACGGTAAAATCTGATGCTAGTCTCGCCTCTAAGACTAGCTCAAGTGTTGCTAGTGATCATGTTTTCCGGATCATAGAATATCATTAAGTGTAATGATAGTCCTAAAACAATTTTGAGAATATGACGTTAGAAGAACGATAATATTGAATTGACCCAAACTTGCTTGCTATACTTTGAGATGCAATCATCACAAGTTAATCGTTATAACATGAAGAGTTAATATATGCTTTAGTTCCTTAGACCATGAAAGTATCATAGTCACTTCCTATCTTACGATGGACTTTGGGGTTGCTCAAACATCATCTGTAACATGGTGATCATAACAAAAACTTACAGATTTATTGAAAAGTTTGACAAGGGACTAGATAACTTGAGAGTGAGATTTGCTTCGTCAACGATGGAGAGGTTAAGACCGATATGGGTCGACCCAGGCGAGGAGGGTTTTAAAACAAAAAAATGATTGTATCCCCTGTACAACGGGAGAAAGGCCATCGTTAAGGGCCGATTTTTAAGGGATCAGACGGTTTTCAATTTTGCAGACGGACTGCCTAATTCTGATTAATCTCTTTCTTCCACGTAGATAAAGATCTCACGTGGCGTATGTTGCAGACGGCTGAGTAGCAGATATCAACGTACATGCCTTCAGCCAGTGTCGTTAATAGCAGGAACAGATCTATGATCCTTATGATAAACTGAGACACGTATTACTATGCAGAAAAAAGGAGCAGGGCACGCAGAAGTCGTATGCAGCTGCGTCGGCTCTAGGCAGGCCGCATACTGCCCTCCACTCTTGTTCTTGGCAAATCACATCACAGATATAGGGAGAAGAACAATTGAATAATTTTAATTTATATCGTCAACTCAACACTCAAGGATGTGAAAGGCACCCATCAATCGATTATAGAGCATAGATGAATTATTTTTATTATTATGCTTCTAACATAGCTGCATCGTAAAGGCAGCCATGCTTTGTGGGCGCAAGCAGGTGGCCACGGAATGATCCGGCTGGCTGTAGCTGTATGATGGAAACACGTACGCAGGAAACGTTGGAGGAGCCAACACAAATAGATCAGAGAGGCTCGTTGTTCAGCCACCGCTGAGCCATGGCAAAACATTGTTTAGGCTGGTGTCGTATTGCTGTATGGCCACCACCCTGCGACCGCACGATAATAAAGAAATCATGATTCCTCTATACAATCCCAATATGTACATGTAAAGTGAGAGAGCGCCACAATTTGGGAGCTTGGTATGTCAAAATTCAAAAAAAGACATTTGACAGCTTCATCTAAAAAATACTCCCTCCGTTAACTTTATACTAAATCAGCGACACTTTTTTTAGGACCAAGGGAGTATTTGTTACTTCCTCCGTCCTAAAGTTGAAACACTTATTTTGGACGGAGGGAGTACATGTGTATATATTGATATTTTCTATGTGACTATAATTTTTTTACTAAACAATACGATGAATTTTAGGCTGCATAAAAAAATGTGGCTCAAAATAGCTAAAGAGGAACCCCATTCTTTTTTTTTTTGCGGGAAACTTTGGGCAGCTTTATTCAACATAAAAAACCCCGGCATTATCTGCCATGAGGCTAGTTACAAGGAAACTAGGAGTGATATCTAGCCAACAATCTGTAACCTCCATAGTGCTAGCTTGCTTTGCACTGACCTATGAACATGTTGAACTAAAAACGAAGAGAAACTAGAAGCGTGCTCCCCAATTTCGGTTAAGATAGGCGCCACCACAGCTCGATGAACATGGCGCGAGTTCCAGAGATCAACTATCTCCATACAATCTGTCTCCATGACAACTTTATCATAGCCTCGAAGCTTTGCAAAAATGACTCCGTCACGAACAGCAAGTACTTCAGCAATAAGCGGGTCTGTAATACCTGTATACGGCTTGCACCAGGCAGCTTTCAGAGCAGTAGATGATCTAGCCACCCCTCCAATTCCAGCTCGACGCGCTTCCATGGCAATACTTCCGTCAGTATTGATTTTTATCCACCCCTCATCAGGTGGACGCCATCCATACCCCGGCAAGGTGCGAGCATGCTCCCTTGGCAGATCAAAATGCCAAATGTTCCCGAATATGCTTCATCGACTGAACCGGGTCGAGGTCTCCTTTTTCATGTGTAATATTATTCCTGGAGGTCCATATCGACCACATAATCGATACCATCTTCGCCCTATCAGCTTCTGAAAACATAGGATCACACAGAATATCCTTAAGCCATGTAAGGGGATGTAAATTTGGGCGTTTAACATCCAACCAATCCGGCGCGGCTTCCCAAAACCTCCTGGCATGGGTACAGTTCAGCAAGGCATGCATCAGATTTTCCTCCTCACTGAGACAGATTTTGCACTTGCTGCTTGTTGAGATATGTCGGTACCTCAATGTACTTTCAACAGGGAGAATCCCTCTCATTACTCGCCACCAAAATACACGTACTTTGGGCAAAACTTTAAGCTTCCAGAGCCGAGACCATAACTGCTTCTCTGTCTTTGAGGTTTCCGTGATCGTCCCTTCTTCTAGAGCTCTCTGCTCATTCTGAATCATTAGAGATCGATACACTGGCTTTACAGTATAATTCCCGGTCTTCTCGAAAGCCCAAGCCATGAAATCATCACCCCCCCCCCCCCCCCCCCCCCCCCCCCCCCCCCCCTCTTCTAAGAGGAATATTAAGAATTGCGTCGGCATCGGGGGGTATAAAATGTTAGAATATAATTTGGGTTTAAAGATAGAGCTAAGGAGTAGAGATCAAATAGGTTTAAATCATGTATAACTTGTCTTGCACTTCAAGCTCTACCCCTCGTGTATTCTATATATACCCCATATGAGGGTCAAATCAATACAACAACAATTCTAGGGATTCAATAATTTCTACATGGTATTAGAGCGGTTTGTCCAACGACGCCGATCCTAGGTCCTTCCACCACTTCCGCAGCTCGCCGTCCCCGGGGAGATTAATCTCCTCTCCCCGGGGGCGCGGCACCCGATCAATCAAAGAGATCGATTTTCTAGTTTAGATTAGATCAATTTCGAAATTTCCTCTAGTAGATTGCTTTTTAGCCACCAAATAATCCTTTTGATCCTCAAACATACGGTGCAATCGCAGCAGCGCTGACGTCGCAGAAACGCGATCCGATAGAGTCGTCCTCCCGCCCAACATCGTCTTCAAGCTTCAGTAGATCCGGCACCGGAAGGCGTCCATGAGTGCGCGACTGACGCGCCACGTACCACGGGCGGCCGGCGACTCTAGGGCGATCCAGAGGAGCAGCGCACGAAGGGCCCAAGCGTCCCGGTGGAGCTGCGCCACGAGCCCACGACATCGACTCCAACGCGAGATCGCGAGTGATCTGCCCGATACACGGAGGTCTCCTCCCGGTGCACACGCAACATCAGCAAGCCAAGAGCATCCCACGTCCATGTGTTAATCCATGCACATGATGGATGTGGTCTGATGGATTTTAGCCAGGTTCACGCACACGACCGGCTCCAAAAGACCACGAGCAGATGCGTCACGAAGCACCAGATGCCGGCAACTCCGCGACGCGGCAGATCAATCTACTTCGACTCGAGCAACTCCATGCATGACGCTATACCGATACGGTCGGGACGACGACACACACGCACGGGCTCTGCATCGACCATCCGCCCGCCGGACCAGCAATTCCAAGCGGGACGCTACGTTCACGTTCAGACTCCCTGCCTCGACAACCCTCCATCACCACGTCCGCTCTACATCAACATGCGGATGCGAGCGTCATGCGAGGAGCAGCGCAGGCTGGCCGAACGAGCCGGCAAATAGGAGACAAGCGCATCATCTACGCGTCCTGCACAGACGCCGGACGGGAGCAACGCAGGTCAGCCATCTGCATCATCCGTCTTCACCGAGCGAACCAGCCGTGCATCGATCACGGGAGGGTGAACGTCCGCACGCATCCACGTGCGTGTTTGCATGAGTTATTCTGCATCAAGCCACCGATCTACCCACAGCCGTCCTATGACTCCCGCTACGACTGAGGGGGAATGTTAGAATATAATTTGGGTTTAAACATAGAGCTAAGGAGTAGAGATCGAATAGGTTTAAACCAGGTATAACTTGTCTTGCACTCCAAGCTCTACCCCTCGTGTATTCTATATATACCCCATATGAGGGTCAAATCAATACAACAACAATTCTAGGAATTCAATAATTTCTACATAAAAGACTCTTATAATTTCAGAATTCCATGTCCGGTTCTCCATATCAATGATATCAGACACTGTATTAATCTGGGCTTGCAACAGGTGACATCGTTATGGTATTTGGAATCCACTTGTCCGTCCAAATATTAATAGTCGTACCATTACCGATACGTTTGATCAATCCAGAGTTCAACGCTTTCCTCCCATGGATTATAGCTCGCCAAGTAGCCGAGGAATGTTTAGGTATAGAAGCTTGCATAAAATCACATGAAGGATAATATTTGCCTTTCAGAACACGTGAACATAGTGAGTTGGGGTCCGCGATCAATTTCCACCCGTGCTTGCCTAGGAGAGCAGTGTTAAACATCTCCAGGTCCCTGAACCCCATTCACTTTTGGTTGTGCTAGTGCATCCCAGGCCAGCCAATGCAAAGATCGCCGATCCAGGGAGCTACTCCACCAGTACTTGGCCATGTACGATACCAGACTTTTGCACACTTTCTTAGTAAACTTGAAACACGACATACTGAAGGTTGGAATTGCCATAGCAATAGCTTTCATTGGCCGCCCCCCGCTAGGGCGGCTCGGGCGGAACCCTACCCCCACCGCCGCCAGGCTCCCAACCCCTCCCTCCCCTCCCCTCCGCCGCCGTTGGAGGAGGTCGCCGGGCAAAGCCCCGGGCGGCTGACGGCGGCGGCGGAGGCCCCCTTCCCTCCCACGTTCCTTTGGGTGAGGCGGGTCACCCGGGGCGCAGGGGCCCTCCTCCCCGATCTGAGCCGTCACGGCGGCGCGGCCGATCTGAGTCCGCCGACGGCGCAGTGGCGGCGTGGTGATGGGAGGAGGCGGCGGAGCTGCGGGCTTCGTGGAAGATCTGGTGGTGCCGGCTGCTCGGTGGGCGTGCTTGGTCATCGCGGCGGAGGTCGCTGTGGCCGGCAGCTTGGCCGGTCGACGGCGGCGGAACATGGCCGGTGGCAGCGGCGAGGTTCTGTCTGGATCCCGGGGCGGCGGCCCTGGACGGTGGCGGCTGGTGAAGCTAGGGCTTCCCGCGGCGGCATGGCGTGGTGCAGTCCCTGTCCAAGGCGGATCTGTGACGGCGATCTGCTATGGATTGGTTCAGATCAGAGACAGTGACGAGTGCGCGGGATCCTTCTCGGCGGCTCTCGCGGCTTGGCGAGGCGGGGTGGGAGCCCTCCTCCTAGGCTCCAGTGGTGGCACACTCAGGCAGTGGCCGGTGCGCCAGGACTCCCACGGTGGCACTGTTGTTGCGGTTGGTCGCCGGATCTAGGCGGCTGGATCTGGGGCTTTGAAGGCGGTCGAGACGGTGCACAGGTTGTTGGGTGGATTTCTTGGGACGGATCCAGGTGTAAACCTGGTCTTCGGTCGATAGCCGGAGCCGGTGATGACGATGCCCTTATCATCGTTTCCTTCATGAAGGCATCATCGAGGTGAAGCTCCCAACTCCACTCAATACCTCCGGGGGAAACCCTAGATCAGCTGATCGGATGTTGGCGGCAATCATGTGTCGTTACCCCCTTGGGGGCGGCATTCTTGGAGGTGCACTCGGCTTCGCGGGACCAGCGGACGGCATCTTTGGTGGAGCGGTGCTTCATCCTACACAATGATGGCGACGGATCTCGACGGCGTGGCGCAGTGCAGATTCGGAGTTCGATGTGCGAGGATGGACTCGCGCAGGAGGACGATGTTGTCTGGCGTCGTGGTGGCGTCGATGGCAGAGAGACCTGGCACGGTAGATGCAACAGTACAGCTCTGAAGATGGATTGGTGGCAGGTGGCTGCGGCGGCCTCATACCCGGCAGGCGTCCTGGTTGAGGAGTGCGCCGGACTGGTAGGTGCCCCATACCCGGCAGGCGTCCTGGTTGGGACCTCAGGTCTTAGATGTTTAGGTTTGGCTGTGATGTCTGTTTGGTATTAGGCCCAGGCTATCAGCGCCCCTTCATCAATTGAATAGGTGTAGCGACGTTTGTTGCTTAGACGGTGGCTTTAGTCTTACTGTTGTATGACTTTGTAAGGTCTTGTGAGAATAATTAATAAAGTGGCCACATGCATCGCCCAGATGCAGAGGCCGGGGGTCATCCTCCTTTTCTAAAAAAAAAAAAAAAGCAATAGCTTTCAAGCGCACCTCTCTTCCTGCACAAGAAATCATCCTCTCTGACCCACCTTGGAGTTTGCTTCGGATTCGTTCCCCAATGTGATCCTACCCACAGCCGTAGGTAGACCAAGGTACCGCTCAGAAAACGCTTCGACATTGATATTCAGAATTTGTTTCAACTCATGTCGAAGTGGATCTGAGGTGTTGGGGCTGAAGTAAATGGAGCTCTTTTCCTTATTCACAGTTTGCCCTGAGCATTCTTCATATATTCATAAGATCTCATTCAGTCGATGCCCACTTTGAGTCCTAGCCTGCATGAAAATCAGGCTATCGTCTGTGAACAATAAGTGATTTATCCAAGGCGAACGTATACTCACCCGGATACCTTTGTCCACATATGCTCCACCATACATATTCAGTAGTGATGTAAAACCTTCCGCACATAACAAGAATAGGTACGGCGATACCGGATCACCTTGCCGCAGACCACACGACGGGGTGAAGAAAGGCAGCAGCTCGCCGTTGACACGCACCGCAAATTGCACAGAATTCACGCATTTTAGTATCAGCCGGACAAACTCTGCCCCAAAACCAAGCCTCAACATGATTGCCTCGAGGTAGTGCCATTCAACTTTATCATACACCTTCATCATGTCAAGCTTCACTGCACACACCGCATTGCCTCCTTTCTTTCTCCTCTTCATTGCATGCACACTCTCATGAGCAATTAACACATTGTCAGTGATCCGACGTCCAGGGACAAATGCACTCTGTTCTTCCCCTATAACTTCATTCAGACATCTCCGTATCCGATTTGCAATAGCTTTTGATGCGATCTTGTACAGAACCGGACATAAAGATATCGGACGATACTGTGAAATCTTCTGAGGGAATCTCACTTTGGGAATCAAAGTAATGGAAGTGTCATTTAAACCCAGTGGTAATTCTCCTCTGTTTAAAAAGTCAAGCACAGCCAGGACAATGTCATCTTTCAGAATTTTCCAATGTCTCTGATAGAAACCCGCTGTAAACCCATCAACTCCCGGTGCTTTCGATGGAGCCATCTGAAACAGAGCTTGCCTAACCTCATCTTCTGTATATGGCTTCTGCAGCTCAGTATTCATCTCCTCCGTAACCCGGGGCGGTACTACCTGCAGCAATTCATCCATCTGCTGAAAACCTCTAGACGTATACAATGATTGATAGAAAGCCTGAACTTCCGCCCGACCCTCATCTAAATCTGCACAAACAGAACCATCAGACCGTTGAAGTCCTTCAATCTTATTCATGCGCTTTCGCTGGGTGGCTTGGGCACGAAAATAACCCGTATTTCTGTCTCCCTCGCGAGGCCATGACACACGGGATCTCTGACGAATCCATATCTCCTCTTGTTTTAGGGCAAGCCGTAATTGTTTGGTGATTGCTTTTTCCTCTTCCGTCGGCCCCTTCCCAACTGAAACTGACCTCAATCGCGCAAGTTTTTCCCTGAGCTGGCGTACTTTGCGCGTGAGAGAGCCGAACTCCCTTGCCCCCCACACTACCAGATTGCCCAGTAGCGCAGTGAGAGCATGAGTTATCCCCTGGAGACCCTGTCGACCAGCACCTCTTTGCCAATTATCAATTATCATTTTATCATAGTCGACATGCGTTTGCTAGACATCTTCATACCTAAACTGTTTAGGTCCACGATTTCCCCCTGTACTCAAACGCTCCCGGATATCAGCAAACACAAAACTGTGATCCGACTCCGTAGCTACAATATGTCGAACTTTTATATGTTCAAACATGTCCATAAAGGCCGTGTTTCCAAAAGCCCTGTCAAGGCGGGCTTTGACATTTGATCCTCCAGCCTGCCTATTATCCCATGTATATGCCGTTCCAGCCCAACCTAGGTTGACTAGAGCACAATCATCCATCACTTCACGGAATTCTCGCATCTGCCACTCCGGGCGTGGGGTTCGTGAAAAATGTTCCACTCCCAACAAAGTTTCATTAAAGTCACCGATACACATCCAAGCCTCATGCTGGATTGCATAAAAAGTTCTCATGAACCTCCAACAATGATGTCTATCTTTAGTCCTTGGAGCTCCATAGAAGCCCATCACCCGCCATTTCCTTGCATCATCACCTTTCCTCCGCACCATAATATCAATATGGCCGGTACTGTAATTCATTAGCTCAACATCAAAATCATCGGACCAGAACATCCCAATTCCACCACTAAGACCCACACTGTTAACTGCAAAACATCCCTCGAAACCCAGGGAATTCCGAAGATTCTCCACTCTTACCGCTGCTATCTTTGTCTCCATAACGAATAGGAGACCAGGACCTTCTTGCTTCACAATACTGCGAAGCTCTCGGACTGCCCCGGGGTTCCCAAGCCCCCGGCAGTTCCAGCTTAAGCAACTCATTTGCTCGGGTAGGGCTGACTGCAGCCGCTGCCGAACTTTCTGAACTTGTGGGAGTTGGCTTCTTCTTTTTTGGTTCACGAACTTCCCCCTCTCCATGTTCTGGACTCTTGTCTGCACCTGCCTCGCCCTCTTGGGCCTCTGATACATCACTCTCCTTATGTGCAGTATCCATCAGAAGAGGGAGCTCAACCTTACGGTAAACTTGTTTCGGGCCATGAGGAACCCCCTTTCGCTTGTTCTGATTTGCTCGCGCCTTGACTGGGGAGTTCACCTCAGCTCCAATATCCGCAGCCGACGTCGAGTTGCGGGCATCGGTTCTACTATGTTGAGTACCCTGCTGATCCTTTGACGTGCTATCACTCGATGTAGTCCTGCGACACTCATCAGCTCGCAAACCTTTCCCAAACGGCAGATCACCATCTTCATCTCTTATTCCTGGCGTTAGGTCCGAATGGCCTAAACGTCCACACGAAAAGCAAAAATGAGGAACGTTTTCATATTCAATATCATACCTATTCGTACACTGCCTCCTCTTTGATTCAATCCATATCCATCTCCTCAAGGGACTTTCAACATCTACTGAAACTCTAGCCCTTAGGTATCCGGCCACATGATCAAACTGCACAAACCTTGCCTTCTTATCAATCTGCTCAGCTATCGCCTTACCCCACTTGTTATCCCTCAGATGAAAAGGGAGATTCAAAACTCTTGCCCACATCTAAATTCTATCAAACCGTAACTCAGACGGCTTCATACATTCATCAAATTCTGAAAGTATCACATCATTCTTACTAACATGCCATGGGGATCCCTCCCATAGCCGATCTCTGTCTCGCTTTGAAGCAAACTCAGCCACAAACGTACTATCCACCACCGATCGGAAAAACAGACCTTTAGGGTTGCCCCATGCCGGCCGAAGGGCGTTCGAGATGGTTTGGATATGAACAATATTCCGGTGAAGAACCTTTCCAGCCAACATCCACTTCTCTTGCGCCCCCTCTTCCCGATCATCCAGCACCAACGGCGTAGCCTCCTCCGCCGAGATCTCCAGTTTTCCCAAGGCCTCCGCTAACCTTGCCCTAGCCGCCTCAGGCGACAAGGGCACATGCTCTTTGCTCCGATCGGCGGATGAGGCCATCCTCCGATCAATTGTCCACTCGCCCCACCGATCAATTGACGTGCGTCGCCGCGTCCACCCTCAAAACCCTAATCGCCTCCCTAGACTGCTCCAGGTTTTTCCGGGGGGGGGGGGGAATGTGTACTCTCTAATGCTACTAGAGGAACCCCATTCTGATCCACATATTTGTCCTTTTTTGTGTACACCACATCTGGAAAGATACACAGACACATACTACACATCTATATGTACATGCACAAAATTATTTAGACATTTTTTAGGTCTCAAAATAAATTTTAGGTCTCCATGTAGCCTAAGGTTTGTATTATGGACAGAAAGAATGTACGGCAAAGAAGATAATATACCTTTACCGTGGAGAATGTAATATTGTTGGCATATGCAATTGTGAATCTGCATAGAAAAAAAAACATGTTCTCTTGATTAGATAACACTACATACGATTGAAGTTTGGAACCATGATATACATTTGAAAACTTTGTTCACGGGGCTTATGTCACAATTTCTTTGACTAAATTTGTATGCAACAAACTCCCTCCGTCCCATAATATAATAGCGTCTTTCCATAATATAAGAGCGTTTTTTAGTTTTTTAGTAGTGTCAAAGACGCTCTTATATTATGGGACGGAGGGAGTAACTAATATTTTTGTAATGTTCTATGGGCACAAAAGTCATTCTAAAACCCTGTACATCTCATTGTGAGACATAAAAATTGTTTATACTTGGTCTTAAAAAATAAGAAAAGCGAGTAGATGACTAAGTTTGAAGGATAAGAATTTGATGACTTAACCCTCCACTCTGACCATCCACATGCCATGCTCTCCAGTCATCAACAATGGAGAAGTTCAAGGATCTGATCCACTCATATGTTCCCAAAAATGGTACCCCAGGGTCATGGTCTCCGCTGCACCCACAGAGGTCACCATTTTAAGACGTGGAAGAAGATTCAATCAGTATGTATATTAAAAAATCTTCTAGCAAAATAGAAAGGGCCACTTGTATGTGCAAATCAGAAATTGTCCTTTGATATTTTCACCTGAACACAAGCACACGGTAACCCCTGGTGCTGAGATTAAGGTGGTACGGTATGCTGCTTGGGAGGTCTCCCGTATAGGGCAATCCTGTGATGCATCTTACCCACTCGCCAATTGTTCCCTATATGCCATACTTGTGCCGTTAAATTCAGAACCTTGTTTAGACCAATCCATGGTACAATTTTAATTTCAGAGTGTATATTTTGCGGAAGCAGTTGGTATAAGAGTATGATTGTAAAAGGATTCATCTGGTTACCTGCTTTATCCGAAGAGCATCTCTAGTCACGTTTTCATTCACCCAAATGTTAGCTAGGTAGTAACGGTACGACTGCATGTTGGAAAGAGATGTCAGATTATGGAAACAGAGAGATGAAGTACTACAGTATCATATTCAGTAAAATCTTCTATAGGAATTTACACTTCATGTATAAGTATTAGTAATAACTTACAAAACAATTAATAGTAGGATGAGGAGATGGAACATTTTGCTGAATGTGTTCTTCTGACAGAAACCTATTTCTTTCAGCAGCTGCATTCACAGGGTTTGGTATGGTGCGTACACATTTGTCATCCAAGATATGATCGTGGTCGACTTCCGAAAGGAGCTGCAACACAAGGGACCAGTGTGCTTGAATAATTAAATATAGCTAAATATCTAATGTATGGCAGCAAATATTAGTTATTTCAGAGAAAAAACAGTATGTCAGTATGTGAATCATACCTTTTCAATAGTATTTAGAACCCCAGCACATATGTTATTCAGCGGGTTTATATAGTCTCCTTTACAGTTCTCAATTGCAGCCTTTTAAAAACAAAACCGAAACATGATCAATGATTGTAGAACTGCACTTTGCAAAAGGTACGAACGCGGAATTTGATACCTCATATATTTGTCCCGGTATGATTCCAAAGCCATGAGCATATGGTATTCTGGAATTGGAATCAGTATACCTGGAGCCTGTAATAGGGTTGCCAACTAAATAGCCCTATAAACAATTGAATGAACAGAAGAAAAATAGGGAACCGTTATGATTTTTTTCATGTTGCTTGCGCACCTTCTCTCATCCCCATTAATTTATAAAAAAAAACTTTAGTTTGAAGGCTAGGAAATTACTTGCCTTGAGATTAATCACAGGTTGCTTCCTTTGCTCAATTCCTGCAGTAAAGTAAAACAAAATGAAGATATCATTATGAGTTGATCAGTAAGATATGTGGTTATTTCAGTCATAAGCAACTTGAAACATGAACTGGCATGTGACCAGGCTAAAATGCGAAGACCATAGTGATCCATGTGACTGAGTAGAGAAAATAGGAAAACTGCAACATTTAACTTTTGATTCCTCTTAACAACTTGCAAGGATGCCTTTATACACCTTTGTTTTATTTTTGCAAAGGTCCAAAATAAATATCGAAAAGGTTATTATAGATTGCTATCCTTATTTATTTCTAGGATGTGCAGGTATTATATACTCCCTCCATCCCGAATTAGTTGTCTTAGATTTGTCTAGATAGGGATACATTAATTTGGGACAGAGGTAATACTAGTTACCTTCTGAGATATATTGCGCGATAAGCGGAATGATCTTCCCAGCATATGAACTTCCTCCAATGTAAAATGCATTTGAACGATAGCGTGGGTGATCGTCGAACCACTAGGTTAGTATGCACAAGATGGTCAGAAACTACATGAAATTCTGCCAATTCAAACTTAACTAGGAGATAAGTTGTGCCTCTTTTCACCTTGTTCAGAAATGTCACGACTTGCAAGGAAGATGACATGTCCCCAACATCATAGCCTTTTGGATCACGAGCATATGAGAAACCAGAACCGACAGGAGAATCCAAGAAGATGATACTTGCCATCTGACATTGTTAACAAAGACGGAATAATTAAACTTTTGTGTTCACTGCAATCAATAGCGATAAGTAGTTCCCTTGTGGTTTCTTAAAGATTTGTTTTGGCTTTTGCAGGTTCAAATTAAGCCCGCTCTCATACACATTGATGTGTTTCGCCAATTTCTCTAATAAAAATACTAGGAGAAAAGAGACATCCGTGGTGTTATTTTTTTTTATGGAAAACATGCAGGAGAACTACATGTTTATCTATTCAGAGAGGTCAAAAGGATCAGACCATCGGAAGGACGGTCTAGGAACAGGGTACATCTCTGGTGCTATGACTTGTCACTGTGAAAATCTCACCTTCGACCATGAATGCGGATTATAGACCAACTGCGGCAAATGACCATCATAAGGTGCCAGCACAAAATTTACAGGGCCTGTAAAAAGAACCATGACGGATGGTAAGAAAATAACATCTCATCAGCTCTGAATCACTCGACATCGATCTACAGGTGCATATCTAGTAGCGTTTTCTTGTTGAAATCACGATAACTGCAAAGTTGGCATCTAGTCTAGGAGAGTTGGATCACCAGCTTCATCTCAAAATGATGGCCAATTGTGAGCATCGGCCATGGCGAAACTTGAAAGAAAAAAATGTCGCTGCAAACTTTCAAGACCCTTTTTTAGAACAAAGGCTCAAGAAAGGCCCGACTTTGAATTAACAAACCATCAACCGGTCAGGATTGACTTCGAGCGACTAACCAACTTCGAAGGCGAAGCCGCTGAAGCCCGAGCAGCGGGGCCCGCCGGTGAGCCACAGCAGCACAGGGTCCGTGCCGGGGCTCCTCTCCGACTCCACGAAGTAGTAGAAGAGCTCCGTCCCGGTCTTCTCCTCCACGTCCACGTACCTGCATCGCAGTGCGAGCGTACATGGCGGATTCCCCATTAGTTCCAACAGTACCAGGCGGCAACGAAGCTTCGGCTGTGAGCCTCATACCCGGTCTCGAGGTAGAAGGGCAGAGGGCCATGGAATCCTGGCAGGTGGGTGACCACCGCCGACGCGGACGCCGACGCCGAGGGCGAGAGCGGCAGAAGGAGCAGGCCGAGGAGATGCGGCACCATGAGAAGCTCCAACTGCATTTTACTTTCTCTACTCCTGCGTCTGCCTCTACAGCCTAGGCACTCTGCTCTTTGCAAACTCTGCTGCTCGCGGGACAGGATTCGGTTGCATCAAGCCATCAAAGCCCGACCGTTTTGGCAGGCCCGCCGTACCACAAGCTTGTGCACGTACAGGGTCCAAGATGGCTCAGCCTCACCAGTCACCAGACTTCTTGTTCGCGTGTTTCTCTTCTTTGGAAAAGCATTGAAATCGGCCGGCTGGTTTTCGTCGGCGCGTCGATTGCGCGGCACGCTGTTGGATCGCTCCTGCTCCAGGCCTCTAGCAGAGCATAGTCAGGCGACGTGCAAAGTTTTGATATTTTTATTTTCATTTTGTTAGAAGGGAGAGAGGGATTGTTGCGGAATACGATGGATGTATTATTGAGCCTCGAGGACGAGTATATATTGAGTACAAGACTTGGAGGGCAAGAAGCCTCTCCTGGAGATAAGACGGAGACGGATTACAAATCCTAGACTACCAAATACATGTAACCCAAATATATCTCTAACATCCCCCCGCAGTCGTAGCGGTAGCGTCGCAGACAACAGGAGTGTCGCGGACGGTCAGACTGGAGAGAATAGCAGCCGACGGGCTGACATCCCCCGCAGTCGTCGGGGAGCATCGTGGACGGTGTCGCATCGCGGACACGTTGACTGTAGAGGAAGCCGACGAGTTGCTCAAGCGGATGATAACCCTTTGTGCCGATGTCGAGGTAGCCGAGAGCGTAGGGTGGTGTAGCCGTGATCGAGGTAGCCGTGTGAAGAATGCCGTGGTCGATGTCGAGTCGGGGTAGCTGGTGTCGAGGAAAATGCCGTGGAGCCGCGGGTGCAAGGAGGCGCCGAGTTAGCATGGGCGCAGTGATGTCGAAGTAGGGGTGCGCCGGGAGATAGACGGTGTTGACGAAGCGTCGCGCCGGGTTTGCCAAGCCCGGGAACACATCGTGGACGAAGGCACGCATCGGTGTTGCCAGCGCCCGGGCATGCGTAGACGGACGAAGACGAAGTTGACAAAGCGCCGCTCCAGGCTTGCCAGGCCTGGGGACACGTCGTGGACGAAGGCACGCATCGGTGTTGCCAGTACCGGGCATGCGTAGACGAGGGACCTGCACGAGCTATACGCCATGTTGGAGAAGTCGGAGGGGCCAACGGAGAAGAACTCGACGACGATTGCGGCGTTCCACGGCGCGGGGCCGATGTCACCAACGGTGGCCGGAGTAGACGAAGTGATCGAGGTAGATGACGGCGACGCTGGCGACGGGCTTGGACGAAGACGAAGGGGGTGGACGGGCGGCGGCGGCGGCTACGAAGGTAGTGGCGGCAGCGGCCGAAGAAGAGGGGCGGCGACGGCCTGACGGCAGCGGCGGCTAGGTTAGTAGTGCGGCGGCGGTGCTCGAAGTAGGCGAGGAACCCGACAACGTGACGAAGACCGGCGGACAATGGCGTTCCCGCACCAAGGGAGGCAGCGCGGCGCATACCACGAGAGGTCGACGCGCGGGGACGGCGGTGGACCGCGGGCCGCGGCGCTACGGCCCGAAGGGGCGACGCAGCGGCGGCAGCAGGTGGGACGGGGCGACGACGGGAAGACCTCGGGGCGGCAGCGGGCACCGCGGGCCGCGGCGCTACAGCCCGAAGGGGCGGCGCAGTGGCGGAGCGCGGGTCGGTGCAACCACAGGGATGGCCTCGGGGCGACGGCGGGGACCATGTATCGTGGCACTACGGCCCGAAGGGGCGACGCAGCGGCGACGCGTGAGTCGATGCAGCCGCGAGGAGAACCACGGGGCGGCGACGCTACGGCCCGACGGGGCGACGGGGCGGCGGCGCTGCGGCCCGACGGGGCGACGCAGCGGCAGCCCGTTGCTCAATTGGTGGAGGGGCGCGCTGAACTCAGGGACGATCTTCACGGGACCTGCGGAGGCACGCGTAACCGACGGGCCAGGTCGGTCGCATGGCGTAGATGAGGCGGATCGCGGCGACGAGCGGATGTTCAAGCTGATCGCGCGCGAGGTCGGGGACACCGCTCTGTGGAGGCGGGGTGGCGGCGGAGTCCAAGATGAGGCCAACGAGGCACACCATAGGGCCGCCGTGCAGACGCGGCGGAGGCGGGTGGCGATGGACGGCGTGGATCGGCGGGCGGGCCGGTGCGCGAATGGCGGCTGTGATGGGCCGCCGCATCGCGTGAGGCCGCCTTGTTGGGGTGATGCAAGAGTCCGGTCGGAGCAGGGCGGCGACGGCCGGCGCAGGGCGACGGGCGGGCCGACGCGCGGACAGCGGCTGGCCCTGACGGGCCGCCTCGGCACGCGTGGCTGTCGGGTCGGAGTAGAGGCGCGTTGGTGTCGACGGCGGTGGCGGGCGACGCAAACTGATCAAGCATAGATCGGAAAACCAAAAAGAAAACGCCGATCAAAACGATCGGAGAGAGAGAAAAACTTGGAGCAAGGGCTCGGGAAAAAGACTCTTTAGGGCAGCCGGTCAACATGACCAGCGGGCGAACCCTAGGTACGGGCGGCGTGGCCCCCGGCGGCGGTCATGGAGGCCGACCGCCCCAGGGGCGGCGCGCGGGCGGAAGCGTCGAGCGGCGGCTAGGGTTTTGGATCGGTTAGGCTGATACCATGTTAGAAGGGAGAGAGGAATTGTTGCGGAATATGATGGATGTATTATTGAGCCTCGAGGACGAGTATATATTGAGTACAAGACTTGGAGGGTAAGAAGCCTCTTCTGGAGATAAGGCAGGAGACGGATTACAAATTCTAGACTACCAAATACATGTAACCACTAGTGCAGAATCAGTCTTTAGTCCCGGTTTGTAAGGCCAACCGGCACTAAAGAGTGGGGACTAAAACCCCCTTTAGTCCTGGTTCGTCATGGCCCGGGACCAAAGGCTCACCACGTGGCACGAGCCCGCGCCAGAGGCTAGGGGACCTTTAGTCCCAGTTGGTGACACCAACCGGGACTAGAGGTTTAGGGGTTTAGGGTTTTAGGTTTTATGATTTATGGTTTATTTTTCCTTTTCATTTTGAGTTTTCCATTTAATTGTTTTTCATTTCAAACATATTTTACGCTATTGTAGTCGTGTGCAACTGCTACTAAATACTGTACACGTCATGTATAATAGAATTTCTCGTACGACCAATCATATATCATATATAGAATTTCTCGTACGACCATACATACGCATATATATATACAATTTGGTACATACAATTTCTCCTACAATTTTCAGATCATTACACATGCAAGAATTAGGTATAATGGTATTCTCCTTTGAGATCTATGACCTGGTCAAGCAAAAATCCCGTAATTTCCTCTTGAAGTGCTCGTATGCGGTCTGTTGGTAGGAGCTTTTCCCGCATCGCTTGCATTTTTATTAAAAAAGAAGATCAATATGAATATATTAGTTGTGTGTATATATATTAGATCATGATAAAAGGAATTGTGAATTGTGTTTACGTACGTCAAGATTTCTTTCAGTTTTGCTCCTTTCGGTCATAAAGCGAATGTTCTTGCAAACGTAGTATGCACATAAATTATTCCCCGGCGCCTGCCTCATGCACTTTACGAGAATAGAATTCAATCAGATAATAATTAATCAAGCATGATAATGGTATTAAAACTAGAATTAAAGAGATGCACGGACGTAGCTAGTAGTACTGAATTACCTTGGGTCGCACCCATTTCAGATCTTGTTTCCACTCGCCTTTAATCTGTTTGATAAACTTTTGTCAAGCCCTGCCCGCCGGCAAAGAAAATAAATAAAGGAGTTGATATCAGGAAATGAACTAAAGAGGCCGACATAGTGCAATAATGATTGAAATTACTGGTCGACCATCCCCTTCACGATTGAGTATTCATTAGTATCTTTAAATAGTGAGTCCAGTACTTGAACTTTTCCCTCGTCAACTTCAATGATTAACAAGATTCAGTGAAAACTGCATGCGCACACATTTGTATAATTAAGCGGGCATGTGCATAACTCATCAACTACACTTATTAACATCTAGTAAGAAAAACAGAATTGGTAGTACAAGACAGTAACACTCACCCGAAATTGTAAAGAAATAGTATTTCTGGTTGGGTATTTAGTCGCTTCAAAAATTCTAGCAAGCTTCTCTCTGTGTCTTTTCTCGACGTCTCACGTGACCATGTATCTTCATTAATGTTATTTGGGTCAATGAACCCAATGTCATAGCGTCCTTCTCTTTTCATTTCATACATCTTCATTCTGCATAATAGCACAGAAAAGAATATAGTGAGGATAATTACAGGTACTGAACAAGCACAACTAGAGACTTAAATTACAGAAAGAAATCACTTACAGACAATAGCAACTGACGATAGATTTGTCGAGTACGTCTTGATTGAATAACTGAAAAAGTTCTGGAAGTTCAACCCACATATCGTTTTCATGATAGTAATGCTCTTCCTTGACTTTCACCATGAGGGACTCTCGCCCGGTCTTTACTTCTATCAGGTACCACTCATGCAATTCGTACATTCTCGTTGATAGAAGCGGGATCTCCTCAGGCCTGACCATAGGTTGGTCGCGGACATATTTCCATGCTACTTCGTCATCTGTAATCCCGGCGATAGGCTCGATCTCTAGGAGTTGATAAACAGTGACATCGGCCTCTTTAGCCATCCTTCTATGATCGTCGGTTATTACCAGCTGATCAGCGGTACTCACATGTTGTTGTACAGTGAGCGGGGGAATCGATTGCACTGCCTGTTCTCCCAGCTGGGGGACAGTTTTCCCACATTTTTTACCTGCTGCTTGGCTCGAGCTCGAGCTCGACTCCTTCGATTTTTGTGCATGATATGACTTCTTAATAGAGCGCTCATAGTCTGAGTCCCATCTCTTCATAGCCGGTTGAGCATTATCAATAAAGTGTTGTATGACGTGCTCAGGTATTTTCTCCTTTGGCGACGGGGGCGGTTTCGGTGCAATATGGGCATGAACTTCGGCATCCACTACGGCGTTGTTCTCATCAAAATAATTATCACTACTTTTTATAACACAAGTAACATCACAATAATCATCATAAGTAGCAACTTTGTTCTCATCATAGTCAATTGAAACCTCTTCAAAAATAGTGAAATCATCACTAAATAAAGTCATGACCTTTCCAAATCCATTTTCATCAATATTGTAATAAGATTCAACACCCTCCAAAATAGTGGGATCAATACTACCTAGAGTTGACGCTCTTTCAAACCCACTTTCATCAATATAATTATCATTAATAGGAGGCATGCTATCATCATAATAAATATTCTCATCAAAACTTGGGGGACTAAAAATATCATCTTCATCAAACATAGCATCCCCAAGCTTATGGCTTTGCATATCATTAGCATAATCGATATTCAAAGAATTCATACTAACAACATTGCAATCATGCTCATCATTCAAAGATTTAGTGCCAAACATTTATTGCATTCTTCTTCTAACACTTTGGCACAATTTTCCGATCCATCGTTTTCAAGAAAGACATTATAAAGATGAATAATATGTGGCAACCTCAATTCCATTTTTTTTTTGTAATTTTCTTTTATAAACTAAACTAGTGATAAAACAAGAAACTAAAAGATTCGATTGCAAGATCTAAAGATATACCTTCAAGCACTCACCTCCCCAACAATGGCGCCAGAAAAGAGCTTGATGTCTACTACGCAACCTTCTTCCTGTAGACTCGTGTTGGGCCTCCAAGCGCAGAGTTTTGTAGGACAGTAGCAAATTTTCCTCAAGTGGATGACCTAAGGTTTATCAATCCGTGGGAGGCGTAGGATGAAGATGGTCTCTCTCAAAAAACCCTGCAACCAAATAACAAAGAGTCTCCCATGTCCCCAACACACCCAATACAATGGTAAATTGTATAGGTGCACTAGTTCGGCGAAGAGATGGTGATACAAGTGTAATATGGATGGTAGATATAGGTTATTGTAATCTAAAAATATAAAAACAGTAAGGTAGCAAGTAACAAAAGTAAGCAAAAACAGTATTGCAATGCTTGGAAACAAGGCCTAGGGTTCATACTTTCACTAGTGCAAGTTCTCTCAATAATGATAACATAATTGGATCATATGGCAATCCCTCAACGTGCGATAAAGAATCACTCCAAAGTTTCTATCGGAGAACGTAGGACAAAAAACGTGCATCAACCCCTATGCATAGATTACCCCAATGTCACCTCAGGAATACACGAGTTGAGTGCCAAAACATACATCAAGTGAATCAATAGAACATCCCATTGTCACCACAGATATCCCATCGCAAGACATACATCAAGTGTTCTCAAATCCAATACTCAATCCAACATAACGAAACCTCAAAGAGCAAGACTCAATTCATCACAACAAGAGATAGAGAGGGAAGAAACACCATATGATCCAACTATAATAACAAAGCTCGCGGTACATTAAGATCGTGCCAAATCAAGAACACGAGAGAGAGATCAAGCACATAGCTACTGGTACATACCCTCAGCCCCGAGGGTGAACTACTCCCTCCTCGTCATGGAGACCGCCGGGATGATGAAGATGGCCACCGGTGATGGTTTCCCCCTCCAGCAGGGTGCCGGAACGGGCTCCCGATTGGTTTTTCGTGGCTACAGAGGCTTGCGGCGGCGGAACTTCCGATCTAGGTTTCTTTTCGGGGGTTTCTATATTTATAGGAATTTTTGGCATCAGAAACAAGTCAGGGGGGTTCCCGAGGAGTCCACAAGCCAGGGGGCGCGCCCTAGGGGGGGCGCGCCCCCCACCCTTGTGGTTGCCTCGGGACTCTTCTGGCCCAACTCCGATGCTCCGTGGGCTTCTTCTGGTCCATACAAAATCACCGTAAATTTTCAGCTCGTTTGGACTCCGTTTGAAATTCCTTTTCTGTAAAACTCAAAAACAAGGAAAAAAACATAAACTGGCACTAGGCTCTGGGTTAATAAGTTAGTCCCAAAAATAATATAAAATAGCATATAAGTGCATATAAAACATCCAAAACAGATAATATAATAGCATGGAACAATAAAAAATTATAGATACGTTGGAGACATATCAAGCATCCCCAAGCTTAATTCCTGCTCGTCCTCGAGTAGGTAAATGATAAAAACATAATTTTTGATGTGGAATGCTACCTAACATATTTGTCCATGTAATCTTCTCTATTGTGGCAAGAATATTCAGATCCATAAGATTCAAAATAAAAGTTTAATATTGACATAAAAATAATAATACTTCAAGCATACTAATAAAGCAATCATGTCTTCTCAAAATATCATGGCCAAAGAAAGTTATCCCTACAAAATCATATAGTCTGGCTATGCTCCATCTTCATCACACAAAGTATTTCATCATGCACAACCCTGATGACAAGCCAAGCAATTATTTCATACTTCTGATGTTCTCAAACTATTTCAACTTTCACGCAATTCATGAGCGTGAGCCATGGATATAGCACTATAGGTGGAATAGAATATGGTGGTTGTGGAGAAGACAAAAAGAAGGAGATAGTCTCACATCAACTAGACGTATTAACGGGCTATGGAGATGCCCATCAATAGATATCAATGTGAGTGAGTAGGGATTGCCATGCAACGGATGCACTAGAGCTATAAGTGTATGAAAGCTCAAAAGAAACTAAGTGGGTGTGCATCCAACTTGCTTGCTCATGAAGACCTAGGGCAATTTGAGGAAGCCCATCATTGGAATATACAAGCCAAGTTCTATAATGAAAAATTCCCACTAGTATATGAAAGTGACAAAATAGGAGACTCTCTATCATGAAGATCATGGTGCTACTTTGAAGCACAAGTGTGGAAAAAGGATAGTAGCATTGCCCCTTCTCTCTTTTCTCTCATTTTTTTTATTTTGGGCTCTTTGGCCTCTCTATTTTCTTCTTTTTTTTCTTTTTTTTCCTCTCTTTTTTATTTTATTTTATTTTTCGTCTGGAGTCTCATCTTGACTTGTGGGGGAATCATAGTCTCCATCATCCTTTCCTCACATGGGACAATGCTCTAATAATGATGATCATCACACTTTTATTTACTTACAACTCAAAAATTACAACTCGATACTAGAACAAATATATGACTCTATGAATGCCTCCGGCGGTGTACCGGGATGTGCAATGACTCAAGAGTGACATGTATAAAAAATATGAATGGTGGCTTTGCCACAAATACGATGTCAACTACATGATCATGCAAAGCAATATGACAATGATGAAGCGTGTCATAATAAACGGAACGGTGGAAGTTGCATGGCAATATATCTCGGAATGGCTATGGAAATGCCATAATAGGTAGGTATGGTGGCTGTTTTGAGGAAGGTATATGGTGGGTGTAATGCACCGGCGAAAGTTGCGCGGTACTAGAGAGGCTAGCAATGGTGGAAGGGTGAGAGTGCGTATAATCCATGGACTCAACATTAGTCATAAAGAACTCACATACTTATTGCAAAAGTCTATTAGATATCGAAACAAAGTACTACACGCATGCTCCTAGGGGGATAGATTGGTAGGAAAAGACCATCGCTCGTCCCCGACCACCACTCATAAGGAAGACAATCAAAAAATAAATCACGCTCTGACTTCATCACATAACGGTTCACCATACGTGCATGCTACGGGAATCACAAACTTTAACACAAGTATTTCTACCAATCCATAATTACTCACTAGCATGACTCTAATATCACCATCTTTATATCTCAAAACCAATGCAAGGAATCAAACTTCTCATATTATTCAATGCTCTTTATATGAAAGTTTTTATTATATCCCTCTTGGATGCCCATCATATTAGGACTAAATTCATAACCTAAGAAAATTGCCATACTATTTATAAGACTCTCAAAATAATATAAGTGAAGCATGAGAGTTCATCAATTTCTTCAAAATAAAACCACCGCCATGCTCTAAAAAGATATAAGTGAAGCACTAGAGCAACTACCTAGCTCAAAAGATATAAATAAAGCACATAGGGTATTCTAATAAATTCATGATTAATGTGTGTCCCTCTCAAAAGGTGTGTCTAGTAAGGATGATTGTGGCAAACTAAAAAAAGAAAAGACTCATATCATACAAGACGCTCCAAGCAAAACACATATCATGTGGTGAATAAAAATATAGCCTCAAGTAAATTTACCGATGGATTGAAGACGAAAGAGGGGATGCCATCCGGGGCATCTCAAGCTTAGATGCTTGGTTGTCCTTGAATATTACCTGGGGGGTGCCTTGGGCATCCCCAAGCTTAGGCTCTTGCCAGTCCTTATTCCGTAGTCCATCAAATCTTTACCCAAAACTTGAAAACTTCACAACAGAAAACTCGTAAGATCTGTTAGTATAATAAAAAAATCATTCACTTTGGTACTGTCAAGACAAGATTCATAATTTTTATCTCATGATGCCTACTGTACCCTATCATTTCTATAATTTATATTGAGCAATATAAGCCATAAAAACTAGAAAACAAGCAAACTATGCATTGAAAACAGAATCTATCAAAAACAGAACAGTCTGTAAAGATCTGAATTAATCTCATACTTCTGTTACTCCAAAACTTCGTAAAAATTAGGACAACGTATACAATTTGTATATCAATCCTTTGTAAAAAATTCAGAGTTTTTCCACGTTCCAGTGAATTTTAACAATTCTGTTACTGGACGCAAAAATTTCTGTTTTTGCACAGAATCAAGTCAACTATCATCCACACTATCCCAAAGGCTTTACTTGGCACTTTATTCAAAAAAAAGCTATAAAACATGATTAATACAGTAGCTTAATCATGTGAATACACAAAAACAGTAGGGGTAAATATTGGGTTATCTCCCAACAAGCGCTTTTCTTTAATGCCTTTTTAGCTAGGCATAGTGATTTCAATGATGCTCACACAAAAGATAAGAATTGAAACATAACGGGAGCATCATGAAGCATATGACTAGCACATTTAAGTCTAACCCACTTCCTATGCATAGGGATTTTGTGAGCAAATAATTTATGGGAACAAGAATCAACTAGCATAAAAAGGCAAAACAAGCATAACTTCAAGATTTTCAACACATAGAGAGGAAACTTGATATTATTGAGATATGTAAAAGGACGCGGAGTATGTGATCGCGAGCTCACAGGAGCTCAGAATCACGCCCGTCTAGAATTGCTGTGAGATTCGGTGCATTGAATGCCTGAGCCAGTCGGCGGGTCCATGGCCACCGGGGGAAATTACGATATACGCAGCTATACGCATCTGACAGATGGGCCTAGGTTGGAGACCGTCGACGGAGCACGTCTGAGCTGTGCCTCGAGGTTGTAGCCGGCGTCCTGATCCATGGATCAGGTACGGTGCTTCCCGCTAGCGCTGGCAGTGCACGCACTTAATGCAGTAGTTGGGCCGCTCGCTGGGTAAGGGAGTGGAGTTGGATTTGTGTCTTATCCCGGTGGGCGAAGAGGTGGAGATATTGACTGCGGCGATGACGAGTGGGCGGTCCAGCGACCTCGTAGGTGCTCCGGCGACCATGGAGTTCTTACTACAGCCAATAAAGAGGTAGGGATCTGCTCCATGACCCATTCTTCCCAATGGTTTTCGCTCGGATTTTGGGGACTGATCTATATTCTGGCGTTGAAATTTTTGTGTGAAGTAAGTAGAACGCTGCTTGAGGAGGTGAATGATAATAACGGGGAAATGGAGCCCGTGCGGTTCCCAGTCGATGCGCCAGAGAAGGTTCAGGTTGCAGCCCCGGCCACTTCTAGTGCGAACGGCCAGATCTGTCGAGCGGACGCAGCAGCCGCGGACATGGCTCAGGGATCTGAGCACTCAATAGAGCAGTTGGACCCAAAAACACTAGGCTAGACGCAAAGGTACTGAACCTTGACCTATGAATTCCAACAGCATTTCATACTACAATTCACGTGTGTTCGTGTGAGGACTACAAGTAGATACTGATGAAGTGTGGAGGCAATATATAAATAAACGTGGTTTCACTACAAGTTTGGTTGTGGTAATGTAGCACATGTAGCATGTTTTAGGAAGATATCTGAAATTTTGGCCACTGTAATTGCAGAACAAATGACTGTAGCTAAAACCCCACCTGATTGTGTGACTGTTGTGACTGGGTAGGGTGCGTGTAGGTGCTACTGCTCTAGGAAGGCCTCCTTGCCCGGACAGGGTCACGGCGCTGGAGAAGACTGTGAGGGAATTTGCAGAGCATCCATGTGACATAGTGATGGTGCCAAAGATTGGAACAAGTTTCGACACTCTCGGAGAAGCTTATGACTTTTACAATTTGTACTCATGGGAGAAAGAATTTGGAATTCGATATGGAAAGAGCAGGCTCAATGTGAATAGGACAAAGTGTATGCAAGAGATAGTGTGTGGATGCGCGGTACTACTTATGTTACTACAGAATTAGTTTACTAGTTTTCCGATGAGAAAATAATTGAAATGCCTATGACTGATTCTGACTTTTTTGTATGTTTCATCAGGGGAAGCCAATCGTTGAAAATATTCATTCCTGCCGGTGTGAATGCCCAGCCCTCATCAGACTACTGCAGACAAAGGACAATGGATGGTACATAGCGGAGCATCGAGATGGGCACAACCATGCATTGACACAAACATATGGCTAGACAATACATTGGCCGTCACACAAGCATATTGATGTTTACAGCAGGGACCTAGTGAAGGAGCTGCGGCAGAACAATGTCAATTTGGCTAAAGTGTACAACATCATCGGCAGCTTCTTCGGAAAGATGGAGAATGTACCATTCGCTAAAAGAGCATTGCGAAATTTATGTGGCAAGATAAGCTGGGAGCAGTCAGTGTGACGCCCCCGGCTTAATCGTGCACTAACCATACACGCAAATGCACACGATCAAGCCTAAGGACTCACTTGAAGATATCACAACACAACTCTAAAACATAAATAAAGTCATACAAGCTTTATATTACAAGCCATGGGCCTCGAGGGCTCGAATACATAAGCTCGCATACAAGCGTCAGCGGAAGCATCAGATATCTGAGTACAGATATGAAACGGAAACAGATAAGCCTTTAGCAAGGTGAGGCAAAACAAAAGCTACGATAGAAAGGTGCAGGCCTCCTGCCTGGGACCCTCCGAACCTACTCCTGGTCGTCGGCCAGCTCGTAGTAGTAGCCACCCTCGGGGTGGTAGTAGTAGTCGTCTGCGGGGGCAGCTGGCTCCAGGGCTCCGTCGTCTGGTTGCATCAAAAGGGGAAAGAGGAAAAAGAGGAAGCAAAGCAACCGTGAGTACTCATCCGAAGTACTCAGCAAGCAAGGATCTACACTACATATGCAATATTTTCAAAGAGAGGCTGTATATGTGGACTGGGCTGCAGAAATGCCAGAATAGAGAGAAGGCCAGCGGAAAATGCCAATGGTGGGTGACCTCCGTGGAGGTGGTTATTTAAAAAAATCAAAAATCACATTTTGAAGTTTCAAAAATATCTGAAAAAAATCATACATGTTCATATGGATTCATTCTACATGCGTGCAATTTTTTAACATGATATATATTATGGTGAGAGCTACACAAAAAAGACAAAATCACATTTTGAAATTGATGAACATTACAATACTGTTCACTATTAGAAATTCTGGAATTTTGTCTTTTTTGTGTAGCTCTCATCATAATCTATTTCATCGTCAGGTTTTATACACATGTAGAATACATCCATATGAATGTGTATAATTTTTTTCAGATTTTTTTGAAACTCCAAAATGTGATTATCGATTTTTTTTAAATAACCACCTCCATGGAGGTCGCCCGCCAAAAGTCCGCACTCGAAGGCATGGTCCTATCGAAAACTAGCATCTTCAGCGGTCTTGTAGCATTAGAAGAGTGTAGATCAGTACAACATAAAGTAGTAGCAGTAATCAGTATCAACCTCGGCCAGAGATCCTTTCTCGACTCCCTGCGAGAAAGAGATCCCAGAGCCCTAGTATCCATTTCTCATCACAAGTATCCAGTTCTAGTTGTATCGATCGGGATACAACTCCGAGCGTCCGTTACCGAGGATCCAGCTATGCATTGATTAGTTCTTCCCTGCAGGGGTGCACCAACTTACCCACCACGCTCGATTAACTCCGGCCGGACACACTTCTCTGGGTCATGCCCGGCCTCGGCCAAACAATACGCCGCAACCCGACCTAGGCTTATCAGAGAGGTCAGCACGCCGGACTAAACCTATGCGCCCAGGGGCCTGGGCACCTCGCCCTGAGCGCTCCTGCATGTTACGTTCACGGCCGAGAGCAGACCTAGCAGCCTCCAGTACAACGGAGGGTGCTTAACGCGGTCCAACCCGGCGCGTGCTGCTCCTTGCTGACGTCCAGTAAGCTTCGGCTGATGCCATGACGCAGAGTGCCCATAACTGTTCCCACGTGATGGTTAGTGCTATCGGGCCAGAGGCCCACTCGGATCAAATATCCAAACCGTTAGTGAATTAGGAGTGCGCGATAATGAGCAGAGACTCACGATCGATGTGACCCCGTCGCCCCGTCTTGAGGACTTGCGGCAAGGGCTAAGAATGCCCGGCCATGCCTTGTAATTATCTCGCGGGTACTCTCTCTGGTCACCCGACTACACATCAATCGCATCACTTGCTCGCGCAGGTACCCCTCAGGGCCGACCCGACTTTATCATGGTTCATGGTCAAAGTCATAGTAACTATGTGTCCAAACACCAGGGGGAAAACTGAGGAATCACCCTCGACGGATTCCACCTGACGTAGTCGTCAAGGTGAACTTATGAGGAATCACCCTCGAGGTTCACACTTGAGGTGTTGCACGACGGCATCGTTATCGGAAGTGGAGAAAGAGGAATCACCCTTGATGACCACAACCGATGAACTAACCTACAAGGTTAACATCAGAAGTGCTGACGAGGTATCACCCTCGGCACTCGATAGTAACCCGGTAGTGTCGTACAACTAGGGGGGTGATGTGCAGTGCCGAGGCCTGGTCTTCAATCCCGTTGATCGGGTCTTCTGTTAATCCAGCGAGGCAGTTGGGTCAAAATGGGGTCTCTAACGGGTCTCTAACTAGCCTATGCTAAACAGTTTAGGAAAGCAGGTAATGTATCAATAGCAGGTTACAATAAACAGGCTATGCATCAGAATAGGTAAAGCAGTAGCATCAGCAATTCTAATGCAAGCATAAGAGAGAAGAGAATAGGCGATATCGGAATGTTCAAAGGGGGGGTGCTTGCCTGGAAGCTCTTCGGCAAGGGTCTGATCGTCAACTGTGTAGTCATACTCCGGAGCTGCGTCGGCCTCGGGGACTACGTCAGTGTCGGGGTCTACCGAGAGAAAAGAGGGGGAGGAAACAAATAAATTCACAGCAAACATATGCAACACGGAGCATGCTATGCTTAAGGTGCAGTGCAGGGTTGCCTAAAAGTATATCTAAGTCATATTAGTTATTTTAGCTACATATGCACTAGTCATCTACCGGAAACAGGCTAAAAGTTGCGGGTTCACCTCCGTAGAGGGTCCCCACACGGAAACAGATGGCACGGTTGGATTCGTCTCGTCATTCTGAGCAACTTTCATGTACAAAGTTTTTGATCTGAGCTATGGTTTAATTTCTACGAATTTTTAAACATTATAACATTATCTGAAATTCTGGAATTATTTATTTAACAGAAATGGATTATGACATCAGCATTGCATGGGGATGACATCAGCAGTCAACAGACTCGCTGACCAGGTAAAACCTGAACTGTGGGTCCAGTAGGACCCACATGTCAGCCTTTGTTAGATTAACAGTGGATTAAATTAATTAACAAACTAATTAGAGGGGTGGGCCCCAGATGTCAGTGGGTAATTAGGCTAAACTAATTAGCTTTTAATTAAAATGGTTTAATTAGACTAATTATAAATGGGGGCCCACATGTCAGTGGCTGGGGGCTGCCCAGTCAGCACATTGTCAACCCAGTCAACGGGGCCCCCAGGGCCCACTGGTAGTGGCTCTGGGGTGGCCCCAGGCCAGCCACGTCGGCGGCCGGCGGCGGAGTGGCTTCGGCGACCAAAACAACGGCGGCGCCACTCGAAAACTCGCCGGAAAATGCCTACAGGGTGCCATTCGGCGCGCGGCTGGGCTCGTTCCAACGAGTCGAACGTGCCACGTCGGTTGGTGGTGGTGGCGCAGCCGGACTCAGCCGGAAACGGCGCTGGCGATGAGTCGTGGCAGAGACCGAAGCACGAGCTCGTCGGGCTCGGCATTTGAGCGCGCGAGCGGCCAACCTAGCTAGGTACGCGTGATCTACGGCGCCTGAGGAACACGCCAGAGCTGTCGCCGAAGCTTGTAGCGGCTCGGGAGCACGTCAACGGCGACAATGGTGGCGGCCGGAGCACGGTTACGGTGACGGTCGCGCACGGCCTGAAGGCGAGCAGGAAGAGGAGGGAGGAGAGATGGGGCTCACCGAGCGGCTCACACGGAGGCCCTTGGAGGTTTAGGAGCAGCAGGAGTCAATGGAGCTCGCCGGAGTTGTCGCGGTGGCCGTAGATGGGGACGACGGTGATAGCCAGCAGTAGGGCTCCCCGGCTCCAGCAGGCAGCGCCAGGAGACGTGGATGACGACGGCGGAGCGGACGGACAGGGTCGGAAGCTTCGGGGCCGCCGGTGGCCGCGGCAACGACGGAGGACGGCGGCAACCGCACTCGGGCGATGGGGAACGAGGGGGAGGGAGCGAGGGGAGAGGGGAGGAGTGGACGAGGAGGTCCAAGGGGAACGCACTGGCCTCGGCCTTATCCTCCCCGCGTCGGTGGGGCGTCGGTGGCGTCACGCTATCGGCATCTCGCCGGCGCGCGCGCGGCGACCACGGGCGCATCGACACGCAGTGAGAGAGAGAGGGAGATGGGCCGACTCAGGCACTGTGCACTTGGGCCAGTGCACAGTGGCCTTTTTCTTTTTCTCTTTTATTTTTCTGCTTTTTCTTTTTACAGAGAAGGTTGAGTAATATTTTGAACCTCGAAATGAATATGCAAGAATGTGAAACTTGCTCACATTAGTACACTGCAATATCCAACACTGCCACAAAAGTTTGGGCATTTTTGAAGTTCATTTGAATTTAATCAAAAATGAATAGGGCATTTTAGGTGCTGATTTGGCTCTGTTTTAAATGCTCTGGCCCATTTCAAGTTGATGGTTATGTTGTGTTCCTTAACAACATTTGTTTTGGAATATTTACTAGATAGTGAACATTTTTCCAGCAAATTTGGAGCAACTTTATTTTGCACTTTGAGTTTGAATTGATTTCAGAGAGAAATTTGACATGAGGTGTTTAAGCACTATGATGAAGCATTGCAAATGGAGATGACATGGCATGTTTAGCTGAGGAACACAGTGCTTATTACACAGGAGTGTTACAATTCTCCTCCTCTAAAAGAAATTCTCGTCTCGAGAATTCAGGAGGTAGAAGGGAAGAGGTCGGTATATTCTTCCCGAAGATGGTCCTCGCGCTCCCAAGTGGCTTCATCTTCAGTATGATTAGACCACTGCACTTTCAGGAACTTGGTCGTCTTCTGACGAGTCCGACGTTCAGCTTGATCGAGAATGCGGATCGGATGCTCCTTATAAGATAGGTCATCTTGCAATTCGAGCATCTCGTGATCCACTACTCTGTGTGGAGATTCCTTGAAGCAACGGCGAAGTTGCAACACATGGAAAACGTCGTGGATATGAGAGAATTGCGGCGGCAACTCCAATTTATATGCCACCTGTCCACATTTGGCAACAATGCGAAAGGGGCCGATGTAGCGTGGAGCTAGCTTGCCGTTGATTCCGAAACGACGAGTGCCCTTCATGGGAGTGACACGCAGATAAGCTTGATCACCAGGTTGATAAGTCAAACCCCATCGTTTGCGATCATAGTTGCTCTTCTGGCAGTCCTGAGCCGCCTTGAGATTTTCTCGAATGATACGGACTTGTTCTTCGGCCTGTTGGATAATGTATGGACCCACAAGTGATCGTTCCCCAGTTTCTGACCAATTCAGAGGGGTTCGACACTTACGTCCATAAAGTACTTCGAAGGAGGCCATTTTCAAGCTGGCTTGATAGCTGTTGTTATATGAGAATTCCGCATAAGGAAGAGATTCTTCCCACTTCTTGCCGAAAGATATAACACAAGCTCGAAGCATGTCTTCAAGCACTTGATTAACTCGCTCGACTTGGCCTTGGGATTGGGGGTGATAAGCTGAACTCCAGGTAATATGAGTTCCCATAGCCTCTTGGAAACTTTCCTAGAACTTTGAGGTGAAAAGACCGCCACGGTCCGAACTGATCTCCTTCGGAATACCATGGAGCGATACAATTCTGGAGATATACAACTCTGCTAACTGACTAGCAGTGATAGTCTCCTTGACAGGCAGAAAGTGTGCAACCTTAGAGAGTTGGTCGACGATGACAAGAATAGCATCATGACCCTTCTGTGACCTAGGAAGGCCAGTAATGAAATCCATTTGCACTTTATCCCATTTCCATAAAGGAATAGGTAACGGTTGCAGAATTCCAGCAGGCTTCTGACGTTCTGCTTTAACGTGACGGGAAACGTCACATTCAGCAACAAGCATTGGGATTGTATGGAATCATTCATGAAGTACTCACGCACAACAGAAGGAAGTGCAGTAGATGCAACATCACAGTCATCATGACATACAGATCCATACATAAGTTTGGTTACAGACTAGCGTTATAACAGCATGAAGGTAAGCTAATTAACTTAGGCGGCACATAGGCACGCGATGGAGGGATACAACAACGCGGCATAGCAACAAGCTACATCAACGTCGAGGAAAACCTCTGCAACGGGGTAACTGCAAGTGCGGACGACGAATGGCCATCGTAGGAAAATCCTGCGCTCCATGTGCACTCTGATGCAGAATCCGGTCTCGAGCTGGAAAAAGAGGTCCACGTGCAGGTGTGTGACCTCCAACAGCAGGCCAATCAATACCAGCATACATCTGAGTCCTGCGCGGGTAAAGGATGTACTCTAGATGTATCCCTGCATGAACAGCTGGTAGCAACTGCGTCATAGCATCGTAGAGATGTGCTCGAGTGGCAAACAACTCGACGGCAAGAGCCCAAACAGTGCGATTCAGAGCTGAGTGTACTGAATCAGAACCTACGGGTCATAACGACGAGGCTCGTACGGGGCACAGATAGCTGTGTAGTATCTAGTAGCATCTCCAGCAGGGGCATACAGAATGTATCGGAACTCAGAGTCATCCAAGCTAATGCTATGCTGTCCTTAGAGACGTGCAACAGCAGAGTAGGCGGCATCATGGACTGCCATCTCAATCGTCACGCCGATACCATGGAAAAGGTGCAGCTCAGTGTCTGAGTCATCATGCAGATCATAGATACGAACATCAGCATGGTACTGCTCCTGGTTGAACTCGCGGTAATCCTCGTAGACCATGTACTCGGGGTACGAGCGGTAGCCCAGTCTGGTCAGGAGGGTGATCAGGACAGCTGAAAAATCAGGGGCATCACGAGCCCAAGTGCGAAGCACAAGCTGCGTCGCAGGGCGTGGTGGAAACAAACGATCCATATGAAACAGAGGAAATTCAGGATTGTCAAATGACAATGAGAAGTATAATACAACTCGGAGAGAAAGGTTGACCAAAATAATGGAAAGGAAAATGGTTATCAGACTAATCAGATCAATGGTAAGGAAGTAAGCACAGATATCCAGTTCTCCGGGTAGACAAGATTTACGAGATCCTAAGTGTCGGCGTTAGTAAAATCTTTAACCCGAATAGAAGAGAGAACAGGGTCCCAGAGTATAGACAAGGAATAAAAGATCCTAATACCACCCAATTGGCGATGTGGGCCCGTAAGCCACACAGCCAAGTTAGTAAAACAGTTTTGGACGACTAGACTCAACTTCAGCCAAGGAGCTGGAAAGGAGGATTCCTACAGGCAGTCGGCTTTGATACCAACCTGTGACGCCCCCGGCTTAATCGTGCACTAACCATACATGCAAATGCACATAATCAAGCCTAAGGACTCACTTGAAGATATCACAACACAACTCTAAAACATAAATAAAGTCATACAAGCTTTATATTACAAGCAAGGGGCCTCGAGGGCTTGAATACATAAGCTCGCATACAAGCGTCAGCGGAAGCATCAGATATCTGAGTATAGATATGAAACGGAAAAAGATAAGCCTTTAGCAAGGCGAGGCAAAACAAAAGCTACGATCGAAAGGCGCAAGCCTCCTGCCTGGGACCCTCCGAACCTACTCCTGGTCGTTGGCCAGCTCATAGTAGTAGCCACCCTCGGGGTGGTAGTAGTAGTCGTCTGCGGGGGCATCTGGCTCCGGGGCTCCGTCGTCTGGTTGCATCAAAAGGGGAAAGGGGAAAAAGAGGAAGCAAAGCAACCATGAGTACTCATCCAAAGTACTCAGCAAGCAAGGATCTACACTACATATGCAATATTTTCAAAGAGAGGCTGTATATGCGGACTGGACTGCAGAAATGCCAGAATAGAGGGAAAGCCTAGTCCTATCGAAGACTAGCATCTTCAGCGGTCTTGCAGCATTAGAAGAGTGTAGATTAGTACAGCATAAAGTAGTAGCAGTAATTAGTATCAACCTCGGCCAGAGATCCTTTCTCGACTCCCTGCGAGAAAGAGATCCCAGAGCCCTAGTATCCATTTCTCATCACAAGTATCCAGTTCTAGTTGTATCGATCGGGATACAACTCTCAGCGTCCGTTACCGAGGATCCGGCTATGCATAGATTAGTTCTTCCCTGCAGGGGTGCACCAACTTACCCACCATGCTCGATTAACTCCGGCCGGACACACTTTTCTGGGTCATGCCCGGCCTCGGCCAAACGATATGCTACAACCCGACCTAGGCTTATCAGAGAGGTCAGCATGCCGGACTAAACCTAGCTGCCTCCAGTACAATGGAGGGTGCTTAACGCGGTCCAACCCGGCGCGTGCCGCTCCTTGCTGACGTCCAGTAAGCTTCGGCTGATGCCACGGCGCAGAGTGCCCATAACTGTTCCCACGTGATGGTTAGTGCTATCGGGCCAGAGGCCCACTCGGATCAAATATCCAAACCGTTAGTGAATTAGGAGCGCGCGATAACGAGCAAAGACTCACGATCGATGTGACCCCGTCGCCCCGTCTCGAGGACTCTCGGCAAGGGCTAAGAATGCCCGGCCACGCCTCGTAATTATCTCGCGGGTACTCTCTCTGGTCACCTGACTACACATCAATCGCATCACTTGCTCGCGCGGGTACCCCTCAGGGCCGACCCGACTTTATCATGGTTCATGGTCAAAGTCATAGTAACTGTGTGTCCAAACACCAGGGGGAAAACTGAGGAATCACCCTCGACGGATTCCACCTGACGTAGTCGTCAAGGTGAACTTAGGAGGAATCACCCTCGAGGTTCACACTTGAGGTGTTGCACGACGGCGTCGTTATCGGAAGTGGAGAAAGAGGAATCACCCTTGATGACCACAACCGATGAACTAACCTACAAGGTTAACATCAGAAGTGCTGACGAGGTATCACCCTCGGCACTTGATAGTAACCCGGTAGTGTCGTACAACTAGGGGGGTGATCTGCGGTGCCGGGGCCTGGTCTTCAATCCCGTTGATCGGGTCTTTTGATAATCCAGCGGGGCAATTGGGTCAAAATGGGGTCTCTAATGGGTCTCTAACCAGCCTATGCTAAACAGTTTAGGAAAGCAGGTAATGTATCAATAGCAGGTTACAATAAACATGCTATGCATCAGAATAGGTAAAGCAGTAGCAGCAGCAATTCTAATGCAAGCATAAGAGAGAAGAGAATAGGCGATATCGGAATGTTCAAAGGGGGGGTGCTTGCCTGGAAGCTCTGCGGCAAGGGTCTAATCATCAACTATGTAGTCGTACTCCGGAGCTGCGTCGGCCTCGGGGACTACGTCGGTGTCGGGGTCTACCGAGAGAAAAGAGGGGAGGAAACAAATAAATTCACAGCAAACATATGCAACACGGAGCATGCTATGCTTAAGGTGCAGTGCAGGGTTGCCTAAAAGTATATCTAAGTCATATTAGTTATTTTAGGGTTCAAGTTGGAATTATTAACAGGTATATATGCACTATTCATCTACCGGAAATGGGCTAAAAGTTGTGGGTTCACCTCTGTAGAGGGTCCCGACACGGAAACAGATGGCACGGTTGGATTCGTCTCGTCATTCTCAGCAACTTTCATGTACAAAGTTTTTCGATCTGAGCTACGGTTTAATTTCTACGAATTTTTAAAGATTATAACATTTTCTGAAATTCTAGAATTATTTATTTAACAGAAATGGATTATGACATCAGCATTGCGTGGGGATGACATCAGCAATCAACAGACTCGCTGACCAGGTCAAACCTGACCTGTGGGTCCAGTAGGACCCACATGTCAGCCTCTGTTAGCTTAATAGTGGATTAAATTAATTAATAGACTAATTAGAGGGGTGGGCCCCAGATGTCAGTGGGTAATTACGCTAAACTAATTAGTTTTTAATTAAAACAATTTAATTAGACTAATTATAAATGGGGGCCCACATGTAAGTGGCTGGGGGCTGCCCAGTCAGCATGTTGACTGGGTCAACCCAGTCAACAGGGCCCCCAGGGCCCACTGGTAGTGGCTCTGGGGTGGCCCCAGGCCAGCCACGTCGGCAGCCGCTCGGAAACTCGCCGGAAAATGCCTACAGGGCGCCATTCGGCGCGCGGCTGGGCTCGTTCGAATGAGTCGAACGTGCCGTGTCGGTTGGTGGTGGTGGCGCAGCCGGACTCGGCCGGGAACGGCGCCGGCGACGAGTCATGGCGGAGACCGAAGCACAAGCTCGTCGGGCTCGGCATTTGAGCGCGCGAGCGGCCAACCTAACTAGCTACGCGTGATCCACGGCGCCTGAGGAACACGCCAGAGCGGTCAGCCGAGCTTGTAGCGGCTCGGGAGCACGTCAACGGCGACAATGGCGTCGGCCGGAGCACGGTTACGGTGACGGTCGCGCACGGCCCGAAGGCGAGCAGGAAGAGGAGGGAGGAGAGACGGGGCTCACCGAGTGCTCACACGGAGGCCCTTGGAGGTTTAGGAGCAATAGGAGTCGACGGAGCTCGCCGGAGTTGTCGCGGCGGCCGTAGATGGTGACGACGGTGATATCCAGCAGTAGGGCTCCCTGGCTCCAGCAGGCAGCTCCAGGAGACGTGGATGAGGACAGCGGAGCGGACCGACAGGGTCGGAAGCTTCGGGGCCGCCGGTGGCCGCGGCAACGACGGAGGACGGTGGCAACCGTGCTCGGGCGATGGGGAACGAGGGGAAAGGAGCGAGGGGAGAGGGGAGGAGTGGACGAGGAGGTCCAGGGGGAATGCACTGGCCTCGGCCTTTTCCTCCCCGCGTCGGTGGGGCGTCGGTGGCGTCACGCTGTCGGCATCTCGCCGGCGCGCGCGCGGCGACCACGGGCGCATCGACACGCAGTGAGAGAGAGAGGGAGATGGGCCGACTCAGGCACTGTGCACTTGGGCCAGTGCACAGTGGCCTTTTTCTTTTTCTCTTTTATTTTTCTTCTTTTTCTTTTTACAGAGAAGGTTGAGTAATATTTTGAACCTCGAAATGAATATGCAAGAATGTGAAACTTGCTCACATTAGTACATTGCAATATCCAGCACTGCCACAAAAGTTTGGGCATTTTTGAAGTTCATTTGAATTTAATCAAAAATGAATAGGGCATTTTAGGTGCTGATTTGGCTCTGTTTTAAATGCTCTGGCCCATTTCAAGTTGATGGTGATGTTGTGTTCCTTAACAACATTTGTTTTGGAATATTTACTAGATAGTGAACATTTTTCCAGCAAATTTGGAGCAACTTTATTTTGCACTTTGAGTTTGAATTGATTTCGGAGAGAAATTTGACATGAGGTGTTTAAGCACTATGATGAAGCATTGCAAATGGAGATGACATGGCATGTTTTGCTGAGGAACACAGTGCTTATTACACAGGGGTGTTACAGTCAGAAGACGATGTGAGGAAAACAATGGAAGTGTTCCATGATCTGTGCTCAAAGGATCCTCAGTTCACCTATCGAGTTCAGGCGGAGAATCAGCAACCTGATGTGGGCTACCGGTAACAGCAGGCTGCAATACAATTTCTTTGGGGATGTCGTTACATTTGACACAACTTATTGGACCAACCTGTACGACATGCCTTTTGGGTTGTTTGTTGGGGTGAACAATCATTTCCAGAGCATCATACTCGTTGGTGTGCTTGTTCGGCATGAGACAGTGGAAACATTTGAGTGGGCCTTCTCGGAGTTCGTTAGGATAATGGGGGGAAGGTCGCCACAAACAATTCTTACTGGTAAGATATGATTGATTTAGATAAGTTTGATTGTGAACTAGTTTGTTGGAGGATAATTCTGGAAAAAAGAAATGACCATCCTATGAATGAATTGCGGATCAAAATAGGGCGATGGAGGTTGCCATACGGAATGTGATGCCAGGCACGGCTCACCGGTGGTGCAAGTGGCATGTGCTAAAGAAGGCAAAAGAGTCACTTGGCCCATTGTACTCAAAAAAGAGTGATTTCCGACCAGAGTTTCACAAGGTTGTGAACCACATGTTAACCATAGATGAGTTTGAAGATGGCTGGAACTACCTTATAGAGAAATACAACTTGAAAAGCCACGACTACATGACTAATTTGTACGAGATACGACACAAATGGGCAAAACCATACTTTAAGGGAGTATTCTGTGCAAAGATGACTAGTACACAACGAAGCGAGAGCGCAAATCACATGTTAAAGAACTATGTGCCCCCTGGTTGCCCAATGCATATCTTTGTGAGGAAGTGCATGAGTTTAATTTTTGACCGGGAGTCTGAAGAAAATTATGAGAAGAAGCGGACAACAATTGTAAGTGCGGAAGGAAATCGAGATACTTAATTTTCATATTAGTGGTGCTACTGAATTCAAACAGATGAATTGAATGATTACTTACAAATGGTTTGTTTTGCAGGGGAGGCCCCTTATGTAAGCAAATATGGCAACTGAGAGACATGCTGGGAAGATATACACTAGAGCTATGTTTGAGCAGTTAGGCCATATACTATATGAGTGTGGTGCATATCAGGTAGAAGAGATTGAAAAGGGTAAAGAGTATGTCGCAATACATACAGATGCTGCCCGGAGGGAGAAGTGGTGCAGAACTTCATACAAGGTGACGGTGATTGAAGGAGGGGAGAAATTTGACTGCGAGTGCGGGCAGTTCGCCCACATGGGGCTGCTGTGCAGCCATATCTTGAAGGTGATGCACACAGCATGAGTTCACATAGGCTCCTTCTATTGTGTACCCATGGACTGATGATTTAAGTAGGTCAGGGCAGGCTGATATTCTATTGTGAAATGCAGGTGCTCGACTTCATTCGTGTGATAGAAATCCCAAAGAAGCACATTGTGAAGAGGTGGACAAGAGATGCAAGAGATATACTTCCAGCCCACCTGATGCAGTACCAGAGAGACAATGCTCAGGAAAACCCGTTTAGTTTCAGGCATTTCAATATGTACATGCAAGCCATGGAGCTGGTGTGGATGGGAGACTCAAGTGTGGCAGCTTACGAGCGCTTGATGTCACTATTCAAGCACTGTGCAGCCGAGATGAAGCCATTCACAAAGGTCTGAGATGGCCTAGGTTTGGAAGACAGGTTAGCAGGTAGTACTAGGGTGCAGAACATTATACAATCCAGAGGCGATGTATGCGAGGCAGTCGAAGGTACACAAGTTAACATCGGTAATGATGACAGCAATTCAGCTAATGAATCAGCGAATAGGCTAGAAAACCTGCTAGCACCAGCCAAGAGGAAGCAAGTTGGCAGGCCGACAACAAGTAGGGAGAAGGCGCCATATGAAGGTTTAAGTAAGAGATCAAGGTTTTGTGGCATATGCAGGCAGCAAGGACACAAGCGGACAACCTGCCCCGAATGGGGGGATGTACCAAAGCAGCCACGAAAGCCGGCGAGATGCAAAAACTGTGGAGTTGAAGGGCACCGCAGGAACAACTGTCAGAAGGCCGCGGAACTCAGGCTGGGATAATTTTGTCCGACCTATATGCTAGGATAATCAATAAGAAATATTTATCTTTCATTGTACTGGAGTGTTTTTTATCTGTATCGACTAGAATTAAACCCGTTGATGCTTTTCGTGTACGTGTAACTGATATCCGTTCCTTTGCCTGTACTCTATTCTCTGAATTTTCTGAATATGCACTTATCATGTTCAGTATGGCTCTGGTTTGTTGAGAGTAAGATAATTCTTCATGCTGAACTAAAGTTGGTGTTGGGTGAATCTGATTTTGTGCAAACTGAGGTGGAATGCTATTTATGGCTGAATATTAGAGACATGAACTGCTATTGATTTTGTGCTGAAGTTGACTGCTGTTGATTTTGAGCTGTTTGCTGTCTGAATATTTTCTGAAGTTCACTGTTGTGGATTTTGTGCAATCTGATTATGTGATATTAGAGTTGGCTGCTGTAATGCAAATTTGTGACCATGGCACATGTAAGCCAACCAACCTATTTCTGCAGCAAGCATGAGGGACAGAAATAAATGGGGGTGGCAAACTGTTGTTAATGAGCTAAACGGCTCCTTTGGACTAGGTTCTGTGACCAAACAGTACACCCCGTCCACTCCCGTCTGATCTGCCACCACACTAACTGACGAAGTTACCTGAGCGGTGGGCCATCTCATGTTTTGGGAAATAGTAGCACTATGCATATACCTACTTCTATACGCAATGCAGCATTGATCACGAGGGGAATAAGTGGCACAGATTCCGGGCTCACAGGAGCTCGGGCTCACATGAGTATTTTCCTATGTAAAAGCATATGTTTCTCTTTCATAATAATTTTCAGTAGCATCATGAATGAATTCAATAATATATCTATCACATAAAACACTCTTTTCATGATGCATAAGCATAGAAATTTTATTACTCTCCACATAAGCAAATTTATCCTCATGAATAGTAATGGGAGCATCATATGAAACTTGAATACTATAAATTGTTCCCATATTAAAAGAGTAATGTTCAGTAAAAGGATATTCAAAATTATGACAATAATTATCACTACTTTTTATAACATAAGTAACATCACAATAATCATCATAAGTAGCAACTTTGTTCTCATCATAGTCAATTGAAACCTCTTCCAAAATAGTGGAATCATCACTAAATAAAGTCATGACCTCTCCAAATCCACTTTCATCAATATTGTAATAAGATTCAACACCCTCCAAAATAGTGGGATCAATACTACCTAGAGTTGACGCTCTTCCAAACCCACTTTCATCAATATAATTATCATAAATAGGAGGCATGCTATCATCATAATAAATATTCTCATCAAAACTTGGGAGACTAAAAATATCATCTTCATCAAACATAGCATCCCCAAGCTTATGGATTTGCATACCATTAGCATCATGGATATTCAAAGAATTCATACTAACAACATTGCAATCATGCTCATCATTCAAAGATTTAGTGCCAAACATTTATTGCATTCTTCTTCTAACACTTTGGCACAATTTTCCGATCCATCGTTTTCAAGAAAGACATTATAAAGATGAATAATATGTGGCAACCTCAATTCCAATTTTTTTGTAATTTTCTTTTATAAATTAAACTAGTGATAAAACAAGAAACTAAAAGATTTGATTGCAAGATCTAAAGATATACCTTCAAGCACTCACCTCCCTGGCAACGGCGCCAGAAAAGAGCTTGATGTCTACTACGCAACCTTCTTCCTGTAGACTCGTGTTGGGCCTCCAAGCGCAGAGTTTTGTAGGACAGTAGCAAATTTCCCTCAAGTGGATGACCTAAGGTTTATCAATCCGTGGGAGGCATAGGATGAAGATGGTCTCTCTCAAACAACACTGCAACCAAATAACAAAGAGTCTCTTGTGTCCCCAACACACCCAATACAATGGTAAATTGTATAGGTGCACTAGTTCGGCGAAGAGATGGTGATACAAGTGTAATACGGATGGTAGATATAGGTTTTTGTAATCTGACAATATAAAAACAGCAAGGTAGCAAGTAACAAAAGTAAGCAAAAACGGTATTGCAATGCTTGGAAACAAGGTCTAGGGTTCATACTTTCACCAGTGCAAGTTCTCTCAACAATGATAACATAATTGGATCATATGGCAATCCCTCAACGTGCGATGATGACCCACAAGTATAGGGGATCTATCATAGTACTTTTTATAAGTAAGAGTGTCGAACCCAACGAGGAGCAGAAGGAAATGACAAGCAGTTTTCAGCAAGGTATTCTCTGCAAGCACTGAAATTATCTGTAACAGATAGTTTTGTGATAAGATAATTCGTAACGGGTAGCAAGTAACAATTGTAGCAAAGGTGCAGCAAGGTGTCCCAATCCTTTTTGTAGAAAAGGACAAGCCTGGACAAACTCTTATATAAAGCAAAGCACTCCCGAGGACACATGGGAACTACTGTCAAGCTAGTTTTCATCATGCTCATATGATTCGCGTTCGTTACTTTGATAATTTGATATGTGGGTGGACCGGTGCTTGGGTGTTGTTCTTAATTGGACAAGCCTCCCACTTATGATTAACCCCTCTCGCAAGCATCCGCAACTACGAAAGAAGAATTAAGATAAATCTAACCATAGCATGAAACATATGGATCCAAATCAGCCCCTTACGAAGCAATGCATAAACTAGGGTTTAAGCTTCTGTCACTCTAGCAACCCATCATCTACTTATTACTTCCCAATGCCTTCCCCTAGGCCCAAACAATGGTGAAGTGTCATGTAGTCGATGTTCACATCACACCACTAGAGGAAAGACAACATACATCTCATCAAAATATCAAACGAATACCAAATTCACATGATTACTTATAACAAGACTTCTCCCATGTCCTCAGGAACAAACGTAACTACTCACAAAGCATATTCATGTTCATAATCAGAGGAGTGATAATTATCATTAAGGATCTGAACATATGATCTTCCACCGAATAAACCAACTAGCATCAACTACAAGGAGTAATTAACACTACTAGCAACCCATAGGTACCAATCTGAGGTTTTGAGACAAAGATCGGATACAAGAGATGAACTAGGGTTTGGAGAGGAGATGGTGCTGGTGAAGATGTTGATGATTATTGACCCCCTCTCGATGAGAGGATTGTTGGTGATGACGATGGCTTCGATTTCCCCCTCCGGGAGGGAAGTTTCCCCGACAGAATAGCTCCGCCGGAGCCCTAGATTGCTTCTGCCCAAGTTCTGCCTCGAGACGGTGGCGCTTCGTCCCGAAAGCTCTCTTCTAATTTTTTTCCAGGTCAAAATACATCATATAGCAGAAGATGGGCACCAGAGGCCTGCAATGGGGCCCACAAGCCACAGGGGCACGCCCAGGGGTTAGGGCGCGCCCCCCAGGCTTGTGACCTCCTGGTGGGTCCCCTCTGGTATTTTCTTCACCCAATATTTTTTATACATTCCAAAATAATTCTCTGTAAATTTCCAGGACTTTTGGAGTTGTGCAGAATAGGTCTCTCAGATTTGCTCCTTTTCCAGTCCAGAATTCCAGCTGCCGGCATTCTCCCTCTTCATGTAAACCTTGTAAAATAAGAGAGAATAGGCATAAGTACTGTACCAAAATAGATAACAACAGCCCATAATGCAATAAATATCAATATAAAAGCATGATGCAAAATGGACGTATCAACTCCCCCAAGCTTAGACCTCGCTTGTCCTCAAGCGAATGCCGAAATCGATAATCATGTCCACATGTTTAGAGATAGAGGTGTCCATAAAATAAAATACGGACATGAAGGCATCATGATCATCTTTAGAACAACAACATATTGTTATATAACTTCTCATGCTAAAGTAACAATTTATTCACAAGGTAAAGTATGAAACAAGAACTTTATTGGAAACTAACAAACTATGATCTCAGTCATTGAAGCAATTGCAATTTATCATAACATAAGAAAGGGTCAATATAAGAGCTTTTCAACAAGTTCACATACTCAACTATCATTTAGTCTTTCACAATTGCTAACACTCACGCGATACTTATGAGATCAAAGTTTCAATCGGACATAGAGAAAGATAGGGGCTTATGGTTTCGCCTCCCAACCTTTTACCTCAAGGGTAATGTCAACAGTAATAACTTATGAATATCTACATCCGGGTGGATATATATATTTGGATCTCCCCCCGACATAAAGTGCTTGCCAAAAAGAAAAAGTGTAAAAAGGAATAGGTGGTGAACACCATGACTCTTGTATAAGGGTAGAAAGTAAAAGTGAAAGATAGGCCCTTCGCAGAGGGAAGCAGAGGTTGTCATGCGCTTTTATGGTAGGATGCACGAAATCTTAATGCAAAAGAACATCACTTTATATTACCCCTTGTGATAAAGAACTTTATTATGCAGTCCGTCGCTTTTATTTCTTCCATATCACAAGTTCGTATAAAGTTTAATTTCCTCACACTAATAGATCATACATATTTAGAGAGCAATTTTTTATTGCTTGCACCAATGACAACTTACTTGAAGGATCTTACTCAATCCATGGGTAGGTATGGTGGACTCTCATGGCAAAACTAGGTTAAGGGATGTTTGGATGGACAAGTAGTATCTCTACTTGGTGCAAAAATATTTGGCTAGCAAAGGGTGAGAAGCAAGCTCAACATGTTGGAGGATCCATAATATTATAACTTCTATTCGGATATAAAGAAACATAACCCATTACATTGTCTTCCTTGTCCAACATCAACTCTTTAGCATATAATATTTTAATGAGTGCTCACAATCACAAAAGATGTCCAAGATATTATATTTATATGTGAGACCTCTCTTTCTTTATTACTTCCTATTAATTGCAACAATGACCAAAACTATGTTTGTCAACTACCAACAAGTTTTATGCGACATACTTCTTATATGTGAAGTCGTCACTTCCCATAAGATCATTATATAATCTCTTATTTCTTTTATTCTTTATTTCCTTATTCTCATGATCATAGCAAGAAAGCAAAGCCCTCAACTCAAAACTAATCTTTATTTTATATATATATATATATATCTTGGACTCGATTACATAGAGGGAACATAAAGCAAAACTCAAGGCTAGATCATACTAAAACTTTAATTCTACTAAACGAGGATATAACCAAAAGGATAGGACTGAGAAAAACGATAAAGGTAAAGATGTGATGGTGATACGATACCGGGACACCTCCCCCAAGCTTGGCACAAGCCAAGGGGAGTGCCCATACCCATGTGTTTAATTCTCTTTCTTCGGAGGTGATGATGATGGGGCTGATGATGTTGTAGGCTTGTCCTCCGTCTTCCAAGGCATAGGTTCACCATCGTAAAAAGATGAACGAGTCTCCGGGATCCTCAAATCTGCAGCCAAACTCATCCTCTTAAATCTATATTCATACTCATAGTTTTGGTTTTGCAGGTCATAGATCTGGGCTTGGAGATGCTTGATTTTCTCATGAAGCTTGAAGATGGCCTCCCCAATGTTCTTGGCGTCCAGCTTGTGATCATGGGTAAACTCCGTGATCATCATGTGATTGGCGTTGAGTCCACGTTCCACCATCCCTTGGCACTTGAAGACTTGCTGCTCCATTGCTTCGAGCCTTGTCTCCACGCTTCCGGTCTTCTTTGGCCCTTTAACATCACGGATGTGCAGCACCCCCTCACGCATCTCAATGGTTTGAGGGTGTCGCAGCACCTCCGCATGGTAGGGGTTGATGACCTTCTCAAAGAACTTGTCCTTCGGAGCACTTGGGGACGTCATGGCGATCTAGATCTGTCTGGAAAAACAGCTCAAAACAAAAACAGGAGATATTGCCGTGGTACGGTGGTCAAAACCCTCGGGAGGTTATATAATGAATTTTTACCAACCAAAAGAAGTGTTCCACAAGAAAACGGAGTCTGGAGGGCACACGAGGTAGCCACAAGCCACAGGGGCGCGCCCAGGGGGTAGGGTGCGCCCCCCAGGCTTGTCGCCTCCTCGTGCACTCCTCGGACTGCTTTTAATTTTCCTAATTTTTTAAATATTCCAAAACGGAGAAAAATTGCCATTGGAAAAGTTTTGGAGTCGATTTACTTACCGTACCACATACCTATTCCTTTTCGGAGTCTGAAACGTTCTGGTAGGTCTCCCTTATGTACTCCTCCGGTGTTATGGTATTAATTATATTGGTTTCAACATTTATGGGAGTACCTGATATATAATGTTTGATTCTCTGCCCATTTACCACCTTCGGCGTTGTTGATTTTGATGGCACCGGAACGATAAACTTCCTTGATAATGTAAGGGCCTTCCCATTTAGAGAGGAGCTTTCCAGCAAAAAATCTTAAACAAGAGTTGTATAGCAAGACATGGTCACCTACATTGAATTCACGCTTTTGTATTCTTTTGTCATGCCATCTTTTAACTTTTTCTTTAAACAACTTGGCATTCTCATAGGCATGGGTTCTCCATTCATCAAGTGAGCTAATGTCAAATAGCCTTTTCTCACCGGCAAGTTTGAAATCATAGTTGAGCTCTTTAATTGCCCAATAAACTTTATGTTCTAGTTCTAGAGGTAAGTGACATGCATTTCCATAAACCATTTTATACGGAGACATACCCACAGGGTTCTTATAAGCAGTTCTATAAGCCCATAATGCATCATCAAGTTTCTTAGACCAATTCTTTCTAGATCTATTAACAGTCTTTTGCAAGATCAATTTAATTTCTTTGTTACTCAATTCTACTTGACCACTAGACTGTGGATGATAAGGAGATGCAATTCTATGGTTGACATCATACTTAGCAAGCAATTTACGGAAAGCACCATGAATAAAGTGTGAACCACCATCAGTCATTAAATATCTAGGGACTCCAAACCTCGGGAAAATAACTTCTTTAAGCATTTTAATTGAAGTGTTATGATCAGCACTACTAGTTGGAATAGCTTCTACCCACTTAGTAACGTAATCAACAGCAACTAAAATATGTGTATACCCATTGGAGGAAGGAAAAGGTCCCATATAATCAAAACCCCAAACATCAAATGGTTCAATAACAAGTGAATAATTCATAGGCATTTCCTGACGTCTACTAATATTACCAACTCTTTGACATTCATCACAAGGCAAGACAAACTTACGAGCATCCTTGAAGAGAGTGGGCCAATAAAAACCAGACTGTAATATCGTGTGTGCAGTTCTATCTCCAGCATGGTGTCCTCCGTAGGCCTCGGAGTGACACTTGCGTAGGATCTGTTCCTGTTCATGCTCAGGTACACAACGTCTAACAAGACCATCTACTCCTTCTTCATAAAGGTGTGGATCATCCCAAAAGTAATGTCTTAAATCATAGAAAAACTTTTTATTTTGTTGGTATGTGAAGCTAGGTGGTATAAATTTAGCAACAATGTAATTAGCATAATCAGCATACCATGGAGCACTACGAGAAGCATTTATGACAGCTAATTGTTCATCAGAATGTAGGAGATATGCCCTAGAGGCAATAATAAATGTTATTGATTATCTCTCTGTTCATAATTAGGTTTATGTTCCATGCTATAACTGCTATGGTTCTCGAGTCTGCAAATAAAACGAGGCTCGGAGGAAGACTCATATGCATGTGTGGAATAATAAACGATAAAATGTATTCCTAGTCAAGCCTCTATGACTGGCTCAAGTATTGCATGATGATCCTGTTTTCCTGATCATGGGCATGACTATGCCAGCAATTTTGAGGGCACAATGTTAGCAGAACATTTGTGTTGAATCGACCCGATTGATGTTATGCTATGAGATTCTTTCGTCACAAGTTAATGGTTAATAACACAGAGATGGTTAATGTTTGCATGATTCCTTAGACCATGAGAGTATCGAGTTTCTTCATGCTTGCTTCATGAACTTTGGGGTTTGTTAAACGTCATCTGTAAATGGGTGGCTATTACGGCGGCTTACGGGTTCATGGAAAAGTGTGTCAAGTAACTTGATAGCTCAAGATTGGGATTTGCTCCTCCGGCGATGGAGAGATATCTCTGGGCCCTCTCGGTGTTACGGTATCCATCATCGTCTGGCCAGACACTTTGTGATTTGATCACGGGGATGCCGGAACATGGTAACGAGAAAAGAGAACAATACCGGTAACGAGGTAACTAGCATAGTGGACAAGTGTTGATCCACGGGAATGCCAACATGTCTCACCTCGGGTATTTGTAACATATCACGAAGCAACAGGAATAGCACACGGCAACTGGAGGTTCACTCGAATATTCATTCGTGTGGGTATAGGGGTCAATATGGGTGTCCACGGCTCCGATGTTGATCATTGATCGGAAGGGGTTCCGTGTCATGTCTATACTTCACCGAACCTATAGGGTCACACGCTTAAGGGTCATCTATCTTCTGAATACTAGACAGGGAGTCTGAGAGAAAATCACCGAAAAAGTTTCGGACACCGAAAAGTTTCGGACAGCGGAAAAGTTCCGCAGAGAGAGGTCACCGGATGAGTTCCGGTGATACTGAAAAGTTGTTTCAGAGGATACCATAAAGTCAAATTGGTTTCGGGACATGCCTGATAATTCTTGGAGGGTGCCAGAATCATTCTGGAAACTTTCTGGAATTTTCGGAGATGAAAACCGGAAATGTTCTGGAGCTGCCGAAACCGCTTCAGATGCTTTTCGCAGATGAAATCACTAAACTGGAATTGTTCCAGAACGCGTTGAAAATAATTTTAGTGGGTACTGGAAATGTTCTAAGCCCACATAAATATTTTCAGTTCGAACGGACGCTGAAAAATGTCGTCGTGAATAGTGAAAGTGCTTTTTGGGATTTTTTATGGAAAGCACCTTTTGGGAAATTTCCCAAAAGGCTTCTAGAAGCCTTGGGCACTAAGGAAGCCCCCTTGGGGGGCCCCCCCAAGGGGTGGCCGGCCATGGAGGGTGGAGCTCCATGGAGCTCCACATGGCACTCCTTTTTGCTTTATTCTTTATGTAAATGACATAAAGTGGGGGTACTTTTGGTATTTGTGAATGCCAACTTTACCCCTTGGCTTTCATATAAATAGAGGAGAGTGGGCTGCCCACAAACTTCATCCCTTCTCACATACATGCCATTGCAATGATCTGGCTTCTCTCTCCCTCCCACGAAAAGAGTTTCGTAGAGCCGAAAGGCTGTCTGGGTTCCGGTGGGAACTAGTTCTGGACGGCGAAGCCCTGCCGGATAGATGACACCGTATGTGTGCAACTCTGTAGAGAGGTCGTAGTTTCGATCTTAGTGCCCGAGGGGCTGTTCGAGAGTGCCTCCCGAAGGGCTGTCCAAGTGACGGTCCGAGTTCTGTGAGTCCTCCCGAAGGGCTGTCCGAGTGACTGTTCGAGTTTCGAAGGTCCTCCCGAAGGGCTGTCCGCGACACCGTCCGGGGGACTGTTCGACCGCCTCCCGGAGGGCTGTCTGAAGGGAAGACGAGGGGATACATCCTCGCGGTTGGGAGGTTGTAAATCCTAGCTGCGGGGATCTGCACCGCCGATCGTCATCGACTCTACTTCCGCTGCGCTACGAGTCGGTAACGAAAATGATCAAACCTTATATGCAGTCTCCATAGTGGTCCTGGGCTGGTGCGTAGGTCGGAATTTTTTGTTTTCTGCTGCGTTACCCTACATTGTTCTACAGTGACACCGGCCTCTTTAGCCTGCCTTCTATGATCGTCGGTTATTACCAGCTGATCGGTGCCGGTACTCACATGTGTTGGTACAATGAGCGGGGGGGTCGATTGCACCGCCTGTTCTCCTAGCTGGGGAACCGTTTTCTCGCTTTTTTTGGCAGCTGCTTGGTTCGAGCTCGAGCTCGACTCCTTTTTTTGTGCTTCATATGACTTCTTGATTTGGCGCTCATAGTCTGAGTCAATATGCTTGGGAGCTAGTGGTTGATCCATACGAATAAAGTGGTCAATGACATGCTCAGGTAACTAGCATAGTGGACAAGTTGTTGATCCATGGGAATGCCAACATGTCTCACCTCGGGTATTTGTAACATATCGCGAAGCAATAGGAATAGCACACGGCAACTGGAGGTTCACTCGAATATTCATTCGTGTGGGTATAGGGGTCAATATGGGTGTCCATGGCTCCGATGTTGATCATTGATCGGAAGGCATTCCAGGTCATGTCTATACTTCACCGAACCTATAAGGTCACACGCTTAAGGGTCATCTATCTGCTGAATACTAGACAGGGAGTCTGAGAGAAAATCACCGAAAAAGTTTCGGACACCGAAAAGTTTCGGACAGCGAAAAAGTTCCGCAGAGAGAGGTCACCGGATGAGTTCCGGTGAAACTGAAAAGTTGTTTCAGGGGATACCATTAAGTCAAAATGGTTTCGGCACATGCCTGATAATTCTTGGAGGATGCCAGAATCATTCTGGAAACTTCTGGGAATTTTCTGGAAGAAAAACCGGAAATGTTCCGGGGCTGCCGGAACCGCTTCAGATGCTTTTCGCAGATGAAATCACTAAACTGGAATTGTTCCAGAACGCGTTGAAAATTATTTTAGTGGGTACTGGAAATGTTCTAAGCCCACATAAATATTTTCAGTTCGAACGGACGCTGAAAAATGTCATCGTGAATAGTGAAAGTGCTTTTTGGAATTTTTTGGAAAACCACCTTTTAGGGCTTTTGCTAAAGGCTTCTAGAAGGTGATGTGGATGGATGAGAGCCCCCTTTGGGGGGGACCCCTAGGGGGTGGCCGGCCACATGTGGAGCTCCACATGTCCTTTGGTTTCTCTCTTATGCCCTTGGAAAGAGTTTCCTTCATGGGTATTTTGGTATTTCTTGAATGCCCATCCTACCCCTTGGTTTTCCTATATAAGGAGGAGAGGGGGCTGCTCAATCCTTCATCCCTTCTCACATACAAGTGCCATGCAATGATCTGGCTTCTCTCTCCCTCCCACGAAAAGAGTTTCGTAGAGCCGAAAGGCTGTCTGGGTTCCGGTGGGAACTAGTTCTGGACGGCGAAGCCCTGCCGGATAGATGACACCGTATGTGTGCAACTCTGTAGAGAGGTCGTAGTTTCGATCTTAGTGCCCGAGGGGCTGTTCGAGAGTGCCTCCCGAAGGGCTGTCCAAGTGACGGTCCGAGTTCTGTGAGTCCTCCCGAAGGGCTGTCTGAGTGACCGTTCAAGTTTCGAAGGTCCTCCCGAAGGGCTGTCCGCGACATCGTCTGGGGGACTGTTCAACAGCCTCCCGGAGGGCTGTCCGAAGGGAAGACGAGGGTATACATCCTCGCGGTTGGGAGGTTGTAAATCCTAGCTGCGGGGATCTGCACCGCCGATCGTCATCGACTCTACTTCCGCTGCGCTTCGAGTCGGTAACGAAAATGATCAAACCTTGTATGCAGTCTCCATAGTGGTCCTGGGCTGGTGTGTAGGTCAGAATATTTTTGTTTTCTGCTGCGTTACCCTACACAGAAAAGCTATCATCAATAGGTAGTGGGTCATCAAGAACATTCTCTAACCTAGACAAGTTATCTGCTACGGGGTTCTCAGCACCCTTTCTATCAATAATATGCAAATCAAATTCTTGTAGCAAGAGAACCCATCTAATAAGTCTAGGTTTAGCATCTTTCTTTTCCATAAGATATTTGATAGCAGCATGATCAGTGTGAACAGTTACTTTGGAATCAGCAATATAAGATCTGAACTTATCACAAGCAAACACAACTGCTAAAAACCCCTTTTCAGTAGTAGCATAGTTTCTTTGAGCACTGTCTAGAGTCTTACTAGCATAATGGATAGCATTTAATTTATTATCAACTCTTTGTCCTAGAACAGCACTAACAGCATAATCACTAGCATCACACATAATTTCAAAGGGTAGGTTCCAATCAGGTGGTTGAACAATAGGTGCAGAAATCAAGGCTTTCTTAAGTATTTCAAATGCTTCTACACAATCATCATAAAAAACAAATGGAACATCTTTTTGCAAGAGATTAGTGAGAGGCCTAGAAATTTTAGAGAAGTCTTTAATAAACGTCCTATAGAAACCAGCATGACCAAGGAAACTTCTTATACCTTTGATATCTTTAGGACACATCATTTTTTCAATAGCATCAACTTTAGTTTTATCAACTTCAATACCTCTTTCGAAGATTTTATGCCCAAGACAATACCTTCATTAACCATAAGGTGGCACTTCTCCCAATTCAAGAAAAAATTGGTTTCTTCGCATCTCTGCAAAACTCGATCAATGTTGCTCAAGCAATCATCAAAAGAAGTTCCGTAAACGGAGAAATCATCCATGAAAACCTCAACAATCTTTTCACAAAAGTCAGAGAATATAGCAGTCATACATCTTTGAAAGGTAGCAGGTGCATTGCATAAACCAAAAGGCATATGTCTGTAAGCAAAGGTACCAAAAGGGCATGTAAAAGTAGTCTTTTTTTATCCTCTTTTGACACAGGTATTTAAGAAAAACTAGAATAACCATCTAGAAAGCAAAAGTGTGTATGTTTGGATAGTCTTTCTAGCATCTGATCAATAAGGGGTAAAGGGTAATGATCTTTCCTAGTAGCTTTGTTTAATTTTCTAAAATCAATTACCATTCTATAACCTGTAACAATTCTTTGTGGGATCAATTCATTCTTATCATTAGGAACAACGGTAATACCTTCTTTCTTAGGGACACAATGAACATGACTTACCCATCTACTATCAGCAATATGATAAATTATACCTGCCTCCAAAAGCTTTAGTATTTCATTTCTTACCACTTCCTTCATCTTGGGATTTAATCGTTGTTTATGATCAACAACTGGTTTAGCATCGAGCTCCATATTAATTTTGTGCTGACATAGAGTAGGACTAATGCCCTTAAGATCATCAAGAGTATATCCAATAGCGGCACGGTGCTTCCTTAGGGTTTTCAATAATTTCTTTTCTTCATGCTCTGAAAGGTTAGCACTAATAATAACAGGATATATCTTCTTTTCATCAAGATAAACATATTTCAAAGTATCAGGTAATTGTTTAAGCTCAAACACGGGATCACCCTTGGGTGGAGGAGGATCCCCAAGAATCTCAATAGGCAAGTTGTGTTTCAAAACAGGCGTCTGTTTAAAGAATATTTCATCTATTTCATTTCTTTCATTCATAACATATCATTTTCATGGTCCAGTAAATATTGCTCTAAAGGATCAGTAGGAGGCACGGCAATAGAAGAAAGACCAATAATTTCATCTTTACTAGGCAATTCTTTGTCATGGGGTCATCTACGAAATTTAGAGAAATTAAACTCATGAGGCACATCCCCAAAACTTACAGTAACAGTTTCTCTCTCACAATCTATCTTAGCATTAACAGTGTTCAAGAAAGGCCTACCAAATATAATGGGACAAAAATCATCTTGTGGGGAACCAAGAACGAGAAAATTAGTAGGGTATTTTATTTTCCCACACAAGACTTCAACATCTCTAACAATCCCAATCGGTGATATAGTATCTCTATTAGCAAGCTTAATAGTAACATCGATTTCTTCTATCTTAGCCGGTGCAATATCATTCATAATTTCTTGATACAAGGTAAAGGGAATAGCACTCACACTAGCACCCACTTCACATAAGCCATGATAACAATGATCTCCTATTTTAACAGAAACAACAGGCATGCCAACAACTGGTCTATGTTTTTCTTTCTTATCAGGTCTAGCAATTCTAGCAGCTTCATCACAGAAATAAATAACATGCCCATCATGAAGGAAATATGCCCTAGAGGCAATAATAAAGTTGTTATTTTATATTTCCTTATTCATGATAAAGGTTTATTATTCATGCTAGAATTGTATTGACCGGAAACCTAAATACATGTGCGAATACACAAACACCATGTCCCTAGTGAGCCTCTACTTGACTAGCTCGTTGATCAAAGATGGTTATGGTTTCCTAACCATGGACATGAGTTGTCATTTGACAACGGGATCACACCATTAGGAGAATGATGTGATGGACAAGACCCATCCATTAGCTTAGCATAATGATCGTTCAGTTTTATTGCTATTGCTTTCTTCATGTCAAATACATATTCCTTCGACTATGAGATTATGCAACTCCCGGATACCGAAGGAATGCCTTGTGTGCTATCAAACATCACAACATAACTGGGTGATTATAAAGATGCTCTACAGGTATCTCCGAAGGTATTTGTTGAGTTGGCATAGATAGAGATTAGGATTCGTCACTCCGAGTATCGGAGAGGTATCTCTGGGCCCTCTCGGTAATACACATCATAAGCTTGCAAGCAAACGACTAAGGAGTTAGTCACGAGGTGATGTATTACGGAACGAGTAAAGAGTCTTGCCGGTAACGAGATTGAACTAGGTATGAAGATACCGACGATCGAATCACGGGCAAGTAACATACCGATGGACAAAGGGAATTACGTATGTTGTCACAACTGTTCGACCGATAAAGATCTTCGTAGAATATGTAGGAGCCAATATGGGCATCCAGGTTCCGCTATTGATTATTGACCAGAGAGGTGTCTCGGTCATGTCTACATAGTTCTCGAACCCGTAGGGTCCGCACGCTTAACATTCGATGACGATATAGTATTATATGAGTTATGTGATTTGGTGACCGAATGTTGTTCGGAGTCCCGGATGAGATCACGGACATGACGAGGAGTCCTGAAATGGTCCATAGGTAAAGATTGATATATAGGACGATGGTATTCGGACACCGGAAGTGTTTCGGGGGTACCGGGTACTTATCGGGTCACCGGAAGGGGTTCCGGGCAACCCCGGCAAAAGATATGAGCCTTATGGGCCAAGAGGGGAAACGCACCAGCCACAAGGGGCTGGTGCGCCCCCCATATGGGCCGGCCTAAGGAGGAGAAGGATAAGGGAGAAGAGAAAGGTAAGTGTGGATTAGGATTCCCACTTCCTTCCCTCTCCCCCCTCTTTCCTTCCCCCTTCGACAAACATGGCAGGGGGCGCGGCCAATGGCAGGAGCCCAAGTAGGATTCGGACCTACTTGGGGTGCCCCTTGGCGTCTCCCCTCTCCCTCCCACCTATATATATGAGGAGGGGGGCACCTAGCACACACTAGACAATTGCCTAGCCGTGTGCGGCGCCCACCTCCACCGTGTACACCCCCGGTCATATTTTCGTAGTGCTTAGGCGAAGCCCTGCGGAGATCACTTCACCATCACCATCACCATGCCGTCGTGCTAACGAAACTCATCTACTACCTCGACGTCTTGCTGGATCAAGAAGGCGAGGGACGTCCCCGAGCTGAACGTGCGCAGAACACGGAGGTGCCGTGCGTTCGGTACTTGATCGGTTGAAGCGCGAAGAAGTTCGACTACATCAACCGCATTGTGAAATGCTTCCGCTTACGGTCTATGAGGGTACGTAGACACACTCTCCCCCTCGTTGCATTTTCAGGGTAAGGAGGCATTTTTAGGATATCAGTCAAGCGGGTACGCAAAAAGACTGGCCTAAGCATTTCAGCAAAGCGTTCAAATTCTTCATCATCTTTCTTCTTAGTTGATTTAGGTGGAAAGGGCATAGGTTTTTGAACCCATGGTTCTATTTCCTTACCATGTTTTCTAGCAACAAAGTCTCTTTTATCATACCTCTTATTCTTGGGTTGTGGGTTATCAAGATCAACAGCTGGTTCTATTTCAACATCATTGTCTCGTTCTTTATTATTTGTTTGAGTATCTTCATGAACCTCATCATTATCTTTTTCATTATCAGAAGGTGAGTGTTCATTACCAGACTGAGTTTCAGCAACAGAAATAGAGACTTCATTATCATTATCAGGAGGTTTTTCTACTTCAGGTTCACTAGAGGCATGCAAAGTCCTACCATTTTTCTTTTTCTTTTTAGAAGGACTAGGTGCATCAGTGTTAACTCTTTGAGAGTCTTGTTCAATTCTTTTAGGGTGTCCCTCAGGATAAAGTGGTTCCTGAGTCATTCTACCTCCTCTAGTCATTACTCTAACAGCATGATCATTGATATTATTATTCATTTTATCAAGCAACTCTCTTTGAGATTTAGCAACTTGTTCTAATTGAGTTTGAACCATAGAGGCATGCTTTCCTACACCTCTGACATCATTTGAGATTCTAAATAACAAGTCACTCAAGCGAGCAATCATATCAGAATTATATTTCAATTGTTTCATAACAGTTGCGTTGAAGTGATCTTGCTTTATAATGTAATTATCAAACTCATATAAGCATTGACTAGGATGTTTATTATAAGGGATATCACCTTCATCGAACTTTAATAAAGAATTTACCTCTACCACCTTGAGTGGTGGTGGTGTTTCAAGCCCATGTATTTCTTCGATAGGTGGTAAATTTTTAACATCCTCTGCTTTAATACCTTTTTCCTTCATAGATTTCTTTGCCTCTTGCATATCTTCAGGACTGAGATATAAAATGCCCCTCTTCTTCAGAGAGGGTATAACTGGTGGTTCAGGAAGGATCCAGTCATCATAATTTTTCAATATGTTATTCAATAATTCTTCAGCTTGCCAATAGTTTGTTCCCTGAAAACACAACCAACACAACTATCTAGGAAGTCCCTAGAAGCATCGGTTAGTCCATTATAGAAGATATCAAATATTTCATTTTTCTTAAGCGGATGATCAGGCAAAGCATTAAGCAATTGGAGAAGCCTCCCCCAAGCTTGTGGGAGACTCTCTTCTTCAATTTGCACAAAGTTAAATATTTCCTGTAAAGCAGCTTGTTTCTTATGTGCAGGAAAATATTTTTCAGAGAAGTAGTAAATCATATCCTGGGGACTACGCACACAACTAGGAGCAAGAGTAATATACCAAACTTTAGCATCACCCTTTAATGAGAACGGAAATAATTTGAGAATATAATAATAGCGAATCTTCTCATCATGAGTAAAAAGGGTGGCTATGTCATTCAACTTAGTAAGGTGTGCCACAACAGTTTCAGTTTCATAACCATAAAAAGGATCAGACTCAACCAAAGTAATTAACTCTGGGTCGACAGAGAATTCATAATCCTTATCATCAACAAAGATAGGTGAAGTAGCAAACTCAGGATCACATTTCATTCTAGCATTCAAAGATTTTTCCTTCAGTTTGCATAATAATTTCTTAAGATCATCCCTATTATTGCAAGCAAGAAAGTATCTAGTTGTCTCCTCATCCATAACATAACCTTCCGATATCTCAGGCAATTTATATCTAGGAGAACTAGATCTAATAGGTGTTTCAAGATTTTCAGTTTCAAGCTCTTCATCAGTTTCAACATTTTCATCAGTTTCAACATTCTCAAGAGCTTTGGTTCTAGCAAGTTGTTCATCAAGAAATTCACCTAGTGGCACATTATCATCAAGCAAGGTACTAGCATCATCATGAGTAACATTCATAGTAGAAGTAGCATTATCAATAACTTGTGACATATCAGAATCAATAGCATGTGGTGGTGTTGCAAGTCTACTTATAACAGAAGGTGAATCTAAAGCGGAGCTGGATGGCAGTTCCTTACCTCCCCTCATCTTAGAGGGAAAAATCTTAGTCTTGGCATCCTTCAGATTCTTCATAGTGATACTTCGATAATAATCCCAAGTGACTCAACAAATATAGCTATGCTCCCCGGCAACGGCGCCAGAAAAAGGTCTTGATAACCCACAAGTATAGGGGATTGCAACAGTTTTCGAGGGTAGAGTATTCAACCCAAATTTATTGATTCGACACAAGGGGAGCCAAAGAATATTTGCAATTATTAGCAGTTGAGTTGTCAATTCAACCACACCTGGAGATTAATTATCTGCGGCAAAGTGATCAGTAGCAAAGTAATATGATAGTTTTGATAGTAGTTGCAACAACAATAGTAACAATAACAGTGATAGCAATGATTTTGTAGAAAGTGTAACAGTAATGGTAGCAGTAGAACTTAGCAAGAACAATATGAGAGAAATTCGTAGGCATTGGATCTGTGAATTCGTTGGATGATATTCATCATATAACAGTCATAACCTAGGGCGATACGGCACTAGCTCAAGTTCATAAATATAATGTAGGCATGTATTCCGTAAATAGTCATACGTGCTTATGGAAAGAACTTGCATGACATCTTTTGTCCTACCCTCCCGTGGCAGCGGGGTCCATATGGAAACTAAGGGATATTAAGGCCTCCTTTTATTAGAGAACCGGAACAAAGCATTAACACATAATGAATACATGAACTCCTCAAACTACGGTCATCACCGGGAAGTGTCCCGACTTCTGTCTCAACGGGGTTGCCGGATCATAACACATAGTAGGTGACTATAACTTGCAAGATCGGATATAGAACATAGATATAATGGTGATAACATAAGTGGTTCAGATCTGAAATCATGGCACCCGGGCCCAAAGTGACAAGCATTAAGCATGGCAAAGTCATAGCAACATCAATCTCAGAACATAATGGATACTAGGGATCAAGCCCTAACAAAACTAACTCGATTACATGATGAATCTCATCCAACTCCTCACCGACCAGCGAGCCTATGAAGGAATTACTCACTCCCGGTGGGGAGCATCATGGAATTGGCGATGGAGAAGGGTTGGTGATGACGAAGATTGAAGATCCCCCTCTCCGAAGCCCCAAACGGACTCCAGATCTGGCCTCCTGATGAAGAACAGGAGGTGGCGGCGGCTCCGTCTCGCGAAACGCGATAATTCTTTCTCCCTGATTTTTTTCTCCGAAAATGTGAATTTATAGTGTCAGGGTTGAGGTCTGCGGGGCCACCAGGTGGGGAAAACCCACCTGGGCGCGCCAGGAGAGGGGGTGCGCCCTGGTGGGTTGTGCCCACCCAGGTGCCCCCCTCCGATGGTTCTTGGCTCCAGAAATTCTCTTTTATTGTATAAAAAATCCTCGCAAAGTTTCGTTCCAATCCGAGAACTTTTATTTCTGCACAAAAAACAACACCATGGTAGTTCTGCTGAAAACAGCGTCAGTCTGGGTTAGTTTCATTCAAACCATGCAAATTAGTGTCCAAAACAAGAGGAAAAGCGTTAGGAAAAGTAGATATGACGGAGACGTATCAACTCCCCCAAGCTTAAACCTTTGCTTGTCCTCAAGCAATTCAGTTGATAAACTGAAAGTGGAAAAGAAAAACTTTTACGAACTCTTTTGCTCTTGTTTACATAAATAAGCTTAAGTAGCACCCAGGTTTTCAGCCAAGATCATGACTAACCATGTCGACAATAACTCTTAAAAATTATATTAACTGAACAATAATAAGATATCTCAAATGACAACACTTTGTCAAAGCAACCATGATATAATATGACAATAGAGGTATCTCGCTAGCCCTTTCTGAGACCGCAAAACATAAATGCAGAGCACCCCCAAAGTTCAAGCAGCGACTAAACATTGTAATTCATGGTAGAAAAGATCTAGTCATGATGCATCCAATATTAACTACACACAATGCATGAGGATGACAATAGTGCTCTCAGGATCTGGCGCTTATTTGATAAGGTGATGACACAACATAAAAGTAAATAGATAGTCCCTTCGCAGAGGGAAGCAGTGATTTGCAGCGGTGCCAGAGCTCAAGTTTTTAAAACAGAGGTAAATGAAATTTTGAGAAATGCACCCTTATTGTTTACTTCACGACCATTAGTTGTCGGTATCTTACATGCTAAACACATTAGTGGCTATTCCCAAGCGATAAAAGTAAAGGTTTACTCCCCCTTCACCAACAATCACACTCCACGGCTGATCCGAAACAACGGGTACCGTCCATACCAACAACAGTCCTGGGGGAGTTTTGTTTAATTATTTGCAATTTGATTTCGGGACTGGGAATCCCTATTACCGCCCTTCTCGTGCAAGGATGAGTGAATAAACACTCATCATGAGAATAACCCACTTAGCATGGAAGATACTGACTACCTCCTGTCGCTCTATGAACAATCCAGGCACACAAAAAAAGGATATTTATTTAAAGTTTTTAGAGGTGGCACATGCAAATTTACTTAGGACGGCAGGGTAATACCGCATATAGGTAGGTATGGTGGACTCATCTAGAATAACTTGGTTTTAGGATTTTGATGCACAAGCAGTTTTCCCAATTAGTACAGGCGAAGGCTAGCTAATAGGTTGAGAAGCGGCTAGCTAGAGAACGAAAACGGTCATGAACATGCATTATGCATAAGTAACATTGGATACTAGCATGAGTAGGATATGAGCACCATGAACATAAATATCATAGAGGCTATGTTGGTTTTGATTCAACTACATGCATGAACATGTGCCAAGTCAAGCCACTCGAACATTCGGAGGAGGATACCATATCATCATACCACATCACAATCGTTTTAATGCATGTTGACATCCAAGATAAATCATTATCCACTCCTAGCTACTTAAGCATGGCATGAGAAACTATAATCTCTAATTGTCATTGCAAACATGTTTGATCATAATAGGCTGAATCATGGATACTAGGTTAAACATATTTACAAAAACAGAACAAGTCGAGTTCATACCCTTTTCTCTCTGCCACAGCCGGTTCGCCAAATATCGTCATTATTGCCTTTCACTTGCATGACCGAACGATATGAAAATGATAATAGTGCAAGAATGCCATGGACTAAGCTGGGATCTGCAAACATTTTATTCAAGAGGAGAAGACAAGGCAATTTGAGCTCTTTGTTAGATTATCAGTAATGCATATGAGAGCCACTCAACATTTTCATCGTGGCTTTCTCCTCGGTATGACTCAATAAAAAGAAAAGAAATTCAGAGAAACACACTGAAATATTTTTGGAGTTTTTAGTTTTTTCTTGAAGAAAGCAAATTAAAGACAAGGAAAAACAAAAATGAGAAAAACTATTTACATGGGAAAGCTACCAACAAGCAAAAGAAGAACAAGGAAATCTTTTTGGGTTTTCTTTTAATACTACAACTAACTATACTAGAAAGAAAAACCGAAAAGAAACAAGAAACTTTTTTTTCTCGAAGTTTTTCAAACACACAAGAAGGCGAGAAAATAAATTTAGCATGGATAATACAATGAAAAAGTGTGGACACCGACAATTAGAATGAAATGTGTAAACATGAATGTAATGTCGGTGGGCATACGTACTCCCCCAAGCTTAGGCTTTTGGCCTAACTTGGTAATCACTGTCAGTGGCCTGCATAGTGGTCGGAGTGATAGCTCACGGAGGCTCTAGGTGCAGCCTCCTCAGCCCACCGTGCAGCCACAACCACCGCGTTGTGTGCTCGGGCCTCGCTCTCGAGAACATAATATCTCCCCTTACTGCAAACATCAAAAAGAGCAGGCGCAGGCAAATATGTGTCCACCACGGACCTTTTATTAAATAATAGATTATAAGTAAAATTATGGCCTTCACCACTAAGGATCTTATGACGTTTCATGGCATCAAAGTCTAAATACTGCGTGTGTAGGATGGGATCATAAGGACAAGGTGAAACACCTAGCTCCCTTGCTAAACGTGTGGCATATATTCCACCATAAAAATATCCACTACCAGCGTTGTGTTGCAACCTGCGTGCAACAATCGCTTCGAGGTTAAAACTTTTGTCACCGGTGAGAGTGCTGCGTATGAGGCTCAAGTTAGGAGCACAAAGTGTGCCACAATCTTGTTTGCCTACAATGCATTTTCCATTAAATAGTGAAAAGTATTGAATTGAGAGAAAATGAATGCTCTTTATTCTACCATGCGTTACTCCTCTAGTCTCACCAAAGCAAAGGCTAGTCAAGAATATCTCAAACTCAGATCTTGGTGGTTCATCCAACGAACCCCAAAATGGAATTTTGCAGTAGTTAGAAACAGTCTCTAAGGGTAGAGTGAAAGGATAGTCATACAGTTTAAACGACACTCTAGACTCACGAGGATGGAATTTAAATTCTTTAGTAAATGATTCAGTGAGACTGAGGTGTTGGTTGCACTTATCTGCAATGTAGGGACCGAGCTCGGCATTGTGAACATATTGCTCAAATTCTTCTTTAATACCTACACGCACCATATAATCATTGCATGGCCATAAACATGATTTGGTGGCGGCATCTCAAATGGAATTTTCACTTGGTTCAACATAAGACCGGCGAACGGAGCTGCTACTAGAAGATGCCTCCGAGGACTTCCTCCTCGAAGAACTCCTTCCAAAGAGGTTCATCATATTTGCGTACATTTTTTGAAAAAATTTGGGTCACAAAATTTTGTCAACAAAACTTCACAAGATTGATAGCAGCTACTCATAAGGATGGATAGAGGCCATATCAAGCATTCAAACTACTTAGAAGTCTAAGAATTCAACATGCAAGCTCATCTACAGTAGCACCAAGAGTAGCTATTTATTCAAAATATAAACCACTAAAGCAAAAACTAATTGGACCAATGGAGGAGTCACATACCAAGTAGCAATCCCCCAAAACAGTTTCGAAAATAGAGCTTCGAGCAAAGAGATCAAAATCCGCGGGTTTGAGAGCAAGAACATGAAAGAGAGAGCAATGGTGATTTTTTTCTGGAGGTAGGTGATGACATGGGCTAAAAAGATAAGTGAGGGGGCCCACGTGGGGACCACAACCCACCAGGGCGCGCCTGGGGGTGCTGGCGCGCCCAGGTGGGTTGTGCCCACCTGGTGCACCCCCCCCCCCCCCCTCTGATGTTATTTGCACCAAAAATTCTTAAATATTCAGAAACAAATCGTATTAAATTTTCAGAGCATTCTGAGAACTTTTATTTTTGGGTCATTTTTTTATTGCACGGAAAATTTAGAAAATAGACTAAACATGGCATTTTATTTTATTTAACTAAGAAAAACAAAAAATAAAGTAAATGACAGAAAGTAGTGCTCACTAAATTCATCAACTCCATGCTTCCCAAAAATGATTCATTAATAAGGTTGATCAAGTCTTATTAACAACCACCTTCGATTAGCATGAAACCGAAGAACTTTCGTAAAACACTAAGTTACCTCAACGGCGATATGAATGTCCCCAACAATAAGCATTTCATATTTCTTTTTTACAGTAGGTAGAGGTAGTTGAAAACTTCCAAAGTGATTGTCGGAGATTTTTCAATAACATTAATACCATTAACTTGGAATTGTTTCTTCAAAAAGTGCACCGTATGCTCATTACCATTGATATGAAAAGTGACCTTGCTTTTATTGCAATCAATAACAGCCCCTGCAGTATTCAAGAAGGGTCTACCAAGGATAATTGACATGTTGTCGTCCTCAGGCATCTCAAGAATAACAAACTCAGTTAAGATAGTAACAATAGCAACAACAACAGGCACATCCTCACAAATACCGATAGGTATGGCAGTTGATTTCTCAGCCATTTGCAAAGATATTTCAGTAGGTGTGAGTTTATTCAAGTCAAGTCTTTTATATAGAGAGAAAGGCATAACACTAACACCAGCTCCTAAATCACACAAAACACTTTTCAAATAATTTCTTTTGATGGAGCAAGGTATAGTTGGTATTCCCGGATCTCCAAGTTTTTTAGGTACTCCATCCTTAAAAGTATAATTAGCAAGCATGGTGGAGATTTCAGCTTCCAGTATTTTTCTCTTGTTGGTGATGATGTCTTTCATGTATTTTGCATAAGGAGGCATTTTTAGGATATCAGTCAAGCGGGTACGCAAAAATACTGGCCTAAGCATTTCAGCAAAGCGTTCAAATTCTTCATCATCTTTCTTCTTAGTTGATTTAGGTGGAAAGGGCATAGGTTTTTGAACCCATGGTTCTTTTTCCTTACCATGTTTTCTAGCAACAAAGTCTCTTTTATCATACCTCTTATTCTTGGGTTGTGGGTTATCAAGATCAACAGCTGGTTCTATTTCAACATCATTGTCTCGTTCTTTATTATTTGTTTGAGTATCTTCATGAACCTCATCATTATCTTTTTCATTATAAAAAGGTGAGTGTTCATTACCAGACTAAGTTTCAGCATCAGAAATAGAGACTTCATTATCATTATCAGGAGGTTTTTCTACTTCAAGTTCACTAGAGGCATGCAAAGTCCTACCATTTTTCTTTTTCTTTTTAGAAGGACTAGGTGCATCAGTGTTAACTCTTTGAGAGTCTTGTTCAATTCTTTTAGGGTGTCCCTCAGGATAAAGTGGTTCCTGAGTCATTCTACCTCCTCTAGTCATTACTCTAACAGCATGATCATTGATATTATTATTCATTTCATCAAGCAACTCTCTTTGAGATTTAGCAACTTGTTCTAATTGAGTTTGAACCATAGAGGCATGCTTTCCTACACCTCTGACATCATTTGAGATTCTAAATAACAAGTCACTCAAGCGAGCAATAATATCAGAATTATATTTCAATTGTTTCATAATTGTTGCATTGAAGTGATCTTGCTTTCTAATGTAATTATCAAACTCATATAAACATTGACTGGGATGTTTATTATAAGGGATATCACCTTCATCGAACTTTAATAAAGAATTTACCACTGCCACCTTGAGTGGTGGTGGTGTTTCAAGCCCATGTATTTCTTCGATAGGTGGTAAATTTTTAACATCCTCTGCTTTAATACCTTTTTCCTTCATAGATTTCTTTGCCTCTTGCATATCTTCAGGACTGAGATATAAAATGCCCCTCTTCTTCGGAGTGGGTTTAAGTGGTGGTTCAGGAAGGATCCAATCATCATAATTTTTCAATATGTTATTCAATAATTCTTCAGCTTGTCCAATAGTTCATTCCCTGAAAACACAACCAAAACAACTATCTAGGAAGTCCCTAGAAGCATCGGTTAGTCCATTATAGAAGATATCAAGTATTTCATTTTTCTTAAGCGGATGATCAAGCAAAGCATTAAGCAATTGGAGAAGCCTCCCCCAAGCTTGTGGGAGACTCTCTTCTTCAATTTGCACAAAGTTAAATATTTCCTGTAAAGCAGCTTGTTTCTTATGAGCAGGAAAATATTTTTCAGAGAAGTAGTAAATCATATCTTGGGGACTACGCACACAACCAGGAGCAAGAGTAATATACCAAGCCTTAGCATAACCCTTTAATGAGAATGGAAATAATTTGAGAATATAATAATAGCAAATCTTCTCATCATGAGCAAAAAGGGTGGCTATGTCATTCAACTTAGTAAGGTGTGCCACAACAGTTTCAGTTTCATAACCATAAAAAGGATCAGACTCAACCAAAGTAATTAACTCTGGGTTGACAGAGAATTCATAATCCTTCTCATCAACAAAGATAGGTGAAGTAGCAAACTCAGGATCACATTTCATTCTAGCATTCAAAGATTTTTCCTTCAGTTTGCATAATAATTTCTTAAGATCATCCCTATCATTGCAAGCAAGAAAGTATCTAGTTGTCTCCTCATCCATAACATAACCTTCCGGTATCTCAGGCAATTTATATCTAGGAGAACTAGATCTAATAGGTGTTTCAAGATTTTCAGTTTCATGCTCTTCACCAGTTTCAACAATTTCATCAGTTTCATCATTCTCAAGAGCTTTGGTTCTAGCAAGTTGTTCATCAAGAAATTCACCTAGTGGCACATTATCATCAAGCAAGGTACTAGCATCATCATGGGTAACATTCATAGCAGAAGTAGCATTATCAATAACTTGCGACATATCAGAATTAATAGCATGTGGTGGTGTTGCAAGTCTACTTATAACAGAAGGTGAATCTAAAGCGGAGCTGGATGGCAGTTCCTTACCTCCCCTCATCTTAGAGGGAAAAATCTTAGTCTTGGCATCCTTCAGATTCTTCATAGTGATACTTCGATAATAATCCCAAGTGACTCAACAAATATAGCTATGCTCCCTGGCAACGGCGCCAGAAAAAGGTCTTGATAACCCACAAGTATAGTGGATCACAACAGTTTTCGAAGGTAGAGTATTCAACCCAAATTTATTCGACACAAGGGGAGCCAAAGAATATTTGCAAGTATTAGCAGTTGAGTTGTCAATTCAAACACACCTGGAGATTAATTATCTGCGGCAAAGTGATCAGTAGCAAAGTAATATGATAGTTTTCATAGTAGTAGCAACAGCAATAGTAACAGTAATAGTGATAGCAATGATTTTGTAGCAAGTGGAACAGTAATGGTAGCAGTAGTAATTTAGCAAGAACAATATTAGAGAAATTCATAGGCATTGTATCGGTGAATTCGTTGGATGATATTCATCATATAACAGTCATAACCTAGGGCGATACGGCACTAGCTCAAGTTCATAAATATAATGTAGGCATGTATTCCGTAAATAGTCATACGTGCTTATGGAAAGAACTTGCATGACATCTTTTGTCCTACCCTCCCGTGGCAGCGGGGTCCATATGGAAACTAAGGGATATTAAGGCCTCCTTTTATTAGAGAACCGGAACAAAGCATTAACACATAATGAATACATGAACTCCTCAAACTACGGTCATCACCGGGAAGTGTCCCGACTTCTGTCACTCCGGGGTTGCCGGATCATAACACATAGTAGGTGACTATAACTTGCAAGATCGGATATAGAAAATAGATATAATGGTGATAACATAAGTGGTTCAGATCTGAAATCATGGCACCCGGGCCCAAAGTGACAAGCATTAAGCATGGCAAAGTCATAGCAACATCAATCTCAGAACATAATGGATACTAGGGATCAAGCCCTAACAAAACTAACTCGATTACATGATGAATCTCATCCAACTCCTCACCGACCAGCGAGCCTATGAAGGAATTACTCACTCCCGGTGGGGAGCATCATGGAATTGGCGATGGAGAAGGGTTGGTGATGACGAAGATTGAAGATCCCCCTCTCCGAAGCCCCAAACGGACTCCAGATCTGGCCTCCTGATGAAGAACAGGAGGTGGCGGCGGCTCCGTCTCGCGAAACGCGATAATTCTTTCTCCCTGATTTTTTTCTCCGAAAATGTGAATTTATAGTGTCAGGGTTGAGGTCTGCGGGGCCACCAGGTGGGGAAAACCCACCTGGGCGCGCCAGGAGAGGGGGTGCGCCCTGGTGGGTTGTGCCCACCCAGGTGCCCCCCTCCGGTGGTTCTTGGCTCCAAAAATTCTCTTTTATTGTATAAAAAATCCTCGCAAATTTTCATTCCAATCCGAGAACTTTCATTTCTACACAAAAAACAACACCATGGTAGTTCTGCTGAAAACAACATCAGTCTGGGTTAGTTTCATTCAAATCATGCAAATTAGAGTCCAAAACAAGAGGAAAAGTGTTAGGAAAAGTAGATACGACGGAGACGTATCACCTTACATGTTCACGTACATGAGACCGGTTCCACTGACTGACATGCAACTAGTTTTGCATAAAGGTGGATGGCGGGTGTCTGTTTCTCCTACTTTAGTTGAATCGAATTTGACTGCGGCCAGTCCTTGAAGAAGGTTAAAAAAGCAAACTTGATAATTCACCGTTGTGGTTTTTGCCGTAGGTAAGAACGGTTCTTGCTAGAAACCCGTAGCAGCCACGTAAAACTTACAATAACAAAGTAGAGGACGTCTAACTTGCTTTTGCAGGGTATGCTGTGATGTGATATGGTCAAGACATGATGTGATATACGTTATTGTATGAGATGATCATGTTTTGTAAGTTATCAGCAACCGGCAGGAGCCTTATGGTTGTCTCTTTATTGTATGAAATGCAAACGTCATGTAATTGCTTTGCTTTATCGCTATGCGTTAGCAATAGTTGTAGAAGCAATAGTTGGCGAGACGACCATGATGCAACGATGGAGATCAAGGTGTCGAGTCGGTGATGATGGAGATCATGACGATGCTTTGGAGATGGAGATCAAAAGCATGAGATGATGATGGCCATATCATGTCACATATTTTGATTGCATATGATGTTTATCTTTTATGCATCTTATTTTGCTTAGAACGACGGTAGCATTATAAGAATATCCCTTCACTAAATTTCAAGATATAAGTGTTCTCCCCGAGTATGCACCGTTGCGAAAGTTCGTCGTTTCGAGACACCACGTGATGATCGGGTGTGATAGATTCTACGTTCACATACAACGGGTGTAAGACAGTTTTGCACATGCAGAATACTTTGGTTAAACTTGACGAGCCTAGCATGTACAGACATGGTCTCGGAACACTGGAGACCGAAAGGTCGAACATGAGTCATATAGTAGATATGATCAACATGAAGATGTTCACCATTGAAGACTACTCCATCTCACGTGATGATCGGACTTGGTTTAGTTGATATGTATCATGTATCACTTAGACAACTTGAGGGATGTTGATTTAAGTGGGAGTTCATTAGTAATTTGATTAATTGAACTTAATTTATCATGAACTTAGTCTTGATAGTTTTTGCATATCTATGTTGTAGGTCAATAGCTCGCGTATAGCTCCCCTATTTTATTTTTTTGATATGTTCCTAGAGAAAACTAAGTTGAAAGATGATAGTAGCAATGATGCGGACTGGGTCCGTGATCTAAGGATTATCCTCATTGCTGCACAGAATTATGTCCTTGATTCACCGCTAGGTGATAGACCTGTTGTAGGAGCTGATGCAGACGTTATGAACGTTTGACAAGCTCAATATGATGACTACTTGATAGTTTAGTGCGCCATGCTTTACGGCTTAGAATCAGGGCTTCAAAGACGTTTTGAACGTCATGGAACATATAAGATGTTCCAAGAGCTGAAATTGGTATTTTCAGACTTATGCCCGTGTTGAGAGGTATGAGACCTCTGACAAGTACTTTGCCTACAAGATGGAGGAGAATAGCTCAGCCAGTGAGCATGTACTCAGAATGTCTGGGTACTACAATCGCTTGAATCAAGTGGTAGTTAATCTTCCAGATAAGATAGTGATTGACAGAGTTTGTTAGTCACTATCACCAAGCTACTAGAACTTTGTGATAAACTATAATATGCAAGGGATGACGAAAACTATTCCCGAGCTCTTCGCGATGCTGAAATCGGCGAAGGTAGAAATCAAGAAAGAGCATCAAATGTTGATGGTTAACAAGACCACTAGTTTCAAGAAAAAGGGCAAGGGAAAGAAAGGGAACTTCAAGAAGAATGGCAAGCAAGTTGCCACTCCCGGGAAGAAGCCCAAAGCTAGACCCAAGCCTGAAACTGAGTGCTTCTACTGCAAAGGAAATGGTCACTGGAAGCGGAACTGCCCCAAATACTTGGCGGATAAGAAGGATGGCAAAGTGAACAAAGGTATATTTGATATACATGTTATTGATGTGTACTTTACTAGTGTTCATAGTAGCCCCTGGGTATTTGATACCGGTTCAATTGCTAAGATTAGTAACTCGAAACAGGAGTTGCAAAATGAACAGAGACTAGTTAATGGTGAGGTGATTATGTGTGTTGGAAGTGATTCCAAGGTTGATAAGATCACCATCGCACACTCCCTCTACCTTCAGGATTAGTGTTGGACCTAAATAAATGTTATTTGGTGTTTGTGTTGAGAATGAATATGATTGGATCATGTTTATTGCGATACGGTTATTCATTTAAGTCAGAGAATAATTGTTGTTCTATTTACATGAATAAAACCTTCTATGGTCATACACCCAATGTAAATGGTTTATTGAATCTCGATCGTAGTGATACACATATTCATAATATTGATGCCAAAAGATGCAAAGTTGATAATGATAGTGCAACATATTTGTGGCACTGTCGTTTAGGTCATATTGGTGTAAAACGCATGAAGAAACTCCATACAGATGGACTTTTGGAATCACTTGATTATGAATCATTTGATACTTGCGAACCATGCCTCATGGGCAAGATGACTAAAACTCCGTTCTCCGGAACAATGGAGCGAGCTAATAACTTATTGGAAATAATACATACCGATGTATGCGGTCCGATGAGTGTTGAAGCACGCGGCGGGTATCGTTATTTTCTCACCTTCAGTGATGATTTGAGTAGATATGGGTATATCTACTTGATGAAACACAAGTTTGAAATATTTGAAAAGTTCAAAGAATTTCAGAGTGAAGTTGAGAATCATCGTAACAAGAAAATAAAGTTTCTACGATCTGATCGCGGAGGCGAATATTTGAGTTACGAGTTTGGCCTTCATTTAAAACAATGTGGAATTGTTTCACAACTCACGCCACCTGGAACACCACAGCGTAATGGTGCGTTCTATGATGTCTCTTACCGATTTATCACTATCGTTTTGGGGTTATGCATTAGAGACAGCTGCATTCACGTTAAATAGGGCACCGTCTAAATCCGTTGAGATGACATCGTATGAACTATGGTTTGGCAAGAAATCTAAGCTGTCATTTCTTAAAGTTTGGGGATGCGATGCTTATGTCAAAAGGCTTCAGCCTAATAAACTCGAACCCAAATCGGAGAAGTGTGTCTTCATAGGATACCCTAAGGAAACTATTGGGTACAACTTCTACCACAGATCCGAAGGCAAGATCTTTGTTGCCAAGAATGGGTCCTTTCTAGAGAAGGAGTTTCTCTCGAAAGAAGTGAGTGGGAGGAAAGTAGAACTTGATGAGATAATTGTACCTTCTCTCAAATTGGAGAGTAGCACATCACAAAAAACCGTTCCCGTGATACCTACACCAACTAGAGAGGAAGCAAATGATAATGATCATGAAACTTCAGATCAAGTTACTACAGAACCTCGTAGGTCGACCAGAGCACGATTCGCACCAGAGTGGTACGGTAATCCTGTTCTGGAAGTCATGTTATTAGACCAAGGCGAACCTACGAACTATGAAGAAGCTATGATGAGCCCAGATTCCGACAGAAGGCTTGAGGCCATAAAATCTAAGATAGGATCCATGTATGAGGACAAAGTGTGGACTTTGGTGGACTTGCCCAATGATCGGTAAGCCATTAAGAATAAATGGATCTTCAAGAGGAAGACGGACGCTGATGGTAATATCACTGTCTACAAAGCTCGACTTGTCGCAAAAGGTTTTCGACAAGTTCAAGGAGTTGACTACGATGAGACTTTCTCACCCGTAGCGATGCTTAAGTCTGTCCGGATCATGTTAGCAATTGCCGCATTTTATGAAATCTGGCAAATGGACGTCAAAATTGCATTCCTTAATGGATATCTTAAAGAAGAGTTGTATATGATGCAACCAGAAGGTTTTGTCGATCCTAAAGGTGCTAACAAAGTGTGTAAGCTCCAGTGATCCATCTATGGACTGGTGCAAGCATCTCGGAGTTGGAATATATGCTTTGATGAGGTGATCAAAGCATATGGTTTTATACAGACTTATGGTGAAGCCTGTATTTACAAGAAAGTGAGTGGGAGCTCTGTAGCATTTCTGATATTATATGTGGATGACATATTTGTTGATTGGAAATGATATAGATTTTCTGGATAGCATAAAAGGATACTTGAATAAGAATTTTTCAATGAAAGACCTCGGTGAAGCTGCTTACGTATTGAGCATCAAGATCTATAGGGATAGATCGAGACGCTTAATAGGACTTTCACAAAGCACATACCTTGAGAAAGTTTTGAAGAAGTTCAAAATAGATCAGTCAAAGAAAGGGTTCTTGCCTGTGTTGCAAGGTGTGAAGTTGAGTAAGACTCACAACCCGACCACGGCAGAAGATAGAGAGAGAATGAAAGTCATTCCCTACGCCTCAGCCATAGGTTCTATAAAGTATGCCATGCTATGTACCAGACCTATTGTGTGCCTTGCCATGAGTTTGGCAAGGGGGTACAATGGTGATCCAGGAATAGATCACTGGACAGCGGTCAAAATTATCCTTAGTTACCTAAGAGGACTAAGGAGATATTTCTCGGTTATGGAGGTGATAAAGAGTTCATCAGAAAAGGTTACGTCGATGCAAGATTTAACACCGATTCAGATGACTCTGAGTCTCAATCTGGATACATATTGAAAGTGGGAGCAATTAGCTAGAGTAGCTCTATACAGAGCATTGTAGACATAGAAACTTGCAAAATACATACGAATCTGAATGTGACAGACCCGTTGACTAAACTTCTCTCACAAGCAAAACATGATCACACCTTAGTACTCTTTGGATGTTAATCACATGGCGATGTGAACTAGATTATTGACTCTAGTAAACTCTTTGGGTGTTGGTCACATGGCGATGTGAACTATGGGTGTTAATCACATGGTGATGTGAACTAGATTATTGACTCTAGTGCAAGTGGAAGACTGAAGGAAATATTCCCTAGAGGCAATAATAAAGTTTTTATTTAATATTTCCTTATTCATGATAAAGGTTTATTATTCATGCTAGAATTGTATTGACCGGAAACCTAAATACATGTGTGAATACATAAACAAACACCGTGTCCCTAGTGAGCCTCTACTTGACTAGCTCGTTGATCAAAGATGGTTATGGTTTCCTAACCATGGACATGAGTTGTCATTTGACAACGGGATCACAACATTATGAGAATGATGTGATAGACAAGACCCATCCGTTAGCTTAGCATAATGATCATTCAGTTTTATTGCTATTGCTTTCTTCATGTCAAATACATATTCCTTCGACTATGAGATTATGCAACTCCCGGATACCGGAGGAATGCCTTGTGTGCTATCAAATGTCACAACGTAACTGGGTGATTATAAATATGCTCTACAGGTATCTCCGAAGGTATTTGTTGAGTTGGCATAGATCGAGATTAGGATTCGTCACTCCGAGTATCGGAGAGGTATCTTTGGGCCCTCTCGGTAATACACATCATAAGCTTGCAAGCAAACGACTAAGGAGTTAGTCACGAGGTGATGTATTATGGAACGAGTAAAGAGACTTGCCGGTAACGAGATTGAACTAGGTATGAAGATACCGACAATCGAATCTCGGGCAAGTAACATACCGATGGACAAAGGGAATTACGTATGTTGTCATAATGGTTCGACCAATAAAGATCTTCGTAGAATATATAGGAGCCAATATGGGCATCCAGGTTCCGCTATTGATTATTGACCAGAGAGATGTCCCGGTCATATCTACATAGTTCTCAAACCCGTAGGGTCCGCACGCTTAACGTTCGATGACGATATAGTATTATATGAGTTATGTGATTTGGTGACCGAATGTTGTTCGGAGTCCTGGATGAGATCACGGACATGATGAGGAGTCTCCAAATGGTCGAGAGGTAAATATTGATATATATAGGACGATGGTATTCGGACACCGGAAGTGTTTCGGGGGTACCGGGTACTTACGGGGTCACCGGAAGGGGTTCCGGGCAACCCCGGCAAAAGATATGGGCCTTATGGGCCAAGAGGGGAAACGCACCAGCCACAAGGGGCTGGTGCGCCCCCCATATGGGCCAGCCTAAGGAGGAGAAGGATAGGGGAGAAGGGAAAGGTAAGTGTGGATTAGGATTCCCACTTCCTTCCCTCTCCCCCCCTCTTTCCTTCCCCCTCCGACAAACATGGCAGGGGGGGCGCGGCCAAGGGCAGGAGCCCAACTAGGATTCAGACCTACTTGGGGCACCCCTTGGCCTCTCCCCTCTCCCTCCCACCTATATATATGAGGAGGTGTCACCTAGCACAAACCATACAATTGCCTAGCCATGTGCGGCGCCCCCTCCACCGTTTACACCCCCGGTCATATTTTCGTAGTGCTTAGGCGAAGCCCTGCGGAGATCACTTCACCATCACCGTCACCACGCCATCGTGCTGACGGAACTCATCTACTACCTCGACGTCTTGCTGGATCAAGAAGGCGAGGGACGTCACCGAGCTGAACGTGTGCAGAACACGGAGGTGTCGTGCGTTCGGTACTTGGTCGATTGAAGCGCGAAGAAGTTCGACTACATCAACCGCGTTATGAAACGCTTCTGCTTATGGTCTACAAGGGTACATAGAAACACTCTCCCCCTCGTTGCTATGCATCTCCATGGATAGATCATTGCGTATGCGCAGATTTTTTTTTGTTTTCCATGCAAAGTTCCCCAACACATCAATATTATCGACCAAGAGATATTTAACCATAGCAATACTAGGTTCAACTTTAATTTGTTCAGGGGGTGTAGGTGTTCTAGTATAACTCTTACAAACCACAGATGAAGCTTTAGCATGATCCTTTATTCTAACAGGGAAAGGTGGTTTCTCAATATAAGCAGCAGGAATAACAGGATCAACATTATAAGTGATAGTTTCTTCTTCAACTTTCATAGGTTATACTACTTTCACTTCAATGGGAGGATGATATTTAAACCACTTCTACCTAGGGAGATCAACATGAGTAGCAAACGATTCACAGAAAGAAGCTACTATCTCAGAGTCAAGTCCATATTTAGTGCTAAATTCACGAAAAGCATCGGTATCCATAAAAGATTTAACACAATCAAACTTAAGGTTTATACCTGACTCCTTACCTTCGTCAAGTTCCCAATCTTTAGAGTTGCATTTAATTCTTTCCAATAAATCCCATTTGAATTCAATAGTCTTCTTCATAAAAGAACCAGTACAAGAAGTATCGAGCATGGATTGATCATTACGAGAAAGCCGAGCATAAAAATTCTGAATAATAATTTCTCTTGAGAGCTCATGATTGGGGCATGAATATAACATTGACTTAAGCCTCCCCCAAGCTTGAGTGATACTTTCTCCTTCACGAGGCCAAAAATTATAAATATAATTCCGATCACGATGAACCAGATGCATAGGATAAAACTTCTGATGAAATTCCAATTTCAATCGGTTGTAGTTCCATGACCCAATATCATCACATAGCCTATACCATGTCAATGCCTTCTCCTTCAAGATAAAGGGAAGACCTTCTTCTTGACTTCATCCTCGGGCAAACCTGCAAGCTTAAATAGTCCACAAACTTCATCCACATAGATTAGATGCATATTAGGATGTAGTGTTCCATCTCCTGCATAAGGATTAGCTAGCAGTTTCTCTATCATACCCAAAGGAATTTCATAATAAATATTTTCAGTAGGTTCAGTAGGTTGAGGAACAACTCTTTGTGCTTCCGATCGAGGTGAAGATACCCCGAACAAGCCCCTCAAAGGATTATTTTCCATAGTAACAAGTGACAGTAAATTTCAGCACACTATATAAAATTTTCCTTACCAAAGGCGCTTCACTCCTCGGCAACGGTGCCAGAAAAGAGTCTTGATGACCCACAAGTATAGGGGGTCTATTGTAGTCCTTTCGATAAGTAAGAGTGTCGAACCCAACGAGTAGCAGAAAGAAATGACAAGCGGTTTTCAGCAAGGTATTCTCTGCAAGCACTGAAATTATCGGTAACAGATAGTTTTGTGATAAGATAATTTGTAACGGGTAGCAAGTAACAAGTGTAGCAAAGGTGCAGCAAGGTGGCCCAATCCTTTTTGTAGAAAAGGACAAGCCTGGACAAACTCTTATATAAAGCAAAGCGCTCCCGAGGACACGTGGGAATTACTGTCAAGCTAGTTTTCATCATGCTCATATGATTCGCGTTCGTTACTTTGATAATTTGATATGTGGGTGGACCGGTGCTTGGGTGTTGTCCTTACTTGGACAAGCCTCCCAATTATGATTAACCACTCTCGCAAGCATCCACAACTACGAAAGAAGAATTAAGATAAATCTAACCATAGCATGAAACATATGGATCCAAATCAGCCCCTTACGAAGCAACGCATAATCTAGGGTTTAAGCTTTTGTCACTCAAGCAACCCATCATCTACTTATTACTTCCCAATGCCTTCCCCTAGGCCCAAACAATGGTGAAGTGTCATGTAGTCGACGTTCACATAACACCACTAGAGGAAAGACAACATACATCTCATCAAAATATCGAACGAATACCAAATTCACATGATTACTTATAACAAGACTTCTCCCATGTCCTCAGGAACAAACGTAACTACTCACAAAGCATATTCATGTTCATAATCAGAGGAGTAATAATTATCATTAAGGATCTGAACATATGATCTTCCACCGAATAAACCAACTAGCATCAACTACAAGGAGTAATCAACACTACTAGCAACCCACAAGTACCAATCTGAGGTTTTGAGACAAAGATCGGATACAAGAGATGAACTAGGGTTTGGAGAGGAGATGGTGTTGGTGAAGATGTTGATGGAGATTGACCCCCTCTCGATGAGAGGATCGTTGGTGATGACGATGGCTTTGATTTCCCCCTCCGGGAGGGAAGTTTCCCCGGCAAAACAGCTCCGCTGGAGCCCTAGATTGCTTCTGCCCAGGTTCCGCCTCGAGACAGTGGTGCTTCATCCCGAAACTCTCTTCTGATTTTTTCCAGGTCAAAACACATCATATAGCAGAAGATGGGCACCGGAGGCCTGCCAGGGGGCCCACAAGCCACAGGGGCGCGCCCATGGGGGTAGGGCGCGCTCCCCAGGCTTGTGACCTCCTGGTGGGTCCCCTCTGGTATTTTCTTTGCCCAATATTTTTTATATATTCCAAAACAATTCTCCGTAAATTTTCAGGACTTTTGGAGTTGTGCAGAATAGGTCTCTCACATTTTCTCCTTTTCCAGTCTAGAATTCCAGCTGCCAGCATTCTCCCTCTTCATGTAAACCTTGTAAAATAAGAGAGAATAGGCATAAGTATTGTACCAAAATAGATAACAACAGCCCATAATGCAATAAATATCAATATAAAAGCATGATGCAAAATGGACGTATCATGCGACAAAGAATCACTCTAAAGTTTCTATCGGAGAACGTAGGACGAAAAACATGCATCAACCCCTATGCATAGATTACCCCAATGTCACCTCGGGAATCCGCGAGTTGAGTGCCAAAACATACATCAAGTGAATCAATAGAACATCCCATTGTCACCACAGATATCCCATCGCAAGACATACATCAAGTGTTCTCAAATCCAATACTCAATCCAACATAATGAAACCTCAAAGAGCAAGACTCAATTCATCACAACAAGAGATAGAGAGGGAAGAAACACCATATGATCCAACTATAATAACAAAGCTCGCGGTACATCAAGATCGTGCCAAATCAAGAACACGAGAGAGAGAGAGAGATCAAGCACATAGCTATTGGTACATACCCTCAGCCCCGAGGGTGAACTACTCCCTCCTCGTCATGGAGACCACCAGAATGATGAAGATGGCCACCGGTGATGGTTTCCCCCTCCGGCAGGGTGCTGGAACGGGCTCCCGATTGGTTTTTCATGGCTACAGAGGCTTGCGGCGGCGGAACTTCCGATCTAGGTTTCTTTTCGGGGGTTTCTATATTTATAGGAATTTTTGGCGTCGGAAACAAGTCAGGGGGGTTCCCGAGGAGTCCACAAGCCAGGAGGCGCGCCCCCCACCCTTGTGGTTGCCTCGGGACTCTTCTGGCCCAACTCCGATGCTCTGTGGGCTTCTTCTGGTCCATAAAAAATCACTGTAAATTTTCAGCTCGTTTGGACTCCGTTTGATATTCCTTTTCTGTAAAACTCAAAAACAAGGAAAAAATAGAAACTGGCACTGGGCTCTGGGATAATAAGTTAGTCCCAAAAATAATATAAAATATCATATAAATGCATATAAAACATCCAAAATAGAGAATATAATAGCATGGAACAATAAAAAATTATAGATATGTTGGAGACGTATCACAGTGCCGAACTTGGAGGAGGAGTCGGCTGACGCGGTGCCGGACTTGGAGGAGGAGTCGGCTGACGCGGTGGCGGAGACGCCTGACGCGGTGCCGGACTTGGAGAAGGAGTCGGCTGACGCGGTGGCAGACTTGGAGGAGCAGGAGTCGACTGACGCGGTGGCGGACTTGGAGGAGGAGCCGGCTGACGCGGCGGACTTGGAGGAGGAGTCGGTGGCCTTGGAAAGATGATGCAATCCTTTCTCCAAAGAATGATACGACGTATGGCCTCTCCCAGTGTGCTCTCCTCGTCACCTCCATGAATGTCAAGCTCTAGATCGTTATATCCCGACATCACAGCATCCACCCCGACACGAGCATAGCCAGCTAGAATCGGATTGCCATGGAAGGTTGCTTCAGGGGGATTTCTTAAAGCATAGCCATCCGCCACCTTCATTGATATGTTCTTCACCTTAATGTGTAGCTCACAAGGTGTCGCGTGATGGATATCATCCACGGGGTATCTAGCCAGCAGTGCATCATCGGCCGGGGTGGAACCCACGCTGCTTCTCAGCATAGATGGGACGGTGCTATCCAATGCTGGATCTGCTTGTTGCTGCCGCTGAGACGCCCTTTCCTGGCTAAGTGAGTCGATCTGCTCCTGCTGCCGCCTGAAAGCGCGTTCCAACTCCGCGTGCTTTGATTCTAGGCCTTGAAGGCGGACTGCTTCCTCCTTCCTCTGCTCCTCCTCCAGCTTCCTCTTTTGCTCCTCCTGCTACTTCTTTCTCATACGGCTTCTGTAATCGGCGTTCCAATCCGCAAACCCCTCAAACCACGGAACAACGCCTTTGCCTCGTGTTCGTCCCGGGTGTTCAAGATTCTTCAGGGCGCGCGTAAGCTCGTCGTTCTCTCTGTTGGGCATGAACGCCCCTGTTCGAGCATCTTCTATTGCATCAAGTAAAGCATCGGAGGCTTTTTTAAGGCTTGCCCGCTCCATAACCAGCCCTGTCTCTGGGTCCAACTTCCCCCCATGCGCATAAAACCAAGTCCTGCACCTTTTGGGACAACTCAATGTAACTGGAGTGACCCCTGCAGCAATCATCTATTGCTCAGCGAGATCCCACTTAGGCTGGCCAACCTCGTAGCCACCTGGCCCCAGAGTATGGTGCCACTTTTTTTTCGTAGCATTAATCTTGTTTATTCTCGACCGTTCCTGAGCTGCTTCCGATTCCTTGAACTTCACGAAAACATCTCAGTGATCTCTTGCCTTCTCCAGTGTTCCCTTGAATCTGGAGTCTGCTTTCCTGCTTTGACGTACCCGGCCCATATTGTTTTCTTGTGGTTGTTGAATGCTATCGCCATCTTCTTAAGAGCACTTTTCCTGACTTTCTCCCGATCTGCATCTGTCAAATGATCTGGTAGGGTGAAATGTGACATGAGCGATTCCCAAAGCAGATCTTTTGCTCTTTCAGAGACAAAAGTAACTCCTTGATCTCCCTTTGCTGGCTTTTTCCATTCTTGAACGGAGATCGGGATTTGGTCCCTGACAATAACTCCGCATTGACGAGTGAACTTGTTTGCATTCTTCTTAGGTTCAAGAGGTTCGCCATTTGGTTTGATGGCATCGATGTTGTACTTTACACCAGCCTGCAATCTTTTGGCCGGGCCTCGAACTCCCCTGCTGCTTGTAGAAGATTTGCTCGATCCGGAGGGCTAAAAGAAAAAAGATCGATTCGTTAATATATATATATATATACAAATTAATTAATACATGTAATGATCATCGGATGCCTTATATAATAAATATACCTCGCCGGTCTTTGTTATTTGAAGAACATTTCCTTCGTCATCATTGTTGTGGACTTCATCTATTCGTTCGTCTTCATCAAATAGCATACCCTCACCGGAATTGTTCAGATATTGCGAGCCGTCATCTTCAGGTTCATTCTCATCTGGGCTCAGGGAGCGTATGATGTCGAACAGGGTCTCTTCTCCGTCTCTGTCGGTATTGTCCATAGCTTATATTAACTAATCCAGAAGAAAGATAAAACAATTTAGTATTCAAATTAGAATGCAATCAATAAGGAAAAATTTAATCATATATAGTAGATAATATGCATCTCGAATAATATCACTAATACATCTCGAATAATCCAGATAATATGCATCATCGAATATAATCTCGAATACATCGTCTCGAATATTATCGAATAATATAATCTCGAATACATTGTCTCGAATATTATCGAATATAATTTCGAATACATCTCGAGTATTATCACTAATACATCTCGAATATTATCATATATATAACATCACTCGTGGTTCCTGAGGCGCGAGCGGTGGACACCCAAAGAGAAGGAACGATCACAGGATCATAGCTCGGGTGAGATCCCTGAAGAACCTGCTAGGTATTGGAGAACCTAACGTCTAACGCAACCATGTAGCGATGGACGTGCTTGTCCTCCTCCCTGACACGGTGACGTACCACCTCCGCGGGGGACGCCAGCCCCCGCATCGAATGTGGCCCACGCGACCGGCACCAAAGAAGCTCCGGGTCGACGACGGGAGCCGGGTTCCTTACCAAGCTGCGCGCCCCTGAAGGTAGCACCTCCCAGTGCCAGCCCGGCGGAGTCCAGCCCCGGACATGGCGCCTCTGAAGCAGGATGTCGTCGCCAACGAGTCGACAACGAGGATGCGGGCCGGGCATCGTTGACGTCGAGAACAAATTCTATGCAAATTTAACATTTTTTAAATGCTTGATTGTGATTTTTGTAATTCTTTTTCACTTGATTTTGCAAATACATGACAAACTTTTGCAAATACAACATTAAGATATATATTAACATTAAAATGTTATTAATACATGGTCAACTTTTTTCAATGCAACTTTTTCCTATGCAACTTTTTTCTATAAGTATAAAAAACTAAAAAACAGAAAATCTATGCAAATTCCAACATTCATCTACATATACATATATACATACATTGTATAAAAAAAACTAGTAAAACAACTAAAACATACATACATATAGTGAAAAAATAATCATCTAAAACATCTAGAACATCAAAACATACATACATATATACATACATTGCATATCTAGTGAAAAAAAATCGCCGGAGGGGGCGGCGTGAGCTCACAGTGTGGGAGGTTCGAGGCCGGCGATGGTCGAGGCCGGCAGGCGCGGGCGGCGTGGGCGGTGCGTCGGGGGCGGCGATCGATGGCGTCGGGGTAGGCGGGTGCGGGCGGCGTGGGCGGCGCGTCGGGGGCGGCATCGGATCGGAGAGGAGAGGTGCGTCAGCGTCGGCGACGACGAGGACGGGCTCGGGGGCAGCCTGGCGGCGTCGAGGATCGGCGTCATCGGCGCGGGCGGCGTGGAGGAGGCGCGGGCGACGGCAGCGGCCTGGCAAAGAAAGTGATGAAGGTGGTCACATCCTAGCAGAGTGGGATCTTGCGGTATAAAACTTTTTCTTCGCGTGTGTCCCTTTGCGCCATAATCATGGACAATCTTCAACAGGATGCTCGGGTCAATATTCACTGTGAAGGGAGCAATTTCATGAAACTTTTCATAATCTTCTGACATGTCTGTCTTGTCCTTCACTCCCACAATGTTTCTTTTCCCTGAAAGAACTATGTGGCGCTTTGGCTCATCGTATGATGTATTCGCTTCCTTATCTTTTCTTTTTCTCGGCTTGGTAGACATGTCCTTCACATAGAAAACCTGCGCCACATCATTGGCTAGGACGAATGGTTCGTCTGCGTACGCAAGATTGTTGAGATCCACTGTTGTCATTCCGTACTGCGGGTCTTCCTTTACCCCGCCTCCTATCAAATTGACCCATTTGCACCGAAACAAAGGGACCTTCAAACCACGTCCATAGTCAAGTTCCCATATCTCCTCTATGTAACCATAATATGTGTCCTTTGGCCTATTGGTGTTTGCTGCATCAAAGCGGAAACCACTGTTTTGGTTGGTGCTCTTTTTATCTTGGGCGATCATGTAAAATGTATTCCCATTTATCTCGTACCCTTTGAAAGTCAATATAGTCGAAGATGGTAACTGGGACAGCAAGTACAACTCATCTGCAACAGTGTTGTCATGCATGAGACGTGTCTGCAACCAACCAGCGAAAGTCCCCGTTTGTTCACGTGTAATCCAGTCGTCAGACTGCTCCGGGTGTTTGGAGCGTAGAATATTCTTGTGTTCCTCGATATACGGAGCCACCAAGGTGGAATTTTGTAGAACTGTGTAGTGTGCTTGCGCCCAAGAATGCCCGTCCATACATATTTACTTGGTCCCTTCCTAGAGTGCCTTTTCCACCCAGTCTGCCCTCATGCCGCGATTCAGGAACACCAATCGGCTTAAGGTCAGGAATAAAGTCAACACAAAACTCAATGACCTCCTCATTTTCATGGTCCTTGGAGATGCTTCCTTCTGGCCTAGCACGGTTATGAACATATTTCTTTAAGACTCCCATGAACCTCTCAAAGGGGAACATATTGTGTAGAAATACAGGACCTCTTCGACTAGGTGAACTAGGACGTGCGTCATGATATTGAAGAAGGATGGTGGGAACACCAACTTGAAACTAACAAGACATTGCACCAAATCATTCTGTAACCTTGGTATGATTTCTGGATCGATTACCTTCTGATAGATTGCATTGAGGAATGCACATAGCTTCACAATGGCTAATCGAACGTTTTCCAGTAGAAGCCCCCTCAATGCAACCGGAAGCAGTTGCGTCATAATCACGTGGCAGTCATGAGACTTTAGGTTCTGGAACTTTTTCTCTGCCATATTTATTATTCCCTTTATATTCGACGAGAAGCCAGACGGGACCTTCATACTGAGCAGGCATTCAAAGAATATTTCCTTCTCTTCTTTGGTAAGAGCGTAGCTGGCATGACCCTGATACTGCTTTTGATGCATGCTGTCTTTTCCGTGCATACGTTGCTGGTCCTCCCGTGCCTCCGGTGTATCTTTTGTCTTCCCATACACGCCCAAGAAGCCTAGCAGGTTCACGCAAAGATTCTTCGTCACGTGCATCACGTCGATTGCAGAGCAGACCTCTAGGTCTTTCCAATAGGGTAGGTCCCAAAATATAGATTTCTTCTTCCACATGGGTGCGCGTCTGTCAGCGTCATTCGGAGCAGATTGTCCGCCAGGACCCTTTTCAAAGATTACTTTTAAATCTTTGACCATATCAAGTATATCATCACCAGTACGGTGGCGAGGCTTGTTTCGGTGATCTGCCTCACCTTTGAAATGCCTGCCTTTCTTTCTTAAGGGATGCCTACTCCGAAGAAATCGACGATGTCCTAGGTACACATTCTTCTTGCATTTATCCAAATATATACTATCGGTACCATCTAAACAGTGCGTGCATGCGCGGTAACCCTTGTTTGTTTGTCCTGAAAGGTTACTAAGAGCAGACCAATCATTGACGGTTACAAACATCAACGCATGTAGGTCAAATTCCTCCTGTTTGTGCTCATCCCACACACGTACACCTTTTCCATTCCACAGCTGTAAAAGTTCTTCAACTAATGGCCTTAGGTACACATCAATGTCGTTGCCGGGTTGCTTGGGCCTTGGATGAGCACTGGCATCATAATGAACTTCCGCTTCATGCACAACCAAGGAGGAAGGTTATAGATACATAGAGTCACAGGCCAGGTGCTATGGTTGCTGCTCTACTCCCCAAAAGGATTTATGCCATCTGCACTTAAACCAAACCATATGTTCCTTGCGTCATCTGCAAAGTCCTCCCACTATCTCTCAATTTTTCTCCACTGCGACCCGTCAGCGGGTACTCTCAACTTCCTGTCTTTCTTACGGTCTTCTTTGTGCCATCGCATCAACTTGGCATGCTCTTTGTTTTGGAACAAACATTTCAACTGTGGTATTATAGGTGCATACCACATCACCTTGGCAGGAATCTTCTTCCTGGGGTGCTCTCCCTCAACATCACCAGGGTCATCGCGGCTGATCTTATAGCGCAATGCACCGCATACCATGCATGCATTCAAATCCTCGTACTCACCGCGGTAGAGGATGCAGTCATTAGGGCATGCATGTATCTTCTGCACCTCTAATCCTAGAGGCCAGACAACCTTCTTTGCTTCATACGTACTATCGGGTAATTCGTTGTCCTTTGGAAGCATCTTCTTTAATACTATCAGCAATTTTTCAAATCCCTTGTCAGTTACACCATTCTTTGCCTTCCATTGCAGCAATTTCAGTGTGGTACCCAGCTTTTTCTTGTCATCTTCGCAATTTGGGTACAACAATTTCTTGTGATCCTCTAACATGCGCTTCAACTTCAGCTTCTCCTTTTCACTTGCGCAGTTTCTCTTTGCATCGGCAATGGCCTGACCAAGATCATCAGCGGGCTCATCTGATGCCTCTTCTTCAGCTTCTTCCCGCATTGCCGGCTCAGCTTCTTCCCCCATTGTAGTACCATCGTATTCAGGGAACCCATGGCCAGGATAGCTGTCATCATCCTCTTCTTCTTCATTCTCTTCCATTAGGACCCCTCTTTCTTCGTGCTTGATCCAACAGTTGTAGCCGGACATGAAACCGGACGTGAATGGTTCTTGAGTTAGAGTAATTTTGATCATTCTTACAGACAGCACATGGACAATACATAAACCCATCCGGCCACTTGTTTGCCCCAGCCGCAAGCAGAAAAGTATGCATGCCATTAATGAACTGGGGAGAGCATTGGTCATCGTACATCCATTGCCGGCTCATCTTCATTACACAACACCAAAAAGACCAAATTAATACAAGTTCATACACACTTATTCTCATAAAACAACATACAAACTCTCTAGCTAAAGCATTTAAATGCAACAACAAATGCGATCAAGATCGCAACTAAGGTAACAATTGATCCAACAGCATAATGATATCAAGCCTCATTATCAATGGCATATTTTCTAATCTTTCTAATCTTCAAGCGCATTGCATCCATCTTGATCTTGTGATCGTCGACGACATCGGCAACATACAACTCCAGTTTCATCTTCTCTTCTTCAATTCTTTTCAATTTTTCTTTCAAATACCCGTTTTCTTTTTCAACTAAATTTAACTTCTCGACAAGAGGGTCAGTTGCAATTTCCGGTTCACATACCTCCTAGATAAAAATATCTATGTCAACTTGATGGGCATAATTGTCATAAACACGAAATGCAATAAATAGTTATAAAAGAGAATATACCACTTCCGAATCATAAATCGAACGAGGGCCGATGGGGACGGATATCAAAACCATGCCACTATGTATAACAAACAACGTACGGGTAAGAAAATTATACAAGTAACTATCTAAATCACACAAACATGATTTTCTTTTTATAAAAAGGATAAGAACAAGAGGCTCACCAAGGTGGTGCCGGCGACAGGACGGTGTGGCGATCGACGGTGGTTAGGATGGGGACGGGAAGGCACTAAGCAAAACACACCTACATATGCAAACTAAGGAGTTAATTTGAGCTCAAATTGCATATAAATCAAATAAACTACCACATATAATTACTCCCAAACTAAAACCCACAAATCACTATACTTATAGAGCATTGCAAGAGCTAATCTAGCAATGAGAGATGAAAGGACAAAGTTGCTAACCTTTGTGAACACTTGGATGGATGGGGTGCCTTCAAATCTTGACAAATTTTGGCAAAAATGGAGGTGAGCTCGAGCAAGAGGGGAAGAAAACAGAGAGGAGGAGAAAAATAGAGAGCTTCGGCTCGGGCTGGACGAAGCACTATATATAGTGATATCTTTAGTCCCGGTTGGTTATACAAACCGGGACTAAAGGTTCACCTCTAGTCCCGGTTTGTGTCACGAACCAGGACTAAATGTGTTCGTGGGGGCCCAAGCCTGACACAAGCCTGCCACCACCCCTTTAGTCCAGGTTTGTGACACGAACCGGGACTAGAGGCACGCCACGAACCGGGGCTAATGATGCCCGCCCCCTAGCCGTTGGAACCAGGACTATTGGTCACATTAGTACCGGGCCGTTATCAAACCGGGACTAATGGGGCTCACATAAAGTCGTTTTTCTACTAGTGAACCCAAATATATCTCTAACACATTTCCTCATTTAAACACTTTGATTCTCTTCAAATTTAAATGTCTAGTACATCAAGAAAATATGCATATAGTTTATAATAAGCTGTGTGAACAAAAGCATTTAACCGGCGACATTTACAAATCACATGTTGTCATCGTGTGCTCCATCTCCTTCTCCGCCATGTGCACCGTCTCATTCTCCGGGGTTCCCTGGAAAGTATGATCACCATACACGCCTTCTCCCAAATTCTCGCGCCACTAGATCCTTCATGTTCTGATCCAACATGGTGAACCAATTCTCTGCTGCTATCCGTTTAGTAGTCATTCGACGCTCCTGAATTTCGAGCATATGTGCCTCTATCTCTTTCTGAGGATGTCTTCTCTCTAGCATAGCATCACATCTCACCCTCTTTTCTTGGTTCTTCTCTGTCGTCTCTAACTTCTCTTGCCTTCTCTTCTCGACGTACTTGTTTCTTGTCCTCATCAACTCATCGATATTTTGTTTCATCGCCTACACCTATCCTTCTCTCTTGAGTTTCTCCTTTCCTCTATTCTTCCCGTCGGAGTGGGACTTATAGACACATTTTTCATTGCCCAGAGTCACCATCGTCATCTTTACAATCGTTTCTCTCCGGAGAGGAATTGTTGCCCCTCCCAACTTTTTGGAATGTTGTCATCATTCCTTGATTATGACATTGTATTGCAGAAAATAACCTACTACAGGATGCTCACATTCTAGCGCAGCGCGGAAATCATCACCGAGATGCGTGTCACCGAGGAGGCACGCTGCACTGCTCAAATTGCAGTGGAGCCGTGCTTCTCAATTTGCGGTGGAGCAAGAGGAGGTACCGGAGGCCCCAGAGGACATGGAGGAGGCATCGTCAGGCATGGAGGTTGAGCCCGACGGCTTTGGCATGGAGGAGGCGGAGATGAAGTTCCAACACGCCCAAGCCGCCGAGGCGGCAGCACAGTTTGAGGCGAAGCGAGCAGCCATCCTTGACTGGATCCAATCCATGAGAGTGGCTGCGAACCATCGCCATATCCACCTCGCCGAAATGAGGCGGGAGCAACTCTTCGCGAACCTCGACGATGGGGAAGAGGAGCTGGAGTTTCGCCCCGCCAGTGAGCATGAGGCCGGTCCATCCGTCCTGGGGGTCATCTGCATCTCCAATGATGATGAGTAGATTAGGATAGTTTGCTTGTTTTTAGCTTGTTTGTTCATGTAACATATACTATGTATGATGAAATGAGCGTTGCATTGCTAGTATGAATTTAAATGTTCATAAATACGGATTGTGATTAGAATGACGAACAAATGAGGGACAAACCGGCATCGTCTGCGGGCGCGTCCGACAAAAGTTTAGGGGTCAGATTTATAGCTGGCCAAATGGGCCGGGCTAACCAGGTTGGCCCGTGCGCACGCTGGCAAGACCCGCCATGGGCCAGGCACGACACGGGCTAAATGGGCCGGGCCCGGCACGCGGCACGCCCTGGGCCGTGCTTGGGCTGCTAGCCTGAGCACGCGGGCCGGCACAGCACGGCCTGATTATGGTTTTTTTTTTCTATACATCTCTATATGGCCAAACAGGTAAAAATAGGCTAAAAAACGCCCAGTGCATCAAATAGCAGACGAACTAGCGGGCCTGGCATGCCGATGGGCCGACCCGATTAGTAGCTGGGCTGTGCCTGGGCTGCGACCTCCCGCCTGTGGGCCGGCACAGCACTCCGTCTATTAGTCGGGCCGTCGCGGGCCGTGCCGTGCCAGGCACATTTACCGCTGGCTGGGCCGGCCCGTTTGGCCAGGTAAGGTCGGATTTGCCCAGTCTGATTGTAGTCTCGAGAGCATCACCACTAGTCTCCTAGTAGTATTACTGCAGTAAAACGTTTGGTTATGTGTAATGCACTCCATCGGAGTTCTGCCATGTAAGAGCATCTCCACTCATTCGGCCCCCCAGGGACTAGAAATAGCGCCGCTCTAGAGGCGCGCCAGCGGAAATTTCGGCTTGTGGGCGATCGGGTCCCAGCCACCGTCCCCAGGCGCTGATTTCGGTCCATTTTCGGCGCAAATTGGCCCACTTTTCAGCCCATTTTCGGCGCAAAATGGCCCACTATCGGCGCAAATTGACCAATTTCGGTCCGTATTCGGCGTGATTCGACATGATTCGATATAAATTCAACAGAAACTATTTTTTATCACATAGTTCATCACAGAAAACCAATAGAAATCAAATAGTTCAATACAAATTATATAGTTCAACAAATAGTTTAACAAATAAAAACTCATATTTCATCACACGTCGAGCTAGGCGTTGCCCTTGAGCCTCCATAGGTGCTCCATCAGATCCTGCTGCAATTGTTGATGCACCTGTGGGTCTCGAATCTCCTGACGCATATTGAGGAAGGCAGTCTAGGTTGCCGGTAGCTGGTGATCAACTTGGGCAAGAGGACCATGTCTGTAATATGGTTTGGTGTCAAACACTGGCTCTTCCTGCTCACTCGCAATGATCATGTTATGCAAGATGACACAGCAAGTCATGATCTCCCACATTTGATCTTTCGACCAAGTCTGAGCGGGGTACCGGACAACAGCAAATCGAGATTGGAGCACACCAAATGCCCGCTCGACATCCTTCCTGCAAGCCTCCTGAACCTTCGCAAAGTGGGAGTTCTTGCCTCCTGGCACAGGGTTTGAGATAGTCTTCACAAATGTAGACCATCTTGGATAGATGCCATCTGCTAGGTAGTATCCCTTGTTGTAGTGCCGCCCATTGACCTCGAAGTTCACCGGAGGAGAATGCAAGCTTGGCAAAGACAGGGGAGCACTGCAGTACGTTGATGTCATTGTGAATTCCTAGCATACCAAAGAAGGAGTGCCAAATCCAGAGGTCCTGTGTGGCCACTGCCTCAAGTACCACACTGCAACCGCCTTTGGCGCCTTTGTACATCCCCTGCCAAGCAAATGGACAGTGTTTCCATTTCCAATGCATGCAGTCGATGCTTTCAAGCATCCCCAGGAAATCCTCTTGCTGCATTCTGTGCTAGGATCCGAGCAGTGTCTTCAGCATTGGGTGATCGCAAGTATTGCGGTCCAAACACTGTCACCACTGCCCTACAGAACTTGTAGAAACACTCAATGGTCGTGGACTCGGCCATGCGCCCATAGTCGTCGAGTGAATCACCGGGAGCTCCGTATGCAAGCATCCTCATAGCTGTCGTGCACTTCTAGATTGAGGTGAATCCAAGTGTGCCGGTGCAATCCTTCTTGCACTTGAAGTAGATGTCGAACTCCCGGATGGAATTCACAATCCTGAGGAAAAGCTTTCGGCTCATCCAATAACGGCGCCGAAATACTTTGTCGCCGTGCAGTGGAGCGTCGGCGAAGTAGTCGGTGTAGAGCAAGCAATAGCCTTCCAGTCGATGTCGGTTCTTTGCTTTCAGCCGCCCCGGCGCCGAGCCACCTCGCCGCGGCTTTGCATTGCTCGCGAGCAGGCCGGCCAGGGCGGCGAGGACCATGAGATGCTCTTCGTCTTGGACGTCGGCATCGGCTTCCTCCTCTGGCAGCGCCGCGAGCGCCTCCTCGTCATCCGAGTCCATCGTCGAGCAGACAAATCGCCGAACACCTGGTGGGCGTGGTGGACGCACAGCCGCTGGTATCCCGCCCTGCGCGGCCGGAGCGCCGGAAAACTCGCCCAGGAAGGTGGCGGAGAGGTTGCCGCGGGGAAACCCTCTCTCTTTTCCGGCGGGGAATGGCCTATCTAGCGGTGGTGGGGGGTGGGCGGCGCCGGGATCGGCAAGGTGGCGGGAGGGCGCGCGGGGGTGGGGGGCGAATCTGGACGTTTGTCTTGACTTTTCGCCTGACAGAGTGGCCCAGACGTGGTTTTCCCTTCCGCCGGAGCCCCCGAACGTCCCCCAGTGCGCTAGGTTCGGCCTGGGATCGCCGGGCCCAAAAACGGGCCGAGCCGGCGGATTTCGGCGTATTGAGGGCACGACTAGGGGGGTATTTTCGGCGTCTGCGTGAAAAAAATCGGCCTACGGGCCTGCTGGGGGCGCGGTTGGAGATGGCACCAACGAAGGCGGAGAGAGACATACAGAGAGACATTCCACTGCATCTACAGCGGTAGCGGCGGCTGACTGATGGAGTGGGGCGACGAGTGGCTCGCCCCGGACAAGCTGCAGCACGTCCTCGCCTGCCTCCTCATCGCCCTCGCCGCCGTCGCGCTCGCCGGCCGGAGCTCCCGCCCCTTACTCCGCCGCCACGCGCTGGCCCTCGGCTGCGCCGCCTCCCTCGCCGTCGGCGCCGCCAAGGAGGCCGCCGACGAGACCCGCCTCTTCGGGTCCTCCGGCGCCTCGCTCAGGGACGCCGCGGCCGACCTCCTCGGCGTCGCCCTCGCCGCGGTCCTCGTCCACCTCGCCCGCCGCCTCCGCCGTCAACGGCGCCGCGAGAAGGCCGACGACGATACGGACGGCGGCATCTCCATGGTCTGAGTAAGTCTGGGTACTAACCTTTTCGAGCCAAATGGGTCACTGGGCCTAATTCTTTTGCCGGCCCGCATCGCGAGGCCTTTCTCGTGCGCGTGACCTTTCCACCGTCGCTCCGATCTCTCCTCCTCCTGCGCTTTAGGGAGACGCCGCGCCGCCGACCAGCCGCTATGGCGCTCCTCGCCGCCGTCCGCCGCCTTCCTCGGGCCCTCCGACTCCTAAAGCCTCACCACCTCAGCACCACTTCTTCCTCCACCTTCTTCGGGGACTCCGAGGGCTCCGCGCCCGTCTGGGAGCCGCGGTCCCCCGTCCGCTCCCCGCCGGACGACCAGTTCGCGGCGTGGGTCACGCGGCTCCGTTCGGGCTTCACCGCGGTCGACCTGGCGGACGCCATCAACTCCGAGCAGGACCCGGACCTCGCGCTCGCGCTCTTCCGCTGGGCCGGGCTCCGCCCGGGCTTCCGCCACGGCCCCGCCTCCTACATCGCCGCACTCAACGCCGCCTCCTCCGGCAAGCGCCCCGTCGCCGCGGAGAACCTCATCCACGACGTGCTCGCGGGGGCCTGCGCCCCCGACCTCCAGCTCTTCAACGCCTGCCTCCGCTTCTGCTGCGACCGCCGCAGCCTCTTCCCCATCGCCTTCGACATGTTCAACAAGATGCGCGCCCTCCCGGCCAACGCCGGCTGCCGCCCCAACGTCGAGACCTTCACGCTCCTCCTCAGCACCGTGGTCCGCCGCGTCCGCCGCCCGCCCGCGTCGCTGGTCTACCTCCACGCCGTCAGATCCCTCTCCCGCCAGATGAAGGCCACGGGCGTGGTCCCGGACACCTATCTGCTCAACCTAATCATCAAGGCGTATGGGCGCTGCCTTGAGGTGGACGACGCCCTCAAGGTGTTCCGTGAAATGCCCCTCTACGGCTGTGAGCCGAATGAGTTCACCTACGGCTACATCGTCAAGGCCATGTTCCAGAAGGGCAGGACTGATAACGGGTTGGTGTATTTGAAGACGATGAGGGAGAAGGGGTTCGTGCCGAGCGGCGGCGTGTACATGTCAGCGGTGGCTGCGCTAGCACTGGAATGGAGGTTCGAAGAATCGAGAGAGGTGCTTTTGGATATGCTGGATAGCAAGAGGAAGCCAGATATGATCACTTACAGGACGCTGCTCGAGGAGCTGTGCCGAGCTACACGGACAGAGGATGCGTTCCAGTTGCTGGAGGAGCTGAAAGAGAGGAAGCGAGGAGCATTGGACCAGAGGATGTACTCAGAATTGCTCGATGGGCTGCACTGGATTTCTCAGCCACAACAGAATAGTCTTCCTCGCCGTGACAGGGGATCTGATGACTAAAATTCTTCGATGAATTGCATGTCTTAGTGCTATCGAGTGGCAAATCACAGTCATAGAAAGTCAAATTCATGAATTAAGCAGGAGGGCCACCTTCACTGGGATTATCTGGTTGACTCAACTTTGCACAATTACTGCTTCTGGCATGATCGATGACATGCCCACAGGGCAGAGAAGATGCACAAAATGTCTTGACAAGAGATGTGGGATCAGAAAAATTGCTTGTTGCTGGCGGAAATGATTGTTGGGGTGCTGTTTAACTTGTCAATTGCAATTTCCGAAGTAAATCATGGTGGCATTCAGAAATGGTTATTCCAGGTATCATGTATTGAACACAACAAACTGTAGTAACGTGATACATTTAAAATTCCTTTTGCTCGTAAAGTCCGATTATAGAATAACTAGTGCTTGCGCCTGTGAGAAATTGCTCTATATTTTCTCTACTTGGTGTTGATAGCACAATGTGTATTGATTGTATTGTAGAACCTCGTTCATGGTTGTGCAGTTAAGATGTTTATCTGTGAGAATAGTGCATTACGTGATGTTTTTTTCTTTCTGAAATGATCTGGTCAGACACTTTTTAAATTCCTTTTGCTTGTAAACTTCAGTTTGTAGAATAACTAGTGCTTGCGCCTGTGAGAAACTGCTCTTTATTTTCTCTATCTGGTGTTGATAGCACAATCTGTATCGATTGTGTTGTAGAACCTCGATCATGATGGTGCGCTTGAGCTATTTATCTGTGAGAATAGTGTGTTATGTGCCATGTTTTTCTCTGAAATAATATGGTCGGACACTAGCCTCCTCATACCACATAATATCTCTTGTTGATATAACAGGGATACAAATGAGGGTGCATTTCCTCTTTAGTGCTTGTTCAGTTAATCCCCTCCACGGGGGCATTGGAGAGGATTTTAGGGGATTGAAGAGGAATTTGACTTGCAGGGGATTTAATCCCTCTCGATCCCCTTCAAATCCCATGCAACCGAACAAGCCCTTAGTTATATATAATTATATATCAAGATTTTGAGTGTGCAGCATGAACCCTCTTGGGTCCTGAAATATATAAATAGACATATTTTGAAGTTTAAGATAACTAAAAAAAAGGTGTACATCTAGATGTGATTTACTCTTTTGCTGATAAATGTCTTGATTGGGATGCAAAAAGAATGAACGGATGTGGATATAATAATCGTACACCTAGTATAGACCCATATATTTGTATTTTTTTGTGTAGCCCTCAAAAAGCACATTTCTTTATGTAATCTTGGCAGTACCAAGTAATGATGCGCATATGCTTTCTGCCGAAAAATTCAGACTTGTTAAAAAGTTTTAAAATATGTTTTTTGACTTCTTTCTAGAAAAGGCCCGAGTGATCCGATCTCAGTTTACAACATTCATCAACCCTCGAAGTGACACACCATCCTACCAAAGAGTTGGAGATAACTCTGATCCTTTGCTGCTGCTGTTTGCGGTTTCTGTTTCACCGCATCGATCAAGCAGCAACAAGGGCCGTAATTTGGTCCATCAGGCGGGTCCCGTTTGGCTTCCGGTCAAACCTCGACTAGGCAGTGCCACTCACTGCAAGTTGCAACTGGCACAGGAGTCAGCGCACGCACCGTCGTTGTGGAGCTACCCACCCACGGGAGGAGGAGGAGATGGGGTTGGGCCCGTGGTGCCGCCGGCGCCTGGAAATCCTGTGGGCGGTCCTCTCCCCGTCGCTCGGCGTCTACCGCCGCGGCGGCTGTCACTCCGTACATACCCAGCACACACCCGCGAACTAATTCCCCATCTTTTTATTTTCCACCATCTCATTCCCCAGCTCATTCACCGGATGCTGCCACTCTTTGTTGCCAGAGCAGAGGAAGTTCTGGATCAGCGTGCTGCTCACCATCCTTGGCTACATTGCCTGCCTTCTTTTGATCATTGCGGCACCCGTCAGGAGCTCCCTGCCTTTGGTCCTCAACGCCTTTATCGTCTTCGTCGTCATCTACCGCCGCGACAATAGCGACAACAACGAGGACGATGACTCCGTCACCGGTGCCTCGTGCGTCTTCGTCGCCTGATTAAGGCCTTGTACAATGCAAGGTGCTTAGGAGAGGTGCTAGGAAAAATAAACCATGCTTTTCTTAAGCACCGGTGCTTATTTATACAGGGTAGACGCTTAATTAGGCGTCTCTCCTGTAGAAATAAGCACCGGTGCTTCAGAAAAATCCGGTTTATTTTTCTAAGCACCTCCCTAAGCACCTGGCATTGTACAAGGCCTTGACCAACCAACCTGTGGCTATCCATGACTGCCTCCACGACCTTGTTCTTTGTATGGGTGCCAGAAATATTAAGGAGTGAGTATCTTCATAGTGCTACTATATCCCAAGTTAAGATTAAACGTGCTCATTCTCACTTCTGGTTAGGTCTTATGAAAGTTAGAGATATCTTTTTCAAATTCTGCAAGGAAGTGATTGGCAATGGTCGCCGAACGAGATTTTGGGAAGATTGGTGGATGGAGGACTGTCCTCTCTCCATTAAGTTCCCCAGATTATATGGCCTGAGTCATAGTAAAAGTATCCTAGTGCATTTTGTTACCCAGGGATGGACATGTCTCAGTTTTCGTAGAGCGCTTCATGGGGACCTTGCTGTTATTTGGTACCAGTTGACTGATATTTGTAGTGATACTATTCTAGTTGTCCTATAAAGTGATCAATACTCTCATTATAGTTGCTGCCGCATCAAATCGTTGTATGAGAGGCGCTTAAGGCTAGACAATTTACTTGTTCTATAATGATATTTGGAAAAGTAAACGCATTTCTCTGGTTAACTTTTAGGAAAAACATCTTAACCAGAGACGTTTTGTAACATAGAGGATGGACGGGGAATGCTAAATGTTCATTCTGTGATGAGAATGAGAATAAGAATATTGACCACCTTTTTTTTTTCAGATGTGCAGTAGCAAGATATATGTACGAAATGTGGTGAGGTGTGCGTTTAATCTTGTGCCGGTCCCTATTTGTTTTGATGATAATACATCATACATGGATGCCGCAATAGTTTTGATCCAAAATCGAGGAACTTAGTAGATGGTGTAGGAGCGGTTATTTGGACGTTGTGGAAAGCCCGCAACGCGGCATGCTTTAGGAATGTTTTCCTTGCGGATCCTGTTACTGACTTTTAGCATATCACATTACATATCCTTCTGGGCAAATTTTCAGAAAACAAGAGCTAAAAAATTGCAGCGGATCGAAGCAAGACTTCTAGTTATGGTGGCTACTGAGATCTTCCACGGGAGAATGGGGTGGGGGCCTCTATAGAAACTTGAAGTTAAAATTGATCATTATACTAGCTGCTATTTGGATGATCACTTGAAGCAGTGCTCGTTTTGTATGAGTTCAGTTTCTAAGCGACTGTTTCCTTTTCCATTTCTGTGTGAGTTTGCTAAAGGGCATGCTCTTATAGTTGTTGGCTCCGGGCAAAATAGTTTCAGTTGTTTTGCTGAATGATCATCAGCATGTGGGCCATGGTCGATTCCTGGTATAGCTGTGACCAGGACTCCCTGCGAAAACTGATGTATGATGTGTGTTCAATTTCCTTAACGAAATTGGTATTGGGGAACGAGAGGTCCTATTTGACGCCTTATGCGCTTGTTGGCGCATAGGCTCGCTCTCGTGGGCCTTCGCCCAGTAAAGCGTTGGCTCACCTTCCGCGCTGTTGCTGCTCGCTTGGTCGGCCGTGTTGTGGCTTTTTTTTTATCGTCTTCTGGTTTGCTGTTTTTAGGGAAAAACATCGGTTTTCGTCGGTTAAAATTTAAAATCTGATAAAAATAAGAAAACATTAATGGATTTATGTAAAAAAAAATCACGAATTTGATTTTCCCCCCAAATTTAGAAGAATTTGAAAAAAGTTTGTGACTTGAAGAAAGTTCATGGATTTTGAAAAAGCAAGCTTGATTCTAAAACAGTTCTAGAATCTGAAAAAATTCGCAGATTAAGAATAAGTTCATGAATTTGAAAAAAGTATTTTTTTTAAACCCAAGGGCATTTAAACTTCGCTAATTTTTTTCATGAATTTAGAAAGTTTCCCGGATTTGAACGAAAATGAAAAAAAATGAACAAAGAAATAAAAACTAAATTTAAAAGGTAAACCATAAAAGAAAACCAAACAAGAGAAATAAAAATAAAAACGAGTATACCAAATAAAAATTAACCCAAAAAAACTGACAAGAAGCTTCCACAAGGTTTTTTTTTTTGAGGGATAAAGCCTATTTTTATTGATCAAAGTCCACAACGAGTGGGATTTTGTTTACATCATGTGGTTGGCCAAACCACACATGACGCCCAGGGGCTAAATTTAAAGCGTATCTAGCTAACTTATGAGCTTCCATATTACTTTCACGACCTTCATGAATAAAACTACAAGAAAAATTGGTAGACCGAAGTTTGATCTCATTGATAATTGCGCCATGCCTTCCCTGCGAACCTCGGTTGATGTCCTGGACTACCCCTTTTGCATCTGAGGATATGACAAAACGCTGTAGGAGAAGGTCATCGGCAATGCAAAGTGCCTCCCTGCAAGCCAATGCTTCCAGCGTCATCGGGTCATCTACGCCTTGCACCACTAGTGCGCAGCTGCCTAGATAGTTCCCCGCTGAGTCACGGCATACCACCGCTACAGAACCCCCCTGCCTGTCCTCACAGCTGCATCAACATGGACCTTGGCATGATTTGCGGGTGGGGCTCGTGGTCGGGCTCGCCTGTTTCTTTCCACATGTATTCTTGGCGCCCCTTCCGGTTTGCTTTCCTTTATTTGTTCAAGCTCACCAATGAACCTTGTTGTGAAAGAGTACAACGATTGTGGGCTCTGGAAGATCCCTTCATGAATGGACTTTCTTCTGGACGTCCAGATTGCCCATAACGTTACTGCCAGTTTGACAAACAGAGCATGTGATAACGATTCCATCTGTGCAAACAACCAGTGTTTTGCGTTGGATTCCATATTTGCCACAAGAGACTGCCCAATTTCATTCTCTACTAACGCCCAAACACACCTGGATGACGTACACTCAAGTAGGGAGTGGCGCCATGAATCCGGAGACCCACATAATCCGCATGTCGAGGAGTTTGACATGTGTCGATGAGACCGAACATCTTCGGTCGGCAGGGATTGCTTTTAGAGCCGCCATAGAAACATGCGAATTTTCCCCGGAACTTTGGTCCTCCAAAGTGTTTTCCACTCTTTCTCTTCCCCTCTTGCTCCTGATGAGCCTGCATGACCATCCAGCCAAGCTTCACGGCGTTGCCTCGTTGCCACAAGCATATTGTATGCCGATCTCACACTGAAAAAACCATTTTCCTCAAAATGCCAAGCCCAGAAATTTGATATGTTTCGGGTGCATAGGGGTATGCTAGTTATTACTTTGGCATCAAAAGGCAAGAAGACTTGCCGGACCCTCTGAATGTCCCATGTGGCTGTTGTTACATCGATGATTTCTGAGACGAACTGGGGTGGGTTCGCTGTCAAACAGCCATAAGGGCGAATCATTTCGCTTCGTGGGAGCCAATTTTCTGTCCATATTCTTGTATTTTCTCCATTGCCTATTCTCTTAATGATTCCCTGCTTGAGTGTGTCTCGGCCTTCTATTAAGGATCTCCATATTTGGCTCGGATGGGATCCCAAGGTAGCTTCAAGAATTGTCGAGTCCGGGTAGTATACAGCTTTCAAAATGCGAGCACTCAAGGATTCCGGATTTTGTAGTAAGCGTCATGCTTGCCTGGCTAGCATAGCAAGATTGAAAAGCTCAAAATCCTTAAAACCCAAACCTCCCATGCTTTTTGGTTGAGTCATATCCTTCCAAGATACCCAATGTGGTTTACGTTTACCTTCCTTGCTGCCCCACCAAAACTTCCTTATGAGTATATTCAATTTTTCACACAACCCTCTCGGCAGTTTGAAACATGACATGGAGTAGACTGGCACCGCTTGTGCAACCGCCTTAACCAAAACCTCTTTCCCAGCGGTGGAGAGTGATTTTTCAATCCATCCTTGGATCCTACTCCACAAACGATCCTTTAAATACTTGAAAGCACCATTCTTTGAGGACCCAATGTCAGAAGGCATCCCCAAATATTTTTCATTCAAAGTTTCGTTTGGAACATTCAGCATTACCTTTATCTCATTGCGGGTCGATTCCGGAACCCCTTTGCTAAAAAAGATGGATGATTTTGCATAATTTATTCGCTGGCCGGAAGCTTGACAATAAGTATCCAACACCTGGTTTACCTCTGTAGCACCCATACTATTCGCCTTGAAGAACAGCAGGCTGTCATCTGCAAATTAATAAGTGGTTGACCGGGGACGCCGAGGCTGCCACCTGAAGCCCACTTAGGTTTGATGACTGACTTCTTGATTTTAGGAGGCACGAAAGGCCCTCTGCTGCTAACAAGAACAAGTACGGAGACAGTGGGTCCCCTTGTCGGATTCCTCGAGATGGTTTAAACTCCTCAAGTTTCTTCCCATTAAACAAAACAGAAAAGTTTGCTGAGCTCACCATATTCATGACAGTGTCTACCCACTTGGTAGTGAAGCCCAGCTTGAGCATTATGGCCTGCAGATAAGGCCACTCAACCCTGTCATACGCCTTCATCATGTCCAGTTTTAAGGCACCGGACTGATGCTTCTTTGCCTTGTTGCGTTTCATGAAGCTTCCACAAGCGGGTGCGCCTATATCTTTCTTCAGCGAATCTGGCTTCGGACCCGCTGAAGGGGCGAGCGAGCTGGTCCGGCCCACAAGCGCGGGAGGCCACAACCTCATTTTCCTGTTTTTTTACGTTTTCTGTTTTCTTTCTTACTTTTATTTTTGTACTTTTTTTATACTTTAAAATATTCTAAAAATATATATTACGAAAAGCACTCATAAAAAAATGTTAAACAAGTATTTCAAAAATGTTGAACAAGTATATGTTGATCATGTATATAAAAAGTAGAACGAAAAACAAAAAGAAACAAAAAAACCAAAAAAGAAATAGAATAAACCAAAGAAAAAGGAAAATGAAAAAAAACAAGGAAACAAATAAAAAACCTGGAGAAGAAAAAAATACTTGTATATAAAACAATGAAGAAACAAAAGCAAAATACTGAAAAAACGGAGAAGAAAAAAGGAAAGAAAGAAAAGAAAACGAAAAAAGAAAAAACGGAGAAAACCGGCATGTCTTGCTTCAGGTAGGTTGCACCCTTTCTGTAATCACGAACTGTTGGGCGGACGCAGTGGCTAGTCGCGCTTCCTATGTTCGCGACTACCAGAGATCGATCCCTTCTATTTTTCTTTAAACTCTGCGCGAAAATGGGCCAGGCCAGTAATGACCAGGAAAACTTCGACACGAGACTTAGTCTAAAGACTCACTTAATGCGATAAATAGCTGTTGCATCCACAAGCTTCCTAAAACCGGCACCTATGAAAGCTAAATGGCCCGAGCCATTATAAAGCGGTGGTTTGGGAAGTGGGTGGGTGCTCTGTACGGCTAACACATTAACTGGCGCTTACAATTTGCTTTGGGGATTGGGCTCCTTGTCTTGAAGAAGGAACAACGAGCCTACCCTTTCAGTGTGTAGCAACAGTTTGCACATGCGGGTATCACTCGGATTACTGTACTGAGAGGCGTTATATATAAGAACGGACATGATAATAAACAAATGTTCTTCGGGAAAAGTTTTTGCAGCGAACATACTATGGCACGTTCGATCCCAATCAGAAACGCGTGACAATGCGACAATCCCTATAGGGATCTGTTCACTCTATCCACCCCATGAGCAAACGATAGAAAACATTCGCTCCATCAACCCCTCTGAGCAAACAATGCAAATCTTGAATAAGTGGCATTTTTATATAGAGCATGGCAATTTCTGTGTAGCATGGCAATTCATGGACATGTGTGGCAACTTATCTGCTGTGGGATGGTAATTATTTTTTCTGTAGCAGGACAATCCTCTTCTCTTCCCATAAACACACACACACATGAATTCTCTACGATGTATTAGCATTTATCATGCATAACAATTCTTCTATGCTGCAGCATAGTACTCTATGAATACATGAAAACTTTTCTACTGTAGCATGTCAATTCTTTTCTTCTAATAACATTGTCATGACATGGCAATTCTCTCTGCAGATTCATTTTTTAGAGGAAAGAAGGTGTTAAGAGGAGTAGGAGGGTCAGTAGTGGGTGGGATTGGGCATTTTGGACATTCGCGCGGAAGCCTTTATTGACGTCCACCGTTATTGACCTACCTTTCGACATGAACGGTTTGGCAGCTCAAAAGCAACAATCAAGAAATCGTCCTTGTCCTCGCGATTGACATGGTTTTATGGACATCTTGTTTGTGTACTGTCCTGCATTTAGGACATCCTTGTTTGCGGAGTGTTCTGCATTTAAGCCAACAAACTAATGGACATCCTTGGCCGATCGTAGTGAGTCAGACACGAAAACTGTGATTTTTTTTAAATACAGTACAGACGCGTGCGTTCATACATACGCGCATACACTATGTTACGAGTACTATCATTAGTGTCGCTTTAGTTTTATAAAACCTCGACCCGTTGGGTCTCTATTACCACTATAGCCCTGGCTACTGAACTGAAGGAGTTTTCATAAAACCTGTGAATGTCAACTTCACTCTAAGGGTAAAGCATGCTCGATGCTTGGCTCATACGAACAATCACTTGTTGCTGGGAGGGAATGAAATCAAAATTTCATGTTTGGTTTTGAACTAGAGACCATAGCTCCGGTCCAAAGACTCCAAACTGGACTCCACGGGTCAAACTGTACAACCCTGGTGCGTCACTCATTGCAAGTTGCAACTGGCACAGCCGGAAAAGTCAGTCTAATATTGTGAGCGGAGTCAGCGCACACGCGATCGCTGGTCGAGTTATCCTTCCGTCCCTTCCAAGTTCCAATAAATGAACAGAAGCAAGGAGCGCTCCATTATTCCTTTGCTCGTCCCACCCCCGCTTCCGCTTCCGGCGACCGCGAGCAGCACCGGAGACAGCAGCATCCACCGGAGGAGGAGATGGAGACGGGGCCGGGTTCGCGGCGCCGCCGGTGGCTGGAGATCCTGTGCGACGTCCTCGTCCCGCCGCTCGGCGTCTACCTCCGCCACGGCTGCTGCTCCGTACGTACGCAACTCATTTGTTGATGACGTCCATGACAAATGTGCGTATCACTTGGATTACTGTACTGAGAGGCGTAAAATATGTCTTTGATCGCCTTTACCATGACTTCTGGTCCTTTGATGACTATTTCATCTTGATTACTACGTACGTATGTGCTAGTTGATTTCAAATTTAAACTACTTTAATTTGAAAACTATGTTGGAGTGTAATATTTAAATTAGAACTATTGTCGTATTTGAACATTTTCAATCATCTACGATTTGAAGTTAGCTTGAGGACATAAAAAAAATGAAAGTTTAGGGGACAATTTGAATGGTCGGCTCCTCATCACTATCGGCGGACTGGTCCCATCAGTCCACAGACGGATAAGGTGTTCGATTTGCGTGAGATGCCTAACTCCTGTCAAACCTCGACGTGACATGTCTAACTTTACAACTGTTGTGCGCCATTCGTTGCAAGTTCCAACTGGCAAGAAGTCTAGTCTAGTACTCCCTCCGTTCCACAATGTAGTGCGCCTGCGTTTTCTGAGATCCAAGTTTGACCATGAATTTAACCAATGATACCGATTGCGGGGGGAGCAAAAATTATATCACTAAATTCGTATCAAAGATACGAATTCAGCGGTATAATATCTCGGGAAGCACGAGCGCACTATATTGTGGAATCGAGGGGCGGAGCAGTCAGCGCACGTGCTGTGGTCAGAGTTATCTTTCCGTTCCAGCAAAAAGATCAGCAGGCAACCAACCGGCGAGCGCCGGAGTAGAGAAGAGCAGCATCCACCAACGACGGGAGGAGCCGACGAGGAGATGGGGTTGGGCTCTTTGTGCCGCCGTGGCCTAGAGCTCCTGTGCGTCGTCCTCCTGCCGCCGCTCGGCGTCTACCTCCGCCACGGCCGATACTCCGTACGTACGCAGCACACACACACACCAAAGAGCGAGCTAAAGCGTGTTTCATTTCCTCCATGCATCTCTTTCACCAGCTGATTCAACGGATGCTACTGGCCATCTCTCTCTCTTTTGCATGCCGTTTCTTTTGCGTTGTTGCTGGAGCAGATGGGGTTCTGGATCAGCGTGCTGCTCACCATCCTCGGTTACCTCCTGTTTTTTCTCGAGGTCCACTTCATGGGCGACGCCTTCTGCGTCGTCTACGCAGTCTGAGTCCTCGTCTACGTCTACCGTGACGGCCTTCCCCACAACGGCGGCGACGACGACGATGATGACGAGTCTGCAGGTGCCACCGCCTCCTACGTCTTCGTTGCCTGACCAACCAGTAAAACCGTGGCCATCCCCTGCATTGATCTTTGTATGGACCTTGCCCTTGCAAGCTCGGTCTGCCGATTGCTGAACTCCGTTGAGATTAACTTATTTTACATTTTATGATTGTAGGAGTAGGAAAGAAAGCATAAAGGAGATAAAAAAAACAGGTTAACCAAACAATAAAACGAGCAAAAGAACTCTGGAACTGTTCGTGCAGATGAAACTTTCATTCACTCTGAGTCTCTGATCTCTTGGAAGAAACCTATGTATTCCCTCCGTCCCAAAATTCTTGTCTTAAATTTGTCTATATACATAGACAAATTTAAGACAAGAATTTTGGGACGGAGGGAGTACTTCCTATGAAAATAAACTTCAATGCAAATCCATTCATGTTGGTCATGCGCTTTTTCTATTCTTGAGTTTTTAGAGACCTACAAATCAAGGAGGCAACTGGGAGATATCTTAAGAAAGTATAATTTAGGAAAAGTTTATGTAAACTCTATGATGTCTTAGGGTATGTACAATGATGATATCTTCAGGATGCCATGTCGTATAATTGCTGAGTAGAAAGAGAGAGAGAAACGAAACGAAGAATAGATGAAACTTGTTGTATCCCACATTGGATAATAGTGAAAGAAGATTTGGGTGGCTTGGGCCTGTACATTTTGCCCCAACTTGAGCATCGCCTCGAGCAGCTCCAAGTCCACCCGTTGGACTTGGACTCTGATCTAGATCCGAACATGACCGAAGAGGAGAGAGGAGGAGATGGGAATGAGAGTCAGAGCTAGGGTTATGGTTTTGCGTGGATTGGAACGGATGGGTCTGGACAAGCCGACATGGCGGACATGTCCAAACATGTTCGTAGAACCCAATATCCGCCCAATATTTGGGATGAGTTTGAGGCGATCGGGGCAATTCAGATAAATGGGTGGCTTCTGTGAGATTTTTTTCAAACGGCGTCCGTACAATTAGTCGGAACAAATGGGTGGCTATGAAAGGACGATTGGAGATGCTCTAATGGTGCGTAACTGGTTTTTCAACTTCAGTTTTGGATGGCCATCGGCACTGGAATGTTGGTTGATGCTTATTCAGAGAATGAGAGTAGAATTTTAGTTTTTGTCGCAGCGTGTGATAAACCCGAGCTGACCTGTAAAACGGGACCAACAGACAGAGCTGCCGTGCCTCGCAGAACTTCCAGCCACCCAACCCGCACAAGTCGCGAGGCCCGCGTCTCCGTGTCCCCCAATCCAGCCGAGACGCGATCTCCCCCCACAGAAAACAGAGCCGCGCACGCATCGTTGGTCCAGCTCCCCTCCCCTCCCGCAGTTCCACCTCCGCCTCCGAGTCCGAAGACCGCGAGCAACCCAGCCGGAGACAGCAACGAGCGAGCGAGCGAGCGCGATGGGGCTGTGCTCGTGCTGCTGCCGGTGCCTGGAGATCATGTGCGCCATCCTCCTCCCGCCCCTCGGCGTCTGCCTCCGCCACGGCTGCTGCTCCGTACGCCACCAATTTTACCTCCCCGTCCCCCCTCCCTTTCTTCGCCGGCTAATCACCGTGTCTCACTCTCCTCCCCGTTTCTGCGGCAGATGGAGTTCTGGATCAGCGTGCTGCTCACCATCCTCGGCTACCTGCCGGGCGTCCTCTACGCCGCCTACGTCATCTGCTCCGTCGACCCCGACCGCGTCCGCCGCCGCGGGGACAGCGACGACGACTACATCTACGTCGCCTGAGCAGCACCAGCCGCTGCTCCTCCCCTCCCCCGACGTGTGGTCTTTCTGTGGGATTAGGTTAGTGGAATGAACCAGTCCTGCCCTCTGTACATGTACACTTTGGATGACAGGTAATATACCTAAAATTGGACCCAGATTTGCCGGTTACAGTTCGCTTATGACTTCCTAATTGCCTGGTTCAGTTGTGATTGTTGGTTTATGCGCATTTCATCTGCTCCATTTCAACATTGTTGTGATAATACTTGAAAACAATAAAGATTATATCCTGTATCCGTTTCAGAAAGCCTAAGTTCCGACAAATTGATTCATAAGCTACAGGGTCAGACTTCCTATAAGTTCTTAGCTGTGCCATGTAAAGTTGAGAAGGTATCAGCGGTCAAAGTGAGCGATACAACTAAGCCCTAGCTAGTGTTTCCTAGAATCACATCGTAGATGCCTTCGCAAATCGAGAAAATCTTGATCTGTTGTCGTTCATAAGAACCTCTGGGTTTCCTTCTTCAACCTAGATTTGGAGGAAAGAGAGTTAGATGTAGATGACGTACTAGCATGGTGAGCTAAGGGAATTTTTAATGATTTGAACATGGTGTCTGATTCACATTGCTGCAGATGTCCAATGAAGGGCATCTGATTCATTTCCATGAAGCATTTTGCTGCATCCAGATTTTGACTCTTCGGGCATATCTCATCACTACGCTAAGAGGTTACAAAAGCATAATGGCATGACTTACCAGTTTGCCTTGATCGAGAACTAGAATATTGTCCATCTTCATCACCGTTGAAATGCGATGGGCTATGGTGAGGACCGTCATGCCTTTGCATTCAGAAGAAATAGTTTCCTGTAACAGGAATGCTGTCTGATTGTCAACATTGGCTGTGCACTCATCAAGGCAAAGTACCTGTAGAATCATTAGCAAGTTTAACTTCTTTGACCAACTATGTGGCACACAACTTAACATCATAAGATTTTGCTGCTGATGAAACTTGCAAAAGTTTCTAAAATACCAACGTACTACGGGTACCATTGAAATGGTAAAGTAGTTTACCTTTGATGATTTTAGGATGGCACGGGCAAGACATAGGAGTTGTCGCTGGCCTACTGAAAAGGATCCACCACTTTCTTTCACATGGATATCAAGTCCTCCTATTGATTCTATCTCTGCCTTCATATGACATTTTTCAAGAGCTTCCCATATCCTGATATCTGTTGTTAGACTGAAAGGGTCTAGGTTTTCCCTGTTTGTCAATTGAAAATTAGAATGGTGGACGTAGGTTTCTCTGTTTATTTATTTCTCTAAATGTCCAATCAATGTAACCACAAAATACTACTCCCTCCATTCCTAAATATAAGTTTTTTTTAGAGATTTTAATATGAACTACATATGGATGTATATAGACGTAGTTTAGAGTGTAGATTCACTCATTTTGCTCCATATGTAGTTCATATTGGAATCTCTAAAAAGACTTATATTTAGGAGCGGAGGGAGTAGAAGCCAGAAAAGAGAGAAATAAGAGCAACTAATAGTTTACCTCAAAGAACCATCAAACAAAAACGGACTCTGGGGTACTACTGCAAAATGTCCGCGAAGATCTCGGACAGCAACTTTGGCCACATCAAAACCGTCTAGTAAGATGCGGCCATTGCAGATTGGAGTTAAACGGAAAAGTGCATTCAGTATACTGGATTTTCCTGCTCCGGTCCTTCCTATTATTCCAACCTAATAAACCAGGGCAGTTTAATGCTAGTTTATGAATGATTAAACAAGAATGTGCAGACAGTTACCGTACCTGCATGCCAGATGCAATATGGAAGGAGATGTCATTCAAAGCCGGTGGTAAATCCGCTTTGTACCTTAGGGTTACATGCTCAAACTCAATCCTCCCTTCTGTGGGCCAACTTCTGTGAGGAGATTCTGATCCCTGGAGTTCTTCTTGAGGTATACCGACATACTGCAAGTATTATTGAATTATTAGAGGAAAAGATGCTTGTCACTAACAGGCAGAATACTTATTGGCTTTTTACCTCAACAACCCTCTCAACAGAGATCATTTCCTTTTCTGTCTCTGTAAAAGTGGTTAAGAAGCTATTCAACAGTGATACAACAGGTGCTGCATACGATAACGCCAGGCCCACCTGCAGTGTATTTTCTTTATCTTAAATTCTATATAGTTCAAACCTACCAATATTTTCAACAGGAACAGAAATGTCCCAAAAAATGAGCCTGGAGTTGGTAATTTCTTCCCTGTCATACTTACCAGTCCAGGTGTACCAAACTTAATAGGAGAGTTGCTATGGAAGCCAACAACGGAAATCACGGCGATGAACAAAATGATCAACCCTGCCAACAACTAAAGTGACCTGCTAGTTAATACATTGACTGCGCAATAGGCCTAACTAATTGAGAAAGATTCGTGGTTTCATAACAGAAGATGAAGTTACTACCCCTTGACAAAGAATTATACCTGGAGTCTTAATGAGAGCCACAGACTAGCAGTAAGCTCAGAGTAGGATGTTTTCTGATATAGTGTCAGTTGTTGGATGAATCTCTCTAAGAAAAAACCCTGTGTATCTTACCGTCAGTATCTTGAACAAATCACATCAACACAAGTCACTCGAGCTTTAAAGTTCTAACAGCTAGGTTCAAATGAAGGTAAGGGCTCTGATATCCTTGATATAATTTCAAACAGTCTTGATGTAATTAACGTACCTCCTTTTGGAATGCTCTTATCGTTGATGAGCCATCAAGGGTCTCTGTAAAAGATGAATAGATAGGTGAACGAGCAACACTGTCAAGCCGTCTTACTTCGCGTGATGTCGACCTGTAGTAGAACTGCACAGAATGTTAACTTGTTTCTCCAAAAGTAGAGCAGATGTACAGTGCGAAAGAATCAGATTCCACACTGTAAATGTATTTAGGCTAACAAGATGACTACACATGAGCTCCTTAGAGTCTGTTTTCAGTTTTGTGGAAGGCTCTCCTGAAACGCATGTTATGCAGTAGAACTTTATAGTTGATACCATAAGAGCCAATCAGTTTATAATGGATTGAGAATGTTCGAATAATGAATTTTTAAAAATTGGAAGAATGTGAAGGACCAAAGCCTTAGTGAAGAAAAGCACAAACTAAGGAAATAGATAACAGTACCTGTACTTTGCTGTAGATAAGCCAGAGAGGGACTAAGATGAGTAGAAACGTAACCTGCACGGGAACATTCATGAGTTACAAGCTAAGTGAATTGATTTATTTGAATATAATGTTGGCCCACATTAGAATTATAGTAAAACTATTGCATATACCTGTGAATAACACAAAACAACAAGGGTGCCAAGTAAGCCGAAGAAGTTGGCCACAAATATATTGAGGATAAATGGAAGGGAATCATCAACAGTGTAGAGGTCTGACGATAATCTGGAAGTTCATAAAGTTCATCAAGGGTGTTTCTGTATTGCAGAGTTTGCTGAAGATTCCTTACATACTAACCTATTCAGTATTCGGCCACTGGGATTTTGGTCGAAAAAAGAAACCGGGGCACCGATTAGACTGCCAAGAAGATTGGCATGTATCTGAATTGCTGCACACAGACCGCCATATGCAAAAGAAAATGCCCTTCCCAATGTGAAAAAGGAGTTGATTATGCCAAACCCAGCAAGGATAGTCTACAGAGATCAAAATCTTGAATCAGCATAATTGCATATCAGATCTTATTTATTTCACAGACTGCCTTCTGTTCTGAGTGACCAGATATAGATAACATGTTTATAATAATAACTGTTCAAATTCAGTATTCTTAGGTAGAGAGCACTCTTACCAGATAAAATCTTGTGTTATTGGTGCCTGAGCTGCTATCCACCCAGTAAGTCAACCAAAGATCATTGCCATTACGAGATGCTTGCATTAAGAATGCACTCACAAATATCAGAAATACCATTGACCACCCTGCAAGTGTTGCATATTTTCTGTAGAAATAATCATTTCGGATTAGCTGTAGTAGGAAGTTTAAGAAGCTTCCACTATTCAATGTAGTAAATCAACAATATTGCAAAACAACTCACTTGTACACAATTATCTCAACCATGCCTTCTTTCCTGCCCTCTGCTTCAGTCTGATCTCTTTGTTCCTCCTGATCAACCACTGAACCATTGTCAAGCACATCTTTAGTGTTGAATTCAGAGGTGCTTGGTCCTTTATTTTTTTGTGAACTTGTTGCTGAGACAGCAGATGAACTATCTGGATTAGATATTTTTGAATATGGAGTTGCCAAGAAACTGTCCAATGTCCCAAACCACTTGACAAATCCATTAGCCATGACCACAATCATATCTGCAGCATAAATAGCCTGAAGAAAAAAAGGAAACGTTGCTGTTGTTGTAGTGGAAGCTATCTTCATTTTCTTGCTATCAAATTAAATGCTCGTTTCATGCATTTAGAAACAACATGCTACAATCTGTTTTGGCGAGGTCAAAAGATCATTACCTGGAGATTGTGGGTGCTTAACAATCGTGTTTTTCGCTTCATTTGTGGTCCCATAATGGCTTTTTCGAGGATCCATGAAGCAACCTGTGAGTCAACTGCACTAAGTATATCATCGAACAAGTATACATCAGAGTCATGATACAAAGCCCTGCAAGTATACGATCACGTTGTTAGTACAAAAACTTTCGACTTTCCAGTCTCAACTGATGTTTTTAATATGACCTTGCCAATGCTAGACGGGCTTTCTGTCCACCCGATAAGTTGAGACCTTTCTCTCCAATGTGTGACATATCTCCCCCAATCATTGTTGAGATGTCAACATCAAGGGTACATGCTTGTATTACTTCTTCATATCTGCATAAATGCTCCAACACAGAATAATAAATTAAAATAAGACACAATAAACACCAGGTAATTCAGCTTTTAAGAAAAATAATAAAAAAGCACCACCGTTAGCAGAACAAGTGATTCTTATTGATAAAGCTAACATTTTAATAATCTACCTCCTTGTGTCAAATCCTTTTCCAAGCAAAATGTTATCCCGTAAAGACCCAAATAATATCCAAGGTACCTACAAAAACCAATGAAAAATTTAAGTTTTATGCAGTTCAACTGTGAATCTTAAGCCATCTCTAAATCATAAAGTACAACCTGTGGTACGTATGCAATTGAACCGCACGAGTTAATAGAACCACTGATGACAGACATTTCTCCAATAATAGAGTTCAGCAAAGATGACTTGCCTGAACCAACCTGAAAATGAACATATTATTATTTTTTTTCCAATTAACAGAAAATAACTGCAATAGCTACAACACTACAAGAGTGGTTATTTTTACTCCTCTCGGCAAATTAAGGTGCCTAATAGAAAGCCTTGTGAAAGTTCCCTATCCAACTATCAGTATCCAAATCAAACGCAAATTTGCATTATAGAAGTGTCAGAGAATCAATGAAGCTGGAGAAAAGAAAAAAGTGTTGCAATGAACATTTAAGAAGGTTTCACTGGTAATAGTATTGCAAATTCAATTATGATTTTCAGCCAGTAATACAGTATCCCCAAGGTATTCTTTCACCAACTAAAAGAGCAATATTCAAAGAAAATACACCACTACTGTAGTAGGATAATTATACAATTTTAAAAATCACCTCGCCAACGATTGCAATGAAGAGGCCTTTCTGTAGCTGCAGAGATATGTCTCTGAGAATTATTTGGGGCTCAACAGTGGAAGTACTAGACCAAGAACAACATAGGTTCCTGATTATAACAGCTGTGAGATCATAGATTTTTTCAGTATTTCTGTTGCAGTCATCAATGTCAGTTGAGATAGTCAACTCAGAAGAGCAATGCTCTGGAGTAGACAAATAGTTGTGCAGTCTTCTGCTAGAGATAACAGACTGCAATACCAGAGAATACAGATAAGGTTACAGTGGTAGAGATGCATCTGGCATTACAATAGCAGATGGAGATCATCTAACTTACATCAATCATCCCATTAATAACCCATGGCAATGAGTTTAAGGGAGATATTAATGTGTTGAAGAGTGCGACACAAGTGAAGACCTGTAAGAAGGAATCCATGTATGGAGTTTTTGTCACACCCCGAGGCCCGAGGGCATGTTTCAAACATATAATTCAAGATATTGCTTTACCGTGGCGGCATCCAGTGAGTGGCCCATTATTGCAAATATGGAAAAGGTGAAAAGGGAGAACAATGTTGGCGTGGTTGCCCAGAAATAGACACACCACGCATCAAGATATTTTCGAGTCTGTCAGGAAAAGAAGCACCTGTGAGTTCCAGTGCCAAAAATGCAACTTGATAGAAATTTTAAAATTGCTACAAGCAACTGCACACCGCAAGATGCTGCACTTCTAGTTCTCTTCTTTTATTCAAGCGTTGAGTGAATAGTTTGTCCCAGCTGTACATCTTCACTGTTCTAATGTGTGCTAAGAGTTCTCCTGCACAACTTATCCTGTCCACAGAAAAATAGTAACAGGCATTTTTGCACAATTATTCAAACTTTTTTTTTCATTCCTATTATTCAATTAAGACAATAGTTTCTTTGTTCCACGATAGTAAGAGAGGAATTGCTTATCTCACCTCTCATCTTTTTGCTTCATCATTTTTTGTGTGGCAGTAGCAATCCTTGTAGAAATCCATTTGTTCACTGTAAAATATGGCAGTGTTTTGATGACATAATTTGAACATAAATCTTGAAGTAATGGTTAAGAAAGGCCTAGCATGACGTGATGCAATATTTATGGAATCATGGTTGCTTTAAGATGCACATTTTTATGTGTTAGCGCTAGCATTGGAGGATGCATCTGTCAATGCCCCAGATAAACGGAGACATTGATGAAGTAAGAGGCCGAAGAATGATCTACAAGTAACATTAAAAAATGGGATTTATGACCTGGCAAGTCTCTCGAGATATACGGAAACCTAGCTCACATTAAACAATTAGAAAAATAGCAATACCTGGTATCAGTATGATTGTTATTGCAAGTCCAGATAGAAATGCATAATTGACTTGTGTATACAGTAGGTAAAGAGCAAGTCCAATCTGCAATGGGAAGCTAACCAAACACCAAAGCGTGCAATTCTGCAATTAATTAAGGCGGCACAAGCATACAATTTAAGTCCGTAATAGCCAAGAATCAGTAGAGAATGAAATACCTCCAAGCATCGTGAAGATTGTTACATATGTTTACTGTGCGGTCAACGTCAACAGACATGAAGGTCTGAATCTCTCCTTCAGAAAACCTAGAACGCTCAGATAGACTGAGGCATAGACACTGTTTTTTTAAGGCAAATTGAAAAGGGACAAAGGTAAGTCAAGTAATGTTTGAATGATGCTTCAAGTCTACTGGAAGTTATTACAAAATTCCTTGTTGATTTGTAAGAACAAAAAAATATTCTACAGCAGCAGCCAGCAACAGAAGATATGCTACAACTATTGTACAATCTCACAAGATTGGTCTAAACAAAACATGAGCTATCATACAAACTACTCATTGGATCCATACTGAATGTCAGGAAATGGTGACCTAGTGTCCTAGATGATGATTCCTATCGTTCTTGGGAAGTGAATAGTAGCCAAGATGCATACGAACATCTTAGTAATATGTCCTCATGACCAGTTTAATTAACTATTATTGTACAATGCAAGCAGACTGCAATGTTCTTTGCTTAGATTTTTTTTCTTTTTAACAGAATTACAGTAGGCATACCTTCCGGTAAACTACTCCCATCATGCTTGATCGCAACATCAACTTGAGCTTTGCAAGACGAAAGGAGTACTGGGTATCTAAAAATGACCTAGCAAACGGTGAAACAGAAATTGAATGAAGTTAATTACTAATGAGATTTGAAAAGATGCACAAGTAGTTAATCATCTGGAAATAATTGTTCAGCATTTCTCTCGTTTCACTATTTAGTATGGTCATTACGACAAGTAGAAACCACACTCGTAATACCACAAGAGGTCAGAAACTATAACTGGTGAAGTCATCTTTATTATCATACTTATTCCATTCAGGACGAAACCAATTTAGCTAAAGCAGCAGTAAAATGAACATGTGACACCAGTACAAGTGTACGGCATGATGCAGCATTCTTCAGAAGATAACATGAGAAGACCACAATGCCTATCACATAACCTGTCCACCAGTGAATAAAAGGCTTACGCAGTTTGCAACTTTTAAACTGAAAGCTTATTTCGTTCAAAATGAAATTGAAGGCATACTGTGGATCTCAATAAATTCAATACATAAAATGGACTCATCACTTTCTGTTAAAAGAAAGACTCGTCACTCTTGTTGAAGTATAAAAAATAAAATTTTCATCTTCATAAACTGTGACCATGTTACCACAATTTCACCTATAACGCATCAGTGTCTAAGACTCGGTTAAAAACAATGTCTACACTTTCAAATTTAAAGAAAAAACTAAAATGGAACCAACACTCAAGGTGAAGTCGAAATAAAAAAATTCATTTTCATAAATTGTCACTACTTTTGCTGCAAAATTCACTGGTAGCTCATCAGTATCTAAGACTGAGTTAAGAATAATGTGTCTAGCTAGACTTCCAAATCACACAAAAACGCACAATTAATTTGTGGTGAGAAGATTTACTTGATAATCGAAGTCAATCCTAGGGAAATGGCAATAATATATCCATCCATGCCAACGGAACCTGACGAAAGAAATGTTGATAAATACCAGAATATGTAGCTTGGTTTATTTACATGGCTAAAAAGCACAAATAAACCAGTATAATGGATGCTACTTTGATAATAAACATTATTCAGATACCCTGTTGTTTAATACATATTGTAGTTTATATATTGATGAATCCCAACATATTATGCTGTGCTTCTACAAGAACTACCAGCAGAATCCTAAGAACTACTTCTAAAAAGCTTGTGAGAATATTTGCTGGTTGTCTTTGGTTTTCCTGAGCTATCCATGTGAAGCAAACTAACGAAACACTCTGTATAGTGCAAGTTTTAGTGCCAGAGGAACATGGCAGTTATTATCCTTAGAAAGTTTTAGTGGAAAGCCTTGTAGATTTTTAGGAAACAACACCTTCTTGAATAAGCTTTATGAACTTGTTGAGTAGCAGTGGGCTTATAAAACTGATACAGTCATTTATCACCTGCACGAACGGAAATTATGATAATGTATTAGAAAACAAAACAATCTGTGAATGTAGGGTTCATTGTAAGCAATAATTTTGCCAGCATTCGTTGAACAAGATAGAAATTATTAACCAAGTATATCAACCTCCTTTTTGTGAACTGCTAGCAATATATTAATCACAAAGCTGTCTGTCACAGGGCACGTATCAAATTAATAAAATCCATCCCAGCATTTAGTACATGGAGTTTTCAATAGCAATATGATAATCCTTTTTTTTTGTAACTTGGTTAATCTGGTCATGTATGCAACATGGCTATAGAAGGGGGATGCAGAAAGAGATCATGTACTTCTGTGTCATAAATCCCTCGCCCTCTTTAATAAAATTACAACCCCGAACAACTAATTCATATATACAAGATAAATTTACTCAGCTGATCTATAATAATTTTAAAAAGGTACCTTTAGTATGCCCAAACGTAAGTAGGACCATCCATAAGCGTAAAACATAGCTCTAAGTAGAGAAGAATCAGCATGGTATTTTTTATGTTCAGCAGTCCATGAAGACAGAAGTTTGTCATAACAGGAAGCAGTTCTGAGCTCAGCGGGTAATTCAAGTAGATCTGTGAAGTCAAGTTGTCTTCTGATACCAATGTCCATCATTGGATTAACAGACTTAAAAGTCAACAGTTCCCAAACATTGTGCTGCTTATTTATCTGAGAGGACAGGACATAAAGCATAGAGAAACTCAGAACCTGAACTATGTAATTTGGTTAATAGAAGCGAAATACCAGTGTCCAAATTACAAATAATCAAGTAGCAGGAACATATTTTTTCATACAAAAAAGGTTTACATTAACATATTGGCATGGTTTTAGAGTAACATGTTTGCAGGTGTTGATTATAGGTTGGCATAACCTTAATATTGATTCAACTATTCCTGCCATGTTTGCAATTGTCACTTGGAGTTTTCAGCTGTTTGGGGTTGACACTTGCACCCAATACAGGGATGCCATCTGTATCACACAAATCACTTGCCCTCGAAACAAAGATGCCATATATTTTTATGATAAGAAAAGTTAACATTAACTTGACTTGTTTAGGCAAAATTATGCATTTATAACATAAGAAATTGCACACATCCTGAATGTATAACAATAACTCAAAAAGGGATTACAAAAACGTCATACCAAGTTTGCATTTTCAGCCTCAGAATTTTCATTGTTCGGAATGAGGGGAGCTTCGATAGAGTTAACTTCTCTGAAAGAGAACAACACGGCACACAGCTTTACATGAATTGTGAGGAACGCAGCTCAGTATGATGTATAACGATGAATAACAACACAGGGTTGGTTATTCAACAGAGTAGCTAGGTTGCTGTGCTTGGCAAAAGAATTGTCTAGCGTGCCTAGGTTAAAGTTAAATAGAGGATGCAGCCTACATGGATCCAAAACAAATTACAGTTGTAGTTTGACTTTGCCTCATTTAGCAACGACACACATAAACTAGAGCATGGTAAGATTAAAATAAAGCACAAGAGTGTACTAATTAGAACGACTAAGCATAAGTTATTTATACATGATATACCAATGACTTAGGTTGCATTTCATGATAAGCAACATGCTTTCTCCAAGTATAACTCCTAATTCCTAAAAGATAAAAACCAATTTAAAGCATTAATAAAAACAGTAATGTGCTGTAGGTGATTTACAAATCAGTTACCTTTTGTTGCATAATTTACGTACTGCAGTTATGACAATAAGAAAAAGTCCAAATGTAATTGATGTAGAGAATGAGACGATCTCCGTAACATATGCCATTGCCTGTAATGAATACCAAAACAGAGCATAAACTATATGCTTCTTTTTGTGTAGCTGCCATTTCATGTCAATTTATATGCAACTTGCAGTAGCATGCCAGCTAAAGAAACAGTAGAATGGACAGATAAGTTATGGGTTATCATAATACAGCAGAAAATCGTAGAGAGGAGTGTCATAACTCGTATCCATAACAAAGAAGCATCACTCAAAGGGAAGAAAAGACGGCAGATGTTGTGTAAAATGGAATACCTTCATTTCTGTAAGCTTGTATTGCAAATGAGGTATCTCTAGAAAAATCTTCAACATCCAGCAGATGCATATGATTGGGTTGCATAGTATTTCGGACCAAGGGCCACTGGCAGAGATAAGAACAGCTACCTATTCAAAGGACAGACTAGTTTTGATAATGGCCGGCTGGAAAGGAAGAGCATGCAGATCGTTATTGTGATGAACATCTTACCCATGCAAGAAACTGGGAGCACCTGAAGAATGATTCGTGGTTTGGGACATCTATCCCTTCAATTTTCTTCTTTACAAGCACAATTAGTCCAAGCAGAGAAAGGCAGGCTGCAAAGCTAGGTATGCCGAACACAAACAACTTCTCTGGTAAACGTCTCCTGATATTCTGAAGCAGTGGGCCAAATTATAACTGTTAAAAGAAGATGGCAAAAAAAAAATAACAGTGTATAAAATTAAATAATGATGCTAATTGCAGTCTAATTAACCATCGTTGCAAACATGACATATTTGATGGCTAAACTTCTGTGGTGTCTAAGCAACTCTCAATCCTCGACTTGTTCAAACAGGACATATTTGTTCCCCAACTAGAAACATCAAACAGATCATTACGCAGTACCCAAAGGTAGACCTAACAATTGATCCTCCAGCTTCAGCATATTATTAACTGAATCCCAGTTTCAACCAATTGTTTTTTAGAGAAGTCAACGGAACATTCTAGATCAGTACAAGTAGTACTACATAAATGATCTGCCTATAAGAAAATAGCTGTCAGCATCCAACATTCCTATAATTTGCAAACAGACAATAACAGCTTGACAAATGACAGGTCCCAGCAAATTGTACTTACCTCTGTTCTTGGCGCGTTCCTCTTGGCTGTGAGGAGCGCAACGACGGCCACCGCGGCGACCACATTCCCGCCGAGCCCCAGCACCGTGCGACGCGACGACGAGGAAAATTAAGGAACAGCAAAAGCCGAAAACAGTACGTCTGCGATCGTCACAGCACAACGGAGGGGAGGAAAAAGGATATGAATCCGCGAAGCACGGAGCGAAACGCCTCCCGTCCCAGACCTGCACCGAAACCGTTTCCTCCCAGAAATCACCGCCGCGCCCCGATCAAAGCGCGTGCGAGGGGTTTAGCTAGGAATCGTACCGTGGGATCGCCGGAGCAGAAGAAATCCATGGCGGCGGCGGCGGCGCGGGCGGAGATCCGGAGACCGAGGGCGCAGTCAAGCGGAGCGGAGGAGACCTCTCGGGCGTACCGCCGCCGTCGTCGTCGTCGTCCTCCCGCGCATTTAGTGCGCCGTGGAGCGAGGGGGGTTTTGGTGCAACGCTTTTCCCCTCACTCTGCTCTACAGTCTCCACGACCGAGCCGCCGTGGGGTCGCCGCGGGCATGGGGCCCGCTGTCATGGGGAGTGAAGGTGGCTTTAGCTCGCTAGCTGCGTCTTTGTGGGGGAAAAAAGACGGAAAGCCACGGCCGCACTAGCGCGACGCGAATGGCGTGCGCGCACGCACCGGGCACGCGGACGCCGGTGCAGATTCCGCTGCTTTGCGAGAGTGGGTGGGCTTTTTTTTTGTCAGCTTTTCGCCTTTTGGGCTTTGGATATCCTCATGTGATGTGGACGAGACACTACCATAAACCCAGATCCAAACTTTCGCACGAGCGCCCCATCAGCCCGACGCCGAATTCCCTATTGGCTGCACTGGCAAAACGGCTCGTGCGTTGTAACGGAAGAAAAAAATTCATAATCTTCAATGATCATGGCCATATTTACTGCATCACCCAGTATCCCTTCCTGTCTTATGGCTATAATTAAATTCCCTAAATGGGCTTTGAATATGATTAATTCTCAACTAGCCCATTGTTTTTGGGATAACTATGATGGCCACCACAAGTACCATTTGGCTGCTTGGGGTGCTGTCGCCCTTAGGAGGGAGCATGGGGGTTTGGGGATCACTAATCTAGTTGATTTTAATCTTTGTATGCTAGCTTCCTGGGTTAAAAGATATGCTTTGGGCGATGGTAAAATTTGGAAGCAAATCATTGATGATAAATACGATACCCACAACCCTAATATTTTTACTTGTACCACTGATGGTGCTTCCCCTTTCTAGAAAAATGTCATTTGGGCTGCTAGGGCAGTCAGATTTGGGTACTCTTGGAAGGTGGGCAATGGGGAGTCCATTAGATTTTGAGAGGATAATTGGTGTGGCTCTTCTAGCCTGGCTACCCAGTTTTGGGATCTTTACAACATTGCTACTGAGCATCATGTGACTGTTGCAAATGTGTGGGATGGCACCAATCTGAAAATTAATTTCAGGAGGTGTTTTTCATAGGGCATGATGCAGTCCTGGAATGCTTTGTTTGGGTGCATTAAAAGTATTTCTCTTTCTAATGCCCCTACAAGTTAGTGTGGAACTATGATCCAAGGGCATTTACTCGGTTAGTTCTTTTTATAAGATAATAAACTTTAGAGTATATCTGGCCATCTCCGGCCCGGCCCGGCCCTAAAAAAACGGGGCCTGGGAGGGCTGGGCTTGATCAGTGGGCCGGGCCTGGGCCTGAAAAGTAAGCCCTAGCAGTTATTGGGGCCGGGCCTGGGCATCAATATTAGACCAAAATTAGGCCCGACCGGCCCTACTCCAACAGCAGCAGCCAGCAGGCCAACAGCCCAGTAGGCCACCAGTCCACCTCCAGTCCTCCACCGCATCGAGCCATCGAAGATCGAACCCTAACTTATCTCCACTCGCACGCCGCACGCCTGTCGCTACCCCTCCCCCTCCTCTGCCTGTGGCCCGTGCTGGCGGCGACGACCTAGGCCGTCCCGCAGTGCCGCGTCCCCGTCCCGCACCACCGCCGGCAGGCTGCCTCTCCTCCCCAACCGCACCGCCGCCGGCAGGCTTCCTCTCCTCCCCCAACCGCGACGCCGGCAGGCTTCCTCTCCTCCCCAACCGCGACGCCGCCCGACTGCCTCTCCTCCTCAACCGCGCTGCCGCCCGGCTACCTCTCCTCCCCAACCGTGCCGTCGCCGGCCGGAGCAGGACGGAGCAACGAGCTCTGCATCTCCTTGTCGACATCCACCGCAGCAACTAGCCGTCGTCCGAGCGCCGCCGCACCTCTGCTTCGAAGGTAATTTGATGCAGATTTTTTGCTGTTCTTGACCGATTAGCAGGTGTACATGCATGTCAGCAAGATGGATTTGATGCAGATTTATATTTCATAAACAATGGTAGATGATTTCGCTGTTGTACATGAATATAAGTGTGTGTAGATGATTTCGTTGATGTACATGAATATAAGTGTGTGTAGATGATTTCTGAAACAGTGGCTATAAGTGTGTGTTGATATAGATTTCTTGCTGCTGTTGACATAGATATTTCTTGCTGTTGACATATATATTTCATGTTGTTGATATAGAATTAGCATGGAGGGTGCTGAAGGTGATGAACCAGATTATCATCCTGAAGAATTAGAAGGGCATGAGGGTGAGATGGAGCTGTTTATTGTACCTCCAAATCCTCCTCGTGTACGGCAGAAAGCTGCAAGTAAAAGGGGGAAGAGGCCAGCATCTAGTGCATGTTCAGGAAGTGGACAATCGGCAGGACAGCAGCAGCCTACAGCCGAAGCACAGCAGCAGCCTACAGCCAAAGCACAACAGCAACGCACTGCCTCCTCTAGCAATAGCAGACTGAAGTCAAAAGTATGGTTGGACTTCACCAAGATATCTAAAGATGGTGATGCCTTTATTGTAGCTAAGTGCAACCATTGCTCCGCTGAGCTGTCAGCTAAATCTGGACACGGTACATCTCATCTCCTTAGGCACACCGAATCGCTGCATAAGACTGATCAATCAACAATGAATAATGTTTTCTTGAAATTTGAAACAAATGATGATGGAACAAATGCATTGAGAAATGTTAGATATGATGCTCAAGTAGCTAGACATGGAGTCTCTATTTATCTTGTGTCCGGTTCTCATCCATTTACAACAGTTGAAGAAGATGGTTATAGAACAATGATGGCTGCTTGTTGTCCAGCATTCAAGAGTATTGGTCGGCACACAATAAAAAGAGAGATAATGGCAATGTTTCTTGCCCAGAAAAAAGAATTGCTTGAAATTATTGTTGCTGCCGCTGGTAGAGTAAGTTTCACATCTGGCAATTGGAAATCTGAAGTCACCAAGCATAGCTATATTTGCATTACCTGTCATTACATAGATGCTGATTGGAAACTAAACAAAAGAGTTGTCTGGTTCAAAAAAATTGATCCACCATATGATGGAGCATCTATTGCCGATGAGGTCCATTTAGCTTTTCGTGAATGGAGGATTGAGAAGAAAGTAATGTGCATCACTCTTGATAATGCAGCCTATAATGATAGAATGATTGTTTGCTTGCGAACCCACTTGTCTCAAGGTGCTTTACCTTTGTCCGGCAAATTCTTTCAAATTCGTTGTTGTGCACACATACTGAATTTGGTAGTTCAATCTGGTTTGACATTGATTGATGGTGCTGGGGCCAAACTTAGAGATGGTATAATGTATCTAAAGGCTTCAAGTAATAGGCTGCACAAGTTTTATAGCACTGCTACAACTATTTTCAACCTAGAAGAATCAAGGAAGTTGAAACCTGACATGCCCATTCGTTGGAATTCAACATATACTATGCTTGGCTCCTGTTTGTACTTTAAAGAAGCGTTGCAGTGGTATTCTGAGAGGGATAGCATCTTCAAGGTGAATTTTTGGCCATCTGAGGAAGAATGGTCCAAGGTATCTCATATGTATCAGTTTTTGGAGGTTTTCTTCGAGGTAACTACTGTTTTCTCAGGAACAAGATATCCAATAGCCAACTTGTACTTCATGAATGTTTATCTAGTTCATACTGCTATTATTGAGGCTACCGATGGTATAAATAGCTACATGGGTCCAATGTTGTTTGCTATGAGAGAAAAGTTCATGAAATATTGGTCTGACTATAGCATATTTCTATCTTGTGCTGCTGTTCTTGATCCCCGTATTAAGTTCAAGTTCTTGGCTTATTCCTACTCCAAGCTGTATGAAGAGGATGATGCCAAGCGTCGGATTGCTGATGTTAGAAGTACCTTGACTTCTTTATTTAATGAATATGGTAATGTTGTACCTGTTCATGACAACTTACCCAAAACTAGTATGTCAAGCACTTGTGGACTTGGTGCCTTTTCTGACTATGATCAGTATGTGGAAAGCACGAGCACATTTGAAGAGAAATCTGAATTGGAATTGTACCAGGCTGAACCTGCGAAGAGGTTGAATGAGAACATTGATATCTTGGATTACTGGAGCAAGTCTGCAGCTAGGTATCCGCAGCTAGCAAGATTGGCACGTGATATCCTTGTTGTTCCCGTGTCAAGTGTTGCATCAGAATCTGCTTTCAGCTTGAGTAAGAAGGTTATAACCCCGAGCCGAGCCTCACTTAAACCAAAGACGGTTGAGGCCTTGATGTGTTTGCAAGATTGGTATCGCTGCAAATTGGAGAAGAAAGATGGTATATAGTTTAACTTACTTTGTTTCTTTCTTCATGCTATGTACTTTAGAGTTTATAGCTAACATGTTGTTGTAGTTGTAGGTAATAAGAGAAAGGCAGAAGTGGTTGAGCTAGATGATGAAAACTCTTCTTCCGATGAAGGATGTAACATCCCTATTCTTTGTTCATGTCAACTTGTCAAGTTCAACATGTACTTTAGAGTTTATAGCTAACCTGTTGTTTATTGCATTTTGTAGAGTTCTTGCTAGAGCAATGAGATGAGTAGAAGATTCGGAGAAGGCATGTCGAGATGGCAACCAGCAGCTACTGGTCCTTATTTTTGGTTCTATGAATTGGCCATCTGGCCTGTAATAATACATTTATGCACTTGTGTTTCTAGAAACTCGAAACTGGAATGTTTGATACTATTTGATGTGAAAACAATGCTCTTTTGTGCTGTTTTGGTGTTGTTGTCTTATTTTGCTGTGCTGTTTTGGAGCAATTTTGTTTTGATACTATTTGATGTTACAACGTCGAGGGCCTTTGGGACGGCTTAGGGCTTTCGGGCTTTCTGTGTTGGGAGGGCCTGGGCCTAGGAAACGTAGTATTTTCGTGGGCTTGGGAGGGCCTGGGCCGAAGCCCGGCCTGGCCCGGCCCATGGCCAGATATACTTTAGAGGTGTTATACCTGGTAATGGCCCTGTAGTGTGGGAAGTTAAAATCCCACCTAGGGTCCATATTTTCATCTGGCTGCGGTATAATAACAAGATGCTTACTAGAGATAATATCAGTAAGAGATAGCATTTAGATGACCTTTCCTGCTTGTTCAGTTTTGAACAGGAAAGTGGGTGGCATCTGTTTTATGAGCGTGTGGTTGCGAAGGAGATTTGAAGAAGTGTTAATGAGCTAGCTAATACTGCTAGTATTATTGATATTGCCACCATGCTAGATTGGTGGAAAAAAACTCTTAACACTGCTCTTAAGCTGTACTAGGCCGCTGCTATGTGGGCCTTGTGGAAACTTCGCAATGACATGTACTTTGGCCGCGCTATGTGGTCTGATATGCAGGTGGTTTGGAGGAGGACGACAGCTATATTGTCTTCGTGGGAAATCATGTGCTCAGGCCCTGTGAAGGAAGGAGTGCAGAGAGTGGTCGCAAGGCTGAAACAAATGGCAAGAGATCCTCCTCTGCTTCTGTGGCCAGCTCCTAGTTAGGACTAAGTTGTTGTCCTTACGTGCTGCTTCCTGGACCAGATGGGCGTAAGGAGTGCGAAGGGCGACTTCCTTCCTCACCCTTGGCTCTTGCTTCATGGCTTTGAACCTTATAAAACCCGTCGTGGTGCCCCTCCTGTGGTGGCAAGCAACTTTGTAGCCGTGAAGTGTTTCCTCTAGTACTTTCGTTTTTGTTTTTAGGTGTCTAGTAAGCTAGAGTCTGCTTATTCCTAGCCGCTGGCTAGTTGCGGATGTTTTGGTTTCATTGATCAATCCAATGGAGCCGGGGCGCTCATGCCGTTTTCCTCTAAAAAAAACTCTTATTTTCGTGAAATCATGATTTTTTTTTATAATCACGAACATTTTTTTAAACTTGTAAACATATCTGAAATCGTGAACAATTTATGAAAATCATGAGCATTTTTTTTAACTCGTGAACGTATCTGAAATCATGAACATTTTGCAAATTCCTGAACATTTTTACAGATTTCAATCATTTTCTAAAATCGTGAACAATTTTTGAATTCATGAACAATTTCTACTATTTCCAAAAAAAATCTATACATTTTTTAAAACATTTTTCTTGAATAGGCGAACATTCTAGAATCGACGAACATTTTTTTGGAATTTGATGGAACAATTTTTGAAATTTACGAACATTTTTCAAATACATGATAATTTTTTGAATCAGCAAACATTTTAGGAATCAATAAACTATTTTGTAAGTAATGGATGTTTTTTGAATTTTTAGGATATTTTTCAATTCATGGACATTTTTTGTATTGGCGAAATGTTGTTCAATTTCGTTGACATTTTTTAATACACGAACATTTTTAAAAAATCATGAACATTTTTTGATTTCCCAAATATTTGTTTTCAAAATTGCAAACATTTTCTGTATCCACAAACATTTATGAATTATTAAATATTTTATTTCAAAATTCATATTTTTTTAATTTTTGATACTTTTTTGAAGTCCCAAATTATTTAAAGTAGAAAAAACCAATACGGAAAAGGAAAACGAAAAAAAAATAGGCCGCCCGGACATGGGCCGGTCCAAACAGGCACGCTGTGTCATCTCCCAGCGCGCAGAGCGCAGTATTGAAGGTTCCTACTACACGGGCCCGCCCAGATGGGGATTCTCCTGTGTGAAACGTTTTTTATCACTTACTAGCACATATGCCCGTGCGTTGGAACGGTAGAGATATTCTTTTCAGAAGCAATGGGAGAGATAATTGATGTGTGCACCGAAAAAATTCTACATAGCGGTGGGGCGATAGAGCGAGGAGATGTTGTCTTCTCTTGGATCATGTTTGGCCCGCGAGATCTTGATAGTGGTGGAGTTAGTTGGCGTGGCGATGACCAACCAACTCGTGCCTTTTTTCCTCTGGGTTCGCCCTCGTGTCGGGGTTGTGGCTCCCTCCTCATTTGGTGGCTGCATGGCGACCTTCAGGGCACGGTTGCTTCGCCCTCGTGTCGCTGTTGTGGCTCCCTCCTCATATCGTGTTTGTAAGGCACGAGTATAAATCCAAAAAAATGACAAGTTGAAGGATCAAACTCATGACCTAAAAACTCAACCACTGGGTGGTGGCCACTCGAATAAACGGGTCCTGCTTACCAATGACCAGCGCGAACATTTAAGAACAGACTGCATCACCATATTCAAAAACGTTTTTTGATTGTTTTCAAAAATTTCCAAAAATATATTAATATTTATGAATTGCAAAATATTTTAATAACATCAACAATTTTTGAAATCCTGAAAAGTTTTTCAAAAATTTCGTTCATTTTGGAAAAGGATGAACAACATTTGAAATAGAGAGATTTTTTTTAAAATTCACAAACATTTATCAAAAACATGAACCTTTGAAAAAGCACTAACTTTTTTTGAATTTGGGAATAATTTTTTAAAACACGAACATGTATTGAACATTTATAATAATTTTTGAAAATGTGTTTATTTTAACCACGATCATTATTTTGAATTTGTGAACATTTCACTAAACAAGAATGTTTATAGAATTGGGAACATATTTTAAAATCCAATTTTATTTTGAAAATCCCAATTTGTTTTGGAGAACACAAGTTTTTTTTAGAAAAAAATGGAACATTTTCTAAAATGCAATTTTATTTTGAATATCTCAGTTTTTTTGGAAAACACAATTTAAAAAAAAATTGGATTGCTTTTGTAATTTTGAACAAATTTGGAATGAGAACAAAAATGTCAAGTTTCGAACATTTTTTAAAACTGGAAAAAAAGTTGAAATTCAGAATTATTTTCTAAAAATTTAAAACACAAATCAAAATTCTGATTTTTTTAAATTTTGTATTTATGAAAAAAAGTAAAAAAAAAAAATCTAAAGTTTGCAGGGAAAAAAGAAAAAATAAATAGACAAAGGAACAAAAAGTGTAATAGAAATAAAACACAGAAAAAAGAAAACCGGCTGGCACAGCCTTGCGCCCTTTGCGATGGTCGGATTATTTGTCGCCACGTGCGGTAAATAGGGCTTTCCTAGCTGTGTGCGCAGGGAAATGAGTGGGCTGGCTTCGACGGGCCACAACATGCACGGCCCATGTATGAAAATTGCTTTTTCTTTTCTAGCAAATGGACGCACAAAAATTTAGTACCACCTCGGGTAGGGAAAAAACTTTTCGGCGGTGAACAGATGAAAAAAATCGGAGAAACACACCTTGCTTTATTAGTAGGGGTATAGATTTAGATATAGATAAATAGCATCGATGGTAATATTTTGCAATTTTGGGGGCAATTTCGATGACGTACCGTCAGAAGCAATATCTTCTTTATTATTAGGTAGAGATATTGCGGCAAACCGCGGTTCCTATTTGCTGCGTAGGTCGTTATACAGCGACCTAGCTCATACACCCCCCCTCGCATGCCTGTCCATGTTTGAATCAACGGAGCATTTTTTGAATTGATGAACTTTTTTAAAATTTTGGGAACAATTTTTTAAATTTGCAAACATTTTATTTATTTTTTGTGAACATTTTTTTGAAACCTCATGGATGGTTTGAATTCGTGAAGGATTTTTCAAATATACAACATTTTTCAAAATCATGAATATTTCTTGAATATGAGAACATTTTTTTAACAGCATGAACATTTCCTGAATACGTAAACATTTTATTATTTTCCGAATATTTTTCAGAATCTAACCATTTTTTGTATTCACAAAAAAATATTAATTCTCAAACATTTTTTTCCATATTTTGCGTTTTTTAAATTAGGAACTTTTCTGAAATCCATAATTACTTTAAATTATAAAGAGCAATAAAAAAGAAAAAAATGAAAAATGAAAACAATAAAATGAAACAAACAGGGGTGTCCCACCCCGGACATGGACCGCCCAAAAATGCTTGCCGGAGGTATGAGTTTCCTCCCTATTTGGCGCGTAGGTCGCCGAATAGTAGATCCCGCGGGAAACTGTCGGCGCTTCGCATAGAGTGATTCATGTCTACCTCTGCCCGCTAACCTGCATGCGTGTGGTCTATCGCCGGGTCACTGCTCTCTCTAGGAAGACTCAGAGAGACATGCAAGAAGCCGGCATCCCGTAGTCTCCCGCTGCCTCGATTTGTCTGCCCCCATGCAGCTTACCGCACCGTCATGGAGGGTTTTCCCTCCCGACTGATGTCTCCCCACGCTCAGGATCAAGTTAAATGGATTGGATCATGTTTAATGGATGTTGACCTCCTGACACTAACCCACAAAGGCCAAAACTTTTAAAAAAAGTATTTGGCCCACGACTCCACGAGCCCAATAACACTTCATCGTTCTGCCTTCTTCCTCGTTTCTTTCTTCTCCGCCACGACCGATCGATTTTCAGATAAGGTTTTCATGGCGCCGCTACAAGCCTATAACTTTTCCTCAAATCCACTCTATATAGAGGGTAAAAATTGAAAAATAAGTCAGGAAAGATGCCCTACCGAGTCCTCCTCATCCACTACAAGGGTAAGATTTGGGGGGCCCTAATTTTGGGGGCCTTGTGCGGTCGCACAACTCGCACACCCCTGTGGACGGCCCTGGTTCCTATGAACATCAGAACTTTGTTATGGCGCCTTGCGAGGCACTCACTTCCAACAGAAGATGTGCGTCAACACTGAAATATGAGCCCAGATGATCTTGCTAGTTCTGCAGCATAATTGATTCATGGAGACACTCTTTGGTTGAGTGTACAACAGTAAGGTGTGTATGGCCTTTAATGAATGAATATCTAGTGTAGCATATTGTTGAGATTAGAGAGTCAAGTACAAAGCATTGGCTATTCAGGATGATGGAATCATTATCGCATGCTAATTTCGTAACACTGTCGGTAACCTTATGGGCGATTTGGATGGCGCGAAGGAAGGTGATAATTGAAGGAATTTTTCAGAGCGCTATGTCAACATACATGTCCGTTCAACGTTTGATTTCTGAACTTGACAGCATCAAGCCCCTACAAGCTGCGATTGTGCCCCGGCTGCCCAAATTACACCTATCAGTAATCGTTTGAAGCCACCCTGGGGCGATCCTGTTAAAAATTATGTTCATGGTGGCCTAGCCCCTGGTGGGGAAGGAGGTGCGGCTGCGGCAAAATGTAGAGGCGCTGACGGTCATCGGCAATTGTGTGCCCTGGCATGAAGGATCTGGCATCACCTGAGGCTCTTGCGTGCAGAGAGGCATTGGCATTTGCGGAGGATTTAGTGATGACCAAGGTGGGTACTGATTGCAAGCAAATTGTGGAGAGTATCAAAGGTGGTTCCGGGGGCTCTTACTTGCCATCATTAAGGAGTTTATTATTAGGTCTAGCTATTTTGATAGTTGTTCAGTTGGTTTCGTCGAGCTTCAAATTTTGAAGCTCATAGTCTTGCCAAACATGCCGCTTTGCTTGATCAGGGTCATCATTTGTGGCTTCTTAATCCCCATGAGCAAGTTTGTATCCCTATGAATGTTTATAATGAGCAATTAATAATAGTGTTCGCAAGCCCCCCCAAAAAACTACCCCATTCGGTTTTGGAAAGCTTCTAGAAGATTCCCTAAAACGGTTTTTGTTTCTTTTACCAGTTTTCCGGGTTCTTTTGGTTTTTTATATTTCTTTTTGGTTTCTTTTATTTTTTTATTTTTCTCCTTTCCTTTTCTTTTTTTTTACTATTACTTTTTGGTTTTTTCGTTTTGTTTTAAAGCTTATTTTCATTTTCAGAAAATATTCATGTTTTGAAAAATGTTTGGAAATTTCAAAAAATCTTCGTACATTTTTTTAAATTGTACATGTTTCAAAATTTTGTTCATAAATTTTAAAAAGTTAGGAATTCTGAAAACTTTTTGTGTTTATTTAATCTGAATGATTTTTTTATTTCACAACTTTTCAAAAACTGTTTGGGATTTGAAAATGTTCCCATTTTAAAATTGCTCACAAATTTCAAAAAATCTTTTGTTTTCACAAAAAATATAAGGAGTTTAAAAAATTGTTCTCAAATTTCAAAAAAGTTCTTGTTTTCAAAATTTATTTGGGGGTTTAAGAAAATGTTCTTGTTCCAATTTTTATTCATTTTTCCAAATTTTGTTTTGGAGTTTTAAAAAGTTCCGTTTTGAAGAAATATTCAAGATTTCAATTTCTTTTTTGGGAGTTTCAAAAAAAATCATAGTTCACAAAATTGATCATGATTTTCATAAAAGTATTTGCGTTTCTGGAAAATATTTGAGTTTTTTTAAATATTCAAAAATTTCGAAAGTGTTTGTGTTTCATAAGACGTTCACATTTTTGTTCATAAATATGTTTACTGTCCAAAATTCGAGAAATATTAGGATATTCATTGTGGTTAGTTCTTAATACTTTTGTGCTACAGGTTCGCGCTATAGTACCATTTCGCTGTTGCTAGCTTCATGGGCCGGTCCTGTTGCAGATCGGCCTATGCGTGCAGGTAACAATGAGAGCAACTAGTTAACGAGCGCTCCTTCGGGAGCCTCGCAACGATCAGCGCCACTTGGCACGCTCTCAGCCGCCTGCCACGTGTCGCGCTCTGGGCGCTCCCTTCAGATTTGTTTTTTTATTTTTCCGCACGCGTTTGCGGCTTTTTAAACGGGTTTTTCTGGGTTTTTTCGACGTTTCGGTTTTCCTCCGGTCTTCCTTAACTTTTGGAAAAAAAAAATTCGAAAAGAAAATTTTTTTGTGCGAAAAAACGCGTTTTCTTATTTTTTTTTCTTTCGCGAGAGTCACGGTTTTGCTTCCGCGAGAGGCACAATTTTGCTTTCGCGAGAGTCACGACCGTGCTTCTCGAAAATGAAAAAAAAACATGTTTTCTGTTTTTTTTTCCTTCCGCGAGAGTCACGGTTTTGCTTCCGTGAGAGACACGGTTGTGCTTTCGAGAGAGTCACGGCCGTGCCTCTCGGAAACGGAAAAAATGCGTTTTCTGTTTTTTTTCCTTCCGCGAGAGTCACGGTTGTGCTTTCGCAAGAGGCACGGCCGTGCCTCTCGGAAACGAAAAAAAATATGTTTTCTATTTTTTTTTCCTTTCGCGAGAGTCACGGTTTTGCTTCCGCGAGAGGCACGGTTGTGCTTTCGTGAGAGTCACGGCCGTGCCTCTTGGAAACGGAAAAAAAATATGTTTTCTGTTTTTTTTTCATTCCGCGAGAGTCACGGTTTTGCTTCCGCGAGAGGCACAGTTGTGCTTTCGCGAGAGTCATGGCCGTGCCTTTGAGAAACGAAAAAAAAAGTGTTTTCTCTTCTTTTTTTCTTCTGCGAGAGGCACGGTTTTACTTTCGTGAGAGGTACAGTTGTGATTTCGCGAGAGGCACGGGCGTGCCTCTTTCGGAAAGGGAAAAAACCAGTGCTCCCGGTTCGATTTTTTTGTCCGGTTTTTTTGTGAAAAAAAAGTTCATCAAAACCTATCAACATGGGATCTAGTTTTGAAGATCTCGACGCGAGGAATCCAACGGTGAAAACGGTTCGAGATTTGGACGCACGGTTTAAGAGATAAAACATTTTGAATAAACAGATCTACAAAAATGGGAAAACTCTCAGGTTGCGACAAGTGACGCACATGCAGCGCGCCACTTGTCGCAACCTGGGAAGGTGAGAATGATCTTTGCAACGAGTACTCCTGAATTAGTGATTTCGGGCAACAATTTGGTTTAGAGAGCGGCAGATAGGAGCTCTCGCCCGATGCCCCCCAACGGATGTATCATGTCGCAGATCCTGTTTAGCACCCGTGAGCATCAAACTCTTGGCTGAAGCGAAGCGAACGACTGGAGCGACATGGGGCTTGTTTGAAATTCCTAATTTTGTTCATTATTTAAAAATTGATCATATATTTAAAAAACATCATGTGTAAAAAACTTCAAAATTCCAAATTCTCATCTTTTTCAAAAATTATTCATGTTCCAATAAAAGATCATTGTTTAAAGAAAAATGTTCACTGTACATTGAAAAAATGTTCACCGTGTATAAAAGATGTTCATCATGTATAGAATATTAGTTCAGCATGCATTTAAAAAAAGTTCGATTTTCAGATGGTGGCCACCCAGCGTCTTCCGGGATAGCCCTGCAATTTTCTGGTCGCAGATTAAGAATGCTGTTGGCTCTGTGGCGATGCGGAGTACTAGTAGCGGCATCGAGCATAGCTTGATGCGTTTTTTTTTTCAACGAAAAGAGAGCTTTATTCAGCGAAGTAGTAACCGATTACAATCTGCCCGTAGGCAACTGAAAAGGAAATCCGGGCTCTGAACTAGCCAGCTCTCCGTCCCATCTAGTGAACACGCGCGTTGCGCACACTCATGAGCCGGAACATTTAACTCCCTACTGATATGCTGAACTGAAAAAGAAACAAAACTGGGTAAAATAGCCTCCAATTCTCTTAAGATAGGCGCCGCAATTGATCTTGTGGTGGTGCGCGTATTTCAGAGGTTGATCAGCTCCACGCAATCAACCTGTATTATCACATGTGAGTATCCCCGGAGCTGAGCAAAAATCACTCCCTCCCGAAACGCCAACAGCTCAGGAACAAAAGGGTCTGAAACTCCTGGCAGTGGCTTGCACCATGCTCCCAAGAACGCGAGGTGCGAGCGAGCAACTCCACCTGCTCCTGCGGAGAGGGCATCTGGCAGTACTGAAACATCAGTGTTGATGATAATCCAACCCGCGTCCGGTGGACGCCAAGAGTGTGTTGAGGTGGATCTCGGGCGTCTTGCCGGAAGCTCAAGGAGTGAAAGGGTTTCGTGGACCCATTTGATTGCCGCGACCGGGTCATACCCTTCCTTGTCATGAGTCCATCTGTTACGAGATGACCAAATAGAGTGCATAATGGTGATGATCTTGCATCTGTCATCTATAGAAAATTGCTTGTCTAGCAAGATATCGCGTGCCCAAGTATATGGACTTAGCGTGGGAAGGTTCAGGTCAAGTCGATCCTTGGCTGCGATCCAGAACGACTTAGCATGTGTGCACGAGATGAGTGCATGCATAAGCGTTTCATCCATGGCCAGGCATATGTCACACCGGCCTATAGGTTTAATATGTCTATACTTCAGAGTCGCTGCGTCTGGAAGGATACCGCGGAGAACCCTCCACCAGAACACTCGAACCTTGGGTACGACATGTAGTTTCCACAAAGCAGACCATAACTGTTTATTTGAGGATGAAGTATCCGTAATCGTCCCTTCCTCTAGAGTGTTGAGCTCGTTGCGAGTCATTAGAGAGCGATACGCCGATTTAACAGTATACTGACCTGATTTTTCCAAAGCCCACGCCAAAGTATCTTCACCCCCAGCCGGGTTCAAAGGGATATTCAGAATTGCCTCCGCATCCGGGTGAAGAAAGTTTTGATGGACCAAGTCTACATTCCAGTTTCCTGTGTAGTCATCAATCAAATCTTAGACCATTTCCAAAGGTGCAGAACCAATTCGGCCCATGGGTTTCAGACTCATTGTGTTGGGGATCCACTGATCGGTCCATATGGATATAGAGGAACCGTCTCCAATCCTATGAATTAGTCCAGTGTCCAGAGATTTTCTACCTTCCACGATAGCTCTCCATGTTGAGGAAGCTCGAGTGGGAACCGTAGCATGCAGAAAATCGGTGTTTGGGTAATACTTTCCTTTTAGTACACGCGCACATAAACTATTGGGATGTGTCAACAGCCTCCAGCCTTGCTTGCCGAGCATGGCAAGATTAAAAAGTTCAGGGTCTTTAAAGCCCATCCCTCCTTTAATCTTTGGCTCGGTTAGTTTCTTCCACGATAACCAGTGGAGGGATCACCTGTCGATAGAGCTACCCCACCAATATTTAGCCATTGGTGAAGTTACCTGCTTGCATACTTTCTTTGTCAACAAGAAACAACTCATGCTGTAAGTTGGTATTGCTTGGGCAATGGACTTCAGCAAAACCTCCCGCCCTGCACAAGCTAGGTTCCTTTCCGACCAGCCACTAATTTTGCCGCGCACCCGCTCCACAATATGAGAGAAGGTGCCGCTGGTTATTCTTCCAACAGCAGTAGGTAGCCCTAGATAGCATTCTGAAAACGCTTCCTTGGGAATCCCAAGAGAAGATTTTAACTCCTCTCTCAGTGGCTGCCCTGTATTTGCACTGAAGAAAATAGAGCTTTTCTCCCGGTTCACAGCTTGACCCGAACAACCCGTATAGATCCGGAGAACTTCATTTAGCCGTTCTGCACTCTGAGTTTTAACACTGAGGAAGATGAGACTGTCATCAGCAAATAGTAGATGATTAACCCACGGTGCATGAACACTTACCCGAATACTTCTATCAATATAGGCCCCTCCATAATTATTCAGGAGTGAAGTTAGGCCTTGTGCACAAATGAGAAAGAGGTAAGGCGACCACGGATCGCCTTGCCTTAAGCCCCTGGTAGGAGTGAAATATGGCAATAACTCTCCATTTACTTTGATTGTAAATCTCACAGAGGATACACATTTCATAACCAATCTGATAAAATGATCTCCAAAGCCTAGTCTTGCCAACATTGCCTCAAGATAGTGCCACTCAACTCTGTCGTAGGCTTTGAGCATATCTAATTTCACCGCACAGCAAGAGTTCTTTCCCTTCTTCCTCTTTCTGATAGCGTGAACAGTTTCGTACGCAACCATCACATTATCCGTAATTAACCGGCCCGGTACGAAAGCGCTTTGTTCCTCTCCTATGACCTCATCAAGGATAAGTCGAGTCCTATTGGCTGGGACTTTTACTGCAATTTTGTATAAGACAGGGCATAGAGCAATCAGTCTGAATTGGGAAATTTTTTGAGGATTGCGAACCTTCGAAATAAGTGTGATCGCCGTATCGTTCAGACCCAAAGGAAGCTCGCCCCCATTTAGAAATCCCAGGACAGCTGCAGTGATATCTTTCCCAATGACATCCCAGTGCCGTTGATAGAATCCTGCTGTAAAACCGTCGACCCCCGGGGCCTTCGACGGTGCCATCTCAAAGAGTGCGTCCTTCACCTCCTGAGCAACAAAGTCTTTCTCTAGCATCTCATTCATAGCTTCATTCACTCTAGGTTGGACACAGTCCAGTAGCTCATCCATCGGAGTGTATCCTTGGGAGTGGTACAACTCCTCATAGAAGCTCATTATCTCAGTCTTTACTTCATCTGGTGCCGTGCACACATGTCCATCAGCTTTTTCCAAAGAAGTAATCCTGTTAATCCTCTTCCTTTGGGCGGCCTGAGCCTGGAAATATCCAGTGTTTCGGTCCCCTTCTCGCAGCCAAGAGACACGCGATCGTTGTTTAAGCCAAATCTCTTCTTGTCGCCATGCCTCACGCAGCTGGTTCGCCGCTGCTGCCTCTTCCTCTGATGGGCCGTGACCGTTTCTGTAACTTCCTGACTTTCTTCTCCATGTTACCAAACTCCTGCTATCCCCAAGAGCCGAGTTGTGTCTGAACGATCGCAAGGGCATCCACCACCCCCTGTAGACCTCTTTGCCCGGCACCTACTTGCCACATGGCCCGGACTTTGGCATCATAGTCTGCATGTGTCTGCCACACATTCTCGTATCTGAACGAACGTTGAGCACGCGCCCAACCTGACGCCATAACGGATCTCAGCTCCGCCAGCACAAAGCAATGATCGGACTCTACACTAGTAATGTGCTTCACGGAAGTAAACTCAAACAACCCAAGGAAACTGGGGTTGGCTAGTGCACAGTGCAGCCTTGCTTTTACGTTCGTGTCACCTGGTTGTCTATTATCCCATGTGAATGGAACTCCTCGCCACCCCAAATCTTGGAGTGCGCAATCTGCCACTGCATCCCGGAATGCCCGCATCTGGTTCTCCGGCCTTGCACTGACGCTAAAATGCTCTTCGACATGAAGTGTTTCATTAAAATCTCCCATACAAATCCAAGCATCATGCTGAAAGGCAAACAAAGTACGTAAAAAACACCAACTGTGATGTCTATTTTCCACCCTTGGCTCACCATAAAAACCAGTGAAGCGCCACATCTTATTATTTAGAGTGACTTTCACATCAATATGAGACAAACTATAGTTTTCCAAAGTAGCATTAGCATCCTTTGTCCAGAAAAGACCAATTCCTCCGCTTAGCCCGTTGCTATCAACGACAAAGCATCCAGAAAAACCCAAGATGGTTTTCAACTCCTCCACTCGCTTTCCCTTTATTTTGGTTTCCATAACGAACAAAAGGGAGGGACCTTCTTGCTTCACAATCTTGCGAAGCTCTCGAACTGTCCGAGGGTTCCCAAGCCCTCGGCAGTTCCAGCTTAAAACACTCATTGACTCTGGCAGGGCTGACCAGCAGCCGCTGCCGAGGATTCAGACGTTGGTGGTGTCGGTTTCTTTTTCTTCGGATCTCTCTCAACAAAAACATCACCCAAGTTTTCAGACTCTGAAGCTGAACTCTTTTCTGTTACCCCTTCAATAGTCGCATGCACTTCCCCCTTTTCTGTTATAGCTAGCGGGGTTGGTTCCACCTTGCGATAAACCTGCTGTGGCCCGCCCTTCCGTTTGTTCTGTGATGAATTCTTCACTGGGGAAGTAACCTCGACCCCCTTATTCTGCTTGGAGCTTGACGCACGGGATTCCTTCGTGCTATGCCTCGTGTTATGTTGTTCCTTTGATGAGCGCTCACCAGAAAAACCTTTCTTCCGATCCTCAGCCGTCCGCAGGCTAGACTTGAAAGGAAGATCGCCATTTGCATCGCGTGTCCCTGGCGTGGGACAAAAGAGATCAGAATGCCCCAGACGACCGCAGGAGAAACAGAAGTGGGGAATCTGTTCATACTCGATGTCATAGCAGTCCACTTTATCTCTCTTGGTCGACTCAATAACGATCCATCGACGGAGGGGTTTGAGCACATCAATGGTTACTCTTGCTCGCAGAAAACCACCACCGGATCAATTTGGACGACCGAGGCATGCTTGTCAATCTGCTGAGCTATCGCCAGGCCTCGTCTGTCGTTCCTAAGGTTGTATGTGTTGGGGAACGTAGTAGTAAATCAAAAAAATTTCCTACGCATCACCAAGATCAATCTATGGAGAGACTAGCAACGAGAGAGAGAGAGGAGTGCATCTTCATACCCTTGAAGATCGTGATGCGGAAGCGTTACAAGAACGCGGTTGGTGGAGTCGTACACGCAGCGATTCAGATCGCGGTCGATTCCGATCTAAGCGCCGAACAACGGTGCCTCCGCGTTCAACACACATGCAGCCCGGTGACGTCTCCCGCGCCTTGATCCAGCAAGGAGGAGGGAGAGGTTGGGGAAGACAACTCCAGCAGCAGCACGACGGCGTGGTGGTGTTGGAGCAGCGTGGTTCTCCAGCAGGGCTTCGCCAAGCACTACGAAAGACGAGGAGGTGGAGAGGTAGGGCTGCGCCAAGAGGGAGAGAGATTCGTGTTTTTGGTAGCCCCAAAACCCCCACTATATATAGGAGGAGGGGAGGGGGATGAGCCCCCTCTAGGGTTCCCACCCTAGGGGGGGCGGCAGCCCTAGATGGGATGGAGGGGGGCGGCCAAGAGGGGGAGAGAGGGGGGCGCGCCCTAGGGTGGGCCTTAGGCCCATCTGCACCTAGGGTTTCCCCCTTCTCCTCTTTGCTGCGCCTTGGGCCTTGGTGGGAGGCGCACCAGCCCACTCAGGGGCTGGTCCCTTCCCACTCTTGGCCCATGCAAGCCTCCGGGGCTGGTGGCCCCACCCGGTGGACCCCCGGAACCCTTCCGGTGGTCCCGGTACATTACCGGTGACGCCCGAAACACTTCCAGTGACCAAAACCTCACTTCCTATATATTATTCTTTACCTCCGGACCATTCCGGAACTCTTCGTGACGTCTGGGATCCCATCCGAGACTCCGAACAACATTCAGTAACCACGTACAAACTTTCCCTATAACCCTAGCATCATCGAACCTTAAGTGTGTAGACCCTACGGGTTCGGGAGGCATGTAGACATGACCGAGACATCTCTCCGGTCAATAACCAACAGCGGGATCTGGATACCCATGTTGGCTCCCACATGTTCCACGATGATCTCATCGGATGAACCACGATGTCGGGGATTCAATCAATCCCGTATACAATTCCCTTTGTCTACCGGTATGATACTTCCCCGAGATTCGATCGTCGGTATTCCTATACCTTGTTCAATCTCATTACCGGCAAGTCTCTTTACTCGTTCCGTAACGCATGATCCCATGGCTAACTCTTTAGTCACATTGAGCTCATTATGATGATGCATTACCGAGTGGGCCCAGAGATACCTCTCCGTCATACGGAGTGACAAATCCCAGTCTCGATTCGTGCCAACCCAACAGACACTTTCGGAGACACCTGTAGTGCACCTTTATGGTCACCCAGTTACGTTGTGACGTTTGATACACCCAAAGCATTCCTACGGTATCCGGGAGTTGCACAATCTCATGGTCTAAGGAAATGATACTTGACATTAGAAAAGCTTTAGCAGACGAACTACACGATCTAGTGCTATGCTTAGGATTGGGTCTTGTCCATCACATCATTCTCCTAATGATGTGATCCTGTTATCAACGACATCTAATGTCCATGGTCAGGAAACCATAACCATCTATTGATCAACGAGCTAGTCAACTAGAGGCTTACTAGGGACATTCTGTGATCTATGTATTCACACATGTATTACGGTATCCGGTTAATACAATTATAGCATGAACAATAGACAATTATCATGAACAAGGAAATATAACAATAACCACTTTATTATTGCCTCTAGGGCATATTTCCAACAGTCTCCCACTTGCACTAGAGTCAATAATCTAGTTACATTGTGATGAATCGAACACCCATAGAGTTCTGGTGTTGATCATGTTTTGCTCGTGGAAGAGGTTTAGTCAACGGACCTGCGACATTCAGATCCGTATGCACTTTACAAATATCTATGTCTCCATCTTGAACATGTTCACGAATGGAGTTGAAGCGACGCTTGATATGCCTGGTCTTCTTGTGAAATCTGGGCTCCTTGGCAAGGGCAATAGCTCCAGTGTTGTCACAGAAGAGAGTCATTGGGCCCGACGCATTGGGAATAACTCCTAGGTCGGTGATGAACTCCTTCATCCAGACTGCTTCCTGTGCTGCCTCCGAGGCTGCTATGTACTCCGCTTCACATGTAGATCCCGCCACGACGCTTTGCTTGCAACTGCACCAGCTGACTGCCCCACCATTCAAAATATACATGTATCCGGTTTGTGACTTGGAGTCATCCAGATCTGTGTCGAAGCTAGCGTCGACGTAACCCTTTACGACGAGCTCTTCGGCACCTCCATAAACGAGAAACATATCCTTAGTCCTTTTCAGGTACTTCAGGATGTTCTTGACCGCTGTCCAGTGTTCCATGCCGGGATTACTTTGGTACCTCCCTACCAAACTTACGGCGAGGTTCACATCAGGTCTGGTACACAGCATGGCATACATAATAGACCCTATGGCTGAGGCATAGGGGATGACACTCATCTTTTCTCTATCTTCTGCCGAGGTAGGGCATTGAGCCGTGCTCAATCTCACACCTTGCAATACAGGCAAGAACCCCTTCTTGGACTGATCCATATTGAACTTCTTCAATATCTTGTCAAGGTACGTGCTTTGCGAAAGACCAATGAGGCGTCTCGATCTATCTCTATAGATCTTGATGCCTAATATGTAAGCAGCTTCTCCAAGGTCCTTCATTGAAAAACACTTATTCAAGTAGGCCTTTATGCTTTCCAAGAATTCTATATCATTTCCCATTAATAGTATGTCATCCACATACAATATGAGAAATGCTACAGAGCTCCCACTCACTTTCTTGTAAACACAGGCTTCTCCATAAGTCTGTGTAAACCAAAACGCTTTGATAATCTCATCAAAGCGAATGTTCCAACTCCGAGATGCTTGCACCAGCCCATAGATTGAGCGCTGGAGCTTGCATACCTTGTCAGCATTATTAGGATCGACAAAACCTTCCGGCTACATCATATACAATTCTTCCTTAAGGAAACCATTAAGGAATGCCGTTTTGACGTCCATTTGCCATATCTCATAATCATAGAATGCGGCAATTGCTAACATGATTCGGACGGACTTCAGCTTCGCTACGGGTGAGAAGGTCTCATCGTAGTCAACCCCTTGAACTTGTCGATAACCCTTAGCGACAAGTCGAGCCTTATAGATGGTCACATTACCATCCGCGTATGTCTTCTTCTTAAAGATCCATTTGTTCTCTATGGCTTGCCGATCATCGGGCAAGTCTGTCAAAGTCCATACTTCGTTTTCATACATGGATCCTATCTCGGATTTCATGGCTTCAAGCCATTTGTTGGAATCCGGGCTCGCCATCGCTTCTTCATAGTTCGAAGGTTCACCGTTGTCTAACAACATGACTTCCAGGACAGGGTTGCCGTACCACTCTGGTGCGGAACGTGTCCTCGTGGACCTACGAAGTTCAGTAGCAACTTGATCCGAAGTTTCATGATCATCATCATTAACTTTCTCTCTAGTTGGTGCAGGCACCACAGAAACATCTTCCTGAGCTGCGCTACTCTCCGGTTCAAGAGGGGGTACCTCATCAAGTTCTACTTTCCTCCCACTTACTTCTTTCGAGAGAAACTCTTTCTCCAGAAAGGATCCATTCTTGGCAACAAAGATCTTGCCTTCGGATCTAAGGTAGAAGGTATACCCAATAGTTTCCTTAGGGTATCCTATGAAGACGCATTTTTCCGATTTGGGTTCGAGCTTTTCAGGTTGAAGTTTCTTGACATAAGCATCGCATCCCCAAACTTTCAGAAATGACAGCTTAGGTTTCTTCCCAAACCATAATTCATACGGTGTCGTCTCAACGGATTTCGACGGAGCCCTATTTAAAGTGAATGCGGCAGTCTCTAAAGCATAACCCCAAAATGATAGCGGTAGATCGGTAAGAGACATAGATCGCACCATATCTAATAGAGTGCGATTATGACGTTCGGACACACCATTACGCTGAGGTGTTCCAGGCGGCGTGAGTTGTGAAACAATTCCACATTTCCTTAAGTGCGTGCCAAATTCGTGACTCAAATATTCCCCTCCACGATCTGATCGTAAGAACTTTATTTTCCTGTCACGTTGATTCTCAACCTCACTCTGAAATTCCTTGAACTTTTTGAAGGTCTCAGACTTGTGTTTCATTAAGTAGACATACCCATATCTACTTAAGTCATCAGTGAGGGTGAGAACATAATGATAACCACCGCGAGCCTCAACGCTCATTGGACCGCACACATCAGTATGTATGATTTTCAATAAGTTGGTTGCTCGCTCCATTGTTCCGGAGAACGGAGTCCTGGTCATTTTGCCCATGAGGCATGGTTCGCATGTGTCAAATGATTCATAATCAAGAGACTCCAAAAGTCCATCTGCATGGAGTTTCTTCATGCGTTTGACACCAATGTGACCAAGGCGGCAGTGCCACAAGTATGTGGGACTATCATTATCAACCTTACATTTCTTGGCATTCACACTATGAATATGTGTAACATCACGTTCGAGATTCAATAAAAATAAACCATTGACCAGAGGGGCATGACCATAAAACATATCTCTCATATAAATAGAACAACCATTATTCTCGGATTTAAATGAGTAGCCATCTCGCATCAAACGAGATCCTGATACAATGTTCATGCTCAAAGCTGGTACTAAATAACAATTATTGAGGTTTAAAACTAATCCCATAGGCAGATGTAGAGGTAGCGTGCCGACGGCGATCACATCGACCTTGGAACCATTCCCGACGCGCATCGTCACCTCGTCCTTCGCCAGTCTCCGCTTATTCCGCAGCTCCTGTTTTGAGTTACAAATATGAGCAACCGCACCGGTATCAAATACCCAGGAGCTACTACGAGCGCTGGTAAGGTACACATCAATAACATGTATATCACATATACCTTTGGTATTGCCGGCCTTCTTATCCGCTAAGTACTTGGGGCAGTTCCGCTTCCAGTGACCGTTTCCCTTGCAATAAAAGCATTCAGTCTCAGGCTTGGGTCCATTCTTTGGCTTCTTCCCGGCAGCTTGCTTACCGGGCGCGGCAACTCCTTTGCCGTCCTTCTTGAAGTTCTTTTTATCCTTGCCTTTCTTGAACTTAGTGGTTTTATTCACCATCAACACTTGATGTTCCTTTTTGATCTCCACCTCCGCTGATTTCAGCATTGAATATACGTCAGGAATGGTTTTTCCATCCCCTGCATATTGAAGTTCATCACAAAGCTCTTGTAGCTAGGTGGAAGCGACTGAAGGATTCTGTCAACGACCGCGTCATCCGGGAGATTAACTCCCAGCTGAGACAAGCGGTTGTGCAACCCAGACATTTTGAGTATATGCTCGCTGACAGAACTATTCTCCTCCATCTTACAACTGTAGAACTTGTCGGAGACTTCATATCTCTCGACCCGGGCATGAGCTTGGAAAACCATTTTCAGCTCTTGGAACATCTCATATGCTCCGTGTTGCTCAAAACGCTTTTGGAGCCCCGGTTCTAAGCTGTAAAGCATGCCGCACTGAACCAGGGAGTAATCATCACTACGCGACTGCCAGGCGTTCATAACGTCTTGAGTTGCTGGGAAAACAGGTGCGTCACCTAGCGGTGCTTCAAGGACATATGCTTTCTTGGCAGCTATGAGGATGATCCTCAAGTTACGGACCTAGTCCGTGTAGTTGCTACCATCGTCTTTCAGTTTGGTTTTCTCTAGGAACGCGTTGAAGTTGAGGGCAACATTAGCGTGGGCCTTTTGATCTACAAGACATGTTGCAAAGATTTTAGACTAAGTTCATGATAATTAAGTTCATCTAATCAAATTATTCAATGAACTCCCACTCAGATAGACATCCCTCTAGTCATCTAAGTGATACATGATCCGAATCGACTAGGCCGTGTCCGATCATCACGTGAGATGGACTAGTCATCAACGGTGAACATCTCCATGTTGATCGTATCTTCTATATGACTCATGTTCGACCTTTCGGTCTTTCGTGTTCCGAGGCCATGTCTGTACATGCTAGGCTCGTCAAGTCAACCTAAGTGTTTTGCATGTGTAAATCTGGCTTGCACCCATTGTATTCGAACGTTAGAATCTATCACATCCGATCATCACGTGGTGCTTCGAAACAACGAACCTTCGCAACGGTGCACAGTTAGGGGGAACACTTTCTTGAAATTTTAGCGAGGGATCATCTTATTTATGCTACCGTCGTTCTAAGCAAATAAGATGTAAAAAACATGATAAACATCACATGCAATCAAATAGTGACATGATATGGCCAATATCATTTTGCTCCTTTTGATCTCCATCTTCGGGGCGCCATGATCATCATCGTCACCGGCATGACACCATGATCTCCATCATCATGATCTCCATCATCGTGTCTTCATGAAGTTGTCTCGCCAACTATTACTTCTACTACTATGGCTAACGGTTAGCAATAAAGTAAAGTAATTACATGGCGTTTTCATTGACACGCAGGTCATACAATAAATTAAGACAACTCCTATGGCTCCTGCCGGTTGTCATACTCATCGACATGCAAGTCGTGATTCCTATTACAAGAACATGATCAATCTCATACATCACATATATCATTCATCACATCCTTTTGGCCATATCACATCAAATGGCATATGCTGCAAGAACAAGTTAGACGTCCTCTAATTGTTGTTGCAAATTTTTTTACGTGGCTGCTATAGGTTTCTAGCAAGAACGTTTCTTACCTACGCCAAAACCACAACGTGATATGCCAATTTCTATTTACCCTTCATAAGGACCCCTTTCATCGAATCCGATCCGACTAAAGTGGGAGAGACAGACACCCGCTAGCCACCTTATGCAACTAGTGCATGTCAGTCGGTGGAACCTGTCTCACGTAAGCATACGTGTAAGGTCGGTCCGGGCCGCTTCATCCCACGATGCCGCCGAATCAAGATAAGACTAGTAACGGCAAGTAAATTGACAATATCGACGCCCACAACAACTGGTGTTCTACTCGTGCATAGAAACTACGCATAGACCTAGCTCATGATGCCACTGTTGGGGAACGTAGTAGTAAATCAAAAAATTTTCCTACGCATCACCAAGATCAATCTATGGAGAGACTAGCAACGAGAGAGAGAGAGAGGAGTGCATCTTCATACCCTTGAAGATCGTGATGCGGAAGCGTTACAAGAACGCGGTTGGTGGAGTCATACAAGCAGCGATTCAGATCGCGGTCGATTCCGATCTAAGCGCCGAATAACGGCGCCTCCGCGTTCAACACACGTGCAGCCCGGTGACGTCTCCCGCGCCTTGATCCAGCAAGGAGGAGGGAGAGGTTGGGGAAGACAACTCTAGCAGCAGCACGACGGCGTGGTGGTGTTGGAGCAGCGTGGTTCTCCAGCAGGGCTTCGCCAAGCACTATGAAAGACGAGGAGGTGGAGAGGTAGGGCTGCGCCAAGAGGGAGAGAGATTCGTGTTTTTGGCAGCCCCAAAACCCCCACTATATATAGGAGGAGGGGAGGGGGGTGCGCCCCCTCTAGGGTTCCAACCCTAGGGGGGCGGCAGCCCTAGATGGGATGGAGGGGGGCGGCCAAGAGGGGGAGAGAGGGGGGGGGGCGCGCCCTAGGGTGGGCCTTAGGCCCATCTGCGCCTAGGGTTTCCCCCTTCTCCTCTTTGCTGCGCCTTGGGCCTTGGTGGGAGGCGCACCAGCCCACTCAGGGGCTGGTCCCTTCCCACTCTTGGCCCATGCAAGCCTCCGGGGCTGGTGGCCCCACCCAGTGGACCCCCGGAACCCTTCCGGTGGTCCCGGTACATTACCGGTGACGCCCGAAACACTTCCGGTGACCAAAACCTCACTTCCTATATATTATTCTTTACCTTCGGACCATTCCGGAACTCCTCGTGACGTCCGGGATCTCATCCGGGACTCCGAACAACATTCGGTAACCACGTACAAACTTTCCCTATAACCCTAGCGTCATCGAACCTTAAGTGTGTAGACCCTACGGGTTCGGGAGGCATGTAGACATGACCGAGACATCTCTCCGGTCAATAACCAACAGCGGGATCTGGATACCCATGTTGGCTCCCACATGTTCCACGATGATCTCATCGGATGAACCACGATGTCGGGGATTCAATCAATCCCGTATACAATTCCCTTTGTCTACCGGTATGATACTTGCCCGAGATTCAATCGTCGGTATCCCTATACCTTGTTCAATCTCGTTACCGGCAAGTCTCTTTACTTGTTCCGTAACGCATGATCCCGTGGCTAACTCTTTAGTCACATTGAGCTCATTATGATGATGCATTACCGAGTGGGCCCAGAGATACCTCTCCGTCATACGGAGTGACAAATCCCAGTCTCAATTCGTGCCAACCCAACAGACACTTTCGGAGATACCTGTAGTGCACCTTTGTGGTCACCCAGTTATGTTGTGACATTTGATACACCCAAAGCATTCCTACGGTATCCGGGAGTTGCACAATCTCATGGTCTAAGGAAATGATACTTGACATTAGAAAAGCTTTAGCAGACGAACTACACGATCTAGTGCTATGCTTAGGATTGGGTCTTGTCCATCACATCATTCTCCTAATGATGTGATCCCGTTATCAACGACATCTAATGTCCATGGTCAGGAAACCATAACCATCTATTGATCAACGAGCTAGTCAACTAGAGGCTTACTAGGGACATTCTGTGATCTATGTATTCACACATGTATTATGGTATCCGGTTAATACAATTATAGCATGAACAATAGACGATTATCAAGAACAAGGAAATATAACAATAACCACTTTATTATTGCCTCTAGGGCATATTTCCAACACTTTTACTGAACATTACTCTTTTAATGTGGAAGCAATTTTTAGTATTCGAGTTTCATATGATACTCCCACTATTGTGAATGAGAATAAAATTGCTTATATGGAGAGTAATAAATTTTCTATGCTTTTGGATCATCAAAAGAATGCTTTATGTGATGGTTATATTGATGAATCTATTCATGATGCTACTGAAAATTATTATGAGGGAGGAACTTATGATTCATGATGCTCATGTTATGTTTCAATTCTTTACTTTTATGTGAGCATCATTGAAATCTTCATGCCTAACTAAAAGGCATTAAAGAAAGGTGCTTGTTGGGAGACAACCCAACAGTTTTACCTACTGTTTTTGTGTGTTCACATAATTAGGCTACTGTAGTAATCAGGTTTTATAGTTTTTGTTTCAATAAAGTGCCAAGTAAAGCCTTTGGGATAGTGTGGATGATAGTTGACTTGATTCTGTGCAAAAATAGAAACTTTTGCACCCAGTAACAGAATTGTTTCAATTCACTCGAGCGTCGAAAAACTCTGAATTTTTTACAGTTGTTGGGTCTACAAATTTTCTACGTTTTCCTAAGTTTTCAGAAATTTGGGGTTACAGAAGTATGACCTTAATTCAGATCTTTACGTACTGTTCTGTTTTTGACAGGTTCTGTTTGCAATGCATAGTTTGCTTGTTTTATGGTTTCTATGGCTTATATTGCTTAATATAAGTTGTAGAAATTGTAGGGTACAGTAGGAATTATGTGATAACAATTATGAATCTTATCTTAACAGTACCAAAGTGAATGATTTATCTTTATCATACTAACCCATCTCACGAAGTTCCGTTAAGTTTTGTGTGATTGAAGTTTTCAAGTTTTGGGTGAGATATCGATATGAGGAGAATAAGGAGTGACAAGACCCTAAGCTTGGGGATGCCCAAGGCACCCCAAGTTAATATTCAAGGAATATCCAAGCAACTAAGCTTGGGGATCCCCGAAAAGCATCCCCTCTTTCGTCTCCAACAATATCGGTAACCTTACTTGAGGCTATATTTTTATTCGTCACATGATATGAGTTTTGCTTGGAGCTTCATTTTATTTTGTTTTGATTTGCTTGCTGTTATTTAGAATAATGTTTTGTATCTTTTATTTCAATAAAAGTGGCAAGGATAGCCTTTACCATGCTTATTTTGCAAGTATATGAGTTGCTGTTTCAAAACAGAAAGTTTGTCGCTGTTGCAAAAATTCCCGAGAAAATTCAGAATGTGATAAAATGTTGAAATTTTTTGCAAAATAAGCTATGATAAATTTTCTAAAGTGTGGAAAATTTTCAGAATTTTTTGAGTTAAATAAGTATGGATACTTCTTCATCCATTACAGACTTTCCTGTTTTGGCATATTGCTGTTATGTTTGCATATGTTTGCTTGTTTAATGATTCTATTGGATGATAGGAATATTAAATATGCAGAGGCATTTAGTATGCAATGTTAAATACTACAGTAGAGAATGATAAGGTTATTGCATTGATTTGTACTAACTTATCTCACGAGTTCTTGTGGAGTTTTGTGTGGATGAAGTTTTTAAGATTTAGGGAAACCGTGATATAAAAGGAATTAAGGAGACGCAAAACTCAAGCTTGGGGATGCCCAAGGCACCCCAAGATAATATTTCAAGAAGTCTCAAGCATCTAAGCTTGGGGATGCCCCGGTAGGCATCCCACCTTTCTTCATCAACAATTATCGGGTAGTCTTGGTTGAGCCTAAGTTTTTGCTTCTTCACATGATGTGTGCTACTCTTATAATGTCATTTTATTTTGTTTTTGCTTGATGTTTTAATAAAATACTTAGATCTGAAAGTTTTTAAATAAGAGAGAGTCCACAATTAGCTACCTATTTACTTAACTACTCGCTTGATCTTCACTTATATCTTTTTGGAGTAGCTTGTCATTTACTCTTGTGCTTCACTTATATCCTATGAGTAAATTATTGAATGAATTGAATATCATGAAGTTGAAATTATACGTCCATATCATGCCTAGTAGTGGCTTCACATTGGGTTTAGAAAGTGAAATCTTTTGAAGCTTGACAATCACAATATTGGTCATACAAGCAATTCATGAATGATTACTATAAGGAAGAGAACTTTCACATGCAAATATATTATCTTGGACATCTTCTATGATTGTGAATACACATTAATTATTTTCAAACTTGAGCAAATTAGTTGAAGTTGGACAAGGAAGACAACGTAATGAGTTATGTTTGGATATACTTGCATAGAAGTTATATTGTTATGGATCCTCCAACATGTGGTGTTTGCCTAGGATCTTTTGCTAGCCAAAAATTCATACTAAGTAGAGATATACTTATGCATCCAAAAACCCTTAAACTCAGTTTCTTCCTATGAGTGTCCACCATACCTACCAATGGATTGAATAAGATCACTCAAGTAAGTTGTCATCGGTGTATAAAGCAATAAAAATTGCTCCTAAATATGTTTGATCTTTTATTGTAAGGGAAAATTGAGCGTTGTACGAACTTGTGATGGCAAAGTAATAAAAGTGATGGACTACATAATAAAGGTTGCTACCATAAGGGGCAATATAACGTGACGTTCCGTTGCATTAAGAGCTTGGGCATCCAAATAAAAAGTGCATGACAACCTCTGCTTCCCTCTGCGAAGGGCCTATCTTTTACTTTTCAGTATTTACTTTTATGCAAAGAGTCAATAGTATGAATTCTCATTTCAACCTCAACTATTCTCTAGTTGGCAAACATCATGTGGCGGGGAAAGATCTAGGCACATATGACCAGTCAAATATATTTGATCATGATTTATTATTGTTGACAATTATCTGTATGATAAATGAGTTGAGAGGCGAAATATTAAGCCCCTATCTTTCTCTGTGTTCGATGAACGCCATTTGTTCTAAGAATATGCTTTGAGTACTAGCAATCATGGAAGACTATATGATGATTGAGTATGTGGAGCTCTTACTTATACTCTGTTGAATAAGTTGAATTGCAATTGTTTGGTGACTAAGAATATAGGTTGTTGAGTTTCAAGAGAATTCATTGCTTGAACCTTAACATGTGAATTGGTTGCTACTTTAACATAAGAAGTTTTATGAGAAAGAATTGTTGTTATGATGCTTGGAAAAGTGATTGAAATTATCATTGATCAAACTTGTGCACTTTGCTAGCATTCACACTTCATAAATTATTTCTTTTATCATTTACCTACTCGAGCACGAGTAGGAATTAAGCTTGGGATGTTGATATGTCTCCAACATATCTATACTTCATGAAGTATTTATGCTATTATATTATCATTCTTCGATGTTTTACAATCATTTTATAGCAACTTTATATCATTTTTTGGGACTAACCTATTGACATAGTGCCCAGTGCCAGTTGTTGTTTTTTGCTTGTTTTTTACATCGTAGAAAATCAATACCAAACGGAGTCCCAATGTAGAGAAACATTTTGGAGATATTTTTTGGACCAGAAGACATGCAGTGGGCCAAAGAAGTGCCAGAGGGGAGCCCCGAGAGGGGCACAACCCACCAGGGCGCGCCTGGGGCCCAGGCGCGCCCAGGTGGGTTGTGCCCACCTCGGTGGCCTCCCGCACCGCCTCTTCGCCCTACAAATTGCCAAATATTCCAAAAACCCTGGGGGTAACCCTAGATCAGAAGTTCCGCCACCGCAAGCCTCTGTAGCCACGAAAAACCAATCTAGACCCAGTTCCGGCACTCCACCGGAGGGGAAAATCATCACCGGTGGCCATCTTCACCATCCCGGCGGCCACCATGATGAGGAGGGAGTAGTCCACCCTCGTGGCTGAGGGTTTGTACCAGTAGCTATGTGTTTAATCTCTCTCTCTCTCTCTCTCTCTCTCTCTCTCTCTCGTGTTCTTGAGATGTCACGATCTTGATGTATCGCGGGCTTTGTTAATATAGTTGGATCATATGGTGTTTTCCTCTCTCTATCTTGTTGTGAATTGAGTTTTCCCTTTCAGATTTTGTTTTTATTGGATTGAATACTTTTATGGATTTGAGAACACTTTATGTATGTCCTGCTATGAATACCCTTGGTGACAATGGGGATCATATTGATTCACTTGATATATGTTTTGGCACTCAACTCGCGGATTCCCGAGGTGACATTGGGGTAATCTATGCATAGGGGTTGATGCACGTTCTTGTCTTTGTTTCTCCGGTAAAAATCTTGGGGCACTCTTTGAGATTCTTTATGTTGGATTGAGTATTATGAATCTGAAATTGTTTGATGCATATCGTATAATCAACTCACGGATACTCGCGGTGACATTGGAGGATCTATGTGACATTAGAGTTGGTTGATGTGTATCATATGGTGTTATTTTAGTACGAACTCTTGGTTAGATCGATCGGAAAGAATAGCTTGGTGTTATTTTAGTACGAACTCTAGGATAGATTGATCGGAAAGAATAGCTTTGAGGTGGTTTCGTACCCTACAAACAATTTCTTCTTATGTTCTCCGCTAGATAGGAACTTTGGAGTGATTCTTCATCGCACGTGAGGGATGGTTATATGATCCAATTATATTAGCACTGTTGAGAGATTGCACTAGCGAAAGTACGGACCCTAAGCCTCATTTTCAAGCATTGCAATACCGTTTGTGCTCCGTTTTATCAATTGCTACCTTGCTGTTTTTTATTGTTCCTATTACAAAAATCAATATCTACTATCATTACTACGCTTTTATTACCATCTCTTCGCCGAACTAGTTCACCTATACAAATTACCATTTGTATTTGATGTGTTGGGGACACAAGAGACTTTTTGTTATTTGGTTGCAGGGTTGTTTGAGAGAGATCATCTTTATGCAATGCCTCCCACGGATTGATAAACCATAGGTCATCCGCTTGAGGGAAAATTGCTACTGTCCTACAAAACTTTGCGCTTGGAGGCCGAACACGAGTCTACAGGAACAAGTTATGTGGTAGACATCAATATGTAGCACTATTGTGTAGATCATTTGTAGCCGGATATGCATAGTTTTGTAGCCGGATATGCATAGTTTTGTAGCCGGATATGCATTGCTTTTGTAGCCTGATATGCATTATTGACAATGTTTTATTTTGTAGACTTCTCATGCGTGTAGTGTTTAAGGAGTTGGAGAAGAAAAACTGCACTGACATGCATTCTGGTTGAAGTTGAATAGACAACCCAAGTGGAACATATACATTGCCAACACCGTCGCCCAAGGAACCGAGGAAGAAATAGGTGACCAAACCGACCCAACAAAAAACCGCCCAAGAAGGTTAGAAAAGAAAGAAATGGGGGGGAGGAGACGATGAATCAAGAAGGTGCGACGGCCAAGATGACGGAGAGGTTTGAAGACATCTTGACGAAGAAGGAGGAGGCATACGTCAAGCGCTCCCACATCAAGGAGAAAAAAAGGTGGAGAGTTTTGACTTATTGATGAAGGCGACCGAGAAGAAGCTTAAGCTTGAAAAGAAGAGGGCCATGATCGAAGAGAAGAAGGCCAAGTTTGAGGAGAAGAAAGTGGAGATCGCAACCGCTTCAGAGGATGAGAAGATGCCCACCTTAAAGGTGGCGGAATTGCACGTCGATGCAAGAATAATCGTGCAAGCTGTTCATTTCAAGATTTTGCAGCGGCAAAAGGATGAGCTGGAGAGGGCGGAGTAGGAGAAGATCGAGGTGGCGGAGGCGGCCTACACGGCAGCGACGGCGGAGGAGGCTCGGATTGACGGTCCGGCAGGCAAAAAATCAATTTTTTGCACAGACTTCAGACTGATATTCTTTTGTGATCGTGCATCTGAAAACTAAACATACTTGTCTTTTTTTTATTGTAATCGACTGATGATGTGATGCCGCGTTGGTGTGGACATATTTCAATTTCAAATTATAGTGGCTAGCTTTGGATGGTCTGCTTCCGCATCCGTGTCCGCAGACGGATGCGTCTTCGGTTTACTTATTAGTGTTGAAAATGCTCTTACCACCTCATCGGAATGCATGTTATACATGCAGAAATATTATGATTCAGTATTTTAGGCGGGAGGAAGGGAAAACAACACAAGAATCGGTAATAGAAGTCTTTTCTTTGCGAAGGCCAATGGCCGTGTATTAAAAGAATTCAACCTATAAGACAAAAAACCCAAAGAAAGTAGAAATTATAATCAGCTCTTTGGAGAATTCATGACCGTCTTCCTCCTACACATGCCGGCGACAACGACGCGTTTGGTTCGGAAAAAATATCACGGTTTCTGATTGCAGCGCTTTCAAAAACGGCAGCCAACGTTTGTTCCGTCTACGACGGTCTCTGTCACTGCGGTTTCTGATACGCCCGTTCGTAAAATTGAAACCGCCTAGACCAGAGCGTAGTAGAAACCGGCGCTCGTCGCACGAACCAAACAAAGGCCGTATTCGGAAAAAATAATCGGAAGCGGCGCGTTCGGATACAAGAAACCCAATTCGTTACGGGAGCTGAACCAAACGCGTCAAGCTATTTTCCCCCAAAACCCTAAAAACCCCTGGCGGCGATTAGGGTTAGGTGGACACGGCGGCGCCCGCGGAACTCCTTGGCGGGGCGCATCGGAAAGCACGGGGATGATGGCAACATCATCCGCCGGTAAGGGGTGGAAGCGCGGCACCCTCTCCGCTCGAGCGCAGATGGAGGAAGCGCTTGGAAAGTTGGACATCTCTGAGGAGGAAGCGACACCCCTGGTGATCGATGACGCTAACGATGGTGATCCGACCAAGTTTCTGCTGGCAGGGAAGGTTCTACACCGCAATCTCCTTCATGTCAACACGATTAGTAACGCCCTCCGGCCAGCATGGGGAAACCCTAGAGGTCTGATCTTTCGACCATTGGGGGGAAATTTGTTTGCAGCTGAATTTGAATCCAAGCGTGATCGAGATCGTGTTTGGGAGGGTGGACCTTGGCACATCAGTAAAAACGCGGTGATCTTGGAGGATTTTGAAGCACATATGCAGCCCTCTGAACTCAAGTTTGATAGGCTGCAGGTCTGGGCAAGGGTAGTTAATCTACCATACTGTTGGGAATATGCCCTAGAGGCAATAATAAAGTGGTTATTGTTATATTTCCTTGTTCATGATAATTGTCTATTGTTCATGCTATAATTGTATTAACCGGATACCGTAATACATGTGTGAATACATAGATCACAGAATGTCCCTAGTAAGCCTCTAGTTGACTAGCTCGTTGATCAATAGATGGTTATGGTTTCCTGACCATGGACATTAGATGTCGTTGATAACGGGATCACATCATTAGGAGAATGATGTGATGGACAAGACCCAATCCTAAGCATAGCACTAGATCGTGTAGTTCGTCTGCTAAAGCTTTTCTAATGTCAAGTATCATTTCCTTAGACCATGACATTGTGCAACTCCCGGATACCGTAGGAATGCTTTGGGTGTATCAAACGTCACAACGTAACTGGGTGACCATAAAGGTGCACTACAGGTATCTCCGAAAGTGTCTGTTGGGTTGGCACGAATCGAGACTGGGATTTGTCACTCCGTATGATGGAGAGGTATCTCTGGGCCCACTCGGTAATGCATCATCATAATGAGCTCAATGTGACTAAAGAGTTAGCCACGGGATCATGCGTTACGGAACGAGTAAAGAGACTTGCCGGTAACGAGATTGAACAAGGTATAGGGATACCGACGATCGAATCTCGGGCAAGTATCATACCGGTAGACAAAGGGAATTGTATACGGGATTGATTGAATCCCCGACATCGTGGTTCATCCGATGAGATCATCGTGGAACATGTGGGAGCCAACATGGGTATCTAGATCCCACTGTTGGTTATTGACCGGAGAGATGTCTCGGTCATGTCTACATGCCTCCCGAACCCGTAGGGTCTACACACTTAAGGTTCGATGACGCTAGGGTTATAGGGAAAGTTTGTACGTGGTTACCGAATGTTGTTCAGAGTCCCGGATGAGATTCCGGACATCACGAGGAGTTCCGGAATGGTCCGGAGGTAAAGAATAATATATAGGAAGTGAGGTTTTGGTCACCGGAAGTGTTTCGGGCGTCACCGGTAATGTACCGGGACCACCGGAAGGGTTCCGGGGGTCCACCGGGTGGGGCCACCAGCCCCGGAGGCTTGCATGGGCCAAGAGTGGGAAGGGACCAGCCCCTGAGTGGGCTGGTGCGCCTCCCACCAAGGCCCAAGGCGCAGCAAAGAGGAGAAGGGGGAAACCCTAGGCGCAGATGGGCCTAAGGCCCACCCTAGGGCGCGCCCCCCCTCTCTCCCCCTCTTGGCCGCCCCCCTCCATCCCATCTAGGGCTGCCGCCCCCCCTAGGGTGGGAACCCTAGAGGGGGCGCACCCCCCTCCCCTCCTCCTATATATAGTGGGGTTTTGGGGCTGCCAAAAACACGAATCTCTCTCCCTCTTGGCGCAACCCTACCTCTCCACCTCCTCGTCTTTCGTAGTGCTTGGCGAAGCCCTGCTGGAGAACCACGCTGCTCCAACACCACCACGCCGTCGTGCTGCTGCTGGAGTTGTCTTCCCCAACCTCTCCCTCCTCCTTGCTGGATCAAGGCACGGGAGACGTCACCGGGCTGTACGTGTGTTGAACGCGGAGGCGCCGTTGTTCGGCGCTTAGATCGGAATCGACCGCAATCTGAATCACTGCGTGTACGACTCCACCAACCGCGTTCTTGTAACGCTTCCGCATCACGATCTTCAAGGGTATGAAGATGCACTCCTCTCTCTCTCTCGTTGCTAGTCTCTCCATAGATTGATCTTGGTGATGCGTAGGAATTTTTTTTGATTTACTACTACGTTCCCCAACAGTGGCATCATGAGCTAGGTCTATGCGTAGTTTCTATGCACAAGTAGAACACAAGTTGTTGTGGGCGTCGATATTGTCAATTTACTTGCCGTTACTAGTCTTATCTTGATTCGGCGGCATCGTGGGATGAAGCGGCCCGGACCGACCTTACACGTATGCTTACGTGAGACATGTTCCACCGACTGACATGCACTAGTTGCATAAGGTAGCTAGCGGGTGTCTGTCTCTCCCACTTTAGTCGGATCGGATTCGATGAAAGGGGTCCTTATGAAGGGTAAATAGAAATTGGCATATCACGTTGTGGTTTTGGCGTAGGTAAGAAACGTTCTTGCTAGAAACCTATAGCAGCCACGTAAAAAAATTTGCAACAACAATTAGAGGACGTCTAACTTGTTCTTGCAGCATATGCCATGTGATGTGATATGGCCAAAAGGATGTGATGAATGATATATGTGATGTATGAGATTGATCATGTTCTTGTAATAGGAATCACGATTTGCATGTCGATGAGTATGACAACCGGCAGGAGCCATAGGAGTTGTCTTAATTTATTGTATGACCTGCGTGTCAATGAAAACGCCATGTAATTACTTTACTTTATTGCTAACCGTTAGCCATAGTAGTAGAAGTAATAGTTGGCGAGACAACTTCATGAAGACACGATGATGGAGATCATGATGATGGAGATCATGGTGTCATGTCGGTGACGATGATGATCATGGCGCCCCGAAGATGGAGATCAAAAGGAGCAAAATGATATTGGCCATATCATGTCACTATTTGATTGCATGTGATGTTTATCATGTTTTTTACATCTTATTTGATTAGAACGACGGTAGCATAAATAAGATGATCCCTCGCTAAAATTTCAAGAAAGTGTTCCCCCTAACTGTGCACCATTGCGAAGGTTCGTTGTTTCGAAGCACCATGTGATGATCGGGTGTGATAGATTCTAACGTTCGAATACAACGGGTGTAAGCCAGATTTACACATGCAAAACACTTAGGTTGACTTGACGAGCCTAGCATGTACAGACATGGCCTCGGAACACGGAAGACCGAAAGGTCGAACATGAGTCATATAGAAGATACGATCAACATGGAGATGTTCACCGTTGATGACTAGTCCGTCTCACGTGATGATCGGACACGGCCTAGTCAATTCGGATCATGTATCACTTAGATGGCTAGAGGGATGTCTATCTGAGTGGGAGTTCATTGAATAATTTGATTAGATGAACTTAATTATCATGAACTTAGTCTAAAATCTTTGCAACATGTCTTGTAGATCAAATGGCCCACACTAATGTTGCCCTCAACTTCAACGCGTTCCTAGAGAAAACCAAACTGAAAGACGATGGTAGCAACTACACGGACTGGGTCCGTAACTTGAGGATCATCCTCATAGCTGCCAAGAAAGCATATGTCCTTGAAGCACCGCTAGGTGACGCACCTGTTTTCCCAGCAACTCAAGACGTTATGAACGCCTGGCAGTCGCGTAGTGATGATTACTCCCTGGTTCAGTGCGGCATGCTTTACAGCTTAGAACCGGGGCTCCAAAAGCGTTTTGAGCAACACGGAGCATATGAGATGTTCCAAGAGCTGAAAATGGTTTTCCAAGCTCATGCCCGGGTCGAGAGATATGAAGTCTCCGACAAGTTCTACAGTTGTAAGATGGAGGAGAATAGTTCTGTCAGCGAGCATATACTCAAAATGTCTGGGTTGCACAACCGCTTGTCTCAGCTGGGAGTTAATCTCCTGGATGACGCGGTCATTGACAGAATCCTTCAGTCGCTTCCACCTAGCTACAAGAGCTTTGTGATGAACTTCAATATGCAGGGGATGGAAAAACCATTCCTGACGTATATTCAATGCTGAAATCAGCGGAGGTGGAGATCAAAAAGGAACATCAAGTGTTGATGGTGAATAAAACTACTAAGTTCAAGAAAGGCAAGGGTAAAAAGAACTTCAAGAAGGACGGCAAAGGAGTTGCCGCGCCCGGTAAGCAAGCTGCCGGGAAGAAGCCAAAGAATGGACCCAAGCCTGAGACTGAATGCTTTTATTGCAAGGGAAACGGTCACTGGAAGCGGAAATGCCCCAAGTACTTAGCGGATAAGAAGGCCGGCAATACCAAAGGTATATGTGATATACATGTGTATTGATGTGTACCTTACCAGCGCTCATAGTAGCTCCTGGGTATTTGATACCGGTGCGGTTGCTCATATTTGTAACTCAAAACAGGAGCTGCGGAATAAGCGGAGACTGGCGAAGGACGAGGTGACGATGCGCGTCGGGAATGGTTCCAAGGTCGATGTGATCGCCGTCGGCACGCTACCTCTACATCTGCCTACGGGATTAGTTTTAAATCTCAATAATTGTTATTTAGTACCAGCTTTGAGCATGAACATTGTATCAGGATCTCGTTTGATGCGAGATGGCTACTCATTTAAATCCGAGAATAATGGTTGTTCTATTTATATGAGAGATATGTTTTATGGTCATGCCCCGCTGGTCAATGGTTTATTTTTATTGAATCTCGAACATGATGTTACACATGTTCATAGTGTGAATGCCAAGAAATGTAAGGTTGATAATGATAGTCCCACATACTTGTGGCACTGCCGCCTTGGTCACATTGGTGTCAAACGCATGAAGAAACTCCATGCAGATGGACTTTTGGAGTCTCTTGATTATGAATCATTTGACACGTGCGAACCATGCCTCATGGGCAAAATGACCAAGACTTCGTTCTCCGGAACAATGGAGCGAGCAACCAACTTATTGGAAATCATACATACTGATGTGTGCGGTCCAATGAGCGTTGAGGCTCGCGGTGGTTATCGTTATGTTCTCACCCTCACTGATGACTTAAGTAGATATGGGTATGTCTACTTAATGAAACACAAGTCTGAGACCTTCGAAAAGTTCAAGGAATTTCAGAGTGAGGTTGAGAATCAACGTGACAGGAAAATAAAGTTCTTACGATCAGATCATGGAGGGGAATATTTGAGTCACGAATTTGGCACGCACTTAAGGAAATGTGTAATTGTTTCACAACTCACGCCGCCTGGAACACCTCAGCGTAATGGTGTGTCCGAACATCGTAATCGCACTCTATTAGATATGGTGCGATCTATGATGTCTCTTACCGATCTACCGCTATCATTTTGGGGTTATGCTTTAGAGACTGCCGCATTCACTTTAAATAGGGCGCCGTCGAAATCCGTTGAGACGACACTGTATGAATTATGGTTTGGGAAGAAACCTAAGCTGTCGTTTCTGAAAGTTTGGGGATGCGATGCTTATGTCAAGAAACTTCAACCTGAAAAGCTCGAACCCAAATTGGAAAAATGCGTCTTCATAGGATACCCTAAGGAAACTATTGGGTATACCTTCTACCTTAGATCCGAAGGAAAGATCTTTGTTGCCAAGAATGGATCCTTTCTGGATAAAGAGTTTCTCTCGAAAGAAGTAAGTGGGAGGAAAGTAGAACTTGATGAGGTACCCCCTCTTGAACCGGAGAGTAGCGCAGCTCAGGAAGATGTTTCTGTGGTGCCTGCACCGACTAGAGAGAAAGTTAATGATGATGATCATGAAACTTCGGATCAAGTTGCTACTGAACTTCGTAGGTCCATGAGGACACGTTCCACACCAGAGTGGTACGGCAACCCTGTCCTGGAAGTCATGTTGTTAGACAACGGTGAACCTTCGAACTATGAAGAAGCGATGGCGGGCCCGGATTCCAACAAATGGCTTGAAGCAATGAAATCCGAGATAGGATCCATGTATGAAAACGAAGTATGGACTTTGACAGACTTGCCCGATGATCGGCAAGCCATAGAGAACAAATGGATCTTTAAGAAGAAGACAGACGCAGATGGTAATGTGACCATCTATAAGGCTCGACTTGTCGCTAAGGGTTATCGACAAGTTCAAGGGGTTGACTACGATGAGACCTTCTCACCCGTAGCGAAGCTGAAGTCCGTCCGAATCATGTTAGCAATTGCCGCATTCTATGATTATGAGATATGGCAAATGGACGTCAAAACGGCATTCCTTAATGGTTTCCTTAAGGAAGAATTGTATATGATGTAGCCGGAAGGTTTTGTCGATCCTAATAATGCTGACAAGGTATGCAAGCTCCAGCGCTCAATCTATGGGCTGGTGCAAGCATCTCGGAGTTGGAACATTCGCTTTGATGAGATTATCAAAGCGTTTGGGTTTACACAGACTTATGGAGAAGCCTGTGTTTACAAGAAAGTGAGTGGGAGCTCTGTAGCATTTCTCATATTGTATGTGGATGACATACTATTAATGGGAAATGATATAGAATTCTTGGAAAGCATAAAGGCCTACTTGAATAAGTGTTTTTCAATGAAGGACCTTGGAGAAGCTGCTTACATATTAGGCATCAAGATCTATAGAGATAGATCGAGACGCCTCATTGGTCTTTCGCAAAGCACGTACCTTGACAAGATATTGAAGAAGTTCAATATGGATCAGTCCAAGAAGGGGTTCTTGCCTGTATTGCAAGGTGTGAGATTGAGCACGGCTCAATGCCCGACCTCGGCAGAAGATAGAGAAAAGATGAGTGTCATCCCCTATGCCTCAGCCATAGGGTCTATTATGTATGCCATGCTGTGTACCAGACCTGATGTGAACCTCGCCGTAAGTTTGGTAGGGAGGTACCAAAGTAATCCCGGCATGGAACACTGGACAGCGGTCAAGAACATCCTGAAGGACCTGAAAAGGACTAAGCATATGTTTCTCATTTATGGAGGTGCCGAAGAGCTCGTCGTAAAGGGTTACGTCGACGCTAGCTTCGACACAGATCTGGATGACTCCAAGTCACAAACCGGATACGTGTATATTTTGAATGGTGGGGCAGTCAGCTGGTGCAGTTGCAAGCAAAGCGTCGTGGCGGGATCTACATGTGAAGCGGAGTACATAGCAGCCTCGGAGGCAGCACAGGAAGCAGTCTGGATGAAGGAGTTCATCACCGACCTAGGAGTTATTCCCAATGCGTCGGGCCCAATGACTCTCTTCTGTGACAACACTGGAGCTATTGCCCTTGCCAAGGAGCCTAGATTTCACAAGAAGACCAGGCATATCAAGCGTCGCTTCAACTCCATTCGTGAACATGTTCAAGATGGAGACATAGATATTTGGAAAGTGCATACGGATCTGAATGTCACAGATCCGTTGACTAAACCTCTTCCACGAGCAAAACATGATCAACACCAGAACTCTATGGGTGTTCGATTCATCACAATGTAACTAGATTATTGACTCTAGTGCAAGTGGGAGACTGTTGGAAATATGCCCTAGAGGCAATAATAAAGTGGTTATTGTTATATTTCCTTGTTCATGATAATTGTCTATTGTTCATGCAATAATTGTATTAACCGGATACCGTAATACATGTGTGAATACATAGATCACAGAATGTCCCTAGTAAGCCTCTAGTTGACTAGCTCGTTAATCAATAGATGGTTATGGTTTCCTGACCATGGACATTAGATGTCGTTGATAACGGGATCACATCATTAGGAGAATGATGTGATGGACAAGACCCAATCCTAAGCATAGCACTAGATCGTGTAGTTCGTCTGCTAAAGCTTTTCTAATGTCTAGTATCATTTCCTTAGACCATGAGATTGTGCAACTCCCAGATACCGTAGGAATGCTTTGGGTGTATCAAATGTCACAACGTAACTGGGTGACCATAAAGGTGCACTACAGGTATCTCCGAAAGTGTCTGTTGGGTTGGCACGAATCGAGACTGGGATTTGTCACTCCGTATGATGGAGAGGTATCTCTGGGCCCACTCGGTAATGCATCATCATAATGAGCTCAATGTGACTAAAGAGTTAGCCATGGGATCATGCGTTACGGAACGAGTAAAGAGACTTGCCGGTAACGAGATTGAACAAGGTATAGGGATACCAACGATCGAATCTCGGGCAAGTATCATACCGGTAGACAAAGGGAATTGTATACGGGATTGATTGAATCCCCGACATCGTGGTTCATCCGATGAGATCATCATGGAACATGTGGGAGCCAACATGGGTATCCAGATCCCGCTGTTGGTTATTGACCGGAGAGATGTCTCGGTCATGTCTACATGCCTCCCGAACCCGTAGGGTTTACACACTTAAGGTTCGATGACGCTAGGGTTATAGGGAAAGTTTGTACGTGGTTACCGAATGTTGTTCGGAGTCCTGGATGAGATCCCGGACATCACGAGGAGTTTCGGAATGGTCCGGAGGTAAAGAATAATATATAGGAAGTGAGGTTTTGGTCACCGGAAGTGTTTCGGGCGTCACCGGTAATGTACCGGGACCACCGGAAGGGTTCCGGGGGTCCACCGGGTGGGGCCACCAGCCCCGGAGGCTTGCATGGGCCAAGAGTGGGAAGGGACCAGCCCCTGAGTGGGCTGGTGCGCCTCCCACCAAGGCCCAAGGCGCAGCAAAGAGGAGAAGGGGGAAACCCTAGGCGCAGATGGGCCTAAGGCCCACCCTAGGGCGCGCCCCCCCTCTCTCCCCCTCTTGGCCGCCCCCCTCCATCCCATCTAGGGCTGCCGCCCCCCTAGGGTTGGAACCCTAGAGGGGGCGCACCCCCTCCCCTCCTCCTATATATAGTGGGGGTTTTGGGGCTGCCAAAAACACGAATCTCTCTCCCTCTTGGCGCAGCCCTACCTCTCCACCTCCTCGTCTTTCGTAGTGCTTGGCGAAGCCCTGCTGGAGAACCACGCTGCTCCAACACCACCACGCCGTCGTGCTGCTGCTAGAGTTGTCTTCCCCAACCTCTCCCTCCTCCTTGCTGGATCAAGGCGCGGGAGACGTCACCGGGCTGCACGTGTGTTGAACGCGGAGGCGCCGTTATTTGGCGCTTAGATCGGAATCGACCGCGATCTGAATCGCTGCTTGTACGACTCCACCAACCGCGTTCTTGTAACGCTTCCGCATCACGATCTTCAAGGGTATGAAGATGCACTCCTCTCTCTCTCTCGTTGCTAGTCTCTCCATAGATTGATCTTGGTGATGCGTAGGAATTTTTTTTGATTTACTACTACGATCCCCAACAAAAAGAATATTCAAAATTATGACAATAATTATCACTACATTTTATAACATAAGTATCATCACAATAATCATCATAAGTAGCAACTTTGTTCTCATCATAGATAGGAGGCATGCAATGATCATAGCAAGTTTGATCATTCAAAGTAGGGGGACTAAAAAGATCATCTTCATTGAGCATATCATCCCCAAGCTTGGGACAAACATTAATTGCAGCAAATAAATTCTCAAACATGTCATTCTCATCAAACATAGCATCCCCAAGCTTGTGGCTTGGCATATCATAAGCATAATCACTCTCATCATTAATAGTATGAATAGCACCAATGGTATAGCAATTGCTATCATCATAATTTCCCAAGTTGGTGCCAAAAAGATTTCCAAGATTATAAGAAGTATCATTATCTTTCCAATCATAATTATCACAACAAGCAATAGACATAACAAAATCATCATCAATAGTGCTCTCGGACATTGTGCCATAAGACAAAGAAACAATATCATCATCAAGTGCATCATCTTCCACGATTATTTTTGATTCATTTTCATGAGGCACAACAATAATAGGAGCAACATTATTTGGAAGAGATACCTTTTTACCTCTATTCTTTCTTCTTTTCTTCTTCTTCACCACATCATGTGTGGGTTTAATTAATTTTTTCGAGCTTCTTATTGATGAGATTGGTTGAATAGGGAGATCCTCCTCGTCACCTCTTTCATCATGAGAGGCAATAGGAGGGAAACTGGAAATCTTTACCCTTTCATTAGTATTCCTTTTATATTCTATTGGTTTTCCCATCTTTCTATAGTTGGCAATATAAGCATTCTCATTGCAATTTACCATGCAAAACATATAGATATTTTTTAGGTTAGTTTCAATTTCGTCCGTGAGAATGAATACTTCAAACCAACTATATTGATGTGTCAGTTCTTCACTCCCCAAAAATAGACAAAGCTCATTATAAAGTTCAAGGGTGATCAAATCATTTCAATATTTGGCCATGATTCGATCATGAAAAAGTTTGCATTGAAAATTAAGATGACCAACCTTATTGCAAAGTTTACAAGTAATAGGACAAAGAGAACATAATTTTGTAGCAAATTCATCTATCACTTTGAGCAAAAAATTGGTTCTATCATGTTTATGCTTCTTACAAAATCTATCTTACCTATAAGGCACGTCTTCACAAATTCTTTCCACTCCACAAAAATTGACATGCTTATAAGAAACATTTTTGTCATGACTTGTGCAATCATCATTAGCATTTTGGATATTCAAAGAATTCATACTAACAACATTGCAATCATGCTCATCATTCATGCCAAATATTTTATTGAATTCTTCTTCTATCAATTTAGCACAATTTTTTGATCCATCATTTTCAAGAAAACATTATAAAGATGAACAATATGAGACCACCTCAATTCCATATTTTTTGTAGTTTTCTTTTATAAACCAAACTAGTGATAAAACAAGAAACTAAAAGATTCAATTGCAAGATCTAAAGAGATACCTTCAAGCACTCACCTCCCCAGCAACGGCGCCAGAAAAGAGCTTGATGTCTACTACACAACTTGTTCTTGTAGACTCGTGTTGGGCCTCCAAGCACAGAGTTTTGTAGGACAGTAGCAATTTTCCCTCAAGTGTATGACCTAAGGTCTATCAATCCGTGGGAGGCGTATGATGAAGATGGTCTCTCTCAAACAACCCTACAATCAAATAACAAAAAGTCTCTTGTGTCCCCAACACAACAAATGCAATGGTAATTTGTATATGTGCACTAGTTCGGCGAAGAGATGGTAATAAAAGCGTAGTAATGATAGTAGATATTGGTTTTTATAATAGGAACAATAAAAAACAGCAAGGTAGCAATTGATAAAACGGAGCACAAACGGTATTGCAATGCTCGAAAATGAGGCCTAGGGTCCGTACTTTCGCTAGTGCAATCTCTCAACAATGCTAATATAATTGGATCGTATAACCATCCCTCACGTGCGATGAAGAACCACTCCAAAGTTCCTATCTAGCGGAGAACATAAGAAGAAATTATTTGTAGGGTACGAAACCATCTCAAAGCTATTCTTTCCAATCAATCTATCCTAGAGTTCGTACTAAAATAACACCAAGCTATTCTTTCCGATCGATCTAACCAAGAGTTCGTACTAAAATAACACCATATGATACACATCAACCAACTCTAATGTCACATAGATACTCCAATGTCACCGCGAGTATCCGTGAGTTGATTATATGATATGCATCAAACAATTTCAGATTCATAATACTCAATCCAACACAAAGAACCTCAAAGAGTGCCCCAAGATTTCTACTGGAGAAACAAAGACAAGAACGTGCATCAACCCCTTTGCATAGATTACCCCAATGTCACCTCGGGAATCCGCGAGTTGAGTGCCAAAACATATATCAAGTGAATCAATATGATACTCCATTGTCACCACGGGTATTCATAGCAGGACATACATAAAGTGTTCTCAAATCCATAAAAGTATTCAATCCGATAAAAACGAAATCTCAAAGGGAAAACTCAATTCACAACAAGATAGAGAGGGGAAAACACCATATGATCCAACTATATTAACAAAGCCCGCGATACATCAAGATCGTGACATCTCAAGAACACGAGAGAGAGAGAGAGATTAAACACATAGCTACTGGTACAAACCCTCAACCCCGAGAGTGGACTACTCCCTCCTCATCATGGTGGCCGCCGGGATGATGAAGATGGTCACCGGTGATGATTTCCCTCTCCGGTGGAGTGCCGGAACGGGGTCTAGATTGGTTTTTCGTGGCTACAAAGGCTTGCGGCGGCGGAACTTCTGATCTAGGGTTACCCCCAGGGTTTTTGGAATATTTGGCAATTTATAGGGCGAAGAGGCGGTGCGGAAGGCCACCGTGGTGGGCATAACCCACCTGGGCGCGCCTGGGCCCCCAGTCGCGCCCTGGTGGGTTGTGCCCCCCTCGGGGCTCCCCTCTGGCACTTCTTTGGCCCACTGGATGTTTTCTGGTCCAAAAAAATCTCCAAAAAGTTTTGCTGCATTGAGACTCCGTTTGGTATTTATTTTTTGCGATGTAAAAAACAAGCAAAAAACAGCAGCTGGCACTGGGCACTATGTCAATAGGTTAATCCCAAAAAATGATATAAAGTTGCTATAAAATGATTGTAAAACATCCAACAATGATAATATAACAGCATGAATACTTCATAAATTATAGATACGTTGGAGACGTATCAGCATCCCCAAGTTTAATTTCTACTCGTCCTCGAGTAGGTAAATGATAAAAGAAATAATTTATGAAGTGTGAATGCTAGCAAAGTGCACAAGTTTGATCAGTGATAATTTCAATCACTTTTCCAAGCATCATAACAACAATTCTTTCTCATAAAACTTCTTATGTTAAAGTAGCAACCAATTCACATGTTAAAGTTCAAACAATGAATTCTCTTGAAACTCAACAACCTATATTCTTAGTCACCAAACAATTGCAATTCAACTTATTCAACAGAGTCTAAGTAAGAGCTCTACATACTCAATCATCATATAGTCTTCCATGATTGCTAGTATTCAAAGCATATTCTTAGAACAAATGGCGTTCATCGAACACAGAGAAAGATAGGGGCTTAATATTTCGCCTCTCAACTCATTTATCATACAGATAATTGTCAACAATAATAAATCATGATCAAATATATTTGACTGGTCATATGTGCCTAGATCTTTCCCCACCACATGATGTTTGCCAACTAGAGAATAGTTGAGGTTGAAATGAGAATTCATACTATTGACTCTTTGCATAAAAGTAAATACTGAAAAGTAAAAGATAGGCCCTTCGCAGAGGGAAGCAGAGGTTGTCATGCGCTTTTTATTTGGATGTCCAAGCTCTTAATGCAAAGGAACGTCACGTTATATTGCCCCTTATGATAGCGACCTTTATTATGCAGTCCGTCGCTTTTATTACTTTGCCATCACAAGTTCGTACAACGCTCAATTTTCCCTTACAATAAAAGATCAAACATATTTAGGAGCAATTTTTATTGCTTTATGCATCGATGACAACTTACTTGAGGGATCTTATTCAATCCATTGGTAGGTATGGTGGACACTCATGGCAAGAAACTGGGTTTAAGGGTTTTTGGATGCACAAGTAGTATCTCTACTTAGTACGAATTTTTGCGGTCCGTTTGTTGAGATCCGATGAATTATGGATTTATGATCAGATTATCTATGAATATTATTTGAGTCTTCTCTGAACTCTTTTATGCATGATTAAGATAGCTTTGTATTTCTCTCCGATCTATTGATTTGGTTTGGCCAACTAGATTGATCTTTCTTGCAATGGGAGAGGTGCTTTTTGATGGGTTCAATCTTGCGGTGTCCTCACCCAGTGACAGTAGGGGTAGCGAGGCATGTATTGTATTGTTGCCATTAATGATAAAAGATGGTTTTTTTTACCATATTGATTGGATCTATCCCTCTACATCATGTCATCTTGCTTAAGGCGTTACTCCATTCTTGTTAACTTAATACACTAGATGCATGCTGGATAGCGGTCCATGTGTGGAGTAATAGTAGTAGATGCAGGCAGGAGACGGTCTACTTGTCACGGACGTGATGCCTATATTTATGATCATTGTCTTAGATATCGTCATAACTTTGCGCTTTTCTATCAATTGCTCAACAGTAATTTGTTTACCCATCCTATGTTCCTTTCAAAAGAGAAGCGTCTAGTGAAAACTACGGCCCCCGGGTCTATTTCTATCATATTATTTTCAGATTTATAAAATAAAAAATACAAAAATATCTTGCTGCAATTTATCTACCTTTACTTTATTTTGCCTTTTTATTTATCTTTTATACGCATCTCTATCAGATCTCATCCTTGCAATTAATCGTGAAGGGATTGACAACCCCCTTCGCGTTGGGTGCAAATATTTGTTTGTTTGTGTAGGTGCAACTATTGGAGACTTGCATGTACCTCCTACTGAATTGATTCCTTAGTTCTTAACAGATAAAAATACTTATCTCTACTTTGCTGCATCACCCTTTTCTCTTCAAGGGAAAAACCAACACAAGCTCAAGAAGTAGCACACATATTAACAACTTACTTGCTGGGCGATTTGTGCACCACTAGGCCACCGTGCGATGAGTTGCCTCAAGTGGCCGACTTACTACGACATACCTCTTGGATGGTGTACCACCGATGGTTGAGGGACTTTGATTCACTATTGTGGATGATCGCGTCGGTGTAGGGCGTGAAATGCTTGTGTTTATGGAAGCAAGTATGAATGTTGGCCCAAAAGGTTATGCGCTTTTGCTCAGTGTCATGGATCAGATCGAGGCTAGTAGCCAACCATGCACCGCACAAACAACTCGTCCTCCTAGATGTTGAAGCTTTGTCCTCTACCCCTTCTCTTTGAATCGCCACCGATCACCGTCCTCGTCGTCCTCCTCCTCCTACTGTCCGACGGCCAATCCTGCTACAGTGTGTCCGCGCCCAGCTGGGTGTAGGTGCCGAACTAGGTGTAATATTGCGTGCCCAGTTGGGTGTAGGTGCTAGACTAGGTGGGCTCCGAGTTATCCACTTGCCCATCCTCAAAGGAACCTCCTCCTCTGCCTTCCTTGTGGATGATCTCGTACATGTCCCTGTGCGTGCAGTTGTACGCCGACTCTCCCGCTTTAGGCATACCAGCAAACAGTGTGCGGGCACCCATCTGCTCCATGCCCGTCGTTCGCATCCGGACAAGCGCGGCGATGAACACTCAGAGAAAAGCAGCGGCGCCGCGTTGACGTCGACGATGAATGGCACGACGACGGATGCCAGGGACTGCCTGCCCAGCTACTTGGCGGCGTAGTAGTACAGAGGCTTGTAATGTTTCGGCCATGGCGGCATCTGCACGGTCGGCGAGACCCCGTGGCCCGGGCCCCAACCTCCACCATGTTCGCGACCTGCACGCCCACCGCCGACCTTTTGCTTCTTGAGTTTTTCCTCCTTTGCGGCCTCCGCTTTGACGCGGCGATTTTGTCGTGTCGCTGATGCTCGGATCCTCCACCAGTTCCGTCTCTGGCTAGGTCTCCTTCGGATCCATGCGTCGGCGGCGGGAGGGAAGAAGAAAGTGGGGGGAGGATGGAATTTGGTGAAGAGCGGCTGGGTTGAAGAAGATAGTGAAGGATTTTGCCGCGGAAACAGTGCGGCCAGCTACAAAAAGCGTGGGATCAGCTCAGTTTTTGGTGGGCCGGGGGTGTCAGAGTCCTACGTGGCTCGTGTCTAGACTCCAATTGCGTCCGGATGCATACGGACGGTTTCAGGATCAGCTTTGGAGATTCCCTAACACCACCAATTAGGAGAAAAAGTGGTCGAAGGAGCAAGGAGGGGCGAAGACATTTTTTTAAGAAACTAGTCGACATTGGCAAATTGGCAAACCGTTAATTGAATGTTCACATATCCTCTTAAAAACACTGCATTAGAATGTCCAACGATATATATACACACACTCTTCTTTCCGGTTTAAGAGGCATTCACGTATCCCTAGATCGCTAATTGAACCAACAAAATGGAAAATTTATATCACAAAAATTGTATCGTTGCAAAATAAAACATTTAAAATTTTTAATGATATATTTTTTAATGTAAAACCCGTTTTATGTTGGTTAAATCATTGACCTAGGGTTACACGCGGGTCTTTTAAACTGAAAAGGAGGCAGTATTTCCTAAAAAATAAAAGAAAAATGTACACCTTTCAATCCATATTACTTGTCACAGTTTTAATACAAGTAATATTGATCGAAGTGAGTAGTAGTATACTCCCTTCATTCCAAAATATAGTGCGCCCACGCTTTTCGATGTTCAACTTTGACCATAAATTTAGCCAACGAGACTGACTGCTGCGGGAGAAAAAATTATATAATTGAAAACTTCTTTTGAATACGAATTCACTGGTATAACTTTTGCTCCTGCCGCAGTCGGTCTCGTTGGTTAAATTTATGGTCAAAGTTGAAGCACGGGAATAAAGGAAGCACTATATTTTGGAACGGAGGGAGTACTTCCTAAGAAAAAAAGGAAAGACGGTAGTAGCGCTGAAAGGAAGAGGTACCACGTACACGGAAATGCTAATCCACGTGCTTATTCGCCAGTCACGTGGACATATGGGCATGCTTGCGCCTTGTGAGACAATAATCAACAATCCTTTCGAGAGTTCATAAAAAAGAGAGGAATTTTTCTCCTATCATTTGTCACTCATGCAGCCACGAGTCTCGAAAAATGGACGGGCTAATTTTGAGTCCAGTCGAGCCACCAACTTTCCAACGGTTCACAGTTCACACCATCACCCCCTACTAACCATCGCGTTTGCGTTCGTCTTGCAACATGTACCGCACGTGGTTCGTTTTGTACTACTACTCATGATTTGGAGAGTCGTAAAGCTTGGGCAACACAAATATCAGCCCCATGTTCTAAAAAATGTACTGTCACGACTGACCACCAACTTACGAACAGATTGTTCACAACATGATCGCCTACCCACGTCTGCTCTAGTACGGTACGGAGTAGCTCAATCATCATATGCCACACGTGCTGATCGATATCCTGGTCGTTTCCCAAGCCACGCATCGCATGGTGTGCAGCGGTGTGAAATTCGTGCAACACATTCGCCAACCCCGTTGTCTTTCTGTACGCATGGTGTGCAGCGGTATTATTCATTTAAAGATCTCTGGAGCCTTTTAATTTGCCCAACCAAAAGAATTAGCTCATAAACAACGACCCAATCTATTTGATCATCTTGCTTAAGCAAAATCCCATATTTTCCTCGTCCGGCAAGAGCAGGACACACATTAGACATCACGCATGCACCAGCAAGGTCAAATCCACACTATTCCCCCATCTCTCTCTCTCTAAAAAAGGGCAAGGTCAAATCCACGATGGCGCGTTATTGCTGGCGTGTAAAGACCAATCATGTTCAGACACAGCCACAAAACACCCACCTTTTCTTTACAAAAAGCTGGCAGAATTGAACTGAACTGACCAACGGCCAAAGCAAACAGCGAATGCATTTGGTGCTAGTGGATTTCTCTCGTTGTCGAGCGACAAAAGTTGGCGCCTGCTCGCATATATCGCTGTGCAGGCCATGGTGTGGTGTAGTAGTGTAGAGCGCTCTTTCTGTCTCGTGCTAGAGCGGCAGCACTCTGAGTATGCACCCCGAATAGAGAGACACGGGGGCAGACCCAGTACCACCAGCAAGCAGTAGCGCATGCACCACAACCTATGTCGTTGTACTAGTACAATCATCTGGTTCCTCTTTTCATTTCAAACATCACGGAGAATGAATAATCTTGTGAGCCGCAATTTTGTGACGAGCTATATAAGAGCATCTGCACCCGAGCGTCTTGAACCCGTCTCAAACGCTCGGGCAGGCGGACCCATCCGAACTCCTTAGATCGGCCTCAAACGCCGCTGCCTGGCGTCCCTCGTATCCAGCACAAATGTAGGGCGGATATAAGCGGCCCGGGCACACCCGAGCGCGTCAGTCTGACAAGTCGGGCCCATCACTGACCCCACAGCTATCCCACAAAAAATCCAATCCGTCTCCTCGCTCGAAACCTTAGCTCACTCATTCACCTCTCTCGCTCCATCCTCTCCTCTCCTCGCATCGATTCCGATCCAATCCGGCGCAATGTCGAGCTCCGCCAACCACTCCAGCTCCGACCTCGACGTCGACGAGGAGCTGGCCCTTCGCATTGCCTTGCAGCGGTCCAACATGGACACCGAGGGCAGCTTTGGATCTGCAACGTCGCCGCAGCTCCCGCGCCGGCGCAGCACGGTCGCGGCCGGAGTTGGCCCCTCCCTTGGGTCTAATGCCGGTTGCTCACGCCGGCGGAACCCGACGAGGACAAGCGGCTCCTCGCTTGGGTCTACCGCCGGTTGCTCACGACGACAGAGACGGGCGCTCGTCGCCTACGGCGGAAGAACGCGAAGGCGCTCCAGCTTGCCATAGAGCAGCCGGAGCGCAAGGCGAAGGAGGCAGCTCGACTCATGAAGTTGAAGCGCCAGCAAGACAGGGCCATCTATCGGATGAAGGGGCTGATCGTCCTCTCCGACTCTGACGTCAACGACGGCGACGGTGATGACCACAACTCCACCTCCTCTGACGACCAAGATCTTCCACCAGCAACGGACGCCTACAGCTACACCGGCAACCAGAAGGGGAAAGGCCCGGCGATGAAGTGGTGAAGACGCTCCTCCTTCTACATTTTTATCGTTTTTAGTCGTTGAAGTTATGAACTTTTCCGCCGATGAACTCTGATGATCTATTGGATGATGTATAGTTTGTTTTATGTGCATTTTCTTGCCCGTTTGATGCCAATTTTGTTGTACGTTGTTTGATCACGTAGAGTTGCTCTTACATTGCATCGTTAGTATGGATATAGGGTGCCGGATATGAGGTACGCACATATGGAAGGGAAATTTGAGGCGTGATCGATCAGTGCGCGTCCACGGGCGTTCGAGGGGCCGAGTTTGCAGGTTGCGGCTGTAGATGCACTAAGGACATCTTCAAACGGACTCAAGAACGGCCTGCAACCGTCTGAACCACACGGTCGGTCTGGATGTGTTTTAACATCCAACACGGTTATGCATCTCTCTGTTGGCCGGTCTGGACGTTCTTTTTCTTGCAAACCGAAAGCAAACTAAGGGGGCTTTGCGGAAGTCCGGATAACAGCCACGTTGGACTCCGACTCCCCCGACCAATCCAAAACCCCTCTTGGAGCACACATTTCCATCCTCCTCTCTTTCTCTGCAACCATTTTTTCTCACGCCGCCGCCGCCGGTCCACCATCCCGGCCGCCTGTCAAACCCTTCCCGGAGCTCCGCGACCTCCACCGCTACACCCGGGCTTCCCGTCGCTTGTCCTCCGCCGTAGGTCCACACCTCTTCTCGGTCCACCGCGTAGCTACCATCTGCCCCTACAGTAGTCACCACACCTAGCAAGGGTTTGGTGAAATGCCCATACTATTTTTTTTGTCCCTTCTTCTTTGAAGCAATGGATTCGTATATGGAGTACATACACGAGCACTACTTTGAGTTGTCCGACAAAGAGGACTACACGGATGTGACGGCGTATCGTTCGGAAGAACATGATCTCAATTTCAAGGGATCGATCAAAGGTCATCGAGTGCTCTCCAAATAGGGCACACGACCATTGGACGCTGACGGACGACTACTTTGTCCCCGATGCCCTATTCGCTGACAATTTTCGCCGGCGCTATTGGATTCAAAAAAATGTTTTTGATCGTCTCTACCATGGCGTCCAGTCATTTGATGACTACTTCATCTTAAAGAAGGAAGTTGATACGTCTCCAATGTATCTATAATTTTTTATTGTTCCATGCTGTTATATTATCATTCTTGGATGTTTTACCTTCATTTTATATCAACTTTATATCATTTTTTGGGACTAACCTATTGACATAGTGCCCAGTGCCAGTTGCTGTTTTTTTGCTTATTTTTTACTTCGCAGAATATCCATATCAAACGGAGTCCAAACGCAGCGAAACTTTTTGAAGATCTTTTTCAGCCCATAAGACAACTTGGGAGCCAAGGAAGTGCACGAGGGGAGGCCTGTGGGGCCCACCACCCACCTAGGCGCGCCAGAGGCCCCTGGCACGCCCTGATGGGTGGTGGGGCCCATGGAGGTCGCCTACACCACTTCTCAGCTCTATAAATACCCAGATATTCTAGAAACCCTAGGGGAGTCGTCAAAACACAATTCCAGCCGCCGCAAGTTCTAGAACCACGATATCCAATCTAGAGCCTTATTCCGACACCTTGTAGGAGGGGAACACGAACACGGAGGGGTTCATCATCCTCATTGGTGCTCCTCCGATAATGCGTGAGTAGTTTACCATAGACCTATGGGTCCGTAGGCAATAGCTAGATGACTTCTTCTCTCTTTTTGATGCCCAATACAATGTTCTCCTCGATGTTCTTGGAGATCTATTTGATGTAATGACTTTTTGCGGTGTGTATGTTGGGATCCGATGAAGTGCGTGTTTATGATCAGATCTATCTATGAATATTATTTGAGTTTTCTTTGATCTCTTATATGCATGATTGTTATAGCCTTGTATTTCTTCTCCGAAACTTTGGTTTGGTTTGGCCAACAAGATTGATTTTTCTTGCAATGGGAAGAGGTGCTTTGTGATGGGTTTGATCTTGCGGTGTCCTCACCCAGTGACAGAAGGGGTAGCGAGGCACGCATGTATCATTGCTATTAAGGATAAAAAGATGGGGTCTATTCCTACATGAATAGATCTTGTCTACATCATGTCATCGTTCATATTGCATTACTCTGTTTCTCCATGAACTTAATACACTAGATGCATGCTGGATAGCGGTCGATGTGTGGAGTAATAGTAGTAGATGCAGGCAGGAGTTGGTCTACTAATCTTGGACGTGATGCCTATATACATGATCATTGCCTTGGATATCGTCATAACTATTTGCAGTTCTATCAATTGCCCAACAGTAATTTGTTTACCCACTGTATGCTATTTTCTCGAGAGAAGCCACTAGTGAAATCTACGGCCCCCGGGTCTATCTTTTATCATATTGTTTTCAGATCTATTATTCCAAAAACCCAAAAATACCTTGCTGCACTTTTTCTTTACTTATTTTATTTTGTGTTTTCGCTAGATCTATTTATCCAATCTCATACAATTTTATCTATCTTTTTACCGTGGAGGGATTGAATATCCCTCTTACACGTTGGGTTGCAAGTATTTGTTCTTTATGTGCAGGTACCGTTTACATAGTGTTGCTTTGTTCTCCTACTGGATTGATAACCTTGGTTTCATAACTGAGGAAAATACTTACCATAGCTGTGCTGCATCATCCTTTCCTCTTTAGGGAAATACAAACGCAGATACAAGCTAGCAGGAAATAATTTCTGGCGCCGTTGCCAGGGAGACATCATCAACATCTATCAGGTTCATAATCACAAATCTCATCTCCTTGCAATTTACATTATTTGTCATTTGCCTCTCATTTTCGTCTCCCCCACTTCACAAAAAAATGCCTTTTTATTTGCCTTCGTTTTTAGTTTGCCTTTTGCTTGGGTCATCTCATCATCATGGCCACCCCTCCTTTGTCACCAGATTTTGAAATTTTATACTTCAAACAGAAGCATGGAGAAAATTTGAAAGATGCTTGGTATAGGTTGATGGAATCATACCGTATTTGCAACATAAAAGGAGACACTAAGATTTTGCTTCGTAGTTTTTATATAGGTTTAACACTGCATCATAGGCAGCTCTTGGATTTTGCCGCTATAGGGAATTTTGTTGAAATTGATGCTAATGTTGCCTATGTAATAATGGAGGGATTATTGGGAGTACCACCACCAAAAAGGGGGTTTACTTTTACACAAGAAGGGATTCAAATATTAGATAACTTGGGTGACCTACAGAAAAATTTGATTGAGTTGCAAAAATCTAATGAACCCCTTAAACATATTAGTGGAAATCTCAATCGCATGAATACTTTGATTACTCTTTGTAATAAGCGGTTGGATATTTTAGATCTCAAGATGGTGTCCTTTCCCGAGAATATTAGGAAGCATAAAGAGCCTCCCGGGTTTGACAAAGCCCTCACAAAGGTGGCAAAAACCAAAGATGACAATACTTGAATCTATGCATTATGCCTAGCTAGGGGCATAAAACGATAGCGCTTGTTGGGAGGCAACCCAATGAATAAAATTTATTTTTTTCTTTTTTATTTCTATTCTTGAGTGTTTGCACAATTATTCCTCTGTTATGATTGTGTTTTTTATGTTTTAATTAGTGTTTGTGCCAAGTTAAGCCTTTAGGATAGCTTTGGGTGATAGTTGATTTGATCCTGTTTAAAAACAGAAACTTTTGCGTCCAGTAACAGAATTGTTAAAATTCACAAAAGCGACAAAAAATTCTGAATTGTTTTACACAAGATTGATATACAAATTTCCTCTGTTTTCCTTATTTTTCATAATTTTTGGAGTTACACAAGTATGAGTAAAATTAAAGTCTTTACAGACTGTTCTGTTTTTGACATATTCTGTTTTCTTTGCATTGTGTGCTTATTTTGATGAATCTATATATTGTATAGGGGGGTATAAGCCATGGTAAAGTTAGAATACAATAGGTATAATGCAATAACAAAATATGAATGGGTTTGCAACAGTACTTAAAGCAAAGATTGGTTTCTTATACTAACGGATCTCACGAAGGTTCTGTTAAGTTTTGTGTGATTGAAGTTTTCAAGTTTTGGGTGAGATCTCGATGGATTAAGCAATAAGGAGTGAAAAGACCCTAAGCTTGGGGATTCCCATGGCACCCCAAGGTAATATTCAAGGAGAACCAAGCAACTAAGCTTGGGGATGCCCCGGAAGGCATCCCCTCTTTCTTCTAACAACCATCGGTAATTTTACTTGGAGCTATATTTTTATTCGTCACATATCATGAGTTTTGCCTAGAGCATCTTGTATTATATGAGTCTTTGCTTGTTTTGCTTTTTAGTTTGTAGCAATCAGCCTTGCTGGACACACCTATTTGAGAGAGCCATAATTATGCTTTGATTTGTTAGAATTGCTCTATGTGCTTCACTTAAATTTTTTTGAGCTATGGAATTGCTCTAGTGCTTCACTTATTTCTTTTTGAGCACGGTGGTGCTTTAATTTTTTAAGAAATACTCTCATGCTTCACTTAGATTAATTTGAGAGTTAGTAAATTTTTTGAAGAAATTCTCTCATGCTTCACTTATATTATTTTGAGAGATGAAATTTTTTATGCTCATGTTCTTCACTTAAATTTGTTTGAGCTTGTCAAAAGCAATGGTAATATATGAAATTAGTCTAGAAGTGATAGATATCCAAGAGGGATATAATAAAAACTTTCATGAAGATTATTGAACAAAATAAACTTGATTATTTGTAATAGTTTTGAGATATGATGATAGTGATATGTGAGTCATGTTGGTGAGTAATTATGCTTTAGTAAGAATATTGGTGTTAAGGTTTGTGATTTCCTATGCAAGCATGAAAGTCAATAGTTATGCAATGAAATTACATCATACTTGTGGTGCATTATTCGGTGTTAGTTATGCTTAATGCTCGTTTATGAGAATTTTCATTTGTTGGTTGGTTGCTTCTCAATCTATTTGCTAGCCTTCACTTGTACTAAGTGGGAATACTACTTGTGCATCCAAAATCCTGAAACCCAGTTATGCCATATGAGTCCACCATACATACCTATATGCGGTATTTCCGTGTCGTTCTAAGTAAATTTGTATGTGTCAACTCTAATTTTCAAAATGAATTTCCTTTTTGTGTGCCCGTACCGCTCATGAAGCGGCAGGGGGTGGCCAATATTTTTCCATACTAGATGAGTTATTCTCAAGATGAGTGTTTATTCACTTGGCATTGCACGAGAGTGTGGCGGTATTAGGGATACCCAGTCCTGAAATAAAAAGAAATTTACATTATGTTGTCAAATAATAAGTGTTGGTATGAAAGCCACCCGTGGATACGGCTAGCCATGGATTGTGAAAGAATGGTGGAAAAAGGAATAAACTTTATTTTATGCTTGGGAACCGCCTATGATGTATCTAGCATGGAAAGTATTGGGAATTACTTGGTCGTTTTCGTTGACGGGAAAAACATGCCTCTCAAAATATTTTATCTCTCAATTTAACCTTTGAGCTCTGGCACCTCTACAAATCTCTGCTTCCCTCTACGAAGGGCCTATCTATTTACTTTATGCATTTTTTTATTTGAGTCTCCATCTTCTCTTATAAAGCACCAACTAGGGAGCACTATGATCATACTTGCGCATTGGATGTAGCTAATATTCGAGTTTGTTTCATGAATGGATCAATGATTGAGCATGATGGGCTAGGGATAGGTTTCTTTAGTTTTGATATTTTGAAAGACATGGTTGCTTGTTGATATGCTTGAGTATTGAAGTCTTCATGTCAATTATAGACTATTGCTTTGAACCATCTAAAAGTCCAAATGTCCATGCTCCAAAAGAAAATAATATGTGATGAACATGTTAGGCAGCATTCCACAGCAAAAATTCTGTTTTTATCATTTACCTGCTAGAAGACGAGCAGGAATTAAGCTTGGGGATGCTGATATGTCTCCAACGTATCTATAATTTTTGATTGTCCCATGCTGTTATATTATCATTCTTGGATGTTTTACCTTCATTTTATATCAACTTTATATCATTTTTTGGGACTAACCTATTAACATAGTGCCCAGTGCCAGTTGCTGTTTTTTGCTTGTTTTTTACTTCGCAGAATATCCATATCAAACGGAGTCCAAACGTAGCGAAACTTTTGGGAGATTTTTTCAGCCCATAAGACAACTTGGGAGCCAAGGAAGTGCACGAGGGGAGGCCCGTGGGGCCCACCACCCACCTGGGCATGCCAGAGGCCCCTGGCACGCCCTGATGGGTGGTGGGGCCCACAGAGGTCTCCTCCACCACCTCTCAGCTCTATAAATACCCAGATATTCCAGAAACCCTAGGGGAGTCGTCAAAACACAATTCCAGCCGCCGCAAGTTCCAGAACCATGAGATCCAATCTAGAGCCCTATTCCGGCACCTTGCCGGAGGGGAATACGATCATGGAGGGGTTCATCATCCTCATTGGCGCTCCTTCGATGATGCGTGAGTAGTTCACCATAGACCTACGGGTCCGTAGGCAGTAGCTAGATGGGTTCTTCTCTCTTTTTGGTTCTCAATACAATGTTCTCCTCGATGTTCTTGGAGATCTATTTGATGTAATGACTTTTTATGTTGTGTTTGTTGGGATCCGATGAAGTGCGAGTTTATGATCAAACCTATCTATGAATATTATTTGAGTTTTCTTTGATCTCTTATATGCATGATTGTTATAGCCTCATATTTCTTCTCCGAAACTTTGGTTTCGTTTGGCCAACTAGATTGATTTTTCTTGCAATGGGAAGAAGTGCTTTGTGATTCGTTCGATCTTACGGTGTCCTCATCCTGTGACAGAAGGGGTAGCGAGGCACGCACGTATCGTTGCTATTAAGGATAAAAAGATGGGGTCTATTCCTACATGAACATATCTTGTCTATATCATGTCATCGTTCTTATTGCATTACTCCGTTTCTCCATGAACTTAATATACTAGATGCATGCTGGATAGCGGTCGATGTGTGGAGTAATAGTAGTAGATGCAGGCAGGGGCCGGTCTACTAATGTTGGACGTGATGCCTATATACATGATCATTGCCTTGGTTATTTGCTCTTCTATCAATTGCCCAACAGTAATTTGTTTACCCACCGTATGCTATTTTCTCGAGAGAAGCCACTAGTGAAATCTACGGCCCCGGGTCTATCTTTTGTCATATTGTTTTCAGATCTATTATTCTAAAAACCCAAAAATACCTTGCTGCACTTTTTCTTTACTTATTTTATTTTGTGTTTTCGCTAGATCTATTTATTCAATCTCATACAATTTTATCTATCTTTTTACCATGGAGGGATTGACAACCCCTCTTACGCGTTGGGTTGCAAGTATTTGTTCTTTGTGTGCAGTTACCGTTTGTATAGTGTTGCTTGGTTCTCCTACTGGATTGATAACCGTGGTTTCATAACTGAGGGAAATACTTACCGTAGCTGTGCTGCATCATCCCTTCCTCTTTGGGGGAAATACCAACGCAGATACAAGCTATCAGAAGCCGTAGGAAGGATTAGATTCTCTGGTTACCAAAAGTGCACTGGAGCATTGCGGATGCCTGCATTTGGTAGGGTTGTTGATTCGTGAGACGAATACCTACGGATGTCTGATAGCACATGCAAAGATGCCATGGTCATATTTGCTACTGCCATGGTCTCGGTGTTTGGACCTCAGTACTTGAGAGAACCAATGGTCACAGACACTGAGAGGCTCTTGGCAATGTCCGCGGCAAGAGAGTGGCCAGGTTTGTTCAGATCTCTTGAATGCATTCATTGGAGATGGAAAAACTGCCCAAAAGCTCTACAAGGGCAATATAAGAGTCATGTTAAGAAGCCCAGCATCATTCTTGAAGTAGTTGCATCACAGGATCTCTGGAATTGGCACGCTTTTTTCTAGCATGTTCGCGTCTCACAATGATATAATGTGCTGCAACGATCTCCATTGTTTGCTAGGCTAACTGAAGGGAAAGCTCCTCTATGCAGCTATACTGTCAATGGGCATGAATACAACATGGGCTACTATCTGGTTGACGATATTTATTCTTAGTGGCTACCTTTGTCAAGACCATATGTGAGCAACTTGATCAGAAAAGGTCTCACTTTTCTCAAAGACAATAAGCAGCTAGAAATGATGTTGAGAGGACATTTAGAGTTCTCCAAGCATGTATTGAAGTTGTTCGTGGACCTTATAAATAATGGGATCCGGAGACCTTATGGGAGGTTATGACATGTAGTGTGATCATGCACAACATGGCCGTGGAGGATGAGGGTGAGGATGCTGCCACAGCTCTTGAATTTGAGAATATGAGTGATCTTATCAAACTTCTAGAGTAGAATCCGGCTATGTTTGATGAGTTTGTTCAAATGCACAACAAATTCGGCATGGACCAACTCATGAGCAACTGAAGAAAGATTTGATTGAGCATCTATGGACGGTTAAAGGACACAACTAGTACATATATGCTAGTTCAGTTCAATTTTTAACTATTTTAATTTAAACTTTGTTGGATTGTAATATTTAAATTACAACTACTGCTGCATTTGAACATTTTTTAGATAAACTACGATTCACTATGCGGTTATTTTAAGCTTGCAGACTTAAAACAAGAGGGGCGAATGTAGCTTTGGATGGCTGACTCCGCATCAGTGTCGGTGTGCTGGTCTCAACCGCTCCGTGGATGGATACGGTGTCCAATTTGGCGGTCGGCGTTGGAGATCCTGTTGGAAATATGCCCTAGAGGCAATAATAAATTGGTTATTATCATATTTCCTCACTACAAAAAAAGACACATCCGTGACATTTTGGGCCGAACGAATTTTTTTCTGTCATGGTTATGACACTTCTATGACGATAATTATGACAAAACCCGGTATTATCATAGATGTGGTGGGCTCCTACTTCTATGATAAAAAATCATGACAGAAAATGGGCTTTTCATCCTGGGCGGGCCGGAGACGCACCTGCATGACATTCTTTGGGCCGTCCATGACAGAAAATTTCATGGTAGAAGCGAGGGCGAGGAAAATTTCGGGGAGTTCCCGGTTACGTTGGGTGGTCGGGGCCGAGCGATGCACGGAGGTTTGCGCATTTCTCTCGTATACGTATGCACATGTGTGTGAGGCGTTGGGCTCTAATTGAACCCGAGCGAGGCGTTCGCTTACTGAACCCGAGCGATTGCACTGGCTACGTTACTGAACCCGAGCGATCGATCCCTTGGCTATTAACTGAACCCGAGCGATTCCTTCGCTACTGTTGCTAACTGAAGCCGATCGAACCTGCTGCCTCTTGATGAACAGTGACCGTTGTTGGGGCTTCGATGAACAGTTCCTCCCAGTGGGGGTTGGATGAATAGGACCCCGTGGTAGTAGAGGCCGTTGCCGCTGGATGAACAGAACCCCATCGAGGAGGCCGCCACACACACCCGAGTCGGTTGGGGGTGGATGAACAGGACCCCGTGGAGGGCTGGTTGAACAGTAGCCGGTGGAGGCTGGATGAACAGGACCCCCGTGGATGAACAGTAGATGTGGAGGCAGGAGGAAGTCGACGGTGGATGAACAGTAGCAGGTGGAGGCTGGAGGAAGTCGACTGTGGATGAACAGTAGCCCGTGGAGGCTGGAGCGAGGCAGTAGACGGTGGATGAACAGTAGGCCGTGGAGTCCCGTTTTCCAGTACGCCACACCCCTCCCGATGAACAAGACCCCGTTTCGACCGTAGGCGCTCCAACACAAGTCCGTTTCCTCCGTTTTGCGGTACGCCACTCCCCTCCCTATCAACAGTACCCCGTTTCGACCGTAGGCACTCGAACAGAAGGCCATTTCCTCCGTTCTGCGGTACGCGAGACCCTTCCCGATGAACAGGACCCCGTTTTGACCGTACGCGGTCGAACAAAAGGCCGTTTCCTCCATTCTGCGGTATGCCAGACCTCGTTTCGGCTGTTCCGTCCAAGCCGGTTGGCTCCCGATGAACACGCGACACTGTTTACTCCGTTCCGACCCAGCCGGTTGGCTGCCGATGAACAGGACGACGTCGCTGTACGCGTTAGAGACCCCGCCCGTATGTACATACGTATCCGTATTTACTATCTTGCAGCGTGGCTGTACGTACGTGTACACGATATAGACGGGACTGCGTGACGTGCTACGTCGGCGCCTCTACTTCAACACGTGCCGGTCCTTACTCGACCACGGTATGTCGCTGCAGAGAGACAGATCGACCGCTATGTACATACACGTTCGCGGCCAGACAGATAACGCTACCTTCGCTTCAACCTGGTGGGTCCCAGCTGTCAGGGGGTAAAAGGCACTTCCTTCCGTGCGAAGATAAAGCCGGTGGGTCCCAGCTGTCAGGGGGAACATTTTTTTGTGAAATACAGAGGTCCTTCCGGTGGGTCTGAGCTGTCAGGTGGAGGAATCATTATTTTGCACGTAATAAGGAGGCACTTCCTTGTGTGCGGCGATGGACCCAGCTGTCAGCCTCTGCATGTACAGTCCTCTTCTGATGGCTGTTGTTCGTTGACCGCATTGACAACGCCGTATCGTCCGAGAGCACCAAGGTGGTGGACGACGGCGCGACCTAGGAAGGGAACGACCCGGAGCTGGGGAACACGCGGAGGGTAGTACGAGGGTTGACTGGTTCGGCTGCGGTGTGAGGTTGCCGTCGCCGCATAATAACAAGGGGTGTGGGTGAGTAGAGGGATGGCCTGGCCAGCGGTGGGAGTAGTAGGGGGCGGTGAGGCCTGCGCGGCAGCACAGCCGGCCACGGGAGGCAGGAGCACGTGGTGGTTTGGACGGCTGGAGCAAGAAAATCAGAGGTTGAAGAAGCTGGACGACCGTTGGATGTTCACAATCCAATGGTCACTGGTGATAGAATCGTTTGTTGACTAAGTTGACAAAGCCCTGCGTATGCATCAACTTAGTAGGGCCACAAGTCAGCCTCCAAATCTGGTGGGCCCCAGCTGTCATGGGGAGCACTCGTTATTTTTCACTTAATAAGGAGGCACTTCCTTCCATGCCAAGATATAGCTGGTGGGTCCCAGCTGTCATGGGGAGGATTCATTCTTTTTGGCGTAATAAGGAGGTACTTGCTTGCGTGCGGCCATGGACCATGTGGGTCCCAACTGTCAGCCTCTCCATGTACATCCCTCTTCCGATGTTGTCATTTGTTGACAACGTTGACCACACTGTGCCGAGAACACCAACGCGATGGACGATGGCGAGACCCAGGAAGGGAATGACCCGGAGGCGGCGAAGCCACATCAGTGGAGGGATGTGGGTGAGTAGAGGGATGGCCTGGACAGCGGTGGGAGTAGTAGGGGGCGGTGAGGCCTACGCGGCAGCACAGCCAGCCACGGGAGGCGGGAGCAGGCGGTCCCGCCGGCGTTGGATTTGGCGGCTGGAGCAAGAAGTTCAGAGATTGAAGAAGCACGAGGGCCATTGGATTGGCATCCAACGGGCACGTCTGCTAGAATCGTTTGTTGACGTACATAATAAGTAAAAAAATCTTGCTTACGCGTCAACTAAATAGGCCCACAAGTCAGACCATTCCCTATTTTTTTAATAATTTACAGCTCATTGCAACTTCTTATGCAATTTATTGCAGTCCATTTTTTTGTTGGCCAGGGCCAGGGTTAAAAATTTAAACTAAATTTCGCATATTTCGGTGGGGTCCATACTATTTTTAATACCGAAATATCGAGCTAGATTTAATGTACTTTGAAGATATATTTAAATTAGGTTAAAGCCCAGTGAAATTGGAATCTGAAAATGTGAAAAAATTCAGAAATTTGAAAGTAATTGCCAATTTGTCATGTGTTTTTTATATTTACAGCCCATTTCATATTACTTTTAAGATTTGCAGCCGTCTTGAAAGAGTTGCAGCCCAGCAGGGCGGAGAAAAATAAGTAGGCCTGGATTGGGTATTCTTCAGAAAAAATAAACTGGGCTAGCCATTTTCACAAAGAAAAAATAGCTGGGCTGGTCATGTGGTGAACGAAAAATAGAAGCCTGGGCTAGACGGGCCACAGCCCAGTTGAAACCCTGCTCCGTCTCAACAATAACAAAAAAATATATTGCTCGAGCAGCTACGTCCCAGGTGTCAGCCGATCTTGTGCTGTTCTCTTGTCTATTGACTATACGCTGACAATGTCGTGGGTCCCAGATGTCCGCAAACCAGTAGGAGGAAGCATTTTCTTTTTCTATACGCTGACAATGGAGTATATAACAAAAAGTGAGGAACTTGCTTGCGTACGGCCATGGACATGGTGGGTCCCTACTGTCATCCTCTCGACATACAGTCCTCTCCTGATTCCTCTTGTTTGTTGACCATGTTGACAACGCGAGAGGGCGGCGCCGCGGCGAGCGCACCAAAGCGCGTGGATGACAACGGCGAGGCCACGAACTTCAGCGTTAACGATTTAGGAGACGATGGGGCGGCGATGCGTGCGCTGAGGCGCAGCCAGCCATGGGAGGCGGAAGCAGGCGGCCCCGCCGGCGCTGGTTTGGTTTTCGCGGCCGGAGGAAGACGAGATTGAAGAAACACGACAGACTGTAAAAGCAGCAGGAGTACTTAACAACCTTAACTGAAACCAGCAGGGGCACTTAACAACCATAGCTGAAAGCAGTATGGGTGCTTATACAGGTTCAACAGTACAAAGCACGCCTCGAACAGTGCTACTTTACCTACAGTTAACCAAGGATGAGGCCACCAAGCCCCAGGACAAGGCCCAGGCGCCACCGCGCGCATCCACAACCTTCTGAAAGCGGCTTCATCTCACAATGTGGTCAATAAACAGGATATTCGCTTTAGAGCGATGGAAAAGCATGAGCCTAACCTTCTGTCCTATTCTCCAAGATGGACGGGCCTTCATTATTTGAGACCACTCATGAATAAGTATCTTTTCACCTCCAAGGGAGATGGAATAGGTCAACATAAACATCATGTTGTGACCAAGCGCAAGTCTGACCCGACCATGGTCAGGCATCTATATAGGAACAATAGAACTGGGCAGTTTCTGTTTCAAGAAGATCACAGCTGTAAAACTGTGTATAAGCAAGAGTTTATGAACAACATATATAACAGAAAACAGCTCGTACCATAAGTTTCTTGACACAGTTGGACCTGTTCAACATGTGCACCAGTGGCACACATATCCCACGTGGCCTTCCACCATTGAAACGCCCCACAAGGACCTTAAGACGATCAATAAAGTGTAGGAACTGGTGGATGTCATCCCAGTCAACTTCAGTGCCATCAGTAATAGTCGAGTTCTTATAAATAACAAATGAGTAGTGTGCTTAACTTTGAAATAACCTACACGTGCCACCAATTATAAGAAATATTAGTTAGAAGTAGCATCTTCGTGAGAGAAGGGAATCACAAATCGTTGCTACTTCTAAAGTCAAATTGTGATTAGTTAGACAGAATAGGTGGATTAAGAAGTAATCGAGGCAACATGCAAGAACGAGATAAAAACTAACATGGATGAACTACTGGAACAACGTCGGGGTGGAAGATCACAGTGAAGATGAGACCAGGTTCTGCTATTTCCATCAACATTCGTGCGCCAACTTTCAATCCGTAACACGTGAGAAAGTTTATCCAAGTTCGGCCATAAAAAAAGCAGCGATCTTCTTGGTTCATGAACCCAACTCGGAACTTATATCCATGGCTTGTCTTCAATGTGACCATTAAACTGGTGTATTCAGTTATGGCAAGGCCGACCATCTTGAGTACATGTGTTCTGGTAGAGCAAGGAATGCATTGCAGGAAAAATAATATGAGAACACAATGTATTCGCTATCCAAATCTAGATCCTATTTCATGTCAGTTTTGACCATGGTACTAGTACCTTTTATCCAAATATAGCAATCCAAATTTCCAAATTAGTCGACAGCATCAAAAACCCCCACCCTCCCAGATAGAAAAGAGGATTCTAGGAACATACTGTGCGCGTTTTGAAACACTGTGTTAGGATGAGAAGGAACAAGTGTGGCGTCTCGCCGAGGGAGTAGAAACCTGTTGGGTCCTCGCACTTCGCGCACTGCAAATGAAACACACTAGATTCAGTAGGAAGAACAATGCATCAATGGCGGCGGCTGCCATCCTAGGATTACCCGCGACCAAGGGACTAGGATTTATCCACTAGTAGAAAAATGACTTTACGTGAGCCCCATTAGTCCTGGTTTGGAAACGGACCGGTACTAATGTGACCATTAGTCCCGGTTCCAACGGCTAGGGGGGCGGGCATCATTAGTCCCGGTTCGTGTTGAACCTCTGGTACCGGTTCGTGACACGAACCGGGAATAAAGGGGTGGTGGCAGGCTGGTGTCAGGCTGAGGCCCCACAAGCACATTTAGTCCCGGTTCGTGTCACAAACCGAGACTAGAGGTGCACCTTTAGTCCCGGTTGGTATAACCAACCAGGACTAAAGAGATCACTATATATAGTGCTTCTTCCAGCCCGAGCCGAAGCTCTCTGTTTTACCCTCCTCTCTGTTTTCTTCCCCTCTTGCTCGAGCCCACCTCCATTTTTTCCAAAATTTGTCAAGATTTGAAGGCACCCCATCCATCCAAGTGTTCACAAAGGTTAGCAACTTTGTCCTTTCATCTCTCATTGCTAGATTAGCTCGTGCAATGCTCTATAAGTATAGTGATTTGTGGGTTTTAGTTTGGGAGTAATTATATGTGGTAGTTTATTTGATTTATATGCAATTTGAGCTCAAATTAACTTCTTAGTTTGCATATGTAGGTGTGTTTTGCTTAGTGCCTTCCCGTCCCCGACCTAATCACCGTCGATCGCCCGCACCGTCCCGTCGCCGGCACCACCTTGGTGAGCCTCTTGTTCTTATCCTTTTTATGTAAAAAAAATCATGTTTGTGTGATTTAGATACTTACTTGGATAATTTTCTTACCCGTACGTTGTTTGTTATACATAGTGGCATGGTTTTGATATCCGTCCCCGTCGGCCCTCGTCTGGTTTATGATTCGGATGTGGTATATTCTCTTTTATAACTATTTGTTGCATTTCGTGTTTATGACAAATTATGCTCATCAAGTTGACATAGATATTTTTATCTAGGAGGTATGTGAACCAGAAATTGCAACCGACCCTCTTGTCGAGAAGTTAAATTTAGTTGAAAAAGAAAATGAGTATTTGAAAGAAAAATTGAAAAGAATTAAAGAAGAGAAGATGAAACTGGAGTTGTATGTTGCCGATGTCGTCGATGATCACAAGATCAAGATGGATGCAATGCGCTTGAAGATTAGAAAGATTAGAAAATATGCCATTGATAGTGAGGCTTGGTATCATTATGCTGTTGGATCAATTGTTACCTTAGTTGTGATCTTGATCGCATTTGTTGTTGCATTTAAATGCTTTAGCTAGAGAGTTTGTATGTTGTTTTATGAGAATAAGTGTGTATGAACTTGTATTAATTTGGTCTTTTCGGTGTTGTGTAATGAAGATGAGCCGGCAATGGATGTACGATGACCGATGCTCTCCCCAGTTCATTAATGGCGTGTGTACTTTTCTGGTTGCGGCTGAGGCAAACAAGCGGGGGATGGTTTTATGTATTGTCCATGTGATGTCTGTAAGAATGATCGAAATTACTCTAACTCAAGAACCATTCACGTCCACCTGTTTGAGTCCGGTTTCATGTCCGGCTATAACCGTTGGACCAAGCATGGAGAAAGAGGGGTCCTAATGGAAGAGAATGAAGAAGAAGAGGATGATGATAGCTATCCTGGCCATGGGTTCCTTGAATATGATGGTACAACAATGGGGGAAGAAGCTGAGCCGGCAATGCGGGAAGAAGCTGAAGAAGAGGCATCAAATGAGCCCGCTGATGATCTTGGTCGGGCCATTGCCGATGCAAAGAGAAACTGCGCAAGTGAAAAGGAGAAGCTGAAGTTGCAGCGCATGTTAGAGGATCACAAGAAATTGTTGTACCCAAATTGCGAAGATGACAAGAAAAAGCTGGGCACCACACTGGAATTGCTGCAATGGAAGGCAGAGAATGGTGTATTTGACAAGGGATTTGAAAAGTTGCTGATAATGTTAAAGAAGATGCTTCCAAAGGATAAGGAATTGCCCGACAGTACGTACGAAGCAAAGAAGGTTGTCTGCCCTCTAGGATTAGAGGTGCAGAAGATACATGCATGCCCTAATGATTGCATCCTCTACCGCGGTGAGTACGAGGATTTGAAAGCATGCCCGATATGCGGTGCATTGAGCTATAAGATCAGCCGCGATGGCCCTGCTGATGTTGAGGGCGAGCGCCCCAGGAAGAAGATTCCTGCCAAGGTGATGTGGTAAGCTTCTATAATACCACGGTTGAAATGTTTGTTCCAAAACAAAGAGCATGCCAAGTTGATGCGATGGCACAAAGAAGACCGTAAGAAAGACGGGAAGTTGAGAGTACCAGCTGACGAGTCGCAGTGGAGAAAAATCGAGAGAAAGTGGGAGGACTTTGCAGATGACGCAAGGAACATATGGTTTGGTTTAAGTGCAGATGGCATTAATCCTTTTGGGGAGCAGAGCAGCAATCATAGCACCTGGCCTGTGACTCTATGTATCTATAACCTTCCTCCTTGGTTGTGCATGTAGCGGAAGTTCATTATGATGCCAGTGCTCATCCAAGGCCCTAAGCAACCCAGCAACGACATTGATGTGTACCTAAGGCCATTAGTTGAAGAACTCTTACAACTGTGGAATGAAAATGGTGTACGTGCTTGGGATGAGCACAAACAGGAGGAATTTGACCTACATGCGTTGCTGTTTGTAACCATCAATGATTGGCCTGCTCTCAGTAACCTTTCAGGATAGACAAACAAGGGATACCACGCATGCACGCACTGTTTAGATGATACCGACAGTATATATTTGGATAAATGTAAGAAGAATGTGTACCTGGGACATCGTCAATTTGTTACGAGCAGGCATACCTTAAGAAAGAAAGGCAAGCATTTCAAAGGTGAGGCAGATCACCGGAAGAAGCCTCACCACCGTACTGGTGATGATATACTTCATATGGTCAAGGATTTAAAAGTAATCTTTGGAAAGGGTCCTGGCGGACAATCTGTTCCGAATGACGCTGACGGACGCGCACCCATGTGGAGGAAGAAATCTATATTTTGGGACCTACCCTATTGGAAAGACCTAGAGGTCCGCTCTGCAATCGACATGATGCACGTGACGAAGAATCTTTGCGCGAACCTGCTAGGCTTCTTGGGCGTGTATGGGAAGACAAAAGATACACTGGAGGCACGGGAGGACTAGCAACGTATGCACGGAAAAGACGGCATGCATCCAAAGCAGTATCAGGGTCATGCCAGCTACGCTCTTACCAAAGAAGAGAAGGAAATCTTCTTTGAATGCCTGCTTAGTATGAAGGTCCCGTCTGGCTTCTCGTCGAATATAAAGGGTATAATAAATATGGCAGAGAAAAAGTTCCAGAACCTAAAGTCTCATGACTGCCACATGATTATGACGCAGGTGCTTCCGGTTGCATTGAGGGGGCTTCTACCGGAAAACGTTCGATTAGCCATTGTGAAGCTATGTGCATTCCTCAATGCAATCTCTCAGAAGGTAATCGATCCAGAAATCATACCAAGGTTAGAGAATGATTTGGTGTACTGTCTTGTCAGTTTCGAGTTGGTGTTCCCACCATCCTTCTTCAATATCATGACGCACGTCCTAGTTCACCTAGTCGAAGAGATTGCCATTCTGGGTCCTGTATTTCTACACAATATGTTCCCCTTTGAGAGGTTCATGGGAGTCTTAAAGAAATATGTTCATAACCGTGCTAGGCTAGAACGAAGCATCTCCAAGGGCCATGAAACAGAGGAGGTCATTGAGTTTTGTGTTGACTTTATTCCTGACCTTAAGCCGATTGGTGTTCCTGAATCGCTGCATGAGGGCAGACTGGGTGGAAAAGGCACGCTAGGAAGGGACCAAGTAATATGTATGGACGGGCATTCTTGGGCGCAAGCACACTACACAGTTCTACAAAATTCCGCCTTGGTGGCTCCGTATATCGAGGAACACAAGAATATTCTATGCTCCAAACACCCGGAGCAGTCTGATGACTAGATTACACGTGAACAAATGGGGACTTTCGCCGGTTGGTTGCAGACACGTCTCATGCATGATGACACTGTTGCAGATGAGCTGTACTTGCTGTCCAAGTTACCATCTTCGAATATATTGACTTTCAAAGGGTACGAGATAAATGAGAATACATTTTACACGATCGCCCAAGATAAAAAGAGCACCAACCAAAACAGTGGTGTCCGCTTTGATGCAGCAAACACCAATAGGCCAAAGGACACATATTATGGTTACATAGAGGAGATATGGGAACTTGACTATGGACGTGGTTTGAAGGTCCCTTTGTTTCAGTGCAAATGGGTCAATCTGACAGGAGGCGGGGTAAAGGAAGACCCGCAGTACGGAATGACAACAGTGGATCTCAACAATCTTGGGTACGCAGACGAACCATTCGTCCTAGCCAATGATGTGGCGCAGGTTTTCTATGTGAAGGACATGTCTACCAAGCTGAGAAAAAGAAAAGATAAGGAAGCGAATACATCATACGATGAGCCAAAGCGCCACATAGTTCTTTCAGGGAAAAGAAACATCATGGGAGTGGAGGACAAGACAGACATGTCAGAAGATTATGAAAAGTTTCATGAAATTGCTCCCTTCACAGTGAATATTGACCCGAGCATCCCGTTAAATGATGAAGATTGTCCATGGTTACGGCGCAAAGGGACACACGCGAAGAAAAAGTTTTATACCCAAACATCCCACTCTGGGATGTGACTGACTTCACCGTCATCACTTTCTTCTCTAGTGAGTTTCCGGACTTATATATCTGGAAAGTCCCACTTCGGACAAACCGAAGGGAATCTTTGTAATAGTTAGGGTACTTATGTGTTTTGGCATTTGAAACGCGAAGAAATATTATGTACAAAATGACACTGAAATTGAAAAGCACTACAAATGAACTCTGAAACGGTTGAAATTTGGCATGGTATCATCATTTCACCCACATAGCATGTGCTAAAAAGTTGAGAGGGTTACGGCAAAAACTGGATGCACTTCGTGTACAAAATGGGCAATCTATTTCGAAGTATCAGGGTTTTGGACGAAAACTCATCTGTTACAGAGGCATTTCATTTTTTAAAACTTATTTCAACTCCAGACTTTTTGTGCGTTCAGTATGCACCATTCAAAGCCACTTCATCAATTTTCAACCCTTTCTGACTTCATTTGCTATTTTTCATGCATTTACTGATTTTTTTGAGCTGAATGACCCTGAAATTGAAAAGCACTACAAATGAACTCTGAAAAGGTTGAAAGTTGGCATGGTCTCATCATTTCACCCACGTAGCATGTGCTAAAAAGTTGAGAGGGTTACAACAAAAACTGGATGTACTTCGCGTACAAAATGGATAATCTCTTTCGAAGTATCAGGGTTTCGGACGAAAACTCATCTGTTACAAAGGCATTTCATTTTTTTAAATAACCTAAGAATTACAAAATTGAATATAATGATAAAGCACACTAATATTAAACAGCAGAAAAAAGAATCACTGAAAAATCTATTTTTAAAGTAAAGTTATTCACAAACTAGTGATTCACACAAATTTCAAATAATTCAAATTTAAACTATTCAAATTTGAAAACTACTAGCACTAACAGAAAGTTTATATTTTTTTACCTAAAGCAAAAAGATTCACTCAGAAACTCTAAATAAAGCAAAAAACAACTCAGAAACAAAAGAAAATAAATAAATCAGAAAACAAAAAAAACTGAAAAATAAATAAATTAAAAAAAGCCCGCCTACTGGTCCGCCACGGCCTGCATACGACTAGAAACCCAACCTCTACTTGGGTCAGGATGCAGGCACGCAAGGCCAAGTAGGCCCAACATGGCAGCACAGGTTCAATAGGCCCACAAAGGCCTGCTTAGAGAGGAGCTTGAGGGTGATGCCGCGGCGGGGCTTATAAGCTGGTGCGGGTGCCTCTCGCCAAGCGAGGTGGGACTAAACTTGCCCTGCACCGCGTGTGCGCGAGCACCATCCATTAGTCGCGGTTGGTGGCTCCAACCGCGACTAAAGGGGGGCCCCTTTAGTCGCGGTTGGAGCCACCAACCGGGACTAAAGGCCTGGCTTCCCGCTGCTTGGCCTGACCAAATTCACCTTTAGTCCCGGTTGGTGGCTCCAACCGGGACTAAAGGTGCCTCGTATATAAGAAACACTTACGAATTTTCCCCTCTGCCCTCTCCATTCCCATCGACGCCGAACCAGGACGCCGCCAGGCTGCCGCCGCCATCTCGCCTCTCCCCCGACGCCGGAGCTCGTCGCCGACCCCGATGCCAGCGCCTCCTCCCCCATCCCTGACACCGGATGCACCCTCCTCCCCGAGCCCCGACGCCGCCCACGCCCTCCTCCCCGAGCTCCTCGCCGCGCCGCCTGCCCCGACGCCGTCACCGCCCCCGACACACTGCCCACGCCGCCCGCGCCCGCCGGCCTCGACCTCGCCCGCTGTGATCTCGCGCCCCCCTCCTGCGATTTTTTTCACTAGTTTTTGTATACAATGTATGCATGAATGTTTTGATGCTCTAATTAGATGTTTTAGATTATTATTAATTAGTATACAATGTATGTATCTAAATTTAGATGTTTTAGATCATTATTTTTTCACTATATGTATGTATGTTTTAGTTTTTTTTTCACTAGTTTTTTTATACAATGTATGTATATATATGTATTATAGATGAACGGTGGAATTTGCCTAGATTTTTGGTTTTTTAGTTTTTTATACTTATAGAAAAAGGTTGCATAGGAAAAAGTTGCATAGAAAAAAGTTGATCATGTATTAATAATATTTTAATGTTGTATTTGCAAAAGTTTATCATGTATTTGCAAAATCAAGTGAAAACGAATTACAAAAATCACAATCAAGCATTTAAAAAATGTTGAATTTGAATAGAATTTGTTCTCGACGTCTACGATGCACGGCCCGCATCCTCGTCGTCGACTCGTTTCCGACGACGTCCTGCTTCAGAGGAGCCATGTCCGGAACTGGGCTCCGCCGGGCTGGCACTGGTAGGTGCTACCTTCCGGGGCGCGCAGCTTGGTGAGGAACCGGGCTCCCGTAGTCGACCCGGAGCTTCTTTGGTGGCAGTCGCGTGGGCCACTTTCGGTGCGGAGGCAGCCGGCCCCCGCGGAGGTGGTACGTCGCCGTGTCAGGGAGGAGGACGAGCATGTCCGTCGCTACATGGTTGCGTTGGATGTCAGGTTCTCCAATAGCTGGCAGGTTCTTCAGGGATCTCACCCGAGCTATGATCCTGTGATGGTTCCTTCTCTTTGGGTGTCCACCGCCCGCGCCTCAGGAACCGCGAGTGAACTAGATTATTCGATAATATTCGATCTGTATTAGCTAGTGATGTATTCGAGATAATATTGGAGACGATGTATTCGAGATTATATTATTCGATAATATTTGAGACGATGTATTCGAGATTATATTCAATGATGCATATTATCTGGATTATTCGAGATGTATATATTAGTGATATTATTCGAGATGCATATTATCTACTATGATTCCGTTTTTCCTTATTGATTGCATGCATTCTAATTTGAATACTAAATTGTTTTATCTTTCTTCTGGATTACTTAAATAAAAGCTATGGACAATACCGGCAGAGAAGGAGAAGAGACTCTGTTCGACATCATACGCTCCCCGATCCCAGATGAGAATGAACCTGAAGATGATAGCTCGCAATATCTGAACAATTCCGGTGAGGGTATGATATTTGATGAAGACGAACGAATAGATGAAGGCCACAATAATGATGACGAAGGAAATGTTCTTCAAATAACAAAGACCGGCGAGGTATATTTATTATATAAGCCATCCGGTGATCATTACATATATATTAACGAATTGATCTTTCTTCTTTTAGCCCTCCGGATCGAGCAAATCCTCTACAAGCAGCAGGGCAATTCGAGGCCCGACCAAAAGGTTGCAGGCTGGCGTAAAGTACATCGTCGATGCCATCAAACCAAATGGCGAACCGCTTGAACCTAAGAAGAATGCGAACAAGTTCACTCGTCAATGCAGAGTTATTATCAGGGACCAAATCCCGATCTTCGTTCAAGAATGGAAAAAGCCAGCAAAGGGAGATCCAAGAGTTACTTTTGTCTCCGAAAGAGCAAAAGATCTACTTTGGGAATCGCTCATGTCACATTTCACCCTACCAGATCATTTGACAAATGCAGATCTAGAGAAAGTCAAGAAGAGTGCTCTTAAGAAGATGGCGATAGCATTCGACAACCACAAGAAAAATATATGGGCCGGGTACGTCAAAGCAGGAAAGCAGACTCCAGAATTCAAGGGAACACTGGAGAAGGCAAGAGATCACTGGGACGCTTTCGTGAAGTTCAAGGAATCAGAAACAGCTCAGGAACGGTCGAGAATAAACAAGATTAATGCTGCGAAAAAGAAGTGGCACCATATTCTGGGGCCATGTGGCTACCAGGTGGCCCGACCTAAGTGGGATATCGCTGAGCAAGAGATGATTGCTGCAGGGGTCACTCCAGTTACATTGAGCTGGCCGACAGGTCCAGGACTTGGTTTTATGTGCATGGGGGGAAGTTGGACCCAAAGACAGGGCTGGTTTTGGAGCGGGCAAGTCTTAAAGAAGCCTCCGACGGTTTACTTGTTGCAATAGAAGAGGCTCGAACGGGGGCGTTCACGCCCAACGGAGAGAACGACGAGCTTACGCACGCCCTGAAGAATCCTGAACACCCAGGAAGAACATGAGGCAAAGGCGTTGTTCCATGATTTGAGGGGTTTGCGGATTGGAACGCCGACTACAGAAGCCGTGCCAGAAAGAAGCAACAGGAGGAGCAGAAGAGGAAGCTGGAGGAGGAGCAGAGGAAGGAGGAAGCAGTCCGCCTTCAAGGCCTAGAATCAAAGCACGCGGAGTTGGAACGCGCTTTCAGGCGGCAGCAGGAGCAGATCGACTCACTTAGCCAGGAAAGGGGGTCTCAGCAGCGGCAGCAGCTAGCTGATCCAGCATTGGATAGCACCGTCCCATCTTTGCCGAGAAGCAGCGTGGGTTCCACCCCCGCCGATGATGCACTGCTGGCTAGCTACCCCATGGATGATATCCAACGTGCGACACCTTGTGAGCTACACATTAAGGTGAAGAACATATCAATGAAGGTGGCGGACAGCTATTCTTTAACAAATCCCCCTGAAGCAACCTTCCATGTCAATCCGATTCCAGCTGGCTATGCTCGTGTCGGGGTGGATGCAGTGATGTCGGGATATAATGATCTAGAGCTTGACATTCATGGAGGTGACGAGGAGAGCACACTGCGAGAGGCCATACATCGTATCATTCTATGGAGAAAGAATTGCATTGTCTTTCCAAGGCCACCGACTCCTCCGCCAAGTCCGCCGCGTCAGCCGACTCCTGCTCCTCCAAGTCCGCCACCGCGTCAGCCGACTCCTCCTCCTCCAAGTCCAGCACCGTGTTAGCCGACTCCTCCTCCTCCAAGTCCGGCACCACGTCAGCCGACTCCTCCTCCTCCAAGTTCGGCACCGCGTCAGCCGACTCCTCCTCCTCCAAGTCCGGCACCGCGTCAGCCGACTCCTCCTCCAAGTTCGGCACCGCGTCAGCCATCTCCGCCGCCTCAGCAACAGCGGAAGAGAGGCGCCGCAGGTACGGCGGCTAGCGGTACAACAGGCAACAAATTCATATATGGTCCAAGCCTCAAGGCTCCTCCAATGTTTCCTTACGAGTTGTCTGAGGAGGAAAACAACGCCGTAGTGGATGCCGAAGTTCAGGCCCATTTTGCAAAGAAACCGCCCCCACCAAAGGAGATCATACCTGAGGAAGTGATACAACTCTTTATTGATAATGCTCAACCGGCTGTGAAGAGACCGGCCTCAGACTATGAGCGCTCTATTAGGAAGTTATATAATGCACAAAAACAGAAGGAGTCGAGCTCGAGCTCGAGCCAAGCAGTTGGCAAAAAAAGCGACAAAACTGTTCCCCAGCTGGGAGAACAGGCAGTGCAATTGACCCCCCCCCCCCCCCCCCGCTCATTGTACAACCACATGTGAGTACCGCCGATCAGCTGGTAATAACCGACGATCATAGAAGGCAGGCTAAAGAGGCCGGTGTCACTGTTGAACAACTCCTAGGCATCGAGGAACTCCCCAGGTTTACAGAGGAGGAACTATCATGGAAATATGTCCCCGTCCAACCTCTGGTTAAGCCTGAGGAGATCCCGCTTCTATCAACGAGAATGCGCACATTGCATGAGTGGTACCTGCGAGAAGTAAACAACGGGCGAGAGTCCCTCATGGTGAAAGTCAAGGAAGAGCATTACTTCCATGCAAAAGATTTGTGGGTTGAGTTTGAAGAAATGTTTCAGTTATTCAATCAAGACGCACTCGACAAATCTATCGTCAGTTGCTATTATCTGTAAGTGATTTCTTTCTGTAATTTAAGTCTCTAGCTAGCTGTGCTTGTTCATTACCTGTAATTATCCTCACTATATTCTTTTCTGTGGTATTATGCAGAATGAAGATGTATGAAATGAAAAGAGAAGGATGCTATGTCATTGGGTTCATTGACCCAAATACCATTAATGAAAAGACATGGTTACTTGAGGCGTATAGAAAAGAGACAGAGAGAAGCTTGCTAGAGTTTTTGAAGCGACTAAATACCCAACCAGAAATACTACTTCCTTACAACTTCGGGTGAGTGTTACTGTCTTGTACTACAAATTTTGTTTTTGCTTACTAGATGTTAATAAGTGTAGTTGATCAGTTATGCACATGCCCGCTTAATTATGCAAACGTGTGCGCATGCAGTTTCCACTGGATCCTGCTAATCATTGAAGTTGACGAGGGAAAAGTTCAAGTATTGGACTCACTACTTAAAGACACTAATGAATACGCAATCATGAGGGGGATGATCGACAGGTAATTTCAATCATTATCGCACTATGTTGGCCTCTTTAGTTCATATCTTGATATCAACTAATTAATAACTCCTTTATTCATTTTCTTTGCCGGCGGGCAGGGCTTGGCAAAAGTTCATCAAACAGGTTAAAGACGAATAGAAATAACAACTGAAATGGGTGCGACCCAAGGTAATTAAGTAGTACTAGCTACGTTTGCGCATCTCTTTAATTCTAGTTTCAATACCATTATCATGCTTGATTAATTATTGTCTGATTGAATTCTATTCTCGTAAAGTGCATGAGCCAGGCGCCGGGGAATAATTTATGTGCGTACTACGTTTGTGAGAACATTCGCATTATGACGTCCGAAAGGAACACAACTTCAAAACAACTTTGGGTACGCAAACACAATTCAAAGTTCTTTTTATCAATGATATAATATATATATATATACACACAACTAATATATTCATATTGATCTCCTTCTTTAATAAAGATGTCGGAGATGCGGGGTAAGCTCCTACCAATGGACCGCGTACAAGCAATTCAAGAGGAAATTGCGGAATTTTTGCTTGACCAGGTCATAGATCCCAAAGGAGAATACCATTACACCTAATACCTGCATGTAATGATCTGCAAATTGTAGGAGAAATTGTATATACCAAATTGTATATATATATGTGTATGCATGGTCGTACGAGAAATTCTATGATATATGATTGGTCGTACGAGAAATTCTATTATATATGACATGTACTGTATGTGGTAGCAGTGGCACTTGACGTATGACTGCAGTAGTGTAAAATATGTTTGAAATGAAAAACAATTAAATGAAAAATACAAAACGAAAAGGAAAAATAAACCATAATTCATAAATCCTAAACCCCTAAACCTCTAGTCCCGGTTGGTGTCACCAACCGGGACTAAAGGTCCCCCAGCCCCTGGAGCTGGCTCGTGCCACGTGGTGGGCCTTTGGTCCCGGGCTGTGACGAACCGGGACTAAAGGGGGGGGGGCCTTTAGTCCCTATCCTTTAGTCCCGATTCGAGGCCCTTACGAACTGGGACTAAAGGCCGATTTTGCACTAGTGATCGGGGATGGATGGAGAATTCATACCTGGTTCTCCATGAGAACCCTACGCAATCGCCGAGAGAAGGTTTTCTCTGAACAAGTAGACGAGGGAGAAGGGGATTCAGGCCTAGTGAAATATTGCTGCTTCGTCCGTCCAGCTTTCTGCTACTGATGGAAAGGTGGGGTTTTTTTGTGATTTGACGTCTCATTGGGCATTACTGCGGCGCTACGACCGGGGTGAGTCTACCGTGCAGTTGGGCACTCTAATTTGGTGCATGGCACGTGGACCCCGTTGCCGGATGCACCACATATCACCGAAAGGAAGTAGAAAGGCAGGAGTAACTAGTTACACATAAATATTTTTTTGATAGAGAGATACTCCCTCTGTAAAGAAATATAAAAATCTTTTATATTCCCTACCGCAAGAGTAACTGGATGCCCCACATATCAGCGAAAGGAAGTAGAAAGGCAGGAGTAACTAGTATCACATAACTTTATACATAAGAAAAATCAAGGGGAATATATATAACATAATATGGGGGTTTAGATGAGAATATAATACTCAGATAGGCCGACGGTTCTGGACTTTTGGCCACAGGCCGGTGGGCCTGCATATTTGGGGGCCCATGTGTTCTAACTCAGCACATTTCAAATTGCAAGCGATCGATACGTCGCTGGTTTTAGATGCTGTCGCAAGGCAAATACAAAAAAATTAAATAAAGCACGGCAACTGTTAGAATGAAATCGAACGACAGTTCCTAACCAGCAATCAGAGTTGCAATTCTTTCACGATATCCTACATGATAAATAATACATTCGTACTACTTATACACACATGACACTTGTTTCACCATGCCATATTATTACATCAAAAGCTCTCGGTGATAGATCAGTTCGGCAGTTGCGTGCTGATACGTCTCCGTCGTATCTACTTTTCCTAACGCTGTTACTCTTGTTTTGGACTCTAATTTGCATGATTTGAATGAAACTAACCCGGACTGACGCTGTTTTCAGCAGAACTACCATGGTGTTGTTTTTGTGCAGAAATAAAAGTTCTCGGATAGGAACGAAACTTTGCGAGGATTTTTATATGAATAAAGAAAAATACTGGAGCGAAGAACCACCGGAGTGGGGCACCTGGGTGGGCAGAACCCACTAGGGCGTGCCCCCCCTCTAGGCGCGCCCAGGTGGGTTATCCCCACCTGATGGCCCCGCAGACCCTGAAACCAACGCTATAAAATCACATTTTTCCAGAAAAAAATCAGAGAGGAAGAATTATCATGTTTCACGAGACGGAGCCGCCGCCACCTCCTGTTCTTCATCGGGAGGCCAGATCTGGAGCCCGTTTGGGGCTCCGGACAGGGGGATCTTCGGTATTCGTCATCACCAATCCTCCTCCATCACCAATTCCATGATGCTCCCCACCGGGAGTGAGTAATTTCTTCGTAGGCTCGCTGGTTGGTGAGGAGTTGGATGTGATTCATCATGTAATCGAGTTAGTTTTGTTAGGGCTTGATCCCTAGTATCCATTATGTTCTGAGATTGATGTTGCTATGACTTTGTTATGCTTAATGCTTGACACTTTGGGCCCGGGTGCCATGAATTCAGATCTGAACCGTTTATGTTATCACCATTATATCTATGTTCTAGATCCGATCTTGCAAGTTATAGTCACCTACTACGTGTTATGATCCAGCAACCCCGGAGTGACAATAGACGGGACACTTCTCGGTGATGACCGTAGTTTGAGGAGTTCATGTATTCACCGTGTGTTAATGCTTTGTTCCGGTTCTCTATTAAAAGGAGGCCTTAATATCCCTTAGTTTCCAATAGGACCCCGCTGCCATGGGAGGGTAGGACAAAAGATGTCATGCAAGTTCTTTCCATAAGCATGTATGACTATTTACAGAATACATGCCTACATTATATTTATGAACTGGAGCTAGTGCCGTATCGCCCTAGGTTATAACTGTCACATGATGAATATCATCCAACAAATCGCCGATCCAATACCTACGATTTTCCTACATATTGATCTTGCTGAGTTACTACTGCTGCTGTTACTATTGCACTTGCTACAAAATCATTGCTATCACTATTTTTGTTACTATTGCTGTTGCTACTACTATCAATCTATCATACTACTTTGCTACTGATCACTTTGCCGCAGATAATTAATCTCCAGGTGTGGTTGAATTGACAACTCAGCTGCTAATACTTGCAAATATTCTTTGGCTCCCCTTGTGTCGAATTAATAAATTTGGGTTGAATACTCTACCCTCGAAAACTGTTGCGATCCCCTATACTTGTGGGTTATCAAGACCTTTTTCTGGCGCTGTTGCCGGGGAGCATAGCTTTATTTGTTGAGTCACTTGGGATTATTATCAAATTATCACTATGAAGAATCTGAAGGATGCTAAGACTAAGATTTTTCCCTCTAAGATGAGGGGAGGTAAGGAAACTGCCATCCAGCTCCGCTTTAGATTCACCTTCTGTTATAAGTAGACTTGCAATACCACCACATGCTATCAATTCTGATATGTCACAAGTTATTGATGATGCTACTTCTGCTATGAATGCTACTCATGATGATCCTAGTACCTTGCTTGATGATAATGTGCCACTAGGTGAATTTCTTGATGAATAAATTGCTAGAGTAAGACAACATGAGATTGTTGAAACTAATGAAGAGCTTGAAACTGAAAATCTTGAAACACCTATTAGAACTAGCCCTCCTAGATATGAATTGCATAATGTACCTGAAGGTTATGTTATGGATGAGGAGACAACTAGAGACATTCTTGCTTGTAATGATAGAGATGATCTGAAAAAAAATATTATGCAAGTATAAAGAAAAGTCATTGAATGCTAGAATGAAATGTGATCCTAAGTTTGCTACTTCACCTATCTTTGTTGATGATAAGGATTATGAATTCTCTGTCGACCCAGAGTTAATTACTTTGGTTGAATCTGATCCTTTCCATGGTTATGAAACTGAAACTGTTGTGGCACACCTTACTAAGTTGAATGATATAGCCACCCTATTTGCTCATGATGAAAAGAGTCGCTATTATTATATTCTCAAATTATTTCCGTTCTCATTAAAGGGTGATGCTAAAGCTTGGTACGATACTCTTGCTCCTGGTTGTGTGCGTAGTCCCCAGGATATGATTTATTACTTCTCTGAAAAATATTTTCTTGCTCATAAGAAACAAGCTGCCTTACAGGAAATATTTAACTTTGTGCAAACTGAAGAAGAGAGTCTCCCGCAAGCTTGGGGGAGGCTTCTCCAATTGCTTAATGCTTTGCCTAATCATCCTCTTAAGAAAAATGAACTACTTGATATCTTCTACAATGGACTAACCGATACTTCTAGGGATTTCCTAGATAGTTGTGCTGGTTGTGTTTTCAGGGAATGAACTATTGGGCAAGCTGAAGAATTATTGAATAACATATTCAAAAATTATGATGATTGGACTATTCCTGAACCACCGCCTAAACCCACTCCAAAGAAGAGGGGTATCTTATATCTCAGTCCCGAAGATATGCAAGGGGCAAAGAAATCTATGATGGAAAAGGTATTAAAGCAGAGGATGTTAAAAATTTACCTCCTATTGAAGAAATACATGGGCTTGATACATCACCACCACCTAAGGTGGTAGAGGTAAATTCTCTAATGAAATTCAATGATAATGATAATCCTCACAACATGCATCCTAGCCAATGCCTTTATGAGTTTGATAATTACATTAGAAAGCAAGATCACTTCAATGCAAATGTTATGAAACAATTGAAATACAATTCTGATATGATTGCTCGCTTGAGTGACTTGTTATTTAGAATCTCAAATGATGTTATAGGTGTGGGGAAGCATGCTTCTATGGTTCAAACTCAGTTAGAACAAGTTGCTAAATCTCAAAGAGAGTTGTTAGATGAAATGAATAATTATATCAATGATCATGCTGTTAGAGTAATGACTAGAGGAGGTAGACTGACTCAGGAACCACTTTATCCTGAGGGTCACCCAAAAATAATTGTACAAGACTCTCAAAGAGTTGACACTGATATACCTAGTCCTTCTAAAAAGAAAAAGAAGAAGAAAAATGATAGGACTTTGCATGCCTCTAGTGAACCTGAAGTAGAAAAACCTCCTGATAATGATAATGAAGTGTCTATATCTGATGCTGAAACTCAATCTGGTAGTGAACACCCACCTTCTGATAATGATGAGGTTCATGAAGATACTCAAACAAATAATAAAGAACCAGACAATGATGTTGAGATAGAACCAGCAGTTGATCTTGATAACCCACAACCCAAGAATAAAAGATATGATAAAAGAGACTTTGTTGCTAGAAAACATGGTAAGGAAAGAGAAACATGGGTTCAAAAACCTATGCTCTTTCCACCTAAGTCAACTAAGAAGAAAGATGATGAAGAATTTGAATGCTTTGCTGAAATGCTGAGGCCTGTATTTTTGCGTACTCGCTTGACTGATATCTTAAAAATGCCTCCTTATGCAAAGTACATGAAGGACATCATCACTAATAAAAGAAAAATACCGGAAGCTGAAATCTCCACTATGCTTGCTAATTATACTTTTAAGGGTGGAGTACCTAAGAAACTTGGAGATCCAGGAATACCAACTATACCTTGCTCCATCAAAAGAAACTATGTGAAAACTGTTTTGTGTGATTTAGGAACTGGTGTTAGTGTTATGCCTTTCTCTTTATACAAAAGACTTGATTTGAGTAAACTCACACCTACTGAAATATCTTTGCAAATCGCTGACAAATCAACTGCCATACCTATCGGTATTTGTGAGGATGTGCCCGATGTTGTTGCTAATGTTACTATTTTGACTGACTTTGTTATACTTGAGATGCCCGAGGACGACAACATGTCGATTATCCTTGGTAGACCCTTCTTGAATACTGCAGGGGCTGTTATTGATTGCAATAAAAGCAAGGTCACTTTTCATATCAATGGTAATGAGCATACGGTGCACTTTCCGAAGAAACAATGCCAAGTGAATGGTATTAATGTTATTGAAAATTCTTCGACAATCACTATTGGAAGTTTTCAACTACCTCTACCTACTATTAAGAAGAAATATGAAATGCTTATTGTTGGGGACATTCATATCCCCATTGAGGTAACTTAGTGTTTTACGAAAGTTCTTTGGTTTCATGCTAATCGGAAGTGGTTGTTAATAAGACTTGATCAACCTTATTAATGAATCATTTTTGAAAGGTATGAAGTTGATGAATTCAGTAAGCACTACCTTTTATCCCTACCTTTTTTTTCAGTTTTTATTAGTTAAATAAAATAAAATGCCATGCCTTGCCTATTTTCTGAGTTTTCCGTGCAATAAAAAATGACCCGAAAATAAAAGTTCTCCGAATGCTATGAAAATTTAATACGATTTTTTTTCTGATTATTTAAGAATTTTTAGTGCAAATAATATCAGAGGGAGGTGCTCCAGGTGGGCACAACCCACCTGGGCACGCCAGCACCCCCAGGCGCGCCCTGGTGGGTTGTGGTCCCCACGTGGGCCCCCTCACTTATCTCTTCATCCCACATCACCACCTACCTCCAGAAAAAAATCGCCATTGCTCTCTCTTTCGTGTTCTTGCTCCCGAACCCGCGGATTTCGATCTCTTTTCTTGAAGCTCCGTTTCCAAAACTGTTTCGGGGGATTGTTGCTTGGTATGTGACTCCTCCGTTAGCCCAATTAGTTTTTGCTTTAGCGGTTTGTATTTTGAATAATTAGTTGGACTTGGTGCTGCTGTAGATGAGCTTGCATGTTGAATTCTTAGAGTTCTAAGTAGTTTGAATGCTTGATATGGCCTCTATGCATCCCTATGAGTAGTTGCTTTCATTCTTATAAGGTTTTGTTGACAAAAAAAAATTTGTGACACAAAATTTTTCAGAAAATTGTACGCGAATATGATGAACCTCTTTGGAAGGAGTTCTTCGAGGCGGAGGTCCTCGGAGGCATCTTCTAGTAGCAGCTCCGTTCGTCGGTCCTATGTTGAACCAAGTGAAAATTCCATTCGAGATGCCGCTACCAAATCATGTTTATGGCCATGCAACGATTATATGGTGCGTGTGGGCATTAAGGAAGAATTTGAGCAATATGTTCACAATGCCGAGCTCGGTCCCTACATTGCAGATAAGTGCAACCAACACCTCAGCCTCACTGAATCATTTACCAAAGAATTTAAATTCCATCCTCGTGAGTCGAGAGTATCATTTAAATTATATGACAATTCATTTACTTTACCTCTGGAGACATTTTCTAATCACTGCAAAATTCAATTTTGGGGTTCATTGGACGAGCCACCAAGGTCGAAGTTTGAGATATTTTTGACTAGGCTTTGCTATGGTGAGACTAGAGGAGTGACTCAAGGCAAGCAAGATTGTAGTACACTTTGTGCTCCAGACTTGAGCCTTATCCACACTGCTCTCATCGGTGACAAAAGTTATAACCTTGGAGAGATAGTGGCACGTAGATTGCAACACAACGCTGGTAGTGGATATTTTTATGGTGGGATTTATGCCACACGTTTAGCAAGGGAGCTGGGTGTTTCACCTTGGCCTTATGACCCCATCTTACCCATGCAATACCTTGACTTCGATGCTATGAAACGTCATAAGATCCTTAGTGGTGAACCCCATAATTTTAATTATAACCTGTTGTTTAATAAAAGTTCTGTTGTTGACACCTTTTTGCCTGCACCTGCTCTCTTTGATGTTCATAGCAAGGGAAGATATTATGTTCTTGAGAGCGAAGCCCGAGCACATAACGCAGCGGTTGTGGCTGCACGGCGAGCTGAGGTGTCTGCACCCCGAGCCTCCGTGAGCTATCACTCCGATCATTATGCAGGCTATTGATGGAGATTACCAAGTTAGGCCAAAAGCCTAAGCTTGGGGGAGTACGTATTTCCACCGACATTACATTCATGTTCACACATTTCATTCGAGTTGTCGGTGTTCACACTTTTCCATTGTATTATCCATGCTAAGTTTATTTTCTCGCCTTCTTCTTGTGTGTTTGAAAAACTTTGAGAAAGTACAAAAACATATTTCCTGTTTCTTTTCGGTTTTTCTTTCTAGTATAAGTAGCTGTAGTATTTAAAAAGAAAACCCCAAAAGATTTCCCTATTCCTCTTTTGCTTGTTGGGAGCTCTCCCGTGTAAATAGTTCTCTCGTTTTTATTTTTCTCTCTTTAATTTGTTTCCTTCCAGTTAAAAACCAAAAGCTCCAAAAATATTTCAGTGTGTTTCTCTGAATTTCTTTCTCTTTCTATTGAGTCATACCGAGGAGAAGACCATGATGAAAATGTTGAGTGGCTCTCATATGCATTATTGTTGATCTAACAAAGAGCCCATATTACCTTGTTTTCTCCTTTTGAATAAAATGTTTGCAGATTCCAGCTTAGTCCATGGCACTCTTGCACTATTATTATTTTCATATCGTTCGGTCATGCAAGTGAAAGGCAATAATGACGATATTTGATGAACTGGCCGTGGCAGAGAGAAACGGGTATGAACTCGAGTTGTTCTGTTTTTGTAAATATGTTTAACCTAGTACCCATGATTCAGCCTATTATGATCAAACATGTTTGCAATGACAATAAGAGATTATAGTTTCTCATGCCATGCATAAGTAGCTAGGAGTGGATAATGATTTATCTTGGATGTCAACATTGCATTAAAATGATTGTGATGTAGTATGATGATATGGTATCCTCCTCTGAATGTTTGAGTGGCTTGACTTGGCACATGTTCATGCATGTAGTTGAATCAAAACCAACATAGCCTCTATGATATTTATGTTCATGGTGTTCATATCCTACTCATGCTAGTATCCAATGTTACTTATGCATAATGCATGTTCATGACCATTGTTGCTCTCTAGCTGGCCGCTTCTCAACCTATTTGCTAGTGTAACACCCTGGTTTTCGCTCCCTGTTTTTTTTTCCTTCGCGGGATTTGACTCCCGTCTTTTCTCTCGGTGTTATCGGATTTCTCTAGCTCTTGGGAATATGAAGATGGTCGTATAGCCTTGCCTTTCCTATCCAGCCAGAGATTCTCTTCAGATCAACCTTGCCACCCGAGACATATTCTCTGGACTTCGCCACCGAAACCCTAACTTCCGAGTTGCTGAAAGGGAAACCCTGATCCTCTTAGTTACAAAGGAACCTCAATTTCCTCTGATCTGCTGCCTCCCAAACTCTTCCGAGTGATCATCCTTCATCTATAAACCCTGGATATGCAAAAATATTGCCAAGTCATTTGCAATTATTTTCATTTATAATTAATTTCTTTTTCTGCTGTTTAAAGGAATTAAATCCAAGAAAATATCTATCCATCTCCAAAGTTCATGAAAACTTGTGGAGATATTCTTTGTGATCATATTGAGCTCCCATAAAAATATTGCCCATAATTAAATAGGTGAAATTGCATTTTCCTATTTAATGCCAATATTGCATTTTGGGCAGTTTCTAAAGGAACTACCATTTTGGTTGCCAGGAAAAATCCCAAATAAATTGTGGAGCTTCTACTATTTATATATTCACCATTTCCATCAAGAACCCAAGTTCCACCCATTAAAGTTTGAGCACAACACCAATTTGCAAATTCTGTCCAGTTGGGCAAATTGCAAAGGAAGAGCTTGAACCCTTGATCCATTTGAGCTGAAATTTTTCATGGTGGTTAAAATTGACAAATCACTCATGAAAACCAAAAACCAAATCAATCCATCTATCCATTTGTCCTCAGCATTTTTCTCAAGTTTCTGTCCATTTGGAAGTGTTGTGAAGGAAATACCATATAGGCATTTCCAAATGATCTGAAACTTTTCCAGTACCTTCATATGTTCAAATCATCACCCTCCACCAAAATTCAGCTCATTTCATCAAGTCATTTGAGCAGAGCTTCAAAATCCCTTTTCTGGACTAGATTTGGTATTACAAAGGAAGTGGGTGCAAATCTTGTCTAAATGACTTGCAGTTTTACCAGCACATAGTCCTTCCTACTCTATTTCATTTTGACAAAGTCTCAGATCCCCACCCTCATCCATTTCTCCAGAAAAATCCACCCAATTTTGCTGTTAAAGTCTGTTTCTGCAAGGTTCACTCATCCTAGAGCTATCTAGGTGGTTCCAGACACTTTTCCCATCTATTTGAGCAGTGATGCATCTAATTGACAAGGTGTGACAAGAAGAGGCGTGCTAGAACGTGCTATGCACGTGGTGACCACATGGTGGCCATGCAGAAACGGAGCTCTGCGCCTCTGTCAGCTCCGGGTAGTCGCCTCTGGCCAGTCCCCGCTTGTCCGAGCTTGTCTAGCGGTTCCCCTGCATCCACGCCGACCCTCTCCAGCACCTTCCCCCTCCCCTATCGTCCTCCTCGCGCCACGGCGATCGCCGCCGCTGTTCTGCCCGTGACCCGCCGCCGTATACGGACGAGCCGAGCTCTCTCGAAGCACCAGCTGGCCTCCCCTACTCCTCCCCTGCTCCTCTCGTCACCGCTACCATCCAGCCATGTCTACCCCTAGCTCCAGTGTGGCGATAAGGTCGCCACGGCGGCCGAGCTCATCCTCTCGCCGTCGGCCGCCTATATATAGCGTGGCCCGAGCCCTCCCCGAGCACCCACGGCATCTCTAGCCCCTCCTCTACCTCCTAGCACCCCGCCCTACCTCTCATTTGAGCTCAGAGAACTCCCGTGCCCGCACATCGCCCGCAAGCTCCGCCACTGTCTCCGCTCGGCCTCGGCCAATTCTGACCATCCCCGCCTCCATTACTCTACCCCTCCACCCTAGCCTACCCTCACCACCTCACCGGAGCCCTCCCGCGCCTCGGTTGGCCTGTGGAGGAGCCAGGTTCTCGGTCCCAATCTCGCCATCACCGACGTCCGCCGCACCCGAAACTCCGGCCGTTTCAGTGCTCCCCGGCGGCCGTGCCACACAGGGATGGAGGAGGCGCTCCGTTCTGAGCACGCCGATGGTCGGAGCTCCTCCGGGGACGGCTTGTGGCTCCGGCAATTGCCACCGGCGCTGCTCCTCCCCTCGGTCGGGTGTGCGCACGGGAGGAGAACGATGGGCCTGCAGGTGGGGCCCGGACGGCAGTGGCTCCACCTCTTTTTTTAGCCGCGGCAGCTAGTGGGCTCAGCCCATATGCACCGTAGCGACAGCAGATGAAGCCAGCCCAGGACGGCCCGGTGCAGCAGTGTCCTTTATTCTTTTCCAAAAAAAAAAATCTACCAAGGACCCATTGGTGAAAAAAATGTTTACAGATAGGTCCCTGACAGAAGAACCTTTATATCTTTTCAGTCGCAACTCTGAATCAGGTGAATCCAACGCCCACGACTTCATCTCATCGAGCCCGTTCCGATGGAGTCATTTTCATAATGTTTCCACATAGTGAAAATGACCATTTTGCCCTTGCCTTCAATCAGCCCCCTCCGAGAGAGAACTTTTTCGGCGATTCTTCCGCGGCTTCACCGCACTTCCTCCCGGAGTAATTCTTCGACCCCAGGCAAGCCGACCATCTGATATATGCCCTAAAGCATTGCTCTATGTTATTCTTGTATGTTTAACCTAATAATGATGCCCGTGTTAGAACTACTTAAATTCCTGTTAGTTTGTATTCATCATTTACATTACTTGATCATGATTATCATTCCTGCGTTAATGACTTATTATGATATTATACGGAGATAGTTTGCTGTGTTTATGCAGTTGTTACCTCATACATGTTAACACCAGGTCAAGTTATTCATGATGGATATACCTGCCGGTTAAGTACTTGCTAAAACTGAACATAGTTGGTTGATCATGAGTCACCTGTCCGGGCTTATTCGTGCAACCCCATTTGCCGGTATGGGACGGCCTTGACTTGGTCTGGCTCCGTGCTCTTTCATCGGTACCTCCATGTAGGGAGGGTTATGCGTGCGTGCTACCCTGATCAGGTAGACAACGATAACCCTGTGAGCCCAGTTGGTTGTTTGCGCGCGGTCCCCATTTGGGACAGTTTAGTTTGGCCACGACGGTGGCAGGTGTCACGAGGTGACACAGGCGCCACCCAGGGCTTGACTCCGGGGGAGGATGATTGCCGGTGGTACGATGGGAGAGTCACAGGTCAGGCGGGTTTCATTGGAGCAACGCTGGTCCACCCGAATGGGATCACGAGGTCAGGTGCTCCATGGTGTGGGTAAAGTGTACAACCTCTGCAGAGTGTAAAATCTATTCGAATAGCCGCGTCCACGGTATTGGACAGCCCGTCCAGACCTCACTAGGTGGTCAACCGTAATGATGATAATAATGGTGGAAGAACCTGTCCTGCATAGACATCAGATGTTGTCAGGAATATGGTATGTTAGCCATGGGATGGCTATGGAAGAGATGGTCGGATGACCACATGATTTGGATTGGACTTGAATCAGTGCCAGATTGGATCATGAGAATGTTCGGAGTATGGATTATATACTTAATATGCTTTACTTTACTGTACTTCTTTCTTTAATTTGTTTCCTTCTAGTTAAAAACCAAAAGCTCCAAAAATATTTCAGTGTGTTTCTCTGAATTTCTTTCTCTTTCCATTGAGTCATACCGAGGAGAAGACCATGATGAAAATGTTGAGTGGCTCTCATATGCATTATTGTTGATCTAACAAAGAGCCCATATTACCTTGTCTTCTCCTTTTGAATAAAATGTTTGCAGATTCCAGCTTAGTCCATGGCACTCTTGCACTATTATTATTTTCATATCGTTCGGTCGTGCAAGTGAAAGGCAATAATGACGATATTTGATGAACTGGCCGTGGCAGAGAGAAACGGGTATGAACTCGACTTGTTCTGTTTTTGTAAATATGTTTAACCTAGTACCCATGATTCAGCCTATTATGATCAAACATGTTTGCAATGACAATAAGAGATTATAGTTTCTCATGCCATGCATAAGTAGCTAGGAGTGGATAATGATTTATCTTGGATGTCAACATTGCATTAAAATGATTGTGATGTAGTATGATGATATGGTATCCTCCTCTGAATGTTCGAGTGGCTTGACTTGGCACATGTTCATGCATGTAGTTGAATCAAAACCAACATAGCCTCTATGATATTTATGTTCATGGTGTTCATATCCTACTCATGCTAGTATCCAATGTTACTTATGCATAATGCATGTTCATGACCATTGTTGCTCTCTAGCTGGCCGCTTCTCAACATATTTGCTAGTGTAACACCCTGGTTTTCGCTCCCTGTTTTTTTTCCTTCGCGGGATTTGACTCCCGTCTTTTCTCTCAGTGTTATCGGATTTCTCTAGCTCTTGGGAATATGAAGATGGTCGTATAGCCTTGCCTTTCCTATCCAGCCAGAGATTCTCTTCAGATCAACCTTGCCACCCGAGACATATTCTCTGGACTTCGCCACCGAAACCCTACCTTCCGAGTTGCTGAAAGGGAAACCCAGATCCTCTCAGTTACAAAGGAACCTCAATTTCTTCTGATCTGTTGCCTCCCAAACTCTTCCCAGTGATCATCCTTCATCTATAAACCCTGGATATGCAAAAATATTGCCAAGTCATTTGCAATTATTTTCATTTATAATTAATTTCTTTTTCTGCTGTTTAAAGGAATTAAATCCAGGAAAATATCTATCCATCTCCAAAGTTCATGAAAACTTGTGGAGATATTCTTTGTGATCATATTGAGCTCCCATAAAAATATTGCCCATAATTAAATAGGTGAAATTGCATTTTCCTATTTAATGCCAATATTGCATTTTGGGCAGTTTCTAAAGGAACTACCATTTTGGTAGCCAGGAAAAATCCCAAATAAATTGTGGAGCTTCTCCTATTTATATATTCACCATTTCCATCAAGAAACCAAGTTCCACCCATTAAAGTTTGAGCACAACACCAATTTGCAAATTCTGTCCAGTTGGGCAAATTGCAAAGGAAGAGCTTGAACCCTTGATCCATTTGAGCTGAAATTTTTCATGGTGGTTAAAATTGACAAATCACTCATGAAAACCAAAAACCAAATCAATCCATCTATCCATTTGTCCTCAGCATTTTTCTCAAGTTTCTGTCCATTTGGAAGTGTTGTGAAGGAAGTACCATATAGGCATTTCCAAATGAGCTGAAACTTTTCCAGTACCTTCATATGTTCAAATCATCACCCTCCACCAAAATTCAGCTCATTTCATCAAGTTATTTGAGCACAGCTTCAAAATCCCTTTTCTGGACTAGATTTGGTATTACAAAGGAAGTGGGTGCAAATCTTGTCTAAATGACTTGCAATTTTACCAGCACATAGTCCTTCCTACTCTATTTCATTTTGACAAAGTCTCAGATCCCCACCCTCATCCATTTCTCCAGAAAAATCCACCCAACTTTTCTGTTAAAGTCTGTTTCTGCAAGGTTCACTCATCCTAGAGCTATCTAGGTGGTTCCAGACACTTGTCCCATCTCTTTGAGCAGTGATGCATCTAATTGACAAGGTGTGACAAGAAGAGGCGTGCTAGAACGTGCTATGCACGTGGTGACCACATGGTGGCCATGCAGAAACGGCGCTCTGCGCCTCTGTCAGCTCCGGGTAGTCGCCTCCGGCCAGTCCCCGCTTGTCCGAGCTTGTTTAGCGGTTCCCCTGCATCCACACCGACCCTCTCCAGCACCTTCCCCCTCCCCTATCGTCCTCCTCGCGCCACGGCGATCGCCGCCGCTGTTCTGCCCGTGACCCGCCGCCGTATACGGACGAGCCGAGCTCTCTCGAAGCACCAGCTGGCCTCCCCTACTCCTCCCCTGCTCCTCTCGTCACCGCTACCATCCAGCCAAGTCTACCCCTAGCTCCAGTGTGGCGATAAGGTCTCCACGGCGGCCGAGCTCATCCGCTCGCCGTCGGCCGCCTATATATAGCGTGGCCCGAGCCCTCCCCGCGCACCCACGGCATCTCTAGCCCCTCCTCTACCTCCTAGCACCCCGCCTACCTCTCATTTGAGCTCAGAGAACTCCCGTGCCCGCACATCCCCGGCAAGCTCCGCCACTGTCTCCGCTCGGCCTCGGCCAATTCTGACCATCCCCGCCTCCATTACTCTACCCCGCCACCCTAGCCTACCCTCACCACCTCACCGGAGCCCTCCCGCGCCTCGGTTGGCCTCTGGAGGAGCCAGGTTCTCGGTCCCAATCTCGCCATCACCGACGTCCGCCGCACCCGAAACTCCGGCCGTTTCAGTGCTCCCCGGCGGCCGTGCCACACAGGGATGGAGGCGGCGCTCCGTTCTGAGCACGCCGGTGGTCGGAGCTCCTCCGGGGACGGCTTGTGGCTCCGGCAATTGCCGCCGGCGCTGCTCCTCCCCTCGGTCGGGTGCGCGCGCGGGATGAGAACGATGGGCCTGCAGGTGGGGCCCGGACGGCAGTGGCTCCACCTCTTTTTTTTTAGCCGCGGCAGCTAGTGGGCTCAGCCCATATGCACCGTAGCGACAGCTGATGAAGCCAGCCCAGGACGGCCCGGTGCAGCAGTGTCCTTTATTCTTTTCCAAAAAAAAATATATACCAAGGACCCATTGGTGAATAAAATGTTTACAAATAGGTCCCTGACAGAAGAACCTTTATATCTTTTCACTCGCAACTCCGAATCAGGTGAATCCAACGCCCACGTCTTCGTCTCATTGAGCCCGTTCCGATGGAGTCATTTTCATAATGTTTCCACATAGTGAAAATGACCATTTTGCCCTTGCCTTCTATCAGCCCCCTCCGAGAGAGAACTTTTTCGGCGATTCTTCCGCGGCTTCACCGCACTTCCTCCCGGAGTAATTCTTCGACCCCAGGCAAGCCGACCATCTGATATATGCCCTAAAGCATTGCTCTATGTTATTCTTGTATGTTTAACCTAATAATGATGCCCGTGTTAGAACTACTTAAATTCCTGTTAGTTTGTATTCATCATTTACATTACTTGATCATGATTATCATTCCTGCGTTAATGACTTATTATGATATTATACGGAGATAGTTTGCTGTGTTTATGCAGTTGTTACCTCATACATGTTAACACCAGGTCAAGTTATTCATGATGGATATACCTGCCGGTTAAGTACTTGCTAAAACTGAACATAGTTGGTTGATCTTGAGTCACCTGTCTGGGCTTATTCGTGCAACCACATTTGCCGGTATGGGACGGCCTTGACTTTGTCTGGCTCCGTGCTCTTTCATCGGTACCTCCATGCAGGGAGGGTTATGCGTGCGTGCTACCCTGATCAGGTAGACAGCGATAACCCTGTGAGCCTAGTTGGTTGTTTGCGCGCGGTCCCCATTTGGGACAGTTTAGTTTGGCCACGACGATGGCAGGTGTCACGAGGTGACACAGGGGCCACCCAGGGCTTGACTCCGGGGGAGGATGATTGCCGGTGGTACGATGGGAGAGTCACGGGTCAGGCGGGTTTCATTGGAGCAACGCTGGTCCACCCGAATGGGATCACGAGGTCAGGTGCTCCATGGTGTGGGTAAAGTGTACAACCTCTGCAGAGTGTAAAATCTATTCGAATAGCCGCGTCCACGGTATTGGACAGCCCGTCCAGACCTCACTAGGTGGTCAACCGTAATGATGATAATAATGGTGGAAGAACCTGTCCTGCATAGACATCAGATGTTGTCAGGAATATGGTATGTTAGCCATGGTATGGCTATGGAAGAGATGGTCGGATGACCACATGATTTGGATTGGACTTGAATCAGTGCCAGATTGGATAATGAGAATGTTTGGAGTATGGATTATATACTTAATATGCTTTACTTTACTGTACTTTACTTCAGTAGTTATCTTGCTAGATAACCCTGTTATGTCATGATGATCAATGCTGCTAGATGTCTAATCATGCTGGATAATCTTGCTATGCCATGATAATTAATGTTGCTCTAATAACAAATACATGCTTGAATGCCATGGGATGCTTTGCTTGGTGTATATGTTAGTTTGGTTTGCTTGCGAGTACATTCAAAAGTACTCAGCGGCCTTCAATGTGGCCAGGTTCACGTAAGGATCCATCGTCGAGGAGCCGGAGCGTTCGTGGGCTAGGAGAGTAACCCAGTCAGATCTCTGTGGATTGGAGTCGCACCAAGACCATGCTGCCTTAGATAGAGTATTTCCGCTGTCACCCCTTTGTAACTATCATGTAAGACTTATATACCCCTTAATAGAAATGCCTGTGTTCATGATACTTGTTGTAAAAGCGCATGCCAGAGTGATTTCCTAGGCTGGTATGCGTGGCGACCGTCTGGCTATAGTGGTAATCAGGCGGGGTGCCACAATGGATGGTATCAGAGCAGCCAGGCTGACTATAGGTTACCCCTAGCCAGACTTCATTGCCTATTGATTAGTAGAAAGCCCAGATGGATTTCAGCCATCTTTTGCCAACCTGGCACGGCAACTATTGGTCATAAGGCAACCCCTAAGTTTTTGGCTCCATCAGACCCAACTCTCATGGCCTTGCCTCCGGTGTGAAATACTCGCACCTGGCAACGACCCGTGAGCCCTGAACCCCCTAGGTAAACTAGATATCTTTACCCTGCTTGCTAGCCATGGCATTTCTCTCCTTAACTCTAGTTTCCTTTGGGAAACGCTTATAAATTCTGTCTCTCCCCGACAACCCTAGAATCGCATGACCATAGCGATCGTACATCGAGTGTGATGTTCCCTCGGGAAGTAGTAGAAGCTTGACACCATTGCTACGAGGAGCATTACATGGTTTCGCTTCTAAATCCTCATAGGTGCATAGAGTGCGCTATGCTAGTTATACTAGTGGATTCTCGGCCATGTGTGTAAGGTCCGCAAACATTTGAGCTTTGTTTGCTTTTTGGTTTTCGCGGTTTTTGTTTCTTTTCTCGGTTCCGTTTCTTCGCTCCGACTGGATCCATCCGCAAGAGCTGCCTAAGAAGACCAGCATACAACTTGGATAAATACCCAATAATCCAAACTCAGCAAGAGTCAAGCCAAGCCAACTACCTGATATTGAGAATAGCAACACCGGATCTGTCAAGAATGAAGGATGTGTCAGAAACAGAATCTGTGTGCAAACAGACAAGGCCAGAATATACTTAAGAGAAAGTTTGCCTCGGAATAGAACATGCCTGAGGAATAGTCAGATGAGCCACCAAGAATGAACACCAGTAAGGACAAATTACTCCGTCCTCGACACAAGGATTATCTCAGTCAGTGAGGTGAACGGAGTCTTTTCTCAATGGACTCAAGAATCATTTATTCCCCGCTGAAGAAATATTTCAGGAATGTGAATGTGCCAAGAGCAACAATAAAACCCTGGGTTTGCGAGGAAAATGGATAAGTTCGCGGTCACCCAGAATCAAGGAGCACCCAACATGCTTGGAAGCTCAGCTAAACCGAATGGAAATATCCATCAACTGCTTATTATCGGCAACACCCGGTTTGAATGCAAAGGGTATTCCGACCTGATTATCTACATGAAGCCTGCATCAGTTCTGCAACCTTTACAGCAGCAATGATCAGACCAGCAGCATGACAAGTGGTGTGCCTGACAATAGAATATCTTCAGTCAAGGTATGGCCTATATCAAGTTTGGCTCCACTACGAGTAAATTTTGGATACTTTAGAAAGAAGCCAGAATCGGCCATAGATCCGACTGCATACACCGTGAAGGGATTCTGGTATAAGGAACCCAACCTTCCTCCGCAAGCTCCCGGGAGAAGCTTACGACGCCAGACTGCCAATCTTCCTCGGTACGCCACTTGGTGAGAAAATCTTCTGGGATACAGCACTCCCATCCTCCCCAGCATGCTACCGCGGAAGACTACCAGCATAAGGCACCTAACCTTCCGCGGTAAGCCACATGAAGGAAAACTTCTGAGGTACAATACCCAGCCTTCTTCAGCACACTACCTTGGCAAAAGCTTCGAGCATAAGAAATTCAGCCTTCTTCAACACACCATTGTGCCCACAACAAGCTTGTTAAGAGCACGAACCAGTCTGGGCACACGTCTGCCTCAGAACTCAGTGGTTATGAAAGGATTTATCCTACACATGCATATGTTGTGAGCATGCAGTTCAGTGGATCAGTTCATGCGAGCCACTCGTACACGGGAATGATTGTGTCCAGAGAAACATTGGCCCCATAGTTCAAAGAAGAACATGACCACAGCAACCCCTATGAGATATGCAAGAGTAAGTTGCGAGAATAAGCCCGACAAGCTGGGAAAACAAACAAGAAGCCATATTGGCAGGTCATGCAAGGCCATCAAAGGAATCCTCAAGAACAAAGAAGTTGAGGATGAACAACCTCCGTGATGGTCAGCAAGATACAGTTTCACAGATAAGGTATTACTACCAATCCTTGCCAGACTCTTGCATACACGACCACAACAATGCAGCCAGCATGTCATACCCACCCTAAATACGGGCCGCCAACCAAGACAAGAGGCTATACTCTGAAAGAATACATCAGATGATAGCGATATTATGTTTAGCTCAGTGGATATAGCATGGACTACAAAGGCTATGTATGACAGAACCCTTTCCACAAGCGACGGAATTGGAAATTTGACATTCAGATGAAATAGCTCAAAGCACATCAGCACCAACAGCTCGTAGACACCATGACATCATTGGAATAAGAGATTACTGTCTATGATTACTTTGTGATCATATTTCAGTTGAGGATATAGCAGCAATGGCTCGGTTATATTGTTTCTTGAATTGCGAATCACCTAAGGATAACGCCCGAATGCATAAGGCAGAAGGAAACATCAGCATGGAACCCACAGCCAGACTAAGCATTCTGACATGGCAAAGAGAAAGTCACCTCTAGCCATCAAGGCCATACGAGCACGTAGGCCTGGTACTAGGAAAGGATGTCTTGCCCTGACTGTCAGAGTACGGAGTATCGCAATAACACCCGAAGTAGTTGCTTCCGGGCCATGGAAACTAAGCTGTTTGTTTGTATTACCATTACCCCACTACCTGGACAAGAGGTTTACCTGACAGGAAGGAGAAGGATTCCAGGAAGTTGTGTACAAAGACAACACATGACCCATCAGAAGAGGCAGTTAAAAGGTCAGTGAACCAACGAAGACAAGACCGCTGATGGATCCAAGTCGCACACGGGTAAGTCCCCCTTCCCCGGGAGGTAAGCCCGGAAATCTCGAGGACGAGATTTTCTTAAGGGGGTAGGTTTGTAACACCCTGGTTTTCGCTCCCTGTTTTTTTTCCTTCGCGGGATTTGACTCCCGTCATTTTTCTCGCTGTTATCGGATTTCTCTAGCTCTTGGGAATATGAAGATGGTCGTATAGCCTTGCCTTTCCTATCCAGCCAGAGATTCTCTTCAGATCAACCTTGCCATCCGAGACATATTCTCCGGACTTCGCCACCGAAACCCTACCTTCCGAGTTGCCGAAAGGGAAACCCTGATCCTCTCAGTTACAAAGGAACCTCAATTTCCTCTGATCTGTTGCCTCCTGTTCGCACACGAACACGTCATCGTGTACCCTCGATGCCGGGGGTGATGCACCGCAGCTCACGTCGAAGGAGACCCGGCCGGAAGCGCAGTACGCAAGACAATCCGGCGGGCGCTTTTCAGGACCCGAAAAACCCACACACCCGGGAGGGACCCCGTCAGGGCGCGCGGCGGCTATGGGCTGCACTAGGTTGACCTGATCGCCCCTAGGGCCTCGATGTTTGCTGCCCTGCAAGGAAGAAGAACGAACGAAGAATGAGGAAGAAGAAGAACAAGGGAGAAGATAAAAGTAAAGGTAAAAGTAGTATATTGATTTGTTCGATTGTGTGTTGTTCAATCGGCCGTCACCCCCAACATATATAAGAGGCGGCTGTACTTCCCGCACAAGTAAAGGATTCATCTAGGCTTTCCTTACAAGAATATTACATTAATTCACGTCCTAAAAAATCCTAGTTCTAGTCCAACTCGGATTTAGCTCGGATCTGTCCCATATTTCTGTCCTACTTCTTGTGTGGGCTATAGAAATCGCATACTAACTCGGATGGAGTCGAGTACAACATCAAACTTGTCTGCCTCGATGATCTGCATAATACATGGCGAGTCACTTCTCCTTTTAAGGCCATCTTTATGACTTTTAGGGCCCATCTTTAACTGTGGGTCGGATTCAATTATGCAGTTTTCTGAACTGTCCGAGTCTTGTAACAACTTTGTAGGCCGTATACTATCTCCGATGACGATGACTCCAAAAAAAAAGTTGACTGTTTAGACGATACGCACAACTTCCGTGTAGAACACTTTTCCATCCGAGGTCATCTGAATAACCTTTCGAGCCCATCTCCAACTTCTGGTCGGATTTGACTTTGACAGCTTCCACTTTCCCGGCAAGGTTTCTACCCTGGCAAGGTTTCCACCCCGGCAAGGTTTCCACCCCGGCAAGCTTTCCACCCCGGCAAGGTTTCCACCCCGGCAAGCTTTCCATCCCGGCAAGCTTTTCACCCCGGCAAGCTTTCACACCGGCAAGGTTTCCATCCCGGCAATCTTTCACACCGGCAAGGTTTCCACCCCGGCAAGCTTTCACACCGGCAAGCTTTTTACTCGGATTTCTCGACTGAAAATATAGCCTGATCTTGATTTGCCTCTTCAGGTCGCATACGACCTTGGATTGAGGTGATTTATATATGAAAATCGATCGGCTCGACGAGACGAAGCTTTCTCGTGTTGAAAGTTTTTCGATTCAAGGCCGTCTTGATGGCCAAATGACTCACGTGACCCATCAGACAGGGTGTTTGGTACCTCGCGCCATATTTTCGTTTAGGTTCAGTCTGCAGTGTATTGTCTCTAACTTTTGCATACGAACTCAGATTGAGATGATTTATATATGAAAATCGATCGCCTCGACGAGACAAAGACAATCCATGTAGAGTGCTCCTTCATCCGAGGTCGTCTTGAAGGTGTAACCGGCCGAAAAGCACTCGGAACACTAAATTCTACCACTCGGAGCACAGTTTCAGCCCCTAAGATGGGGTTGGACGAAGATAACCTAAACATCAAAGTTGTTCCACTCGGCGACTTGAAACTTTTCACGCTAAAAACCCTTTCACTCGAGACCATCTCATTTTCTTTTTATGTCGTGCCAAAATCTGATGTCAACACATGCCCCCCTATTTTTCGGTAAAGCTAGCGTGCCGAAAAATAACTTGTATAATGTTTGTTCTAAGGACGATGTAAACACTCCATCTGCCATTTATATGTGCTTAGGGCGATATATATCGGCCATGTTCATGCTTGGGGCGATAATTCTATATCGGCCATTGTTTTTAACTTCTTATTTACATCATACCTTGGAACCGATTACTACCAATCGGCTTTAAAGAGATGGGAATGAACCCGTTCCTTGTGGCAGAAATCAAACTCCGAGAAGTCACGCCCTGTTAAGCAAGTAACATCGGGATGATTCCAATCCACTGATGCATCGGCCAAAGCAACGCAAGCTGAATTATCCGCGTGAATGACTTCTACCTCATCATCGACCCATTGTATTAAGAATTGATGCATGGTAGATGGCACACATTGGTTAGCATGAACCCAATCACGGCCTAATATAACATTATAGTTACCTTGCACCTCCGCGATGAAGAATGTGGTGGCCAAAGTTTTGCTTCCCACGGTGAGTTCCATGCACATCACACCTTTGGCCTCTGTCTTTTCTTTACCCTCAAATCCATTAAGTACCATATTGGTCTTCATCAATGCATCATCATCTAACCCAACTTTTTGAAGACCGAGTAGGCCATAAGATTTACCACATCACCACCATCAACGAGCATCCTGGCAACCGGCGATCCGTTAATATGACCTTTGAGGTACAATGGCTTCAAGTGTTTCACCGGTTCTTTTGGCTTCTCGAAGATAGCGTTCTTAGGACCAAAATCCAGCTGGGCCACCTCCTCTTCTTCATCTATAGCACGAAACTCGGCAGGTAAGTAATACACCATATTAATATCCATACCTTCCTGAGCCGGCGCAGATTCGTAATCCACCATCTCATCTTCATCTCCCAGTGTGTATATTGGGCTTAAAGTTTCCTCAGTTGAAGGGGATGTTTCAGGTGGTGTGGACGATGTAATAGGGGTCGCATCATCCTCTTTTGGTGGTGAAGGTGTTGCTGTAGCTAATGTAGAAGCATCTGTGTTTTCTTTTTGTTTAGGCCTCCACACTTGTTTTCTGAGTGCCATGGGCCGAATTTCATTGAACAATTCGTCCCTTTGCTTCTTATCTTGGCGCTCTACCTTCTCATGGTTCCTCATGCATTGTAATCTCCTTTTCATGGTTTTAGTCAAACCTGGAGGACACCACCTTGGTTGAATACATTTGGGATCCCTATGTTTGGCCCTGCTTGTGCTATCCTCATGATCATTAGCCATGGAACCCTATTGAATAATAAGAATATCACCATTAGAATTAGCCGGATTACCAACAATCGGCTTTGTGATCTCCTTTTGCTTGTCGCATTCTGAAATTTCCGCATTAAGTGACTTAACACGCCACACTTTTTTATTGACCTTGTTTGGAGAAATTTTTGTTGGCCGATTAGCAACACGGCTCGAACGGCCTTGTGTGTGATAATAAAGCCTCTCACGAGCAGGCCTTATAGGTGCTGCCCACCCCATACGAAAAGCATAAGGAGCCATTGGGCGTTGCCCCCATCCTCCATTGAAATCTCCCATGTAATATGGCGCATAGGGGGGTGGTGACATCCATGGTGTCGGTGCCCATGACCCATATGGCCTTGCATGGCGTCGAAACTCTTGCTCCGGAGGCGATCTTGAATGCTTTGAATGCGATGGCCGATCAGAACTAGAACCGGCCGCTTGACTTGCATATTTGGATACCAACATATCAAAAGTTGGCTTGATTCTCTTGTGCTTAGTTTCATTCTTTTTCCACTTGCCAACTTCTGAATTCTTGGGCTTGATCAATTTAACATGAGTATGCTCTTGTACTTGTGGTTGCCCCCCGAGTGTAGCATTTGTTATAGTGATCTTCAACACTTCCTTGCCATCGGGTTGCTTCTCAAGCACAATCTTTCTTCCCAAGACCTTGTTGCCCTCCTTGCTATTCCTGGGTTCACCAATAACAACATTATCTTTATTAGCGGATTCGGCTATGTTAGGCCGAATTAACATTTTCTTCCCTTCCAAGTCTATGGTATTTATCGGGAAGGGCTGTTTATCAACTTGCATCTCAGCAAAATTCCATCGTCCGTCATTAATGGCCGATTGTATCTGTCGCCGGAAAACATTGCAATCGTTAGTAGCATGAGAAAATGAATTATGGTACTTGCAATAAGCACGCCATTTTAGCTCTTCAAACGGCGGTATGGTGTGTGATATTCTAATCACCTTGTCTTGCAAGAGAGCATCAAATATTTTATCACACTTTGATATATCAAAAGTAAATCTCATCTCTTCATCACGATTCTTGCGAATCGGCTTAAGAGCATTGCACATATAGGGTTTGGCCTTTGAGGACCAAACAAATTCAGTAGTATAAACATCAACCTCATCGTCCGAATTATCATCATTGTGTTCAACCATATGCATTCTAGGACGATCAGTTGTAGACCTATGGACCTCTTTACTTCAACTTTCTTGGGCCAAAGCTTTTTGTAAGACTTGATTAATGCTCAAAAACTCATAACTTTCTAGCCTCTCTTTAATGTGAGTTTTCAAACCATTAAGAACAAGATCCGCCAAGTCTCTCTCAGTTATCACTAAGCTATAACATTGATTTTTTATATCTCTAAATCTCTTGACATAATCGGTGACTGATTCATCATGTTTTTGCCTAACCGATGTAAGATGTGATAACTTCAGCTCATTATCGCCGCTATAAAAGTGATCATGAAACTTTTGCTCTAATTTTGACCATAAGAGAATTGAGCCATGTGGCAAAGAAGCAAACCATGAAAATGCGGTGCCAGTTAAAGACAAGGGAAATAAACGCACTTTCAGTTCTTCTATGGAACTTGCTTCACCCAACTGCGCTAGATACTGACTAACATGCTCCCATGTTGTTTTTGTGCCCTCTCCACTGAATTTGACAAAATCAGGAACTTTATAACCTTGAGGGTACAAAACTGCATCAAAGTGTTCAGGATAAGGCTTTTGGTACACACGACTCTTTACTTTCGGCTCGTTTCCGAATGTTTCTAGAAACATCTTATGCAAATCCTCCCTTAATTTAGCTAAAATTGGATCCGAGGTAAATGAAGATGTATGTGGCAATGACATAGGAGCAACCTGAGTACTAGGTAGTGGTGCAACTAGTGGGATGGGCGCAGAACCATAATTCGGCGGAAGACCAAACATGCTTGCGCCCATGGGTGGTGTGACAAAGTGATTCGGCGTTGACGCCGAATTGGGCACACTCATAATAGGATTAGGATATGCAGGTGCAGCCACAAGCTGGTTGGTTTGACTAGGGTAAAAATTCAATGGCATACTATATTTTTTATATATAGGAGGTGCCGATGAAATAGGTAAAGTTGGACTAGGGTTTTCAGATACACCAACAGTACCACTAGATGACGGAGGCATATTTTTCTTAGCATTAGTATTTGCCACAAAAGAATTGTACGTCATCACATTACCCTTACTAACAAGACTCTCAATCACAGCCACTTGCTCTGGAGAAAAACTTTACTCACAGTGATTTCATCTTGTTCGTCAATGAGAGGAGGGAAATTGACGTTTCCAACCGGAGTGATGTTGCCTTGACGGTCCTTCTTGAAACTTGCAAGAAACGCTTCCAAATCCTCCTCCCCGCGCTTCTTTTTAAGCGCCTCAAAAGCCTCTTCACGCTGCTTCTTGCGCGCTTCGTAGGCTTGGCGATGTTCATCCGATAGTTCATCAAGACCGGGCTTAATGATGTTATCGGCACTAATTTCTGAGGGCTTGGGGAGATTGGACATGGTTGATGATGATTCTTGATCTTTCGGCCCCAGCGAAGTCGCCAAAAAGTGTGTTCGCACACGAACACGTCACCGTGTACCCTCGACGCCGGGGGTGATGCACCACATCTCACGTCGAAGGAGACCTGACCAGAAGCGCGGTACGCAAGACAATCCGGCGGGCGTTTTTCAGGACCCGAAAACCCCACACGCCCGGGAGGGACCCCGTCAGGGCGCGCGGCGGCTATGGGCTGCCCTAGGTCGACCTGATTGCCCCTAGGGCCTCGATGTTCGCCGCCCTACAAGGAAGAAGAACGAACGAAGAACGAGGAAGAAGAAGAACAAGGGAGAAGATAAAAGTAAAGGTAAAAGTAGTATATTGATTTGTTCGATTGTGTGTTGTTCAATCGGCCGTCACCCCCAACATATATAAGAGGCGGCTGGACTTCCCGTACAAGTAAAGGATTCATCTAGGCTTTCCTTACAAGAATATTACATTAATTCATGTCCTAAAAAAATCCTAGTTCTAGTCCAACTCGGATTTAGCTCGGATCTGTCCCATATTTCTGTCCTGCTTCTTGCGTGGGCTGTAGAAATCGCATACTAACTCGGATGGAGTCGGGTTCAACATCAAACTTTTCCGCCTCGATGATCTTCATAATACAAAGCGGATCACTTCTCCTTTTAAGACCATCTTTATGACTTTTAAGGCCCATCTTTAACTGTGGGTCAGATTCAATTATGCAGTTTTCTGAACTGTCCGAGTCTTGTAACAACTTTGTAGGCCGTATACTATCTTCGATGATGATGACTCCAAAAGCGAAGTTGACCGTTTAGACGATACGCACAACTTCCGTGTAGAAGACTTTTCCATCCGAGGTCATCTGAATAACCTTTCAAGCCCATCTCCAACTTCTGGTCGGATTTGACTTTGACAGCTTCCACTTTCCCGGCAAGCTTTCCACCCCGGCAAAGTTTCTACCCTGGCAAGCTTTCCACACCGGCAAGGTTTCCACCCCGGCATGGTTTCCACCCAGGCAAGCTATCCACCCCGGCAAGGTTTCCACCCCGGCAAGGTTTTTACTCGGATTTCTCGACTGAAAATATAGCCTGATCTTGATTTGCCTCCCCAGGTCGCATACGACCTTGGATTGAGACGATTTATATATGAAAATCGATCGGCTCGACGAGACGAAGCTTTCTCGTGTTGAAGGTTTTCGATTCAAGGCCATCTTGATGGCCAAATGACTCACGCGACCCATCAGACAGGGTGTTTGGTACCTCGCGCCATATTTCCGTTTAGGTTCAGTCTGCAGTGTATTGTCTCTAACTTTTGCATACGAACTCGGATTGAGATGATTTATATATGAAAATCGATCGCCTCGACGAGACGAAGACAATCCATGCAGAGTGTTCCTTCATCCGAGGTCGTCTTGAAGGTGTAACTGGCCAAAAAGCACTCGGACCACTAAATTCTACCACTCGGAGCACAGTTTCAACCCCTCAGATGGGGTTGGACGAAGATAACCTGAACATCAAACTTGTTCCACTCGGCGACGTGAAACTTTTCACGCTAAAAACCCTTTCACTCGATACCATCTCATTTTCTTTTTATGCCGTGCCAAAATCTGATGTCAACACCTCCCAAACTTTTCCCAGTGATCATCCTTCATCTATAAATCCTGGAAATGCAAAAATATTGCCAAGTCATTTGCAATATTTTTCATTTATAATTAATTCCTTTTTCTGCTGTTTAAAGGAATTAAATCCAGGAAAATATCTATCTATCTCCAAAGTTCATGAAAACTTGTGGAGATATTCTTTGTGATCATATTGAGCTCTCATAAAAATATTGGCCATAATTAAATAGGTGAAATTGCATTTTCCTATTTAATGCCAATATTGCATTTTGGGCAGTTTCTAAAGGAACTACCATTTTGGTAGCCAGGAAAAATCCCAAATAAATTGTGGAGCTTCTCCTATTCATATATTCACCATTTCCATCAAGAACCCAAGTTCCACCCATTAAAGTTTGAGCACAACACCAGTTTGCAAATTCTGTCCAGTTGGGCAAATTGCAAAGGAAGAGCTTGAACCCTTGATCCATTTGAGCTGAAATTTTTCATGATGGTTAAAATTGACAAATCACTCATGAAAACCAAAAACTAGATCAATCCATCTATCCATTTGTCCTCAGCATTTTTCTCAAGTTTCTGTCTATTTGGATGTGTTGTGAAGGAAGTACCATATAGGCATTTCCAAATGAGCTGAAACTTTTCCAGTACCTTAATATGTTCAAATCATCACCCTCCACCAAAATTCAGCTCATTTCATCAAGTCATTTGAGCAAAGTTCAAAATCCCTTTTCTGGACCAGATTTGGCATTACAAAGGAAGTGGGTGCAAATCTTGTCCAAATGACTTCCAATTTAACCAGCACATAGTCCTTCCTACTCTATTTCATATTGACAAAGTCTCAGATCCCCACCCTCATCCATTTCTCAAGAAAAATCCACCCAATTTTGTTGTTAAAGTCTGTTTCTGCAAGGTTCACTCATCCTAGAGCTATCTAGGTGGTTCCAGACACTTGTCCCATCTATTTGAGCAGTGATGCATCTAATTGACAAGGTGTGACGAGAAGAGGCGTGCTAGAACGTGCTATGCACGTGGTGACCACATGGTGGCCATGCAGAAACGGTGCTCTGCACCTCTGTCAGCTCCGGGTAGTCACCTCCGGCCAGTCCCCGCTTGTCCGAGCTTGTCTAGCGGTTCCCCTGCATCCACGCCGACCCTCTCCAGCACCTTCCCCCTCCCCTATCATTCTCCTCGCGCCATGGCGTTCGCCGCCGCTGTTCTGCCCGTGACCCACCGCCGTATACGGACGAGCCGAGCTCCCTCGAAGCACCAGCTGGCCTCCCCTGCTCCTCCCCGAAGCCTCTCGTCACCGCTACCGTCCAGCCACGTCTAACCCTAGCTCCAGTGTGGCGATAAGGGCGCCACGGCGGCCGAGCTCATCCGCTCGCCGTCGGCCGCCTATATATAGCGTGGTCCGAGCCCTCCCCGAGCACCCACGGCATCTCTAGCCCCTCCTCTACCTCCTAGCACCCCGCCCTACCTCTCATTTGAGCTCAGAGAGCTCCCGTGCCCGCACATCGCCGGCAAGCTCCGCCACTGTCTCCGCTTAGCCTTGGCCAATTCTGACCACCCCCGCTTCCATTACTCTACCCCGCCACCCTAGCCTACCCTCACCACCTCACCGGAGCCCTCCCGTGCCTCGGTTGGCCTCTGGAGGAGCCAGGTTCTTGGTCCCAATCTCGCCATCACCGACGTCCGCCGCGCCCGAAACTCTGGCCGTTTCAGTGCTCCCCAGCGGCCATGCCACACAGGGATGGAGGCGGCGCTCCGTTCTGAGGACGCCGGTGGTCGGAGCTCCTCCGGGGACGGCTTGTGGCTTCGGCAATCGCCACCGGCGCTGCTCCTCCCCTCGGTCGGGTGCGCGCGCGGGAGGAGAACGATGGGCCTGCAGGTGGGGCCCGGACGGCAGTGGCTCCACCTCTTTTTTTTAGCCGCGGCAGCTAGTGGGCTCAGCCCATATGCACAGTAGCGGCAGCAGACGAAGCCAGCCCAGGACAGCCCGGTGCAGCAGTGTCCTTTATTCTTTTCCAAAAAAAAAAGCTGCCAAGGACCCATTGGTGAATAAAATGTTTAAAGATAGGTCCCTGACAGAAGAACCTTTATATCTTTTCACTCGCAACTCCGAATCAGGTGAATCCAACGCCCACGCCTTCATCTCATCGAGCCCGTTCTGATGGAGTCATTTTCACAATGTTTCCACACAGTGAAAATGACCATTTTGCCCTTGCCTTCTATCAGCCCCCTTCGAGAGAGAACTTTTCCGGTGATTCTTCCGCGGCTTCACCGCACTTCCTCCCGGAGTAATTCTTCGACCCCAGGCAAGCCGACCATCTGATATATGCCCTAAAGCATTGCTCTATGTTATTCTTGTGTGTTTAACCTAATAATGATGCCCGTGCTAGAACTACTTAAATTCCTGTTAGTTTGTATTCATCATTTACATTACTTGATCATGATTATCATTCCTGCGTTAATGACTTATTATGATGCTATACGGAGATAGTTTGCTGTGTTTATGCAGTTGTTACCTCATACATGTTAACACCAGGTCAAGTTATTCATGATGGATATACATGCCGGTTAAGTACTTGCTAAAACTGAACATAGTTGGTTGATCTTGAGTCACCTGTTCGGGCTTATTCGTGCAACCACATTTGCCGGTATGGGACAGCCTTGACTTGGTCTGGCTCCGTGCTCTTTCACCGGTACCTCCATGCAGGGAGGGTTATGCGTGCTACCCTGATCAGGTAGACGGCGATAACCCTGTGAGCCCAGTTGGTTGTTTGCGCGCGGTCCCCGTTTGCGACAGTTTAGTTTGGCCACGACGGTGGCAGGTGTCATGAGGTGACACAGGGGCCACCCAGGGCTTGACTCCGGGGGAGGATGATTGCCGGTGGTACGATGGGAGAGTCACGGGTCAGGCGGGCTTCGTTGGAGCAACGCTGGTCCACCCGAATGGGATCACGAGGTCAGGTGCTCCATGGTGTGGGTAAAGTGTACAACCTCTGCAGAGTGTAAAATCTATTCGAATAGCCGCGTCCACAGTATTGGACAGCCCGTCCAGACCTCACTAGGTGGTCAACCGTAATGATGATAATAATGGTGGAAGAACCTGTCCTGCATAGACATCAGATGTTGTCAGGAATATGGTATGTTAGCCATGGGATGGCTATGGAAGAGATGGTCGGATGACCACATGATTTGGATTGGACTTGAATCAGTGCCAGATTGGATCATGAGAATGTTCGGAGTATGGATTATATACTTAATATGCTTTACTTTACTGTACTTTACTTCAGTAGTTATCTTGCTAGATAACCCTGTTATGTCATGATGATCAATGCTGCTAGATGTCTAATCATGCCGGATAATCTTGCTATGCCATAATAATTAATGTTGCTCTAATAACAAATACATGCTTGAATGCCATGTGATGCTTTGCTTGGTGTACATGTTAGTTTGGTTTGCTTGCGAGTACATTCAAAAGTACTCAGCGGCCTTCAATGTGGCCAGGTTCACGTAAGGATCCGTCGTCGAGGAGCCGGAGCGTTCGTGGGCTAGGAGAGTAACCCAGTCAGATCCCTGTGGATTGGATCCGCACCAAGACCATGCTGCCTTAGATAGAGTATTTCCGCTGTCACCCCTTTGTAACTATCATGTAAGACTTATATACCCCTTAATAGAAATGCCTGTGTTCATGATACTTGTTGTAAAAGCGCATCCCAGAGTGATTTCCTGGGCTGGTATGCGTGGCGACCATCTGGCTACAGTGGTAATCAGGCGGGGCGCCACAGCTAGCCTTCGCCTGTACTAAGTGGGAATTCTGCTTGTGCGTCAAAAACATGAAACCCAAGTTATTCCAGATGAGTCCACCATACCTACCTATATGTGGTATTACCCTGCCGTCCTAAGTAAATTTGCATGTGCCACCTCTAAAAACTTCACATAAATATCCTTTTTTGTGTGCTTGGATTGTTCATTGAGCGACAGGAGGTAGTCTCTATCTTCCATGCTAAGCGGGTTATTCTCATGATGAGTGTTTATTCACTCGTCCTTGCACGAGAGGGGCGGTAATAGGGATTCCCAGTCCCGAACTCAAATTGCAAATAATTAAACAAAACTCCCCCAGGACTGTTGTTGGTATGGATGGCAACCATTCTTTCGGACAAGCCATGGAGTGTGATTGTTGGTGGAGGGGGAGTAAACCTTTACTTTTATCGCTTGGGAACCGCCACTAATGTGTTTAGCATGGAAGATACCGATAACTAATGGTCGCGAAGTTAACAAGAAGGGTGCATTTCTCAAAATTTCATTTACCTCTGTTTTAAAACTTGAGCTCTGGCACCTCTGCAAATCACTGCTTCCCTCTGTGAAGGGACTATCTATTTACTTTTATGTTGTGTCATCACCTTCTCAATAAGCGCAGAACCTGAGAGCACTGTTGTCATGCTCATGCATTGTGCATAGCTAATGTTGGGTGCATCATGACTGGATCTTTTCTACCATGAATTACAATGTTTATTCGCTGCTCAGACTTTGGAGGTGCTCTGCATTTATGTTTTGCGGTCTCAAAAAGGGCTAGTGAGATACCACTATTGTTATATTATATCATGGTTGTTTTGACAAAGTGTTGTTGTTTGAGATATCTTATTATTACTCACTAGTTGATTATGCCATTGATATGAGTTAATATAATTTTTAAGATTTATTGTCGACATGGTTAGTTATAATCTTTTCTAAAAACCTAGGTGCTACTTAAGCTTATTTATGTAAACAAGAGCAAAAGAGTTCGTAAAAGTTTTTCCTTTTCACTTTCAGTTTATCAACTGAATTGCTTGAGGACAAGCAAAGGTTTAAGCTTGGGGGAGTTGATACGTCTCCATCGTATCTACTTTACCTAACGCTTTTCCTCTTGTTTTGGACTCTAATTTGCATGATTTAAATGAAACTAACCCGGACTGACGCTGTTTTCAGCAGAACTACTATGGTGTTGTTTTTGTGCAGAAATAAAAGTTCTCTGATTGGAATGAAACTTTGCGAGGATTTTTTATATGAATAAAGAAAAATACTGGAGCCAAGAACCACCGGAGTGGGGCACCTGGGTGGGCACAACCCACCAGGGCGCCCCCCCCCCCCTCCTAGCGCGCAGGTGGTTATCCCCACCTGGTGGCCCCGCAGACCCTGAAACCGATGCTATAAAATCACATTTTTCCAGAAAAAAATCATGGAGGAAGAATTATCGTGTTTCACGAGACGGAGCCGCCGCCACCTCCTGTTCTTCATCGGGAGGCCAGATCTGGAGCCCGTTTGGGGCTCCGGAGAGGGGGATCTTTGGTATTCGTCATCACCAACCCTCCTCCATCACCAATTCCATGATGCTCCGCACCGGGAGTGAGTAATTTCTTCGTAGGCTCGCTGGTCGGTGAGGAGTTGGATGAGATTCATCATGTAATCGAGTTAGTTTTGTTAGGGCTTGATCCCTAGTATCCATTATGTTCTGAGATTGATGTTGCTATGACTTTGCTATGCTTAATGCTTGACACTTTAGCCCCGGGTGCCATGAATTCAGATCTGAACCGTTTATGTTATCACCATTATATCTATGTTCTAGATCTGATCTTGCAAGTTATAGTCACCTACTACGTGTTATGATCCGGCAACCCCGGATCGACAATAGTCGGAACACTTCCCGGTGATGACCGTAGTTTGAGGAGTTCATGTATTCACCGTGTGTTAATGCTTTGTTCCGGTTCTCTATTAAAAGGAGGCCTTAATATCCCTTAGTTTCCAATAGGACCCCGCTGCCACGGGAGGATAGGACAAAAGATGTCATGCAAGTTCTTTCCATAAGCACGTATGACTATTTACGGAATACATGCCTACATTATATTTATGAACTGGAGTTAGTGACGTATCGCCCTAGGTTATAACTGTCACATGATGAATATCATCCAACAAATAACCGATCCAATGCCTACGATTTTCCTACATATTGATCTTGCTGAGTTACTACTACTGCTGTTACTATTGCACTTGCTACAAAATCATTGCTATCACTATTACCGTTACTATTGCTGTTGCTACTACTATCAAACTATCATACTACTTTGCTACTGATCACTTTGCCACAGATAATTAATCTCTAGGTGTGGTTGAATTGACAACTCAGCTGCTAATACTTGCAAATATTCTTTGGCTCCCCTTGTGTCGAATCAATAAATTTGGGTTGAAGACTCTACCCTCGAAAACTGTTGCGATCCCCTATACTTGTGGGTTATCACATGCTGCTACTGAAGAATTTCAAAGTTGATTTGGACCAGCTCTCCTTGACGAGAAAGTTCGATTTTGACATCATCCGCTATCGCAAGATTTGATAGAGTGTTGAACCTTGACCATCCTTTAGCATGAATCATCATGTGACCATCCTTTGTACGTACGATATATTGAGCAGGTTCATTCACACCAAGGCTGCGCGTGGTAAGAGAAACTTGGCCACGGTCGCCCGGATTATTGAGCGACTCCCTCGTTGCTCTACGAGTTCTCTGTTTACAAACAAGAAGACATACACAAACAGTTAGATCAACACAGTGAATCATGTGAAACAACATCGAAAGAAAAAAGAACGAAGCACTTGTGCTGCCAATGCTTACCAAGAAGGTGGAGATGTCGGTTTTTGTAAGGACTTTGGTATATGCAGTGCGAACTGCAACCCAGTCTGTTGATGGTGCAAGTGCTGGTTCCGTTGCCACTGCACGGGCCGGAGCAGATGCAAGTGCAACTTCAAGTGTTGGTGCAGGTGCCGGAGCCGTTGCTGGTGCCCGTGCCGGTGCGACTGGTAGTGCCGCTGCTGCTGCCGGAGATATTGCTCCTTGTGGAGCTGGTGCCGGTGTCGGTGCCCGATCCTCCGGTAGATAGCCTGATCCGCTGACGCGGTCGGTGCCCAATCCTCTGGTGGATAACACTGAGCTGATGCCGTTGTCAGTGCTAGAGCCAGTGCCGTCGGAGAAGGTGCCGGTGCTCGATCTGATGCTGAAGGTGGTACCGATGTGCAAGATAGTAGCGATCGTCTTTGGTCTGCTATGATTTCATACTTCAGCTTTCTAACTTCACTAGGCTCCGTGACCTTGATCCAGTCTTTTTCTTAACTTCTTTTAAATGCGAGAAGGACTAATTGTGGCATGTTTGTTAGACCAAACTGCAGTTCATCATAGGGATTCAGATTGTACTCAGACAACAGACTGATCCAATTGTGTCCAGTAATATAAGTGATGGACAGTGCCTTCGTTACTGACACGACATAAGAAGTGAAACCTGCAAAAATAACCATCATAGAGCAACCCAAACAGTTTATTATGTAACGAATGTCACATGGCAAAACATGCATCGTAAAATTGCAGCAAAAGTAAGAAAACCTGATAGTAAATCAATAAGATTTAGACAGTAAATCAATAAGATTTACTTGATGTGACACGAGTGAATCCTTACCAGGAAATCACTATGTTCAAGTTCTAAATTGAAGGTTGATCGTCCAATTACGGGTGGCATGCAGGGCCCCCACTTACTCCCACAAGCAGGGCAGTCCAAAGGTCATGACAAATCATATGGACCGAACATCCATGGGATTGGAAATCCTGGTGGGTGCGATAAACCCTGCAATGCATACAGATATTGGAGTGTAACCATAATTGATCAACCATCCTCACAAAAAAGATAATCTGGATACTTCAAAATATACAGACTGAATTGAGTGGACAGACATTAACATAGATTGTTCTCAGGACTCACCACACAACAAAAGCGGCAGTACTAAACAATACAGGGTTCACACACACAAATCAAGTACTGAACAATAGTACTTACTACAGACAAGCAAATTTGCACTAATTAAACTCTGCAGACTATTTCTTGCCACCGACCTACGGGATGTACCCCACATAACTGACTAGGCCATGGACTTCGTGAGAGATGTCTACCGGCACCATCGACATCTCGTCAACCTTGGAGAACCTAACAGAGTGGTCTTTCCACTCATAAACGTGATGATGAAGACAATCCACATCAGATTTGTCAGGAAGCTTTACAAGAACCACACCCTTCCTAATCGAAGGCACAGCTAGGAAATTGTTGTAATGAAGTACAGCCTCGAGAAAACGCCTGACAACAATGCTACCGGAAAACACATGTTCACGACACATGGCGACAAGGACACAACAGCTAGATAGTTTAGTAGTAGAACTCATCCTCAGGTCTTCCAGTTCACATGACATGACTTTGAGAACTTCATCTCCACCGCGGACCTGGTTCTAATTAAAACAGAAACCAAATATTTTATTACTACCTCCGTTCAGAAATATAAGATGATTTTCGATATTTTACTCCATATAAGACTACATATACACACAGAAATGAGTGATCAAAGACACTAGAACATGTCTTCAAAGGCATGAGAGCAGATGGATTACTTGCAATATCCATAACACAAGTTACTGAGACTACTATACTATCTTCAAAGGCATGAGAGCTAAAATCTTGCATTTCCTACAGCTAGCATTGATGTTCATAAAGTAGTTGAAAGTGATCTATAAGAAATTAGTGTTATGTGCAATAATCATATGTATGTCAACCTCTCGCATGTTTTGGTCAAAAGAGCAATTTAGAACCGTCATTTGCCACACAAAAATCACTTGCAAGATCACCAAGAAAGTTGTACTACTAGTACTAGTACTGCGTGTTAGATGAAAAAACACGATCAAGATCGCCAAAAAGATCGTCAAGAAGAGATATTACCTGGACTTGCTTAACGAGGAATCCCAGAGAGGGGGGCTTGGACAGGGCGATGGCATTGAGCTTGTCTGCGGTAGTCTCGGCGCGGTGCTTCTGCTTCTTCGTACCCTGAGCCTCGACGGTTTTGGCCAGAGCCATAGACATCACTTCGGCCGGTGCTCCAGGGTCCATTAAGAAACTGTCAAATAGAAATAAAAGAAAAGAAACCATAATCACAAACCCAAAAGAAGAACAGAGAGGGAGTTATAGGATCAGTCTCGGGGTTGCAAGACCGGGCCTTGGCCAGAAGCAACACCATTGATGCGCTCACCTTTCCTTCTTTGGGAGAGAAGAACAATGGCAGAAGCGCGGCGGGGTTTTCTTGAAGAAATGAGGAACAAGATGAGGGAGAAGCGAGTTGGGGTTTTCTTCAAGAGAGGAAGATGAGGGAGAAGAGTGAAATGATGGTTGCTTCGTCCGTCCAACTTACTGCTGGAAAGGTGGGGGTTTTGTGATTTGACGGCTCATTGGGCATTACTGCGGCGCTTCGACCGGTGGTCTACCGTGTAGTTGTGCACTCTAGTACGGAGTAATTTAGTGCATGGCAAGTGGACCCCGATGCTGGCTATCGCACACGTCAGCGAAAGTGAGTAGCAAGGTTCCCGACGACCGTCAAGGAGGATCTGCACGGTAGAGCGTGTCCACTGTTTCTGAAGAAAATAATAATTACAGCAAGCGTTTCCACTCTTACGATGGAGGAGGGCGAAACACGGCAGCCACTTGAACTTACACAGTACTCCTACTACTAGCCATGTGCAGTGGTTCATACGTCATTACTATATAATCTTGTTGCTAGTGTAGTAAGATATGACGATAACAAATGATGTTGTGCGCATGTCAACTATATGAACAGTAATGTAACATACCCCTTTTTTGACTGTCCGGTCGACAATGAACGGTGAGATTAATGTCAACAGAACTAGGTCTACAGTGCACGGAGAGTACGGTGCTACAGTACTCCACGGAACATGAACCATATGAAGCACGAATCAGTGTTAGGCAGGGTGTATGAAGGGTGCATGGGAGCAAAAGTTCCCTTCTCGACCCACTTTTGGGAGTTTGGCAGAGTGCATGAAGGGTGCATGAGTCCACAGTAGTAGGTTAACACAAATACACTAGGAGCATGCATGAAGAGGGGTGCTGAGATGAGCATGCACGAAGAGGGAACAACTATATTGAGATGAGAATGCAACCAAACACACCCACACGCTTTGTGCTACAGTGACTAATCTGCACCGTCTGAGTTTGATCCAACGGTCATGTTACGCCGAGACATGGACATGCCCATGCAGAGGACGCCTAAACACCACCAAAGTCCCTCTGCTTCTCGAGGCGCATGACGTTGGTGATGCAGGTTGCCACCACCCGTAGAGCCAACTACAGGTCGACGAGAGCCAGCTCGTCAAAGACGGCGTCCAATGGGACGAATGGATTCCGGTGACAAAGCCCTGAGAGGATTCGCCCGGCAACGGCGATGGCCGCCCGCAACCCCTCCTTGTCCAGCTCCACCCCCACCATCGCGCGGAGACAACTCAACTCCTCGGAGATATAGGTGAAGAAGGAGACCAGGTCAGGAAGCCGCAGCTCGTTAAAGTCGACGGGGTGGTCGAACGGGTTTAGCCCGACGGCCGGCAAGGTAGCGCTGGCATGATGGTAGGCATCGCGCAGCCGCAACATGTGCGTGGCAACATGGTCCACCAAGTGGTTGAGGCGATCCTGGACCTCGTCATGATCGGCCCGCTCGCGCTCCAGCCGGCTCGCCTGACCACCTATCGTATCTCCCGCTTTCTGCAGCAACGCCGCCGACGCCTCGAGCATCTTTGTGGTGGACGCCTGCCGCTTTTGAAGCCCCATGAACTCCCGCACATAAAGGAGGAGCATGGCACTCCTCTCCTCCTTGAGCTCACAGAGCTCCATGTCCTTGGCCCTGAGCCCCGCATTCTTGGCCTGGAGCTCCTGTGTCAGGCGCCTCACCTCAGAGTCCGTCATCTGGTGCGCCGCCATGGAACCAGGTAGAAACAATGGGGAGAGGAAGCAAAGGGGGCGAAACGGCTGAAAGGCAATGCAATCTACGGGAAGGCGGAAGGAGCCAGCCGAGGAGCGGGGTGAATCTTTTGGTTTTCACCATGGGAAAACACCAGTCGATGACTTTTCACTTCACGGAGCAGTGGGTTTTACAGGCGGAGTCATCATGACTAATTGCTGCCGCGCCTGCTCCCGTCAATCAAAAAAATAAAAATCCTGCCGCGCCTGCCGCACCCAAAGACCAGTGCAACGCAGCGGTGGATATTTAAATTTACCTACCGACAAGGAGAGAAAAAAGGGGTGAAAAACAAATGTGGCGGCGGCCTAGCTACTCGGTCGCACTAGCCCAACTAGCTAGCCACCGTGCTTCACTGATGTACTCAGCGAGAAAGGTGGGCCTTTGTGATTTGACGACTCATTTACTTGCTTCGGTGCTACGACCAAGGAGGACCCAGAAAACGCGCGGTAGGGCGTCCCACATCTCGGCAAGGAAGAAAATATGCGTACACCACCCGGGAGGACCCAGAAACTGCGCGGTAGGGTGTGCCACGTCTCGGCACGGAGGGAAAATGTGCGTGTAAAAATAAATTGTATCAAACTACCTATGGTTCGACCTCGGGACCCAGCCAGTCGTTCGAAAACACCCCACTAGCCACACAGCTTCATCATGCTAACGTGGCACTCTCGACCAGCCACAACGTCTCTCGTTCTTGGCGATTCATCTATTTTCCTAGCATTTTTTTTAGTTATAATAACACCACGGCAAGCTCGCGCCGCTTTTCGTGTGTGCCCGTGCGTCTAAAGGTTGTACTACTAGATGAAGAGGAGAGAGAAAGAGAGATGGCAGACATGGGACCCACCAGTAAGTCAGTCAACGTTAATGCACCTGTTGACGAGCCAGTCCCTCTACTCTACTCAATGTAATATTGTATAAAATCAAGTTATGCGACAAAGCCAACAACCGTTGCGGTTTCAGGCTATCGACGTACGCTTTGTACTCCAGGTTGCCGGTTCAAATCTCGTCCTTCAGATTTGTTAGTTTTAGGTCTAAATTTGATCAATGACAAGTGGGCATCCCATGTGTTGTTCCGATATTTCAGTGTAGGATGGTTTTTTTGCACAAACACTTTGCGCGGTTAGACAAGTTACGGCAACAGTTACATGTATTTTGCAAGTTTAGGAACAAAAATGACAGCGGCATAGAATATCACATGCTCCCCGCAGCTTAGATGCTATGGTGATACGAGATTTTACGTCGTTGGATCTGAGATCCAAAGGCTTGGGAGTAGTCTTTGTAATTATGCGCAATTTCCAAACTCTTCAAGGGTTTTTTTGCGAAAAAAACATTCAGGCCTTGTGTGAGCCGCTGGATCTTGGATCCAACGGCTCCCAGTAGCTCATATTAGGTGCTCCCTGTAGCTTAATTAGCCGCTACGGTGATATGAGCATCTAGGTCGTTGGATCTGAGATCCAATGCCATGTGCGTAGTATTTGTACTTTCTGCGCAATCCCCAAACTCTTTGAGGCCTATATTGCAAAAAACATTCAAATCTCCTACTGCGATCCATTAGATCTCTTGGGAACTCGTATCACCATAGAATCTACGGTGTGGGAGCACCTCATATTCCCCCGTGCGAGAAAACATCAGGTGCTCTCGTAGCTTGGATGCTACGGTGATACGAGCTTCGAGGTCGTTCGATCTGAGATCCAATGGCATCTGAGTAGCCTTTGTGCTTGTGGGCTGCGCCCAAACTCTTTGGGGGCTTTTCTACAAAAACATTTGAACAACCAAGGAGTCGTTGGATCTCAGATCCAACGGCTCTGAGGAGCTTGTATCACCACAACATCTAAGGTGTGGTAGCACGTGATATTCTTAAACACAAGAGAATATGAGGTCTTCCCTCATCTTAGATGCTACGATGATACAAGCTTCGAGGCCATTGGATATTAATTGTGTGCAATTCCCAAACTCATTAAGGTTTCTTGTAAAAATATTAAGACATCTATGAGCCGCTATATCTCAGATCTACACGCTCCAAGGAACTCGTATCACCATATAGCATCTAAGGTGTGGGGGCACATGATATTCTCTCGGGGGGGTGCACAACCCATCGGTGTTGGGAGGGTGGGGACAAATATAATGTTCAAAAAATATAATCCAAACAATCCTAAGCAGAGCTTCACAATTTTATTTAAGGTCGAGGGGTTACCCCCCTACAATCTACATAGCTCCGCCTATGCAAGAGGTGTAGTGGGAGCGTCTAGGTGTGAGAGAGATGACGCGAGAAAGCGAGGTCAATCAAGTCATTTATAGACGGAGAGATCGAGTGAGTGTGGCATAGCGTACACTCGAATGTTAAAGACGATACACCAAGATATCGTGCGGCGAAGCTGCAGTGAGGGCTGGAGGGAGATAGTTACCGAGAGTGGCCTGGATAGACTTTGTGTGTGCGCGCACGGTGAAGGTGTTTTACAAAGGCAACGTACGTGTCTTGAGAGAGAGAGAGGGAGGGTTTGTCATGGAGGGCACGATGAGGTTGTGTGTGAGAAATACATTTGTTGAGAGTGTGTCGGCGGGTGTTACATAAATGGAGATCGAAACGTGAAGAGAAATAATGAGCGGGCATGTGTCGGATACCAATAGCTCTATTAACAAAGAAATGAAGATCGATCGATACATGAAGTATGTGTGGTGGTTGGGGGGGTGTCGATGGAGAGACCTAAACACAATATTTGCATGTACATAGTAGTAGACTTAATATTCATGCTTCAATTTATTGTGCATTTTAAATATTGAATTGAGGACCATGCATGGCTTACATTTTAGTTTTGAACTCGTGTCATACATGCATGGTCATACATCCACGTTGAGATCACTATATCACAAACTCACTCTAATTCAAGAACTCGTCATAAATCAATTACCGTGCCTTTTGGAATGACCAGTTATTTGCAAGGAAAATACGGGCATTGTAATACATATAGATTCATTCGGCAATTTAAAAAAAAGATTCCTTTTGCATTCTCGAATGGTAGCACCCGACGGCGTACCAGCCAGACCCGGGCTTGTGTCCTGGTGGTGGCGTGCGTGGTACGCACATTAGCCAACCCCAACCAAAAGAACCGCGATATTAAACTTCACGCCTCCACTCGAGCCTCCGCGTTTCTAGTCGAAATATCTGGCGGCCAGAATTCCAGCCCTAGGAAATTCCCCTCATGTCCCCGGTCCATAATGACAACCGATGAACAATGGAGGGATGCTTTAGTAACTAGCCCACGTTACCTACCGTGCCGAGCACGGTTCAATTCCCTTGGTCGTCGCTACCCAAGGTCACCCGTCAACTCCATTGCCAACTAGAGTTTGTTGATTTTGTTCGTGCGTTGTTCGTGCCAACTAGAGTTACTATATCAGGCAATGCACTGGTATGGAGGGATTATCTTTTTACTCTGCATATATAACTTGTGTGAAGTCTAACTAAGCAAAATGTTTGACCAAATCCTTTCTTAAGAAATATTAACATCTACAATAGTAAAGATGTATGGCTTGAAAATTTATTTCATGATGCAGGTTATGATATTGTTTCGAATCCTAGATTTTAAATTCCAGAAAATCCAAAACTGACCTGAAATTCATGAAACTGACCATGGTCACGTGATATGGCACAAATAGGCTGTCGTGTTTTTTTTGTTCCAGAGACAAGCTGCTTATGAAAAATTGCACAAATGAAGAGCCAAGGTATTTTGGAACAAAGACATGTCACGTTAACGCGAACGGTTTCACTATTCAAACCATGGGCGTTAGACCTACGTGCCGCCACGAGTCCCGCTTCTCATCGGCAGGTGCCGTCCGAGCAAGCGTGTGAGTCGACGGAAGGCGTGCGAGCAGACCACTGTGTCGGCTGACCGGGAGGCATGCGAGCAGGCCGCTGCGTAGGCTCACCGGGAGGCGAGCCCTTTGACTAGGCTCCGCCGCCCACCTTCCTCCCAACTGCCCCCACTTTTAATGGTGCCGGCGCCGCAGTTTAAATCACCCCCGCACTCCCCGGTCTCGCTACAATCTTCTCTCTTCCTCTCGGATTCTCCTGTCGTCTACCTCCAACCAGCCTAACCTCACCGTACGCCATGCCACATCACGATGGTCTGCCCGTAGTCTTCCAGTTTCCTGAGGAAGACACCCAGCCGGAGTCTCAAGAAAATAAGTCACTTTGGGACGAGCTTGAACTGGCCTTGCGGGAAGACGCCACGCCTATCACCGCTCCCGTCGCCCCGACTGCGCCAGCGCCCATCCCCGTGGCATTGATGGACTCGGAGCCGCACATTATCGCCGAGCTTGAAGCCACGGGGTTCCACGAGGTCCCCGCTGACTTTCACGCGCCAATGCACCTGCCAGCGCATGCGCCTGCACGTGCACTGACGCGCGCGCCAGTGCCAGTGCCCGTGCACATGAATGTCTCTGCCGCGCCATTGCCAGAGCCTGTCCCCGCGCCGGTGCCAGTGCCCCCCTCAGCGGCATGGATCATCGCCGTCGATCGCTTCCTTGCAACAACGCCAGTCGCCTCCTCCCGCCAGTTGACTGGCTCTTGGAGAACAAAGTCCAGAACATTCTGGCCTTCCTTGAAGCTAGGGCCAACGTCTAGGAGTACGCCAACAACGGCAAAAGACGCCGTCGTCGCCGCCGGTCAGTGGCCCGACGACACACAGAGCACGGCAGAGGAGCCGCTTCCCACCGCAAGACGCCTCCGCCGCCGCCGCATGATCTAAATATGCCATGAAAAACATTCGGATTGCCATGCTTAAAATCCAAACGTTTGGGATTTATCATTTGCGTTTATTTTAATTCGATCATGGTATGAATGTAAAGTCGCAGTCAGACTGAATGAAATCTATGGTTTGATCGATTGAATGTTCTGCTAGAGCCGTATCAAATTAAATATAAAACATCATCAAGCGACATGTATTCCTTCTCATCGCAAACATTTCACATTAAATACGACGTCAATTCCAAATATATTTTTAGGGAAGCCAGTTCCAAATACTTGTAGGACGCGAGCAGTCCCCTTGTTCGTGCACTATAGGCGATACATCTATTTATCCACGCATTTAATTGTTAGTACTCCCTCCGTCTGGGTGTACAAGTCACCTTACGAAAATCAGATATTCCCAAAACTCCTAGGCGCATTGCATTAAATCTTTGTTCTCGTTCCCCTCCCAGCCTCGTATTATTGCCCATGTAGAATATGTGCAGGGAGGAAGAGTAGGCGCCGGCCAGTGCATGCATCGCTGCTGGACTTTGATTAGGCAAGAGATTGATGGCTGTTTTGCATGCACTCACGTATTCAATGCTGATTTTATTTCCGTTTTAAACCAGTGTTGTGATTGGAGGTTTCCGTGCTTGCCGTGCTCCTCCTTTACCAATCTCAATCCACCTAGGTCGCGCTGCTCTTCCTAATGTGACTTATACACCTAGACGGAGGGAGTAGATACTACTAGCCTAACTTGTCCTTCACGGCCACTTTTGTTCCTAAACTTGTTACATACTCCAATACTAGTACTAGTACTAGTACTAGCAAGATGCCCGTGCATTGCACGGAACATCAAGATGCATTTGTATGAGTAGTTTATCTTGTGGGAGAAAAAGATGAATGAGGAAAGACCTTATTTGCAAATGTGGAGAGGGGTGTGGGTATCTTTTTGCAAAATTGCCATAGTTTCCTTCCTATCCGTCAGATATAAATCGGACGACCTATATTGCAGGATGGCAGGCACACCATCATCACCAACTCTGTTTTTTATAAGAGTAGGGATTACGTGAAACTGGTGCCATAACTTGTGAATGCGTCCAGATTCGGTCAACGGCCACACCGCCCGTGCGTCCAAACGTAGAAGGGGAGGAGAGAGAGAGAGAGAGAGCAGACATGGAACCCACTAGTAAGTGAAGTGGAATAGTACGTGCTCACGAGCCGGTCCCACTAATGTACTAAAGTTAATATAAAAACATGTTGTCCATTAAATAGGCTGTGGTAATATAAAAACATTATATCAACAAAGGGGAGTACAACAAACGTTGCTACTATGTTGCCTATTGACGTGCATCTTGAAGGCCCTGGTCGCATGTTCGATCCTCGTCCTTTTTCGTTTTTAATTTATACTAGTAAGGTACATGTGCATTGCACGCATGAGATTTGGCAACCAAATTATGAATAAATACCACTCCATAGCATGTAAGCTTTGATTCATATATGCATTATGTAGATGTTCATTTAATTCTTATAGTTCATCTCATTCAAAATCAATAATTTTATGAAAAAGTTAATCTATTTTAAGATTCATGGAATTGTGCTTTGTAGAGCATAAAGTAAAAACAAATAATGGCAATTCATTTAGAAAAAAGAAAATTGGGTAATTATGATACAGAAGATTCTAGAACAAAGGAGAAGTGCTTGTGTTTTGAGGTTTGTGCATTATGCTTAAGTTCAACCATGCAGTCTTCTAGATTGTACATGTGGCAGAATGTGGTGGAATGTAGAAGATATCCAATGACTAGTGGTGCCCGGATTTGCCATCTCTGCACCGTCTGATTGGCTTCATCCAACGACCATCTTTCAAAGTTATTCGCACACTATATAGGGATGTAGATATGGTTCCAAATTTGCTCCATGACAGTTGGGCCCCCTGGTGTGTAGTTTGTAGCACTTTAATTTTTGGGTCGAAATTTGTTCCATTACAGGTGGACTACGGGTGTGTAGTTTGTAGCTTATTTGTAATAATTAAAGAGAACACCAGAGTTTTTTTTGCAAAAATACCATGGTGCGACGTGGAAGGTTAGAAAGGGTGTGCGAGAGAGCAGTGACCGATCCAGAGGGAGAACAATTGGGGGAGGGGCGGGGGTTGCAACGGTGTTTGTAGTAGTTGTGGGGCGAATGCTACAAAAATATAATCTAAACCCACCGGAATAAATGCCTTCACAAATTAATCGAAGGTTGGAGTCCCCCTCGCAATGTAAATAGCTCCGGCTCTGCGAGGGATGGAGAGGTAGCTTCAATGTGTGGAAGAGACGGCGTGAGAAAGCAAGGTCAATCGAGACATAGATAGAGAGACAAAGTGAGTGTGCCCCGACATTCATTGAAAAGATATATATGCTGTATAGATATTGTCCGATTGAGCTTTTGGGAAGGGTGAGGGCTGTAAGAGAGAGCTTGAGAGATGATCCAGTCATAGATAGGTATACATATCGTTTGTGCGTGGGAGGAAGCTAGGTCAATCGATACATAGATAAAGAGAGAGAGATTGAGCGAGTGTGGGTCGTCATGCGATCGAAAGAGTGAGACAGGTTGGAGAGAGTGACCTAGATAGACAATGTGCGTGTGAGAGTATACACTATGAATATGTCGAATTAGGCCCAAACATGGAGATATATCGTTTGTGTGTGAGAAAGAGTGAGGTCAATCTAGACATGCATAGAGAGAGAGAGAGAGAGATTGAGTGAGCGTGGGCCGCCATGAGGTCGAATGAGTGGAACGGCTTGGAGAAACTGATCTAGATAGACAATCTGCGTGAGAGAGTATAGAGTGTGTCGATCGAGGCCCGAACAGGGAGATGTATCGTTTGTGTGTGAGAGAAAGCAAGGTTAATCGAGACTTAGATAAAGAGAGAGAGAGAGAGAGAGAGAGAGATTAAGCAAGTGTGGGCCGTTGTGCGGAAGAAAGAGTGAGACGGTCTCTCGAGAGTGACCTAGATAGACAATGTGTGTGCGTGCGCACAAGAGGGAGGGAGGGGGGTCTAGATAGGCAATGCACGTATCTACCGAGAGAGGGTGGGATGGGGGAGAGAGAGAGCTCGGCATGGAGTGCAATGGCGGGTGTGTTAGAGTTAGAGATCGAAACATGGAGAGAAAGAATGAACGTGCGAAAACCAATAGCTTTGTAAGGTGGTTAGGAGAGGAAGATTGATCAATAGAGGAAGTATGTAGCGTGTGTGCCGAGACAACATTTGAATGTAGATAGTACTAGACTTAATATTGACGTTTTAATTTAGTGTACATTGTAAGATTTGAATTGAGGACCATGCATATGGCTTCCGTATTTATTTCGAATTCGTGCCACACTAGGTTTGGAAAGGTTGATATTGACTCGATTGTTGTGGTATTTTGTATGTGTGTGGTCATATGCTTGAATCCATCCAACGTTTTCTCACTACCATGGTCTTCATCTTATACATATATGATTTTATATTAAAAAAGTAGCATGGATACCCTGAAATGCGAAATCCACGTTTGAATTGGAGATCGCTATGTGACAAACACACTCTAATTCAAAGAACTCCTCATTAATTAATTCATAGTATCTCATTTCAAAGGACTAATTATTTGCAAGGAAAAGACGGGGATGGTAATACATATTACAAGATTCGTTTACCAATGAAAGAAGATTCGTTTGCATTCTCAAATGTAGGCGCACCAGGCAAACCAGGGTCGTGTCGTGGTGGTCGCGTGTGTCGTACGGACGCTGGCACCCCCCTCCCTCCTCTCCTCCCCCCCCCCAAAAAGAACGACGACAAAAAAAATTCGCGCTTCCATGTTTCAGATTGAAATATCTGGCGGCCCCAATTCCAGCCCTGCAAAATCTCCCTTGTCCCCCGTCCCCTTCCGCGCCCAGAGCTCTCAAATCCCTAATTCGCCGCCAACCCAAGCAAAATTCGAACCACCCTTCGTCTCGTCTCTTTCCCCACCTCTGTGCCGGACGACGATGATGAAGACGACGGTCGCGCTTCACCACTTCATCGGAGCTACCTCATCTACCCCCTCGTCCACCGCACCGGGTGGTCCACCCACAATGTCGGCCACCGCAGCAGACGTGCCTCAGACACCGACTTCCACCGCATCATGTGCGCTTCACCGACGCCGTCTCCCAGCTCACCGGGGCCACTTCACCGAGAACATCGTCGCACCTCCACCCCCCCCCCCCGACGTCATTGTTGCTTCACCAATGGCCTCGTCCACCGCATCGTAGCGCTTCGATGCCGCTCGAGATCTACATCCGTACATGGCTAGCCAACGCTAGCGCATCACCCTCAACGGCTCTGAAGTGACCCGCACTCTAGCTAGGCAAGCATGCCCAAATGCCGGCCCGAACTAGATATCCACATATCACTCCCTTGTGCACTGTTTCGATGATGTTTGGATATCCTTTTACTGCTCTCTTAGCTTACACGCCTATGCAACTCTGACTTTAACACTTATTTCTTCTTGAGATATCATCTGAAACAAGCAAAACCATTTTTTAGTGAAGCATGACGGCGCTACGGGATCTGGTACACATCCTGCACGCCTGTATAACCTTGTAAGTACCTGTCCTCCGGTACAACAGCAAGGTTGATTCCTCTCATTTGATCAACCATTCGCCGTGTCAAAAATGCAGAGGGGGATGCAAGGAGCGCAAGGCCTGCACATCCAAGCAAGTTGTAACATAGACTTGTACATGGAACATCCCAAGCGCAAGCAGAGCTGCAGTGAGCTTGTACAACTAGCTAGCGTAAGTCCCTGCATTTCATTTAATTCGTACTGGCCTGCGTGTATGATTTGTGTGCAGTGGCGGATCCACAAATTCAAGTTACCAGGGGCGAAAATTTAACTTAAAAAATACGAAGGCACTTGCACTCGGGAAATCAACATAACTTGAGAAATGTGAAGCTACATGCACTTTGAAAACCAGCTAATGATCCAAAGTAGTTCCAGATTATAAAACACTAAATGATATAAGCACCAAAAAAACACAAAATGCAACATGGTGTACAAGGACTACTAACATGGACTGTACCTGCTTGAATTATTTGTTCTCTGGCCGAAAATATCCAAGTGTAATTGCACCTATAACCAGTGCACACACTGCATATCAATATATCTATCCTGCAAAGTATGCCAATAGTTTCAAACAACAGATTAGAAAAGTATTTATGCTAGGTTGTCATGATACGGGGACTTTCTGGTAGATGGCCTCGACGTTTTCTCAAGCCATGAAAATATGCTATAATTTGCTTGTCATCAATTCCTGCAAATCTCTCTCTCCCTCTCTCTCAACATAGCAGATCATCATTAGACACTAAATCCTTGAATGGGAGCTTGCAAAATGCTTGCATTAGATCCCTCATTAGACACTATATGTTCATCACCATGAGCATGTAAAATGTTTGCATCAAATCCTTCATTAGCAGTCTGTTCATTAGACACTTCAGGCTCAAGAACAACATGAGCTTGTATGTTTGCACCGGAAACTTGATTAGACACATCACGTTCAGTCAGTTCAGTATTGATTAGGGGAGTTATAAAATAAGCAGAAATTGGTTTCATTTTCTTATAGATTCCCTACATACAAGCAGTTTTACAACACCGTCAGGTTTAACTATTGGCCAGCAATTGAACAGTTGAATTAGATATAATCAGGGATGTGAGGTACCTGCTCGTTGCGTATGCTGCTCTTGCAAGCTGCGACTGTCCGTTTGCGCAAGCTCGATGCCATGCCCGTGATGCCGCCGCTGCCTCCCATGCAGGCTACACCCAGGGTTGGATCTTCATCTTCTTGTCTTTCCATTCGCTTGAAGCCCGGCAACCGGTGTCCAACGAGGGCGCGAGGAAGTGCTGTGTCGGTCTGTCCAGCGGCAGCTAGGTTAGGAGCGAACCAGACTGGAGGCTGGAGCGAACGAATTGGGGATTTTTCCTGCTGTCGATCGATATGTGAGGGGCTCGTTTGGGCCGCGAGCCTGCTATAGGGTATGTTATTGGCCCATCCAAATTGAAATGGTTTTCTTCATTTTTTACATTGCCTGCTCGTGCGCTGGGACGAACAAAACTAGCCTGGGCCAACCTGGATGACTCAAACTAGGTGCACACTTTCTAGCCACCCGAGGCGGCCGCCCATACCAGCCCCTACTGTGGCATCTTCCCTTTTTGCGTGTATGATTGGGGTAGTGAAAAATATTCCAGTCGCGCTTTCGATTTACCCACAGAATGGTTGAATTGCTTGTTTCTATGAACTGAGTTCGCCAATAATGTGAAGGATGCCAGTCTTTTCATTCTATTGTAGATTGCTTAGATCTCGATATGCCAAATGTAATCGCATGAAATATACAGTAAAAGCCAGTGTGATGTGTGTTGCTACAACTAGTCTGACAACCCGTCTTCATATAACATATCAAGGACGCACCATCTTATCAGATTAACCATTCGACTTACCAATGCAGTGTCAGAAGAAAGTAGTATTGGGACTGCGTATCCAAGCAATTGAAGTGATGGACTCCTTCGTAGAACCATGTAAGCGAAAAAGAAGTTGCAGTGTGCCTGTACAAAGAGCTAGCGTAAGTTCAGTTACCTGCTTCTCGGAATTTTAGTTAGCCACTGATTGCAAAATTGTTCAATTACGTTGCTTGGCTTAATTTAGTTTGCTACCGATTACATAATGTCACAGCCTATTAATCCTATTATAGATTGCGCCTATCTATGTGTTTGATACTTAATGTAAAGAATTACCTATTTGCCTGAACTTAAATAGCTACTTAAGCACGTAGATAGCTGGTCATATGTACTTCTAGGGTGTAGCAAAATTCATGTGTAATTTACGTTCTAATACCCTGTTTGTTTAAATGGTTTGCTGTTATCACTTGTAGCACTAGTAATGTCGTGGTAAAATCTCGACAGATGCCAGGGGGTGGCTTATCATGGTTGGGGCCATGAGATCGTCGTCGGGTCCTGGAAGCGGGAGTGGGCACAAGCTCGAACGGACACGAGATCTACCCAGGTTCAGGGCTCTCCTAAGAGATGAAACCCCTACTCCTGCTCTGCGGGGTCTCCGCATGATCACTATGAAGCAAAGAGTACAATGGTGCTCCTAGAGCTGTTCGGCCAGAGGAGGAAGAAGGGCAAGGCTAGCTCTCTCCCCTCCCTGGCTATGGTGTGTGTAGAACTAAAGTGGAACATGAGGGGAACCCTTTGCATGGGTGTGGCTTGGGGGGTTTTGTAGGCTAACCCCCCGGGGGTACAATGGTAATATGGCCTGGTGGTAGGCCCCGGCTGCCAGCGTCTATGGGGGCCGGGTTCTTCGCCGGCTGCTGGGGCCCACCTCTGCTGGGCCCTGCCGGCTGCCGAGGAACCGGCCGACAGGTGGGACCCGCCGCCTGCGGGCCCCGCTGACGGCTCTTCACTGTGGCACTGTCCGTGCTGATGGAGGCCGTGTCGGGCGTGCCATGGCTACAGCGCCGCGCCGGGCGGGTCGGCGGCCGCCTGGCGGCGCCTACTATAGCCATGTGGCCGTGATTTGGGGGGAGGCATGGCGCACTGTGGCCATGCCCCAGCTTGTCTCCTGGTCGGGCTCAAACTCCTAGGAAGGGGACGGGCCGCCTGCTAGGAGCCGGCGCGTACCCTCGCCGCCTTCTGGAGTGCGCCGTCTTCCGGGGTACGTCGCCTTCTGGAACGCGCCGTCTTCTAGTAGGCGGCCTTCTAGCTTCAACTGCTTTCTTGGGGCCCGCCGTCTTTTAGGAGACGGCCCTCCGGTCCCGTCCGGCCCCGGAGGCCGGTCTTACGACCAGTCGGACTGAGGGGCTTGGCCAACCCCGATGTCTTGAAATATGGTTAATTGCTGATGAGGCTACCCGGGGTCTATCCCCCCGACAGTAGTCCCTGAAGCTGGTGAGGTTCTACGGCTTTAGCAGTCGGAGGGCCTCAGCAGTTTCCCCTTCGAGTGGTCTTCCGCCTCCTGCTCCGTCCAGCTGGGAGGAGCTGGACGCTAGGAGCCGGTCCCGGCCGCGGCCGCCTGGTGGAATTCGAATCGACATGCGGGAGTCGGGGCAGCGCCGCCCGCCGCACGAGCGCCACGCGGCGCTCGTAGGCCAGGCCACGCGCGCGATGAGACGTCGCCGCAGGCTGGGGCCCGCCACTACAGGGCCTCGGCCCGCGTGCGGATCCGCTGCGCCCGAGGCAGGCGGTTGCCTTTCTGCCGAGGAGGCCGCGGAGAAGGCGCGGGCCGACGCCCAGGCGGAGGAGGCGGTGCAAGCGGAGGCCTGGGCCGCGGCGGAAGCGGAGGCGGAGGTGGCGACAAAGGCGCAAGCGGAGGCCGCGACCAAGGCGCAGGCGAGGGCCGATGCCAGGGTGACGGCGGATCCGGCTGGTGGCGAGGTCCCGGAGACTGTCACCCTCGAACAGCCGGAGGTGGAGCTGGCGGAGAACCAGACGCCGCCTAGGGCGGCCGGGGCCGACCAGTCGGTGCCGGAGCTTGTGGTCCCCGACACCATCATCCCGGAGGTGGAGGAGTCCCAGCGCGCGCCATATGCCGGCGGACGAGGAAGCGGCGAGCCCAACCAGCCGGAGGTACCACCAGCCGACGCCGGGCAGGCGGCAAGCCAGATCTTCGTGGAGCGCGCTCCTGCGTGCCGGCGTGCGACGCGGGCGACATCGGAGCCCAGGCAGCAGGTGGAGGCTGTGGCCTCGAGCTCGCGGGGAGCCAACGCCGGGGCCACGAGCGCCCCTCCTTCAGGCTGGGTGGTGGGGGCCGGCTCGGCCGCCTTGAACCTGGCGGTGTGCGACCTGGAGGACCGGTTCCTCGCCAAGAACACCACTCTGCAGAGGGCGAGGGAGGAGCTGCTGGCGACGCGGTCGGCCGTCCGGGTACGTACACCTTATTTTGCCATGTTTTTTGTCTTGTAATCTTCCGTGGGGGCGCGCCAGCGCACCCACTGGGTGTAGCCCCCGAGTTCCGAGCCGGCTGCTGAGCAAGCGGGTTGGAACTCCAAGGTGTTCTTTTCTTTGGCTGAAATGCTTGCTGCTGTTGCAGGACTACCACAACATGCGGGCGGCCGCGTACAACACGCAGAACCGGATATTCACCACCCGGACTACTGAGCTGGCTCAGAGCCGAAGTAAGTAAGCTGGCTTTCAGTGGGGGTGCGCCAGCGCACCCACTGGGTATAGCCCCCGAGATTCAGACCGGCTGTTGAGCAGTCAGGCCGGATCTTTTCTGGTAAGCTTGTTTTCGTTTTTGCCGAAGTAGATGATGATGATTTCTGTCTTCTTCTTGCAGCGGCCGCCGCCCAATTGAGGGAGCACGTGGCCGAGCTCGAGGGCCAGCACCGGGTCTTGGGGCAGGAGCGCGACCAGGCGGTCGCGGCTCACGACCGGCTGGAGAAGGAGCTGGCGGAGCAGGCCGAACGCCACACGAGCCAGGTCCAGACGTTGGAGGCGGACGAAAAGCGCCTGACGGCCGAGTTCGATACTCAACGCTCGGACTGGGCTGAGAGGGATAAGCTCCTCGATGACGGCTACTCCGTGATTGAGGACATGCTTGACGGTGCATCTCTCTTCTCCGGGTTGTGGGTTGCTGATTGTCAGCTGTCGGCTGTCGCTGGAAGCCGGCCTCTGACATCTTTGTCTTCTTCTTGAGCAGAGTTCCTCCCAGGCTACTCCGTCTCCGTCTGCATGGCCATCGAGGCCCAGCGCGAGGAGCAAAGGTGCGAGGGCAAGGAGATCGCGCAGGACCGGCCTCGGACCATGAACGAACAGCTCACGACCGTCCGGATGCGCCTCGAGCCCATGCGCCGCCTGCTCCGCCGGCTTCAGCGCACTGGGTTGCAGGTCTTGGAAAGCTTGTGGCCGGGTCCTCAGATCTCGCGGACTCCCAATCGGACGGCCGACTGGCTGGAGGTGGAGGCGAGCCGGCTCGAAGCCTGGAAGAGCTCCGCGGCGCGGTCCAGGGCTACAAAGGCTCTAGAGTTCGTCAAGGCCTGGTACCCCGATGTGCGTCTGGCGCAGCTGGCGACCTTTCACCAAGAGGCACTGCCGGAGCTGGCGGCGGCGCACGAGGACATCACCGTCCACGCGGCGGCCATCGCCGACTATGCTGATGTCGACGTCTTCGTCCCAGAGCGGGGAGATGACGGCGCCGTGGTTCCTCCGTCCTGATTCGGTATGAACCCGTCAGACGGGGAGGACTCGGCAAAGGAGATCGCCTCCAGCGACTAAGGCGACGCGGGCGACGAGGACGAGGAAGGCGGCTACGTCTCACCAGACGGCGGAGCTACCTGCCGGACTTGGCCCGACCCAGCGCTGACTAGCGACCAGCCGAAGACCACATCAGCCGCCACCGACCGCCAGGCCGAGACTCCGCAGCCGGAAGCCACACCAGCCGGAGCTACGCCTGCTGCCGACCAGTCCGTGCAGCCCGAGGGGCCATCCGCCTAGATGGCCTGTTATCTTTTTTTGAGTTTTTTTTCTGTCTTCGTGCTTGAAAACAATGTCAGTTATGCGCAGTTCCACCCACTTGGGGTGTATTTTTAAACTTGATGAAAGCTGGCCTTGGGCCCTTTTACAATGTACAAAGTTTAAATCCCCACATTTTGCATGTGTTGCCGGGTTCTAGCTTGAGTTTGCTTTTGCCCTCTTTGGCTTTTTCCTTCGCCACGTTCCCTTGGCCGCCTCCCTGCCAGCCGGACAGCCGCGCTGCGGTCTGTGGCTGGGTCAGGGACTTGGTCATTTAGAACGGGCAAGTTACTTCAGCTGCTTAGAGCGTAGCTTAGTCGAGCGAGAAGCCGGCCTGCCGGCTGCTGAGTAGATGGACGAGGGAGGCGAGAGGCCAGCTTGGCCGTAGTCGGTGTTTTCCTTAGTCGTTTTTTGTGTGGACATCATTTCCGGCCTTTGAATCTTGCCAGTCGGATAGCCGCGCTGCGAGCTGCGACATGGAGCGAAGAGAGGGCTTTGGCGTCGGCACACTACTAGTTGGCTCCGGCTGGTGCGAACTTAGGCCAAGATGGCGAGCCCCCGGGTCGGCTGACCGGAACCCGGACGGGGCAAGAATATATAAAAAAACTCAAATCATGGTATAAGCTTATCTCATGGATAAAAAGGTAGCCCCCGAGTGCATCTCGGGGGACTTGAGGTCCTTACTTAATACAAAAGTTGGTGTGGTACATACATTCGCTTTAACTATGAAACGGACGGAGTAGGTTCGCGTTCCATGGCCGCTCTGTCTCTTCGCCGGCTATGCTTTGCTTGCGTGCCCTGGGCTTTTGGGCGTCGATGAGGTAGTACGAGTCATTGCCCAGGGCCTTGCTGACAATGAAGGGGCCTTCCCAAGGTGCTGCGAGCATGTGCTGGCCGGCTGATCGCTGGATCAGGCGGAGCACAAGGTGGCCTTCGCGGAATGTACGTGGCTTGACCTTCTTGTTGTGGTAGCGGCGCAGGCTCTGCTTGTAGATGGCGGACCGGCTGCATGCTAGCAGCCGGGCCTCTTCCAGCAGGTTGACGCCGTCTTCTCGCGCCTCCTTTGCTTCCGCCTCAGTGTACATAGTCATGCGAGGCGAGTCGAACTCGATATCCGTGGGGATGATAGCCTCGACACCGTACAAGAGGAAGAAGGGCGTAAAGCCAGTTGATCTGTTGGGCGTCGTCCGAAGACTCCAGAGGACGGCCGGCAGCTCGTCGATCCAGCAGCCGGCCGATCGCTCCAGCGGCTCGATCAGGCGGGGCTTGATGCCGGACAGGATGAGGCCGTTTGCTCGCTCCACCTGGCCGTTTGACTGCGGATGGGCAATGGACACTAGGTCCAGTCGGATACCCTGGTTTGCGCAGAAACAGGCCAAGGCGCCTTTGGTGAAGTTGGTGCCGTTGTCGGTGATGATGCTGTGGGGAACGCCATATCGGACGGTGATGTCGGCGACGAACGTGACGGCAGTCGGACCGTTCAGCTTCTTGATTGGCTTGGCCTCTATCCACTTGGTGAATTTGTCCACGGCGACCAGCAAATGAGTCATGCCACCGTGTGCTGTCTTGAAAGGACCCACCATGTTCAAACCCCACACGTCAAACGGCCAAGTGATGGGGATGGTCTTGAGAACAGAGGCCGGCTGGTGTTGCTTGGTGCTGAACTTGTGGCCCCCTTTGCACTTTTTGACCAACTCCTTGGCGTCGTCCAATGCAGTCGGCCAGAAGAAACCATGCCGGAAGGCTTTGGCTACGAGGGACCTAGAGGCGGCATGGTGGCCACATTCGCCTTGGTGGATATCTCTGAGGATCTCCATGCCCTTCTCCGGCTCCACACAGCGCTGATAAACGCCGGTCACGCTCCTCCTGGCGAACTCTCTATTGACGATGGTGTAGGCGCCTGCCCGACGCTGGATCTGTCGGGCTAGCACTTCATCTGCTGGTAGCACGCGGCTTACCAGATAGTCGCGGATGGGTTGCGCCCAAGATGGGGCCGCCACCACTGTGAAGACGGCAACTAGCATGAGGGTGGCCGGGTTGGGAGGCGGCGGGCTGTTGCCGGCCGCTCCTGGTGGTGCCGATGAAGTCCCCGGGCCAACTGCTGTAGTCCCCGGGCCGCCTGCTAGAATTCCTGGGCCGGGTGCTGGTGGTGCAGCCCCCGGGCCACCTGCTGAAGTCCCCGGGCCGACTGCTGAAGTCCACGGGCCGGCTGCTGGGGTCCCCGAGCCAGATCCGACTGCTCCGAGGTCAGCCGGCACGAAGATGGAGTCAGACTCTGGTAACGGCTTGATAGACAGCTTGCACAGACATTCGAGGGAGACGCCGGCTGGTATGGCCTGCCGGGTGGAGCCAATGCGGGCGAGGGCGTCCGCTACGTCGTTGTCGGCTCTTGGCACGTGGAGGAACTCGCACCCATCGAAGTGCCTGCTCATCTGCTGGACGAGGAAGCGGTAGCTTGCCATGTTGGCGTCCTTGGCGTCCCAGTCACCGGACGACTGCTGGAGCACCAAGTCCGAGTCGCCGTAGCAGAGGATGCGGCGAATGCCGATCTCCTTGGCCAGTCGGAGCCCAAAGATGAGTGCCTCGTACTCGGCTACGTTGTTGGAGGCGGCGAAGTGGATCTGCAACGTGTACTTTCGCTTGTCGCCCTTGGGAGAGGTGAGGACGATGCCGGCTCCCAAGCTGGTGCGCATCTTTGAGCTGTCAAAGTGCATCCGCCAATGCGTAGAATCCGGCGCTGGCGGCAGGTATTGGGACTCGGCCCAGTCGACTAAGAAGTCGGCCAGCGCTTGGGACTTGATGGCGGTGCGGGGCTGGTAGAGGATGGTATAGGGAGCCAGCTCGATGGCCCACTTGGCCACCCGGCCTGAGGCATCTCTGTTGCCCATGATATCGGCAAGGGGGGCGGTGCAGACCATCGTGATGGAGTGCTCTTGGAAATATTGCTCCAGCTTCTTGGCGGCAAAGTACACACCGTAGCACATCTTCTGGTAGTGGGGGTAGTTCTGCTTGGAGGTAGACAAGACCTCGCTCAGATAATACACTAGCCTCTGGACCGGCTGCACCTTGCTGGCTTCTGGGCGCTCGACCACAATCACCATGCTGATGACTCGGCTGGTGGTGGCGATGTAGAGGAGCATCGGTTCCATGGCAGCCGGAGCCGCCAGGATAGGCGGCGTGGACATCATGCGCTTGAGCTGACGAAAAGCTTCGTCCGCCTGGTCGTTCCACTTGAAGCAAGTGGTTTTCTTCATGAGCTGGTACAGGGGGAGCGCCTTCTCGCCCAGCCGACTGATGAAGCGGCTGAGGGATGCCAGGCACCCGGTGAACTTTTGGACGTCACGCAGCTTGGTGGGTCTCTCCATCCGCTCGATGGCCTTGATCTTCACGGGGTTGCACTCGATGCCTCATTCAGAGACAAGGAAGCCAAGGAGCTAGCCGGCTGGTACTCCGAAGACGCACTTCTCCGGGTTGAGCTTGATTTGAAAATGGCGCAGATTTTCGAAGGTCTCTTTGAGATCCTCTAGGAGGGTGCCGCGCCTCTCCGTCTTCACCATAATGTCATCCACATAGACGTGCGCATTGCGGCCGAGTTGCTTCAACAAGCACTTCTGCATGCATCGTTGGAAGGTAGCGCCGACATTCCTCAAGACGAACGTCATGGCGATGTAGTAGAAGGCGCCGAATGGTGTGATAAAGGCGGTCTTCAAGCGGTCGGCCAGATCTAGCTTGATCTGGTGGTAGCCGGAGTACGCGTCCAAGAAGGACAGCAGCTCGCAGCCGGCCGTGGAGTCTATCACTTGGTCGATCCGTGGCAGGGCAAACGGATCCTTGGGGCAGGCTTTGTTGAGGCTCGTGTACTCGATACACATGCGCCACTTGTTACTCTTCTTCAAGACGAGGACTGGGTTGGCAAGCCAGTCCGTGTAGAACACTTCCATGATGAATCCGGCTGCCAGAAGCCGGGCGATTTCTTCACCAATGATCCTTCTCTTCTCTTCTGATAGGCGGCGGAGGGGTTGCTTGACCGGCTTAGCACCCGGCGTCACATGTAGTTTGTGCTTGGCGAAATCCGTCGGGACACAAGGTATGTCTTTGGGGGACCATGCGAAGATGTCTCGATTCTCACAGAGCAAATTGACGAGCTCGCCTTCCTATTTGCTGTCGAGGTTGGTCCCTACGACAGCAAACCTCTCCGGGTGCGCCGGGTCCAAGGCGATCTTCTTTGTTTCCTTGGCCGGCTGGAAGGAGGCCCTTGCCTCCGTCTCCTTGGGATCAGTCGGCATGGCCGGCTTCTTGCTGGCCATGGCTACCATCCGGTCAAGGAGACGCTTCTCTTGAGCAATGACGAGGGACTCGGCCAGCTGGCTGCTGGCGGCGGCGCAATCTAGCGACTTCTGGTAGTCGCCGGCAACAGTGATGATGCCCTTGGTACCCGGCATCTTGGCCTTCAGGTAGGCGTAGTGCGGCATCATCATGAATTTGGCCAGCGCCGGGCGGCCCAAGAGCGCGTGGTAGGGGCTGTCCAGGTCGACCACCTCTAACCAGATTAGCTCGCGGCAGAAGTGGTACTTGACGCCGAACAGGACATCGATCTTGATCTTGCCGATTGGAGAGCAGGAAAGGCCAGGAACTATGCCATGGAAGAAAGTCCGGCTGGGCTGAAGCCGCTTGACCTTGATGTCCAACCGCTCCATGGTCTCGCGGTAAAGGATGTTGATGCTGCTGCCGCCATCTATCAGAACTCGGCTGAAGCGGCAAGTCCGCCTCTCCGTTGAGAAGGTTGAGTCCAGCATCAAGCCGTATGCACCCGGCGAGGGCATCACGGCCGGGTGGTCAGCTTGGCTCCAAGTGATGGGCCTCTCGGACCAGTGCATGAAGGTGGGGACCTCTGAGCTGACAGCATTCACCTCGCGGTGCTGCTGCCGTCTGCTGTGCTTGTCGTCGGCTTCACTCGTGAAGACGACGTAGGTGGCGTTCTCTTCGGGAAACTCATCTTGAAGCATGCCGGCAGCTCGGGCCGGTTGCTGAACAGCTGGAGCTACCTGGCCGGCTGGTGGAGGAGGCGGCAGGGCCTCGCCCTTGGCAATCCGGGCGAGCCAGTTGCACTTCCGGGTGGTGTGGTTGGACGGCTTCGCGCCGCTATGGAACTTGCAGGGGCATCGAGGGCTTGCTCAAAGGAGAAGGCGGGCTGCTAGGCACCCTTGCCGCCCCGCTGACGCTTGGGGCCGGGCTGCCAGGCCGGCTGCTGATCCTCGACAGTGGCCACCTGCCGGCTATTGGAAGCCGGCTGCGGGGCCTTGCGCTTGTTGTCGTTCGATTGTTGGCGCCGGTTGGTGTCACCAGCCGGAGTTTGGGAACCCGGCTGGACCACCCTGCCGGCTGCGTCAAGCCAGATCTCCGACTTCATGGAGGAGTCGGCGGTGGCGTACTTGTCGGCCACGACCAGGAGCTCGTCCAAGGTAGACGGCTCGTCGCACAAGAGCTTGTGCTTGAGCAGAGTGCCCTCTCTGCACCCGGCGGTGAAGTACTCGATGGCCTACACCTCGTGGACCCCCTCGCAGGAGTTGCGCAGCTCGCCCCAATGTGTCAGGTAGTCGCGAGTAGACTCGGTCGGCCCCTGAACGCACATGGAGAGTTGGCGTGGCTTCGGGGGCCGCTTGTACGTACTGGTGAAGTTGCAGACGAAGGCGTCACTGAAATCGACCCAGCTGTTGATGCTGTTGGGCTTGAGGCTGTTCAGCCACGTCCGAGCTGTGCCCTGAAGCATGAGCGGGACGTACTTGATGGCGACGCGCTTGTTGCAGTTGGCGATTCCGACTGCTGTGGAGTAGTCGATCAGCCAGTCTTTCGGCTTCACGACGCCGTTGTACTTGGGCGTGTCTCTGGGGAGCGTGAACCCTCTGGGAAAGGGCTCATCGCGGATGTGGGGGCCGAAGCAGGCCGGCCCGATTGTGCGCTCCTCTTGCAACAATTGGGACCGAGCCAGCTCCTCGATCCGGTGGCGTGCGTCGTTTTCGCCGACTGCTTCGTAGGGGCCAAGCCGGCCGCCGAGTGTCGGGTGACCAGGCGGCGGTGCGGGAGTGGCAGCCCTCTCCCTCCGAGGAGGCAAGCGCTCTTCCGGCCGGCGTCGAGGCTCCGGGTTTTGGAGCACTTGGTGGCTGTCCGCTATCGTGCGGCGCGCACGCTGGCTATTGTTAGCAGCCTGCTCTGGGTCTCGCGGCTGCCCGTGGCCTCCGCCGCTAGGGGACAGAGAGGTCGCGCCGTTCTCGCGACGGGGCACGTGGGTGTCGACCCGTCGGCCTGCTCCCACCGCACGGTTGCCCATGTCCTGCTGCTCGTTCGCAGCATCGATGAGCTGCTAGAGGCGCTCCAGTTGCTCGCGTAGCTTGTCGCTCTGCAAGTGCTTGAGCTCGCCAGCGGCCGCCTGGGCGGCACGCATGTTCTGCGCTGGGGTCTCGTAGACCGGGCGTTTGACCCCCAGCATGCTGGCAATCACAGCGCCGCGTTGCCGGATGGTGTTGGGGAACGTAGCAGAATTTTAAAATTTTCTACGCATCACCAAGATCAATCTATGGAGTCATCTAGCAACGATTGAGAGGGGAGTGTATCTACATACCCTTGTAGATCGCGAGCGGAAGCGTTCAAGAGAACGGGGTTGATGGAGTCGTACTCGTTGTGATCCAAATCACCGATGACCGAGCGCCGAACGGACGGCACCTCCGCGTTCAACACACGTACGGAGCAGAGACGTCTCCTCCTTCTTGATCCAGCAAGGGGGGAGGAGAGGTTGATGGAGATCCAGCAGCACGACGGTGTGGTGGTGGAAGCAGCGGGATTTCAGCAGGGCTTCGCCAAGCGCTACTGGAGGAGGAAGAGGTGTCACGGGAGGGAGAGGGAGGCGCCAGGGGCTGAGCTGTTTCTCCCATGCACCTCCCCACTATATATAGTGGTGGAGGGGGCTGGTTTCTTGCCCTCCAAGTCCATTGGGGCGTTGGCAAAGGTGGAAGGAAAGAAATCCCATCCTTTCCCTTCCCCACCGATTGTTATCCCCCTTTTTTAGGGATCTTGATCTTATCCCTTCGGGATATGATCTTATTCCTTCTAAGGGGGAATCTTGGTGCGCCTTGACTAGGGGTGTGGGGCCTTGCCCCCACTACCCACGTTCATGTGGGTCCCCCCATGCAGGTGGGCCCCACTCCGGAACCTTCTAGAACCTTCTCGGTACAATACCGAAAAATCCCGAACATTTTCCGGTGGCCAAAATAGGACTTCCCATATATAAATCTTTACCTCCGGACCATTCCGGAACTCCTCGTGACATCCAGGATCTCATCCGAGACTCCGAACAACCTTCGGGTTACCGCATACTAATATCTCTATAACCCTAGTGTCACCGAACCTTAAGTGTGTAGACCCTACGGGTTCGGGAGACACGCAGACATGACCGAGACGACTCTCCGGTCAATAACCAACAGCGGGATCTGGATACCCATGTTGGCTCCCACATGCTCCTCGATGATCTCATCGGATGAACCACGATGTCGAGGATTCAATCAATCCCGTACGCAATTCCCTTTGTCTATCGGTACGATACTTGCCCGAGATTCGATCGTCGGTATCTCGATACCTTGTTCAATCTCGTTACCGGCAAGTCTCTTTACTCGTTTCCGTAACACATCATCCCGTGAACAACTCCTTGATCACATTGAGCTCATTATGATGATGTCCTACCGAGTGGGCCCAGAGGTACCTCTCCGTTACATGGAGTGACAAATCCCAGTCTCGATTCGTGCCAACCCAACAGTTACTTTCGGAGATACCCGTAGTGCACCTTTATAGCCACCCAGTTACGTTGTGACGTTTGGTGCACCCAAAGCACTCCTACGGTATCCGGGAGTTGCACAATCTCATGGTCTAAGGAAAAGTTACTTGACATTGGAAAAGCTTTAGCAAACGAACTACACGATCTAGTGCTAGGCTTAGGATTGGGTCTTGTCCATCACATCATTCTCCTAATGATGTGATCCCGTTATCAATGACATCCAATGTCCATGGTCAGGAAACCGTAACCATCTATTGATCAACGAGCTAGTAAACTAGAGGCTTACTAGGGACATGTTGTGGTCTATGTATTCACACATGTATTACGATTTCCGGATAACACAATTATAGCATGAATAACAGACAATTATCATGAACAAGGAAATATAATAATAACCATTTTATTATTGCCTCTAGGGCATATTTCCAACAGTCTCCCACTTGCACTAGAGTCAATAATCTAGTTACATTGTGATGAATCGAACACCCATAGAGTACTGGTGTTGATCATGTTTTGCTCGTGAAAGAGGTTTAGTCAACGGATCTGCTACATTCAAATCCGTGTGCACTTTACAAATATCTATGTCTCCATCTTGAACATGTTCACGTATGGAGTTGAAGCGACGCTTGATATGCCTGGTCCTTTTGTGAAACCTGGGCTCCTTGGCAAGGGCAATAGCTCCAGTGTTGTCACAGAAGAGAGCCATTGGACCCGACGCATTTGGCATGACTCCTAGGTCGGTGATGAACTCCTTCATCCATACTGCTTCGTGTGCTGCCTCCGAGGCTGCTATGTACTCCGCTTCGCATGTAGAACCCGCCACGACGCTTTGCTTGCAACTGCACCAGCTTACCGCTCCACCATTCAAAATATACACGTATCCGGTTTGTGACTTGGAGTCATCCGGATCTGTGTCGAAGCTAGCGTCGACGTAACCCTTTACGACGAGCTCTTCGTCACCTCCATATACGAGAAACATATCCTTAGTCCTTTTCAGGTACTTCAGGATGTTCTTGACCGCTGTCCAGTGTTCCTTGCCGGGATTACTTTGGTACCTACCTACCAAACTTACAGCAAGGTTTACATCAGGTCTGGTACACAGCATGGCATACATAATAGACCCTATGGCTGAGGCATAGGGGATGACACTCATCTCTTCTATATCTTTTGCCGTGGTTGGGCATTGAGCCGAGCTCAATTTCACACCTTGCAATACAGGCAAGAACCCCTTCTTGGACTGATCCATATTGAACTTCTTCAATATCTTATCAAGGTATGTGCTTTGCGAAAGACCTATGAGGCGTCTCGATCTATCTCTATAGATCTTGATGCCTAATATATAAGCAGCTTCTCCAAGGTCCTTCATTGAAAAACACTTATTCAAGTAGGCCTTTATCATTTCCCATCAGCAGTATGTCATCCACATATAATATGAGAAATGCTACAGAGCTCCCACTCACTTTCTTGTAAACACAGGCTTCTCCATAAGTCTGTGTGAACCCAAACGCTTTGATCATCTCGTCAAAGCGAATGTTCCAACTCCGAGATGCTTGCACCAGCCCATAGATTGAGCGCTGGAGCTTGCATACCTTGTCAGCATTCTCAGGGTCGACAAAACCTTCCGGTTGTATCATATACAACTCTTCCTTAAGAAAACCATTAAGGAATGACGTTTTGACGTCCATTTGCCATATCTCATAATCATAGTATGCGGCAATTGCTAACATGATTCTGACGGATTTCAGCTTCGCTACGGGTGAGAAAGTCTCATCGTAGTCAACCCCTTGAACTTGTCGATAACCCTTAGCGACAAGCCGAGCCTTATAGATGGTCACATTACCATCCGCGTCAGTCTTCTTCTTAAAGATCCATTTATTTTCTATGGCTTGCCGATCATCGGGCAAGTCAGTCAAAGTCCATACTTCGTTTTCATACATGGATCCTATCTCGGATTTCATGGCTTCAAGCCATTTGTCGGAATCCGGGCCCGCCATCGCTTCTTCATAGTTCGAAGGTTCACTGTTGTCTAACAACATGATTTCCAGGACAGGATTGCCATACCACTCTGGTGCGGAACGTGTCCTCGTGGACCTTCGAAGTTCAGTGGTAGCTTGATCATGATCATTATCAATAACTTCCTCTCTCGCCGGTGTAGGCTCCACAGAAACATTTTCCTGTGCTGCGCTACTCTCCGGTTCGAGGGTCATCTCATCAAGCTCCACTTTCCTCCCACTTACTTCTTTCGAGAGAAACTCTTTCTCTAGAAAGGATCCATTCCTGGCAACAAAGATCTTGCCCTCGGATCTTAGGTAGAAGGTATACCCAATAGTTTCCTTAGGGTATCCTATGAATACGCATTTTTCCGACTTGGGTTCGAGCTTCTCTGGTTGAAGTTTCTTCACATAAGCATCGCATCCCCAAACTTTCAGAAACGACAGCTTAGGTTTCTTCCCAAACCATAATTCATACGGTGTCGTCTCAACGGATTTTGACGGTGCCCTATTTAAAGTGAATGCGGCAGTCTCTAAAGCATAACCCCAAAAGGATAGCGGTAAATCGGTAAGAGACATCATAGATCGCACCATATCCAATAGAGTGCGATTACGACGTTTGGACACACCATTACGCTGAGGTGTTCCAGGCGGCGTGAGTTGTGAAACAATTCCACATTTCCTGAAGTGCGTGCCAAATTCATGACTCAAATATTCTCCTCCACGATCTGATTGTAAGAACTTTATTTTCTTGTCACGTTGATTCTCAACCTCACTCTGAAATTCCTTGAACTTTTCAAAGGTCTCAGACTTGTGCTTCATCAAGTAGACATACCCATATCTACTCAAATCATCGGTGAGGGTGAGAACATAACGATAACCACCGCGAGCCTCAACACTCATTGGACCACACACATCAGTATGTATGATCTCCAATAAGTTGGTTGCTCGCTCCATTGTTCCGGAGAACGGAGTCTTGGTCATCTTGCCCAAGAGGCATGGTTCGCATCTGTCAAATGATTCATAATCAAGAGACTCCAAAAGTCCATCTGCATGGAGTTTCTTCATGCGTTTAACACCGATATGACCAAGGCGGCAGTGCCACAAGTATGTGGGACTATCGTTATCAACCTTGCATTTCTTGGCATTCACATTATAAACATGTGTAACATCACGTTCGAGATTCAATAAAAATAAACCATTCACCAGCGGGGCATGACCATAAAACATATCTCTCATATAAATAGAACAACCATTATTCTCAGATTTAAATGAGTAGCCATCTCGCATTAAGCGAGATCCAGATACAATGTTCATGCTCAAAGCTGGTACTAAATAACAATTATTCAGGTTTAAAACTAATCCCGTAGGTAGATGCAGAGGTAGCGTGCCGACGGCGATCACATCGACCTTGGAACCATTCCCGACGCGCATCGTCACCTCGTCCTTTGCCAGTCTACGCTGATTCCGCAGTTCCTGCTTTGAGTTACAAATATGAGCAACCGCACCGGTATCAAATACCCAGGAACTACTACGAGTGCTGGTAAGGTACACATCAATTACATGTATATCATATATACCTTTGGTATTGCCGGCCTTCTTGTCCGCCAAGTACTTGGGGCAGTTTCGCTTCCAGTGACCGTTTCCCTTGCAATAAAAGCACTCAGTCTCAGGCTTGGGTCCATTCTTCGACTTCTTCCCGGCAGCTGGCTTACCGGGCGCGGCAACTCCCTTGCCGTCCTTCTTGAAGTTCTTCTTACCCTTGCCCTTCTTGAACTTAGTGGTTTTATTCACCATCAACACTTGATGTTCCTTTCTGATCTCTGCCTCCGCTGACTTCAGCATCGCATATACCTCCGGAATGGTCTTTTCCATCCCCTGCATGTTGAAGTTCATCACGAAGCTCTTGTAGCTAGGTGGAAGCGACTGAAGGATTCTGTCAACGACCGCGTCATCCGGGAGATTAACTCCCAGCTGAGACAAGCGGCTGTGCAACCCAGACATTTTGAGTATGTGCTCGCTGACAGAACTATTTTCCTCCATCTTACAGCTGTAGAACTTATCGGAGACTTCATATCTCTCGATCCGGGCATGAGCTTGGAAAACCATTTTCAGCTCTTCGAACATCTCATATGCTCCGTGATGCTCAAAACGCTTTTGGAGCCCCGGTTCTAAGCTGAAGAGCATGCCGCACTGAACGAAGGAGTAATCATCGGTGCGTGTCTGCCAAACGTTCAAATCGTCTGGCAGTGCTGGGAGAGCGGGTGGGTCACCTAACGGTGCTTCAAGGACATATGATTTCTTGGCAGCTATGAGGATAATCCTCAGGTTACGGACCCAGTCCGCATAGTTGCTACCATCGTCTTTCAGCTTGTTTTTCTCTAGGAACGCGTTGAAGTTGAGGGTAACATTAGCGTTGGCCATTTGATCTACAAGATAGATATGTAACATTTAGACTAAGTTCATGACAGTTAAGTTCATCTAATCAAATTATGTAATGAACTCCCACTCAGATAGACATCCCTCTCGTCATCTAAGTGATTACATGATCCGAATCGACTAGGCCGTGTCCGATCATCACGTGAGACGGACTAGTCATCAACGGTGAACATCCCCATGTTGATCGTATCTTCTATACGACTCATGCTCGACCTTTCGGTCTCTTGTGTTCCGAGGCCATGTCTGTACATGCTAGGCTCGTCAAGTCAACCTAAGTGTATTGCTGTGTAAATCTGGCTTACACCCGTTGTATTCGAACGTTAGAATCTATCACACCTGATCAACACGTAGTGCTTCGAAACAACGAACCTTCGCAACGGTGCACAGTTAGGGGGAACACTTTCTTGAAATTTTAGTAAGGGATCATCTTATATATGCTACCGTCGTTCTAAGAAAATAAGATGCAAAAACATGATAAACATCTCATGCAATCAAAATAGTGACATGATATGGCCATTATCACTTTGCTCCTTTTGATCTCCATCTTCGGGGCTCCATGATCATCATCGTCACCGGCATGACACCATGATCTCCATCATCATGATCTCCATCATCATGTCTTCATGAAGTTGTCTCGCCAACTATTACTTCTACTACTACGGCTAACGGTTAGCAATAAAGTAAAGTAATTACATGGCGAATTTCAATGACACGCAGGTCATATAATAAATTAAGACAACTCCTATGGCTCCTGCCGGTTGTCATACTCATCGACATGCAAGTCGTGATTCCTATTACAAGAACATGATCATCTCATACATCACATATATCATTCATCACATCCTTTGGCCATATCACATCACAAAGCACTTGCTGCAAAAACAAGTTAGACGTCCTCTAATTGTTGTTGCAAGTTTTTACGTGGCTGCTATAGGTTTCTAGCAAGAACGTTTCTTACCTACGCCAAAACCACAACGTGATATACCAATTTCTATTTACCCGTCATAAGGACCCTGTTCATCGAATCCGATCCGACTAAAGTGGGAGAGACAGACACCCGCTAGCCACCTTATGCAACTAGTGCATGTCAGTCGGTGGAACCTGTCTCACGTAAGCGTACGTGTAAGGTCGGTCCGGGCCGCTTCATCCCACAGTGCCGCCGAATCAAGATAAGACTAGTAACGGCAAGAAGATTGACAAATCGACGCCCACAACTACTTTGTGTTCTACTCGTGCAAGATACTACGCATAGACCTAGCTCATGATGCCACTGTTGGGGAACGTAGCAGAATTTTAAAATTTTCTACGCATCACCAAGATCAATCTATGGAGTCATCTAGCAACGATTGAGAGGGGAGTGTATCTACATACCCTTGTAGATCGCGAGCGGAAGCGTTCAAGAGAACGGGGTTGATGGAGTCGTACTCGTTGTGATCCAAATCACCGATGACCGAGCGCCGAACGGACGGCACCTCCGCGTTCAACACACGTACGGAGCAGAGACGTCTCCTCCTTCTTGATCCAGCAAGGGGGGGGGAGAGGTTGATGGAGATCCAGCAGCACGACGGTGTGGTGGTGGAAGCAGCGGGATTTCAGCAGGGCTTCGCCAAGCGCTACTGGAGGAGGAAGAGGTGTCACGGGAGGGAGAGGGAGGCGCCAGGGGCTGAGCTGTTTCTCCCATGCACCTCCCCACTATATATAGGGGTGGAGGGGGCTGGTTTCTTGCCCTCCAAGTCCATTGGGGCGTTGGCAAAGGTGGAAGGAAAGAAATCCCATCCTTTCCCTTCCCCACCGATTGTTATCCCCCTTTTTAGGGATCTTGATCTTATCCCTTCGGGATATGATCTTATTCCTTCTAAGGGGGAATCTTGGTGCGCCTTGACTAGGGGTGTGGGGCCTTGCCCCCACTACCCACGTTCATGTGGGTCCCCCCATGCAGGTGGGCCCCACTCCGGAACCTTCTAGAACCTTCTCGGTACAATACCGAAAAATCCCGAACATTTTTCGGTGGCCAAAATAGGACTTCCCATATATAAATCTTTACCTTCGGACCATTCCGGAACTCCTCGTGACGTCCAGGATCTCATCCGAGACTCCGAACAACCTTCGGGTTACCGCATACTAATATCTCTATAACCCTAGCGTCACCGAACCTTAAGTGTGTAGACCCTATGGGTTCGGGAGACACGCAGACATGACCGAGACGACTCTCCGGTCAATAACCAACAGCGGGATCTGGATACCCATGTTGGCTCCCACATGCTCCTCGATGATCTCATCGGATGAACCACGATGTCGAGGATTCAATCAATCCCGTACGCAATTCCCTTTGTCTATCGGTACGATACTTGCCCGAGATTCGATCGTCGGTATCTCGATACCTTGTTCAATCTCGTTACCGGCAAGTCTCTTTACTCGTTTCCGTAACACATCATCCCGTGAACAACTCCTTGATCACATTGAGCTCATTATGATGATGTCCTACCGAGTGGGCCCAGAGGTACCTCTCCGTTACATGGAGCGACAAATCCCAGTCTCGATTCGTGCCAACCCAACAGATACTTTCGGAGATACCCGTAGTGCACCTTTATAGCCACCCAGTTACGTTGTGACGTTTGGTGCACCCAAAGCACTCCTACGGTATCCGGGAGTTGCACAATCTCATGGTCTAAGGAAAAGTTACTTGACATTGGAAAAGCTTTAGCAAACGAACTACACGATCTAGTGCTAGGCTTAGGATTGGGTCTTGTCCATCACATCATTCTCCTAATGATGTGATCCCGTTATCAATGACATCCAATGTCCATGGTCAGGAAACCGTAACCATCTATTGATCAACGAGCTAGTCAACTAGAGGCTTACTAGGGACATGTTGTGGTCTATGTATTCACACATGTATTACGATTTCCGGATAACACAATTATAGCATGAATAACAGACAATTATCATGAACAAGGAAATATAATAATAACCATTTTATTATTGCCTCTAGGGCATATTTCCAACAGATGGCACCGGCCCGGCTAGGCTCAGCTGCAGCCGGCGTCCCACCGACCACGCGGTCGATCTCGCGCTGAGTAGCTTCAGCGCAGCGCTTCAGCGCCGCCATCTTGGAGGCGCTGTCGAAAAGCTTGACGCGGAACTCCTCCAGCTCCTCTTGGCTGGCGCCAGGGGGAGGAGGCGTCGCCAGGGCCTGTATGGTCGCGTCCAGCGGATCCTGGTTGGATCCACCAGTGCCCAGGCCGTCGCCGATGACCATCACCTCCGCGAAGGTGCCGGCGTCGAGCGCAGCGACAGGAGCATCGCTGGCGGCAGGCGGGAGGGGATCGTCGATGATCTCCATGTAGCTGGGGAAATCGTCGGTGGAGGCCGCGTCGACGAGAGCGAGCTTGCCGAAGAGCTCGGTGAGGGAGTCGGCTGCTCGTGCGTCGGCGGCGGGCTCGTTGAAGAGGCTGAGCTCGCTGAAGATGCCGGCGAGGCGACCCGCGGGGAAGGCGGCTCCCGCGTCAGGCGATGCGCCAAGGCCGGCACGGGCGGGCGCATCGGGCCAGCTGATCTTGCTAGCCACGGCACACTCGCCGGAGAGGAACAAGGTTCCCATCCAGAATGTGTCTCCGGCCGACGTCGCTGCTGGCCCCACGGTGGGCGCCAACTGTCGTGGTAAAATCTCGACAGATGCCAGGGGGTGGCTTATCATGGTTGGGGCCATGAGATCGTCGTCGGGTCCTGGAAGCGGGAGTGGGCACAAGCTCGGACGGACACGAGATCTACACAGGTTCAGGGCTCTCCTAAGAGAGGAAACCCCTACTCCTGCTCTGCGGGGTCTCCGCATGATCACTATGAAGCAAAGAGTACAATGGTGCTCCTAGAGCTGTTCGGCCAGAGGAGGAAGAAGGGCAAGGCTAGCTCTCTCCCCTCCCTGGCTATGGTGTGTGTAGAACTAAAGTGGAACATGATGGGAACCCTTTGCATGGGTGTGGCCTGGAGGGTTTTATAGGCTAACTCCCCAGGGGTACAATGGTAATATGGCCGGGTGGTAGGCTCCGGCTGCTAGCGTCTATGGGGGCCGGGTTCTTCGCCGGCTGCTGGGGCCCGCCTCTGCTGGGCCCTGCCGGCTGCCGAGGAACCGGCCGACAGGTGGGACCCGCCGCCTGCGGGCCCCGCTGATGGCTCTTCACTGTGGCGCCGTCCGTGCTGACGGAGGCCTTGTCGAGCACGCCATGGCTACAGCGCCGTGCCGAGCGGGTTGGCGGCCACCTGGCGACGCCTACTGTAGCCATGCGGCCGTGATTTGTGGGGAGGCATGGCGCACTGTGGCCATGCCCCAGCTTGTCTCCTGGTCGGGCTCAAACTCCTAGGGATGGGACGGGCCGCCTGCTAGGAGCCGGCCCATACCCTCGCCGCCTTCTGGAGTGCGCCGTCTTCCGGGGTACGTCGCCTTCTGGAACGCGCCGTCTTCTAGGAGGCGGCCTTCTAGCTTCAACCGCTTTCTTGGGGCCCGCCGTCCTTTAGGAGACAGCCCTCCGGTCCCGTCCGGACCCGGAGGTCGGTCTTACGACCAGTCAGACTGAGGGGCTTGGCCAGCCCCGATGTCTTGAAATATGGTTAAGTGCTGATGAGGCTACCCGGTGTCTATCGCCCCGACAAGTAATGTTTGCTTGTTCATAGACAGACAATTGTCAGGTTTATATGAGGGACAACGTCTTTTTAACTTATATATATATATATATATATATATATATGTGTGTGTGTGTGTGTGTGTGTGTGTGTGTGTGTGTGTGTGTGTGTGTGTGTGTCGGAATCATTTTGCTTATATCAAAGATATTTACAGATGACTGTGTTGCTGGTAACGGTACCGACTTGTTACTTTAATACGTTGCCAAGAACTTGTTAGTTTTACTAGTTCATGTGTAATTAAATACGTTGCCAAAACTGGTTAGTTTTAATAGTTTGATGTTAGTTTCTTATGGCTCTTGCAACACTTTATTTATGATTGCTAACATTCAGGTTTGCAGGATCCAACTGAAACTCCGTTGGCACAACAGGTATGTTTTCAAAAACTTCCTTCTTTACCTGGTTTGCTGCTGTAATCATCTTACCAACTTCAAGTTTTCAGGATCCAATTAGAAGTCCAATTGCACAGCAGGTACATTTTCAAAAATATATTTGTGTAACAGGTTTGCTGTTGTAACTTGTTGCTCTAATCAAGTTACTAACTACTCAACTTTTCAGGATCCAAAAGAAACTCCAATGCCACAACATGTTCCTTTTGCAAAACTTTTTTGTTTAACTGCTTTGCTGCTGCAACCGGTTGCTCTAATCACGTTACTGGCTACTCAACTTTTCAGGATCCAAGAGAAACTCCAATGCCATAACAGGTCCCTATTGCAAAACTTCTTTGTTTAACTGCTTTGCTGCTACAACCGGTTACAATGATGTTAATAACTACTTTTCAGCATCCAATCGAAACTCTTTAATTCCTTGTTTGTTTAACTGGTTTGTTGCTCTAACTCCCAGTTGAGATGTTTTGCTAACTTCAACTTTTCGGAATCCAATCGGAACTTTAATGGCAAAACAGGTTAGCCCCATGGACGCTATATCATCCCACAGCAGTGGCACCGGCCCAATCGTGCATCATGAATTGCCAACTGCTGATGCTCTAGAGGCTAAACTATTGGTAGAAAGAGATTCTGCCTTTGCACTTAGAGATGAAGTTGACAAGTTGAGGAAGCAAACAGCACAATCACAAGTAGTACTCAAGACAACCATTAAATATTTGGTGGATTTCAAAACGAAGCAAGCTGAGACTGACAACATTGTTAAGGTCCTGAAGGAAAAAAGGAAATTAAATTCCCACTTGGTAAATCATAGGTGAAATATTTTTTCCATCGTTGAATAACCTTTGTGTTGTTTGTTCATGTAATCGATCAAACCATTTGTTCTAGAGATCATGTAATAATTGTTTTTTGTTTTTTGGTTTGTAATTTTTTTAGCACGAGTCTGTATTAATTGATAAGACTCTGAGACATTTCATTTTGATTGCTATGCCAGACCTACAAATATGACAATCGGGCTGAATGTGCATTCAGCAATAATAGTAGTATAGATGGTCCTTAAGTGGCACGGATCTGAAAGGGCCAAGATGTTGTACTAGCTTTGCTAAAAAAATGATGCTCTTCTAGCAAAAAAAAGTACAGCGGCCTGGTTTATGTATGTTAGTTGATATTATTGATCCATATACTCTATAAGTGTTTATATGTCTGTTAGTTTTGTACATTATTGGTTGATTGACTCAGTATTTTGAATCTTGAGACATCGCTTGTGTACATATCTAAATGGGAGTACAGTATATGTTGCGTGTGTCATACATGTTATACTTGAGTTGGACATAAAGTGGTTTTAAATATTCGAATTCACCTTAAATTGGATTCTACCTTCTGAATTCGAGTATCGGCATTTGTAAATCATATTCATATATGATAGTGGAATACATCTTTGTTGTGCTTTTGAAGATATAAAAAAAATAAAGAATGATTTATAAAGAATCGTATAAGAATACAAAATGGATTCGAATTTAGTTGCCAGGGTAAACATGAATGCTTATTGTCCCAAAATTTAAAAGAAGCGGCAAAATATCCACTCCCACGTCGGCTGCCCGAAGCCAGTGTTTGCGAGATGGAAATTGTTGTCTACCCCTTACACGGACAATCCATCGGCCCGATTTCCACTGCTCTCAATAGGGGTAGATTAGTAACTTTAATTAGACGTGACACGACCGCCTCTAAGCCCATTCAGACACGGTGGGCGCCAAACGTGGGCGGCAAAACAAATTTGATTCAAGCTCGTCCGAAAGACCTCTGTCTCTCCCTCCATTTCCCCATTCATACACGGTGGGCGGCAAAACAAACTCGACTCGGCCAAAATCGATGTAGGCAAATATTTTTAATAGGGGCAGGTTTGTAACTTCACTCAGACGTGACACAACCGCCCTACCTGTCAGCCATGTTCATACACCATGGGCGCCAACCGTGGGCGCAAAAACCCCTCTCCTCGCCCGAAATCGCTCTGGGCAAATATTGGGGGAGATGTGAGATTACCATCCTATCCCCAACCGACGAGACGTCCAAATTTTAAACGGGGGCTAAGTTCGTAACTTTCCCATATTTCAGACAGGCGCGTCCCAAAAACATGGTTCCCCGTAGCTCCCCCTCCATTTTCCCATTCATACAACGTCCACGGTAGAACACCATCCACACACCGGCCTCCTCCGTCCGCCACCCCATCCATCGCCGCCGTCCTCCACCCCATCCATCGCCACCGTCCTCCACCATGCCGGAGCGCCTACCAAGACCACGTCGTCCACTGCTAGAGATGGACGTTTCTCATCCACGGTGACGGACCAGAAGCCTTGCATTGCGTCCTCTCGCTTCATCGGCGTCGTCGTCCTCCTTGCCGGGGCCGTTCCCACGACCTTCTCGTCCACCGCAACTGGACTAATCCCCCGATCCACCCGTTTACCGTTGCAGATCTGCTTCAACGCCACCGACAGCCATCGCACCCCCTATGCCTACACGCCGCCGCAAGAGAGGTGGTACTACTTCATATCTGCTCAACATTTTTATCTCAACCAGAAAATAGATCGTAACTTGGTTACTACTTTCTTTTCTGCTCTTAAAATTTAGTTCTTAGTTCGAAGCAAACAATGGTTGCTAAATAGCATTTCTGCGGTTTGCAGCTTCAAATCTGCCATGGCACAGTCATAATAGGGTTTAATTGATCATGCTTAGGGTTTCCCCCCTTTTATGATCACTATACGATCAGCCTACGTGCTTCGTGTCATAATAGCACTGCTCCACCCATCAAGCTAAACAACCTTAGTTGTTCAAATACGAATCTGATATTATTAAAATGGAGTCGTTTAATTGGTCAGCTAAATGTTCCTAATTTAGTTTCAAAAATGCATGTACGCCGCTGGGGTGTGGATCTACAGGGTGCCCATGGTGGGCCGTGGCCCACCCTGGGATTTTGGGTCGGCCCAGACCCCGATTCCCCTCTGTTCTGTTGCGCTTCCGATCTCTACTCACCCCCAGCCGCCTACCTCGCCGTCCCCGGATGGCATGACTCTAGGAGGAGACGCCGGACTAACAGGAGGTCAGCGTCATCGCTGCCTGGGCGCGCCGCCGTGCCTACCTTCCCAGTCCGTTCAGGGCTCAGGCGTGCAGCACCCACTAAGCCAACCTGATTTATCCTGAGATACGTCCTCAACACTCAGCAGCCACTCCTCATCACCCATTTTCTAATTGATTCATTACTCATTAGGCAGGACTGTCATTAGGGTTTGTTGTGTACTGAGTGCTACCTACACTTAATGGTTCAGATATTTCAGTAATCTTTAGTACCTGTAAAGTTCACAGGGTTTCAAAATTCCGGCCCTAGGAACAGACACTAGTCATGTTGGATTGTTGGTCATAGTGACATTGACCCAAATTACTACTGCAGGCCAGGTTTGTCGACAACTTCACTTGTCTTTCTTACTCATTCGATATGATATCCAATTATTCACGTCGATTAGTTGCAAACAATAAGTGCTAGACCAACTTCTTGATTCAGATTTTGAACTGTCTCTTACTGCAGTTACAATTCTGCATACTTGTCCTAGTAAGCTCACAAGTAATGATTGATTCACTACCTCTATGTTTGCCTTGTCATATTTGTTGTCAATATTCTTTTAGGGTGGACCACCCTGTTTCAAAATACTGGAACCGCAGACATGAGTGAATAGTATTTCTCTGTGTGATCTCTTCCATCATGTGTGGGCAACGAACACTGCATTGTATAGAAAGAAAGTGTCATATCCACCTTCTACATAGACTACGATCTTTTACATGGAATACAATCTGCCTACTTGATTTTTGTTGCACTACCAGCACTCCACCCTTGAAGCTAAACATTATGCCACTCATAATTCCTCAGTTTATTTGTTCAAATATGAATTTGATATGATTCTAATGTTCCTACTTCACTTTTGAAATGTGTGTCCGCCTGTTATAGAGACATAAGAGGTTTGTATTTCTGTGTGTGCTCTGGTCAGCACGATTGGGGGATGAACTTTGTATACGCAGGGGTTTGTAGGGAGACACTCTCTGAGTTTAATCCGCAACACCATAGATAATCTGACTACTTTTTATGTTTTCATGAATCTCAGATACTGAACAGCATCATAATGATTATGAGCTTGCGCGCATGAAAAGAATAAAGCAGAACAATGCCATGGCTGTCAAACTTGGCATTAAGGGACTGAAATCAAGTCTAGATGCAATGCAATGCAAACACTCTCCACTTACAGATTCATGCTCAGAATATGATCATAACAATGATTCTGAGCTAGAGGGAGACCTAAGTCAATGTAGCTCCCTAGTGGAGGAGTCAGAGGCAGATGCCCTATCTTAATCACCCATCGAGGTGCTTGCTCTAACTTTCCAAGGTTTTATTGGTCGCACATATCTTGCAACTGATGCTTTGCATTGCTTCTAATTTGTTGCACTGCCATTAGCTAGTTTACACATCGTGTATGTGAATACGCCCTGCCTATCCATTTTCAGTACATATTCCATCTGTCATCATACCATATTTATCCATTCAAATGTTTTTCTTGTGTATCAGGCGTTCAAAAGGAAGAGGGCGATTGCTGATCGCGGAGGAGCACGAACAAAGTATTTGGAAAAGGTAGTGACACCTGATAAATCAAATAGCCCATTAGGTGTAGTTGCAATATCACCAGACCCACAAAACACGGCCCCAACTCTAGCAGACTCTAGCCCTACTACACTGGTCATCTCTGATGCCCCAACTCAGCAGACCCCAACTGCAGCAAACAGTATGATGATGCCAGTTGACATAGCACCAGCTCTACGACGCAAAACACCCATTCCAGCAAAGAGTACACCAAATCCCTTTTGAACGAGAGCGAGCCCCAATTGCAGCAAATAGGACCCCTATTCCACTTCTTCCCAGTTTAGAAGACGAAGCTTATATTGTTGTCAGGAACTTTGTGCGCATCTTTCCTTCATGGAAAGATTATACCACAGACACAGAACAATTTCCAATCTTCCTCCGCAACTTACATGTAAGTAATATACTAATGTTATTCATGGTAATTAGTGCATATGTTTCTGCTGACAGAAGACACAAGATTTCATTCTTTTAAATAGGCGAGGACCAAACTAGATAGTCAAGACGAGCAAGGGTTGGTTGCGCTTTTCAGGCACTCGTTGATGAAGTATCGTTCCTACCTGAGGCAAGCGCACTTCGATGGCAAGCCTCTAAATAAAATTTCTGTAAAGTCTCCGGTGCTACATTTATCAGACAGTGACTGGAATAATCTTGTTACACATTGGTCTCGTCTGCAGCGTAAGGTACTGTCTATGATATCACATCACAATTTGAACTACATTTCTGCATCTGCCTTACCATCTCACTTGTAAGAAAACTGTTTGTAGAAGAACATTCATTCTCAAGGGACCACAGAATCTCGCAACTATACTGCACACTGCATTGCTCTTGTGAGTACCTCTTGCCATGTATGACAATACTTACTTGTTGGGAAACGTAGCATGCAATTAAAAAAAAAATCTACGCTCATGCAAGATCTATCTAGGAGATGCATAGCAACGAGGGGGGAGAGTGTGTCCATGTACCCTCGTAGACCGAAAGCGGAAGCATTAAGTTAACGCGGTTGATGTAGTCGAACGTCTTCACGATCCAACCGATCCAAGTACCGAACGTACGGCACCTCCGTGTTCAGCACACGTTCAGCTCGATGACGTCCCTCGAACTCTTGATCCAGCAGAGGGTCGAGGGAGAGTTCCGTCAGCACGACGGCATGGTGACGGTGTTGGTGATGTGATCCACGCAGGGCTTCGCCTAAGCACTACGACGCTATGACCGGAGGAGTAAACTGTGGAGGGGGGCACCGCACACGGCTAAGAGAACAATTGGTGTGTCTTTCGGGTGCCTCCCCGCCCCGTATATAAAGGAGGGGGGGAGGAGGCGGCCGGCCTAGAGGGGGCGCGCCAAGGGGGAAGTCCTACTAGGACTCCCAGTCCTAGTAGGATTCCTCTTTCCTTTCCGGAGAAGGGGGGAAGGGGAAAGAGGTGGAGGAGAAGAAGGAAAGAGGCGCCGTGCCCCCCACCCCTAGTCCAATTCGGTTTGGGCTTGGGGGGGCGCGCGCCACCACCTGGCCGCCTGCCTCCTCTCTCCACTAGGGCCCATGAAGGCCCACTAGTCCCTCGGGGGGTTCCGGTAACCTCCCGGTACTCCGAAAAATGTCCGAACCTTTCCGAAACCATTCCGGTGCCCGAACATAACCTTCCAATATATCAATCTTTAGCTCTCGACCATTTTGAGACTCCTCGTCATGTCCGTGATCTCATCCGGGACTCTGAATAATCTTCGGTCACCAAAACACATAACTCATAATACAAATCGTCATCGAACGTTAAGCGTGCGGACCCTACGGGTTCGAGAACTATGTAGACATGACCGAGACACATCTCCGGTCAATAACCAATAGCGGAACCTGGATGCTCATATTTGCTCCTACATATTCTACGAAGATCTTTATCAGTCAAACCGGATAACAACATACGTCATTCCCTTTGTCATCGGTGTGTTACTTGCCCGAGATTCGATCGTCGGTATCATCATACCTAGTTCAATCTCGTTACCGGCAAGTCTCTTTACTCGTTCCGTAATGCATCATCGCACAACTAACTCATTAGTCACATTGCTTGCAAGGCTTCATATGATGTGCATTACCGAGAGGGCCCAGAGCTACCTCTCCGATACTCTGAGTGACAAATCCTAATCTCGATCTATGCCAACCCAACAAACACCTTCGGAGACACCTGTAGAGCATCTTTATAATCACCCAGTTACGTTGTGACGTTTGATAGCACACAAGGTGTTCCTCCGGTATTCGGGAGTTGCATAATCTCATAGTCAGAGGAATATGTATAAGTCATGAAGAAAGCAATAGCAATAAAACTTAACGATCATTATGCTAAGCTAACGGATGGGTCTTGTCCATCACATCATTCTCTTAATGATGTGATCCCATTCATCAAATGACAACACATGTCTATGGTCAGGAAACTTAACCATCTTTGATTAACGATCTAGTCAAGTAGAGGCATACTAGGGACACTTTGTTTTGTCTATGTATTCACACATGTATCAAGTTTCCGGTTAATACAATTCTAGCATGAATAATAAACATTTATCATGATATAAAGAAATATAAATAACAACTTTATTATTGCCTCTAGGGCATATTTCCTTCAGTCTCCCACTTGCACTAGAGTCAGTAATCAAGTTTACATAGTAATGATTCTAACACCCATGGAGTCTTGGTGCTGATCATGTTTTGCTCGTGGAAAAGGCTTAGTCAACGGGTCTGCAACATTCAGATCCGTATGTATTTTGCAAATCTCTATGTCTCCCTCCTTGACTTGATCGCGGATGGAGTTGAAGCGTCTCTTGATGTGTTTGGTTCTCTTGTGAAATCTGGATTCCTTCGCCAAGGCAATTGCTCCAGTATTGTCACAAAAGATTTTCATTGGACCCGATGCACTAGGTATAACACCTAGATCGGATATGAACTCCTTCATCCAGACTCCTTCATTTGCTGCTTCCGAAGTAGCTATGTACTCCGCTTCACACGTAGATCCCGCCACGACGCTCTTCTTGGAACTGCACCAACTGACAGCTCCACAATTCAATATAAATACGTATCCGGTTTGTGACTTAGAGTCATCCGGATCAATGTCAAAGCTTGCATCGATGTAACCATTTACGACAAGCTCTTTGTCACCTCCATAAACGAGAAACATATCCTTAGTCCTTTTCAGGTATTTCAGGATGTTCTTGACCGCTGTCCAGTGATCCACTCCTGGATTACTTTGGTACCTCCCTGCTAAACTTATAGCAAGGCACACATCAGGTATGGTACACAGCATAGCATACATGATAGAACCTATGGCTGAGGCATAGAGAATGACTTTCATTTTCTCTCTATCTTCTACAATGGTCGGGCATTGAGTCTTACTCAACTTCACACCTTGCAACATAGGTAAGAACCCTTTCTTTGACTGATCCATTTTGAACTTCTTCAAAACTTTATCAAGGTATGTGCTTTGTGAAAGTCCAATTAAGCATTTTGATTTATCTCTATAGATCTTGATGCGTAATATATAAGCAGCTTCACCGAGGTCTTTCATTGAAAAATTCTTATTCAAGTATACTTTTATGCTATCCAGAAATTCCGTATCATTTCCAATCAACAATATGTCATCCACATATAATATCAGAAATGCTACAGAGCTCCCACTCACTTTCTTGTAAATACAGGCTTCTCCAAAAGTCTGTATAAAACCATATGCTTTGATCACTTCATCAAAGCGTATATTCCAACTCCGAGATGCTTGCACCAGTCCATAAATGGATCGCTGGAGCTTGCACACTTTGTTAGCACCTTTAGGATCGACAAAACCTTCTGATTGCATCATATACAACTCTTCTTTGAGAAATTCATTAAGGAATGCAGTTTTGACATCCATTTACCAGATTTCATAATCATAAAATGCGGCAATTGCTAACATGATTCGGACAGACTTAAGCATCGCTACGAGTGAGAAGGTCTCATCGTAGTCAACACCTTGAACTTGTCGAAAACCTTTTGCAACAAGTCGAGCTTTGTAGACAGTAACATTACCATCAGCGTCAGTCTTCTTCTTGAAAATCCATTTATTCTCTATGGCTTGCCGATCATCGGGCAAGTCAACCAAAGTCCATACTTTGTTCTCATACATGGATCCCATCTCAGATTTCATGGCCTCAAGCCATTTCGCGGAATCTGGGCTCATCATCGCTTCCTCATAGTTCGTAGGTTCGTCATGGTCTAGTAACATGACTTCCAGAACAGGATTACCGTACCACTCTGGTGCAGAGCGCACTCTGGCTGACATACGAGGTTCTGTAGTAACTTTATTTGAAGTTTCATGATCATCATCATTAGCTTCCTCACTAATTGGTGTAGGCATCACTAGAACTGATTTCTGTGATGAACTATTTTCCAATTCAAGAGAAGGTACAATTACCTCATCAAGTTCTACTTTCCTCCCACTCACTTCTTTCGAGAGAAACTCCTTCTCTAGAAAGGATCCATTCTTAGCAACAAAGATCTTGCCTTCGGATCTGTGATAGAAGGTGTACCCAACAGTCTCCTTTGGGTATCCTATGAAGACACATTTCTCCGATTTTGGTTCGAGCTTATCAGGTTGAAGCTTTTTCACATAAGCATCGCAGCCCCAAACTTTAAGAAACGACAGCTTAGGTTTCTTGCCAAACCATAGTTCATACGGTGTCATCTCAATGGATTTAGATGGTGCCCTATTTAACATGGATGCAGCTGTCTCTAATGCATAACCCCAAAACGATAGTGGTAAATCGGTAAGAGACATCATAGATCGCACCATATCTAATAAAGTACGGTTATGACGTTCAGACACACCATTACGTTGTGGTGTTCCAGGTGGCGTGAGTTGCAAAACTATTCCATATTGTTTTAAATGAAGACAAAACTCGCAACTCAAATATTCGCCTCCGCGATCAGATCGTAGAAACTTTATTTTCTTGTTACGATGATTTTCCACTTCACTCTGAAATTCTTTGAACTTTTCAAATGTTTCAGACTTATGTTTCATTAAGTAGATATACCCATATCTGCTCAAATCATCTGTGAAGGTCAGAAAATAACGATACCCGCCGTGAGCCTCAACACTCATCGGACAGCATACATCGGTATGTATTATTTCCAATAAGTCATTGGCTCGCTCCATTGTTCCGGAGAACGGAGTCTTAGTCATCTTGCCCATGAGGCATGGTTCACAAGTATCAAGTGATTCATAATCAAGTGATTCCAAAAGCCCATCAACATGGAGTTTCTTCATGCGCTTTACACCAATATGACCTAAATGGCAGTGCCACAAATAAGTTGCACTATCATTATTAACTTTGTATCTTTTGGCTTCAATATTATGAATATGTGTATCACTACAATCGAGATTCAACAAAAATAGACCACTCCTCAAGGGTGCATGACCATAAAAGATATTACTCATATAAATAGAACAACCATTATTCTCTGATTTAAATGAATAACCGTCTCGCATTAAACAAGATCCAGATATAATGTTCATGCTCAACGCTGGTACCAAATAACAATTATTCAGGTCTAAAACTAATCCCGAAGGTAGATGTAGAGGTAGCGTGCCGACAGCGATCACATCGACCTTGGAACCATTCCCGACGCGCATCGTCACCTCGTCCTTAGCCAATCTTCGTTTAATCCGTAGTCCCTGTTTCGAGTTACAAATATGAGCAACCGAACTGGTATCAAATACCCAGGCACTACTACGAGCATTAGTAAGGTACACATCAATAACATGTATATCAAATATACCTTTGTTCACTTTGCCATCCTTCTTATCCGCCAAATACTTGGGGCAGTTCCGCTTCCAATGAACAGTCCCTTTGCAGTAGAAGCACTCAGTTTCAGGCTTAGGTCCAGACTTGGGCTTCTTCCTGGGAGTAGCAATTTGCTTGCTATTCTTCTTGAAGTTCCCCTTCTTCCCTTTGCCCTTTTTCTTGAAACTAGTGGTCTTGTTAACCATCAACACTTGATGTTCCTTCTTGATTTCTACCTCCGCAGCCTTTAGCATCGCGAAGAGCTCAAGAATTGTCTTTTCCATCCCTTGCATATTATAGTTCATCACGAATCCTTTATAGCTTGGTGGCAGTGATTGAAGAACTCTGTCAATGACACTATCATCAGGAAGATTAACTCCTAGATGAGTCAAGTGCTTATGGTACCCAGACATTCTGAGTATATGTTCACTGACAGAACTATTCTCCTCCATCTTGCAGCTATAGAACTTGTTGGAGACTTCATATCTCTCAACTCGGGCATTTGCTTGAAATATTAACTTCAACTCTTGGAACATCTCATATGCTCCATGACATTCAAAATGTCTTTGAAGTCCCGATTCTAAGCAGTAAAGCATGGCACACTGAACTATCGAGTAGTCATCAGATCGAGCTTGCCAGACGTTCATAACATCAGCATCTGCCCCTGCAGCAGGCCTTTCACCTAGCGGTGCATCAAGGACATAATTCTTCTGTGCAGCAATGAGGATAATCCTCAAGTTACGGACCCATTCCGTGTAGTTGCTACCATCATCTTTCAACTTAGCTTTCTCTAGGAACGCATTAAAATTCAAGGGAACGGTAGCACGGGCCATTGATCTACAACATAGATATGCAAAAACTATCAGGACTAAGTTCATGACAAATTAAAGTTCAATTAATCATATTACTTAAGAACTCCCACTTAGATAGACATCCCTCTAGTCATCTAAATGATCACGTGATCCATATCAACTAAACCATGTCCGATCATCACGTGAGATGGAGTAGTTTTCAATGGTGAACATCTCTATGTTGATCATATCTACTATATGATTCACGTTCGACCTTTCGGTCTCAGTGTTCCGAGGCCATATCTGCATATGCTAGGCTCGTCAAGTTTAACCCGAGTATTCTGCACGTGCAAAACTGGCTTGCACCCATTGTATGTGAACGTAGAGCTTATCACACCCGATCATCACGTGGTGTCTCGGCACGACGAACTTTTGCAATGGTGCATACTCAGGGAGAACACTTATACCTTGAAATTTAGTGGGATCATCTTATAATGCTACCGCCGTACTAAGCAAAATAAGATGCATAAAAGATAAACATCACATGCAATCAAAATATGTGACATGATATGGCCATCATCATCTTGTGCCTTTGATCTCCATCTCCAAAGCACCGTCATGATCTCCATCGTCACCGGCTTGACACCTTGATCTCCATCGTAGCGTCATTGTCATCTCGCCAACTATTGCTTCTACGACTATCGCTACCGCATAGTGATAAAGTAAAGCAATTACATGGCGATTGCATTTCATACAATAAAGCGACAACCATAAGGCTCCTGCCAGTTGCCGATAACTTTTACAAAACATGATCAACTCATACAATAACGTATATCACATCATGTCTTGACCATATCACGTCACAGCATGCCCTGCAAAAATAACTTAGACGTCCTCTACTTTGTTGTTGCAAGTTTTACGTGGCTGCTATGGGCTTCTAGCAAGAACCGTTCTTACCTACGCATCAAAAACCCAACGATTTTTCGTCAAGTGTGCTGTTTTAACCTTCAATAAGGACCGGCCGTAGTCAAACTTGATTCAACTAAAGTTGGACAAACAGACACCCGCCAGCCACCTGTGTGCAAAGCACGTCGGTAGAAACTGTCTCATGAACGCGGTCATGTAATGTCGGTCCGGGCTGCTTCATCCAACAATACCACCGAATCAAAGTAAGATGTTGGTGGTAAGCAGTATGACTATTATCGCCCACAACTCATTGTGTTCTACTCGTGCATATCATCTACGCATAGACCTAGCTCGGATGCCACTGTTGGGAAACGTAGCATGCAATTTCAAAAAATAAATCTACGCTCACGCAAGATCTATCTAGGAGATGCATAGCAACGAGGGGGGAGAGTGTGTCCACGTACCCTCGTAGACCGAAAGCGGAAGCGTTATGTTAACGCGGTTGATGTAGTCGAACATCTTCATGATCCAACCGATCCAAGTACCGAACGTACAGCACCTCCGTGTTCAGCACATGTTCAGCTCGATGACGTCCCTCGAACTCTTGATCCAGCAGAGGGTCGAGGGAGAGTTCTGTCAGCACGACAGCGTGGTGACGGTGTTGGTGATGTGATCCGCGCAGGGCTTCATCTAAGCACTACGACGCTATGACCGGAGGAGTAAACTGTGGAGGGGGGCACCGCACATGGCTAAGAGAACAATTGGTGTGTCTTTGGGGTGCCCCCCCCCCCCCCCCCCCGCCCTCGTATATAAAGGAGGAGGGGAGGAGGCGGTTGGTCCAAAGGGGTCGCGCCAAGGGGGAAGTCCTACTAGGACTCCCAGTCCTAGTAGGATTCCCCTTTCCTTTCCGGAGAAGGGGGGAAGGGGAAAGAGGTGGAGGAGAAGAAGGAAAGGGGCGCCGCGCCCCCCACCCCTAGTCCAATTCGGTTTGGGCTTGGGGGGCGCGCGCCACCACCTGGCCGCCTGCCTCCTCTCTCCACTAGGGCCCATGAAGGCCCACTAGTCCCCCGAGGGGTTCCGGTAACCTCCCGGTACTCCGAAAAATGTCTGAACCTTTCCGAAACCATTCCGGTGCCCGAACATAACCTTCCAATATATCAATCTTTACCTCTCGACCATTTCAAGACTCCTCGTCATGTCCGTGATCTCATCCGGGACTCCGAACAATCTTCGGTCACCAAAACACATAACTCATAATACAAATCGTCATCGAACGTTAAGCGTGCGGACCCTACGGGTTCGAGAACTATGTAGACATGACCGAGACACATCTCCAGTCAATAACCAATAGCAGAACCTGCATGCTCATATTGGCTCCTACATATTCTACGGAGATCTTTATCGGTCAAACCGCATAACAACATACGTCATTCCCTTTGTCATCGGTATGTTACTTGCCCGAGATTCGATCGTCGGTATCATCATACCTAGTTCAATCTCGTTACCGGCAAGTCTCTTTACTCGTTCCGTAATGCATTATCCCGCAACTAATTCATTAGTCACATTGCTTGCAAGGCTTCATATGATGTGCATTACCGAGAGGGCCCAAAGATACCTCTCCGATACTCGGAGTGACAAATCCTAATCTCGATCTATGCCAACCCAACAAACACCTTCGGAGACACCTGTAGAGCATCTTTATAATCACCCAGTTATGTTGTGACGTTTGATAGCACACAAGGTGTTCCTCTGGTATTCGGGAGTTGCATAATCTCATAGTCAGAGGAATATGTATAAGTCATGAAGAAAGCAATAGCAATAAAACTTAACGATCATTATGCTAAGCTAACGGATGGGTCTTGTCCATCACATCATTCTCCTAATGATGTGATCCCGTTCATCAAATGACAACACATGTCTATGGTCAGGAAACTTAACCATCTTTGATTAACGAGCTAGTCAAGTAGAGGCATACTAGGGACAATTTGTTATGTCTATGTATTCACACATGTATCAAGTTTCCGGTTAATACAATTCTAGCATGAATAATAAACATTTATCATGATATAAGGAAATATAAATAACAACTTTATTATTGCCTCTAGGGTATATTTCCTTCATTACTCTCATAGCTGGTTGATTATGTAGCATCACTGCACATGTTAGCCTCGTTATCCTTCATTTGGTGGACATTATAAGATCCGTATTGACTCTTACATAAATTTAGAATCAACCCAATTGTTTTGAAGAGGTTTAGCTCTGCAGTCCTCTTGTAAGGACTGAACGTCGTCTATCACTGTACTTACATTAACAGCTACTCCCTCCGTCCCATAATATAAGAGCGTTTTGTACAGTATACCAGTGTACAAAACACTCTTATATTATGGGAAGGAGGGATTGGTTCATTGTGTAGCATTCTGCATCTTTTCTCCCTCGCCCACCATTTACTAAAAAATATCAGATCTATATTTAATCTTACCAAAAAGTTGAATACACAGACAATGCCAGTGCAGAAGTGTAGCCCATTGCTCTTGTCAGTACATTTTGTCCTGTAACGCTTGTACTTATAGGGATTGGTAGTTGATTATGTAGCATCAATCTGCATCTTATCTTCATTATCCTATATCCCTTCAAGTATTATCATATCTATAATTACTCTCTACAAAATGCAGAGTACAGGCAATTCTTATGAAGAAGTTTATGTGCTGAAATTCTTGAGTTATCCTTCCCTTGACATGGAGAAGGGCATTATAGAGCCGGTGTTAACTGTTAATGTAAGTCAGTCCTTCTAAAGCCTTTATCCTCAACTGCTGTTTAATTTGCTCATACTCCCTATCGTCAACTGCTGTTGAGTTTGTTGTTTCTATCAAAATGCATGTTCGCAACAACTGTAAGTTCCAAGTTTTAGTTGTAAAACCAAATTCCTTATTCATACCATGCACATTACTCAATACTCCCTATATGTATGCTTGTTTTTGTGGATCTATAATCCAGTGTGTGGTGAAGCCGCCCACGTTTGCACCTTGTCATCTCCTGTTTTATCTTACTGATGTGGCTGATGATATGAACAACATGCCATGCACATTAACCAAAATAGATACAATGATTGTCTTTGCCCTTTATCTATGCTTGTTTTTTTGACATGGTAATCCAGTAGTGTGGTGAAGCTGCCTGCATTATGATCAATGCAAAATTATGCTATTGATATTTTGAACTGACTCTTTATTTTCTAATTTGAAATTGGATGGAATTGACAGCACAGTTACCATCTTTGTTTATACACGTGCAAAACATGTCATCTCTTTGCTTGTTTCAGGGTGATATGCCTGATGGCATGCACAAGTCTGCTAAAGGCTGTGAGACAAACCCAACATATATTGCAGCAAAGAAGGCAACACATCTTGACGATAGCGAGACAACCCCAATGTCATGTCTTGATGCAGTGTTCAAGTTACTTGAGACTAGCAATCAGATAAGCTCATAGAATTCGTTGTCTGAATCAGTTCGAGTTCTTCAGTCCCAAGTTCAAGCAGAAAGGCATTCTGCAACTCAACTTCGACTTGAAGTCCTATCTCTAAGGAAGATCGCGGAGAACACCAATGAGAACCTCATTGCTAAACAGCTACAGCTGGAAGCTATGACTGACATGCTAGGCCAGTCTCATAGCCTTGCTCAGCAGCTTGCGCAGCAGCTCCCGTGCAAGGCTAACCTTTCTTGAACTGTCCTGGAAGTGGTCTTGGTTCAGTATTATTTTGTTACACTGCAATGGCGCCCAGTTTTTGTAATTTGCTTCTTCGTTGCGCTTTATGATCCCTGGTGGCGAACTTCGATGCCCAGTGGATGTAATATACCATAAATCCTTTATTGTATAGTGTAGGTTTATTCTAAGTTACTATGCCGTAATTTCTTTATTGTATAGAGTAGGTTTGTTCTTAATTCCTACTAGTTACCGTATATGCCATCATTTTCTATCTGAAAAAAAAGCGAAAATCTGATGTAGGCGACCGGGCCGAAACATTCGTCTCTAACGGGCCTGCATTTTAGCGGGCCACAATTTGGCCGGCCTGCAACTTTCTTGGGCCTGAAAGGCCATTGGGGCCTTCACACTTTGCGCCAGGCCCACAACTTACACGGGACTCCATTCGGCCCAAAGTTTAGTTGGGCCTTTAGTGGATCCAACGCCTAGTTGGGCCCATGTAGCTTCGGGCCATTAACAGGCTGAATATTCTGCTGGCCTGTTACGGCCCAGAAGATACCATGGGCCTTTAGCAGGCCGAAATGCATGTTGGGCCTCAATTTTCAATAGTCATCCATGGGCCTTTAGCAGGCTGAAATGTATGCTAGGCCATTATTGGCCCAGTTATATGACGGGCCATTACCAAGCCGAAACATATCTCGGGCCTTAGTTGGCCCACTGATATCATGGGCCTTTAAGAGGCCGAAAGCTTAGTAGAGGCATCAACGGGCCGAATTATACGACTGGCCTTTAACAGGCCCAAAGTCACGTTAGGCTGAACTGTTGCCACCTTGATCACGGGCCGTTAGTGGGCCGGATGTCGCGTCGGACCATATATGGCCCATTGGCAGCACGGGCCATTCCCAGGCCGAAGACACACCAGGCTGAAATGGGCCCATGTCTAGGCCGGGCCTCTAACAGGCCGAAATGTCACTAGGCCATAATTGGGCCCAAATACTCATCGAACAAATAACGGGCCAGATCTGGCTTTGGGCCGTAAATGGGCCATGTTTAAGCAGGCCGTTAGTGAGCTAGCCCACTAGTACCTGAGTAAATACTACGGGCCATTGACTGGGCCGGCCTTTTTAACCTATATGGGCCTCTGCTGGGCCCTGCCACGTGTGAACGTATCATAGGCACGTCTCCTGCATTGGATGGATGACATCTGGCCCACCGAGGAGCTGACACGTGTTTCCTCCGGCCAATGATGATTTTACACGTGAAAAATCCCCATTGGTCCTGGCTGTTAACGGGTTATCGGATCCAAGCCGGAACCCGATAGCTTAACGGCGACCCGTTACGGTGGATGCCACGTGTTGGTTACCCTTGACGAAATCACTTCTATGACGCGCGATTTATTGTCATGGAAGTGGACACTTCCGTGATGATAATTTTGGTAATGTCATGGAACACTTCTACGACAGCACATGTATGACTATCTTGATTCTGTCATAAAATCGTCATGGATGTACATGCATGACAGAAAACGTGACCTACTGTGACAAACACGTAACGTCACGGAAGTGTATTTTTTTGTAGTGCCTTGTTCATGATAAATGCTTATTATTCATGCTAGAATTGTATTGACCGGAAACTTAAACACATGTGTGAATACATAAACAACACGGTGTCCTTAGTGAGCCTCTACTAGACTAGCTCGTTGATCAAAGATGGTAAGGTTTCCTAACCATATACATGAATTGTCATTTGATAACGGTATCACATCATTAGGAGAATGATGTGATGGACAAGACCCAACCGTAAGCTTAGCATCAGATCATTTAGTTTATTTGCTATAGCTTTCTTCATGTCAAGAATCTATTCCTTAAACCATGAGATCGTGCAACTCCCTGACACCGAAGGAATACTTAGTGTGCATCCAAACGTCACTATGTAACTGGGTGATCATAAACGTGCTCTACAGGTATCTCCGAAGGTATCTGTTGGGTTGGCATGGATCAAGACTGGGATTTGTCACTCCGTATGACAGAGAGATATCTTTGGGCCCTCTCGGTAATACAACATCTTAAAGAGCTTGCAAGCAATGTGACTAATGTGTTAGTCACAGGATCTTGTATTACAGAACGAGTAAAGAGACTTGCCGGTAACGAGATTGAACTAGGTATGGAGATACCGAGGATCGGATCTCAGGCAAGTAACATATCGCCGGACAAAGGGAATTGCATACAGGGTTAAACGAATCCTTGATGTTGTGGTTCAACCGATAAAACATCTTCGTGGAATATGTAGGAATCAATATGGGCATCCAGGTCCCGCTATTAGTTATTGACCGGAGAGGTGTCTCGGTCATGACTACATGATTCCCGAACCCGCAGGGTCGCACGCTTAACGTTCGTTGATGCTAGAGTAGTATTGGAATATTGGGCTAGGCGCACCAAGTCCTCAAAAGCCCATGTGGCTAGGGAAGGAAAAAAAAGGGAGTCCTAGTAGGAATATGATTGGACTTGGAGTCCAAGTCCTCTCCCCCTTGGCTGGGCCCTAGGGCTTGGAGGGGCTATTCCCCACGCCCCTCCACCTATATATAGAGGGGAGAGGGCGCCCCAAGAGGACACACCAAGCCCTGCTGAACTAGCTCCACCACGCCGTCGTGTTGGTTGTGATCCCATCTACTTCTCCGCCTTCTCTTGCTAGATCAAGGAGGAGGAGACGTCATCGAGCCACACATGTGCTAAACTCGGAGGTGCCGTCCGTTTGGCACTGGATCGGTTGGATCGTGATCGGATCGCCAAGAGTAGAACTACATCAACCACGTTAGATACGCTTCCGCTTTCGGTCTACGAGGGTATGTAGAAACACTCTTCCCTCTCATTGATATGCTTCTCCTAGATAGATCTTGGGTGTTCGTACGAATTTTTTTGATTTTCATGCTTCGTTCCCCATCAGATGCCCTAAGCAAACATATTGGCACCATGTGAATTAATACACTATACACATGATCGGTTTTTCTCTTGAGGCTTCCACTTCAGTTTGCGATATTTTAGAAACACGGAAATACAAAAAGCATGGGATTAGAGTGTCATGCCGTACTAATTCTAACAGAAATTATAAACATTGGCAACCATATATAATAGAAGTTGTTTGATTGCACCAGGAGAGAACTTAAAAAAATCGTAAGTGGTCACACATATAGCAAGGTTGTCATAGAAATGGAGGAATGTTTTCGAGAGGTTGAACTCAATGGAAAAAAAACCTCTTTACCTTAAATAAAAAAACCTTTAAAGTTGCAAGCAAAGTGCATTACAGTAAAATTTATGTAATTTCTAGCCATGCTAGTGAGTTGCACGTGCTTTGCACGTGAGTTGTGAGATATCATGACAACACAATATTGACAGACGTACAACTGACACTTAAATATTTAGTGCATGAAGTTCAAGATACAAATTTGTTACTAATAGTAGCTAAACCCAATGGAAAAGGAAACCTTAGCTGCATAGTGCTCCAATAAGTGTATATAACACATTATATGTATGGACCTTAAGGGTTAAATCTCATGAATATGCAAAGATAGTGTTGCGATATTTGGTTGAAATTATGTGAAAAGATATATAGACTGTAAGAAATGGTTCATTAGAAGTCTTTCACCTTGAGTAAAAATTCACAAGTAATCTCGTAAATGGATACACTTTTAATCAAGCGACAACTCTAATGGAGCAAGTGCACGCATGAAAGATTCTAAACTAAATCATAAATGGATACACTTTTATTCAAGCGAGAAAATATAAGGGAGCAAGATCATGCATGGAAGGTTCTAGAATAAATGAGAAGTGTGTAAGATAGTGTATGTAACAAGTACAATGGTGTATTAAGTTTTAAATTATTGAAAACTTCTAGATAGTACACATGGCAGAATCTAATATAATTGATAAGAAATCGAATGGTCGGCAACACTCGGATTTGCGGATTTTTTTTAAACTATCACGTTTTTTATATCAAATTCGGAAACTACAGCACATAATGCAAAAAAAATCAAAACTATGACCCCGTCGGCCTCGTGTGGGCCGAAAAGGGTGTTTTCGGTCGATAGTTGGCCGAAGAGGGCACTTTGGCCTGTGGTTGACCGAAGATGGGCTTATCTGGGCCGAAAAGGACTCTTTGGTCAGCAGTAGGCCGAAGAGTCCCAGGGGCCCACCTTTTCGCGTCAACGCTAGGCCGAAGCTGCATGGCTGCGCTCTTCGGCTTATGTTAGGCCTCAATGGTTTTTTTTTTTTTAATTTTCACTTATGATTGTTGTGCAACCATTGCCCATCTTAGAGATTGAAAAAATATATTTTCGCGCAACCCTTTCCTTCAATATTTTCCCGCCAACTCTTTCCCTCAATTTTGACTTATGATTATCCTTTTGATCATAGTTTTCACCCTGGGATGAGGAAATGTCTTCTATCGGCGACTTACCTACTATGGGATCTGATTGGCCACGGAGAGAGGTACTTTCATATTAAGTAACAATTAATTCAATTATTTCTTGTCATTCAATAGTGTTACTAATGCTTATTTGTTGTCATGCATAGAGACAGTTTGCGCATAGCCAGGTGAGGGGCTGCTACCCATCCTTCACGGCCCAGTTTGATAGTTTGCACGAGGATCAAGTTATCTGGGAGCCATACTCGCATCAGGCTATATTATCCGGGTGCCCAGTTGGGATTTCTGGATTGTGCACTAGAGATCGACACTATTGGATGACCAAGGCCAAGTTGGTGTTCGACGTGACGGTTGAGGAGATGGCTCTTCATAGGGTGATGAGACAGTTCAGTCTATGTCAAGAGCCTGACATTCCAGTTATTCCACACTTACCAAAACACGTGCACAAGTAGTAATACTATTTTAGTTCTCAGCTCTGCATTCAGAATATACCTTATCATGTAACGTGCATGTCAATCTCAGGTACAATCGCGTAGGAGGAAACAAGTCCATGGCTTATTGGTATGGAGGGAAAGGGTTGGCGGGAACTTATGGCGGGAAACGGGTGGCAGGAACATATGGAGGGAAAGAGTTGGCGGGAAAATATTGAGGGAAAGAGTTGGCAGAAAAATATTAAGGGAAAGGGTTGCGTGAAAATATATTTTTTCAATCCCTAAGATGGGCAATGGTTGCACAGCATTCATAAGTCAAAATTCAAAAGAAAAAACCATTTCGGCCTAATATAAGCCAAAGAGCGCAGTCATGCAGCTTCGGCCTAGCTTTGGCGCGAAAAGGTGGATCCCTGGGACTCTTCGGCCTACTGCTGACCAAAGAGTCCTTTTCGGCCCAAATAAGCCCATCTTCGGTCAACCGCAGGCCGAAGTGCCCTCTTCGGCCAACTACCGACAAAAACACCCTCTTCGGCCCACACGAGGCCGACGAGGTCATAGTTTTGATTTTTTTTTTTTGCATTAGGTGCTATAGTTTCCGAATTTGCTATAAAAAACGTGATAGTTTTGAAAAAAAATCGTATGCCACCTCTTGACCGTCGGATTGAGTTCATCCAACGATCCATATTCAAACTTATGCGTACACTATATAGTGGTATGGACAAACCAAACAAACTCAGTAGAGAGAAAATTCTATGAAATCTATTTGGAGTACAAGAGTCCCACGCAGGTTCCGAGGAGGAGGCAGCTCCGATGTACTCCAGTACATATCTTTCTCGAAAAGAGGACTGTCCTATCTTTCGTTGCAGCAAGCGGCGTGCTTGATTGTAGAAAAGCTTAGGCCCTGTTTGGTTCATAAGTCCTAGGACTTTTTTTAGTCCCAACTAAAAAGTCGTTAGTCCCTAAAAAGTCCCTACCTGTTTGGTTTCTGGGACTAAACATGGACTAAAAAATCATGTTACAACTAAAAGTCCCAAAAAAACTCTCCCTCAGGGTCTTCTTTCATAAGTCTCAAATGCCCACTTTAAATCCCTATAAGTCCCTCCTGTTTGGTTTAGATGGGACTAAAAGAGACTTTTTTAAGTCCCTGCACCAATAAGTCCCTGTAAACAAAGACCCTTACACGCATCCGCGTCATCCTCTAGCCCTTTTTACCTTCCCAGAGCGCACCAAGGAAGAGGACTGCGCTGTGGCGCAGTGGTGGTGGTAGCCAGTGGGCACCCCACCCACCCGGGTTCGATCCCTTAGGGACGAATTCTAGGCTGTCTCACCTGTGCGCACACTGTTCATTTGAACAGTGCGCACTGTAGCAAATTTGTGGAAGGGCTTTAGGAGACTATCCTATAGATAGTTGGCTGGGCCCAATAGCCAGCCTTTCCCTGTTAATATTAGAGCCAATCCCCACGCGGTTCTGTAAGAGGTAGTATGGTGTGCCCACCACCACAGGGACTGTCCCTGGCGTATACACTAGGCTCGTGGGCTCAGATGCTTAGATAGTCTGTTAGGTCTTAGCTTGCGCCCTGGTGACGTGTGTGTGTGGTGTGAGTAGGGCGTGAGTTCAGATACTACAGCTGTACTAAGCCAAGGGGATCTTAAAAAAAAAGAGCGCACCAAGGAAGACGAAAGCGAGGTACGTAGACGTGCCACTGCCAGACAAAAGCCTCCTTCACTTTCTACTGCTGGCATCGCAGCAAGCAGCAGCTGCCCGCGCCAAGATTCGCGTACGTATGCCCTCGCATGCAGACAGAGATAGGGCACGGGAATCTCATCACGGAATACGGGTTTTGCATTGCATGCAGTGGGGAGCATGCATGCATGGGTGCATGCATTGGTGGTGCCGCAGGCTTTGCTTTGCATTGCTGCTCTCGATTTCGCCGCGCCATGCCAAAGCACACCTACGTACGGGCGTGAATGTCTCTGCTAGCTGCCTCTCCCGATATCGATACTAGGCCCTATGCACCCGTCTGATATGACCTGAAACCTGATCGCGCGTTGCCAGATGCCAGTGCGTGCTGATGGTGTCGAAACAGCCGCGTCGCCATCGATCGTGCGTGGTGTGTGCATGCATGGTCGCCTCGTCTGGACGGAGGCAGGCAAGGCTATAGCAGGCACCAATATTTGTCGCCGTGAGATTGGTAGCGTAGGTACTACAGGCTAGTATCATGGTATTATCTAAAGTCTAAGGGCATGTCCAGACCCTGGAACGTCACCCATCTGTCCGGACCGCACTGTCCGAACTGCGGAAACCATCCAATGCGGTGCTATATCGATCCGTGGCACGGTCTTCTCCACGCCCCAAACCCCTCCTCCCTCACCCGCGCGCGTTCCCGGCCGGCTCTAGTTGCCCGCATTAATGCCGCTGTAGAGCGTGCCGCTCCACATTGAAGACGTCTCAGGGCGGGCGCGACCTCTCACTGCCTCCGCCACTGAGCAGCGCGCCGGCCGAGAGCGCCGCCAGCAACGCGTCTTCGGTGTTCACGCTGTGACGCCCCCGGCTTAATCATGCACTAATCATACAAGCAAATGCACACGATCAAGTCTAAAGACTCACTTGAAGATATCACAACACAACTCTAAAACATAAATAAAGGCATACAAGCATTATATTACAAGCCAGGGCCTCGAGGGCTCGAATACATAAGCTTGATGTCAACAAGCATCAGCGGAAGCGTTAGATATCTGAGTACAAATAAGATAAGCCTTTAGAAAGGCGGGGCAAAACAAAAGCTACGATCGAAAGGCACAGGCCTCCTGCCTGGGACCCTCCGATCCTACTCCTGGTCATCAGCCAACTCATAGTAGTAACCACCCTCGGGGAGGTAGTAGTAGTCGTTGGCGGGGGCAGCTGACTCCTAGGCTCCGTCATCTGGTTGCATCAAACGGATATATGGGAAAAAAGAGGAAGCAAAGCAACCGTGAGTACTCATCCGAAGTACTCAGCAAGCAAGGATGTACACTACATATGCAACATTATCAAAGAAAGGCTGTATATGTGGACTGGGCTGCAGAAATGCCAGAATAGAGGGAAGGCCAAGTCCTATCGAAGACTAGCATCTTCAAGCATCTTTAACCATCTTGCAGCATTTAGAAGAGTACAAAAAACATAATATAAAGTAGTAGTAGTCATCATCCTCGCGCAGAGATCCTTCCTCGACTCCCTGCGAGAAAGCAATCCCAGAGCTGTAGTATCCAAGTATCAACCTCAGCCAGAGATCCTTTCTCGACTCCCTGCGAGAAAGCAATTCCAGAGCCTTACTATCCATTTCTCATCACAAGTATCTAGTTCTAGTTGTATCGATTGGGATACAACTCCGAGCGTCCGTTACCGAGGATCCGGCTATGCATAGATTAGTTCTTCCCTGTAGGGGTGCACCAACTTACCCACCACGCTCGATTAACTCCGGCCGTACACACTTTTCTGGGTCATGCCCGGCCTCGGCCAAACGACACACCGCAGCCCTACCTAGAGCTCAGCAGAGAGGTCCCCGCCGGTCTACATCCTAAGTGCTTAGGGGTCTTGGGCCATCGCCCTGTGCACTCCGGGTCGTTGTGCGCAGGGTGGATACCAGCGTCGCCTCGAATGGCCGACACGATCCGACCGTGCCACGATGCTGAACTGGACGTCTGACAGAGCTTTCGGCTGATACCACGATGTAGAGTACCCATATTAATTCCCACGTGATGGTTAGTGCTATCGGGCCAGAGGCCCACTCAGATCACATATTCAAACCGTTAGTGAATTGGTGGTGCGGTAACGAGCAGAGACTCAAGATCGATGTGACCCCGTCACCCCGTCTCGAGGACTTGCGGCAAGGGCTAAGAATGCCCGGCCACGCCTCGTATTTAAATCTCGGGTACCTTCCAGGTCAACCCGTCTCCACATCACTCACGGGTACCCCTCAGGGTCGACCCGCCTTTTCAAGTAACAGTTGTAAAGCCCAAGTATCCGTGTGTCCATAACATCAAGGGAATCCGAGGTATCACCCTCATTGGATTCCTACTCGATGTATCCGTCAAGGTGAACTCGGAGGAATCACCCTCGATGGGTTCACACTTGAGGTGTCGCACGACAGTGTCGCTATCGGAAGTGGTGAAGGAGGAATCACCCTCGATGACCACGACCGAGTAACTACTCCACAAAGTTAACATCAGAAGTGCTGACGAAGTATCACCCTCGGCACTCGATAGTAATGCTGCAGTGTCGTACAGATAAAGGGAATGTGATGTGTGGTGCTGGGGCCTGGTTGTCGAATCTTCTGATAATCCAGCGGGGCAATCGGGACAAGTGGGGTCACTGGGGTCTCTAACCATCCTATTCTAAGCAGTTTAGGATAAGCAGGTAATCATCAAAAGCAGGTTACAAAAATCAGGCTATGCATCAGAATAGGTAAAGCAGTAGCAGCAACAATTCTAATGCAAGCACAAGAGAGAAGAAAATAGGCGATATAGACATGCTCAAAGGGGGGGTGCTTGCTTGGTTGCTCGGCGGCAAAGGCAGGGTTGTTAAGGGCGTAGTCGATCTCCGGAGTTGCGTCGGTCTCAGGGACTATGTCGGTATCGGGCTCTATCGAGAGAGAAGAGGGGAAGGAAACAGATAAATACACAGCAAACAGGGGCAACACAGAGCAGGCTATGCTAACATGCAGTGCAGAGTAGCCTAAAAGCATGGCTAAGTCATTTTTAGTTATTTAGGTTAAAGTTGGAATTATTAACCGGTGTATATGAACTATTCATCTATCAGAAACAGACTAAAAGTTGCGGGTTCACCGCCGTAAAGGGTCCCGACACAGAAGCAGATGGCACGGTTGGATTCGTCTCGTCATTCTAACCAACTTTCATGTACAAAGTATTTTCATACGAGCTACGGTTTATTTTATATGATTTTCTAAAGTTTTAAATATTTTCTGAAATTAAATCTAATTAAATTATTTCGTATTATCCAGAATAGTAACAGATGATGTCAGGATGACATCAACATGACGTCGGTGGGTCAACCACAGCTGTTCAGGTCAAACCTGACAGCTCGGACCTACATGTCATTTACACAGTGATTAACAAAGGTTAATTTATACTAAACAGAACTAATTAGAGGGTGGGCCCCGGGTGTCAGTGACTAATTAGCACTCAGGTTAATTTTAAAAACTAATTAACTTAATTAATTGCAAGGGGGCCACAGGTCAGTGGCACTGTGCCAGCCCAGTCAACGTTGACCGAGGTCAACTGGTCAAAGTGGGGCCCCTAGGCCCACCAGTCAGTGGCACAGGCGGTGCCACGTGGGCGCCACGCCAGCGGTGGCTGCCGGAGCTACGCCGATGAGCCCGAGAGCGGCGGAGCACTCCGGCGAGCTCGGAAATCATCTGTAGAGCACGGTTTGGCGTGTGGCTAGGTGCTCTGGAACGGCCACTTCGTGCCGCGTCCAATGGTCGTGGTGGCATGGCCGGAGATGGCCGGGAACGGCACCGACGACGAGCTAGGCGGCGGTGGGTTTCGGGTGAGCGGCGAACAGGGGACTGCGGGGCACGGCGAGTCGCGTGTGTGTGCGCGTTGGGATCTACGCGAAGTGGTGAGCGAGTTGCGCACGGGCCCGTGACCATTTGGTCGCCGGAGGGCAGCCGGCGATGAGCTCGTGCGGAGACGAGCTCGGGCACGACGGGGAGAGGGGGCTACGGTGGCGGGAACGGAGCGCAATGAGGGGGGAAGGAAGGGGGGCTCACGGCGGTCCTGCAGAGGTGCAAAGCGTGCGCAGGGAAGGCTCGACGTCGCCGGAGTCGAGGAAGATTGCCGGCGGGTCCGAGGAGGAAGAAGGGCGCGATTCGGTCGTTGCGGGGCACTGAGCTCGAGCGCGTCCTCGTAGTCGACGTAGTCAAAGCAGGCGGTGCTCCTGGCGCGGTCTCAGGTGGCGGGGAGGCCGCAGAGCGGGTGGGCGACGGCGGTCATGACGACGCCGATGCTCAGGTGAGAGGAGAGGGAACAAGGGAGAGGGAAAATGAGGCGAGGGGGCAGCCAGAGGGTGCGGGGGCTTGCTCTTATCCTCACGAGCGGGTGCAGCAGCTGTCGACCAGGGAGAGAGGGAGGCCAGCTTGGGTGAGGCAAGCGCGCCAGGTTCTCGACAGCGAGCGAGGAGGTGAGCAGTGCGAGGTGGGAGACGCTGCGGGATGGGCTGGGCCGGCTTGTTGACTAAGGCCCAGCCGCTGCGGGCCTTTTTCCTTTTCTTCTTTTCTTTTCTGTTTTTCTTTCTTTTCTCTCTTTTGCAAAATGTGTGGCCTCAAATATAGTTTTATAAAATAGGTAATTTTGTCCAATAAATATAGTGCAATATTTAGCACTGTCAGAAAATGGTTTGGAGCCAAAGTGATTTCATTTGCATTTTATTTAATGTTAAATGGATTAAATATTTCTGTTTTCTTGTTGCTTGAATTATTTAATTAATTTGATTAATGTTGCTGTTGCTTTTATAATTGCTCTAGGAATATTTACAACATTATGAACATTTTAGTTCAAGGATTTGAACAACTTTTGTTTTTACTTTAAGTTTGAATTTCCATTTGAATTGGAATTTTGAAATGAGATATGATCCAAATGATGTTTAAGCACTGTTGATCATGATGACATGGCATTATCAAAAGGGGGATTACTGTAGCTAACCACTGGGGGTGTTATAAATCTCCTCCTCTAACAAGAATTCTCGTCCCGAGAATTAAGAGGTAGAAGGGAAAAGATTGGGGTATTCCGCACGAAGATTATCCTCGCGTTCCCAAGTGGCTCCATCTTCAGTATGATTTGACCACTGCACTTTGAGGAACTTGGTCGTCTTCTGACGGTTTCGACGTTCAGATTCATCAAGAATGCGGATCAGATGCTCCTTATAAGAAAGATCATCTTGCAATTCGAGCATCTTGTGATCCACTGCTCGGTGCGAAGATTCCTTGAAGCAATTGCGACACATGGAAGACGTCGTGTATATGTGAGAATTGCGGCGGTAACTCCAGTTTATATGCCACCTGACCACGTCTAGCAACAATGCGGAAAGGACCAATATAGCGGGGAGCTCACTTGCCCTTGATTCCGAAGCGGTGGGTGCCCTTCATAGGGGTGACACGAAGATAGGCTTGATCGCGAGGTTGATAAGTCAAACCCCATCGTTTGCGATCGTAGTTGCTCTTCTGACGATCCTGAGCCGCCTTGAGATTTTCTCGGACAATACGGACTTGCTCTTCGGCGTGTTGAATAATATCCGGACCCACGAGCGGTCGTTCCCCAGTTTCTGACCAATTCAGAGGGGTTCGACACTTACATCCATAAAGTACTTCAAAGGGAGCCATTTTCAAGTTGGCTTGATAGCTGTTGTTATAAGAGAATTCGGCATACGGGAGAGATTCTTCCTACTTCTAGCCGAAAGATATAACACAAGCTCGCAGCATATCTTCAAGCACTTGATTGACTCGCTCGACTTGGCCTTGGGACTGGGGGTGATAAGCTGAACTCCAGGAAATATGAGTTCCCATAGCTTCTTGGAAACTTTCCCAGAACTTTGAGGTGAAAAGACCGCCACGGTCCGAACTGATCTCCTTCGGAATACCGTGGAGTGAAACAATTTTGGAGATATACAGCTCTGCTAACTGGCTAGCAGTGATAGTCTCCTTGACAGGCAGAAAGTGTGCAACTTTAGAGAGTTGGTCGACCACGACAAGAATAGAATCGTGACCCTTTTGTGACTTGGGAAGGCCGGTAATGAAATCCATCTGAACCTTATCCCATTTCCATAGAGGAATAGGAAGCGGTTGCAGAATTCCAGTAGGCTTCGGATGTTCTGCTTTAACACGACGGCACACATCACATTCAGCAACATATCGAGCAATATCCTACTTCATTTTGGACCACCAGTACCTTTGACGGAGATCACGATACATCTTGGTACTACCCGGATGAATAGACAGCGGTGTATCATGTGCCTCCTTCATGACCTTACCATTCATAAGCTCGAAGCGAGGTACCACAATGCGGTTTCTGAAATACAAGGTTCCATCTTCAGATAGCGAGAAATCCCTATACTTTTCCAGGTGAAGATCTTTCTTCATCAGATCAATTTCAGCATCTTTAGCTTGCGTGATCTTAACAGCTTTCTCAAGATCTGGTTGTATCACAAGGTTATTAAGAGAACCATGTGGAACAATACGCAGATTCAGCTTGCACAGTTCTTCAAAAAGACGAGGTTGAGCTCGCCTAACCATGAGGTTGTCACAATAGGACTTGCGGCTTAAGGCATCAGCCATTATGTTAGCCTTGCCAGGGGTATAAGAAATACCCAAATCATAGTCTGTAATGGCCTCCATCCATCTTTGCTGACGGAGGTTCAGAGATGGCTGAGTGAACAAGTACTTCAGACTTTTATGATCCGTGTAGATCTCGCAACGATTTACGGAGGAGGTAATGTCGCCACAACTTCAATGCATAGATGACAGCAGCTAGTTCTAGATCATGGACCGGGTAGTTCTCTTCATGAGGACGCAACTGTCGAGAGCCATAAGCAATCACCTTACGCTCTTGCATTAGGACACAGCCTAATCCTTCACGGGATGCGTCACAATAAATCACGAAGTCTTCGCGAGAATTTGGAGGAGCAAGTACTGGGGCAGATGTTAGCTTGTCTTTGAGTGTTTGAAAACTTTCTTGACATTTGTCTATCCACTCAAACTTAACGCCCTTGTGAAGCAGATCAGTCAAAGGCTTAGCAATCTTAGAAAAGTTCATGACAAATCGATGGTAATAGCTTGCAAGGCCGAGAAAACTTCTCACTTGCTTGACGTTCTTCGGAGGAGTCCAGTCCAGAATAGCCTGAACCCGCTCCGGGTTAACAGCAATTCCATCCTTGGAAATCACATGACCAAGGTAGGTTACTTCAGAAAGCCAGAATTCGCATTTGGAATACTTGGCATAGAGCTGGTGTTCTCGGAGCCTTTTCAGAACAAGACGAAGGTGTTCAGCATGTTCTTCCTTATTCTTTGAATAAACCAGAATATCATCTAGATATACTACGACAAACTTGTCGAGGTAATCCATGAAGATGTAATTCATCAGACGGGAGAATGTGGCTGGAGCATTTGTTAAACCAAATGACATGACAGTGTACTCATCAGAGCCATAGCGAATACCAAATGCAGTCTTGGGAATATCCTCTTCACGAACACGGATCTGATGATAACCCAACCTCAAGTCAAGTTTCGAGAACACAGAGGATCCAGCAAGCTGATCATAAAGATCATTGATCTAGGGCAGTGGGTATTTGTTCTGGATTGTGGCTTGGTTAATGGGCCGATAAACCTGAACCAATCGGTTAGTTCCATCCTTCTTCTTAACGAAGAGTGAAGGTGCTCCCCAAGCAGAGGAACTGGGGCGGATGAAACCCTTCTTAACTGACTTGTTGATTTCTTCCTTAAGCTCGAGAAGGTGGTGTGGAGGCATCTTATAAGGATGCTTCGCAATAGGAGTCGTGCCTGGTTTCAAGTCGATGACAAATTCGACAGCTCTAACAGGGGGTATTCCTGGAAGTTCCTCTGGGAAGACGTCTTGAAAATCATGAACAACGGGAACGTTCTCGATGCCTTCGAGAGGTGAAGCATTCAATGCATTCAGAGCAAATATCTGGCTCTCAGCATCCTGAGCTATTCGGGCTGAGTATTTGACTATTTGGCCGGAAGGGTGTGTGATGCGGACTATTTCAGTGGCACAGTCAATCAAAGCTTTATGAGGCTTCAACCAGTCCATACCCAAAATAATGTCTATGTTGGAGGTCTTGAGAGCAATGAGTGAAACGGGAAACACCAATCCTCCAACCACAATGTGGTTACCGTGGCTTACCAAGGTAGTTTGCCAATTAGCCCTAGGTAACTGGATTACTAATGGGGTGCACATCTCCTCGAAAGGTATATCATGGCTTCGCGCAAAACTTTCAGACATGAAGGAGTGCGACGCTCCAGAATCAAAGAGTACAGAAGCAGGGATTGAATTCACTAGTAGGGTACCCATCACGATAGTCGGTTCCTTCTGAGCCTTTTCAGCATCGACATGATTGGCATGGCCAAGTACAATAGCAGTCGATAAGATATTACGGTTCCTGAATCGGCGGTTTCGACAACTCTTCTTAAGACCAACAGGAGGACAAGATGCATTCTGATCATCATGGGATGGAGCCACAACATTGGACTGTACACCCGGAATCGTTAGCCGTCTCGGCGGCGGAGGCAGACGAGGTGCAACATAAGATGGCCTGGGCGTTGGAGCAGGTCGATGATGTACATTGTGCGGAATCCACACTCGACGTTTCTGAACAGGCTGACCCGAGGATGAGCCAACATCACGAGTGCGCTTGAGCGACTCCTGGTACTTAGTCAGAGCAGTTTCAACTTGGAAAGATTGGCTGACAAGCGTTGCGAAGTCTGTGAAATCATGGACAGCAAGTGCAAGGTTTATATCAGTACGCAGTCCTTCACAGAATTTCTCCTGCTTGCGAGCGTCAGTGTCTACGTCATCCGCAACATAGCGGGATAATTCAAGGAATTTCCTCTGATATTCATCCACAGTCATTGTGCCCTGTGAGAGTTTGCGGAACTACTGCTTCTTCTGGTCGATCAGACCTTGAGGAATGTACCGTGGACGAAAAGCTGACTGAAATTCCTACCAAGTGGTTACAGTTTCAGCAGGCAAGATACCCTTGTGGCTTTCCCACCATTGAGCAGCTGGACCCTTCAAGTGGAATGTCGCAAAGGTGACGTAATTGTCAGGAGCAACATCAGCTGATTCCATCTCAAACAGGATGTCACGAAGCCAATCATCAGCATCCACATGATTGGTGGAGTTGCGGAAAACAGACGTGTTAAGGCGCACAAATTCTTGCAGTGTTATTGGGGTTGGTTGTTGACGAGCATTCTGGTTTGGGAACTGAGCCAATATCCCGGTCATAACCTGACGGTTCAGTTCAAACTGCTGCAGCATTGCGGCAATATAGGGTGGAGGTGGAGGATCGTTAGCCATCCTATCAAAAACCACAAGGACAGTTTAGTAATAACAACTGCATGTGTATGGAGTTATTCATGATGTAACACGAGAATGAATGAGAAGGGCATTAGATATATGATAGTAGTCGTTAAAGACATACCAATCCATGCATAGAGTTAGATTCAAACGGATAGTACACGCTCAGGAATGCTCGCGGCTAGACAAACTAGGCGGCGCGCAGGCACGCGTTGAGGAAGTACACAACGAGACATAGCAAAGGCTACATCAACATCGGAGAAAACTGTTGGAGCGAGGAATCTGCAAGTGACAACACAGGGTGCCCTCGATAAAAGGATCCTGTAAGCAGAACCTGGCCCACAATCTTGAAGAAAGGGGGGGGGCAATTTTAGAACTTCGGGTGGATGTGATCACGAGAACCTAATGTTGGAGTTAGTAAAATTTTAACCCGAAAGGAAGAGAGTTCAGAGTCCCAGAGTAAGGAAGAGGAATAAAAGATCCTAATACCACCCATTTGGCGACGTGGGCCCGTAAGCTACACAGGCAAGTTAGTAAAACAGTTTTGGACCACTAGACTCAACTTCGGCCAAGGAGTTGGAAAGGGGGATTCCTACAGGCAGTCGGTTCTGATACCAACCTGTGACGCCCCCGGCTTAATCGTGCACTAATCATACACGCAAATGCACACGATCAAGCCTAAGGACTCACTTGAAGATATCACAACACAACTCTAAAACATAAATAAAGGCATACAAGCATTATATTACAAGCCAGGGCCTCGAGGGCTCGAATACATAAGCTTGATGTCAACAAGCATCAGCGGAAGCGTTAGATATCTGAGTACAGATATAAAAGAGAAATAGATAAGCCTTTAAAAAGGCGGGGCAAAACAAAAGCTACGATCGAAAGGCGCAGGCCTCCTGCCTGGGACCCTCCGATCCTACTCCTGGTCGTCAGCCAACTCGTAGTAGTAACCACCATCGGGGAGGTAGTAGTAGTCGTCGGCGGGGGCACCTGACTCCTGGGCTCCGTCATCTAGTTGCATCAAACGGATATATGGGGAAAAAGAGGAAGCAAAGCAACCGTGAGTACTCATCCGAAGTACTTAGCAAGCAAGGATCTACACTACATATGCAACATTATCAAAGAAATGTTGTATATGTGGACTGGGCTGCAGAAATGCCAGAATAGAGGGAAGGCCTAGTCCTATCGAAGACTAGCATCTTCAACCATCTTGCAGCATTTAGAAGAGTACAAAAAGCATAATATAAAGTAGTAGTAGTCATCATCCTCGCCCAGAGATCCTTCCTCGACTCCCTGCGAGAAAGCAATCCCAGAGCCGTAATATCCAAGTATCAACCTCGGCCAGAGATCCTTTCTCGACTCCCTGCGAGAAAGCAATCCCAGAGCCTTACTATCCATTTCTCATCACAAGTATCCAGTTCTAGTTGTATCGATCGGGATACAACTCCGAGCGTCCGTTACCGAGGATCCGACTATGCATAGATTAGTTCTTCCCTGTAGGGGTGCACCAACTTACCCACCATGCTCGACTAACTCCGGCAGACACACTTTTCTGGGTCATGCCCGGCCTCGGCCAAACGACACACCGCAGCCCTACCTAGAGCTCAGCAGAGAGGTCCCCGCCGGTCTACAACCTAAGTGCTCAGGGGTCTTGGGCCATCGCCCTGTGCACTCCGGGTCGTTGTGCGTAGGGTGGATACCAGCGTCGCCTCGGATGGCCGACACGATCCGACCGTGCCACAATGCTGAATTGGACGTCCGATAGAGCTTTCGGCTGATACCATGATACAGAGTACCCATATTTATTCCCGCGTGATGGTTACTGCTATCGGGCCAGAGGCCCACTCAGATCACATATCCAAACCGTTAGTGAATTGGTGGTGCGGTAACGAGCAGAGACTCACGATCGATGTGACCCCGTCGCCCTATCTCGAGGACTTGCGGCAAGGGCTAAGAATGCCCGGCCACGCCTCGTATTTAACTCTCGGGTACCTTCCAGGTCAACCCGTCGTCACATCACTCGCGGGTACCCCTCAGGGTCGACCCGCCTTTTCAAGTAACAGTTGTAAAGCCCAAGTATCCGTGTGTCCATAACACCAAGGGAATCCGAGGTATCACCCTCATTGGATACCTACTCGATGTATCCGTCAAGGTGAACTCGGAGGAATCTCCCTCGATGGGTTCACACTTGAGGTGTCGCACGACAGCGTCGTTATCGGAAGTGGTGAAGGAGGAATCACCCTCGAAGACCATGACCGAGTAACTACTCTACAGAGTTAACATCAGAAGTGCTGATGAAGTATCACCCTCGGCACTCAATAGTAACGCTGCAGTGTCGTACAGATAAAGGGAATGTGATGTGTGGTGCTGGGGCCTGGTTGTCGAGTCTTCTGATAATCCAGCGGGGCAATCGGGACAAGTGGCGTCACTGGGGTCTCTAACCATCCTATTCTAAGCAGTTTAGGATAAGCAGGTAATCATCAAAAGCAGGTTACAAAAATCAGGCTATGCATCAGAATAGGTAAAGCAGTAGCAGCAACAATTCTATTGCAAGCACAAGAGGGAAGAGAATAGGCGATATAGGCATGCTCAAAGGGGGTGCTTGACTGGTTGCTCGGCGGCAAAGGCAGGGTCGTCAGGGGCGTAGTCGATCTCCGGAGTTGCGTCGGTCTCAGGGACTATGTCGGTATCGGGCTCTATCGAGAGAGAAGAGGGGGAGAAAATAGATAAATACACAGCAAACAGGGGCAGCATAGAGCAGGCTATGCTAACGTGCAGTGCAGGGTTGCTAAAAAGCATGGCTAAGTCATTTTTAGTTATTTAGGATTAAAGTTGGAATTATTAACCGGTGTATATGCACTATTCATCTATCAGAAACAGACTAAAAGTTGCGGGTTCACCTCCGTAGAGGGTCCTAACACGGAAACAGATGGCACGGTTGGATTTGTCTCGTCGTTCTGAGCAACTTTCATGTACAAAGTATTTTCATACGAGTTACGGTTTATTTTATATGATTTTCTAAAGTTTTAAATATTTTCTGGAATTAAATCTAATTAAATTATTTCGTATTATCCAGAATAGTAACTGATGATGTCAGGATGACATCAGCATGACGTCGGTGGGTCAACCACAGCTGTTCAGGTCAAACCTGACAGCTAGGACCCACATGTCATAGACATAGTGATTAACAGAGGTTAATTTAAACTAAACAGAACTAATTAGAGGGTGGGTCCCGGATGTCAGTGACTAATTAGCACTCAGGTTAATTTTAAAATCTAATTAACTTAATTAATCGCAGGGGGCCCATAGGTTAGTGGCACTGTGCCAGCCCAGTCAGCGTTGACCAAGGTCAACTGGTCAAAGTAGGGCCCCTGGGCCCACCAGTCGGTGGCCCAGGCGGTGCCACATGGGCGCCACGCCAGCGGTGGCCGCCGGAGCTACGCCGGTGAGCCCGAGAGCGGCGGAGCACTCCGGCGAGCTCGGAAATCGTCTGTAGGGCACGGTTTGGCGCGTGGCTAGGTGCTCTGGAACGGCCACTTTGTGTCGCGTCCAATGGTCGTGGTGGCGTGGCCGGAGACGGCCGGGAACGGCACCGGCGACAAGCTAGGCGGCGGTGGGTTTCGGGTCAGCGGCGAACAGGGGACTGCGGGGGCACGGCGAGTCGCGTGTGTGCGCGCGTTGGGATCTATGCGAAGTGGTGAGCGAGTTGCGCACGGGCCCGTGACCATTTGGTCGCCGGAGGGCAGCCGGCGACGAGATCGTGCGGAGATGAGCTCGGCACGACAGGGAGAGGGGGCTATGGTGGCGGGAACGGAGCGCAATGAGGGGGGGAAAGAAGGGGGGCTCACGGCGGTCCTGCAGAGGTGCAAAGCATGCGCGGGGAAGGCTCGACGTCGTCGGAGTCGAGGAAGATTGCCGGCGGGTCCGAGGAGGAAGAAGGGGGTGATTCGGTCGTTGCGGGGCGCCGAGCTCGAGCGCGTCCTCGTAGTCGATGTAGTCGAAGCAGGCGGTGCTCCTGGCGAGGTCTCAGGTGGCGGGAAGGCCGCAGAGTGGGTGGGCGACGGCGGTCATGGCGACGGCGACGCTCGGGTGAGAGAAGAGGGAACAAGGGAGATTGAAAATGAGGCGAGGGGGAAGCCAGAGGATGCGGGGGCTTGCTCTTTTCCTCACGAGCGGGTGCAGCCGCTGTCGACCAGGGAGAGAGGGGGGGCCGGCTCGGGCGAGGCACGCGCGCTAGGTGCTCGACAGCGAGCGAGGGGGTGAGCAGTGCGAGGTGGAAGACGCTGCGGGATGGGCTGGCCCGGCTGGTTGACTAAGGCCCAGCCGCTGCGGGCCTTTTTCCTTTTCTTCTTTTCTTTTCTGTTTTTCTTTCTTTTCTCTCTTTTGCAAAATGTGTGGCCTCAAATATAGTTTTGTAAAATAGGTAATTTTGTCCAATAAATATAGTGCAATATTTAGCACTGTCAGAAAATGGTTTGGAGCCAAAGTGATTTCATTTAATGTAAAATGGATTAAATATTTCTGTTTTCTTGTTGCTTGAGTTATTTAATTAATTTGATTAATGTTGTTGTTACTTTTATAATTGCTCTAGGAATATTTACAATATTATGAACATTTTAGTTCCAGGATTCGAACAACTTTTGTTTTTACTTTAAGTTTGAATTTCCATTTGAATTTGAATTTTGAAATGAGATATGATCCAAATGATGTTTAAGCACTGTTGATCATGATGACATGGCATTATCAAAAGGGGGTTTACTGTAGCTAACCACTGAGGGTGTTACACACGCCAGTTCAATGCCGGAGACACGTGACTGAATGGGACGGGACGGATATCTACCACGCCTGTTCAATGCCCCGGCCGTCCGTATGCCGCCATTAAGCAGGCTCGCCGGCCGAGAAACCCACTCTGGCGTCGCGGATTAACGCACCCGGACGCCACGACTCTCCGGAATCCACTATTTAATGGCGGCCACACCCAGCTAACTCCACACCACAACACAAGCTGCTCCCCATTCTCCTCCCTTGCAATGCTTCCGCCATGACTGCAGGCGACGAAGCTCTGTGGGAGAGCCTTTCCACGAAAATGAAGTACTCCGTGGCCGCCCTAGCCGTCGCCGTGCTAAGCGGATCGAGGCCGGCTTGCCGGCCAGCTCGCCCGAGGTCTCCGACGACAAGGACGACAACACGATGGAGACGGGCTCCGACGACACCGCCCCGGCTCTCGCGTCTCATGTACACGCCGACTTAACCATGAAGTAGGTGCAGGCGCACTCCAATGCCACCATGGCGGAGGTGTAGCCTACGCCGGCGGCTGTGTCGGCGTTCCAGCAGGCGCAGGAGGAACACCGGTAGAACCTGTTTCTTCTGGAGCAGCACCGGCTGGCGGAGGGCCAGATCTACGGCTCGCGCGCGAGCGAGGAGGCCATGGCGGCCATGGCCACGGCGAACCCCAACTTCACCGCGGACCAGCGTGCCATCTACGATGCCGTCCACACTCAAGCGACCGCTCGCCAGGAAGCGGCTGCCGCGAGGCGCACCTGCAGGCGATCACGGAGGAGGACAACGCCAGTTACTCCTTACGCACCGTTCCTGAACTATCAGGCGGCCCGGCAGGACGATGACAGCGCCGGCGCCACCATTTCAATCGTGGACCTCACGTCCACCAGCGACGAACAGGTCGCGGACTCCTCCGAGTATGAGTAGGCCACGAGAGGCGGCAAGGCCTTATGTCCCATGTGGGCCGGTCCGTCTCCCATGTTATACTCTTCCTCGCCGGAGATCGCACCTTTACTTCACGGGTCTTATCGCCGGTGCTCATGGAGACGGCGGATGAAGAACGACACGGGCTTGGACGCCGGCCGCCGCCGCCGTAGGATAGGTTCAGGGACGGGTCGTTTTTTTCCTAAATGTTCGAAATGTAATGGAAATCTGTCGTGATTGTATGAAATCCGTCATGTTTATATGAAATCCGCCCATGTTTACATGAATTTCATCCGGTTTGTTGAAAAAGAGTTTGAAATGTATGCAGGCATCGTTGGATGGCGGCCTCCCGCATCCATGTGCGTGGAGTGCCCCCCCCCCCCCTCCCCCGCCGCAGATGGATGCGGGAGGAAATTTGCGGGTTGCCATTGGAGATGCCCTAATATCACTAGACAGGCTGTCTTGACTTCCTTTTTTGGGGGGAGTTTTTCATTAGTATAAGACAAGTTAGGGATGGACAAAATTATAGATTTAAGCAAGAAATAACGTTGACACACTAATATTACAAAGATATAAGATCGTACGACAATCTAGCAACCCTTTCTAAGAGGTAGTATTTGTTAGTACTCATTATGGGCATGTGAGGCCATTGTATAGGGTCCCCGAATGTATATATCCGGGCTGTAGATGCTCTAACTATGGGCATGTGCGGCGATTGCATGGTCATATAGCAACCTACTCGCTCCATTCCAATTAATAAGGCAAGCACGCATCTTTAAATTAAACTTTGACCATAAAATAGACCAACTAATGTGAGTCAAGAATTATATTTTTTTTGCATAAAGAATTTTACCTTTGAATTCGTATTCAAAAGAAATTTTTGATCGTATCATTTTTAAGTCATAAAAATATATATTATTGATATAATTTATGATCAAATAGATTTTTGAAATCCATGCATACCTTATTAATTGAAATGGAGGTAGTACTCGGAATCCCGTCATGAGACGTTCCTCCATAAAAGTTTGGATAACTTGGAGGCATTGCGCCTCCCACACTTGGACGAATCGTTTGAAGTAACTGCGAGGAGTAGAAGGGCCACGATTATAGCTGAACCGACGACCTACATCAACTCTATATCTGCTACCGGTATGCACCTTCGGTGGTATCTTATGATCTACTCCCTCCGTTTCTAAATATAAGTCTTTGTAGAGATTCCACTATCGACCACATACAGATGTATATAGATGCATTTTAGAGTGTGGATTCACTCATTTTACTTCATATGTGATCCATAGTAAAATATCTCTCCAAAGACTTATATTTACGAGCGGAGGGAGTATTTTCTTTAGCAGTTCCTGGCTCACAATATCTTACACATTTTTGCATGAGTGAGACCCATGTCTAGGCGCCTATAGATTATCTTTGTACGAAGTTGAAAGGCCTCTTCGATACACATGATTGTAAAAACAGTGGGACTGTAATATCATGCCCTACCGAATCCTCCAAGATTTATCTTTGCACCAAAGTTCATTGCATCACAAATAACAATGGATTCTTTTCAAGAGGTTTTCAGGGATGAAACAATTGTATAAAATTAATTTAGAGTAAGAAAAAAGCCTATATGATCCCGATCCTAAAAATATATCAACCAACATAGGAAAGGATAGTGATCCTCTAATATGGTTAAACTATGTCACTTGTGTGGATTTATAGAGTACCGACAAAGGAACTCGACTTATGATGGCCCGAGGACGCCCATCAAGCGGTTCTCATCTTTCAACTATCCAATCTATGTGTATCGAGTATCGACGATACATAGACAGACGAGAACATACCTAGTGCCACATCATTGACATATAATCAATCTTCTGTGTCATATAATGTGAGACTAAAATTCAATCTACAATATGACAACCAAAAGCACAAAATATAACGAATATAAAAATAATAATAAGAAGATTAACTATTCATATAAATTTGTCTTTTTTGCCCAAGTGGATATAGATCTCAATTTTAGGTCAAATCTCCGTTAGTAGTCCATCATATCAATCTCTAGCTATGTGAACTTTTTTTTTTGAAAAAATAATCCTGGCCATTTACACTGTTTTGTAAAGTTTGCATCATGGTATTATCCAAAGGCTAGTATCACTAGACAGGTTGTCATGACTTCCTTTTTTAGGGAGTTTTTCATTAGTCTAAGACAAGTTAGGGAGGGACAAAATTATAAATTTAAGCAAGAAATAACATTGACACACAAATATTACAAAGATATAAGATTGTACGACACTCTAGAAACCCTTTCTAACAGGTAGCATTTGTTAGTACACTATAGATCGAGCTCCAAGATATTTAGGATGTTGGGTCTGGTTAATTATATTTTATAAATAGACATGAATCAAGCTGCAAGATACCAAAGGCCATAAGTACACAATAATACATTTGTATTGCAAAACTCCGCATGGATGGATATAATTTTCCTCTTATGCAGCCCTCGATTGAAGCAAAATAATTTTAAGGGGCTCAAACTAAATAAATAACTATCAATATAAATTTTATTTTAATTTAGCTTATATATTTGCAACTATGACAAAGAACCTTATCTACAACTATTTTAGCAACACACATAGTAGTCCGTTAATTTTGTAAGGTTTAATAACAAAATATAATAGTAGTTTTGATCGTATGCAGAAAATATGAAAAGAGAAAAAAGTTTAGTATAAAAAATAGTGAACGCATTTCAACTTTAATATATTTGATGTATTTTGGTTTATGGTATAACTCATAATGGGAAAACCATATTTTGCTTAATTAGTGATTTGCAACACTTTTGTTTTTTCTGAAGTTAGTGAAAAAACCATATATCATTGAGCCTTGTACAAAAGGAATATATTAAGTGCATGAATTTTTTATAGTCACTTGATCAAGTTTGTTTTGGTGAAAACACAAACTAGCATATTTTTTTACGAAAATGTATAGTTTCATAGATACTACATACCATATGTACATGCATTATTTTTTCAATATTATTTATACCATTGGGATATGATTTTATGTTTTTTAACTAAAGGGTGTAAGCGAGCTTAGGGAGCACAAAATTCACTCATCTTTGTTATACTTGTTGTAGCATGAGAAAATACAACAACATGCAGCTCACTCGCTCGTCTTGGCACGCCCCTTCTGCCCGTGTTTTGATTGATTGGTCGAAAATAACTTTCGCCGCTTCCGACTGTGAGAATTAATTAAGTAAACATTACTAGTTAACAATGTCTCATATTTTTATCGCATGGCAATTTTTTTATTGCATTTATTTCATATTATTAATATTGATATGTTTCTTAATAAACTCGGTAAAACTCTACGAGGTTTGACTTTAAAATAAATCCATATGCATTCTATCACAAAGGAAATACTCATAATATGTATTGAACAAAATTGTGCAATATAAAACATAGGTATAAATGCATTAAACATTATAAGGATAATACCCAGGTTGGTTAGTAATCTAGAGTCGGCCCTGAAATCTACGACATGTCAAAGTGCCACCCTTTTCTCAATCACAAAGAAAAGGAGGCATCTCCAAGGGCACTCATCTAATTTCAGCCCCCATTTTCTGCACACACAAAAAAAGCTCCCATTTGTCGGCAAAAAACTAGCACCCAACATCGTGCCCTAATCGTTTTTCAATTGTTCGGGCACATGCACATGATTGGATGAGGAGACATATACACAGACATGAAGAGAGAGACTTGCAAAAAAGATATACACAGACAACAGAGGGAGAGGTGTGTGGGGTGGACCAGAGCTAACATGACGGACATGTCCGTCTGGACAGTCCGACATATGGGGCATGTTTGGGGGAGCCCGTTGGGCTGCATTTGTTCGGACAATGTCCTAACTGTTCGGGCGGACATATGTGGGAGTATTAAGGAGTGCCCTTAGCAACACCAAAAAAAGTGTAAAAACTGATAATCCAATTGGTTGACACTTGGAGGGTGAGGACCATGCCTCCACATCCGTTGGTCCCCTAGAGACAATCATGCTTTCCCGATGGCTATCTAGATATCATCACCCGCGCTAATATAATCATGGGCAATTGAAAACAAAAGGCGTGATGATCATGCACCATCATTGGCGCTGTGGTCCAACGCAAATCACTCCCATGTAAGAGATTAGGATAGAGATTAGCACTTTACGCTTGCCGCAGCAGACCATGATTGACCAATTAGCATGTTAATTAATCATCAAGCCGCTCTCTGTTGGTGTTGGCTAGCCACGAGCTGTCTCAAAGGCTACGACCATATGAGCTCGTGGGACATACGGGTTCGTCGAGACGGCGCGCGTGGTACTGCACAGGAATTTGGACGCATGTTACGTACGTGTTGGTGTTGGTGTTGGCAATCTGCGCTGGGAGCCAAGCCAACTGGCCCCGTTTAGATCCTAGCGGCTTGTCTCGTCCGTAGCAAAAAGATCCTGAAATCCCTAGAGTTTGACGAGATTTGTCTTTTGCTCCTAATTCTCACGCGCTATATTCCCATCCGTGTTGTGATCCTCACAGGGGTGTTAAACTTTCACCCGCAAAAAAAAAAGGGGGTGTTAAACTGTTCATGAACGTCTGATGTATGTTCATGAACGTCATTTGAGCTCGGGTGTAGAAACTCTGCGTCCAGCAATGTACGCTATACAGAACGACAGAAAATGTCAATTTACCAATCGTCTCGTGCCTTGGTCAGAACATCGCTATTTTTTTTTAAAATAATACATTTTTTATTAAATTTCAAAAATATTACGCTAGATGAAAAAATTTCAAAAATAATACACCGTCGGGCCGCTGCAGGCCGATCGGCCCACAGCAGGCCGACTGGGCCCACCATAGGCCGACTGGCCTGGCCGCTCGTGGCTGTCGGCGCGGCCGGGATCCTGTCGGCCCGCTGCAGGCCGATCGGCCAACTGCAGGCCGACAGGTGCTCCAGCTGCTTCCTCCTCTCTCTCTCCTTCTCCTTTCTTCTTTTTTTTGCTGCCAAAATTCTTCCCGTCATTTTCGTTGCCGCCAGTATTGTTCCCGCCATTTTATTTTTCACGTTTTTCTTTGCCATAAATACTTTTTTCGCGTTTTTGTTGGCCGCCAATATTGTGTCCCGCCTATTTCTTCCGCCATGTTCGTTGCCGCATATTGGGGGGGGGTTGGTGGTGGGGGTGGGGGGGTTGGTGGGGGTGGGTTGGGTGGGTCACCACCAACCCCGGTAGTTATTTCCCACCTTTTTCTTTCCCTCCATTTCTTACTCCATATTTTTATTCCCTCCTTTTTCTTTCTTCTCTTCTTCTCTCCTGCTCGTTCTCTTCTTTTCTTTGCTTTCTTTTCTTTTCCTTTCTTCTTTTCTCTTCTTCTCTCTCTTTGTTCGTTTTCTTACCTGTGTTGCTCTTCTTTGTCTTACTACTTGGCCTTTGCTGCGTTTGTGTCTCTCTTTTTTCCTTCTCTTCTGCTTTGCTTGGTCTGTCTGTTGGTGTGCGTTCTGGTTCTTTGGTTACTGCTTGCTTGTTCTTTTTTTCTTTGTTTTGTCTTTTCTTTTTTTTTGCGGTTCGGTTTGCTTCTTCCTTCTGCTCCTCTGCTTCTTTCTTTTTGACTCTTTCTTGGCTTTTTTTTGTTGCGCGCCGTCCCCCCCCCCGCCCCTCTTTCCCTGGTCTCTCTTTCTTGCCTGTCTTCTTGTTTTCTGGTTCTGTACTCGTGTTCTTTTTGTGGTTCTCTTCTTGTTTTGCGGGGTGGTTTCTGCTCCATGCTTTTTTTTCTGTTTGTTTTCTTGTCGTTGTGTCTGCTGTCTCTTCTCGTTATATTCCTGTCTTTTTGGGCTCCTTGTTCCCGCCATTTTCGTTGCCGCCACTATGTTCCCGCCTTTTTCTTTCCCGCCATTTTCGTTGCCGCCAGTATTGTTTCCCGCTTTTTTCTTTCCCGCCATTTTCGTTGCCGCCAATATTGTTCCCGCCTTTTTCTTCCCGCCATTTTCGTTGCCGCCAATATTGTTCCCGCATTTTTCTTTCCCGCCATTTTCGTTGCCGCCAATATTGTTTCCCGCCTTTTTCTTTCCCGCCTTTTTCGTTGCCCGCCAAATTGTTCCCCGCCTTTTTCTTTCCCCCATCTTCTCTTCTCAACCTATAAAACCCCCTCCACACTAAGGAGGATAAGCAGGCCACTAAACCTCGTCAAGATGTCCGGTTATCCTTTCGATCGTAGTTCTTTTCACCCTAGTATGTCCGATGTCTTCTTAGCTTAGCCTTTGTTTCAAGATAGACAATAGGATAGTTCCATGGGACGAACTCCTCAGTAGTGACACCTTACTAAATGAGTTGGCTCACGCATTAAGTAGGTGCGGGTGGCCTGCAAGGACTTTTGAGGAGATACGAAAAGAACTTCTGAGGTTGCAAGGAAGGTGGAAGAAGCAACAACATAAGGGTGAAGTATTCCTAAATGTTGCAGCAGAACATACTTATTTATGGACCCAAGACAGCGAGGATGAAGACGATATTTTCATGCCGAGCACCAAGGGCAAGAGTACCGCATCGTCGAAGGCCAAGAGTGCCACATCGTCGAAGGCCAAGAGTGCCGCATCGTCGAAGGCCAAGAATGCCGCATCGTCGAAGGGCAAGAGTGCTGCATCGACGGAGGATGACGATGATGCCTTCATGTAGTTTGTAAGTTGTATTTTTTTAATTCAGATGTACTTGTATCTTAATTGTAGGAGCATTATGTTGTATCTTGCTTGTTCCCGCCATATTATCCCGCTCTCTACTTCCCGCCATATTTTCCCGCTTCGGTAGTTCCCGCCATATTTTCCCGCTTCGGTAGTCCCGCCATATGTTCCCGCCACAATTTTCCCGCTTTCTTAATTCCCGCCATTTTTTCCCGCTATCAAGTTCCCGCCATATTTTCTCGCTCTCTACTTCCCGGCAGTGTCTCCCTCCCGCCTTTCTTTGTGCTCTCAACATATAAAACACCCTCGGCAGTAACGTGGGTAAGCAGTCTAGTGTAGTCTCGTTTCACCGTTGGATCGAAGGCATTTTCAAACGAGAAGGTAAATCAAATCCACCCCCCCCCCCAATTATTTGGTTGGCTTAATGTATCATAGTTATTTGCAAACCCTAGTTTTCTTTGTCCTAGTGGTTATGCTCAAGGAGTAAGTTAGGTGCTCAGTGGGATTTGAGTGGGATTTGTGTGTTGCAGATGGCTAAGGGTACTCAGTGGGTGCTTAGCCCTCTTGTTCATGTCCAAGTCTTTCCTCAAAGTGTTGTGCAAGTTAGTGAAGTGGACATCACTTTTGATTGGTTAAAGACTAAATTCATGTTGAAGCAAGGGTTGAAGAAAGACGATTTTGTGTACTACGTCAGCAGCTTGCACTCATATGGCCCTAGGGAAAGAAAATTCATTGAAATAACTGATGATGATACAATTCATGAAATGCTCAAAGAATGGGAATGGAAAAGGGTTGTTGACTTGCATTGCTACAGGAAACCGAGTTATATGTGATGTTTATGTCGTTTGAACTATCGTGGACCATCGAGGTCATAAAGTATTTATGTCTTTCGAGACATTGTATGTGATGAACTTGTCATTCGAGACTCAGTAGATTTATGTTATTGTATCCTAAAATTTGCATTGCAGCAAGTTGTATCTTAAACAACAAGTTGTATCTTAATTTGAACATGTTAATTTTTATGTATCTTATTTTATGTATCTTATTTTATGCATGTTATTTTCGATGCATCTTAATTTCAAAAGTTTAATGTATCTTATTTCAGTCAGTGTGGAAATGTAACTCGAATAACAATGCGAATTAATAGTAATATGTCTCTCGCATACATAGGTCGAAATATGTGTCTCGCATACATAGGTCAAAATATGTCTCTCGCATACATAGGTAGAAATATGTCTCTCACATACAAATACGTCCCTCGCATACATAAGTATCAGCCACGTCGTGCTCGTCCGCGGCGTGGCTGTGGTGGAGGGGGCGTCGACCACTCATACCTGTTCGGTGGCCGAACGTTACGAAGAGGAATCCAAGACCCGTCCTCGCCATACTGTGTGTCTTGCGTGGGCTGTGTGGGCTGTGTGGGATCTGGTGGAGGAGTCGAGAACATGTTCATCCACTCGGTGTGCTGCGACATCTGAGCCTGTATGTTGTCCTCAGGATGTTGATCACTCCCCCACGTATCATGTGATGCCGACATAGACGCATCATATCCGTAGGCTCCTGCACGATAACTTCTATAGGCTGATGAACACGTACATCTGGTCGCCCTATAGAGAACCTCTCCCACGACCACAGCTGTAGGAATAGAGGGCATCCAAGAAGGGCTGGCTTTGTCGATGAAAGCTGGCAGCCGTTGCACATACCTCGGTATGTAGCCGCTAAGACCGCCGAACCCCAACTCCTCTGTCTGATCTGATCCGCCATCTCAGCGCTCGCTATCTCGAGTGCCATAGGGATGTAGAGCGCGCTAATAGTGCTGACATGGTTCTCTGTGAACATCACCTTGCCGAAAAGCCACATTAAGTAGGCCTCCAGGCTCCGAGTGATCTGTTCCGCACTCAACGGCGCCGGGAACTTCTGGATCTGCATTAAGCAAAGACAAATATTTAGTAAGCCACAGGTATCTTCTGTAAAACCATTTGCATGATAACTTGAAGATAATAGGTAGGGGAACTAACCTGAAAATTGAGCAACCAATCATACTTAGGTCCGTGATGCTCCCATACCGGATCCGGAGCATCCGGAAAAACACCATGAAAACGTTGTGTAAGACCGACCTCCCAACCAGCCGGTGCGTCCAACGGTCCTATGGCATGACCTGCCAACGGTAGTCCCAGCAAAAGTGACACATCCTCTAGAGTAGGAGCCATCTCTCCCCACCGGAAGTGAAACGTGTGGGTCTCTGGCCTCCAACGGTCCACTAAGCAGCTCAACAAGGAGGAGTCGATGGCGAGGCGTTTGCAGCCTGGGATAGACTCAACCAGACGCGCGAAAGGTAAAAGGTCGGCCCATTTCAATCTTCATGACAGAACATTTCAGTTAGTGTCTCCCATTAATATTCATGTCAGTGTGCAAATTAATAAAGCACGTACCGCTGAACCCATCCTGGTTGTATCCTCCAGTTCTACAGAGGAGTGCGAGTGACCAGAGGCTTGAGCTTTCGCTCATACCATATCGCAGCACGATGACCCCTATCAATTTCCCCATTCAGCAACCACATTCCCGCCATTCCTGCACATACCAATTTCAAACATAGTTGCCACACTTAATACAAATGTAGAACATAGTGCCACACTTAATACAAATTCAGAACATAGTGTCACACTTAATACAAATTTCAAACATAGTTGCCACACTTATTACAAATTCATAACATAGTGCGACACTTAATACAAATTTCAAACATAGTTGCCACACTTAATACAAATTCAGAACATAGTGCCACACTTAATACAAATTCAGAACATAGTGCCACACTTAATACAAATTAAGAACATAGTGCCACACTTAATACAAATTAAGAACATGGTGCCACACTAATACAAATTTATAACATAGTACTGCTAGCTTAGCTTCTTCCTCTCCCTCTTACTCCTCTACCTTCTCTACCTCCTCTTTGTCCCCGGTTGCCTCGTCCATGACCAGTACCACTGGCAGTGACAAAAGTGGGACAATTAGTGTCCCTATGGCCAAATTCATTGCATAGAATGCATTGCCTAGTCGGACCTCCTGCTTCAGATTCATCCATATCATTCCGGATGCGCTGACACTGCCGTCTACCTCTACTTGTACGCATATGCTCTGGGTTTGGAATGTAACGCCTTTCAGCGGGGTTGACGTTGTTGAAGTTATCCATTGATCGAAAACCCATTAGCTCACCTGTCCAGGTATTGAGGACAGACTCTTTCAGAAAAAATGGAGACACAAACGATATTGCGTCCATTCCAAGCTGCCCGCAAGCAGCAAGTACATGTGAGCAAGGTAGGTGAAACAATTTCGGTTTGTTGCATGTGCACTCACAAGTTGGCCAGGCTTCATTTTCAATTTTCACCTCATGCGTCCTCAACTCATTTGCACATCCGAATTTGTTGTTGACTAAGCGGACCTCAAACCTTCTCTCTTGATTACCGATGGCGACTACATCGTGTGACCTAACTTTTTGCATCTTGTTGTCCATGTACTTCGTCACTCTTTCACAGTAACGTGTATTCGGGTTGTTCAACATATGCTGCTCTGCTTTTTGACGTCTATCTCTGAAATACTTCACGGTGCCATAGAAAATACCCTCAATGATGGCTGTAAGTGGCAAAGCCCGGTTTCCTCTGAGGACAAAGTTGTATGTTTCCGCGAGGTTGGTTGTCATGACACCATACCTTGCTCCATGTGTGTCATGTAGCAAAGACCACCTCTCCAGAGGCTCATGCTCAATCCACTGCTCGAAGGTTTTAATCGACCTTCCGAGCCTTCTCCTAGTACCAGGTGGGTCAAAGCCTGGCAGGTCACATAACCCAACAGGCTCCTCCTCCACGGCCGCTGATCCTGTTGCCAACTGTGCAGCTACTGCTTCAACATGTGCCCTCACCGCTGCATCTCTTGCAGCTTTCCTATCCCTAACGTGTCTCTGCTCTGCGTGCACACATTAAGTCTGCCACGTATCAAATTGTACTTCCATGACTGGTTCTGCTTGCAGAGTTTTTTGAACAAATTCATCAGGCTCTTATTTCTAAATTGCGAGAAGAAATTAGCCCCCAGATGGCGCATGCACCAACGGTTCTGCAAGTCCTGCCATGGAGTTTGTTCCTCAGGGCCTGGGTTTGTTAGTGTCCTTATCGCACTGAGTATACCTGCATGCCTGTCATGAAGGATGCACACATTGGGCTTCTCCTTCACAACTGATATTTTCAACTGCCTGAAGAACCATGTCCAACTTTCAATATTCTCACTCTCCACAAAAGCAAATGCCAGTGGGACAACTTGATTTTGGCCGTCTTGACCTATGACTGTTAGGATCTGACCCTTGTACTTGCCAGTGAGAAAAGTATCATCTACACATATCACCGGTCGGCAATGCCTGAAAGCTTCGATGCATACACCGAAAGAGAAGAAGAGACGATGCAGCACCCTCACAGTTGGGAATTCTGGCATGAAGAGGTCTTGGATATCGATATAGGTGCCTGGATTCCACTGCTGCAGTGTGTCGAGGAGCTGGACAACAGAGTCATATGCATCAAAATAAGAACCAAATCTCCTCTCAAGCGCCGTATGCTTAGCCCTCCAAGCCTTGCCATAAGAAATTATGTACTTCAACCTGGCGAAGACTTTTGTCTTGATTGCCTTCACTTCCATAGCTTTGCCCTCCACTATCTCATCGTAAAACAACCGAGCAATAAGCGTCGATGAAAGGTTGGCATGATCTTGAGGGATGCAGGGAATAAGACAAGTGTGATTCACTAAGTCGCTGATCACCCAACTTGTGCCATACTTAGGGAGATAGCCGTGCACCCTGGCGGGACAATCTGTGTTCTTGCATACCATTGTCAGGTATTTCTGACTTGACACCTGAGCTGTGAAAACCCTTTGCGTGGACATTGCCCAATTTATTATTGCATCCTTAAGAGCTTCCTTGTTGGGATACATAGCACCCGTCGCAATATTGTTCTGGTGATATTGCCAGGCAGAATCATGTCCATCGTTCACCATCATTGCAGATGAGAAATCATGATTCCATGATGCAGGATTCGGGACCTCCTCTGCATTTTCATCTTCATCCGACTCGTCAGAATCATCGGCATGACCCCTATCAACATCGGTGTCTTCTTCTTCCATCAGGTCCTGCATGTGCCCATCTTCCTCGTCAGCGTCCACCTCGCCACTGTAATCACCATCGGCATTTCCTCCTTCTACCTGACTACTCTTCCCTGGTTCGTAACCATCATCTCCAGCATTTGACATAGATAACTGCCTCCCTCCACTGCTCTGCCCAGGATCGTAGCCACCCTCGCCTTCATGTGCAGTGACCTCCTTCACGACGGGAAGCACTAAGGCAATAGGATTGCATCCCCTGCGTTCGCAACCTTGTAACCACCGCACCCACTCGGAGTCTCGCTCTATTGGCCTCAAATAAAAGTAAATTATTGAACTTGACCGTGTCCACAATGCATGAACACCGACGGTGTGTGTTTCTGTATCAAGCCCTAAACTTCCTGTAATCCATTCTTTCAACTGACTGACAGACCATGTTTGAGGTGCACTCATTGGCACCTCTATGTGAGTAAATTCACTCAGATCAGCTCCCATGTCAGTTGTTTGGACAGTACCAGGACCGTAGTAAAATTTGAACGTCACTACATCAGACATCTCGGCTCACCTAATTTTTTTCCAACAATGACAGACAAGTATTAAGCAACAACTTTAAATATCCGCACTACTAAATATTTGACATGTATATATATTACGGAATATTAACGGAGCAACTAAAAATATTCACACACCTACAAATATATTACAAATATTTGCCAGAGCAACTCCAACTACTGACACACCTAAATATTTGACATCCACATATAGTACGGAATATTACCGGAGCAACTTCAAATATTCACACAACTAAATAGTTGACATCTAAATATATTTACGGATACTGCCGGAGCAAATAACTATAATCGTACACCTAATTTTTTTTCAACAATGACAGACAAGTATTAAGCAACAACTTTAAATATCCGCACTACTAAATATTTGACATGTATATATATTACGGAATATTAACGGAGCAACTAAAAAAATTCACACACCTACAAATATATTACAAATATTTGCCGGAACAACTACAAATATTGAGATTTAAATATTTGACATCTACATATATTACAGATATTACCGGAGCAACTCCAAATACTGACACACCTAAATATTTGACATCCACATATAGTACGGATACTACCGGAGCAAATAACAATAATCGAACACATAATTTATTTCACATCGAAACATATTACCGGAGCAACTACGAAAAATAAAATGTGTGTTGAAATATACCCTTGAAGCGTGCGAGCGAACGACGAACGGCGGCCTTCAATCACCGGAACCGGAGCCGGAAACTCCACCAAACTACCGGAGCTTCACCTCCACCACCTCCACCACACTGCCCCAGCTTCACCACCACCACCTCCACCTCCACCGCCGCCACAACCTCCACCAATGTTCTAAAAAAATGCTCCAACAAAATGCTCACCACGACCACCACGAGCTACCCCATCAGTAGATCGAGGTCTCCCTTGGCTCCCGTAACTACGTAGAACCCATTCACAGTGCTCAATCCGCAAAAAATCGCCTCATTTTGGTGTAGAAATTGGAGGCGTTTCTTGTAAGAAAGAGAAGAAAGAAAGAATAGAGAGGAGGAAGGAGAAAGGAGGAAGGAGGAAGGAGTCAGCCGCCGTGGGGCACGCACCCTGTCGGCCGGCAGCTGGCCGATCGGCCTGCAGCGGGCCGACAGGGTCCGGCCCGCGCCAACAGCCGCTAGCGGGCTGGCCTGGCCGGCTGCTCTCTGCCTATGGTGGGCCCAGTCAGCCTGCTGTGGGCCGATCGGCCTGCAGCGGCCCGACGGTATATTATTTTTGAAATTTTTTCATCTAGCGTAATATTTTTGAAATTTAATAAAAAAATGTATTATTTAAAAAAAATTAGCCAGAACATCATTGCATCTTTCTTGCTTCTCGTCACATGCTGCTACTGGTACACAAGAGTTGTGGCATCATGTACTGTACTGATTACACATTGGCCTATATGTACACGGTCCTCGAGGCTGCATCCTCCGTAATTACCAGCAGAGGCTGTGGGATACGAATGAGAGATTCGTAGAGGACACCATGCTTTTACTTCGTTTTCGTTGTCCCCTCTCCTGCCGGTGGATCCGTGACTCGGCCAACATCACGAAAGCCGCCTAAGCCAAGGTGGCTACGAAGTAGGAGTAGAGTTCACGTACGTAGCTCCCATGAACTCTCTTGTCAACGTATAAACGCCCACGTTAGTGAGTAAGAGCAACTCTAGCATATGAGTCATACTCCCAAACTGTGTTCAAAAAGAAAAGAAAAAACTCCCAAACTGTGTATCCAATTTATGATTCGTCTTTTGAAAACAAAAACAGTGGCCTGCCTAGCTGGCAGACCGTAATATTAGTGGCAAGAAATATACGGTGTACGACGGTAGACCAATTCGTCTCTGCAGAAACAACCCAACAGCTCGGGCATGTGCCTGTCCCAAAACGTCGCACGACACAAGCAATAGACTCTCAACGAGATATGCTAGAAAAGCAAAAGGAAGCCAGCCAATGCCAACAATGCCCGCTAGAGCAGCCGACGAGCAACAGCACTGGCGCTATGCTACTAGTAGTTCTTTTACCCCGAGAGTTTTGCGGGTTCGGTGCGTATTCAAGTCGTGAAGTGATGGAAACCCACCGCTCCTGATACTACCTCCGGTCGGTCGGTCTCCTGCTCATGCATATGTATCTGATTTGCTTAGGGCAACTCCAACCCACGACCCTAAATGGACGTCCGTTCCGTTCCCTTTTCGTTTGTTTGGAGGTGGCAATGAGATCGTGTCCATCCGGATTTATAGATGCGCCGGTCGCGCGCCCAACGCACGGCCGCATCTCGTCCGTTCGAGAATAACAAATATCTCAAATTAAAATGACAATAGTTGCAAGTCCAAAATAGTCTTATTAGAACCCAATCGAAATAAAAATAATATCAAATAGTCTTATTACAATCTAATTGAAATTTGTTTGCACGGAAAGAAATTAAACCGATAGATAAATCTATTGGTTGTCAATGTGAGTCCACATGTGCTCAACCAAGTCATTTTGGAGCTGGACATGAGTATGCCAATCATGCAATTCCGATGAAACTCGACAAACTGTTCAAAGGTTGCAGGAGGTGGATGCTCGGGCTCAACATTTTCACCCTGGAAATCAAACCCTTGGTCGTAGATGCTATCATCGCGCTCATCCTCCACGATCATGTTGTGCATGATCACACAAGCAGTCATCACCTCCCAAAGCTTCTTCGTGCTCCATGTCAATGCAGGGTTACGAACGATACCCCACCGAGACTGAAGCACACCGAAAGCACGCTCCACATCCTTCCTAGTAATCTCCTGCATTTGGGCAAACCCTTGTCTCTTCTCTCCTTGTGGATTGGGTATGGTCTTCACAAGAGTGGAGGATATATACCATTAGCTAGGTAATATCCCTTGTTGTAATGGTGGCCATTGACCTCAAAGTTGACCTCCGAGGAGTGGCCTTCTACAAGCCTTGCAAACACTGGAGAACGCCGAAGAACATTGATATCATTCTGAGAACCCAGCCATGCCGAAGAAAGAATGCCATATCCAGAGATCTTGTGAAGCCACAGCTTCAAGTATAACAGTGGCACCTTTCACATGACCCTTGTACTGCCCCTGCCAAGCAAATGGACAGTTCTTCCACTTTTAGTGCATACAATCTATACTACCAAGCATGCCCGAAAAGCCCCTCTCGGCATTGATCGCCAAGAACCTCTCTGTATCAGCGGCAGTTGACTCTCTGAGGTACGCAGGGCCGAACACTTCCACCGCGGCCGTGCAAAAACTATACACCAAGAGAAGACATGTGGACTCACTCACACGAACATACTCATCCACAAGATCACCAGAAATTCCATATGCAAGCATGCGGATAGCCGCAGTGCATTTCTGGTATGAAGAGAAACCAACCTTGCCTAGGGCATCCTCTTTGCACTCAAAGTATGGGTCATGCGCGACCACTCCCTCTCGAATACGATCGAACACATGTCTTCTCATTCGGAATCGGCGACGAAATTGATGTCGCTTGAAGAGTGCACCATCCTTAAAGTAATCAGCATAGAGAAGGGTGTGGCCTTTCTCCCTATTGCGGTTCAAGGCCGGAGCATGGCCGGGGATTGATCCACTGAACCGAGGCTGCTTCCTACTAATGTGTTCATGTACGACCAATGCAGCCACCACCTCTTCATCACCCGATGAGCAAATGAAGTTGTGAAAGAAAAAGTCATCACCGCTATCCATTGTACCTTGTGAGCAAACCGTCGAACGCCTTGCGGTCGTGCTGGAGGCGCGGCCAGATAGTGCACGTCGTGCTCCCCTCGGAGGCAGCAAAGCAAGGTTTTGGGGTCGGTGGTGCTGGTGGGCGCCCTGCAGCAATGAACGGCATGCCGGAAGAGGTTGGGGACGATGGGCGACGCTGGCGGCCGTAGCTTCTCTCCCACCGACAACAAGGAACAACGAACGCTGGCAAAATGCTTTCCGGAACGCCGGTGTGAGACAGCTATGGCATGGCGTGGTGGTGGTGGTTAGGACGGCCCTGGTGGAAGGCGACGCGACCGGGGACGGTGGTGGCGGCGGCAATGTTTGGCAGCGGGGGGAGGTAGAGGAAGAGAGAGGGGCGGTTGTTTGTCTGTGTCCCAGACGGGCTGGCCAGGGCAGGACAAGGGCACACGCCCCGCCCATCCGCTCGTGTCTGTTCGGCCGCAAACTCGGCCCAAAGTTTGGCCGGGAATGGGTCGAAACCGGACCAAAAACGGACATTGGTCCGTTTGCTCCCGGCCGTTGGGCGGCCTCTTTTGTCTGTTTACCCCCAAATGGACGCGAATGGACCATTTGGGGTCGTGTGTTGGAGTCACCCTTAGAGCAACTCTGACCGGGTGACCCATTTCGTCCGCCCACGTCCATTTGGGTCGCCGCGGACAAAAACGCTAGCCCAACGCGCTGACCCAAACAGACGCGTGCCCATTTTTCGTCTGCCTGCCGACCCATTCTCGGCCCAATTTTGGGCCCCATTTGCGTCGGCGCGGAAACAAAGCGGACGCGCGCGGCACGCGCCTACTCCTCCCCATGGCCCGCCAGTCGGTGGCACACCTGCCATCATTTCCCTCCAATTTCCCAAAAACCTCCCGCCCGCTCGCGCGCCCGGCCGCGCGCCATGGACGACGATCTCGATGCCGCCGCCGGCCTCGCCTCCCTCGCCTCGTCCGGCATCACCCCTGCCCCCTCCGGCAAAGGCAAGCCCCGCGCCCCCCGCAAGACCGCCGCGCCACCCAAGAAGAAGAAGCAGCTGACGCCCGCGGAGCGGGCCTTGGAGTCAGCCAATAGGAAGGGTCGGAGGCACGCGGTGGACGCTAGGGAGGAAGCAGCAGCCGTCGCCGCCCTCTCCGCTACCGCATAATAGGAGGAAACTAACGCCCGAGTGGCCGCGGCAACGAGGGAGGCCCTGATCTACCTAGCGTTAAACCCTGGCCAGCACGGGCTCATCAACGCTGCCGTCGCCGCGGCCAGCACCGGCTCGTCCGCTTTCCTCAGATGGTGCTGCCAGAGTCATCGCGCGCGTCTGCCATGCACCCGATTCCTAGCTTCCACATCTATCCGCAAGCCTCCCGACTCTCCAGTGAATGCTCGCCGGAGGTGAGCGTGGTGGCGCCTTCCACGCCCGCGCCCATGTCCATCGACCTCAATGCCACGCCGGTGGCCTATTGGTGAACGTTGAATGGAAAACAAAAAATTTCTACGCACACGCAAGATCTATCCATGAAGATGCATAGCTACGAGAGCGGGAGAGCATCTTCATACCCTTGAAGATAGCTAAGCGGAAGCATTTATCAACGCGGTTAATGTAGTCGTACACCTTCACGATCCGTCCTGATCAAGTACCAAACGTACGGCACCTCCGCGTTCAGCACACATTCAGCTCGATGACGTCCTCGCCTTCTCGATCCAGCAAGAGAGACGAAGTAGTAGATGAGTTCCGGCAGCACGACGGCGTGGTGACGTTTGATGATGAAGAACAATCTCCGCAGGGCTTCGCCAAGCACTACAGAAACTAGACGGAGGATAAACTAGAGGGGACGGGGTTGCCGGCACACGGCTTGGTGAATCTTGATGTGTCTTGGGTGCTAGCCCTGCCCCTCTATTTATATGTTGAGCCCTGGGGTCGAAACTTGGAGTAAAAGCCTCCTCAAAGTCGGTTTTGCCCGAAAGGCAAGAGTCCTTCTGGGACTCCAGGGCCAGACGCGAGGGTTCCCGACGTCTGGGCCCAGACGCCAGGGTCTCTGGCGTCTGGTCTCCGCAAAACTTCCTTTTGCTCTTTCCAAAACCCTCGTGGGCTTTCCCCTCTGGCCCAAATAAAGTGTTCTCGTACCCAAACATTTCGGGAAACATACGAAACCCCTTCCGGTGAATTCCGGAACCCTTCCGAAGACCAAACACTATTATCCCACATATCAATCTTTACTTCCGGACCATTTCGGAGCTCCTCGTCATGTCCGTGATCTCATCCGGGACTCCGAACAACATTCGGTCACCAACATACATAACTCATATAATACTATATCTTCAACGAACGTTAAGCGTGCAGACCCTACGGGTTCGAGAACTATGTAGACATAACCGAGACGCCTCTCCGGTCAATAACCAATAGCGGAACCTAGATGCCCATATTGCCTCCCACATATTCTATGAAGATATTTATCGGTCGAACCTTATGACAACATACTTAATTCCCTTTATCCATCGGTATGTTACTTGCTCGAGATTCGATCGTCGGTTTCTTCATACCTAGTTCAATCTCATTATCGGCAAGTCTCTTTACTCGTTCCGTAATACATCATTCTGCAACTAACTCATTAGTCACTTTGCTTGCAAGGCTTCTTTTGATGTGTATTACCGAGAGGGCCCAGAGATACCTCTCCGATACTCGGAGTGACAAATCCTAATCTTGATCTATGCCAACTCAACAAACACCTTCAGAGATACCTGTAGAGCATCTTTATGATCACCCAGTTACATTGTGACGTTTGATAGAACACAAGGTATTCCTCCGGTATCCGGGAGTTGCATAATCTCATAGTCGAAGGAATATGTATTTGACATGAAGAAAGCAATAGCAATAAAACTGAACGGTCCTTATGCTAAGCTAACAGATGGGTCTTGTCCATCACATCATTCTCCTAATGATGTGATCTCGTTATCAAATGACAACACATGTCCATGGTTAGGAAACCTTAACCATCTTTGATCAACGAGCCAGTCTAGTAGAGGCATACTAGCGACACGGTATTTGTTTATGTATTCACAGTTTCACACATGTATTTAAGTTTTCGATCAATACAATTGTAGCATGAATAATAAACCTTTATCATGAATAAGGAAATATAAAATAACAACTTTATTATTGCCTCTATTGCATATTTCCTTCAGCCTCCCACTTGCACTAGAGTCAATAATCTAGATTACATTGTAATGAATCTAACACCCATGGAGTCTTGGTGCTGATCATGTTTTGCTCGCGGAAGAGGCTTAGTCAACGAGTCTGCCACATTCAGATCTGTATGTACTTTGCAAATTTCTATGTCTCCATCCTTGACCTTTTCACGAATGGAGTTGAAGCGTCTCTTGATGTGTTTGGTTCTCTTGTGAAACCTGTATTCCTTCGTTAAGGCAATTGCTCCAGTGTTGTCACAAAAAAATTTCATTGGACCCGATGCACTAGGTATTACACCTAGATCGGATATGAACTCCTTCATCCAGACTCCTTCATGTGCTGCTTCCGAAGCAGCTATGTACTCCGCTTCACACGTAGATCCCGCCACGACGCTCTGCTTGGAACTGCACCAACTGACAGCTCCACCATTCAATATAAACACGTATCCGGTTTGTGACTTAGAGTCATCCAGATCAGTGTTGAAGCTAGCATCGACGTAACCATTTACGATGAGCTTTTCGTCACCTCCATAAACGAGAAACATATCCTTTCGCCTTTTCAGGTACTTCAGGATGTTCTTGACTGCTGTCCAGTGATCCACTCCTGGATTACTTTGGTACCTCCCTGCCAAACTTATGGCAAGGCACACATCAGGTCTGGTACACAGCATAGCATACATGATAGAACCTATGGCTGAGGCATAGGGAATGACTTTCATTTTCTCTCTATCTTCTGTAGTGGTCAGGCTTTGAGTCTGACTCAACTTCACACCTTGTAACACAGGCAAGAACCCTTTCTTTGACTGATTCATTTTGAACTTCTTCAAAACTTTATCAAGGTATGTGCTTTGTGAAAGTCCTATTAAGCGTCTTGATCTATCTCTATAGATCTTGATGCCCAATATATAAGTAGCTTCACCGAGGTCTTTCATCGAAAAATTCTTATTCAAGTATCCTTTTATGCTATCCAGAAATTCTATATCATTTCCAATCAATAATATGTCATCCACATATAATATCAGAAATGCTACAGAGCTCCCACTCACTTTCTTGTAAATACATGCTTCACCGTAAGTCTGTATAAAACCATATGCTTTGATCACCTCATCAAAGCATATATTCCAACTCCGAGATGCTTGCACCAGTCCATAGATGGATCGCTGGAGCTTGCACAATTTGTTAGCACCTTTAGGATCGACAAAACCTTCTGTTTGCATCATATACAACTCTTCTTTAAGAAATCCATTACGGAATGCAGTTTTGACGTCCATTTGCCAGATTTCATAATTATAAAATGCGGCAATTGCTAACATAATTCAGACAGACTTAAGCATCGCTACGGGTGAGAAAGTCTCATCGTAGTCAACTCCTTGAACTTGTCGAAAACCTTTCGCGACATGTCGAGCTTTGTAGACAGTAACATTACCATCAGCGTCAGTCTTCTTCTTGAAGATCCATTTATTCTCAATGGCTTGTCGTTCATCGGGCAAGTCCACCAAAGTCCACACTTTGTTCTCATACATGGATCATATCTCAGATTTCATGGCCTCAAGCCATTTATCGGAATCTGGGCTCGTCATAGCTTCTTCATAGTTCGTAGGTTCATCATGGTCTAATAACATGACTTCCAGGACAGGATTACCGTACCACTCTGGTGCGGAACATGCTCTGTTCGACCTACTAGGTCCAGTAGTAACTTGATGCGAAGTTTCATGATCATCATCTTTAACTTCCTCTCTAGTTGGTGTAGGCATCATGGGAACGGATTTCTCTGATGTGCTACTTTCTAAATTGAGATAAGGTACAATTACCTCATCAAGTTCTACTTTCCTCCCACTCACTTCTTTAGAGAGAAACTCCTTCTCTAGAAATGTTCCATTCTTGGCAACAAAGATCTTGCCTTCGGATCTGTGGTAGAAGGTGTACCCAATTGTTTCCTTAGGGTATCCTATGAAGACGCACTTCTCCGATTTGGGTTCGATCTTATTAGGCTGAAGCCTTTTGACATAAGTGTCGCAACCCAAAACTTTAAGAAACGACAGCTTAGGTTTCTTGCCAAACCACAGTTCATACGGTGTCGTCTCAACGGATTCAGACGGTGCCCTATTTAACGCGAATGCAGCTGTCTCTAATGCATAACCCCAAAACGACAGTGGTAAATCGGTAAGAGACATCAAAGAATGCACCATATCTAATAAAGTACGGTTACGAAGTTCGGACACACCATTACGCTGTGGTGTTCCAAGTGGCGTGAGTTGTGAAACTATTCCGCATTGTTTTAAATGAAGGCCAAACTCGTAACTCAAATATTCGCCTCCGCGATCAGATCGTAGAAACTTTATTTTCTTGTTACGATGATTCTCCACTTCACTCTGAAATTCTTTGAACTTTTCAAATGTTTCAGACTTGTGTTTCATTAAGTAGATATACCCATATCTACTCAAATCATCTGTGAAGGTCAGAAAATAACGATACCCGCCGCGTGCTTCAATACTCATTGGACCGCATACATTGGTATGTATTATTTCCAATAAGTCATTATCTCGCTCCATTGTTCCGGAGAACGGAGTTTTAGTCATCTTGCCCATGAGGCATGGTTCGCAAGTATCAAATGATTCATAATCAAGTGATTCCAAAAGTCCATCTGTATGGAGTTTCTTCATGCGCTTTACACCAATATGACCTAAACGGCAGTGCCACAAATATGTTGCACTATCATTACCAACTTTGCATCTTTTGGCATCTGTACTATGAATATGCGTATCACTACTATCGAGATTCAACAAGAATAGACCACTCTTCAAGGGTGCATGACCATAAAAGATATTACTCATATAAATAGAACAACCATTATTCTCTGATTTAAATGAATAACCGTCTTGCAATAAACAAGATCCAGATATAATGTTCATACTCAACGCGGGCACCAAATAACAATTATTCAGGTCTAAAACTAATCCTGAAGGTAGATGTAGAGGTAGCGTGCCGACGGCAATCACATCGACCTTGGAACCATTTCCGACGCGCATCGTCACCTCGTCCTTAGCCAATCTTCATTTAATCCGCAGCTCCTGTTTCGAGTTACAAATATGAGCAATCGAACCAGTATCAAATACCCAGGCGCTGCTACGAGCATTAGTAAGGTACAAATCAATAACATGTATATCAAATATACCTATGTTCACTTTGCCATCCTTCTTATCCGCCAAGTATTTGGGGCAGTTCCGCTTCCAGTGACCAGTCCCTTTGCAGTAGAAGTTCTCAGTTTCAGGCTTGGGTCCAGCTTTGGACTTCTTCCGGGGAGTGGAAACTTGCTTGCCATTCTTCTTGAAGTTCCCTTTCTTTCCCTTGCCCTTTTTCTTGAAACTAGTGGTCTTGTTAACCATCAGAACTTGATGCTCCTTCTTGATTTCTACCTCCGCAGCCTTGAGCATTGCGAAGAGCTCGGGAATTGTTTTGTTCATCCCTTGCATATTATAGTTCATCACGAAGCCTTTGTAGCTTGGTGGCAGTGATTGAAGAGCTCTGTCAATAACACAATCAACTGGAAGATCAACTCCCAGCTAAGTCAAGTGATTATAATACCTTTTGAGTATGTGTTCACTGACAGAACTGTTCTCCTCCATCTTGCAGCTATAGAACTTATTGGAGACTTCATATCTCTCAACCCGGGCATTTGCTTGAAATATTAACTTCAACTCCTGGAACATCTCATATGCTCCATGACGTTCAAAACGTCTTTAAAGTCCCGATTCTAAGCCGTAAAGCATGGCACACTGAACTATTGAGTAGTCATCAGATCGAGCTTGTCAGATGTTCATAACATCAGCTTCAGCTCCTGCAGCAGGCCTTTCACCTAGCGGTGCATCAAGGACATAATTCTTCTGTGCAGCAATGAGGATAATCCTCAAGTTACGGACCCAGTCTGTGTTGTTGCTACCATCATCTTTCAACTTAGCTTTCTCTAGGAACGCATTAAAATTCAGGGGAATGGTAGCACGGGCCATTGATCTACAACATAGATATGCAAATACTATCAGGACTAAGTTCATGATAAATTAAGTTCAATTAATCAAATTACTTAAGAACTCCCACTTAAATAGACATCCCTCAAGTCATCTAAGTGATACGTGATCCAAATCAACTAACCCATGTCCGATCATCACGTGAGATGGGGTAGTCATCAATGGTGAACATCTCTATGTTGATCATATCTACTATATGATTCACGTTCGATCTTTCGATCTCCAGTGTTCCGAGACCATGTCTGTACATGCTAGGCTCGTCAAGTTTAACCCAAGTATTCTGCATGTGCAAAACTGTCTACTACCCGTTGTATGTGAACGTAGAGTCTATCACACCCGATCATCACATGGTGTCTCGAAACGACGAACTGTAGCAACAGTGCATACTCAGGGAGAACACTTTTATCTTGAAATTAAGTGAAGGGATCATCTTATAATGCTACCGCCGTTCTAAGCAAAATAAGATGCATAAAAGATAAACATCACATGCAATCAAAATATGTGACATGATATGGCCATCATCATCTTGTGCTTTTGATCTCCATCTCCAAAGCATCGTCATGATCTCCATCGTCACCGGATCGACACCCTGACCTCCATCGTTGCGTCGTGGTCGTCTCGCCAACTATTGCTAACGCATAGCGATAAAGTAAAGCAATTACATGGCGTTTGCATTTCATACAATAAAGAGACAACCATAAGGCTCCTGCCGGTTGCCTGATATCTTACAAAACATGATCATCTCATACAATAACGTATATCACATCATGTCTTGACCATATCACATCACAACATACCCTGCAAAAACAAGTTAGACGTCCTCTACTTTGTTGCAAGTTTTACGTGGCTGCTACGGGTTTCTAACAAGAACCGTTCTTACCTACGGCAAAAACCACAACGGTGATTCGTCAAGTTTGCTGTTTTAACCTTCTTCAAGGACCGGCCATAGTCAAATTTGATTCAACTAAAGTAGGAGAAACAGACACCCGCCAGCCACCTTTATGCAAAACTAGTTGCATGTTAGTCGGTGGAACTGGTCTCATGTGCGTGGACATGTAAGGTTGGTCCGGGCCACTTCATCCCACAATACCGCCGAATCAAAATAAGACGTTGGTGGTAAGCAGTATGACTATCACCGCCCACAACTCTTTGTGTTCTACTTGTGCATATCATCTACGCATAGACCTGGCTCTTGATGCCACTGTTGGGAAACGTTGCATGGAAAACAAAAAAAAATCTACGCACACGCAATGATCTATCCATGGAGATGCATAGCAACGAGGGGGAGAGTGTGTCTACGTACCCTCATAGACCGTAAGCGGAAGCGTTTCACAACACGGTTGATGTAGTCGAACTTCTTCGCGCTTCAACCGATCAAGTACCGAACGCACGGCACCTCCGCGTTCTGCACACATTCAGCTCGGTGACGTCCCTCGCCTTCTTGATCCAGCAAGACGTCGAGGTAGTAGATGAGTTCCGTCAGCACGACAGCGTGGTGATGGTGATGGTGAAGTGACCTCCGCAGGGCTTCGCCTAAGCACTACGAAAATATGACCGGGGGTATAAACGGTGGGGGGGGGCGCCGCACACGGCTAGGCAATTGTCTGGGGTGTGCTAGGCGCCCCCCTCCCACATATATATAGGTGGGAGGGAGGGAGGAGCAGCCATAGGAGGCGCCCAAGTAGGAGGAATCCTACTTGGAGTCCCTCCCAAGCCGCGCCCCCCTGCCATATATAACCGAGGGGGAAGGAAAGAGGGGGGGAGAGGGAAGGAAGTGGGAATCCTAATCCACACTTTCCTTTCCCTTCTCCCCTTTCCTTCTCCTCTTTAGGCCGGCCTATATGGGGGGCGCACCAGCCCCTTGTGGCTGGTGCATTTCCCCTCTTGGCCCATAAGGCCCATATCTTTTGCCGGGGGTGCCCAGAACCCCTTCCGGTAACCCGATAAGTACCCGGTACCCGAAACACTTCCGGAGTCCGAATACCATCGTCCTATATATCAATATTTACCTCTCGACCATTTCGAGACTCCTCGTCATGTCCGTGATCTCATCCGGAACTCCGAACAACATTCGGTCACCAAATCACATAACTCATATAATACTATATCGTCAACGAACGTTAAGCGTGCGGACCCTACGGGTTCGATAACTATGTAGACATGACCGAGACACCTCTCCGGTCAATAACCAATAGCGGAACCTGGATGCCCATATTGTCTCCTACATATTCTACGAAGATCTTTATCGGTCGAACCGTTATGACAACATACGTAATTCCCTTTGTCCATCGATATGTTACTTGCCCGAGATTCGATCGTCGGTATCTTCATACCTAGTTCAATCTCGTTACCGGCAAGTCTCTTTACTCGTTCTGTAATACATCACCTCATGACTAACTCCATAGTCGTTTGCTTGCAAGCTTATGATGTGTATTACCAAGAGGGCCCAGAGATACCTCTCCGATACTCGGAGTGACAAATCCTACTCGATCTATGCCAACTCAACAAACACCTTCGGAGATACCTATAGAGCATCTTTATAATCACCCAGTTACGTTGTGACGTTTGATAGCACACAAGGCATTCCTCCGGTATCCGGGAGTTGCATAATCTCATAGTCGAAGGAATATGTATTTGACATGAAGAAAGCAATAGCAATAAAACTGAATGATCATTATGCTAAGCTAACGGATGGGTCTTGTCCATCACATCATTCTCCTAATGATGTGATCCCGTTATCAAACAACAACTCATGTCCATGTTAGGAAACCTTAACCATCTTTGATCAACGAGCTAGTCAAGTAGAGGCTCACTAGGGACACGGTGTTTGTTTATGTATTCACACATGTATTTAGGTTTCCGATCAATACAATTCTAGCATGAATAATAAACCTTTATCAGGAATAAGGAAATATAAAATAACAACTTTATTATTGCCTCTAGGGCATATTTCCTTCACAAAACTAGTTGCATGTCTGTCGGTGGAACCGGTCTCATGTGCGTGGACATGTAAGGTTGGTCTGGGCCGCTTCATCCCACAATACCGCTGAATCAAAATAAGACGTTGGTGGTAAGCAGTATGACTATCACCGCCCACAACTCTTTGTGTTCTACTCGTGCATATCATCTACGCATAGACCTGACTCTGATACCACTGTTGGTGAACGTTGCATGGAAAACAAAAAATTTCTACGCGCATGCAAGATCTATCCATGAAGATGCATAGCTAAGAGAGGGGGAGAGCATCTTCATACCCTTGAAGATCGCAAAGCGGAAGCGTTTATCAACACGGTTGATGTAGTCGTACACCTTCATGATCCGTCCCGATCAAGTACCGAACGTACGGCACCTCCGTGTTCAGCACACATTCAGCTCGATGACGTCCTCACCTTCTCGATCTAGCAGGAGAGACGAAGTAGAAGATGAGTTCCGGCAGCACGATGGCGTGGTGACGGTTGGTGATGAAGAACAATCTCCGCAGGGCATCGCCAAGCACTACAGAAACTAGACGGAGGATAAACTAGAGGGGACGGGGTTGCCGGCACACGGCTTGGTGAATCTTGATGTGTCTTGGGTGCTAGCCCTGCCCCTCTATTTATATGTTGAGCCCTGGGGTCAAAACTCAGAGTAAAAGCCTCCTCAAAGTCGGTTTTGCCTGAAAGGCAAGAGTCCTTCTGGGACTCCAGGGCCAGACGCCAGGGTTCCCGGCGTCTGGGTCCAGACGCCAGGGTCTCTGGCGTCTGGCCTCTAGTCTCCGCAAAACTTCCTTTTGCTCTTTCTAAAACCCTCGTGAGCTTTCCCCTTTGGCCCAAATAAAGTGTTCTCGTACCCAAACATTTCAGGAAACATCCGAAACCCCTTCCGGTGAATTCCGGAACCCTTCCAAAGACCAAACACTATTACCCATATATCAATCTTTACTTCCGGACCATTTCGGAGCTCCTCGTCATGTCCGTGATCTCATTCGGGACTCCGAACAACATTCGGTCACCAACATACATAACTCATATAATACTATATCGTCAACGAACGTTAAGCGTGCGGACCCTACGGGTTCGAGAACTATGTAGACATAACCGAGACGCCTCTCCGGTCAATAACCAGTAGCGGAACCTGGATGCCCATATTAGCTCCTACATATTCTACGAAGATCTTTATCGGTCAAACCTTATGACAACATACGTAATTCCCTTTGTCCATCGGTATATTACTTGCCCGAGATTCGATCGTCGGTATCTTCATACCTAGTTCAATCCCGTTACCGGAAAGTCTCTTTACTCATTCCGTAATACATCATTCTGCAACTAACTCATTAGTCACTTTGCTTGCAAGGCTTCTTATGATGTGTATTACCGAGAGGGCCCAGAGATACCTCTCCGATACTCGGAGTGACAAATCCTAATCTGATCTATGCCAACTCAACAAACACCTTCAGAGATACCTGTAGAGCATCTTTATGAGCACCCAGTTACGTTGTGACGTTTGATAGAACACAAGGTATTCCTCCGGTATCCGGGAGTTGCATAATCTCATAGTCGAAGGAATATGTATTTGACATGAAGAAAGCAATAGCAGTAAAACTGAACGATCATTATGCTGAGCTAACAGATGGGTCTTGTCCAGCACATCATTCTCCTAATGATGTGATCTCATTATCAAATGACAACACATGTCCATGGTTAGGAAACCTTAACCATCTTTGATCAACGAGCCAGTCTAGTAGAGGCATACTAGGGACATGGTATTTGTTTATGTATTCACACATGTATTTTAGTTTCCGATCAATACAATTCTAGCATGAATAATAAACCTTTATCATGAATAAGGAAATATAAAATAACAACTTTATTATTGCCTCTAGGGCATATTTCCTTCTTGGCCGGCGGATCATCATCCGGAGGGATGAGGAAACGCCAGCGGGAGATGCCAGCCGACGTGCTCCCCGGCGCCCGCAACCTGTTCGACAAAATGCCGGCGGCCGACGACGAGGAAACGGCCAACCTCTTCATCATGGAGAGCATCATCTTCGACAGTGGTGCGACGGCCGCTACCTCTGCTAGCATCTACTTGAAGAACTTCAAGGACGGGGACAAAAAATAAGCATGTGACCTTTATAATTTAGATATCAACATATATACGATGAAATAGCACATAGGAACTACATCTTATCAAAAACTGAGAAGTTACCAAGATATATGTATTATGGTGATTTAGTACTTGATAATAGCTCTTAGCATTGCACTTTGTGACTATTTCAAATCCTGCATTTCTTTATCTATCCAATGCCTTCAAATACATATGCAACCATGGTTAAGTATGCCGTCCCTTCTTATTGTCCGGCTCCTAGCCATCAGGGCAACTGCGTGTCTCCCTAGACATTTTTTCGAAAAGGGGTGCCTTATTACTTAAAAGGTTTAAGCATTACACCCGGCCTCTGCATAACTAAGATGCACACAGCCAAACAAAGTTCTCTCGTACAAACATAAAGTAAAAGGTGAAATACAAAGAAACATGTAGAGTCCGTATAACGCCTAAAGCGGAGGTGGGCCAATCCTAAGATCATGCTACCACCCATGTTGGGTAAAAGTATCCCTTGCCTTATCCTCCAATCGTGTACACACCTCCGTAAATAGGTCTCGATTCTCCACGCGTTGTAGAGAGGACCATAAACGAAGAGTCCCGGTACATCTGTAGATAACCACTAGTAGAAAAAGGCCCATTTGTCCCGGTTCCAAAGGCCCATTTGTCCCGGTTCCAAAGGCCCATTTGTCCCGGTTCGCCTACGAACCGGGACAGATGGGGCTCCACGTGGCCGCTGTGGCTTGCCCAGGCAGGAGGGCCTTTTGTCCCGGTTGGTAGCACCAACTGGGACCAAAAAGCATCCACGCGTCAGCAGTTCAGGGGCTGGGGTTTTTGTTTTTTTTTGAAAGGAGGGGGGGTTTGGGGGTTTTGTAGGGTTAGTTTAGGTGTTTCATATATTGTGTTAGCTAGCTAATAGAGAGAAGTGACCTCTCTTATCTCCGTGCTTGGTCGACGCTACGTACTATACGTATAGAGAGAACTCGCGACACGCTAGCTAGTAAGGAAATGAAGGAAACCATTAAGTGTACAAGATCGTCATGAACATATATATACAGAGAGAAGTGATCGACCTCCTCCTTCTCCGAGAGATTGGTCGAACAACAAGTTTTCGTATATCTATCCGACGCTGCTAGCTACATATATACAATATAAGATCTCTTACAATCCCTAACATATGATGTCAAAATCCACATGGTATTCTCCGGCTTTATTGATGACGTGGTCAAGAAAGAATCCCGCCAATTCCTCTTGAATTGCTTTTATGCGATCTTGTGGTAGGAGTTCATCCCGCATCTGCCACATCTAATTTGAAGAAGGGGGTCAATACATATATATGAATGAAACTCAACACAAATAATGGTAATAAAATAAAATTGTGAATATTATTGCTTACGCACTTCATATTGTTTTTTAGAGTAGCCCGGCTCACAGGTCGTGTGGCGGATGAACTCGCAAATGTAGTATCCACAAAAATCATTCCCGCCTTCCTGCCACAACCACTTTACAAGAAATAGAGGTCAATCAAACTGATAAGCAAGCATGCTAAATGGTATTGATGAAACTAGCTAGAATCAATGGGCGATGCGCGGAACTAGCTAGTAGTACTTACTTTCGGGTGTGTAAATCGCAGCTCTCCCGGCAGTCCTGGAGCTTCTGCGGTGAGCTCTTTCCAAACCCTGCCAGACAAAGAAAACAATTACTTGATATCAGGAAATGAACAAAGTTGCCGATATGGTGCGATAACGATCGATTGAACTTACTTCTCGAGCATTTTAGTCATGGCCGCATACTCCTTGGGATCTTTTCGTCTCGAGTCTAAGACGGTTACTAGTCCCTGCTCAAGCTTAATCTCTAGGAGAATAAAGTGGAAGCTGCGCACGCATGCATAACTCATCAATTACATTACTATAACCTCGAGTAATAAGGGAAACCGAATATGCACAAGACAGTAACACTCACTTGAAGTTGTAAGGAAAGAGTATTTTATCTTTGTTTTGATTTCGAAGCAACGATTGTAGCAAGTTGGCCTCGGTTTCTTTGGCATTATATTTAACCGTCCATTCATCTATGAGATTTGTGTTAATGAACCCAATATCATAGATTTGTGCTTTTTTGCATTCGACGATCTTCAATCTGCATAATATAGTGAGGATAATTATATATACATGCAATGAAAGAGCTGAGCTATATATAGAGACTTAATTACAGAAGTAGTACTTACAGACAGTAGCAAGTGACGATTATTTTATCGAGGGCCTTTTGATTGAAAAACTGGAAGAACTCCTCAAATGGAACAGACAACAGATCAATTCCAACGAGGTCGTGCTCCTCTTTAACTCTCAGCATCAAAGTATCCTTCCTAGACTCGCTGCAGGTGTCCATGTACCACTCATGGAATCTTCGCATCATCATTGTTAGAGGAGGATGACCAGGTTTGACGAGAGGCTTCCCGTGCTGGTATTTGTGTTCGTCCACCTCCATTATATCGAAATGTGCATCGTCGGGCAGGTAATCTGCAGGATTGGTACCGGGCACCATCCCCGGATGATTAGCGACGATATCGCTAGACACCTTGAGCGGGGGGCACGATTGGTTCGCTTGTTCGCCGAGCTAGAGAATTTTTTCCCACTTCTTCGTTCTGCTAACCTTCGATCACTGCAAGTACTTCCCGACCGCTCCGCTTCCTCATATGTCCTTTCAATAATGCGCTCATAGTTGGTTTGCGGTGGAGACAGTGGTGGTCGCTTCAGGGCATCGAGAGTGTGCTTCGCTTTCACCGGATCTATCTTCTCCTCCGGAGGAGGAGGTTTCTTTGCAAAAAAGTCTCTCACTTGGGCATGAGAGATGTCCTCGTTTTCCTTGTCGGTCCTCTCATATGGTAACTTTTCTAGAGGCTTGAGAGATGGACCGTATCTGAATTGCCTCCCGCCTCTGCTTATACTGCTAGCCGCCGGAGCGGCGGTGTCTCTCTTCCACCGTTGCTTACGAGGCAGAGAAGGAGGCGGAGTGCTCCGACGCGCCGGAGGAGCCGGAGCGGTGGCGTCTGTCTTCCGCCGTTGCTGACGAGGCGGAGGAGGAGGCGGACTACTCGGACGCGCCGGAGGAGGCGGAGTGGCCTCACGCGCCAGAGCAGCTGAAGAAGGAGGCAGAGTGCCCTGATCACTCGCCGGAGGAGGAGGAGGAGGAGGAGGCGGAGGCGTCTAGTTCGGAAGCTTGATGTGCTCCTTCTGCCATAGACATGGAGTCTTCAGAGCAAGACCCAGCTGAGTATCCCCTTCACCTGTAGGGTGGTCAAGCTCGAGCTCCTCAAATCCCTCCGTTACTTCATCCACCATCACAACAGCATAGCCTTGTGGAATCGGACGACAGTGAAAAGTTGCGTCGGGTTCAGGAGGTGCAACAGAGCCGACAGCCACCTTGACTTTGACGTGCTGCCACTGCGTCATAAGCAGGCAATGCTGAGCCTCTGTGATAGCATCCACGGGGTAGCTAGGAGCCGTGAAGTCAGGCTGCTGAACGAGCTCGGTGGAAGCCACGCTGCTTCTCCGCTGAGATGGCGGGGCAGCTTCTGGGGTAGCTCTGGCACCTCGCTGGCTCTCAACTTGTTCCTCTAGCTTTTGTACCCTTGCATTCAGCTTCTGCAGTTCGTTCTGCTCTAGTTTCCTCTTCCTCTCCCGGGTTTTTTAACCGCCTGCGCCGGGAAACCCAACCTTCCACGCAACGGAGCCTGGCGTGCCTCGTGTTCATCCAGGGTGCTCAGGATTCTCGAGGGCCTCGGTCAGCTCGTCATTCTCTCTGTCAGGAATGAACGTCTCTTGCTGCGCTGCGGCGATACACTTCTGAAGCTTCTTGACGGGTATTGCAAGTTGCTCGTCCGTCCAAACGCATTTCCCTGTTTCAGGGTCCAAGGTTCCCCCAACCCCGAAAAACCAAGTCCTTGAACGGTCTGGCCAGTTCAATGTCTCTGGTTCGACCCCTTTAGCAAGCAGGTCATTCTCAGCTTTGTCCCATAGCGGCCGGGCTTTGAGGTAGCCACCTGACCCCGTGCGATGGTGAAACTTCTTCTTTGCAGCATTTATCTTATTTGTCTCTGATATCTTCTTACTCTTGTCCGATGTCTTGTAGGCCACAAATGCGGGCCAGTGATCTCTTATCTTCTCAAATCGGCCGGTGAATCCTGGAGTCTTCCCTTTGTCGACAAACGTTGATTTCAACGCATTCTTCCACCTCCTGAATAGATATGCCATCTTCTTAAGAGCACACGCCTTGAACAATGGCTCTATAAATGGCTTATCCGGATCCTCCTCTGGCGGTAGGGTGAAATTTGCCTTCAGCGAGGTCCAAAGATCATCTTTCTGTCTATCGGTGACATAAGAAACTTGAGGGTCTTCGTTCTTCTTAGGCTCATTCCATAGCTGGATGCTGATCGGGATGTTGTCCCTAACAATAGCTCCGCACTGAGCAGAAAATGCATCCTTGGTCCGCCTCGGTTCAATCGGCTGGCCATCGTTCGCGATTGCTGTGATCGTGAACCTTTCATCCAGACAGAACCTTTTCTTCGGGCCTCGTCTCGTTACCGAAGTTTGGCTCGATCCGGAGGGCTTTAAAAGAAGAAAGAAGAGTTAATATATGTACATACCAAAACAATTAATGCATCAATTAGCTAGTCAGCATAGACTTAATTAATATATATACCTCGCTGGACTTTGCAACAGCTCCCTCCTCCGTTCGATCACCGGAGCCTTCATCGTGGTCTCCTTCTTCCACCGGCATTCGGTCACCGGAGCCATCATGATCATGTCCTTCCTCCTCCATTGTTCGATCACCGGAGCCTTCACCCTCTCCTTCCAGACAATCGGTGTCGTTGAGATACGACAAGACATCACCTCCGCCGAGGATGATGTCCCCCAACAACTCTTCTGTTTCCAAGTCTCTTTGTTGATCCATAGTTTCTGCAAATATTACAACATGGAAATTAATATACAAACATGAGAGATGGATATATTAGTGGCAAACATAGACCTAGCTAGCTAATCACAACAAAGGAATATTAATTAGTGGCCTCGACGCTTCTACGATTTGGGGTGGCCTCGACAACGGTTCTAGGGTTTGGGGTGGCCTCGACAACGCTATTTTAACTTGGTAAATTTGGGTGGCCTCGACGCTTCTAGGGTTTGGGGTGGCCTCGGCAACGCTTCTAGGGTTTGGGGCGGCCTCGACGCTTCTAGGGTTTGGTCGGGCGAGAGGGGGTTGATCGACGTCCCCCCTCATGTTGAAGAGTTACCGGAGTTCTCTCATGAATGTCCGACGTCCAGACCGCCTCTCTCATGAATGTCAAACAAGGGATTTAACAAAATGGCGCCATTCTGGATGTGCAGAAAATGGTCCATATTTTTCCTGATCTCATCTACCCTTCTATATGTCATGTTGTCAGTGTCAAAGGATTCAAGAAAACCATGGCTTCATCATTAGCCGGAAGTAACAGGCGCATAATGGTACGAAGCTCTCCAAAATTGTTTTGGAACGGAGTCCCGGATAGGATAATTAGTTTTTTGGTACGAAGTTTAGCAAGAGCCTTCCGAATATCGCTATTTGGAAGGCCTTTGCTGAAATTTGTACCAAAAAGCGAATTATTCTATCCGGAACTCCGTTCCAAAACAACTTTGAAGAGCTTCGTAGCATCATACGCCTGTTACTTCCGGCTAATGATGAAGCCATGGATTTCTTCAATACTTTGACAGACAACATGACATATAGAAGAATATATATATAGATGAGATCAGAAAAAAAAATTGGATCAACTTGTGCACATCCATAATGGGGGCATTCTTGATAAATCTCGACCCTCGACCCCTCGACGACCCTCGACCCTCGACCCCTCGGCGATCCTCGAACCTCGACCCCTCAGCGACCCTCGACCCCTCGGCGACCCTCGACCCTCTACCCTAGTTCCCGACCCTCGACCGCTCGGTGATCCTCGACACCCTCGTTCCCGATAAAAAAATAAGAAGAGGAAGAAGAAGAAAAAAGAATTCTTCTTCTTCTCTTTTTTCTTCTTCTTCCTCTTCTTATTTTTTTCTCCTCTTTCTCCTCTCCTCTTCTTCTCCTTCTTCTCCTCCTTCTTCCTCTCCTCTTCTTCTCCTTCTTCTCCTCCTTCTTCCTCTTCTTATTTTCCTTTTTCCTCTACTTATTTTTCTTCTTCTTCCTTCTTCCTTCTTCCTCTTTAATTTCTTCTTTTTCCTTATTTTCTTTTTTCCTCTCTCTCTCCACTAACCAATCTACTAACCTAAAATGCACTAACAATACACTAACCTAAAATGCACTAAATCAACTAACCTAAATCAACTAACTCAACATATGAATTTATAATGCACTTGATATGTTTCGAGGACCCCCCCGCCCCCCCCATGTCGAAGTTATCGGGGAGGGGGTATATCGACAACGACATACATACATGGAAAAAAATGATATCCATCTATACATACATAGCCACATACATATATACATGAAAAAAATGCTATAAAAAATACATATATGAACAAAAAAATGCTATGAACAAAAAAATTAATACACATATGAACAAAAAAAATACATATATGAACAAAAATTCTAACTTTTGCATATTCTTTGCATATGAACATAATACATACATTTTCTTTTTTTCTTAAATGTAACTTTTGCATACACATACATATATATCATCATATACAGTACATATTTATCATCTATGAACAAAAAAATAATGAAAAAACAGGACATATCATCATATATATACACATACATATCATCATATACACTACATATATATCATCTATGAACAAAAAAATCATCATATTAAAAAACAGAGAGGAGGAGGCCGGCCGGACCGAACGGCGAGGAGAGGTGCGGCGTGGTCGGGGCAGGCCGGGGGCGCGGGGCGGCGTCGAGGCAGGGGCACGGGGCAGCCGGCGTCGAGGCTGGGAGCACGGGGCGGCCGGCGTACGTCGAGGCAGGGGGCACGGGCCGGGCGGCGCGTCGGGGCAGGGCAGGAGCGCGGGGCGACGGCGATGAGGAGCGGGCGGCGACGGCGTCGAGGAGCGGGCGGCGACGGCGACCACGGGACGGTGACAGCGTCGAGGAAGCAGGGGCAGCCTGGCGGCGTTCAGAGAAGAATGGCGGGGTGGGGGGGAATTTCTCTAAGTGTGGGGTTATATACCCACACCTTTGGTCCCGGTTTGTGGCACGAACCGGGACCAATGCAACCCTTTGGTCCCGGTTCGTGCCACCAACCGGGACCAAAGGTCTCTTTTCGTCAGCCCAAAGGGCGGGAAGCAGAGACCTTTGGTCCCGGTTAGTGGAACGAACCGGGACCAAAAGGTAGCATTGGTCCCGGTGTTGGTCTCTTTTCGTCAGCCCAAAGGGCGGGAAGCAGAGACCTTTGGTCCCGGTTAGTGGAACGAACCGGGACCAAAAGGTAGCATTGGTCCCGGTTCCACCGGGACCAATGCTACCTTTTGGTCCCGGTTCGTTCCACTAACCGGGACCAAAGGTCTCTGCTTCCCGCCCTTTGGGCTGACGAAAAGAGACCTTTGGTCCCGGTTGGTGGCACGAACCGGGACCAAAGGTGGGCATTGGTCCCGGTTCGTGCCACCAACCGAGACCAATAGCCTGTGCGTGGCACAGCCGCGGTGGATGTTTAGTCCCACCTCGCTAGCTGAGGAGCTTCCGCACCAGTTTATAAGCACGGCTGTCCCTCCCCTTTCGAACTCCTCTCTATTGCAGGCCTACTGGCCTAAATGTGTCTCTCTGCCTGTGGGCCTACTGGGCCTTCTGCGGGCCTGAATCCTGGCCCACCTGCCGGGTTGGGTTTCTAGTCGTATTCAGGCCGTGGTGGTCCAGTAGGTGGCATTTTTTATTTTTTTCCAGTTTTTTTGTTTTATTTTTTGCATTATTTTTTTTCTTTTGTTTTTTGCTTTATTTTTTTAATTCTTTTTGCTGTTAGGTCACAAAAATTATAAACTTTCTGTTAGTGCCATTAGTTTTCAAATTTGAATAGTTTAAATTTGAATTCTTTGAAATTTGTGTGAATCACTAGTTTGTGAATAACTTTACTATAAAAATAGATATTTGAGTGATTCTTTTCCCTGCTATTTAATATTACTGTGTTTTAACATTATATTTAAAAACAGATTTTTGTTATTTTAGTTCTAACAAAAAATTCTTTATGATAACTATTTTTGCTATTAAAGTTTCTAACAAAAAAAATCTTTATGATAATTCTTTTTGCTATTAATGTTTTGAACTAAAAATACTTTGATAATTTTAGTTGCATAAATTTTTTATAATTTTAGTTTCAAAAATACTAGAGGTTTATAAAAGCTTTTTAGTTGATTCCTTTTGCTATTAGAGTTTTAATACAATCTTTTTAGTTGATTCTTTTTGCTATTGAAGAATATTATAGTTTTGTTTTAGTTGATCATACAGAATATTTTAATTGATTATTTTAGATTCATTCTTTTTGCTATTAGTTCATTCTTTTTGCGTTAAATGACCCTGAAATTGAAAAGCACTACAAATGAACTCTAAAAAGGTTGAAAGTTGGCATGGTATCATCATTTCACCCACATAGCATGTGCTAAAAAGTTGAGAGGGTTACGGCAAAAACTGATGCACTTCGTGTACAAAACGGACAATCTCTTTCGAAGTATCAGGGTTTCATACGGAAACTCGTCTGTTACAAAGAGATTTCATTTTTTTGACTTTTTGACTCCAGACTTTTTGTGTGTTCAAAATGCACCATTCAAAGCCACATCATCAATTTTCAACCCTTTCTGACTTCATTGTTATTTTTTCATGCATTTACTGATTTTTTTGAGCTATATGACCCTGAATTGAAAAGCACTTCAAATGAACTCTGAAAAGGTTGAAAGTTGGCATGGTATCATAATTTCACCCACATAGCATGTGCTAAAAAGTTGAGAGGGTTACGGCAAAAACTGGATGCACTTCATGTACAAAACGGACAATCTCTTTCGAAGTATCAGGGTTTCATACGGAAACTCGTCTGTTACAAAGGGATTTTATTTTTTTTGAACTTATTTGAACTCCAGACTTTTTGTGTGTACAAAATGCACCATTCAAAGCCACATCATAAATTTTCAACCCTTTCTGACTTCATTTGTTATTTTTCATGCATTTACTGATTTTTTTTGAGCTATATGACCCTGAAATTGAAAAGCACTTCAAATGAACTCTGAAGAGGTTGAAAATTGGCATGGTATCATCATTTCACCCACATAGCATGTGCTAAAAAGTTGAGAGGGTTACGGCAAAAACTGGATGCACTTCGTGTACAAAACGGACAATCTGTTTCGAAGTATCAGGGTTTCCGGAAACTCGTTTGTTACAAAAGGCATTTCATTTCTTCACATGTAACTGCAGTGATATTCTAGATCAAAGGCATCATCATAATAGTTGTGGAGAGAAAGTCTTCACTTTTTCTTCGCTTGTGTCCTTTGCTTATTGCGCCGTAACCATGGATATTCTTCATCGCTTAACAGGGTGCTTGGGTCAGCCTTGACTTTGAAGGGAGGAATTTCATGAAACTTTTCATAATCTTCAGACATGTCTGTCTTGCCCTCCAATCCCACGATGTCTCTTTTTCCTGAAAGAACTATGTGGCGATTTGGCTCATCGTATGATGTATTCGCTTCCTTATCTTTTCTTTTTCTCGGTTTGGTAGACATGTCCTTCACATAGAAAACCTGCGCCACATCATTGGCTAGGACGAATGGTTCGTCTGTATACCCAAGATTGTTCAGATCCACTATTGTCATTCCGTACTGTGGGTCTACCTGTACCCCGCCTCCTGACATATTGACCCATTTGCACTTCAACAAAGTGACCTTAAAATCATGTCCGTAGTCAAGTTCCCATATGTCCACTATGTAACCATAATATGTGTCCTTTCCCCTCTTGGTTACCATTGATAGTCCGCCGGGACCCTTTCCAAAGACTATGTGTAAATCATTGACCATAGCAAGTACGTGATCACCGGTACGCATGGCGGGCTTCTTCCGGTGATCGGCCTCGCCTTTGAAATGCTTGCCTTTCTTTCGACATTGATGGTTGGTCGGAAGAAATCGACGATGCCCCAGGTACACATTCTTCCTGCATTTGTCCAGGTATATACTTTCGGTGTCAGCTAAACAGTGCGTGTATGCGTGGTATCCCTTGTTTGTCTATCCTGAAAGGTTACTGAGAGCAGGCCAATCATTGATGGTTACAAACAGCAACGCATGCAGGTCAAATTCCTCCTGTCTGTGCTCATCCCACACACGTACACCGTTTCCATTCCACAGCTGTAAAAGTTCTTCAACTAATGGCCTTAGGTACACATCAATGTCGTTGCCGGGTTGCTTAGGGCCTTGGATGAGTACTGGCATCATAATGAACTTCCGCTTCATGCACAGCCAAGGAGGAAGGTTAGATACATAGAGTCACGGGCCAGGTGCTGTGATTGCTGCTCTGCTCCCCAAAAGGATTAATGCCATCCACGCTTAAACCAAACCATACGTTCCTTGCGTCACCTGCAAACTCCTCCCAGTACTTTCTCTCGATTTTTCTCCACTGCGACCCGTCAGCGGGTGCTCTCAACTTCCCGTCTTTCTTACGGTCCTCTCTGTGCCATCGCATCAACTTGGCATGCTCTTTGTGACGACCCCAGATTAATCGTGCACTAACCATACACGCAAATGCACACGATCAAGCCTAAGGACTCACTTGAAGATATCACAACACAACTCTAAAACATAAATAAATTCATACAAGCTTAATATTACAAGCCAGGGCCTCGAGGGCTCGAATACATATCTCGATGGCATACAAGTGTTAGCGGAAGCATTAGATATCTGGGTACAGATATATTACAGAAAGAGAGATAAGCCTTCACAGAGGCGGGGCAAAATAAAACTCTACGATCGAAAGGCGTGGGCCTCCTGCCCTGGACCCTCTGAATCCTACTCCTGGTCGTCGGTCGGCTCCTCGTAGTAGTAGTACTCTCCGGGCTGGTAGTAGTAGTGATCGTCGACTGGGGCATCGGACTCAGGGGCTCCGTCGTCTGGTGGCATCAATTGGATATGGGGAAAAAGAAAGTAAAGCAAACGTGAGTACTCATCCGAAGTACTCAGCAAGCAAGGATCTACACTACATATGCATCATTGTCAAAAGGAGGCTGTAAAGGTGGACTGGGCTGCAGAAATGCCAGAATAGAGGGGGAAAGCCTAGTCCTATCGAAGACTAGCATCTTCAGCTTCTTCAACAGTCTTGCAGCATTAGAAGAGAGCAGAATAACATAATGTAAAGTATAGCAGTGTCATCAACCTCGGCCAGAGATTCTTCCTCGACTCCCTGCGAGAAAGCAATCCCAGAGCCGTACTATCCAGTTTATCATCTCAAGTCATGTTCTAGTTGTACCGATCGGGATACAACTCCGAGTGTCCGTTACCGTAGGACAGGCTATCGGTAGAAGTTTCTTCCCTGTAGGGGTGCACCAACTTACCCACCACGCTCGCTTAACTCCGGCCGGACACACTTTTCTGGGTCATCCCCGGCCTCGGCTAAGCAACACGCCGCAACCCGACCAAATACTTAACAGAGAGGTCAGCACGCTGGTCTAACCTATGCCCCCAGGGATCTTGGGCCTTCACCCCGGGAACTCCTGCACGTTGCGTGGGCGGCCGGAAGCAGACCTAGCAACCCCTTAATACAAGCGCGGTTGCGTAACCAGTCCAATCCAGCGCGCGCCGCTCAGTCGCTGACGTCTATTAAGCTTCGGCTGAAGTATACGACGCAGAACGCCCATACTATGCCCACGTGATGGTTAGTGCTATCGGGCCAGAGGCCCCTCGGATGAAATATCCAAACCATAGTGGATTAGGAGCGCGCGGTAATGAGCAGAGACTCACGATCGATGTGACCCCGTCGCCCCGTCTCGAGGACTAGCGGCAAGGGCTAAGAATGCCCGGCCACGCCTCGTAGTTATCTCGCGGGCACCTCTCAGGTCAACCCGACTCCACATCACTTCGCATTCATGCTCGCGCGGGTACCCCTCAGGGCCGACCCGTCTTTAGTATCATGTTTCAAAGTCAAGTCATAGTATCCAAAGTAACTGTGTGTCTGACACCGAAGGGAACCCTTAGGAATCACCCTCGATGGAATTCCCGCTCGATGTTATCATCAAGGTGAACGAAGGAGGAATCACCCTCGAGGTCCACACTTGAGAAGTTGCACGACGACGCTGTTATCGGGGGTGCTGTAGGAGGAATCACCCTCGCTTACCACGACCGATTAACTAACCTACAAGGTTATCATCATAAGTGCTGACGAGGTATCACCCTCGGCACTCGATAGTAACCCAGTAGTGTAGAGCATCTTAGGGGAAGTGACGTGCGGTGCCAGGTTCTAATCTTCAATCCCATTGCTCGGGCCTTCTGATATCCAGCGGGGCAGTCGGGATCAAGTGGGGGTCTCTGTCGGGTCTCTACCCAGCCTATTCTAAACAGTCTAGGATAACCAGCAAGGTAGCAAGGCAGGTTACAAAAATCAGGCTATGCAGCAGATATAGGAAAATAGTAGCAGTAGCAGTTCTAATGCAAGCATAAGAGAGAAGAGAATAGACGATATAGGCATGCTCAAAATGGGGGTGCTTGCCTGTCTGCTCGACGGCAAGGGCAGGGTCGTCGGGGACGTAGTCGTACTCCGGAGCGGCGTCTGCCTCAGGAGCTACGGCAACGTCGGGTTCTACCGAAAGAGAAGAGGGGGAGGAAACAAGTAAATATAATGCAAACAGATGCAACACAGTGCGTGCGATGCTATGATGAAGTGCAGGGTTGCCTAAATATGATTCTAAGTCATTTTGGTTATTTTTAGAATTAACCGGGGATTATTAACCGGTGTGTGTGCACTATTCATCTGCCGGATTCGGGCCTGGAGTTACGAGTTCTCCTACGTAGGAGGTTCCAACAAGGAAACAAACGGCACGACCAGACTCGTCTCGTCGTTCTGAGCAACTTTCATGTTTTAACTTTTTCGATCTGAGCTACGGTTTAAAAGTTATTAATTTTCTAAGTTTAAATGATTTTCTGGAATTATTTTTATTAACAGAATTGCCTAAATTGATTATGACATCAGCATGACATCACACTGACGTCAGCAGTCAACTATGACCGTTGACTGGTCAATTCTGACGTCTGGGACCCACCTGTCATAGACAGTGGGCTAACTAACTAATTAACAAAGTTAACTAACTAGGTGGGGCCCTATGTCAGTGACTGATTAGTCTAGTTAAATTTCATTTAGGCCTAATCTGGATTAATTAGCTGCGGGACCCACACGTCAGTGGCCCACGGGTGCCCAGTCAGCAGTTGACTAGGTCAACCCAGTCAACTGGGGCCCGTGGGGCCCTCTGTCAGTCCCACAGGGGGCTGCCACGTCGGCGCCTGGCCAGCGTCACCGGAGTTTCGCCGCCGGCGACCAATTCAGCGGCGGCGTGGCTCGGGAGGGGGTCGGAATTCGGCTGGGGTGGTCCGTTAGGACCACCGCGAGCATCTACGAGACCGGGGCGACGTCGCGAAGCAGCTAGGGGGTAGCAGCGTCGATGGGGACGGTCGGAACTTCGCCGGAGACGAGCATGGCGGCGGTGGCGTTCGGTGGCGCGAAGGGGAAGTGGTTTGCGAGGTTCAGTCGGTGCGGGAGTGGGCGCATTCGAATGCGGGCATCACACCGCATCGAACGGTGGCATCGGCGGTCGTTGAAACGAGCCACATCATCGGCTGCGACGCCGACCGACGACGGCCGGAGCTCGAGCTCGTGGGGAAGCTAGCTACGGAGAGCTACGCGGCTCGAGGACAGGAATGGGGAAGGGGAGAAGCTCATCGAGTGGTCACGTAAGACACTTGGGAGCTTAGTAGCAGCAGTGGTGGACAGGGACGACGGCGAGCGCGTCGGGGCAGAGGAAGAAGACAACGTCGATGTGGTCGATGCGGTTGATGCAGGGGGTCCCAGCTCCTCCAAGCAACACCTCTCGACGCTGCAGTCGACGGCGGAGCTGTTGGACTCGAGGAGGCGACGTGGAAGTAGCGGTGGCCGCGGCTAGGAACGTCGCGCGGCGGCGACTGCGCTCGGCCGACGGATCTGAGAGAGAAAGGAGGAGCGGGGCGAGCGAGATAGAGAGAGGGAGAGTGACGAGGGAGACCAGAGGGGATGAATGAGCTCGGGCTTATCCCCCTGAGTGTCGGTGGCGTCGGCGCCGTCGCCGTGTCGCCGCTCCGTTGGCGCGCGCGTGCGTGCAGCCATGGCGAGGCTGACACGGGGAGGAGGGAGACGGGGCTGGGCCAGGTGGGCCGGCGGTCGGGGCACTGTGCACTAAGGCCCAGTGTACAGTGCCTCGTCTCCATTTTCTGTTTTCTGTTTTACATTTTCTTTTATTCTTTTCTGTTTGGAATTAGTGAGGCCATTTGTGCTCTTTTGGAAAATATGGAACTTGGTCCAAATAATGCAATGTAATATTACCCATCACCGAAAACTTGTTTGGACAGATTTGGATTTCATTTGAATTTGAAATGATTTTAAATGGATTTAATATTGCTGTTTTGGTGCTGTTTCAATTTGTTTGAACCATTTAATTAATCCAAGTATTACTGGTGATATTTTTATGAGTGCTTCTGGAATATTTGCTAATTAGTGAACATTTCTCCAAACGTGTTTGAGCAAATTCATTTTGCACTTTTGAATTTGAGTTGATTTTCAAATTGGAGTTGATTTGCTTTGGATAACCACTATGTTTAGGCACTGCAAATGATATGACTTAGCAATATTAGCAGCTGATCACAGTGGTAGTTACACAGGGGTGTTACACTCTTTGTTTCTGAACAGACGTTTCAACCGTGGTATTATAGGAGCATACCACATCACCTTCGCAGGAACCCTCTTCCTGGGGGGCTCGCTGTCAACATCACCAGGGTCATCTCATCTGATCTTATACCGCAATGCACCGCATACCGAGCATGCGTTCAAATCCTCGTACGCACCGCGGTACAGGATGCAGTCATTAGGGCATGCATGTATCTTCTGCACCTCCAATCCTAGAGGGCATACGACCTTCTTTGCTGCATACGTACTATCGGGCAATTCGTTATCCTTTGGAAGCTTCTTCAATATTTTCAGTAGCTTCTCAAATCCTTTGTCAGGCACAGCATTCTCTGCCTTCCACTGCAGCAATTCCAATACGGTACCGAGCTTTGTGTTGCCATCTTCGCAATTGGGGTACAACCCTTTTTGGTGATCCTCTAACATGCGATCGAACTTCAGCTTCTCATTTTCACTTTCGCACTGTCTCTTTGCATCAACAATGACCCGGCGGAGATCATCATCGGGCACATCATCTGGTTCCTCTTGATCTTCAGCTTCCCCCGTTGCAGCATCACCGTATTCAGGGGGCACATAGTTGTCATCATCCTCTTCTTCTTCGCTATCTTCCATCATAACCCCTCTTTCTCCGTGCTTGGTCCAAACATTATAGTGTGGCATGAAACCCTTATAAAGCAGGTGGGTGTGAAGGATTTTCTGGTCAGAGTAAGACTTCGTATTCCCACATATAGGGCATGGACAACACATAAAACCATTCTGCTTGTTTGCCTCAGCCACTTCGAGAAAATTATGCACGCCCTTAATGTACTCGGAGGTGCGTCTGTCACCGTACATCCATTGCCGGTTCATCTGCGTGCATTATATATAATTAAGTATGTCAAAAACCATTACAGAACATCATGAATAGATAAGTGACCAAATTAATAGAAGTTCATCATCACATTAAAACCAAAGTACATACATAGTTCTCATTGAACAACATATAGCTCTCCAGAGCATCTAATTAAACCATACATTGAAACTATGTAAAACATTTCAATGCAACAACAAATGCGATCATAATCGCAACCAAGGTAACAATTGATCCAACGGCATAATGATACCAAGCCTCGGTATGAATGGCATATTTTCTATACTTTCTAATCTTGAAGCGCATTGCATCCATCTTGATCTTGTGATCATCGACGACATCCGCAACATGCAACTCCAATATCATCTTCTCCTCCTCAATTTTTTTCAACTTTTCCTTCTAGTAATTGTTTTCTTCTTCAACTAAATTTAACCTCTCGACAATAGGGTCGGTTGGAATTTCCGGTTCACATACCTCCTAGATAAAAAAAATCTATGTCACGTTAGTCGGCATAATTGTCATAAACAATAAATGAACCAAATAGTTATAAAATATAATATATACCACATCCGAATCATAGACAGGACGAGGGCTGACGGGGGCGGATACCAAAACCATCGCACTATATAATAACAAACAATAATAAAAGTAAGAAAATTATACAAGTATCTATCTAAATCATACAAGTAAGAATTTTTCTCTTTTAAAAAGAAGATAAGAACAAGAGGCTCACCACGGTGGTGCCGGCGACGAGATCGGCGCGGGCGATCGACGGCGGTGAAGACGGGGACGGGACGTGACGGACCTCTAAACCTAGACAAATCTTGAGGAAAATGGAGCTTGGAGGTCAAGCTTGGAGAGAAGAAAGCTTAAGTAGTGTGGCTCGGGCATTTCATTGAACATCTCATGTGCATAGGAGGTGAGCTCGAGAACCACAAAGCCCTCCCCTAGCCGGCCAGGAAAAACAGAGCAGTGGAGTGCTCTGCTTGCGGGCGAGGGGGTATATATAGGCACCTCATTGGTCCCGGTTGGTGGCTGGAACCGGGACTAAAGGACCTCCTTTGGTCCCGGTTCCAGCCATGAACCGAGACTAATGGATGTGGGCCAGGAGCGAGGCCCATTGGTCCCGGTTCGTGTCTGGAACCGGGACCAAAGTGTCCAGACGAACCGGGACCAATGCCCCACGAGGCCCGGCCGGCCCCCTGGGCGCACGAACCGGGACGTATGCCCCCATGGGTCCCGGTTCGTCTCTGAACTGGGACTAATGGGCTGGCCAGGCCTGGACCAAAGCCCTGTTTTCTACTAGTGAACCTGCATTAGATAAGTACTTTTATCGTTAAAAACCTTATCATTTCTACATAGCATTGGGTAGCAACAGGTGAGGTTGGAAAAATGTGTCGTTGCCAGCATCAGTAGTGACTAACCGCCAAGTGGTTCCACGGGTTGTACTTCAAAAGCAATGGTGCAGATGTATTTATACAAGTGATACACCCAATAGATGCATGACTTTTATCTACATGTATTGGAAACACTGGCCATTTTGTGCACATTTCACAAAGAATCTTGGGAAGGTGAAAAGTGCAACACTAAACATGGGTGTGGTAAAGTTTCTATGTTGTTTGATCAAAAAACACTTCTTGGACACACTAGCTACAAGTGTCCATCGCTTGAAACATATGTCGTTTGGGTAACCTGAATTGTCATATGCTTTCAATGTTTAGTTTCCTTGAGTATGAAATTATCAAATTTTGGGATCTCCAGCAAAACGACACTAAGATACAACTCAACCGGAGTGACCTTATTGCATTATTGAAGAGGGAGGTCACATGCTATCTATGTATGGACTTGCTATCTATGTTGTATGAACTTGAACTGAACTACCAATCCTCCTATGCTATGTTATACTTAATTTAGGTTTCTTTGCAACGCTTCGTTGCCATTGTTCTGCATTGTTTGTCATTGGTTATTGCTAGACCTGGAAACCAGAAACCCCATATAAGAACACAATGGGAGTGAGACTGATTCAATGCTTCAAAGATTTGTTGTTGACCCTTTTTATATCAATTTACATTATATGTTTTTACAATTATTGTTAACTATTAAGTAACATTGCATCCTCTTGGGATGTGATAGTTGAATAGCTTGTAAGGGCATATCCAAAGCTGACCCGCAAATGTCTCCGGTATATGACTGTTTTTATGTCCGGACTTGGTTTGCAGACATAATGGGGGAGGGAGCCATCCAATGCTATTCACAAAGTAAACTGGTTGGGAGGAGAGAAAGTAGGTAGGGACCATACATGTGGTGGAATATTATGGTGTGGTGTCCGGTTGGCCGAAGAGTGAGGAGAGGGGGATCATGCATGTGAAGAGAGAGAAAAGAGAGGACGACCACGCGGAGGATTTGTGTTGGTCAAGTGCATGTCCGAAATCTGGCAAATCCCCTCACATTTCTCTCTAGTATACCGGAATCCGTACGTCAAGACTGCTAAGCGGACATATACAAGTCCCCGCTGGATGGCAAAAGTGGTCCGGACACTATGATCCGAACATATAGTGGAAGTTTGAGGGGCCGCTTTAGAGATGCCCTACGGCATTAGTCTGGCCTCATCAAGGTACGACATTACTTTAGATCATGCTTTGTATGGTTAGGAAGAGAAGTAAACAAGAAGTGTAAGTAATCTGGTGTTCCTAGCAACACATATTTATCATTAAATTTTCAAAAAATGCAAAATTCACCCCTCCATTCGCACGTATGAGTTCCGCGTACTTTTTTTAACACAGTACAGGCACAAGCGCTCATATATACGCGCATACACTCACTCCTATGAAGGCGAGAACGTATCCTATGCACCAGCCCAATCTATGCACCAGGTGCTCCACAGGCTTTTGGGGCATTAGATGAAAAAGCAACGGACTAGATTTTGTCATAGGTTGGACTATAACATACTTACAGAAGCAACCTTATAGACTATAACATTCAACCTGCACTACACATCCCATTCCCACATCAATAAATTTGTGTGTTATTTTTTGGCAAAAACACAAAAGTTCCATATATTTTGAACCTAATGTCTGATTTCGAATCCGTTTTGACTGTCAACTTTTTCTTGACAAGATATTTGAAACAAGATCAATGTTGAATATGTTTTAGAATTTTCTTTTGTTTGTGGAACTCCAATTAAAATTCAATTTAGGCATGTGCGCGTGGGATCGACGTATGGTGGGAGAACCAGAGTTCAAAAACACATAAAATAAATCTAGGTTTTAATACAAAATGTATAAATGTCACGGTTACGTTTGAAAATAAAAAAATTCAAAATTTCAAAAAATATATTTAACACTGATCTTGTTTCGAACATCTCATCGAAACAAAAATGGTGTCAAAGAAAAACCAAATTCGGATGTATGGTTCAAGATATATGACCATATTTATATTTGGAGAAAGAAAGAAATAACACCGACTCAATAACAGGAGAGGAAAGAGTGAAGTGCGGGTTGTTTTCAGCATAACATGAGGTCTTTTTCGCAAATGTTCAATCAATCTAGCTTTCAGCCTACTGCCATCCCTCAGATTTATATCCAACGGCTCAAAAGCCCGTGGAGCACCCGGTGCACAGATTGGACTGGTGCACTGGATACATTCTCAGGCACACACACATAGTCGAGGGGAGTGTCTCCTCCCACTGAACGCGCATTGCCGAAAATCCTGAAATAAATTCAAGAAAAATGCGAGCACCAGGACTTGAATCCTGGTGGGTTGTGGGTACCACTGTCCTCCTAACCATCCAACCACAGGTTAGTTTGCGCGTATCAATTTCACGTACTTACCTATTGTTGTATGTATTGATCAAGAATCAGGCACGTAGGTGTACATATTTCTATCTCCTGCTTATTCAAATCATTAAATAAGTGAGTAATTAATTTTGCGTTAGAGTTATCCTTCACCACAATTTACATATAGATCAATAAATTATTTTTAGAATCAATATAGGAGTGAATGTTCACCATCTATTCACATGGATATATCCAATAAAAAAATTCAATATACAATTTACTCGAACTAGAACTTTAAAGACGATGCCCGCGCATGTCGCAGGCCACTGTGTGCTAGTTTTCTCGAAAATGAACAAGCATTTGAGTCCATTCGACCACCACCTTTCCAGCAGATTGATCACAACATCATCGCCTACTCACATGTGCTCTCGTGTCCCAATCATACACCACACGTACTGATCGATTTCGTCGTCGTTTCCCCAGCCACGCGTGGTGTGGAGCGGTGTGAAATTCGTGCAACACAATAGCCAACAACCCTTTTGTCCACACGAAAGAATTACATTAGCTCGTAAACAACGACCCAAATCAACATCATGTCGGTCAAGCAAAAAAATCCCATCTTTTCCTCGTCCGGCAAGAGCAGGACACACATCACGCACCAGCAGGGTCAAATCCACACTATCTCCGTCTCTCTCTCTCTCTCTAAAAAAAAGGCAAAGGTCAAATCCACGATGGTGCGTCGTTGATATTGCTGGCGTGTAAAGGCCAATCATGCTCAGACACAACCACAAAACATCCACTTTCACTTTGCAAAAAAGCTGGCAGAATTGAACTGAATTGACCAACGTACAAAGGCAACAGCGATTGCTTTTCGGCAAAAGCTACGGGTAGCTAGCTAGGTTTGGGTGAATTTCGAGTCGAGCGCGCCTGCTCGCAGTGCTAGCCGCTGTTGCTTTGGAGAAAGAGGCCAGCTTTGGCTGTGCAGGCGATGGTGTAGTGTAGTGTAGAGAGCTCTTTTTGTCTCTTGCAAGAGCGGCAGCGCTGCGCTCATGCACCCCGAGTGGGGAGACACGGGAGCTGCCTAGTACCACCGGCGGCAGCAGCAGTAGCAGAGATCGGCGCAAACGCATGCACCACAACCTATGTGGTTGTTGTGGACAAAATTTCGTGTATTGACCCTTTTGCGATACAAATTCAAGATCTGACCCCGGTTTGGAAATTTTTTAGGATTTGACCCTTTTTCTTACCGCCAGGAGTCCTGGCGGTAGGGTTAGACATCCTACCGCCAGGGTCCCTGGCGGTAGGGTACTAATCCACGTCAGCACGCAGAGACGACCGTCGTCCCCCTCCGTCGCACCCTACCGCCAGGGTACCTGGCGGTAGCCTATCTAACCCTACCGCCAGGACCCCTGGCGGTAGGGTCCGGGCAGTTATTTCGCCCGACACCCCGCGCCCCTGCCCATCTCCCCACCCCTCCCCCTCCCCCCCGTCGGTTCTTTCTCCCCCAACTCGCCCCTCTCTCCCTCTCTCATCTCCTCCACTCTCCCCCTCGGATCTTCACCGTTTCTTCATCGTTTTTGCGGATCGAGATGGCCCCGAAGAGAGAAACGTAAGCTCCTCCAATCCCTCCAATTAGTTTTTGCAAACTTGCTTCCGATTCGACGCATTATTTGCTTGAAATCCCTCATATTTTTTAATTTAGATTGGAATTTTTTTTTCACCTAAGATTGTTTTAGCTTGATTGTAGTTCTAGTTCTTAGTTCTTTAGTAACTAGTGGTATTGAATATGAACTCTAATCAATAGTTCATATGTTAGTGTGAAGATGAACCCTAGTTCATAATTTTTTTTGTTAAAAAAATTATGATGTAATGCATGTGGGAGGACTTGATTGTAGTTTTATGATGCATATTGATATGATGATATGAAGATGTTGTTTGGAGATAATACATTCAAGATGAACTCTATTTTAAAAAAAATTGTTTAAAAATATGATGATATAATGCATGTTGGAGGATTTTTTTTATATGATGCATGTTGATATGATTCGATCCATCATGTGTAGTAGATGTTGTTGGAGGAATATGCTTAAGATTTTATTTTGATATGATGCATGTTGATATGATTTGATTTCATTTTTTGTTTATGTATGCTTATGCTTATGATGCTTTTGTTTATGAAATTTTATTAAGGCGGCCACCTCTTGCGGACAACATCGGCCCACGGTACTCCATGCTGGACTGGGCATTCGACAAGGGTCATCGTGCCCGTTTCATAGAGAATGGAGAGGTAAGTGATATGAATGAAATATTGATCAAAGTTTTCGGATTGATGAAAATAATTTCCTAACTTTTGGCGTTCACTTTTTGACAGATGCTCCAGCCACTGCGCATGAGGGGTCACGGGGTTCATGGGCATATGGACTACGACGAGCGCTACGCGCCGTTCTTCAAGAGAGCCCAACTGTTGGGTTTCGTGTTGCAGTTCAAGCGTCAGCTGCCGACGCTTGTCCACGCAGCTCTGACAGCTTTGATTGACCGGTGGCGACCGGAGACCCATTCTTTCCATCTGCCATGCGGGGAGATGACGGTGACCCGCGAGGATTGGTCGATGATCACTGCCATGCCGATCGAGGGTCATGCACTCACCGGGCGAGTGGAGAGGACCAACTGGCAGCAGAGGGTTGCCACCCTCATCGGCGACTGCCCCGGTGCTAAGGGTAACCGTACATCCGGTGTATCATTGCCCTAGCTCTCGGAGCACCGGAAGACATGCCCCGAAGGTGCAGATGAGACGACTGTGGAGTGGTACGCGAGGGCCTACCTGTGGTATCTTCTCATGGAGGTCATGTTTCCAGACAGCTCCGGGAACTCTGCCAATTGGTCGTATCTGTTCTTCCTAGCCGACTGGGATGCAGGGTACAGTTGGGGGACCGCATCTCTCGCCTACCTATACCGTTCGGTAAGAGAGTATCTAATTGCCTACCTACGAAAGTATGTCCATGACATTTTGTTATATCTGATCCTCATTTGATGTTTTGCAGCTTGACGACGCAACGCAGAGGACGGGAGACAAGTCCAATATGGGTGGCTTTGTCTGGGCCTTATCCATTTGGATGTGGGAGCGGCTGCCGGTGGGGCGTCCGGAGAAGATGCCAAGACGCCCATGGGGTGCCTATAGCGAAGACGGCGACGAGACTCGACACCCCACCGTAGCTTATGAGTGGGACGTTGTCAATCTCTACACGGGCCTAAACAAGACTTCGTACAAGACCTACACCAACGAGTTGGACGCTTTGACGCATACGCAGGTATATGAACTCGCTCAACACCTTTCTCTTTGATTCCACTTTTGACCGAGAGTGGGAACTTACCAACGTATATGTAATAGGTAAACTGGTGGCAGTATCATGACCGAGAGTGGGACTTCGATCTGAACGTGATGTGCGATGAGGACCGTGGTCTCTGGCGGTGCATCGTGCCCATGATCTGTGTGTACGCCGTCGAGTAGCACTTGCCACACCGCGTGGCCACGTAGTTTGGGATGTATCAGCATACCCCACCGGGCCCGCCCACCGATACCGGCGGCCACGCACTCCACCTGTGAGCGCTTTGTTCTCCGTGCCCATGATTTCATTGCGTGGCGACTTTATTATAATGTTTCTTGTGGCCTATGCCTTGCAGGATGAGCCGACAGAAGAATCAGTCGATCACAGACTGGGAGAGAGGAGCATAAAACTCATGTGACGGAGTGGAACCGACGGAGGTACCGGAAAGACATGGAGAGGAAAGTGACTGACTGGGATGCTTACCTGGGCCGACACATGAGGTGGTACGATGATGGCCAGAAGCACTGTCTTCGTCTCAGGCCTAGGTGGACGGCGGAAGACATCACGGAGCTGGACAGGGATGACCTCGAGGAAGAGGCCTACCAGACCGGCATCAGAGACATGCATAGTGGATTTAGGGAGTTTGCACCCCTCATCAACAGAGTGGTAAGTTTGAACCGACGGTTGTATTTAAATTATTGTATTCGTCATCGTGACTGACTTATGCCGTTACAGTCCGGTGAGCTGAACAGATGCATCTTTGAAGCCTCAAATGCACTAGGTGATGCCCCGGGGAGCGCACAATCTGAGAACAAAATGAGGGGGACGATGAAGGTACAATTTCAGCCTCCTCGGAACAGATGCATCTTGTTCACTTGCAATCATAAACCTGATACTTATTATGCCCTTGTTTCATTGTGAGTGCAGAAGTTCGTGAAGCGTTGTCGCAAGCTAGTAAGGCTGCTTGGGTGTGCTGGAGCTGGGTCGGTTGAAGCTTATCAGCCTGTAGCCACAAAGGGTCACATCGGCTCATCGAGCCATGTTCCCTCGTCGTCTAGGTTGGTTGAGGAGGGGGAGGAGGAGGAAGAGGATGAGGAGGAGGAGGAGGAGGCCACACATGAAGAAGGGGAGGATGAGGAGGATGAGAGCAACGGGGAGGAGGAGTACGATGAAGATTATGGACCTCCACCAACTCAAACATCTCAACCATCTCAGCTGCCGAAGAGGAATCCGAAGAAGAAGGATTTGCTGAGTCCGGACCCTTTCCAGAGACCGGTTACTCGACGGCCCAAGAAGAAGACTGAAGAGACTCGTTCAAAGAGTAACGAGGACCGTACCTCCAAGAGGGGAAGGAGCAACTGATTCTGCTCTTCGATAGTTGGCTCTTGTAGTTGGAACTCCGTTTGTGAAACGGTGTGTTTGCTACTTGTGTGTTGGAACTCCGTTTGTAGCTTATTTGTGGAACGGTGTGTTTGCTACTTGTGTGTCTATGCGGAACTCCGTTTCCTAATTAGTTGAACTCCGTTTGCTATTTGTGGAACTATATTATCTTCAAGTTTTGTTAATGTGTATGTGATGCCCAAGTTTAATTGTTTAAGATCTGTGATATTGCTGTCATATTGAATTTGAAAAGAACCAAGCAACTGAACTTGAAACAATACAACACAGGACCCTACCACCACGGACACTGGCGGTAGGGTTACACAACCTACCGCCAGGCCAGGGCACTTTGATATTTCGTTACAGAAGGTGTGCACTGCAAAACCCAGCCACACCCTACCGCCAGGGTCCCTGGCGGTAGGGTACTTATCCACGTCAGCTCGGGCAAACGGTCGCCGTCCCCCTCCGTCGCACCCTACCGCCAGGGCCCCTGGCGGTAGCGAAAGGGTCAAATCCCGAAAATTTTCCCAACCGGGGTCAAATCCTGAATTTGTATCGCAGAAGGGTCAAAACACGAAATTTTGCCGTTGTTGTACGGTCCTCTTGTTCCTGTTTTCAATTACAGTTTGTCTAATTCACATCTAGATGTGTTCTAAGGATGTCACATCTAAACTCCCATAAATAACGCAGCAACAAAGGACAAAAAAAACCGAGACAAAAAAAATAGACCACAAATATAGTGAATATCAGGTTAGATGTAACATAACTATGTCACATCTAGATGTGTTCTAGACAGACACTTTCAATTATAACAAAATAATTTCAAGAAAAATACTCCCTCCGTATCAAGATGTTTTTTTATAGTGTCAAAGCACGAGGGGCGTATCTAAAACACCTAAGATGTACAGCCGGACGCCCAAAACCCGTCGCAAACGCCCGGGCGGACGGCCCTGTCATTAACCGGTCATGAAATTTCGACCCAGATGAGCGTCTCAAACGAGACTCAAACGCCTGGGCTGACCGACACCCATCATATCCAGCCCAAATATGGGATGGATATGGGGCGCTCGGGCGCGTCCGTCATGTCAGACCCGGCTCACGCTGGCCCACCCGACCCCACATATATTCTCCTCATCCGCTCGCCGGACCAAACTCTAGCCACTTCACTCCACTCCCCTCCGCCACCCATGCTCACCTACGGCGATTTCCGTCCGTCTCCGGCATGGCGGGCAGGCGGGCAGCGAATCTGACTCCGACCAGTCCAGATCCATCGACTGGGGTGTCATCCCATGCGGGTTGGAGGAGTCAATGGTCATCCGCATTGCACTCCGCCGCTCCCGGGAGGACAGCGCCCGGCCGACGGCAGGATCTGTCCGGCGCGACTTCATAGCGTCGGCTCAACGGGCGCTCGGATATCCTCTAAGGCTAGATCATTGCAGTCTCGGTAGCCTTCAAATCTCTTCACCATCTCTGGTCGGGCGGAGTATGAGTCCCACCGTGACCAGAGAAGGAGAGGATAAGGGCCGCCGAGGCCCGAGTCGCTCCAGACATGGCGGCGGCGGAGACGGCTGATGCGGCGGCGCGGGCGGCCGCAGAGGATGAAGCCATCCGCGCCCGCATTGTGAAGAAGCGGCAACGGAGGAACACACGCGCCCTAGAGCAGAATTGGGCGGTCCGTGCCATGGCTGGACTGCCACTGAAGGAAGAGGAGGACAACTCCGGCTACGAGCAGATCCGGCTCGATCCCTACTGCGCCTTTGACCGGTACTTCTGTGACAAGGACGCCAAGGGCGCCGGGAAGGGCAAGGGCAGCCGTGGATGATCTTCTCCACCATAGCCAAAAATGCAAAATTTTGGTAGTCCGATAGCATGTTTAGTGTTGTAGTAGCCGGACGATGTGTATAGCATCGATGTAGTTGCACGAGTTTATATGGATTTGAGGTATGGTAATTGGAGAGTCCGGTTATGAGAAGGCAAATTTAAGGCTTGATCGGTCTGTGTCCACAGACGCACCCGGACGCATCCGTCGACATTTGAGGGGTTGGATTTGCAAGTCCGGGTGTGGATGCTCTAAACCAAAAAGATCTGTTCACCCTCGTTCCCGATCTATGGACACAATAATTCCACGAGCTCCCAGGAATCAGGGTGAAAGTGGTAAGGATAATTTCCGTCCGAAACCGTTTTTATAGGATACGGTAAGAGATTTTTCACATCCGAACAATCCGATCCGAATCCGAATCCGATTGATAGGATATGGTATTGCTAATATACGATGCATTAGGATAATCCGTTTTTTCTTGCCGGATAATCCGACCTTTTAATTTCCGAATCCGATTTATGGGTGAATTTGTAAGTATTAAATAGCAATACATGAATGTTATCTTTACTTATGAGACGAGACATATGTTTATTAGTGATTTATTTTGCTTATTTTAATGCCATCTAGTGCTTTATGTGTTCTTAACATGTATAAGTATTAAAAATTGCTCATTGTTTATGTTTACTTTTAGTTTGAAGCATTTATATCTTCCTCGTATATGAATATGGTAAATGACCGTTTCCGATCCGACGCCGTTCCGTTACCGTACCGTGTCCGAATCCGTATAATCCGCTATTCGAATACGCATAATCCGGTATTCGAATCCGCATCCGTTTCGCTTCCGAATCCGAAAATAAATATGGAATAGGATATGGTATAAAGATTATCCGTCCGAATCCGATCTGGTTTCACCCCTACCCAGGAGTATAGCAATAACCTCACATGCTCCGAGAAGGCTATATACTGTATCTTTCTCGAAAGCAAAACTGTCTGTCCTAGTAGCTTTCTTTGCAACAAGCAGCGTGCTTGATTGTGCCCAAAGTCGCCGTACGCGTCGATCGGCGTCATCCTCTCGTCCTCCTTTTTACTTTCCCAGAGCGCACCAAGGAAGACGAAAGCAAGGTACGTAGCCAGACAAAAGCCTCCTTCACTTTCTACCGCTGACGTCGTAGCATGCAGCAGCCGCGCCAAGATTCGCGTACGTACGCCCTCGCGTGCAGGCAGAGAGCGGGCACGGGAATCTCATCGCCGAGGGCTGTGCAGGCGGCCTGGCCTGCGCGCTTGTGCGCATGCATGGGTGGGTGGTTGTGCAGGCTTTGCTTTGCTGCTCTGGTTTTGCGACGCCAAATCAAGCTGCAGCGGCACGTAGGTACGTCCGTGAATGCTAGCTGCCTCTCCCGATACCGATATTTACCAGTGCATGCTGATTGATCGCCTCAAAAGAGCTGCGTCGTCATCGATCGTGTGCGTGGTCGTCTCGTGGTGACGGCCTGACGGGGGCAGGCAACGCCACCAGAAGGCACCACAATCGGTGCTTTGTACGCTAAGAGCATCTACAGCCCCATGCAACAAATATGATCCGTCGAACGTCCGCAGACAGGCGACTGCATTCGGACATCTCATACTAGATTCTCAAATTCATACAAAAGCATGCAAACTAAAAAACCTACATACTATGTAGATGATCTACCTACTCCTCGTTGGATATGTCGAAAATCTCCGTGCCCGGCTCCGGGTACATGGACAGCAGCTGCAACTCGGGCGCCTCCAGCTGCTCTACTCCGGCCTCCTCCTCTATCTTCGCGTCGAGTTCGGCGAAGTGCGTGTCGGACACCGTCTGCTCCTGCCGGAGGAACTGCTGGTTGGCCTCCACATAGGCCTCATCCTGGATGGACTCCAGGATGACCTGCTACTCCGCCATCTCCGCGGCTTGGGCGATGGCGAACTCCGCCTCCGCCATGTTAAACCCTGGAGCAGGCTCCTCCGCCTCCTCATCCTCTGGATCCGCCACCTCCATCGGCTCCGGTAGCTGCTCTCCCTCCTCCTCCTCCTCTGACTGTTGCTCCTCCTCCGGCTCCGGCGAGTCCGGAGACAGCCCGGTAGCGATGCGGGCAGCGCGTGTCACCTGGATCTCCTCCGCGATCTGCCTCCGGCGCTCCGGTGTGAGCATAGCGTACGTCGTGATCTTGTGTCGGACCATGGCGATGCCGGAGAGCGTGGAAGAGCGTGGGAGAGGAGGCGGACGGGCTCGAGTGGCGACGCAGAGAGGGAGAAGGTGGATGGTCTAGGGTTGGGGGACGCCGGCCGGCTTAAATAGCCGGATTTGGCCTTGGACGACGAGCCGAGCGGCGCCACGCGACGTTCACACCGCAGCGACGGAGAAGACGTCCGCCGGACCACCAGGTTTCCAGGAAATTCCGCGTGGGACCCCATCGTCAGTCCTACGTGGCGGGTGCACCCAGGCGTCCCCATATCCGCCCCATATTTGGGTTGGATATGAGGGGTGCCGGTCAGCCCGGGTGTTTGAGGCCCGTTTGAGGCGCCCGTCTGGGTCACATTTCCGTGACCGGTCAGTGGCTGGGCAGGCCGCCCGAGCGTTTGAGGCCGGTTTGGGGCGCCCGGCTGTATATGCTCTAAAACGGACACAATATTGCTCGCCGAGCGTTCGGACGCATACGTGGGCATGGATACAGAAGCCGGCTATCCAACCGTGTACCTCAAACGCCCGGACACATTTTAAACATAATTTGAACGAATCAAACAAATTTCATACAAAGCGGATGATTTTTATTTAAATCGGACCGCATTCATGACATTCTTTACTTATCTCATTAAACAAAGTGGACATGCCATTATTTGACCTAGTCTAAATCTTCGTCGGCCATGGAGGTATCCGTGTTCCATGTTCTGTCTTCCCCATGTCTAGCAAGCTCAACGACCGTGAGCTCCGGAAAGTGAAGTTGTAGGTCGCCGGAATGGGAATGAGTATAGGACGTGAGACACTAAGTGTCCTACTCTTCCACGTCGGAGTCTGCCGTGTGACGCCGCCGGTTGAGGTGAGGTCCACAATCGACGTGGACGGGCCGGCCTAGTGGTCGTTGCAGCCGGGCGCGAACTACGCGAGCAGCATGACCGACATGGAGCTGGCGACGTAGGCATCAACATTCTTGTCCGCGGTCTCCTGCGCGCCTCTTCATCCGCCTTCGCATCGATCTTCGTGAACCGGGCATCGGTCTCTGCCTGCAGGACGCGCAGCCACCATCGCCCATGGTGGATGTTGCGAGTGCCGCACCTAGACTGGTACAACGCCCGTAGCTTGTCCAGGAAGCCCAGATTCTCCACGACCATGGGCGCAACCGCATGCGCATTCCCCTACTCACCGGAGATTTGTCCCTCCGCGAGCAGGTGTTGTTTGAGTAGCCAAAGATTGCAGCGTATGTCGTTCTGTATTTCCGCAGACGCGTCCAGACAGTGTCCACTTCAAGCCCTCATCTATCCATGCATGCAACCATGCTTCACTTTTTTTCTGTATGTCCGGTCACATGCATATGATTGGTAAGAAAGAAATGAGAAAAGGGAAAGAAAGAATAATCAACTACAGAAAGTAGGGTGGGTGGGCAAAGCCAAAGTGGCGGATTGGCCGGACATGCCCGGACGCCCTCATATCCTCCCCATATGTGGGCTAGATATGAGGGTTTGTAGACCCCGGACATACGGGGACAATTTAAGGGATGTAGTTTGGTGCCTTTTCCCCTTCTCTCTCATGTCCGGGCACTGTGTAAGTTGTCCCTCAGGATGTATATGGGGAAATAGGGTGTCTGGTTGGAGATGCTCTAATAAGGGCATCTTTAATGGCGTTTCCTCAGACGCCCTCAAATGTTTTCGGACACATTCCCACGAGTCCCAGTTCTCCTATGCAACACCTCAAATATTCGACTTTCTTTTTCTCTAAGTCATTTTTCTTTGAATATTGAAAATTATACTCTCTTCGTCTGGAAATAACTGTCGCTCAAACGGATGTGTCTAGACGTATTTCAGTGCTAGATACATCCGTTTGAGCGACCGTTATTTCCGGACGGAGGAAGTAGAACGCACCAATAAGTGATGAGTAAGAAGGGGTGACGATGACAAATACTGGCAACCTTGATGGAGTCTCTCTCTTCGGTAGCGTGTGGGTCTCTGTGGATAGACAGATCGACTATGGTGCCCTGTCCCATGAGGTTGATGTATTGGCTTTTGCACGCTTGTATTGCTGATTAACCGAACAATTCTCTTTTTTTTAATTAATAGACTGTAGAGCCCTAAGGCTCTGGTTTTGAAAAAAAAACTGATAATCTAACTTTCCAGCTCGATCAAGATGATGGCACTATAGTTGGAGAAGACCAACTCAATACCTACATTACTAATTTTTATAAGCTTCTTTTTAGTTCACCTGTCTCCAATTATGTTATGCTTGACGAGGATGTCAAAGGTGACATCCCACAACTATCAACGGTGGAGAATGCCATCCTAACCTCCCTTTTTACTAACAAAGAAGTGTGGGATGCTATCTCACAGATGGAACACAATAAGGCGTCGGGGCTAGATGGGTTCCCGGCGGAGGCCTATCAGCGGTTCTGGCCGGTCATAAAAAATGACTTTATGCCAATGTTTGCTGAATTTCATAATAGGAATTTGGATATGTTTAAGTTAAATTTTGGTATTATTACCCTTCTTCCTCTGAAGGAATAGGCCATTAAGATTCAGCAGTTTCGTCCAATTTTTCTTCTAAATGTAGGTTTTAAAATATTGGACAAAGTGGTAATAATCCTGTTACAAGATCGCTCACAAAGCGGCGAGACCAATGCAAATGGCTTTCATGGCAGCGCGACACATCCTGGAGGGGGTCATTGTCTTACATGAAACGATTCATGACACTAGTGCAGAACCAGGCTTTAGCACCGGTTCATTAGGCCCTTTAGTGCCGGTTCCGTAGCCGGCACTAAAGGGTGGGGACTAAAGGCCACCCCCCCTTTAGTATCGGTTCAACACGAACCGCCACTAAATGGCCACCACGTGGCACGAACCAGCACCGAGGGCTGGGAGACCTTTAGTACCGGTTGGTAACACCAACCGGTACTAAAAGTTTGGGGGGTTTTGGGTTTATGATTTATTTTTCCTTTAATTTTATGTTTTCCATTTAATTCTTTTTCATTTGTTGGTATTTTACGATACTACATATTGTACACGTTATGCATATATATAAATAGAATTTCTCGTAGAACCGATCATATATATATATATCATCGAATGTCTCGCACGACCATTCACACATACACATGTATATATGCAATTTGGTATATACAAGTTCTTCTACATGGAGGCATTACTGCGGTAGCGGGTAATGGAATTCTCCTTTGGGATCTATGACCTGGTCGAGTAAAAATCCCGCTATTTCCTCTTGAATTGCTCGTACGCGATCCGTTGGTAGGAGCTTATCCCACATCTCGTTGAACTTTAAAGAAGGAGATCAAATATGCATGTATTAGTTGTAACACCCCCGGTGGTTAACTACAGTAATCCCCCTTTTGATTATGCCATGTCATCATGTTTAACAGTGCATGATCATCATTAACATCGTATTGCATTTCAACTCCTAAGTCAAATCCAAATTTAAATGAAAGTGGAAAATAAAAGTTATCCAACATAAAAACTAAAATGTTTAATAAATAGCAAATATTCCAGAGACCATTCTAAAATTGTAACCAACATTTACTAAATTGGGTAAGTGACTCAAACCACCTCAAACAGTGGCTGAAAATAATATTTAGTAACCTTTTAATTTATTTAAAACAAATATGAAATGATGTTTTGCCCAAACTAATTTTAGGTGTTAGGGAAAAAGCACTGGTATTTATGGACTGGTCTCCCTTTTTACAAAAACCATTTGGGGCCTGAACAATTAACAAAACAGAAAAGAAATGAATATAGAAAGAAAGAAAAAAAAAGGGGAAAAAACCCCCCCTCCCCCGACTGGGCCTCGGCCCAGTAGACCATCAGGCGGCCCAGCCTTCCCCCATAACCCCCCCTCCCACGGCGAAACCCTAACCCATTCCCCCCCCCACTCCTCTCATCTCTCCCTCTCTAAGAAAGAGACGAAGAAAGAAAGAATGAAGGCAGCAAGAAACAAGAACAAAACGAAGAAGAGAACGCGAAGGAGAAGACCGAAAACGTAAAAGACTAATAATGCACTCGCTCCACCATTGTCGCACTCCGCGCCCCTCCTTCGCCCTCGCGCGTCGCCGCCCGAGGCCTCTGCCTCGCCAACGCCGTCACCTCGCCGCGTCGTCGCCGTCCCGTCATCGACCACCGCCGCCCCGAGCTTCGGCGCCTCCCCAAGCTCGCTATTGCACCACTACAGGGCCCCGTGAGCCCTATCCTCCTTTTCCCCCTTCTCTCCGCCCCGCTCCCGCGCTGGTCGCCGTCGCCGCTGCTCGCTCGCTGCGTGCTCCACAGCCGTCGCCCGCTCGCCTGCGGCCGCGCCTGGTGGCTCCATCCGCGTGCTGGCCACGCCCAGCGCCTCGCCCCGCTGCGGCCTCTCCGCCTCGCCCGCGCGCGCCTCGCCGCCGCGCCCGCCAGCCACCGCCCCTGCCCGCTCGCGCGCTCCCGCGGCGCATCCCCTGGTCGCGCCCACCGCCTCCGCCCGCGCCTGCCGCTGCCACCGCTCGCCGGCCGAGCCCCGCTCACCCGAGCCGCTCCTCGGTCGGGCGGACGTGTCCAGCGCCCGAACGGGCACAGCTCGGACATGTCCGGCTGTGCCTATGACAGACGGGGCCCATCCCCTGTATAAAAAATAATAATAATAAATAAATAAAATAAAATAAAACTAATAAATAAACTAAATAAATATTTAATTAGTTAGTTAATTAATTCTGTTTAATTAAAGTAGCAGTTAATTAGTTAGTTAATTAATTAGACTAATTATTTAGTTAACTTAACCCTAATGATTGCTGACATCAGCATGATGTCATGCTGATGTCATCAGTTACTATTTTGGATAATGTTGAATATAATAATAAAAATAAAATCAAAAAATGATTTAAACTTTAGAAATTCATATTAAATAATTCGTAACTCCGATGGAAAAACTTTGTACACAAAAGTTGCTCAGAACGACGAGACGAATCCGAATCCACGGTCCGTTCGTCCGCCACACGTCCCTAACTATCCGAACATGCAACCGTTCCCCTCTTTTCGTCTGTCCGAAATGCCGGACATTGGGAATACTTTCCCGGATGAATCCCACCTTCGCCAGTATCACCCAGCACTGCGTTAGATCACCTCCATCACCGCGTATTGCCATGTTATGCTTTGTGCTGCACTTGATCGCTGTGTATTTATACTGTTTCCTCCCCCTCTTCTCTCTCGGTAGCCCCCGACCTCGACGTCGTCCCCGAGACCGACGCAGCTCCGGATCCCGAAGACACCATTGACGACCTTGCCCTTGCCGCCGAGCAACCAAGCAAGCCCGCCCCTTGAGCATACCGATATCGCCCATTCTATTTCTCATGCTTGCATTAGAATTACTGCTGCTACTGCTTTACCTATTCTGATGCATAGCCTGTTCATTGTAACCTGCTGTTGATAATTACCTGCATATCCTAAACTATTTAGTATAGGCTGGGTAGAGACCTATCAGTGACCCCACTTATCCCGACTGCCGCGCTGGATCGTCAGAAGACCCGATCAACGGGATTGAAGACCAGGCCCCGACACCGCACATCACCCCCCTTAGTTGTAACGACACTACAGCATTACTATCGAGTGCCGAGGGTGAAACCTCTTGTAGCACTTCTGATGTTAACTCTGTAGAGTAGCTATTCGGTCGTGGTCATCGAGGGTGATTCCTCCTTCACCGCTTCCGATAACGACGATGTCGTACAACACCTCAAGTGTGGACCCAGTGAGGGTGATTCCTCCGAGTTCACCTTGACGGAGACATCGAGTAGGAATCCAACGAGGGTGATACCTCGGATTCCCCTGATGTTATGGACACACGGATACTTGGACTTTACACTGTTACTTAGAAAGGCGGGTCGGCCCTGAGGGGTACCCGCGTGCGCCTGAGAGGCGAGTGTTGTGAAGACGGGTGCCTGTATGGTGCCCGAGTGATGAATACGAGGCGCGGCCGGGCATTCTTAACCCTTGCAGCAAGTCCTCGAGACGGGGCGGCGGGGTCACATCTTTCGTGAGTCTCTGCTCGTTACCGCAAGCCCTAGTCCATTAATGATTTGGATATTTGATCCGAGCAGGTCTCTGGCCTGATAGCACTAACCATCACGTGGGCATAGTATGGGCGTTCTGCATTGTAGCATCAGCCGACAGTTCTGTCAGACGTCCAGTTCAGCATTGTGGCACGGTCGGATCGTACCGACCCTCCGAGGCAGTGCTGGTATCCACCCTGCACACAACGACCTGGAGTGCACAGGGCGATGGCCCAAGACCCCTGAGTGCTTAGGATGTAGACCGGCGGGGACCTCTCTGCTGAGCTTTAGGTAGGGCTGCGATGTATCGTTTGGCCGAGGCCGGGCATGACCCAGGAAAGTGTGTCCGGCCGGAGTTAATCGAGCGTGTTGGGTAAGTTGGTGCACCCCTGCGGGGAAGAAAACTTCTATCGATAGCCGGTCCTACGGTAAAGGACACTCTGAGTTGTATCCCGATCGATACAGCTAGAACATGAGATGAGACCTGGATATAAGGCTCTGGGATTGCTTCTCGCAGGGAGTCGAGAAGGGATCTCAGGACGAGTTTGATGACTATATGGCTCTGGGATTGCTTTCTCGCAGCGAGTCGAGAAAGGATCTCTGGGTGAGATTGAGACTTAATGATACTGCTACATTATATTGAACTGTTCTACTCTCTTCTACTGCTGCAAGACCGCTGAAGATGCTAGTCTTCGATAGGACTAGGCCTTCTCTCTATTCTTGCTTTTCTGCAGCCCAGTCCACATATACAGCCTCCCCTTGAAAATGTTGCATATGTAGTGTAGATCCTTGCTTGCTGAGTACTTCTGAGTACTCACGGTTGCTTTGTTTTCCTTTTCTCCCCATATCAGTTTGACGTGACCAAGATGACGGAGTCCCTGAGACAGTTGCCCCCGCCGACGATCGCTACTACTTCGACCCCCAGGATGGATACTACTACGAGTTGGATGACGACCAGGAGTAGGATTGGAGGGTCCCAGGCAGGAGGCCTACGCCTTTCGATCGTAGTGTTTTATTTTGCCCCGCCTTTCTAAAGGCCTTTCTGTTTCTGTTTCATATCTGTACTCAGATATCTGATGCTTCCGCTGACGCTTGTACGCAAGCTTATGTATTCGAGCCCTCGAGGCCCCTGACTTGTAATATAAAGCTTGTATGACTTTATTTATGTTTTAGAGTTGTGTTGTGATATCTTCCCGTGAGTCCTTAGGCTTGATCGTGTGCATTTGCGTGTATGATTAGTGCACGATTAGGCCGGGGGCGTCACAAGTTGGTATCAGAACCGACTGACTGTAGGAACCCCCCTTTCTAACTCCTTGGCCGAAGTTGAGTCTAGTGGTCCAAAACTAATTTACTAACTTGGCTATGTGGCTTACGGGCCCACGTCGCCAATTGGGTGGTATTAGGATCTTTTACTCCTCGACCTTTATTCTGGGACTCTGCTCTCTCTTCTATTCGGGTTAAAATTTTACTAACTCCAACATTAGGCTCTCGTGCTCACATCCACCCGGAGTTCTGAAATTATCCCCCCTTGCTTCAAGATTTTGGGCCAGGTTCTGCTTACAGGATCCTTTTATCGAGGGCACCCTGTGTTGTCACTTGCAGATTCCTTGCTCCAATAGTTTTCTCCGACGTTGATGTAGCCTTTGCTATGTCTCGTTGTGTACTTCCCTACCGCGTGCCTGCGCGCCGCCTAGTTGTCTAGCCCTCCCTTTTCTACTGTCGTAATGCCGGATTCTAACCGAGGCTATGTGTGGATTTGAATGTCTGGTGCGAATATGCTGAATTATCTATTACACTTCCTTCTGTTGTGTGTGATACTTCATGAATCATTCCGTACACCTGCAGTTTTCTTGCTAAACTGCCCCTGTTGATTTGGCAGGATGGCTGACGATCCTCCACCTCCACCCTATATTGCCGCCATGATGCAGCAGTTTGAACTCAACCGTCAGCAGTTTGAGCTTAACCGTCAGTTTATGACCGGAGTATTGGCTCAATTCCCAACTCAGAATGCTCAGCAACAGAATGCTCCAATAACTCTGCCAGAATTTGTGCGCCTCAGTCCGTCCGTTTTCCGCAACTCCACCAATCCTATGGATGCTGATGATTGGCTTCGTGACATCCTGTTTGAGATGGAATCAGCTAATGTTGCTCCTGACAGTCGCGTCACCTTTGCGACATTCCACTTAAAGGGTCCAGCTGCTCAATGGTGGGAAAGCCACAAGGCTATGTTGCCTGCAGAGACTGTAACCACTTGGCAGGAATTTCAGTCAACTTTTCATGCACGTTACATTCCTCAAGGTCTGATGGACCAGAAGAAGCAGGAGTTCTGTAAACTCTCACAGGGCACCATGACTGTGGATGAATATCAGAGGAAATTCCTTGAATTATCCCGCTATGCTGCGGATGACGTCGACACTGACACTCGCAAGCAGGAGAAATTCCGTGAAGGACTACGTACTGATATAAAACTTGCACTTGCTGTCCATGATTGCACAGAATTCGCAACGCTTGTCAGCAAATCTTTCCAAGTTGAAACAGCTCTGACTGAGTACCAGGAGTCGCTCAAGCGCACTCGTGACGTTGGTTCGTCTTCGGGTCGGCCTGTTCAGAAGCGTCGAGTGTGGATCCCTCACAATGTTCATCACCGACCTGCTCCAACACCAAGACCGTCTTATGTTGCACCTCGTCTGCCTTCACCGCCGAGACAGCTTACGGTTCATGATGGACCGCCTAATGCTATGGATTCTCATCAAGTTGCGCCACGTCCTCCTAATGGTCGTAAGAAGGGTTGTCGAAACCGCCGATTCAGAAACCGTAATACCATACCGTCTGCTGTTGTGCTTGGCTATGCCAATCACGTCAATGCTGAAAAGGCTCAGAAGGAACCGACTATCGTGCTGGGAACACTCTCTGTGAATTCAGTACCAGCCTCTGTTCTCTTCGATTCAGGAGCATCGCATGCTTTTGTGTCCCAACAATTTGCTCAAACACATGAGTTATACTTGGAAGAATTACCCACTCCTCTAATGGTTCAGTCCCCGAGATCCAAGTGGCAAACCACAATGCTAAGCCCTCACAACCACATCGAGATTGGAGGTCTACTTTTTCCGGTTTCTCTCATTGTACTTGGACCTTCCGACATAGACATTATTCTCGGTATGGACTGGTTGACAGCCCATAATGCTTTGATTGACTGTGCTACTAAGACAGTCCAGCTCACACACCCTTCTGGTCAGGTAATCAATTACTCAGCCCGAATAGCTCAAGATGCTGAGAGCCAGATATATGTTCTGAATGCATTGAACGCTTCACCTCTTGAAGGCATCGACAACGTTCCAGTTGTTTGTGATTTTCAAGATGTATTTCCAGAAGAACTTCCAGGAATACCCCCTGCTAGAGCTGTCGAGTTTGTCATCGACTTGAAGCCTGGCACAACACCTATTGCGAAGCGTCCTTATAAGATGCCTCCGCATCATCTTCTCGAGCTTAAGGAAGAAATCGACACGTCACTTAAGAAAGGTTTGATCCGTCCCAGTTCCTCTGCTTAGGGAGCACCTTCACTCTTCGTTAAGAAGAAGGATGGAACTAACCGATTGGTTCAGGATTATCGGCCCATTAACCAAGCCACCATCCAGAACAAATATCCGCTTCCCCGGATCAATGATTTGTATGATCAACTTGCCGGTTCCTCAGTATTCTCTAAGCTTGATTTGAGATTGGGATACCATCAGATCCGTGTTCGTGAAGAGGATATTCCGAAGACTGCATTTGTTACTCGCTATGGTTCTTATGAGTACACTGTCATGTCATTTGGACTAACAAATGCTCCAGCCACATTCTCCCGTCTGATGAATTACATCTTCATGGATTACCTCGACAAGTTTGTCGTGGTATATCTGGATGATATTCTGGTATATTCGAAGAATAAGGAAGAACATGCTGAACACCTCCGTCTAGTACTGGAAAGGCTCCGAGAACATCAGTTGTATGCCAAATACTCCAAATGTGAATTTTGGCTTTCTGAAGTAACGTATCTTGGTCATGTGATTTCCAAAGATGGCATTGCCGTTAACCCAGAACGAGTTCAGGCTATTCTTGACTGGACTCCTCCGAAGAACGTCAAGCAAGTGAGAAGTTTTCTCGGCCTTGCAAGTTATTGCCGTCGATTTGTCGAGAACTTTTCTAAGATTGCTAAGCCCCTGACTGATCTGCTTCACAAAGGCGTTAAGTTTGAATGGACAGAAAAATGTCAGGAAAGTTTTCAAGCACTCAAAGATAAGCTAACATCTGCCCCAGTACTATCTCCTCCAGATACCCGCAAAGACTTTGTGATTCATTGTGATGCATCCCGTGAAGGATTAGGTTGTGTCCTAATGCAAGAGCGTAAAGTGATTGCTTATGGCTCTCGTTAGTTGCACCCACATGAAGAGAATTATCCGGTACATGATCTAGAACTAGCTGCTGTGATCTATGCACTGCAGTTGTGGCGACATTACCTTCTCGGTAATCGTTGCGAGATATACACGGATCATAAAAGTCTGAAGTACTTGTTTACTCAACCATCTCTAAACCTCCGCCAGCAAAGATGGATGGAGGCCATTGCGGACTATGATTTGGGTATATCCTATACCCCTGGCAAGGCTAACGTGATGGCTGATGCCTTAAGCCGCAAGTCCTATTGCGACAACCTCATGGTTAGGCGAGCTCAACCTTGTCTTTTTGAAGAAATGCGCAAGCTGAATCTGCGTATTGTTCCACAGGGATCTCTTAATAACCTTGTGATACAACCAGATCTTGAGAAAGCTGTTAAGGATGCGCAAGCTAAAGATGCTGAAATTGATCTGATGAAGAAAGACCTTCACCTTGTAAAGTACAGGGATTTCTCGCTGTCTGAAGATGGAACCTTGTATTTCAGAAACCGCATTGTGGTACCTCGCTTCGAACTCATGACTGACAAAGTCATGAAGGAGGCACATGATACCCCGTTGTCTATTCATCCGGGTAGCACGAAGATGTATCGAGATCTCCGTCAAAGGTACTGGTGGTCTAAAATGAAGCAGGACATTGCTCGCTATGTTGCTGAATGTGATGTGTGTCGTCGCGTTAAAGCAGAACATCAGAAACCAGCTGGAATTCTGCAACCGCTTCCTATTCCTCTATGGAAATGGGATAAGGTTCAGATGGATTTCATTACAGGACTTCCCAGGTCACAGAAGGGTCACGATGCTATTCTTGTCGTCGTCGACCAACTCTCTAAAGTTGCACACTTTCTGCCTGTCAAAGAGACTATCACTGCTAGTCAGTTAGCAGAGTTGTATATCTCCAGAATTGTATCACTCCACGGTATTCCGAAGGAGATCAGTTCGGACCGTGGCGGCCTTTTCACTTCCAAGTTCTGGGAAAGTTTTCAAATAGCTATGGGAACTCATATTACCTGGAGTTCAGCTTACCACCCCCAATCCCAAGGCCAAGTTGAACGAGTTAATCAAGTGCTTGAAGACATGCTTCGAGCTTGTGTTATTTCATTCGGCAAGAAGTGGGAAGAATCTCTTCCGTATGCCGAGTTCTCATATAACAACAGCTATCAAGCCAGCTTCAAAATGGCCCCCTTCGAAGTTCTATATGGACGTAAGTGTCGAACCCCTCTGAATTGGTCAGAAACTGGGGAACGACCGCTCGTGGGTCCGGATATTATTCAACACGCCGAAGAGCAAGTCCGTGTCGTCCGTGAAAACCTCAAGGCGGCTCAGGACCGCCAGAAGAGCAACTATGATCGCAAACGATGGGGTTTGACTTATCAACCTGGTGATCAAGCTTATCCGCGAGTCACCCCGATGAAAGGCACTCACCATTTTGGAATCAAGGGCAAGCTAGCTCCACGCTACATTGGTCCTTTCCGCATTATTGCTAGACGTGGTCAGGTGGCATATAAATTGGAGTTGCCGCCGCAATTCTCTCATATCCACGACGTCTTCCATGTGTCGCAACTTCGTCAATGCTTCAAGGAATCTCCGCACCGAGCAGTGGATCACGAGGTGCTCGAATTGCAAGATGACCTATCTTACAAGGAGCATCCGATCCGCATTCTCGATGAAGCTGAACGTCGGACTCGTCAGAAGGTTACCAAGTTCCTCAAAGTGCAGTGGTCAAATCATACTGAAGATGAAGCCACTTGGGAACGCGAGGATAATCTTCGTGCGGAATACCCCGAACTTTTTCCTTCTACCTCTTAATTCTCGGGACGAGAATTCTTGTTAGTAGAGGAGATTTGTAACACCCCCGATGGTTAACTACAGTAATCCCCCTTTTGATTATGCCATGTCATCATGTTTAACAGTGCATGATCATCATTAACATCGTATTGCATTTCAACTCCTAAGTCAAATCCAAATTTAAATGAAAGTGGAAAATAAAAGTTATCCAACATAAAAACTAAAATGTTTAATAAATAGCAAATATTCCAGAGACCATTCTAAAATTGTAACCAACATTTACTAAATTGGGTAAGTGACTCAAACCACCTCAAACAGTGGCTGAAAATAATATTTAGTAACCTTTTAATTTATTTAAAACAAATATGAAATGATGTTTTGCCCAAACTAATTTTAGGTGTTAGGGAATAAAGCACTGGTATTTATGGACTAGGTCTCCCTTTTTACAAAACCATTTGGGGCCTGAACAATTAAAAAACAGAAAGAAATGAATATAGAAAAAGAAAAGAAAAAAAAGGTGAAAGAAACCCCCCCTCCCCCGACTGGGCCTCGGCCCAGTAGACCATCAGGCCGGCCCAGCCTTCCCCCATAACCCCCCCTCCCACGGAAACCCTAACCCAGTCCCCCCCCCCCACTCCTCCTCATCTCTCTCCTCTCCCCGCGCCGACGCCGCCGCCCGCGTCAGCCCGACCCCCGCCACCCCGACGCCCGCGCGCGCCCTTCCCTCCCTCACCGTTCACCGGCCTCCGTCTCTGCCTCTTCAGCTTCGTTCACCGGCCCCGGTCCTCTCTCTTCTTCTCCCGGCCCTTCAATGCGCCCGCTCTCCTTCTCTCCCCCGAAACCGTCCTCCAACCGAGCTCCGGCGCCTCCCCAAGCTCACTATTGCACCACTACAGGGCCCCGTGAGCCCTCTCCTCCTTTTCCCCCTTCTCTCCGCCCCGCTCACGCGCTGGTCGCCGTCGCCGCTGCTCGCTCGCTGCGCGCTCCACAGCCGTCGCCCGCTCGCCTGCGGCCGCGCTTGGTGGCTCCATCCGTGTGCTGGCCACGCCCAGCGCCTCGCCCCGCTGCGGCCTCTCCGCCTCGCCGCCGCGCCCGCCAGCCACCGCCCCTGCCCGCTCGCGCGCTCCCGCGGCGCATCCCCTGGCCGCGCCCACCGCCTCCGCCCGCGCCTGCCGTTGCCACCGCTCGCCGGCCGAGCCCCGCTCACCCGAGCCGCTCCTCGGTCGGGCGGACGTGTCCAGCGCCCGAACGGGCACAGCTCGGACATGTCCGGCTGTGCCTATGACAGACGGGGCCCAGCCCCTGTATAAAATAAATAAATAAATAAATAAAATAAAATAAAACTAATAAATAAACTAAATAAATATTTAATTAGTTAGTTAATTAATTCTGTTTAATTAAAGTAGCAGTTAATTAGTTAGTTAATTAATTAGACTAATTATTTAGTTAACTTAACCCTAATGATTGCTGACATCAGCATGATGTCATGCTGATGTCATCAGTTACTATTCTGGATAATGTTGAATATAATAATAAAAATAAAATCAAAAAATGATTTAAACTTTAGAAATTCATATTAAATAATTCGTAACTCCGATGGAAAAACTTTGTACATAAAAGTTGCTCAGAACGACGAGACGAATCCGAATCCACGGTCCGTTCGTCCGCCACACGTCCCTAACTATCCGAACATGCAACCGTTCCCCTCTTTTCGTCTGTCCGAAATGCCGGACATTGGGAATACTTTCCCGGATGAATCCCACCTTCGCCAGTATCACCCAGCACTGCGTTAGATCACCTCCATCACCGCGTATTGCCATGTTATGCTTTGTGCTGCACTTGATCGCTGTGTATTTATACTGTTTCCTCCCCCTCTTCTCTCTCGGTAGCCCCCGACCTCGACGTCGTCCCCGAGACCGACGCAGCTCCGGATCCCGAAGACACCATTGACGACCTTGCCATTGCCGCCGAGCAACCAGACAAGCCCCCCCCCTTGAGCATACCGATATCGCCCATTCTATTTCTCATGCTTGCATTAGAATTGCTGCTGCTACTGCTTTACCTATTCTGATGCATAGCCTGTTCATTGTAACCTGCTGTTGATAATTACCTGCATATCCTAAACTGTTTAGTATAGGCTGGGTAGAGACCTATCAGTGACCCCACTTATCCCGACTGCCGCGCTGGATCGTCAGAAGACCCGATCAACAGGATTGAAGACCAGGCCCCGACACCGCACATCACCCCCCTTAGTTGTAACGACACTGCAGCGTTACTATCGAGTGCCGAGGGTGAAACCTCTTGTAGCACTTCTGATGTTAACTCTGTAGAGTAGCTATTCGGTCGTGGTCATCGAGGGTGATTCCTCCTTCACCGCTTCCGATAACGACGCTGTCGTACAACACCTCAAGTGTGGACCCAGTCAGGGTGATTCCTCCGAGTTCACCTTGACGGAGACATCGAGTAGGAATCCAACGAGGGTGATACCTCGGATTCCCCTGATGTTATGGACACACGGATACTTGGACTTTACACTGTTACTTAGAAAGGCGGGTCGGCCCTGAGGGGTACCCGCGTGCGCCTGAGAGGCGAGTGTTGTGAAGACGGGTGCCTGTATGGTGCCCGAGTGATGAATACGAGGCGCGGCCGGGCATTCTTAACCCTTGCAGCAAGTCCTCGAGACGGGGCGACAGGGTCACATCTTTCGTGAGTCTCTGCTCGTTACCGCAAGCCCTAGTCCATTAACGATTTGGATATTTGATCCGAGCAGGTCTCTGGCCTGATAGCACTAACCATCACGTGGGCATAGTATGGGCGTTCTGCATCGTAGCATCAGCCGACAGTTCTGTCAGACGTCCAGTTCAGCATTGTGGCACGGTCGGATCGTACCGACCCTCCGAGGCGGTGCTGGTATCCACCCTGCACACAACGACCCAGAGTGCACAGGGCGATGGCCCAAGACCCCTGAGTGCTTAGGATATAGACCGGCGGGGACCTCTCTGCTGAGCTTTAGGTAGGGCTGCGATGTATCGTTTGGCCGAGGCCGGGCATGACCCAGGAAAGTGTGTCCGGCCGGAGTTAATCGAGCGTGTTGGGTAAGTTGGTGCACCCCTGCAGGGAAGAAAACTTCTATCGATAGCCGGTCCTACGGTAAAGGACACTCGGAGTTGTATCCCGATCGATACAGCTAGAACATGAGATGAGACCTGGATATATGGCTCTGGGATTGCTTCTCGCAGGGAGTCGAGAAGGGATCTCAGGACGAGGTTGATGACTGTATGGCTCTGGGATTGCTTTCTCGCAGGGAGTCGAGAAAGGATCTCTAGGTGAGATTGAGACTTAATGATACTGCTACATTATATTGAACTGTTCTACTCTCTTCTACTGCTGCAAGACCGCTGAAGATGCTAGTCTTCGATAGGACTAGGCCTTCTCTCTATTCTTGCTTTTCTGCAGCCCAGTCCATATATACAGCCTCCCCTTGAAAATGTTGCATATGTAGTGTAGATCCTTGCTTGCTGAGTACTTCTGAGTACTCACGGTTGCTTTGTTTTCCTTTTCTCCCCATATCAGTTTGACGTGACCAAGATGACGGAGTCCCTGAGACAGTTGCCCCCGCCGACGATCGCTACTACTTCGACCCCGAGGATGGATACTACTACGAGTTGGATGACGACCAAGAGTAGGATTGGAGGGTCCCAGGCAGGAGGCCTACGCCTTTCGATCGTAGTGTTTTATTTTGCCCCGTCTTTCTAAAGGCCTTTCTGTTTCTGTTTCATATCTGTACTCAGATATCTGATGCTTCCGCTGACGCTTGTACGCAAGCTTATGTATTCGAGCCCTCGAGGCCCCTGGCTTGTAATATAAAGCTTGTATGACTTTATTTATGTTTTAGAGTTGTGTTGTGATATCTTCCCGTGAGTCCTTAGGCTTGATCATGTGCATTTGCGTGTATGATTAGTGCACGATTTGGCCTGGGGCGTCACATTAGTTGTGTGTATATATATTAGATATCGATAATGATGTAAAAATTGTGAATAGTGTTCTGGCAAACGTACACATATGTGTCTATCAGATCTGCTTCTTTCGGACGCCATCATGCGAATGTTCTCGCAAACGTAGTATGCACATAAATCAGTCCCCCACGCCTGCTTCATATGCACATAAATCAGTCCCCCACGCCTGCTTCATGGCCTTTACGAGAATAGAATTCAATCAGATAATAATTAATCAAGCATGATAATTAATGGTATTAAACTAGAATTAAAGAGATGGTAGCTAGCTAGTACTACTTAATTAATTACCTTGGGTCGATACCATTTGAGCTTTTCTTTCCAAGTGCCTGGAACCTGTTTGATGAACTTTTCCCAAGCCCTCCCCGCGGGCAAAGAAAATGAATAAAGGAGTTATTAATTAGTTGATATCAGGAAATGATGAACTAAAGAGGCCGACATATATAGTTCGATAATGATTGAAATTACCTGTTGACTATCCCCTTCATGATTTCGTACTCAGTAACTGGTTTAAGTAGTGAGTCTAGTACTTCAATTTTTCCATCTTCAACTTGAATGATTAACAAGATCCAGTGGAAACTGCATGCGCACACCTTTGCATGTATAAATTAAGCGGGCATGTGACTAACACTCATCAACTACCCTAAACCCTATACACTTATTAACATCTAGCTAGTAAGCAAAAACAGAATTTGTAGTACAAGACAGTGTGAGACTCACTCGAAGTTGTAAGGAAGTAGTATATCTCGATTGGTATTTAGGAGCTTCAAGAACTCTAGCAAGCTTTTCTCTGTGTCTTTTCGTTCCCATGGACGCGTCCATGTCTCTTGATTAATGGTATTTGGGTCAATGAACCCAATGCCATAGCGTCCAGCCTTTTTCATTTCATAGATCTTCATCCTGCATAATACCACAGAAAAGAATATAGTGAGGATAATTACAGGTAATGATCAACGAGCACTACAGCTAGCAGCTTGAGACTTAAATTACAGAAAGAAATCACTTACAGACAATAGCAACTGACGATAGATTTGTCGTGTGCGTCTTGATTGAATAACTGAAATAGTTCTGTAAACTCAACATACAGATCTTTTCCATGGTAGTAATACTCTGGCTTGACTTTCACCATGAGGGACTCTCGATTGGTAGTCTTGGCAATTTTCATGTACCATTCATGCAATTCATACATTCTCGTTGAGAGCTTCTTGACCTCCTCAGGCTTGACCATAGGTTCGCCGCGGGCATATTTCCGTTTTATGTCCTCCTCTCTAATCATATCCATGGGCTCGATCTCTAGGAGTTGATAAACAGTGATACCGGCCTCTTCAGCCATCCTTCTATGAGCGTCGGTTATTACCAGCTGATGGCAAACCGTACTTTCGCATGTGTTGGTACAATGAGCGGGGGGGGGTCGATTGCACCGCCTGTTCTCCCAGCTGGGGAACAATTTTCCCGCTTTTTTGGCAGCTGCTTGGCTGGAGCTCGAGCTCGACTACTTCTTTTTTGTGCTTGATATGCCTTCCTGATTTGGCGCTCATAGTCTGAGTCAATAGGCTTGGGAGCTGGTGGTTCAGCCATACGAATAAAGTGGTCAATGACATGCTCAGGTACTTTCTCCTTTGGCGGCGGTGGCGGTTTCGGTCCAAAATGGGCCCTCACTTGGGCTTGCACTTCTGCTTCGTTTTCCTCCTTAGTCAGGTCGTAAGGCCTCTTCGGAAGAGGCGTGAGGCTTGGACCAAATTGGAATCTCTTGCCTCCTGTACCTGTACTTGTACCGCTAGCCACCATAGCTGTGGCGGCTCTCTTCCGTTGTTGCTTAGGCGGCGTAGCCCACTGAGGCGGCGGAGACGGCTGACGCGGTGCCTGACTTGGAGGAGGAGGAGTGGGCTGACGCATTGCCGGACTTGGAGGAGGAGGAGTGGGCTAACGCGGTGCCGGACTTGGAGGAGGAGGAGTGGGCTGACGCGGTGCCGGACTTGGAGGAGGAGGAGTGGCCTGACGCGTTGGCGGACTTGAAGGAGCAGGACTCTGCTGAGGCGGTGGCTGATGACTTGGAGGAGCGGGAGTCTGCTGACGCGGTGGCGGACTTGGAGGAGGAGTCGGCTGATGCGGTGTCGGTGGCCTTGGAAAGATGATGCACTCCTTTCTCCATAGAATGATATGATGTATGGCCTCTCCCAGTGTGTGCTCGTCGTCACCTCCAGGAATGTCAAGCTCTAGCCCCGAATATTGTGCCACCACTTCATCAACCACGACACGAGCATAGCCAGCTGGAATCGGGTTGCAATGGAATGTTGCTTCAGGGGGATTTGTATAAGCAACGGCGTCCGCCACCTTCATGGATATGTTCTTCATTTTGAAGTGTAGCTCACAATTAGTGTTTTCCATGATGTCATCCACAGGGTATCTATCCAGCAGTGCCTCGCCCGGGGCGGAACCCACGCTTCTTATCGGCATGGATGGGATGGTGCTATCCAATGCTGGATCCGCTAGCTGCTGCCGCTGCTGAGACCCCCTTTCCTGGCTAAGTGAGTCCATCTGCTGCTGCTGCCGCTGGAATTGGAGTGCCAACTCTGCGTGCGCTGATTCTAGGCCTTGAAGGCGTTCTGCTTCCTGCTTCCTCTGCTCCTCCTCCAGCTTCCTCTTCTTCTCCTCCTCCATCTTCTTTCTCGCACGGCTTCTGTAGTCGGTGTTCCAGTCCTCAAACCCCTCATACCACGGAACAACGCCTTTGCCTCGTGTTCTTCCCGGGTGTTCAGGATTTCCCAGGGTGCGCGTAAGCTCGTCGTTCTCTCTATTGGGCGTGAACACCCCCGTTCGAGCCTCTTCTATTGCAACAAGTAGTTTGAGGTCCGCTCCTTTAAGACTTGCCTTCTCCAAAACCTTGCCTGTCTTTGGGTCCAACGTCCCCCCATGCACATAGAACCAAGTCCTGCACCTGGGGGGCCAGCTCAATGTAACTGGAATGACCCCTGCATCCACCATCTGTTGCTCAGCCTTATCCCACTTAGGCCGGGCCACCGCGTAGCCACCTGGCCCCAGCCTATGGTAATGCTCCTTTTTCGCAGCATTGAGCTTGTTTATTCTTGACCGTTCCTTAGCTAATTCCGATTCCTTGAATTTCACGAAAGCGGCCCAGTGATCTCTTTGCTTCTCCAGTGTTCCCGTGAATTCTGGAGTCTTCTGTCCTCCTTCGACGTACTTGGCCCATATACTTTTCTTGTGGTTGTTGAATGCAACCGCCATCTTCCTAAGAGCAGCGTCCTTGACTTTCTGCACATCTGCATCTGTGAAATGATCTGGTAGGGTGAAATGTGACATGAGAGATTCCCAAAGCAGATCTTTTGCTCTTTGGTCAACAAAAGTAAGATCTGGACGTTCCTTTGCTGGCTTTTTCCATTCTTGAATGGAGATCGGGATTTGGTCCTTCACAAGAACTCCGCACTGACGAACGAACTTGCCCGCATTCTTCTTAGGCTCGCTTGGTTCGCCATTAGGTTTGATGGCATCGATGTTGTACTTTACGCCATCCTTCAACTTTTTGGCCGGGCCTCACACTGTCCTGCTGCCTGTAGAAGATTTGCTCGATCCAGAGGGCTGAAAGAAGAAAGATCGATTCGTTAATATATATACAGATCATTTAAAACATGTGATGATCACCAGATGCCTGCTTATATAAATATACCTCGCCGGTCTTTGTTATTTCAAGATCAACATTTTCTTCATCATCATAATCATAGTTCTGGACTTCATCTATTCGTTCGTCTTCATCAAATATCATACCCTCACCGGTAGTGTTCAGATATTGCGAGCCGTCATCTTCTTCAAACTCATCTGGGCGAGGGGATGAGCGTATGATGTTGAACAGGGCCTCCTCTCCTTCTCTGCCGGTATTGTCCATAGCTTTTATTTAACTAATCCAGAAGAAATATAAAACAATTTAGTATTCAAATTACAATGCATGCATGCAATCAATAAGGAAAAACTAAATCATAGTACATAATATGCATCATCGAATATAATCTCGAATACATCGTCTCGAATATTATCGAATAATATATATAATATCGAATACATCGTCTCGAATATTATCGAATAATATATATAATCTCGAATACATCGTCTTGAATATTATCGAATAATATATATAATCTCGAATACATCGTCTCGAATATTATCGAATAATATATATAATCTCGAATACATCGTCTCGAATATTATCGAATACATCACTAGCTAGCTAATATAGATCGAATACTATCGAATAATCTAGTTCACTCGCGGTTCCTGAGGCACGGGCGGTGGACACCCAAAGAGAAGGAACCATCACAGGATCATAGCTCGGGTGAGATCCCCGAAGAACCTGCCAGGTATTGGAGAACCTGACGTCCATAGCAGCCATGTAGCGACGGACGTGCTTGTCCTCCTCCCTGACACGGCGACGTACCACCTCCGGCGGGGCCGGCTCCCTCCGCACCGAAAGTGGCCCACGCGAACGCCACCAAAGGAGCTCCGGGTCGACGACGGGACCCGGGGCCGGGTTCCTCATCAAGCGGCGCGCCCCTGAAGGTAGCACCTCCCAGTGCCAGCCCGGCGGAGACCAGTCCCGGACATGGCTCCTCTGAAGCAGGACGTCGTCGCGAACGGGTCGACGGCGAGGATGCGGGCCGGGCATCGTTGACGTCGAGAACAAATACTATATGCAAATGTAACATTTTTTAAATGATTGGATTGTGATTTCTTATATACAAATTCTATATGCAAACTTTGACATATGTCGACGATCAAATATCGTTGCACATGTCAAAATTCAAACTTTGACATATGATATCTAGCTAGCTAATTAATCTAACATTAATATATATATCTAGCTAATTCATCTAACATTAATTAATATATCTAATTCATCTAACTAAAAGTATAAAAAACTAATTCATCTAACATTAATATATCTAGCTAATTCATCTAACATTTGACATTAATCTAATTAATTAATTCATCTAAAACCTTTGATATTTGACATTAATCTAATTAATTAATTCATTCATTCATCTAAAACCTTTGTATAAAAAACTAAAAAACAGAAAAACAGAAAAAACTAAAAACTAAAAATATAACATCTAAGTGTGTGTGTGTACATGTACATGTGTGTGTGTGTGTGCGGGCTTGGGAGGGCGGCCGGCCATGGCGGGGGTCTCACAGCGGGGCGACGGGCCGGGGCGGCGAGGCGACGGGGGCGGCGATGGGGGACGGCGACGGGCCGGTGCGACGAGTCGACGAGGACGGCGACGGGGACGGGGGCGGCGCACGAGTCAACGGGGACGGCGCGACGGGGACAGGCCGGGGCGGCGACGGGGACGGCGCGCGACGGGGGCGGCGACGGGGGCGGCGGCGCTGTCGATCGAAAAAGCAGAGGAGACGAACAGAGAAGAAGAAAGTGAAATTTTCGTAAGTGTTGTATATATAGGACGGAGCTTTAGTACTGGTTGGAGCCACCAACCGGTACTAAAGGTCAAATTTGGCCAGGCCAAGCGGCGGGAAGCGCACCCCTTTAGTACCGGGTCGTGGCTCCAACCGGTACTAAAGACCTCCCCTTTAGTACCGGTTGGAACCACCAACCGGTACTAAAGGTGGTGCGCTGCCACCCGCGGTGCACAAAGTTTAGTCCCACCTCGCTAGTTGAGAGGAGCTCGCACCGGTTTATAAGCCCCGCCGCGGCTACCGTGTCGAGCTCCTCTCTAAGCAGGCCTTTGTGGGCCTATTGCAACTCTTCCGCCCTGTGGGGCCTACTGGGCCGTACGGGCCTGCATCCTGGCCTAACTACAGGTTGGGTTTCTAGTCGTATGCAGGCCATGGCGGCCCAGTAGCCGGGCTTTTTTTAATTTATTTATTTTTCTTTTTTATTCTTTTCTGCTTTATTTATTTTCTTTTATTTCTGAGTTGTTTTTTGCTTTATTTAGAGTTTCTTTATGAATCTTTTTGCTTTAGGTAAAAAAAATATAAAACTTTCTGTTAGTGCTAGTTTTTTTAAATTTGGATAGTTTAAATTTGAATTATTTGAATTTTGTGTGAATCACTAGTTTGTGAATAACTTTACTTTAAAAATAGATTTTTCAGTAATTCTTTTTTCTGCTGTTTAATATTAGTGTGTTTTATCATTATATTCAATTTGGTAATACTTAGGTTCTTTAAAAAAATGAAATGCCTTTGTAACAGATGAGTTTTCGTCCGAAACCCTGATACTTCGAAAGAGATTGTCCATTTTGTACACGAAGTGCATCCAGTTTTTGCCGTAACCCTCTCTACTTTTTTGCACATGCTATATGGGTGAAATGATGATACCATGCCAACTTTTAACCTTTTCAAAGTTCATTTGTAGTGCTTTTCAATTTCAGGGTCATTTAGCTCAAAAAAAATCAGTAAATGAGCTGAAAAATAGCAAATGAAGTCAGAAATTGTTGGAAATTGATGACGTGGCTTTGAATGGTGCATACTGAACGCACAAAAAGTCTGGAGTTGAAATAAGTTAAAAAAATGAATTGCCTTTGTAACAGATGAGTTTTCGTCCGAAACCCTGATACTTCGAAAGAGATTGTCCATTTTATACACGAAGTGCATCCAGTTTTTGCCGTAACCCTCTCAACTTTTTAGCACATGCTATGTGGGTAAAATGATGATACCATGCCAACTTTCAACCTTTTCAGAGTTCATTTATAGTGCTTTTCAATTTCAGGGTCATTTTGCTAAAAAAACAGTAAATGAGCTGAAAAATAGCAAATGAAGTCAGAAGGGTACACGTTTGTCCGAAGCACAAAAGTACACGTTTCAAATGCCAAAACACATAAGCACCCTAACTATTACAAAGATTCCCTACGGTTTGTCCAAAGTGGGACTTTCCAGATATATAAGTCCGGAAACTCACTAGGGCCCTGTTTGTTTGGGCTTTTGCTTCTGCTTTTGCAGCTTTTTCATTTTGGCCAATAAGCTATAAAAGCTCCTAAATAGGTGCTTTTGGGGCTTTTATGGCTTTTGATGAATCAATATAACAATATTTAGCTCCAAAAGCCATAAAAGCTCCAAAAGCACCTATTTAGGAGCTTTTGTGGCTTCTTGGCCAAAGTGGAAAAGCTGCAAAAGCAAAAGCAAAAGCCCAAACAAACAGGGCCTAGAGAAGAAAGTGATGACAGTGAAGCCGGTCACATCCCAGAGTGGGATCTTTGGGTGTGAAACTTTTTCTTCCCGTGTGTCCCTTTGCGCCGTAACCATGGACAATCTTCATCATTTAACTGGATGCTCGGGTCAATATTCACTGTGAAGGGAGTAATTTCATCAAACTTTTCATAATCTTCTGACATGTCTGTCTTGTCATCCACTCCCACGATGTTTCTTTTCCCTGAAAGAACTATGTGGCGCTTTGGCTCATCGTATGATGTATTCGCTTCCTTATCTTTTCTTTTTCTCGGCCTGGTAGACATGTCCTTCACATAGAAAACCTGCGCCACATCATTGGCTAGGACGTATGGTTCGTCTGCGTACACAAGATTGTTGAGATCCACTGTTGTCATTCCATACTGCGGGTCTTCCGTTACCCCGCCTCGTGTCATAATGACCCATTTGCACCGAAACAAAGGGACCTTCAAACCACGTCCATAGTCAAGTTCCCATATCTCCTCTATGTTTAACCACAATATGTGTCCTTTCCCCTCTTGGTTGCTGCATCAAAGCGGACACCACTGTTTTGGTTGGTGCTCTTCTTATCTTGGCGTCATGCATGGCACGTGTCTGCAACCAACCGGCGAAAGTCCCCGTTTGTTCATGTGTAATCCTGTCGTCAGACTGCTCCGGGTGTTTGGAGCGTAGAATATTCTTGTGTTCCTCCATATACGGAGCCACCAAGGCGGAATTTTGTAGAACTGTGTAGTGTGCTTGAGTGAGAGAATGCCCGTCCATACATATTATTTGTTCCGGTCCTAGCGTGCCATTTTCACCCAGTCTGCCCTTATGCCGCGATTCAGGAACACCAATCGGCTTAAGGTCAGGAATAAAGTCAATACAAAACTCAATGACCTCCTCATTTTCATGGCCCTTGGAGATGCTTCCTTCTGGCCTAGCACGGTTATGAACATATTTCTTTAAGACTCCCATGAACCTCTCAAAGGGGAACATATTGTGTAGAAATATAGGACCCAGAACGTTAATCTCTTCGCATAGGTGAACTAGGACATGCGTCATGATGTTGAAGAACGATGGTGGGAACAGCAACTCGAAACTGACAAGACATTGCACCAAATCATTCTCTAACCTTGGTATGATTTCTGGATTGATTACCTTCTGAGAGATTGCATTGAGGAATGCACATAGCTTCACAATGGCTAATCGAACTTTTTCCGGTAGAAGCCCCCTCAATGCAACCGGAAGCAGTTGCGTCATAATCACGTGGCAGTCATGAGACTTTAGGTTCTGGAACTTTTTCTCTGCCATATTTATTATTCCCTTTATATTCGACGAGAAGCCAGACGGTACCTTCATACTGAGCAGGCATTCAAAGAAGATTTCCTTCTCTTCTTTGGTAAGAGCGTAGTTGGCATGACCCAGATGTATGCCGTCTTTTCCGTGCATACGTTGCTGGTCCTCCCGTGCCTCCGGTGTATCTTTCGTCTTCCCATACACGCCCAAGAAGCCAAGCAGGGTCACATCGATTGCAGAGCGGACCTCTAGGTCTTTCCAATAGGGCAGGTCCCAAAATATAGATTTCTTCTTCCACATGGGCGCGCGTCCGTCAGCGTCATTCGGAACAGATTGTCCGACAGGACCCTTTCCAAAGATTACCTTCAAATCCTTGACCATATCATGTACATCATCACCAGTACGGTGGCGAGGCTTCGTCCGGTGATCCGCCTCACCTTTGAAATGCTTGCCTTTCTTTTTTACGGGATGCCTGCTCGGAAGAAATCGACGATGTCCCAGGTACACATTCTTCTTACAATTATCCAAATATATACTGTCGGTATCATCCAAACAGTGCGTGCATGCACGGTATACCTTGTTTGTCTGTCCTGAAAGGTTACTGAGAGCAGGCCAATCATTGATGGTCACAAACAGCAACGCATGTAGGTCAAATTTTTCTTGTTTGTGCTCATCCCACGCACGTACACCTTTTCCATTCCACAGCTGTAAGAGTTCTTCAACTAATGGCCTTAGGTACACATCAATGTCGTTGCCGGGTTGCTTAGGGCCTTGAATGAGCACTGGCATCATAATGAACTTCCGCTTCATGCACACCCAAGGAGGAAGGTTATACATACATAGAGTCACAGGCCAGGTGCTATGATTGCTGCTCTACTCCCCAAAAGGATTAATGCCATCTGCGCTTAGACCAAACCATACGTTCCTTGCGTCACCTGCAAAGTCCTCCCAGTACTTTCTCTCGATTTTTCTCCCCTGCGACCCGTCAGCGGGTACTCTCAACTTCTCGTCTTTCTTACGGTCTTCTCTGTGCCATCGCATCAACTTGGCATGCTCTTTGTTTTGGAACAAACGTTTCAACCATGGTATTATAGGAGCATACCACATCACCTTGGCAGGAATCTTCTTCCTGGGGCGCTCGCCCTCGACATCACCAGCGTCATCGCGGCTGATCTTATAGCGCAATGCACCGCATACCGGGCACGCGTTCAAATCCTCGTACTCACCGCGGTAGAGGATGCAGTCATTAGGGCATGCATGTATCTTCTGCACCTCTAATCCTAGAGGGCAGACAGCCTTCTTTGCTTCGTACGTACTCTCGGGCAATTCGTTGTCCTTTGGAAGCATCTTCTTTAACATTATCAGCAACTTTCCAAATCCCTTGTCAGATACACCATTCTCTACGTTCCATTGCAGCAATTCCAGTGTGGTGCCCAGCTTTTTCTTGTCAGCTTCGCAATTCGGGTACAACAATTTCTTGTGATCCTCTAACATGCGCTGCAACTTCTTCTTCTCCTTTTCACTTGCGCAGTTTCTCTTTGCATCGGCAATGGCCCGACCTAGATCATCAGCGGGCTCATCTGATGCCTCTTCTTCAGCTTCTTCCCGCATTGCCGGCTCAGCTTCTTCCCCCATTGTTGTACCATCGTATTCAGGGAACCCATGGCCAGGATAGCTGTCGTCGTCCTTTTCTTCTTCATTGTCTTCCATCATAACCCCTCTTTCTCCGTGCTTGGTCCAAACATTATAGTGGGGCAAGAAACCGGCCTCAAACAGGTGGACGTGAATGGTTTTTGACTTATAGTAACTCTGATCATTCTTACAGCCAGCACATGGACAATACATAAAATCATCTTCCCGCTTGTTTGCCTCAGCCGCAAGCAGAAAAGTTTGCACGCCATTAACGAACTGGGGAGAGCATCGGTCATCGTACATCCATTGCCGGCTCATCTTCATTACACAGCACCGAATAGACCAAATTAATACAAGTTCATACATAAAGTTCATACAACACTTATTCTCATAAAACAAAAGTACAAATAACTCTCTAGCTAAAGCATTTAAATGCAACAACAAATGCGATCAAGATCGCAACTAAGGTAACAATTGATCCAACAGCATAATGATACCAAGCCTCACTATCAATGGCATATTTTCTAATCTTTCTAATCTTCAAGCGCATTTTCTCCATCTTGATCTTGTGATCATCGACGACATCGGCAACATGCAACTCCAATTCCATCTTCTCCCCCTCAATTCTTTTCAATTTTTTTTTCAAATACTCGTTTTCTCTTTCAACTAAATTTAACCTCTCGACAATAGGGTCGGTTGGAATTTCCGGTTCACATACCTCCTAGATAAAAATATCTATGTCAACTTGATGGGCATAATTTTTCATAAACACGAAATGCAACAAATAGTTATAAAAGAGAATATACCACATCCGAATCATAACCCGGACGAGGGCCGACGGGGACGGATATCAAAACCATGGCACTATGTATAACAAACAACGTACGGGTAAGATAATTATACAAGTAACTATATATCTAAATCACACAAACATGATTTTTTTATATAAAAAAGATAAGAACAAGAGGCTCACCACAAGGTGGTGCCGGCGACGGGACGGTGCGGGCGATCGACGGTGGTTAGGACGGAGACGGGAAGGCACTAAGTAAACCACACCTACATATGCAAACTAAGAGTTATTTTGACCTCAAATTGCATATAAATCAAATACTACCACATATAATTCCTCCCAAAATAAAACCCACAAATCACTATACTTATAGAGCATTGCAAGAGCTAATCTATCAATGAGAGATGAAAGGACAAAGTTGCCAACCTTTGTGATCACTTGGATGGATGGGGTGCCTTCAAATCTTCACAAATTTTGGCAAAAATGGAGTGTGAGCTCGAGAGGAAGAGGAAGAAAATAGAGGAGAGGAAAGGGGAAGAACAGAGCGCTCGGGCTCGACGAAGGGGTTTATATAGGATGACCTTTAGTACCGGTTCGTCTAACCAACCGGTACTAAAGGTGCATCTCTAGTCCCGGTTCGTGGCATGAACCGGTATTAAAGGTGCTGGTGGGGCCCCAGCCTGACAACAGCCTGCCACCACCTCTTTATTACCGGTTCGTGGCACAAACTGGTACTAAAGGTTCGCCACGAACCGGTACTAATAAGTGCCGCCCGCCTAGCCGTTGGACTAGTACCATTAGTGCCGGTTCAGTTACAAACCGGGACTAACGTGCTTCACATTAGGCCCTTTTTCTACTAGTGTGAGCTATACTCGAAGAAACTAGATGGAGTTATCTTCAAAATAGATTTTGAAAAAGCCTATGACAAAGTTAAATGGCCATTCTTGCAATGGTGTGTGCGCATGAAAGGCTTCTCGACAAAATGGAGTCAATGGATTGACTCATTTTTCACAGGGGCGGCATGGGTATCAAGGTAAACAATGCCATTGGTCACTATTTCCAAACACGAAAGGGATTGCGATAGGGAGGCCCCGTGTCGCCTATTCTTTTCAACAGTGTGGCAGATCTTCTAGTGGTTCTCATTAGCCGAGCCAAGGAAGCAGGTCATGTTGCGGGCTTAATTCCTCATCTTGTCGATGGTGGGGTTTCGTTACTTCAGTATGCCGATGACACCATTATCTTCATGGAACATGACATCGAAAAGGCAACAAATATGAAACTTATTCTTTGTTTATTCGAGCAGTTATCTAGTCTCAAGATTAGCTTCCACACGAACAAACTCTTCTTATTTGGAAAGGCCAAAGAAGAAGAGAATCAATACAAACAACTGTTTGGTTGTGAGTCTGTCTCTTTCCCTTTTAGATACCTTGGTATCCCAATGCATTTCCATATGCTTCTTAATAAGGAATGAAAAGGTATTAAGGATCTCTTTGAGAAAAAGTTGAGTTGTTGGATTGATAAGCTTATGTCTTATGGGCAAGGCTTACCCTTATCAATGCAGTTCTCACATGTTTACCTATATGTTCATGCTATCTTTCTTTGAAATATATAAAGGGGTAAGGAAAAGATTGGATTACTAGACATCCAAATTTTTCTGGCACTATGATGAACATAAGCGTAAATACCGCCTGATGAGGTGGGATGCGATCTGTCTCCCTAAAGACCAAGGAGGTCTAGGGCTGGAAGTCCTCAAGATTAAAAATAAGTGTCCGTTGAGCAAATGGCTATACAAGATACTTTCTAAGGGCGGGGTTTCGCAAGAATTACTTAGGAATTACTTAGGAATAAGTACCTTCATTCTAAAACCCTTACTCAGGTACATGTAAAACCAGCAAACTCGCCCTTCTAGAAAGGCCTCATGGGGGTTAAAAGTGACTTTTTCGGAGAGAGACGTTAGTGGTAGGCGATGACCTAACTACTAGGTTCTGGGAAGATATATGGTTTGGGGACACGCCACTAGCCATGCAATATCCATGGCATTATCATATTGTCTAGCAAAAGATGTCCATGTTGCCTCTGTGATGGGCCAAGTAGCATTGAATTTTGCCTTCAGAAGACCTTTGATCGTGGACAAATGTACAGATTGGTTAAACCTTGTTGATGACGGTCAACCTTTCACATGAATGAGACACATTCTGTTAGAAGTTGACTACTTCTGGTGTCTTCTTAGTCAAATCCATGTAGATGGACCTCATCAATGATAGGCGACATTTCCACCACAAATATATTTGAAAAATGAAAGTCCCGTTCAAAATAAAATATGCAAGGTCATCCTGACAAATGATAAGCTGGAAAAAAGAAATTGGCTAGGATGCACTAAATGTTGCTTTTGTGATGATGAGGAGTCAATTCAACATTTATTCCTTCACTGCCTACTTGTCAAGGTATTATGGCGATATGGTTATATAACTTTTAATCTACCTTCACGCATAAAGTAGTACGAATATGTTTGGAAACTGGTTATTGGGTGTGCATCCGAAGTTGAGGATGGGAATTTATGCTTTACTTTGGGCCATTGTTTGACACTCGGAGGACCATGTCTCCACATACGTTGGTCCCCTGGAGTCGATCATGCTTTGGCAATGGACATCTAGATATCATCACCCGCGCTAATGTAATCATGATCAGTTGAAAACAAAAAGGTGTGATGATCGTGCACCATCATCGGCGCTGTGGTCCAACGCAAATCACTCCCATGTACAGTCACTTTTCTCTTCCAGCGGCTACTACTACTCCCTCCGTCTAGGTGTGTAAGTCATCTTACAAAAACCAAATAATCCCAAAACACTTAGACGCGATGCATTAACTTATATCTCGTTCCTTGTTTCTTGACATATCAATCAATAAGAGATGTGGGGTGTGCATGCTTTTAATGACTTGAGACTACCAAACACGACATGCAGTGGTTAGTTCATTGCATGCAATGCTATTAATTAGCAAATAAACATTAAGTTCTCTCATTTTCCCCTCCTCCTTGGTCACGATGCATAACCTAAGATGACTTATTCACCTAGACGAAGGGAGTACTAGCTATGATCGACTAATTAGCGTGCTAATTAATCATTAATCAAGCCGCGCTCTGATGGCCTAGCCACGAGTTGTCAAAGGCTAGACCCTATGGACTCGGGCTCGTCGAGACGGCGTGCAAAGGAATTGGACGTACCTTACGTACGTGCTGGCGATGCGTGCTTGTCTCGTCCGTAGCCAATAGATCCCGAACCCGTAGAGCTTGACAAGCTTTGTCTTTTGCCCCTAGTGATAATTCACATGTGCTATATTCCCGTACGTGTTGCGATCCTCACGTACCCATGATGTAACATATTCGGCACTGTGACTAGCTAGCCAGCAATGCACAATACACGACGACAAAAATGCCAATTAAAAAGCACGTGCTTAATCGTCTCCGACCTCTCTCCAAGAGCTTGGGATCGTATATATTGGACCAAACAGATTAACAGACTGACGACGACGAGGCTACTACTGTTATTCCCAAGGTACACTTCAAACAACTGCAGTACGTACCAAGTATTCTTGCTCGTAACATCATTGCATCTTTCTCGCATATATTGCCTCGTCTTTGTATGATTCCACGGGGATACTCCATGATTACCAGCAGAGACTGGGACGGTGAGAGACCCGAAACGGGGATTCGTGGTGGAGGACACCCTGCTTTTACTTCGTTTTCCTTGTCCCCTCTCCTGCCGGTACGTGGATCCGTGACTTGGCAAACATCACGAAATCCCTGGCTATGGCGGCCACGAGTTCGTAGACTTCACGTACGTTGCTGCCATGAACTCTCTCCTCAACTTATCGACGCCCACGCGAGTGAGTAAACATGACACGTCCAGTTTAACACGGAGCCGGAGTGATCACGCACGCAGGACAGGGGTGGGCCAGGATGTCCTCGTGTTTGGAGTTTGGACGAGGAGGGCAAGAGAAAGCAACCACTGTGCTCCGGCGTGCCTCTCCTGGCCTCGTGCGCTTCACTACTGTGCATGAGGACTGGCCTTCGTTTCAGAAAAAGCATATGATCCCACCTGTGTGTGTGTTTGTGTTGTCGGTCCCCTGCTTCTCCACCCAATTGCGTATTCGCAGTACCCATCCCATTTCCAATTCCCCATAGAAACATGCAGCACTTTCTCATGAGCCTTTGCACGCAAAGTTATCGTGCTGACGACAGCAACCACGGTTCAACAAACTGGCTGGAGGTGTTTCCTCGAGTTTTCTTTTTAGAAACACGCTCCCCCTATGTGCACGAACGCACACATCCATATCATGTCCAAACGAGCATCCGAAAAGTCAGGAATAAATTCGGGAAATCATGCACACTCGTGCCATCTATAGGACATGAAGTCGGTGGGTTGATTTCACCAAGAAGAATCTAACCATCTGAGTTGCACTTAGTTGGCTTCTTTAGATTTTCCCCCCCTACCTTGTAGTTATCAATTATTTGTTTTTCAAAAAAGGAGGTGCACGCCCCATTATCTGCATCGATTCATCACCCAACGTTAAATCCCTGTTTATAGACAATATTAGTTTGACTAAACTAACTACTACCTCTGTCTCGGTGTATAAGTCATTCGTGTAGTTCTAGGTCATCGATTTAAGAAATTAAATATGTGTTATATGTCATGAAAAATATATATCACTAGATTTCTACACGGATGTAGTTTCTAAATATATATTTTTTGTCACATATAATACATATTTAGATAGTTAAATTGTCGATCTAGAACTACGCGAATGACTTATACACCGGGACGGAGGTAGTAGACGATATGACAAAATTACGATTTAGCTTAAAACATGGAGGAATGTCATTTCAAGAAATCACGATAGATTTCTCAACCTTGTGATTTGTTTGTGATGCCAGTGATTCTAATATGTGTCGAATATTAGGTGTACGAATTGTGCTACAGTTGGACTTGTAATTAGGTATAGGTTATGCATTTAAGTCAAGCACGTGTAACCTAGTCTATTATATAAGGACACCGCGGAGTAGCTAAATAGACTAGACATAAGTTGTAGGCTAAAACAAAGATCACGAAAGGAACGGTACTGGAGCCCGTGGCAGGGGTGACCGGACCGGCCGTGGCGAGGATGGTCGGAGCGCTGTCTGGTGGTCTTGAGGGCTTATTGTTGATTTGTATCGGGAACATGAGGAGGTGCGCGTAATCATGCTCCGGGATATAGACATGATGGTGAATCTCGTTAACAAATCTCGATGTCGTTTCTTGTGTTGGTGTGATTGCTTGTCCTTGACGGATTAATGATGGCCTTGAATTATTCTAATGCTAGTTAGAGACGACGAGAGCATGGACTGGAGCGACACGATGCCGAATGCGAGTCTGGACCGAGCCAGGGGAGGTGAGGGCAATGAAGCGGAGTTTAAGCCATGTGATGACAACAATGGAGGTGAGGGCAAAACTTTTCACGGTACCTAGAAGTAAAGGGACAGGTTTGTGGCAACGGTTTTGGGAGGGCGGGCGATGACACGACGCAATAGCGGGCAGCCACGGGAGGGGACAACCGGTTGGGCTATGTAGGGGTGGTTCGCAGGAGGCCAGGCAAGGCGGGAGGGAGGACGGAAGAGAGGAGGAGGTGAACCGTTGGATCCCAATCGTATGGCAGATCCAAAATCAACTGTGCTTTGCCTTAAGAAACAGTCGCCTGCCTACCCACACAGCTCGGGCACGTGCCCGTCCGAAAAGCGCCGCACAACACAAGCAATGACTCCCAACGGGATATCGTGGTAACAGGAAAGCAAAAAAGGAGCCAGCCGGCGAGCCAATGCTGAGCTACAGCATTAGACGAGCAAGGAGCAACAGTTTCATCACAAACCAAATACTGCAGCCAGCGGGGTCAGCTATTGCTTGCGGCACGACGTGGCGTGCAGGGTAGACGATAACCAGGCGGCCCCGTATGTCTCGGCTTTGTACTCGCCGACATTTTTCCCTGCTCGAGTGGGATCGACCGTCAGCGCCACAGCTGCCCCCGAGCCGCATGGTCCGTGTCAACGGAGGCGAGAGAGCAGAGCACTCGTCTTTTGTTCCGAGAGTTAAGGTTCGGGGCGTATTCATGTCGTGAAGTGATGGAAACCCACCAGCAGTCGTGGTGTGTGCGTCTGGTCGGTCGGTCTCCTGCTCATGATGTATATCTGCTTGCTTCTGTGCACGACCTCCTCCTCCTCCACTGCCACGTGATCCCGTCGCTGTTGCTGGCGCTGTAGTTTTCTGCTGCAGTGATTGCCTGTTCATGCGGTCGTTGATGGTGGCAGCACGCACGTGCTGTCCCAGCCCAAAGAGGTGAGATGACTGTACCAAATGGCGCTAAACTAAACTGTACACAGCGTTTGGTGACAGCCATTGCTTCTCCCCCTTTCTCTCGCCTCCCCTCGGTCTTGAGAGAAGCCGTTCTTCGCGTCCTCTCCCCCATCTCCTCAGATGGCCTCGCCGGCCAATGTGGGCACCGGAGAGGAGGAGAGGTTTTTAGTACCCGTATCCGTCCGCAGACCGATGGAGGTCAATCCACATACACTAATACAGAGTTGGCCAGCCAACTTTGCCCGCATATATTTGTTTTCGATACACCGGAAGAAATTCATGCAAACCGGATGGTTTTCATATAAACCAGACGAGGACATTTATATTTCGGTCATATTTCAACTAAACTATAGTGGACTAGGCTATTCTAACCTAGTCTATCGCCGGCCGCGGCGGAGCTTGTTTCCCACGACATGTCCTCCCCATGTCCCGCGGCAAGCTCACCGGACCGTTGTGAACCCCGGAGCTAAATGCTTCAGCGGAAGGGGAAGAATAACCTCCGCCACCATAAGGACCGGACCGGCGGTTGGTTTTTGGGCGGGGAAGACGGTCGTTGTGGCCTACGCCCTCCGGGCAAATCACCGGTTGTGTAAACCAGCAAGACGGTGGTGGTAGCCTTCCTCGGACCCAAGTGGCACCGGCCTCCCATGGTCTACTTTTCCTTGCTGTCAGCCACAAACGTGGACGTGCTGGCCTCGTTGTCGTGGTGACGGGGCGCGCCCGATGCGGAGTTGGTGACATCGTTGTCGGTGCCCCAGTAAAATTCCTCCGCCGCCGAGTCAATCTCCGTGAACATGGCTTCTTTCTTTGCCTGCCGGACGTGGTGCCGCCATCACGCGCGGTGGATTTGGTGAGTGGCACCGTAGAACAGGCGAGGACAACCAATGGTGATGCCGGCCTGGACCGGCGAGGGTGGTGGCGCTGACTCCGGAGAGCTTGCCGGCAAGGCAGCTTGTATCCGGCTGTCTTAGCGGGCCACCCAGCCGGCTGCATTGCCGGAGAGATCCTTCTTCTGCTTGCTAAAGAGGCCGTCTTACAGGGCTTTAGGGCTCGAGGCCATGGTGTGTGTGCTGCAAAGATGAGATTGAGAGCGGCTATTGCCCGACACCTGACAACATTTAAATAGCGGGCGGGTCCGCATTTGAATCCGCATCCGGTCATTATTCGTCTCGCTACGAATCCGACAAAATTATATGGTAAAGGATACGGATACCACTATCCGATGCGATCCATTTACATCCCTACTCGGGACACGTGTGGAAGACCCACGGGCCCTATGGTGGCCCTCCTCCAAGAGCCGTTCTCTTCTGGTACAGAAGTTTTGTTTGAACTTCCTACCTTTTTTTATGAAGTTTATTTTTAATAAAAAAATTAACACCATTTTTAGTTATGCTAAAAGCAATGTCAATCCAGTTAATTTACATTCATTTATTTAAAATTTAGAGAATAAATATTAAGCGAGAATATTGAAAAAAAAGTAAATAAGTAGTCTAAAGGTTGAAGGATTTTTGTCAAAGATGAATTTTTTTGGCTTAAAATTTAATATATCAAGAGGATACAAACACCATGAGCACACAACTATCATCTGCATAGCTAGTATCCACACAGCCAACACCAACACACACAAAATACGCCGACAACTAGCAAAGTCATATAAAACCAAAACTATGCGTAGGAGGAAAAAAACCCCAAAGCGACCCACAAACCGTAGCAATGATCATATCCACACCACCATCTCATGACACCATACAGACCACGCAGTTCTTCAACGTCTATACCTTCAAGAAGGGAGCGACACTTAAGCATTGTTTTCACCAAATCCAACCACAAAGTCCAGAATCGAGGTTTTCACCGGAAGAATTAGTCCGAGGAATGTCGTCAACAAGGTAATGACGCAAAAATATCGCCATCGCAACATATATCCAACTTGGGTTAGACCTAAGCTTTCACCCTAGAGCTTGAGATAGGATCCACGTAGCACCATTGAAGCCACTTATGTGATGTCGCAATCACTTTTTCACGATCCTAGCAGCTAGATGCGACGAGCAATCAACACCGCTGCACAACCATCCCTCTATGTCAAGCCTTGGTCCATAGTTTTCATCTCACCACCGAAGTTCACCACCGGATCTCGAGAGATGAACCCTCCTGAAGACCTTTCGGATGACCATCGCCGTCGTGGAGCGGTAGGAGACTGCTGCAAAATACTAGTATGTAGACACCGCAACCTGACCGACCGGGCCTGGATCACCACCACTAAGCCATCTAGATCTGAATCAGGGCAACTAACCAGGGTCAACCATGGACGTCGCCGAAGTTGTGGTTGCTCGCCATCAGGTCCGACCACCACGACATATGCATGGCCACGAACAGTCGCCGCCACCTAGAAGGCCATGGGCCGCCATCCAAGTTCCAAGACACCAATGTCTGCGTAGAAGACAGCCGAAGGACCCCAGACACCGAGGTAGTGGCCGGCGCAGCCCGCCATGCGAGCGGGTGAGGGAGGGCATGCTGCCGTCGATGCCATTCTCTGTGCCCGGCAGCGTGGGAGGAGGGGTTGGTGTTCGGCGGTGGCTAGGGTTTGCGTCCAACTTGCTAGATTGTGGGGGAGGGGGGTTGGCCCTCAAGGCTGGAGATGATGAGTGAACCGACCCCGAGAAACCAAAGAACATTTGATCATGGCGAGTCAACCCGTGTTCCTAATCATCCAACTTTTCGGAGCCCAAATCTTTGGTTGGCCCAGCTCCAAATCTCGGTCCCGTACGCTACGCACGCAGAAATTCAGACGAAGGAGGAGCCGCCGTATAACACGCGCAAACTGAAGAAAGAAAATAGGAAAAGAAAAAGAAAAGACCAGGCAGGCGTGCAGCGCGCTAGCGCTAGAGCGCTCGGTAGCCGAACGCGGCATGCACCCGCAGTAAAGGCGCCGAGTTTAATTCCACCACCCCTCCCCTCACCAAACCAGCCAAACCATCTCTCTCTCTCTCTCTCTCTCTCTCTCTGCCCGTGTGTGTGCGTTCTCGGGACTACGACCTCTGCTCCCGGAGTAAATAAAACAGGTGAAGAACCGGCGCCGCAGAGGAGGGAGTGAGGGAGAAGGGAGGCAGGGAGACGTGAGATGAAAGCAAGAGGCTCACGCTGAGTCGCCGAGGAGGAAGAGAGAGATTGAGAGAGGCAGCAGAGAGCAGTAGCAGCAAGCAGTTCGTCCTCGCCATGAAGTTCATGAAGCTCGGCTCCAAGCCGGACGCCTTCCAGGCCGACGGCGGCGGCGGCGACTCCAGGTGAGCCCCTCCTCTCTCGGCCATTTGCAAGCTTGCATCTCCTGCTTCTTCTTCTTAGCCGTGTGATCGAACAGAATGCTCTCCCGTCATGCATTCGCTCGCTCTTTCTAGTTTTCTTGGCTTCTAGTAGCTAGCACTAGGCCGGATTTGTCCTCGGCTGGTCTTTCGATCTATGTCCATCTCTCAAACCATTTTCTCTCTGAAACAAATGCAAAACAACAATGCAGTGTTTTGCACAAGAAACTATCCTTTTTTTTACAAGTACAAATCTTTTCTCGAGTATGCATTCTTGGTCCTTTTGCTCCCTAAAAACAAGATTTTCTTGTGTTTGCGTTACACGAGTATTTTCTACCCCTGATGAACTGAGCTTGAGCTGTGGGGCTGCTGCTATGCTACCCCTGCTACCGCTCCAGCGTACCTGAGGCATTTGACCGGTGATGAGGCGAAAAAAGCTGGCCCTTCCCCACCTTCTGGCTGCTGTACAAACAAACCATGGTCGTAGCAGTTGCGATATGGATCATAGGATTCTTTTCTGTCCGCCGCAGCAGTATTTTACCTGTAAAGTTGTGATGCCGATCAAAATGCTGCTTGTTTTCTCTTCTTCCCCACATGGCCACGCCCACCGGATCTTGGACTTCACACCTCTTTCCATTATTTTTAGTTCCCGTTGGAGCGTATCTGTACGTCTGGACCTCAACAAGAATGTTCTCTCACTGGTAGTATTTGATTAATACTACTACTACTACTAGTTTTTTGGAGAATGTTTGGTAAATCAATCAATTTTCGGGAGAATGCTGTAGTGTATTTTCAACTGACAGAATAGAATATCAAAAGTATCTTGGTATTCCTCCATGTAGATGTACGTAGTTCTTAACATTTTATTCATGTTCATGATCTGCTACATTCTCAGCTTCTTCCATGTCTTGTTCAACATTATCAGTATGTAACTGTGAACAGATCATCCTCCCGCAGATACGTGCTGTCCGACCTGCCGTCAGACATTGTCGTCCATGTCGACGACGCCAGGTTCTACCTGCACAAGGTAATCTAATCAATCCCTCTGCATTTTACCCATTGATGATATTATTGCTGCTATATCTGAACTTCTGAAGCTCGAGCTAGAACAATGCATGCGCCAAGGTACAGCTACGAGCACACCGCAAGATGCCGCTGCGTTTCAACATCTTTCGGTCAAGCGCTGCCACTTGTAATTTGGATCCACGCTGCCCGCCGCTCAGAATCTTTCCAAGAGTTCCTCTAGATCGGCTTTCCATTTCCACGAGTTTGTACACATTTGCACGTAGTGCCTCGCAATTGAATATGCCCATTTGCTGCATCCGTTCGAAGCAGACAGAGAATGCTACAGCAGATCAACAATTCCCCACTGTTCAATCAATCATGGCCGCTGAATTTTCTTTCTAATAACTCTGTAAATTTGATACTTACAGTTTGTGTCTGTCTGTTAATGGCTGCTGTAGTTTTGATTGTGTGTAATGTGTTTGCAGTTCCCTCTGCTTTCAAAGAGCAGCCTGCTGCAGAGGCTGATCGTGGAGGCGAGCCAGGGCGGCGCCGACGAGGTGCGCGTCGACGGCCTGCCCGGCGGCGCGAGGGCCTTCGAGATCTGCGCCAAGTTCTGCTACGGCATGGTCGTCACGCTCAACCCGTACAACGTGGTCGCCGCGAGGTGCGCGGCGGAGCACCTGGGCATGACGGAGGACGTGGACAAGAGCAACCTGGTGTTCAAGATCGAGGTGTTCCTCAACTCGGGCGTCTTCCGGAGCTGGAAGGACTCCATCATCGCGCTGCAGAGCACCGTCGCGCTGCTGCCGTGGTCCGAGGACCTCAGGCTCGTCGCGCGGTGCGTCGACTCCATCGCCGCCAAGGCCACGGCCAGCCCCGGGAGCGTGGTCTGGTCCTACACGTACAACCGGAAGGCGGCGTCGTCTGATGAGATCGTCGAGGCTCGCCGGTGCTCCTCGTCGTCGCCGGCGGTGCCCAGGGACTGGTGGGTGGAGGACCTGTGCGAGCTGGACGTGGAGCTCTACAAGCGCGTCATGGTGGCGATCAAGTCCAGAGGGGATAGGCTGCCTTCCGATGTCGTCGGAGAGGCTCTCAGGGCCTACGCCGCGAGGTGGCTCCCGGAGAGCTGCCGGCGCGGTGATACCCCGGCAGACGACGACGATGCCTGCGCCATGGAAGTGCTCGAGACCATCGTCTGGCTCCTTCCGTCGGACGGCGATGCATCGTCGCCGTGCGGCTGCTCGTGCCAGTTCCTCCTGAACCTGCTGAAGCTCGCCGTCCTGGTCGGGGCAGGGGAGCTGCTGAGGGAGGAGCTCCTGGACAGGATCGTCCTCCAGCTGCACGAGGCGTCGGTGAGCGATCTGCTGATACCAGCCAAGCCACCGGCGCAGACCACCTACGACGTGGAGCTTGTGGAGGCGCTCGTCGGCCGGTACATTCGGCGCGCCGGACTCGACGACGTTGACAGGGAGGATGTGTTTGAGACGAATGGGGAGGCAGACGACCCTTCCTTGCTGGCGCTGTGCAGGCTCGTCGACGGGTACTTGGCGGAGGTCGCTGCCGACCCGAACCTGCCGGTGTCGAGCTTCGTCGGGCTGGCGACCTCCATGCCCGAGTCGGCCAGGCCATCGCACGACGCCCTGTACACCGCCATTGATGTCTTCCTCAAGGTACATTACATCTGATCCCATGCATGTTTGTTTGCCAAGAATCGAACTGTATTTTTTGATGATCTTGACATGAAAATTGTTGTTGATTCTTTTATGTCAGATGCACCCAAATCTGAGCAAGGTGGAGAAGAGGAGGATCTCGAGCCTGATGGACGTGAAGAAGCTGTCCAAGGAGGCGAGCATCCACGCGGCGCAGAACGACCGGCTCCCGCTGCGCGTGGTCGTGCAGGTGCTCTTCTTCGAGCAGATGCGCGCGGCGGCGGGGAGCGCGAGCGCGTCGCTCCTGCTGGCCGCCGCCGGCGACGGCAACGCGCACCTGGAACTGGACGATGACGACGGCGACTGCTGGAAAAACCGCGCGCTGGCGCTGGCGCTGCCGGAGCCACCGACCCCGTCGGCGGCCCTGAGGAAGCAGATCGGGAGCATGAGCCTGAAGCTGGTCGGCGAGGACCGCCGCCGCGCCGAGGACGTCGTCAGCGACGGCCGGCGCCTGGCGAGGAGCGCCAGCATCGCGAATCAGAGCAGCAGGATGTCTCTGTCGTCGCGGTCGCGGAGGATCTTCGACCGGCTGTGGGTGGTCGGGAAGCCGCCGGGCCCCGGCGAGGTGGTCAGCAAGAGCTCCGACACGTCCGGGAGCTCGCAGAGCCCGCGGTCGTCGGCCAAGCCGCTGGGGTCCAACAAGTCGTCTGGCTCGTCGTCGAGGAACCGGCGGTACTCGGTGTCGTAGGCCGGCGACGGCCTGCCGGAGCTACAGGAGGTTGGCTGTACAGAGGAGTGTCCGCGGACTCGGTCGCCGTCGCCACATCAACGGGCACCGACGACGGACCAAATGCTGCATGCTAACTTCAATTCAGGGTCTGTTTTTTTCTGGAGAAATGTATTGATCCGAAGTGCTCGACCGATGATCAGCTAGAAACTAATCCTTATTTTGTCTGATCTTTGATACGATCGGCCGGTTTTTCTTTTTCTGTCTTGTCGCAAAAGGCATGGTTACGCAGCGGCGTTGTAGAATTTCTAGAACAGTGCACGTAGCTGCTCGGATCGTGAAAGTGGTGACGACTTTAAATGAAAGAGCCCGATTTTGAATTAACAAAATCATCGATCGGTCAGCGTTTACATATGACCACCATGAAACAGTCCATCAAACGATGCATGGAGTTGATAGAACAACTTACAATGCAACTCACATAACAAGCTAAAGAAATCAGAGAAAGAACATCTTGGAAATATTGATGCCCACCACACTCAAGATCCTGAAACAACAAACCAGAAGAGGCTTCCTTGATGAGCCGATAGCCACAAGAGGACAAATCAACGCTGCTCCACTCGGTTGAGGGAACACAACTCCTTCCTTCTCTAATTTCGAAGAGGGACCCTAGCCTCTCATCCTGGCTCGAAGGACGCCGCACCATCGACAAGAAGAGGCGCTCACCCAGAGTTAGGCAAGGAGCTAGTTACGAGACCACCTAGAGACAACACGGGACACAACTTGCTCGAAACTTGAAGCACACCACGCAACCTACTTTGTCGTCGTCCTTGGACACCCGAGCAAAGGGGAAAGCTATTGGAGGTCGTCGAAAAAGAAATTCAACACCAAGGACAGGGAGACAACTCTGGCGCGACGAAACAAGGTGAGCCATTGCGGAGAAAAACCCGGCGCTCGCTGTCGGACCGGGCTAAAGCCATCGGGGTGGGGAGCCGTATCCCCTTCCTCCAAGGGACGAGGATGTCGACCCATTGGGACTCAATGACATTGGCTGGACACAAGAGCACCACCAACTGAGATGATGGGACACCTGCAAGAAAGAACTTGCAATTGTCACATAAGGCTCACAGCCGGGGGTGACCTCCACACCAAGACACCACACTTTCAAGACCAATTTCCCTAGACAACGTATCAAAGGAGAACAGGACGCACACGACGCCTGGTACTTGTGAGCTGCGTTGGGATTTTCTCGAAGAGGAGAGGAGATGCAGTACAATAGAGATAAATATTTACCTCAGTTAAGAACCAAGGTTATCAATCCAGTAGGAGAATCACACAAAGCCTCGTGAATAGCATCTGCACACACAAAAGCAAATACTTACACCCAACACGATTAAGAGGGTTGTCAATCCCCTTGGCAGTTACTTGTAAGAATTAAATCTTATAGTGGTAAATAGATAAATTGCAAAGATAAAATAAAAAAATTGCAGCAAAGTATTTTTGTGTTTATATATATGATAAAGGTAGACCCGAGGCCCATAGTTTTCACTAGAGGCTTCTCTCTCGAGCACATAGCATGTGGTGGGTGAACAAATTACTGTTGTGCAATTAATAGAAAAGCACATAGTTATGACGATATTTAAGGCAGTGATCATGTATATAGGCATCACGTCCGAGACAAGTAGACTGACTCCTGCATGCATCTACTACTATTACTCCACCAATTGACCGCTATCCAGCATGCGTCTATGGTATTAAGTATAAAATAGAGTAACGCCTTAAGCAAGATGACATGATGTAGACAAAGTAAACCAAATCAATATGAATAAACCCCGTCGTTTTACCCTTGATGGCAACAATAAAAATACGTGTCTTGTCCCCTTCAGTGACTGGGATATAGAGCACTGCAAGATTGAACCTATTACAAAGCACCTCTCCCACTTGAAAGGATCGATATGGTTGACTAGAGAGGGGGGGGGGGGGGGGGGGGGGGTGAATAGGCAACTACCAATTTTTAGATTTTCTTAACAAATTAGGGTTAGCAACAAATAGGTTGTCTAGATATGCAACTAGATGAGCAACCTATATGATGCTAGCAACAACAATAACACAAGCAAGCAAAGGATGCAACACAAGTAAAGCTTGCACAAAGTAAAGGTAAGAAATAACCACAAGTAGAGCCGGTGGAGACGAGGATGTGTTACCGAAGTTCCTTTCCTTTGAGAGGAAGTACGTCTCCGTTAGAGCGGTGTGGAGGCACAATGCTACCCAAGAAGCCAATAGGGCCACCGTATTCTCCTCACGCCCTCACACAATGCGAGATGTCATGATTCCACTAGTGGTGCCCTTGAAGGCGGCAACCGGACCTTTACAAACAAGGTTGGGGCTTTCTCCACAACCTAATTGGAGGCTCCCAACAACACCACAAAGCTTCACCACAATGGAATATGGCTCCGAGGTGACCTCAACCGTCTAGGGTGCTCAAACACCCAAGAGTAACAAGATCCGCAAGGGATTAGTAGAGGGAATCAATTTTCTCTTGGTGGAAGTGTAGATCTAGGCCTTCTCAACCAATCCCTAAAGAATCAACAAGTTTGATTGGCTAGAGAAAGAGATCGGGCGAAAATGAGCTTGTGGGCAACAATGAAGCTTGGGGGAGGAAGAGGTGAGTTAACTTGGGGAAGATGACTCACTTATATAGTGGGGGATAAAATCCAACCGTTATGCCCCCACAGCCCGTGCACAAGCGGTAGTACCGCTCAGGGGAGTGGTACTTCCGCTGGCACGGAAGTTCTAGCAGTTGTGTACAACTGAGCAAGTCAGGGAGGCGGTAGTTCCACCGGAGCAGTACTACCGCTCCCACCAGCGGTACTTCCGCTCGATATTGAACAACAACCAGACACCGCGGTAGTAGAGGGGGACAGGGCGGTAGTGCTGCCTGGGGCGGTACTACCACTAGGAACTGCCGCTCTACTTCCGCCCGTGGGACAGACCAGTCTAGAACGCAATAAATAAGCGGTACTCCTCGCGATAGTAGCCAGCGGTACTACCGCGGCCAGGAGCGGTACTTCCGCTAAACAGTAAAGAGCTCAGTAAACCCGCGGTAGTAGGATGGTAGTTATGCCTGGAGTACCGCTGGAGCGGTACTATCGCGCATAACTGCCGCTCTACTACCGCCCACTTACAGAACCCTCAAATCAAGCGAAAGTGGGAGCCGCACTGCATAGCGGTAGTACCGCAGGAGCGGTACTACCGTGGAGCAGAGCGGTACTACCGCTTAAGAGGTTCTGAAAGGGTTTATGCAAGAAAGGAGGGACAAGCTCAAGAGTCGGGAAAGAAGGAGGGTGCAAGGAGACAGTGTACGTGTTGATTCCACCCAAACCTTTCCGAAGCGGACCCCCTCTTAATAGTACGGTGTTCCTATGACTCAAGTCCACCGAGAATAAAACGCGAGAAAAACACCGTCTTCGCGATAGCTCCGAGGGGTTCCAATCTTCTTGTGCCAAATGATGGTTTATCTGAAATGCTCAATGCACATGATTAGTCCGCAAGGGCATTATCATCAATCACCAAAACCACTAAGGGAGAAATATGCCCTAACAATCTCCCCTTTTTGGTGCATTGATGACAACACTGGATTTGCACAAGAATAGGATAGGATAGTATGCAAACCCAACATCTATAAAATATAGGCGGGCTCTCCCTAGATGTGTGCACTATTTGGGTATGCCTTTGGAATGCAAAGCACACACAGTAGGATCAACACTCCCCCTATATTTTAGAGACTGGCAGTACTTGCATCAACAATATGAGATGAATAAGTAAGGATGCAAGTAAGTAGCATGTGAGCATAAAGATAGGGCACAAGATAAACAATATCTCACAAGCTAGTACATTACTTGACATAAAGATAAAGATAAGGTAGCATATGTCTCACACCATATGATAGGTACTAAAGGTTCCACACACGAACACAGAGCAAACCAAACCAAACAAAGAGTTCACGAGAGATCAAAAGCAACAACAAAGAAGACACACTCATGACTCGGCAAATCCCTAAACTCTCTCCCCCTTTGGCATCGAAACACCAAAAGGGCAAAGAGCACTAAACACGTCCAGGGTGATGGTGATGCTCCAGATCATCAATACTCCTCGAACTCATCGGAGTCCTCATGCTCCTCTGACTCCTCTGCTGTAGCTGCCTGATGTTTCGCCTTTGAGTCTGACCACTTGCAATGCTGCGAGATCCAGTTATCCTCATCCGTGACCCGCTCCTCAGAGCCACTAGTGATCTCCTGACCGAGGGCCCTCATCATGTTCTTATGGCGAGTGCGAGCAGCCTTCTCAGCCACATGAGCCCTGTACTGGCCCTTGGCCTCCATGCAGAAAAGCCTCTTCATCTTCGACTTGAGCTTAGAGGCCCAAGATGGTAGCTTCTCAGGAGAGGGAACAAACTCGTAATCTGGCTCAGCCTCATCATCAGAATCAGTAGGAGCGATCTCCTCACCGGTGCCAGCACGCACAGTCCCCCAGTTCTCCTTCTGGCACAGGTTCAGAACCGGATGAGTGACCATGCGCTCAGTAGGAAGTGCCTCACCTGGAAACTCAGCAGCCCACTTCTCCTCAATCAGTTTAAATAGATAAGGGCCATAGATGGGCACCTTCCGATCAAGCACGGCGAAGCAAAGCTCACGCCACATGATGTGGGAGATGTCCAAAGTAGAAGTCTTTCCCTGCTCCTTGATGCACATTAAGAGAAGATCCACCAAGTAGGAGTGCACCATGTCCAAATTCCCAATGCGAGGGAAGAGAGTGTTGCAAAAGATACGGTGCATGATGTCCAGAAATGGAATGAGCTCCGTGCGAGTTTCCCCCTTGATAGTCGTCACCATCCTGGAGTAGCGAATAAGCTTTGACTTGTGCGTGGGAGGTCCTTCCCTGTGAGGCCAAAGACCAACAGGGTTGTCTTCTCCCTCATCAGCAACACCCAAACAATCCATGAAGTCCTTCCAATCAACCTTGCATCTTCTCCCACCGGTCATCCATGTCATAGATCTCTCCTCATTGGCAAGAAATTGAACCGTGGCAAAGAATTGAGCCACAATCTCTGGATCATAGTCCTTGTTGTAAGTGATGAAGGGAATGAGTCCCCATTGATGACAAAGAGCAAGAGCCTCTCCAAAGTACGCCGGATCCTTCTCCATCTGAGAGACATCAATAGACTTGACGGTCACAAACAAGTTCTTCTTGGCCTTCAGAATGTCAACGTAGATCAACGATTGCTCCTTGGTCTAGAAGGGACGACCAACAAGAGCCGCATCCTGAGCACGACGATACGGATTGCGAATGCGGAACACCTCAAACTCTTTTGTAGTCATCTCATCAAGAGGGGTGTACTTCTTCTTCTCCTTCTGCTTACTGGTTGTCATCTTTAAATTCTGCCTGGGAGGACCACTAGAACTGGCAGGAGTGCCATCTGCGGTCCGGTAGCGCTTGGAACTACCCGGACGCTCTGGGTTCTTGTGACGAGCATGATGAACAGAGCTACCATCACCTGGAACCCACAAACACAGAGCGAGGTAAAAGCAGGTGTAAAGCCATTGCATAAGCCAAAGGACACAAAATGAGAATAGAAGTAAGTGCAATTTTTTTGAAAATCCAGATCACAACGGTAGTACCGTGCCTAGCCGCGGTAGTACCGCCGAAGGGTAAGCGGTAGTACCGCTGGACACGAGCGATAGTACTGCAGCAAGCGGTAGTACTGGCCGCGTCCAAGCGGTAGTACCGCCCACCCGACGGGAAAACTTCCGCGGTGTGGATCCGGTATTACCGGTGACGTAGAGGTGCAAAATCTTGGCAAAGACTACTATACTCCGATCTAGCAATCATCCCGCATCTTACTGATGCCTAGATTTAGCCAAAAATCTACGAATACCACATGCATTGCCCTAAAACCAAGATTTTAAAAATAGAACCATAGGAGAGGAAAACGAGGGCAATACCGGTATCCATGGCAAGAGGAGAAGGTGGAGATCGATCCCACCGGTCAGAAACGGAGAAGACGACACGGATTTGAAGTGTCGGAGCCGGCCTCCGGAGCAGTTTTGGGTCGCCTGAGAGAGAGAACATGGGGGGGGGGAGAAGAAGTGAATGGGTATGGGGGAGTTAGAACTCCCCGTGCCCAGCACTTAACCCCCTCGCGGGTCCTCGAAGCGGTAGTACCACTGAGGCCAGCGGTAGTACCGCCTGAGAAGTAGTACCATGCCCCTCAGCGGTAGTACTGCCTCAGTGCGTCGTTAGGGGTCAACACACTGCACTCAGCGGTAGTACCACCGGCCGGTGCGGTAGTACCGACGGAGTGGTAGTACCATGCCTGCCAGCAGTAGTACCGCTTGCTACCAGAAAACTGTACTTGATCAAGAAAGGAATATGGGCTTATGCAATTTTTAAGAGGTTTGAGGATAGGAAGGCTTGGGTTGGAGACAAGAACACAACAAAAAAGGAAGGGAGTACTCCAAGGTAAAAAACGGCCAAAAGGAGAGCACACTTGGAGTAGTCCAACACCCGAAGGCCTAGAACATGAACGCACAACTCAAACCAAATGGAGCCAAGCCTCTCAATGAGAGGGCGGTGGCCAAGGTCACCTATGTTGGAGTCAATTGGTATGGCACCGCGAAGATTTTAACCTTGGGCCCATGACCAAAACTCATTTTTGAAGCACAAGTACCATCATAAATGGCTAATGTGAAAGACTCGATCAATCTATGCATAATGGGGGGAGGGAGAGTTCATTGAGAGAACAACACTCCCCCTATGTCCATGCCTACATCTAGAACAAGATAATATGATGATTGATGAATGCGGTGGGGTGTGCCTAGATTCAAGCCACATTGCTCAAATCAATGATATTTAGCTCATTCCTTAACTCGCAAAATCTCGCTTCATCCAAGGGCTTCGTGAAAATATTCGCTAGTTGCTCTTGAGTGTTGACGTATATAATCTCAATCTTCCCACGCTTGGTATGATCCCTGATGAAATGATGATGAATCTCAACGTGCTTCGTCTTGCTATGAAGCACCGGGTTGTGGGAGATCTTGATTGCACTTTCATTGTCACATAGAAGAGGCACCTTGTCACAAGTGACACCGTAATCCTTTAAGTTTGCCTCATCCATAGCAATTGTGCACAACAACTTGTGGCGGCTACATATTCGGCCTCGGTGGATGAGAGAGACACACAATTTTGCTTCTTTGAAGACCAACTCACCAAAGAGCGACCAAGGAATTGGCACCCTCCGAAAGTTGACTTCCTATCCACCACATCTCCCGCCCAATCTGAGTCCGAATAGCCCATGAGATCAAAGCTTGCTCCTTTGGGGTACCATAGGCCAAAGTTTGGGGTATGAGCCAAATATCGAAAGATTCGCTTGACAGCCACAAAGTGACTTTCCTTAGGTGCGGCTTGGAACCTTGCACACATTCCCACATTCAACATAATATCCGGTCTAGATGCACAAAGGTAGAGCAAGGATCCAATCATGGAGAGATATACCTTTTGATCCACCGCTTTACCATTGGGATCAATGTCAAGCTTGCATTTGGTAGGCATGGGAAACTTGACCGGCTTGACATCATATAGATTGAATCTCTTGAGCATGTCTTGGGTATATTTGGCTTGGTTGATGAAGGTTCCTTCTCTTCTTTTCTTGACTTCGAATCCAAGAAAGAACTTCAACTCTCCCATCATAGACACCTCAAACTTCTCGGTCATTAGTGCGGCAAACTCATCATTGAAAGATTTGTTAGGAGAACCAAATATAATATCATCAACATAAAGTTGGCATATGAACAAATCACCTTTGACCCTCTTAGTAAAAAGAGTGGGATCGATTTTCCCAATTTCAAACCCACGATCTTGCAACAGCTTGGTAAGGTGTTCATACCACGCACGTGGGGCTTGTTTAAGGCCATAGAGTGCCTTGTTGAGTTTGTATACATGATTGGGGAGCTTGGGATCCTCGAATCCCGGGGGTTGTTTGACATATACCAACTCATTTAAAGGACCATTAAGCAATGCACTCTTCACATCCATTTGTTGCAATTTTAAATCATGATGAGATGCATATGCAAGCAACATGTGAATAGATTCAAGACGAGCAATGGGGTCAAAGGTTTCACCATAGTCGATACCCACGACTTGGGAGTAGCCTTGTGCCACCAATCTTGCCTTGTTTCGAACAACCACACCGTCTGTATCTTGCTTATTCTTGAAGATCCATTTGGTTCCAATGACATTATGGTCCTCCATTGGCCTTGGCACTAATTCCCAAACTTTGTTGCGCTCGAAGTTGTTGAGTTCATCATGCATGGCTTCAAGCCAATCCACATCATCGAGTGCCTCATGTACCTTTTGGGGTTCAACACACGAAACAAACGTGTGATGCTCACAAAAGTTTGACAATTGTCTGCGAGTAGTTACCCCTTTACTCAAGCTTCCAAGCACATTCTCCATGACATGTTGTTGATGCTTGAGCTTGGAAACCACCTTGGCAGCACGGTGCTCCAAAAGTTCCTCAATAGGAATTTGATGATCATCATCTTGATCATCTTGAGCATTGTCTTGAGCTTGCTCTTGATCTTGAGCATCCTCTTGATCTTGAGCTTGCTCGGTGTCATGAACTTGATCTTGGGCATCACTTGGTGAACCGCCATCATCATGAGGTTGATCTTGCCCTTGATCTTGTTCAGTTGGTTGAGGGCCTTCACTTTGTTCTTTGAAAGCGTGTGGGTCTAGCGCCGGTGATGGCTCCACTTGAGTAGAGCATTGTACTTCTCCTTCGGCCACAAGGGGTTCCTCAATGGGGAGTATTTGACTAATCCCCATTCTTCTTATGGCTTGAGGAGGAATTTCATCACCTACATCACAAAGACCACTTTGCTCCACTTGGGAGCCATTATTTTCATCAAACTCCATGTTACACGTCTCCTCAATGAGTCTGGTGGACTTGTTGAGGACACGGTAAGCATGAGAGTTTTAGCATAACCACCAAATATGCCCTCTTGAGCTCTAGGTTCAAACTTAGACAAACGAACACCTTTCTTGAGAATGAAACACTTACAATCGAACACCCGAAAGTACTTGAGGTTGGGCTTGTTACTGGTAAGTATCTCATATGGAGTCTTGTTCAAGACGTTGCGGAGGTAGAGCCGATTGGATGCATGACATGCAGTGTTGATGGCTTCGGCCCAAAAGTTGTACGGAGATTTGAATTCCACCATCATGGTCCTTGCCGCGTCCATCAACGTCCGGTTCTTCCTCTCAGCTACACCCTTTTGTTGAGGGGTATATGGTGCGGAGTTTTGATGCTTGATCCCCTCATCACTAAGAAACTCATCCAAGGTGTAGTTATTAAACTCGGTGCCGTTGTCACTTCGAATCATCAAAATCTTTGCTTCATATTGACGTTGAGCTTCATTTGCAAAGTCGATGGCGGTTTGTTGAGTCTCACTCTTCTTCTTGAAGAAGTATACCCATGTATATCTTGAGTAATCATCCACAATCACCAAGAAATACTTTCTCCCTCCAAGGCTATCGTAAGATGGAGGACCGAAGAGATCCACGTGGAGGAGTTCCAAGGTCCTCTTAGAGTAGATGATAGTTGAGGGTCGGTCAGCCGTCTCATGTAACTTTCCTTTGATACAAGCACTGCAAGCACGATTTTTGGCAAAACTCACATTTGTTAGTCCACGAACGTGGTCCCCCTTGAGGAGACTTTGCAAAGATCTCATATTGACATGGGCTAGTTGGCGATGCCAAAGCCATCCCACATCAACTTTAGCCATTAGGCAAGTCGCTGTCTTAGTGGGTCGCTCCGAAAAGTTCACCACATAGAGATCGTTCTCGACATGCCCAACAAAAGCTACTTTAAGAGTTTTGCTCCACAAAAGGGCCATGGTATCAAGATCAAGGAATGTTGCAAAGCCCATGAGAGCAAGTTGACGAACGGAAAGTAAATTGTATACAAGGGACTCAACAAGCATTACCTTCTCAATAGATAAATCTTGACAGATGACCACCTTGCCAAGACCCAATACCTTAGATGTTGAAGCATCACCGAATTGGACATGGGTGGGCATAGATGGAATTGGATGCACATCCACCACTAAATCCTTGCTTCCATTCATATGATTTGTTGCTCCACTATCTAGCAACCATGACACCCCACCGGAAGCAAACTCCTACAAGGAATCAATGCTTGGATTTAGGTACCCATTTTTGAATGGGTCCTTTGAGGTTAGCAACAAGGGTCTTAGGAACCCAAATAGACCATTCAATGTATTCATAAGAAGAACCAACAAATTTGGCATAAACATGCCCATCACTAGCACGGCATAAGACATAGGAAGGATTAAAGTCACTAGTTTTGTTAGAAGGGGTGGTCTTGCCCTTTTTGGCATTACCACCCATACCCTTGTTCTTCTTATTTTCATGAGCACCCTCTCCCGCTTTTAAGAAGACTTCTTTGATTGGGAGAGGTTGCTTGGTCTTGTTCTTCTTCTTTGACTTGGGTACAAACCCAAGCCCTTCATTTGCCACGACTTTCTTTTGATTGCTCAAAAGGTCATTGAGGTTCTTCTCACCTTGTATGCATGTCACAAGGTCTTTCTCAAGTTGCTCTTTCAACTTGGCATTTTCCTCCACAAGATGCACATGCTCACAACAAGGGTTAGTAGCATTTGCATTATCAATTAAAACAAAAGGAGGGAAAGTTGCTATCTCCTTGGTTAGCTTCACTTGGATTTGATCATGAGACTCATTGAGGGAAGTGTGAGCACCCTTCAAGACCTTGTGAGCCTTGTCGAGTATGTCAAACTCCTCTTGAGTCTATCATGGCCAACCCCAAGTGCAACTTTCTCAGATTTAAGCACACAAGAAAGAACATTAGCATGATCGAGATTTTTTTACAATTTAGCACAATCAACGTTGTGTGACTCCTCAAGAGTCAAACGAAGACCTTACTCTTCCTCAAGAGCAACAGAAAGATCCGCAATCTCATCGGCATAATCATGACTATGCCCCTCTAACTTGGAGATTGTATCTTGATGAGACTCAATGATATCATTGGCCTCACCAAGTTGTTCCAAGAGAGCAACAAAGTGCTTCTTGGTCTCACCCTTGAGCTTTCTCAAGAACTTGTCAGACTCATTCTCATCAACCTTTACCACCTCACTATCATCCACACAATTCAACAAAGACGGAGTAGTAGTGATGGTGCTTTTGATGTTGGGAGTTACCTTGTTTATACCTTTGGCCACGAGACACTTTGCGATGAGGTTCTCATTGGGGGCGCTGAAGAGAGACACCTTAGAAGGAGAAGAGGTGGTAATGGCCACGGTTGCCGTTGCCATTCCTTCACCACTTGTATCTTCATCATCATCATCATCAGAGGTGTACTCTTCATGTGCCACCAAGCCCTTTTGAGGTATCTTCTTGGTGAAGTTGTTCTTGTTAGGAAAGGACTTGGCTTTGTCTTTGCGAATGAGCTTGTCACCATTGTCCTCCCTTTTCTCATAGGGACAATCCACCACAAAGTGACTCACGTTGCCACAATTGTAGCAAGTCCTCACTCGTTGCTTGCTCTTTGGACCACTTGAGTTGTTCTTGGAGAAATTGGGGCTTGAGCTTCTCTTGTTGCCCCAAAATTGCCTTGACGCAAGAGACATGTGCTCGTGGTAAGCATATTTGGTGTCTTCGGGGCAACACTCTTCTTCTTCCTCCTCTTATTCTTCCGAAATGGCCTTGGCCTTCAAGGCAAGGTTGGGAGAGGCTTACTTTGACCGGACACGAGCTAGAGCATTGTCGGCGGTCTTGTTCATGATGTTCATAGCAATAAACTCATCCAATACTTCACTTGAAGACAAGGTGTGGAAGTCCGGCCTTTGATGAATCACGGAGGACATGGCCTTGTTGAATGGCATGATGGCCTTGAGAAACTTGCGCTTGATCCAATTTTCATCTGTATCCTTACTCCCATGATTTTGAAGAGCTACCGCAAGAGTTGTCAAATCCGGTAGAGATCACGAGGATCCTCATCTTCATTCATCACAAATTCATTGGCCTCATCAAGCACCACCTCAAAGTTAGACCGTTGAATGCTTGAGCTCCCCTTGTACAAAGATATGATATGTTCCCAACAACCCTTTGCACGGGAGAAAGGACGCAAGTGAGATAGATCTTCGGGAGGCACTGCGGATTGAAGGATGAACAATGTGAGTGATTGTATTGATTGTCCGCTTCTTCTCTTGGAGTAAGATTGTTTGGATCATGCGGGTAAAAGCCTTGCTCGATGATTCTCCAAAGGTTTGTTGAGCTGTGATTCAAATGAGACTTGATACAAAAAACCCAATTAGTGGAATCACCCTTTACAAGCTTAGGAGGAGGACCAAGGTTGTTAATATGCGGTGTAGGGACGGGTCCTCCATAGACCGGGGAAGGGGGACCAAGGCAAAGGTTCCCGTCCCATTCTTGTTTTGAGGGGAAGAGGTTTGAGTACCTTTAGCCGCTTCCTTGCCGGAATTGGCCTCCGACTCCGATGCGGTGGGATTGACCACAAGCAACGGATTGGGAGTAGTTTTCAACCCCTCAAGTAATTCTTTAAGCATGGACTTGACCTCGGCTGTCATAGATGTCTTAAGTGAAGCCATAGCTTCATTTAAGTCATCTCGGGTGATCGAGTTCAACTCCACGACCTCGGGCACTTCTTCATCTCCGTCAACCATACTCTTCGGGTGGTAAACCCTTAATCAAGAGATGAGGCTCTGATACCAATTGAAAGGATCGATATGGTTGACTAGAGGGGGGGTGAATACGCAACTACCAAATTTTATCTTTTCTTAACAAATTAGGGTTTGCAACAGATAGGTTGTCTAGATATGCAACTAGGTGAGCAACCTATATGATGCTAGCAACAACAGTAACACACGCAAGCAAAGGATGCAACACAAGTAAAGCTTGCATAAAGTAAAGGTAAGAAATAACCACAAGTGGAGCCGGTGGAGACGAGGATGTGTTACCGAAGTTCCTTCCCTTTGAGAGGAAGTACATCTCCGTTGGAGCGGTGTGGAGGCACAATGCTCCCCAAGAAGCCACTAGGGCCACCGTATTCTCCTCACACCCTCACACAATGAGAGATGTCATGATTCCACTAGTGGTGCCCTTGAAGGCGGCAATCGAACCTTTACAAACAAGGTTGGGGCTCTCTCCACAACCGAATTGGAGGCTCCCAAGAACACCACGAAGCTTCACCACAATGGAATGTGGCTCCGAGGTGACCTAAACCGTCTAGGGTGCTCAAACACCCAAGAGTAACAAGATCCGCAAGGGATTAGTGGGGGGAATCAAATTTCTGTTGGTGGAAGTGTAGATCTAGGCCTTCTAAACCAATCCCTAAAGAATCAACAAGTTTGATTGGCTAGGGAGAGAGATCGAGCGAAAATGAGCTTGTGAGCAACAATAGAGCTTGGGGGAGGAAGAGGTGAGTCAACTTGGGGAAGATGACTCACTTATATAGTGGGGGATAAAATCCAATCGTTATGCCCCCACAGCCCGTGCACAAGCAGTAGTACCGCTCAGGGGAGCGGTACTTCCGCTGGCACAGAAGTTCTAGCAGCTGTGTACAACTGAGCAAGTTAGGGAGGCGGTAGTTCTGCCAGAGCGGTACTACCGCTCCCACCAACGGTACTTCCGCTCGGTGTTGAACAGCAGCCAGAGACCGCGGTAGCAGAGGGGGCAGGGCGGTAGTGCCGCCTGGAGCGATACTACCGCTAGGAACTGCCGCTCTACTTCCGCCTGTGGGACAAACCAGTCTAGAATGCAATAAATAAGCGGTACTCCCCGCGACAGTAGCCAGCGGTAGTTCTGCCGAAACGGTAGTACCGCGGCCAAGAGCGGTACTTCCGCTAAACAGTAGAGATCTCAGTAAACCCACGGTAGTAGGGTTATAGTTATGCTCGCAGTACCGCTGGAGCGGTACTACCATGCAACGGCCGCTCTACTACCGCTTATTTACAAAACCCTCAAATCAAGCGGAAGTAGGAGCCGCACTGCACAGCGGCAGTATCGTATGAGCAGTACTACCATGGAGCAGAGCGATACTACCGCTTAAGAGGTTCTGAAAGGGTCTAGGCAAGAAAGAAAGGACAAGCTCAAGAGTCGGGAAAGAAGGACGGTGCAAGGAGATAGTGTACGTGTTGATTCCACCCAAACCTTTCTGAAGCGGACCCCCTCTTAATAGTACGGTGTTCCTACGACTCAAGTCCACCGAGAATGAAACGCAAGAAAAACACCGTCTTCGCGATAGCTCCGAGGGGTTCCAATCGTCTTGTGCCAAATGATGGTTTATCGGAAATGCTCAATGCACACGATTAGTCCGCAAGGGCATTGTCATCAATCACCAAAACCACTAAGGGAGAAATATGCCCTAACACCACTGAAGATAAATCAATCTAGTTGGCCAAACGAAATAGATAGATCAGAAAGAAATACAAAGCTATAACAATTATGCGTAATAAAGTTCAGAAAAGACTCAATTACTTCTCATAAATATTCATATCATAAATCCACAATTCATCGGATCCCAGCAAACACACCGCAAAAGAAGATTACATCGCATAGAACCCCAAGAACATCGAGGAGAACATTGTATTGAAGATCAAATAGAGAGAAGAAGCCATATAGCTACTAGCTATGGACCCGTAGGTCTGTGGTGAACTACTCACGCATCATCTGAAGGGCAGCAAGGATTATGTAGAAGCCCTTCGTGATCGATTCTCCCTCCGACAGGGTACCGGAAAAGGCCTCCAGATGGGATCGCGGAAGAACACAGACTTGCGGCGGCAAAAAAAGTGTTTTGGGTGGCTCTCTATTGGTTTCCTGATTTTAGAGTATTTATAGAGATGGAATTAGGTCAGACGGAGCCACGTGGGGCCCACAAGTTAAGAGGGCCTTATTGCCTTGTCGTCTTCTTGTTTTCCTTTCGGTCTCCTCCTGAAGCTTCTAGGGTCCTCTCTTCTCAAAAAATCGACAAAAAGTTTCATAGCATTTGGACTCCGTTTGGTACTGATTTCCTGGAAAACCAAAAATAGGCAAAAAAAAAAACAGCAACTGGCACTAGGCACTGGGTTAATACATTAGTCTCAGAAAATGATATAAAATAGCATATAATTGCATATAAAACATCCAAGATTGATACTATAATAGCATCGAACAATAAAAAAATTATAGATACGTTGGAGACGTATCAAGCATCCCCAAGCTTAATTCCTGCTCATCCTCGAGTAGGTAAATGGTAAAAACAGAATTTTTGATGTGGAATGCTACCTAACATGTTCATCATGTAATCTTTATTTTAGGGTATGAATATTAAGATCCGAATGATTCAAAGCAATAGTCTATAATTTGATATAAAGACATCAATACTCAGGCATACCAACAAATAATCATACCTTTCAAAATAAAAATGCTAAAGAACGATATCCCTACAAAATCATATAATCTTGTCATGTTCGGTCTTCCTAACACAAAGTATTAATCATGCACAACCCCGATGGCAAGTTGAGCAATTGGTTCATACATTTTAACGCGCTTCAGCTTTTTTAACTCCCATGATAATACATGAGCGCAAGCCATGGACATAGCACTGGGTGGAATAGAATGCGGTGATAGAGATCAATAAGGGGAGGTTAAAAAGGAAGGTAGTCTCACATCGACGCGGCTAATCAACGGGCTATGGAGATGCCCATCAATTGATGTTAATGTGAGGAGTAGGGATTGCCATGCAACAGATGCACTAAGAGCTATAAGTGTATGAAAGCTCAACATGAAAACTAAGTGGGTGTGCGTCCAACTTGCTTGCTCATGAAGTCCTCGGGCATTTGAGGAAGCCCATCATCGGAATATACAAGCCAAGTTCTATAATGAAAAATTCCCACTAGTATATGAAAGTAACAACATAGGAAACTCTCTATATGAAAAACATGGTGCTACTTTGAAGCACAAGTGTGGTAAAGGATAGTAATATTGCCCCTTCTCTCTTTTTCTCTCAATTTTTTTGTGGGGCGCTTTTTGGCCTCTCTTTTTCTTAATTTTTCGTCCGGTTCCTCATCCCGACTTGTGGGGGAATCATAGTATCCATCATCCTTTCCTCACTGGGACAATGCTCTAATAATGATGATCATCACACTTTTATTTACTTACAACTCAATATTACAACTCGATAGTAGAACAATATGACTCTATATGAATGCCTCTAGCAGTGTACCAGGATGTGCAATGATGCTAGCGTAACATGTATAAAAATGATGAACGGTGGCTGAGCCACAAATACTATGTCAACTATATGATCATGCAAGGCAATATGACAATGAAGATGTGTGTCATATAAATGGAATGGTGGAAGTTGCATGGCAATATGTCTCGGAATGACTATGAAAATGCCATGATAGGTAGGTATGGTGGCTGTTTTGAGCAAGATATAAGGAGGCCTATGTGTGATAGAGCGTATCATATCACGGGGTTTGGATGCACCGACGAAGTTTGCACCAACTCTTGAGGTAAGAAAGGGTAATGCACGGTACAAAAGAGGCTAGCAAATTGCGGAAAGGTAAGAGTGCGTATAATCCATGGACTCACATTAGTCATAAAGAACTCACATACTTATTGCGAAAGCCTATTAGCCCTCGAAGCAAAGTACTACTACGTATGCCCCTGGGGGGATAGATTGGTAGGAAAAGACTATCGCTCATCTCCGACTGCCACTCATAAGGAAGATAATCATAAATAAATCATGCTCCAACTTCATAGCATAACTAGAGACTATACGTGCATGCTTCGAGAATCACAAACCTTAACACCAATATTCTTACTAAACCACGATCATTCACTAGTACCTCCCACACATCACCATCTTAATATCGCAAAACTATTGCAAGGAATCAAACTTATCATATTCAGTGATCTACATGAAAGTTTTTATTATATCCTTCTTGAATACCTATCATATTGGGACCAATTTCATAACACATGCATATTGCCATTAATATTTATTAGACACTCAAAAAGATATACTGAAGCATGAGAGTGCAACTATTTCTTTAAAATATAACCACCACCGTGCTCTAAAATACATAAGTGAAGCACTAGAGCAACTGCCTAGTTCATAAGATATAAGTGAAGCACATAGAGTATTCTAACAAATCGCGAATAAATGTGTGTCCCTCTCAAAAGGTGTGTCTAGCAAAAGATGATTGTGGCAAACTAAAAAGCAAACAAAGCAAAGACTACTATAATACGCGACGCTCCAAGCAAAACTATATCACGTGATGAATAAAAATATAGCTCCAAGTAGTATACCGATGGATTGTAGACGAAAGAGGGGATGCCATCTGGGGCATCCCCAAGCTTAGATGATTTAGTATCCTTGGATATTACCTTGGGGTGCCTTGGGCATCCCCAAGCTTAGGGTATTGTGCTCCTTATTCCTTCATCCATCGCGATCTCACTCAAAACTTGAAAACTTCATCACACAAAACTCACCAGAAACCTCGTGAGATCCGTTAGTATAACAACCAAATCATAAACTTTAGGTACTGTTATGAACCCATTCATATTTTATTATTGCATAATACCTACTGTATTCTAACTTCTCGATGACTTATACCCCCCAATATAATCCATAGATTCATCAAAACAAGCAGACTATGCAACGCAAACATAATCTATCTAAAACATAACAGTCTGTAAAGATTCAAATTATGGTCATACTTCTGGAACTCTAGAAATTCTGAAAACTTAGGACAACATGGGCAATTTGTATATCAATCATGTGTAAAAAATTCAGATCAGGAGCACGTTCCATTGATTTTAAGAATTCCTTGACTGAGCGCAAAAGTTTCTGTTTTCTCACAGAATCAAGTCAACTATCAACCAAATCATCCCAAAGGCTTTACTTGGCACAAACACTAATTAAAGCATAAAACACAATCATAATTGTAGCATAATTGTGTGAACACTCAAAAACAAAAAAGAAAAAGAAAAATATGATAACTATTGGGTTGCCTCCCAACAAGCTCTATTATTTTACGCCCCTAGCTAGGCGTAAGGCAATGTTTCAAGTGATATCATCTTTAGCTTTGCTTCCTGAGGTACATGTCCAACAAGAGACTTTTCATAAGTAATGGTGAACTCATCATCCATCAAAATTTTAGCCTTTTCAAGACAACTTTCTTCGAAACCTTGTTGATTCCCTTTTACGATCCAAGAATATTGATGATTTATACCATTGAACACTTGTTGAATAATATGTAGAGGGGAAACTTTCTTTTTAGCATTTTTCTCAAAAGCACGAGGATCACGACGCAAACATCTCCTCATAAAATCTCCATGATATAAAATTTTATCAATCATAGGATGTTCATAACTCATATTATAAAAATCAAAGATTTCTCTGGCATCTTGTACTATGTAGTCAAATTCATTCATGAGAATAAGAGTGGATATCTTTTTGACCTTAGGATTGTTTATGACATGTAACTCATAGAACAACCTTTGCAAAGTAGGATCAGTACACATAAATCGCCTTTCAAGTTTAATGATGAGTTCAGAAATAGCTTGGCCATAACTATTGGTACTCTTAAGAATAGGAATATCATTACAAACCAAGGTTCCCATACAAGTGAAGAATTCCTGAATAATACTTTTTCCTATGATATTCTTGTTCCCCGTCACAAAACTTTTAGTATCTAATTTTACGGAAATTTCCATTTTAGGAGTTTTACCATCTTCACTCTTAGCAATGACAAATTCAGACATGGTAGCAACTTCAAGCAAGGCAAGCGAACAAATATATTTTTGTGTTTTTGTGAAATTGTTTTAGAAGTGGGGGAGATGAAAACGAGAGGCAAAGGCAAATAAAAATAAGAGCAAGTAGATGATAGTTTGTGCGAAGGTACTTGATAGGTTTTGATGATGCCCCCGCCCCCCAACGGCACCAGAAATTCTTCCTGCTACTTGTGAGCTGCGTTGAGATTTCCTCGAAGAGGAGAGGAGATGCAGTACAATAGAGATAAGTATTTCTCTCAGTTAAGAACCAAGGTGATCATCCAGTAGGAGAATCACACAAAGCCTCGTGAGCAGCACCTGCACACACAAAAGAAAATACTTGCACCCAACACGATCAAGAGAGTTGTCAATCCCCTTGGCGGTTACTTGCAAGGATTAAATCTTGTAGTGGTAGATAGATAAAATAAAAGAAAATAGAAAATTGCAGCAAAGTACTTTTGTGTTTTTATATATGATAAAGGTAGACCCGGGGGCCATAGTTTTCACTAGAGGCTTCTCTCTCGAGCACATAGCATCCGGTGGGTGAACAAATTACTGTTGGGCAATTGATAGAAAAGCGCATAGTTATGTCGATTTTCAAGGCAATGATCATGTATATAGGCATCATGTCCGAGACAAGTAGACTGACTCCTGCCTGCATCTACTACTATTACTCCACCAATTGGCCGCTATTCAACATGCATCTATGGTATTAAGTATAAAACAAAGTAACGCCTTAAGCAAGATGACATGGTGTAGACAAAGTAAACCCAATCAATATGTATACACCCCGTCATTTTACCCTTAATGGCAACAATACAAATACGTGTCTTGTCCCCTTCTGACACTGGGATATAGAGCACAGAAAGATTGAACCCATTACAAAGCAACTCCATTACTTCTCATAAATATTCAGATCATAAATCCATAATTCATCAGATCCCAGCAAACACACCGCAAAAGAAGATTACATCGGATAGAACTCCAAGAACATCGAGGAGAATGTTGTATTGAAGATCAAAGAGAGAGAAGAAGCCATCTAGCTGCTAGCTATGGACCCGTAGGTCTGTGGTGAACTACTCACGCATCATCGGAAGGGCAGCAAGGATGATGTAGAAGCCCTCCATGATCGGTTCCCCCTCCGACAGAGTACCGAAAAAGGCCTCTAGATGGGATCGTGGAAAAACAGAGACTTGCGGCGGCGGAAAAAGTGTTTTGGGTGGCTCTCTGTTGGTTTCCTGATTATAGAGAATTTATAGAGGTGGAATTAGGTCAGACGGAGCCACGAGGGGCCCACAAGGTAATAGGGCGCGCCCCCCCAGGGCGCGCTCTTTTGTCTTGCCGCCTCCTCGTTTGGCTTCTGGTCTCCTCCTGAAGCTTCTAAGGTCTCTCATGTCTAGAAAAAAATCATCAAAAAGTTTTATAGCATTTGGACTTCGTTTGGTACCGATTTCCTGGAAAACCAAAAACAGGCAAAAAACAGCAACTGGCACTAGGCACTGGGTTAACAGGTTAGTCCCAGAAAATGATAGAAAGTAGCATATAACTGCATATAAAACATACAAGATTGATACTATAATAGCATGGAACAATAAAAAATTATAGATACGTTGGAGATGTATCAACGTCAATGCCGCCCAATCCACATGGATTTTGAGATTTTGCTTGGGAAAGTGGTCGGGGTGGGTTGGCAGGGTCCTCAATAGCGCCTCACGAGAGGAAAGTGGCGCCCTTGGTCCCCGCCGCCCCCGTGGCTGAACAAGCTGGCCAAAGGATTCCCCTAGACCAGGGCGTGCCACCATCTTCACGCCAAAGAGAGAGCCAAGACCACAGATCATCACTTACTCGAGATGGGGAGGAGGAGTGAGCCGGAGAGGGGAAGGGAACCGAACCTACATGTCTGGATTTGAAAACAAAAGGAGAACCAATGAGTCGACCACCACCCCCACACCTCACCGCGCCCCAACCATCGAGGGATCCATCCACCAGCACCTGTGAGCGTTGTCAGCCAAAGAATCCACCGCCTCGCCATCGGGACCGCCGTCCTGTGACCGGTGTCCTCTGCATAAGATACAGAGAGACGTAAACCTTGCCGCCACTTTCTCTGGCAACCACGAGAGCATATCTGACGTTCACCTTTGTTGACGACGAGGGATTAGGGGGAGATGGGTGGCGGCGGCGCTGAGAACCCTAGTCACCCTCGAGAGCACGACACAAGTGCCCTTTAAGAGACTTGTTCAAAAATTACACATGATTGACTTTGATTTGGTGGTGCTTCTGAGTATCCGGTCTCAAGCTCCGGGATGAAAACCCTTGGTTTAACCCAAGTAGGTTATACCTTTTCATCGTCACCTTGTTGAAGGCGTTACTCGGACTTGTTCTTTAGAGTGAAACCCTAGAATCTGGATATTGGTAGTTGGATCCGGTGACGAGGGTGCTTTAGAATCATTTCCTTACTGAAAGCATTGCTCGTGAAGAACTTTTTATTGTCCTTGCGGTGTCGATGGTTGGTGCGAATATGGTCGTTTTTGTAGTTTGCGAGTGGTTGTTTTGATCATATGTTTATTTCCTCGCTTAAGAATAGCTTTGGTCTTCGATGACTTTACTTTTTGCCGATGCGTTTGTGTGTGTGTGTGTTGATGTTGGATGTGTGCATCCTATCTATGCAGAGGCTGAGTAGGTGCTCATTGTGTTTGTATCTTCTTGATGCTTCTTCTTAAGTCGAGAAAATTCACCTTCATAAAAAAATGAGAACTCTTGTTGACACTTTCGGTGGTTGGCTAGTGAGTAGGCCAACTCGTATAAAAAAATTCAGAGGTTTGTGGGGGTTTTGAATTGGAAGATTCACAACTTTTGCTTGATTTTTCTTTTACCTAGAAGACCATAGATTATATTAAGTAGCCAAAATCTTTACAGAAACTGAAAAATATGTTCAAAGCTTTGGGTGTTGAAGTTTTTTTCCTCCTACATCCACTGGTAGCATGACGTGAGCAAAGCTCATCGCCGCCTTTGGGCCACGATCTGAGCAGAGCAAACTTGTTTAAACCATGAGCTTCTAGAATCAGTGGTCCGACAGTCGTTGATGTAGACCAAAAGATGCCGGCAACCGCGATCTACATAGCAAATCACCGCCTAGGAGAAGAAAATGATAAAGAGGGTTGTAGAACGCCCTAGTTGCGGCCAGACAAAGTTGGGGAACAGAAACGTCATATGCTCTCCGACGAGACCGAGACTAGCCAACCTTTGTTAGTCGGAATTGGAGCCAGAGGATCAATAGGTACAACCACATTGTTCGCTCCGCAGGACAGTGTGACCAAGATATAGAAAAAAACTAGACCTAAAGAACCTGATATGAGGACACATCATCTTTCACCCCCCATACAAGCAAGCATCCCCAAAACAAGGATGAGGCGGGATACCTTATTCCATGCCAAAAGTGATAGGCCTACCTAATGCCCCAAGAGGGGGAAACTACAACTTCCGCCGGTAGATGGGTCCTCCCTGCACACCCCATCAGCCTTTGCCAATGGATGATAAAGAGGACGGTGATCTACCGATGAGGAGGATGACAGTTGAGGAGAAACCCTAGCTTTGGGACAAGGTCTAGCTACACCTCGCACATCCAGGAATCTGATCACTTTCGTTTGATTTCATGTTTCAAAGTCAAAACATAAGGTCAAGTTGAAGAGGAAACCGTGGTGATGGTATTGTATTTTTACTCTCCATCTCTCGCCTTATACATGTTTTGCATCTAACCTGACCTTCTTGTTTGCAGTGTTGATCTCTAAACCCTAGACTCACCACCGCCTCTAATCTGACTTTTTGTTTTACAAAATTCTTCACTTGTATGTGTTCCGATTTGAACTGTCACGTTGAGATATTATATTATTTTAGTTGGAAGATGTTATTATTTTATTCATTGGTGGCATGCTCTAGCCTTGCACGCAATGCTAAGTTTTTTTGTTGCTTACATGAAGTTGGGCACAGTAACAATGTATAGAAGCAACCTATAAGACTATTTTTGTGTGAAAACCTATAAACCCTTATAGGGGGGGGGACATGCGAGGTGTATGTTCTAGAGTTATGCTTTTTATTACTTTTACACAACACATTATATCAATACTAATTTTGAGTATCTAAAAAATTACCATAAAAAATAGATAATATCGTACTAAAATCCTGATGAGCTATAATTGGACTAAAGTTTGGAGCTTTGAACAACCTTCCTTGCGGGTGCATTCGATTGAACTTCCTTTCAAATAAGAGATACACATTTTCTTGGTCTCCTCATCAGGATAAAAATTTCTCCATTCCTTCATGTGGCTGGTGTTTGAACTACAATAATAGGTTTTGACATTAGCACTTTCCAAAACTGAAGGTATCACTTAATTCTAACAAAAAAGGCTAGTGGTGTTCACAGAGGGGGCATACTTACAGAAGACAATTTGATTACAATAGAAGATGCAAGGAAGCAAGGATTGGTGTTCTTTTTGAAAAGGAACACTCAGATTGCATTACTTTCATAGTCTGGCTAAATCACCAGCAATTGTGCATGGTACAAAGTAAGGGAGTTCTAAAGCCAGTGGTGCTGGCTTCCAGCCTCCAAACCTGCGCCATAAGACACCAGTACATGTGCAACAAAATTACATGATCTTGAGCACCATTTTACACTTACACATCAAAGTACAGACTCAGTAAGTACTTAGCTTTCAGGAACATAGCACCATGTGAAGAGAGCTCGTATTCAACACCCAACACAACTTGCTTTAATGCTAAAGCGTCAGTTTTGAAAATAACCCTATTGCACCCTATCTCCCCGACTCGTCTTGCCGCCATGATTAGTGTTGTGGCTTCTGCATGAAGAGCGTGTGATAAATTCTGCAGCTTCCCTACTCCAGCAGCTTCAGCCAACCCTTCCGAGTTCCTGATTATATCCCCAACCACTTGCATTATTTCCACTTTAAAATCCCCATCAATATTTATCTTTAGATAGGGATTATGTTGGGGGTATCCATCTGCTCTGTTTAGCCACACTCCTATTATTTCCCCCCTTCTTGATATACTCTAGAAATTCCATCTTATGATGCTCAATTGATGAAACGATCTCTGTGCAGTTTTTTGGCATTCTCCATCATATGCTTTGTTTCTCTCGTGCCACAAGTCCACAACAACCATATGAGTGTGCATATCTTGGAGATCTACTCCTCTTTGTGCTTAAAAATTTCCATAAGAGCATCTCGTGGGTTGATGCACTCTACAAGCAGTGCCCTCATGTCTTCCAATTGTACATCCCTCAGACCCTGCTTAGCTAGCTTACATTTGAAAAAAAAGTGCCCTCCATCTTCATACCAAATGTTATAAATAGGGCATTTTGGGCTGACATCTTCTAATTAGTTTGCGGCGTAAAGGCAAACTATTATTTTCTAGTCTCCAAATGAAGTGAAGCACTTTGTTTGGGAGGGGCAGTTTTCAAAACTTCTTCCAATCAAACATAGATGTACTCTGTGAGATACCCGCAGTTGATTGAATACCTATATTAGTTTTCTTGGCCTCCCAATCAATGGCAACTTTGTAAGCTGACTTAACCAAAAAAGATCCCCTTTTCATCATAGTGTCATGCTATCTGGTCTTCTAAGTCCTTCTTATAGCTAGGAATCTGCAAAATTATATTGGCATCCTCCAGAAAAAATGTCTGATTGACCATGGCTTCATCCCATCTTCCTGTTACTGGGTCTATCAACTTTGAGGCTTTTTGAATTATATTTTGCCCTCTCTGAGTAATTGACCTTCGAGTATAGCTCCTCGGTAACCAAGGGTCTTGCCAGATGTTAACACTTCGGCCATCTCTTATGTGCCATATTATTCCTTCATTTAGTAGCTTTACTCCTGTCAAGATACTTCTCCATGAGTACGACATTCCCCTAACTGGTCTTGCCTTTAGGATATGGCCATATGCATAGTATTTTGCAGAGTTTGTAGTTAGTATTTTGCTGAGTTTGTATTCGTTGGGAGACCACACGACACCTCTTTCTGTAATGCCACATTGGTAACTTTAATTTGCATCCGCCTATTAATGTTTCTCATTGGCAAAATCGTCTTCATTGGTTTTGTGATGGTGTTAAGCTCACAACTGTTGTCGTTTCTCTCTCTCGGAAAGGAGGCTAAACCCATGGCCTTGGCATCAAATAATGCACACAAAACATTCACAACTTCTATCTAAAGCATTCATTATATGCTGACCCATTTTGTAACATTTTTTGTTAAAAAAAACTTAAATCATCCGACTAAGATGATCATCAAATTTGGTGGCATATTGTGATCATAGGCGCCATTCAAGGAGCGGAGTCCAGAGAGGTGGTGGCAAATAAAAAATGTTATCTAGTTTTAAAAATGGGGAAAATATATTATGGAAAATGAAAAAGTATTCATGTTTGTGTATGTAAATTTTCATCGTGTATTCTTAAAAATGTTCTCCACGTATTTAACAATATTCTTCATTTTTGTATAATATTCACCACATTTTTTTAGAAAAATGCATGTATAAACACCAAAAACATAAAACAAATGGACAGCAAAAAAATGAAAGTAGAAAAGAAAAAAAAAACCCAGCAGAAACTGAGTCATGGGCCCGACCCAGCGCTCCTGTGTGTGATTCCTTTCATATTCCTTGGAATACGCTAGAATTATATCTTGCTTACTGCCAGATGTAGCCTCGCCTCGCCTCTAGCGCTGGTGGCGCTCAAATCTTAGCGGGCCGACCCATTAAACTGGTTTTGCAGAGGTTCTATGGACTAATACACACTGGTTTTAGAATCTCCCGGGTGGGTTTTTTATATTTATTTTTTCTGTGTTTCCTATGGTTTTCCTTTTTAAAATTTTTGTTTTACTTTTAATTTTTAATTTTCCTTTTTCATTACATGTTGTACACTTTTCATATACATGTGAAACATTGTTATTAAAGAACATTTTTTAAATATATGATAAATGATTTTCAAAAACATTTTTTAAACACGAAGATATGTTAAACAATTTTAAATTTACAGCGAATATTCCGTGAATATTAAAAAAAATATTTTTAAATAACCAGAATATTTTTATTATATTCTATTAACAATTTTTCAATAAATGTTAAACATTTTCAAATACTCGTTGAACATTTTTTTGAATGGCAAAAAATATTATTTTTTGAGTTATGTGAACATTATTTTACATAGTAGTATTACATTTTCTTTCAAAAATGGCATGAACATATTTTGAGACAAGTGAACAATTTTCAAAATGTCACGGTCATTTTCTTAATAGTACGAAACCTTTCTTAAAAACTAGGCAAATACATTTTTGTTATTTTGGATGGTACAAACATTTTTCAAAAGTTGCATCAACTTTGTTTTTACACTGAATTAATATTTATTAAATCTGTGATGAACGCTTTTCAAAAGGTAAGTTGTTTTTTGGGAATAAATGTATTTAGAATATTTTGAAAATAGATTTAAAAAAGGCAAAACAAAAAATAGAATGAAGCTACCGCTGGAATACTGATGTCGTTTCCCAAGAATAATTCGCAGAAATATTGATGTTGTTCTCGAAGAACAACGTTATTGGGCCCAGCCCATAAGCTGTGAGCTCGTATGTAGGCGAGCGCAACATTCACCTCGCTAGGAGCGCGCGGGAACTATATATTGCTCAACATACACAGAATTTTTTTTTTGCTCAACACGAGATCAAAGGAGCTCTCTGTGAAAGATTAGTTTGTTCTAAAATGAAAAGAAAAATCAGACGCACTTGAGTACTTTGCCACGGCATGCCTAATTCCTTCTTTGTGTTGATATTTTACTTGTTGAAATATGTGTCAAATATATGTGTACATGTCAGATTATAGTTGTATTTATAATTAGAAAAGGAAGAAACATATGCGAATGTGTTGTTCTTATCCCATGGTCATGTGAGCTCGAGTGAATAGTAAAAAAATTGAATAGAATTTTTAAAAATTATGATTTTTTATACCGAACATTAAGAAATGTTTTTGCAGCTTGCAAAGTTTCGTCAAGAAGTGATATTTGTGGAAGACGTGGCAAAAAAAAATTCGATGCTCCGAAATGCATTAGAAAATAACATTTTGGAGCGTCGATTTTGGTTTTTTTACTATGTTTTCCACGAATGTCATCCGGTGATTAAATTTTGCAAGTTATGAAATTATATGTCAATCTTTGGCACAAAAAAAGTTCAGACCTTTTTGTGTTAAAAAAATATATTTTGATTTTACTGTTCACATGAGCTTATGAACAGCCGCGTCCAAAACATATGTAGCTTTTGTCTATATATAAAGGCACCACAAGGCGTCCAAAAATGGAGGTAAACAATTACAATCATCCGGATGATTTCACACCGATTAAGGAGCTAGGGCATCCGATGGCTCGTGAAGGCGGCCGACCGGGCTCTCGTATCGACCGGTTGGCACTTTGTGTCGCCCCCAAAATAAACTACTCACAAGTTAATAAGTTAGATAAAGAGCATGAAAGGAACGGCTGTGGTGCCCATGGCAGTGTGATTGGATTGGTCTTGGCGGGTGGTCTGAGGCGATGTCTGACCGTCTCATCTGTTGAAGTGCATATAAGGATTGACAAACCATTTTCATCAGTTTGAACTGTTGGTTAAGTTGGCTAGTGCATCAAGTTTAACATCATCAAGCTTATCAGTAGCCTACTAATTTACTACGTCAATTTCGAATATGGAGAGAAGTGCATAATCATGGCCATGGAGTAGACGAGATTACCAAATCAATCTTGAGATGTCATTGTTGCGATAGCTTCTCCTCGAATGATACATGTGTGACTTGAATTTCTAACAGTATTAACCACGCAACACACCAACCTCAAACCACACTGCGCGTGTGCATGGTAAGCTATCTGAAAAACGCACCTACCTCAAAGAAGAACCGCAACTAAGGCCAAAAAAATCTTGTGAGTTCCAACTAATCCTCAATCACTTCGTTCTTTCCTCTCGCGCTCTCTCCCTCGTGAGAGAAGCGAAGCTGTCCTAGGAAGGAATCCCAGTCTGCACGAGCGCGCACATTTCCTCCTTCCTCCCCCTCGCACTGTCAATCCGTCCGGTCCGTCAGCTAGATGCATGTTAAAACCAAAAACATAAAACTCATGGACAACAAAAAATAAAAATAAAAGGAGAAAAAACAACAACAGCAGAAACTGAGTCATGGGCCCGACCCAGCGCTCCTTGTGTGTGATTCCTTTCATATTCCTCGGAATACGGCAAAGTTATATCTCGCTTAATGCAAGATGTAGCCTCACCTCGCCTCTAGCGCTGGTGGCACTCATATCTTAGTGGACCGACCCATTAAACAGGTTTTACAGAGGTTCTATGGACCAGTTCATACTGGTTTTAGAATCTCCCATGTGGTTTTTTTATATTTATTTTTTCTGGATTTTCTATGGATTTCCCTTTTTTTGTTTTCATTTTCACTTTTCCTTTTTCAATATACGTTGTACACTTTTCCTATACATGTCAAACATTGTTTTTATAGAACATTTTTTAAATATATGATAAATAATTTTCAAAATCATGTTCTACACATTTTATCGAACATATGTTAAAAAATTCAAATTTACATCAAGCATTCTTTGAATATTAGAAAATACTTTTTAAAATAACAAGAACATTTGTATTAAAATAATTTCAATAAATGTTAGACATTTTTAAATAGTCCTTGAACATTTTGTTGAATGGTAAAAAATATTTTTTGTATTATGTGAACATTGTTTGACATAGTAGTATTACATTTTATTTTCAAAAGGCATGGACATATTTTGAAACACGAGAACAATTTTTCAAATGTCAAGAACATTTTTTAATAGTACGAAACCATTCTGTAAAACTAGGCAAATAAATTTCTAATTTTTAAGTTTTTTCATAAATTTTATAAAAATGTCACAGACATATGTTTTGAAATGCTTCAACATTATTTTGGACAGTACAAATATTTTTAAAAAGTTTCATCAATTTTCTTTTTACACTGAATTAATATTTATTAAATCTGTGATGAACGCTTTTTAAAAGTAAGTTGTTTTTTGGGAATATCTGTATTTATAATATTTTTAAAATAGAAATAAAAAATAAACGCAAAACAATAAAATAGAATGAAGCTACCGCTGGAATACTGATGTCGTTTCCCAAGAATAATTAGCAAGAGTACTGATATTGTTCTCAAAGAACAACGTTGTTGGGCCTAGGCCATAAGCTGTGAGTTGGTGTGTAGGCGAGCGCCACATTCACCTCGCTATGAGCGCGCGTGAACTATATATTGCTCAACATACACTATTTTTTTTTGCTCAACACGAGATCAAAGGAGCTCTCTGTGAAAGATTAGTTTGTTCTAAAATTAAAAGCAAAATGAGACGCACTTGAGTACTTTCCCACGGCACGTCGAATTCCTTCTTTGTGTTGATATTTTACTTGTTGAAATATGTGTCAAATATATGTGTACATGTCAGATTATAGTTGTATTTATAATTAGAAAAGGAAGAAACATATGCGAAAGTGCTGTTCTTATCCCAAGGTCGTGTGAGCTTGAGTGAACAGTAAAAAATGAAAACAATTTTTAAAAAACCTGATCTTTTATACCGAACATTGAGAAATGCTTTTACAGCTTGCAAAGTTTCGTCGCGAAATGATATTTCTGGAAGACGTGGCAAAAAAAAAAATCAGTGCTCCAAAATGCTTTTGAAAATAACATTTTGGAGCGTCGATATTTTTTACCATGTTTTCCATGAATGTCATCCGGTGATAAAACTTTGCAAGTTACGAAAACACATGGCAATGTTTGGCGCAGAAAAAGTTCAGACCTTTTTGTATTATTTATTTATTTATTTTGATTTTGCTGTTCGCCTGAGCTTATGAACTGCCGCGTCCGAAACGTATGTAGCTTTTGTCTATATATAAAGGCATCACAAGGCAGCCAAAAATAAAGGTAAACAATTCCAATCATCCGGATGATTTCACACGATTAAGGAGAAAGCATGCGGAGGGGACGACGAGGGCTTCTCTGATCCCATAGCTAGGAGCTAGCGCATCCGAGGACTCGTGAAGGCCGCCGATCGGGCTCTCGTATCGACTGCTTGACGCTAGTGTCGCCCTAAAGATAAACTAGATATAAGTTAATACGTTAGATAAAGAGCATGAAAGGAACCGCTCAGGTGCCCATGGTAGTGTGATTGGATTGGTCTTGATGGTGGTATGAGACGATGTTTGATGATCTCAAGTGTTGAAGTGTATAAGAGGATTGCCTAATCTTGTTCATCAGCTTGAACTGTTGGTTACGTTGACTAGTGCATGAAGCGTAACATCGTCAAGTTTATCGGTAGCTGCGAGAAGCGCGTAATCATGGCCGTAAGGTAGACGAGATTACCAAATCTTGATGTCATGGTCGCGATAGCTTCTCCTCGAATGGTACAGGTCTTGAATTTCTAAAACTACTAACCACGCAACACACCAACCTCGAACCACACCGCGCGCGAGTGTGCATGGTAAACCATCTAAAAAACGCACCTACCTCGAAGAAGAACCGCAACGAAAGCAAACCAGCTCAACTTGTGAGTCCCAACTAATCCTCAATCACTCCGTTCTTCCCTCGAGAGAGAAGAGAAGCCGTCCTAGGAAGGAACCCCAGTCGGCACGAACGAGCGCGCACATTTCCTCCTTCCTCCCCCTGGCACTGTCAGTCCGTTCGTCCGGTCCGTCAACTAGCTACCCACTGGCTGGCTACCTGCAACTACTCGCTCCATGACGACGATCCAGCAGAGCATTCGGTCAGCACTCCTCCACCTCCGTCTCTCACCGTACCTGTAATGGCGTCGTCTTCCTAACCGCCGCCGACGTTGACGCCACCCAGCCACGTGGTCCCTCTCGGCGGGGGTTGTTCGACCCGTCCGTCCGTCCATCCGGCGATTTTTCCTCAGCAGCGGCAGCGTCTTCGGCGGGAAAGCAAGGGGGAAAAGGCCACTTTCAGTTACCTGCAACGGCAAGCGGGCATCAGCAGCGCCGCGCTGACCCCAGTGTTCAAGGCAGTCGTCCCGGCACGCATCCGGCGTTTCCCACACAGTGAATGCAACGCACGCGGGGATTCAACCACTGGTCACTGTCCAGCACTGGCCGGTGTTGCCATGGTCATCTTATGCCGGCTTGACGACTGAAACGCATGGCTCTGCGGGACTCTGACCGAGCTGCGGACACGCACAGCCATGAGACTTGCATGCGTCGACGAAAACACAAGAGTTTACTGCAGAGTTTTCAGTTTTTTTGTCCGTGCGTGCAAGTGCAAGCAACTTGTGTTGGATCGGGCAATGGGGCACCTTTTTCCCGGAAAAAAAAGGCTTCATTTTCGCAAGTGCATCCAAAATGCCTGGAGGTCGCCAGTGGGCAAAATTTCCTGTTTTGACCTTTTCTGAAAGTTAGTCGACATCTGACCCTAGTTTGTAATTTTTTTGAGATCTGACCCTTTTGCTACCGCCAGGGTCCATGGCGGTAGGGTGTAATAGCCTACCGCCAGGGACCTTGGCGGTAAGAAACACCCCTACCGCCAAACAGTTTGGCGGTAGCCTGTACAACCCTACCGTCAAGGTGCCCGGTGGTAGGCACAAGCACGCACTGTGTTTCATACTTAGAAAAATTTTGCGGTAGGGCGTACAACCCCACCGCCAAGGACCTTGGCGGTAGGCTGTTATACCCTACCGCCATGGACCCTGACGGTAAGAAAAGGGTCAGATCTCGATCAAGTTTTAGAAAAGGATCAAAACACGAAATTTAGCCTCGCCAGTGCAGCTGTGCTACAATCTCCTCCAATGGAGCTGTGTGTGTGTATCACTCTACTGTTAAAGGCAACAGATCAAGACTTGAGGTGTGGCTCTGCGGGACTGAACACGCGGTGGAAACTACGGCCACGAGGCTTATGGTATTGCTGGAAGAGAAAACAGAAGAGTTGACCTAGCTGGGAACGTACAGCCGTTCATGGAAGGAAATTAAAAGCTGAGGAGTCAGTTCTTTGTTAGTCTGAACGGAAGCTGGGGGCATCTTTTTCCCCCCGAAAGCTTCATTTTCACAAGTGGGCTGTGAATCTGTGATCCAAAATAGCAAGAAATCGTCAAGGAAGGTGTACGATCTACTACAATGCAAGTCTGTGTATCACTAATCACTAATCACTAATGTTAAAAGGCAACAAACCAAGACGTTAGTATACTAAACTGGCTAACATATATATACATAAAATAAAAAGAGGAACACATATTTTTAAAATTTCAATTAAGTTTCTCATTGGCACAAGAAATGGAATATTTTTTTAAAAAAAATTGGAAGATTTAAAATTTTGTTCTGGCTCTAGTGTAAGAAAGAAAACCATGTATGTAACCTAATTCTGCTCTAGTACAGCGAAGCTAAGCTAGTGAGTTCAACTTCCAACTCTCACTATCTTTGACTAGAAAATGTGGAAAAGTTGTTATTCAACTATAAGAAGCAACTTTAAGCTTGCAACATAGGAATGCGAACTAAAAGATCATCCAAAGCATTCAACGCGGAGTTTTTGATCTAGAAACTACACCCAAGGTTCTTTTTGCGGACAACAACTGGAACTAGTAGCGGCTTCATAGCCGCAAGGGGCAAGGGTTGTTCATAAATTGCATAATGTATCCCTTGTATTAACGACTACCAAGATGATCAGGTCTAAGATATACTGCATTCTGGTAACCTACACTTGCTTGAAAAAAAGGAAAGAGAAGTAGCCGGGAATGGCGATAGTCTGATCAAAATGTAGAGACTACAATGTTGTTGACGGAAGAGGTCTCATAACCTTCTGTGAAAAAGTACCTTGTGAAATTTTTTAACAAGACCACGCAAAAGAATTGCGTGCCTTTTGCATTAAGAAGGAGAAGAAAACCATGCTCATGTACAAACTAGGCAACAACATGCGGTTCCCTAGAACCGCGATAAAAGGAAACTTATCACTCACCGGTCACTCTGCACCCTCTTGCCATCCTCTAGAGTTGTAGCTCCGCCCGGATTCGTCTAACTACCATGTTCAAATCCTTCTGACGTGCATCACCGACGAAAGCAAAGGACACCATCCCGCCAACGAAGCATTGTCGGTCGGAGTGAACCTAACCAGCTGCAGAGGTCTGAGGATAGCCACCCATACCTGTCAAGAGTAGGTGCACCGAAACAGCATGTGCTCCACATCTTCCCGAGACCGTTGCAAAGCTTGCAGCGATCCAGATGCGGCAACAGGAGATGGGCTAGGCGATCCGCTGTCCAGAGACGGTCGTGCAACACAAGCCAAATGAAGATTTTGACCTCTAAAGGCACCCACTTGTTCCAGTATTCCTCAACCGCCAGTGCGAACTCACGGCTGAAAAACGAAGCTTTGTAAGCCGAACTGGAGGAAGAGCAAAAATGCTGAAATTTTAGAAATTATAATCTCCGCGACGGCCGCCGCTCTAGCGGCGTCTCCGGATGCTGCAGCCGCCGTCCTTCCGCCGTCTACATCGCCATCCCGGGCTGCTGGCGTCGTGGAGACCAAGGCAGCAGCAGGGTCGTGCACTTGGGCTGCAAGCACCATCCCGGCTAATGGCGTTCTCCCTCGACCGCGGCCGCTGCCGCCAGCTTGCAGATTCAGGAGGGAGGATGGGGGTGTGAAGGCCTCGTGCATGCCCCGTCTTGATCCTGCGTCGACATCTGCTTCTATCCGGACTTATGCCGCCCCTGTCCCTCTTGTCGGTGCCGTCTCAAGTGTGTTGTTGCCGGCCCCTGCTGCGGCTGCCCCGGCGAATGGAGAGGAAGGGCACTGTGAAGAGGAACTAGCTCTGTCGCTGCCCGTCAATGCAAAGAGCGCCGTTGTTGCCATGGGGCGCGAGCTAACCAGTGCACCGCGAGCTCGAGCCATGTTGCCGGCCCCTATGGCCCCGGCCAATGGAGACGACGAGGACTGTGAAGAGGAAATGGCCTTGATGCTGCCCGTCAATGCAAAAAGCATCTTTGCTGGCATGGGCGACGGGCTGACCAGTGCACCGCGAGCTGTGTTGTGGGCCTCCGCTGCTGACAACGATGACGAAGATGATGAAGAGGAGTTGCCCCCCAGACGCCGTTGCTGTCACCAAGGCCCTCGACTCTGAAGGGATTTGCGTGGGCCATGACACGGACACAAGTGAGGTCTGGCAGGAGGTGCTACCGTGGCGCGGCCCGCATCGTTCGACTTTGTCGCCATCCTCGATGATGGCTCCTCGTCCTCCTCATCCCATCCCTGCTTGGCTCCATGGTAGATGTTGTAGATGTCTTGCTTATGGGTATCATGCGGCTATTTGCAGAGATCTGTCGCGGTGCTCCTGCTGTTTGGAGAATGGTCATCGTGCGCGTGAATGTCGCAACCCCTGGCGTCCTCTGAGCTCACTTCCATGCCTTGATGTGCCACATGTGTCCCGCCTCGGCGTCGTGCATCGTGTTGCTCCTGCTTCATGTGAGGGTTTGGTGAGATCCACACTCCCTTCCAAGGCGCTTCACCATGGGTCTTGGGTGTCTGTTGTCTCTGCTGCTGCTGGCTCGGCAACCCCGTCCGAGCTGATGTTGTAGTCCGCACTGGCTGATCAGACTACACTGTTGCAAGGTTGTGTGGCGCGGGTTGAGTGCTTTTTGGAGCGAGCGGAGGTTGCTCTGGGTAGACTATCCCTTGTGCCGACTCTGTTGCAGACCACTCTGACGTCGCATTCTCCTTGTGCGGCCGGTGTTTGCTCCGCGGAAGACAGGGGTGAGGAGTTGTATGGCCTTTCTCCCCTCATGTTGGAGTCCATTCATCGTTGGTGTCTACCTCCCCTCCTATGGTGTCTTCCACTGAGGGCAAGTCCATCACCGTGCTTGTGGCTCCGGTGCTGCAGATCATGCCCGAGCTTAGGGAGCTATGTTTGAGTCTATCAGTGGAGCATATGAAGGTGCACATGACGGCGGCCTCAAGTGAGGGACAAGTTTTGCCTCTGTCAAGTGAGCAGTTGGAGGTTCCTTTGGTTGATGATGCTAAAGGGAAGGTAGCTTCAATTTCATGGTGGGTAGTGCTCAGTGTTTCTTGTGTTGTCCACGTGGCTTTGGTCTTTTGAGTCGTAGAAGTGTTGATGGTTGTGGTTGAAAGTGCATTGTTGCCCTAAATAGTTTTTGACATCTATGACAATTTCATTTGTGTTTCTAACCACATGCTCTAGTGTAAACAACACCGTTAAATCTGAAGTGAAGCATGGATGGTTATTTCCCCTCTGCTCGAAAAAAGGAAAAAGCGGAGTGCCATATTGTTTTCTCCATGGAGTGCCATATTGCTTTCTTATTTCTTGAGTCCCTAGGGCAACCACACTATTAAGAGGGGGTGCATCATGAAAACATATGGGAATCAACTTCACTTACATATTTGATCTGAAAAATCTCACATCGAAATGTTTCTGCTCAGGACGGAACTTCCGGGATGGCCGGAACTTTCAGGGACCAGAAGGTCCGGGACAGATCCGGGAAGCTTCCGGGGCCACCCAGAGAAACTGCACTTTTGTGCAAACTCTCTGTGTAGCCCAGAACCTTGCCGGACCTTGGCCGGAAGTTCCGGCTAGCGGGAACTTCCGGGCGCCGGAACTTTCGTCCCCTGTTCAAGCACCTTCCGGGGTACCCTAGAGAGGATGCAAACTCTCTGTGTAGCCCAGAACTTGGCCGGAACTTCAGGTGTACGGAACTTCTGGGCATCAACGGAACTTCTCGGCTTTGCAGGAATCTGGCTCCAATGGCTGGATTCTGTCCCCACCTATAAATAGTCTTCTTCTTCCCCACAAAGGAGTTGACGACTCCATTTCTCTCTCCTTCATTTTCACGCCTTGATTTCTTGGAGTTCTCCCTCCTTTGCCAACCAAAGCTCTTGATCTTTTGAGAAGTGAAGGATGAGTGCCTGATCTACACATTCACCAAAGCAAAAGTTGATCCCCCCTTGTTTTCGTGGTGCATCTTGTTACTCTTGGAGGTTGGAGACTCCTAGGCGGTAGGAGTTTTCCGGCGAGGAATCATTCTTTGTGATTACCCCCGGAAAGTTTGTGAGGATTTGGAGACCACCCCAAGGTCTACCACTAGTGGTTGAGAATCGCCTTCGTGGTGATATCTCAAAGAGAGAATAGGGTGAGCCTTCGTGGCGTTGGTGTGCCTTCGTGGTAACATCCACCTCTCTAAACGGTGACGTAGCTTCCCTCCAAGGAAGTGAACATCGGGATACATCCTTGTCTCTCGGAGTTACGGTTATTCCTAACCCTAGCTCCCTACTTGTGGTTATTTGTCTCTTTATCTTTACTTGTTTCATATTGTGCTTGCTTATTCATATTCTTGTAATACTTGGTCACCTTGCTCAGCTCATTGTATCATCTTTGCAATTGTTAGGCTCACCTTCATATTCCACATTATAGCCTAAAATTGCTAAGTAAGAATTAAAATTTATAATTGTACCTATTCACCCCCCTCTAGGTCCATCTCAATCCTTTCAATTGGTATCAGAGCCTCGTGCTCTATTCTTGTGGCTTAACCGTCCTAGAGCGAGATGAACCCCGATGGGACTCCCCTTGTTGCAGATCCGAAGGAGAAGGGCGCGGCTTCCACGGAAGCCAAGTCCTTCACTTCTGAGGATCTGGAACGGGCCCTTGCTAAGCAAAAGGAGGAGCATGATGCTTCTCTTGAGGCCTTGGTCCAAATGAGATTAGCCGCATTAACCACGATGCTCGCACCACTTGCTAATCCGGGTGGTGCGGCCTCGAGGCCAACTGCGCCTACTCCTTCACTTGGCCAACAACCTCCTAGTAATGATCACTCTAGTGTTCCATGGCTTTATGCAAGACCTCAAGTAGAGAAACCTAAGTATAACCCTGGGGGAAAACCCCCTTTGCTTGATGACAATTCCGATTTTGCTTTGTGGAGAGTTGGTATGCAAGACCATCTTAGGTACGCCAATGATGAAATGTTGGACATCTTGGAGCATGGCTACAACCCTGTCGACCCAAAGAATCTCACTCCAAGAGAAACATATGACAAGCATCTCAATGACACCGCAATCATGTGCATAAGGAAAGGAATGAATGATAAGCAAAGGAGACCTTACATACACATCACAAGTGCCAAGGAGTTATGGGATAGTATTGTGAGGACCAAGACCGGTACCTCCACTCTCCGGCTAGCTCAATATGAAATTGCCAAGGGTCAATTGCAAAACTTTTGCATGGAGAAAGGTGAATCCCCCAAGCAGCTCCTTGAGCGTCTCATGACTCTCATCGCCGACATCGAGCCCTGTGATTGTGACAAGACACAAGATGGATTCAACTTGACTAAGCTATTTCTCGTGGACAAATTACTTCACGCTCTTGCTCCGTATCATCACCAAATGGTGTGGGACATAAGGCAACATCATGGATCAAGGAAATGACTTCGGATGACATCATATCCACATTTCAACTATTTGAAGAATCCAAGGCAAATGCTACAAAGCATCTTGCCATGCATGGTACCTCAACATCAAAGATCAATCTTGCTTTGAAGGCCAAGTATGTATGTGAGGAAGAGCAAAGTGAAGAAGAAGAAGAAGATGATGATGAAGATGGTGATGAGATTGACTCCGATGAGAGCCCTTCCTATGAAGACATTGCCCTCTTTGTCAAGAAGTTTAGCGCAGGAAAATTCAAGGGAAGATTCCAAAAGAAGAAAGTGAGAAAGTGCTACAACTATGAGGAAACCAATCACTTCTCCAACGATTGCCCTTATGAGAAGAGAGAAGATAAACCAAGGTTTCCCAAGACCTTTCCTAAGAAGAAGTTGCCAAATCGTTTGAACTCCAAGCTCAAGAAGAGAGATGGGAAAGCAATGGTTGCCCATGAAGAATCCGATCTGGATGATGTTGGTGGTGTTGCCGAAGTAGCTCAAGATTCTCAAAACACCTTGAGGCTAGTCAACAAGAGTGGTGACGTTGTCACCTACAACTACATGAAAGATTATAAGGGCAACGCTCACAAGTGCTTAATGGCAAAGGCCATGGTAGAAGATGGAGAGGACCAAAACTCTCCTGACAAGGTCAAGGTAACCCCACATTCAAATCGTCCTCTTTTCACTCCGTCTACTCCTTGTGATGAGTATCTTGATGCAGAGGATAATTATGATGATGATGATATAGATGATCCTATGCTTGCTAAACTAAATAAGTTCATGTGCTCCCTTAAAGGAAAGAAGCTCACTATGTTTCATATGCTTATGGAGATGGTGAGTAAGCACACCATCACCATTAAGGAACTCGAAACCCTCGTCACCAAGGAAAAGGAAAAATATGAAATCCTTGAGCAGAAAGTCCAATATGAGGAAGCACGAAATGATGAACTATGCTTAAAAATTGGTGCAAACATTGATGTTCATGCTAAAGAACTTGCCTCCTTGAAAAAGGCCAAGAACTCTTGCAAGGAGTTGATGAATGATAAAAGTGAGCTTGTGGAATCTCATGCTTCTCTCTCTAAGGATTGTGAGCTTCTATCCGTGTCCCTCAAGACTAAGGAAGAGGAGCTCACCCTTCTTACAAAGAGCTTTGAGACGCTCAAACTTACTTATCCTGAAACTCTAGCCAAGGTTTACTCTTCACCTATTATCAATGTTGATGCTTGTACTACTAAACCTAGCATCTATTCTTGAGGACAATCGCTTTCTAAAGGCACAACACAAGAGAGGACTCATGACATGTGCTCAAGGACAAAAGAACCTTAATGAGGTAATGAGCCAACACAATGAGGTGGTTGCCAAGGAAGGGCTTGGGTTTGACCCAAGCACAAGCAAGAAGAAAACGTCTTATCAAAAGTGCACCACATCTCTCAAGGCGACATTTGTACGTGAAGGGCACAAGGAAAAATGTAAGGTTGTGAGTGGGAAGGCCACTAGGGGCATGCCCACTCTCAACAAACCAAAAAAGTTCATGCCTCCATCCTATGTACTTGATAAAACAAAGGATGGAGAAGTTTATGCTCAATTTGTTGGTCCTCGTAATGCATTCCATTTTTATGCTATTTGGGTTCCTAAGACCCTTGTGACTAAATTGAGAGGTCCCATTGCAAAATGGGTGCCTCTAACCAAATCATGAATTGTGTGTAGGTTGCCTTCTCCGGTGGAGTCAAATGGGTGATCGACAGTGGATGCACCAACCATATGACTGGAGATAGCAAATTGCTCTCCGATTTCATGGAACATATTCAACCATTTATGAGCATTGTGTTTGGTGGAGGATCAAAAGGACAGGTACTCGGGTTGGGCAAGGTGGCTATCACAAATGACATGTCTCTTGCAAATGTCATGCTTGTCCAATCCCTTAAATACCATTTGGTTTCCATTCGCCAATTGGCTTCCGTTGGTTATGATACACTATTTGGACTAATGGATTTAAAAGTCTTTAAGAGAGATACTCTCGAAGTGGCCTTTGTTGGAGAGTTGGATGGCAACCTTTACACGGTTGATTTCTCGAAAGAAAGCACATTCCATGCAACTTGTCTAATGGCCAAGGTCAACAAGGGGTGGCTATGGCATCGCCGGCTAGCCCATGTCGGCATGAGAAATCTTCAAGATCTCTTAAAGGGAAATCACATCCTTGGACTAACCAATGTCTCTTTTGGGGAAGATCGTGTGCGTAGTGCATGCATAGCCGAGAAGCAATATCAATCAAAGCACCCACCCAAGAATATTGTATCTACTTCAAGGCCTTTGGAGCTCCTTCATGTGGATCTCTTTGGGCCTCCTTCATGGGATAGTCTTGGAGGGAAAAAGTATGGACTTGTCATTGTTGATGATTACTCAAGATACACATGGGTGTTTTTCCTCAAGTCCAAGGACGAGATGAAGATCTCCTTCATTGATTTTGCCAAGCAAGCCCAATGCAAGTTTGACAAAGAAATCTTGGCAATAAGAAGTGATAATGGCTCTGAGTTCAAGAACTACACCTTGGAAGAATTTCTTAGTGATGAGGGGATTGAGCATCAATATTCCGCACCCTACACTCCTTAACAAAATGGTGTAGCCGAGAGGAAGAACCGTACACTTGTGGAAATGGCAAGATCCATGTTGGATGAGTACAAGTCACCACATAGTTTTTGGGCTGAGGCCATCAACACTGCATGCCATGCATCAAACCGGCTCTTTCTCCGCACGATATTAGAGAAGACTCCATATGAGCTCCTAATCGGGAACAAGCCAAATGTCAAGTACTTTCATGTATTTGGGTGCAAGTGCTTCATTCTCAACAAGAGAGAACGGTTAGGAAAATTTCAATCCAAAATAATTGAGGGCATATTTGTTGGTTATGGATCAAACTCTCACGCCTATAGAGTCTACAACAAATCCAATGGATGTGTTGTAGAAACTTGTGACGTGGTGTTTGATGAATTTAATGGCTCCCATGGGGAGCAAGTTGATCTAAGTGATGTAGGTGAAGAAGATCCTTCTCAAGATATTTTGACCATGGATGTTGATGCTCTTCTTCCAATGAAACAAGAACCTCATGATGATGAAGAAGAAGATAGAAGTTTCACTCATCATCAAGCCACTTCAACACCCATGCCACCACAAGATCCTATTGCTCAAACGAAGCCTGTTGTTCAAGAACAAGAAGAAGAACAAGTCCCTCACCATGATCATATTCAAGAACAAGATCATCACCAAGAGCAAGAACAAGAAATTGCAATCCTTGATGATGAACCTCAACAAATGCACCACGAAGAAGAAGATCTTCCACCACACATTAATGATCCGTATGTTGAGGATGTGGATGATGGAAATGAAGTTGAACCTCGTGAAACCCTAACCTCCATCATGCCACGAGTGGCCAGTTGTGTTGATGTTGATCAAATTCTTAACGGCATATCGGAAGGTAGAGTCACTCGTAAACAATTGACAAACTTTTGTGCTCACTTTTCGTTTGCCTCTAGTGTTGAGCCACTCAAGGTACAAGATGCATTGATGGGCAATGATTGGCTTGTTGCTATGCAAGACGAGTTGAACAGTTTTGAATGCAACAAAGTGTGGTCATTAGTCAAGAGACCAACTAAGGAAGACAATGTCATTGGAACAAAATGGATTTTCAAAAACAAGCAAGATGAGAATGGCGTAATCATCCGAAACAAGGCAAGGTTAGTGGCACAAGGGTACTCACAAGTTGAAGGTTTGGACTTTGATGAGACCTTTGCTCTCGTTGCCCGTCTTAAGTCAATTCGCATTTTACTTGCTTATGCTGCTTTCAATGGTTTTACTTTACATCAAATGGATGTGAAGAGTGCTTTTCTTAACTGTCTTCTACAAGAAGAAGTATATGTATGACAACCACCCGGGTTCGTTGATCCCGATCACAAAGACTATGTGTATAAACTTCACAAGGCTTTGTATGGCATCAAACAAGCACCTCGTGCTTGGTATGATCATCTTAAGAAGTTTTTACTCGATGATGGCTTTGTGAGAGGGGTACTTGATCCCACTCTTTTTACTAAGAGAGTGATTTGATCTTATGCCAAATCTATGTAGATGACATCATTTTTGGTTCTCCTAACATTTATTTGTGCAAGAAGTTTGCGGCCTCCATGACCAAGACCTTTGAGATGTCACTCAATGCAGATTTGAAGTTCTTTCTCGGATTTCAAATTCAACAATTTCAAGAGGGAATTTTCTTGTCTCAAACAAAATATCTCAAGGACATTCTAGAGAAGTTTGACATGACAAATGCTAGCCCATGTAAGACACCCATGCCAACAAAACTTGTTCTCACCGAAGACACCAACGGTATCCCTTTTGACCCATCTCTTTACCGCTCTATGATTGGTTCATTGCTTTATCTTTGTGCATCTAGACCAGACATCATGTTAAGTGTAGGCATATGTGCAAGATTTCAAGCTTCCCCTAGGGAAAGTCATCATAAGGCGGTTAAGCATATTCTTAGATACCTTGTTCACACCCCAAAGTTGGGTCTATGGTACCCCAAGGATGCCAAGTTTGATCTCATTGGGTACATGGATGCGGATTGGGCCGGTGACAAAGTGGGACGGAAGTCTACCTCAGGTGCATGTCAATTTCTTGGACGCTCCTTGGTAAGTTGGTCTTCGAAGAAGAAAAATTGTGTCTCCCTCTCCACCATCGAAGCCGAATACATTGCAACCGCAAGCTCTGCAACTCAATTACTATGGATGAGGCAAACTTTGAAGGATTATGGTATCACCTATAGACATGTGCCTCTTCTATGCGATAATGAAAGTGCCATCAAGACTGCTGAGAACCCTATTGATCACCCTCGCACAAAGCACATTGGTATTAGGTATCACTTCTTGAGAGACCATGTGCAAAAGGGTGACATTGATATTGCTCATGTTGGTACAGATATGCAACTTGCCAACATTTTCACCAAACCATTGGATGAAGCAAGGTTTTGTCAACTTAGGCGTGAACTTGGTATCTTGGAGCTTGATAGCATTATGTGAAATCTTGTCCACATGCATACAATTACTTCATGTCTTGTCTAGATGTAGGCATGTATTTAGGGGGAGGCATTCAACTCATGAGTTCTCTCACCCTATATGATGCATAAACAAACTAAACACTCTCAAAGTTACTATGTTTCCCTCTTTGTGACTTAGTACTTTAAATGATGGAGTTGTGATGTTGGGCTCAAGGTTAAAATCTTCGCATTGCCAATTCACATATACTCAAACATGGTGGATCTGTCCACCTCCCTCTCTCTCCGAGAGGTTGGACTATCTTCATCTCTCATGGTGTCTTTTCTGATTTTCTTGATCTATGTATGTTTCCCTGATCTTCTTCACTCTTCTTTGCGGCTCTTCTCTCTGATTGTTTTGTGAGTTTAGTTGATCTTTATGACCATATCTCAGGTTCTACCAAAGCCTCTCTCATCTCAAAACCCACTGATATTTTCTTAGTTCACAAGCTTCATCCATCCACATATATGTTGTTGGGTTTGTGGTGGTCCTGGCATCTTTCGGACCCTCTCCCTCAAGTTCTCGGGATTTCACAGAGACCGTGTTCTCTCTGGATAACCCGGAACTTCCGGGGTGTGGCCCGGAACTTCCGGCCGCCGGAACTTTCGGCCTTGCCCGGAATTTCCGGGCGTTGCGGGTTTGGGGCACTTAACACTGGGCAGGAGATGCAAAAGGGGTATTCCACCCATTTGTTCCTCTGCCCCTCCTCCCCTTTTTCCTACGGTGCCCCCTCTCCCATCAACGACTTCTGGGCGAGTTGCCGGCCCCCGGAATCTCCGGCCTTCCTCCCCTTCATCGTGTTCGGAGGGCATCTCGTGTGCTCTTCGCCATCTCCATGGAAGAAGGTAACCTAAGCAATTTCTCTGCTTTCTCTCTGGATTCTCTCCTAGGTATTGTAGTTCAAGCTTATGGAATTAGGATAAAAACAAACACCTAATCTCCAGTACTGTATCCACATTAGATCTGCGGTACTCCTTTTCATTTCATATCCATTATACGAATTATGCCTGTCCTCTCCTTAGATACGGAAGGAGTCCTACGACCATGCTGGTGCCCGGAACTTCCGGCCTCGCTAGGGTTTCCACGTCCGGGCTAGGGCCGGTACTTCCGTCTGCCAGAACTTCCGGTCCCCCCGGAACTTTCGGCCGCCGGAACTTCCGGCCTAAGCAGAGTCCTGACATTTTTTCGCATGATGAGATCCTTTGATTTCTTTTTGAAGCTTGTGCACTTATTCTATCCCCGTGCTATTTCTCTCATCTCTTTCAGGAGGAGGGTCTGGCTCGCGTGCTCACCCATCAAAGGTGTATGAGCGGAAAACCAAAGAGTGAGTCAAGAAGACAATGGATGTTGTTTTAGGGCGTGAGAACATTTTTGACTGCCAACCTGAGGACGATGCTGAGGCTGAAGACAATGCCTCTCCTCCTGCTGCTCCCTTACACTCCAAGAAGCGGAAGACTGCTTCCAAGAAGGCCAAGCCAGTCAATGTTCAACCTCCTCCACCTGAGCCGATCACAATGAGGGAGATGCCATCACCTGAGTGGATTGCTCTTCGCCGAGTCAATCCTTATCGCCACGACCGTGACAATGTGGCTGATCCCAAGTTTTGGACACTATTCCAGCAATGCAACTATGAGGAGATTTTCACTCAGTTTGTCAACAAGTGTGTCATTCAGAAGTGTATCAACATTGCTCATTTTGACAAGATTCCCACCAACACTGCTTATTTTGATGGGATCCAGACAATGTGTGTTAAGCTCAACCTCCTTCCGCTCATGGGCTTTCAACATGATGTGTCTCCACCTCTTGTGGCTCAGTTCTATGCCATTGTGCATTTTGGGACTGATATGTAGCGCACTCTTACTTGGATGAGTGGTGAGGAGAAGTGCTCTGCCCCGTTCTCTGTGCTGGCTTGTCTCTTGGCCTATGAGTATACTGACACTACTATTGATCGGGGCTACAAGATCCATGACAAAGGGGTCTATCAGGCTCTTCACTTGGCTGATTTATATCCTCCTGCTAGAAAGGTTGGCTCTGTTGGTGATCTTCTACCTGTCTACAATGTCATGCACCGGATTTTTCGGGAAATTCTTGCAGTCAAAGTGGGTGACAAAAACAAGATTCGTGGCCACCTCATTGATGCGGCTTGAAACTGAGTCGGTATTTCCCCAAAGAGGAAGGGATGATGCAGTACAGCTACGGTAGGTATTTCCCTCAGTTAAGAAACCAAGGTATCAATCTAGTAGGAGGCCAGGCCAAGCTATGTAAACGGTACCTGATACGTCTCCAACGTATCTATAATTTTTGATTGTTCCATGCTATTATATTATCTGTTTTGGATGTTTTATATGCATTAATATGCTATTTTATATTATTTTTGGGACTAACCTATTAACCTAGGGCCCAGTGCTAGTTCCTATTTTTTCCCTGTTTTTGAGTTTTGCAGAAAAGGAATACCAAACGGAATAAACTTTCACGATGATCTTTCTTGGACCAGAAAGAAAACAGGAGACTTGGAGATGAAGTCGGAGGAGCCTCGAGGCGGCCACGAGGACGGAGGGTGCGCCCAGGGGGTAGGGCGTGCCCCCCACCCTTGTGGGCCCCTCGTGCACCTCCTGACCTAATTCTTTCGCCTATATATACTCTTATATGCCCAAACCACCAGAGGCATCCACGAAAATACTTTTCCACCGCCGCAACCTTCTGTACCCATGAGATCCCATCTAGGGGCCTTTTCTGGCATCCTGCCGGAGGGGGATTCGATCACGGAGGGCTTCTACATCAACACCATTGCCCTTCCGATGAAGCGTGAGTAGTTTACCTCAGACCTACGAGTCCATAGCTAGTAGCTAGATGGCTTTTTCTCTCTCTTTGATTCTCAATACCATGTTCTCCTCGATGTTCTTGGAGATCTATTCGATGTAATACTTTTTTTGCGGTGTGTTTGCCGAGATCCGATGAATTGTGGATTTATGATCAGCTTATCTATGAATACTATTTGAATCTTCTGTGAATTCTTTTATGCATGATTTGATATCTTTGTAATTCTCTTCGAACTATCAGTTTGGTTTGGCCAACTAGATTGGTTTTTCTTGCAATGGAAGAAGTGCTTAGCTTTGGGTTCAATCTTGCGGTGTCCTTTCCCAGTGACAGTAGGGGCAGCAAGGCACGTATTGTATTGTTGCCATCGAGGATAAAAAGATGGGGTTTTCATCATATTGCTTGAGTTAATTCCTCTACATCATGTCATCTTGCTTAATGCATTACTCCGTTCTTTATGAACTTAATAATCTAGATGCATGCTGGATAGCGGTCGATGTGTGGAGTAATAGTAGTAGATGCAGAATCGTTTCGGTCTACTTGACACGGACGTGATGCCTATATTCATGATCATTGCCTTAGATATCGTCATAACTTTGCGCTTTTCTATCAATTGCTTGGCAGTAATTTGTTCACCCACCGTAATATTTTCTATCTTGAGAGAAGCCTCTAGTGAAACCTATGGCCCCCGGGTCTATTTTCCATCATATAATCTTCTACTTTTCATCATACAAGTTTCCGATCTACTATTTTGCAATCTTTTACTTTCCAATCTATAAAACAAAAATACCAAAAATATTTACTTTATTGTTTATCTATCTCTATCAGATCTCACTTTTGCAAATAACCGTGAAGGGATTGACAACCCCTTTATCGCGTTGGGTGCAAGTTGTTTGATTGTTTGTGCAGGTATTTGGTGATTTGTGCGTTGTCTCCTACTGGATTGATACCTTGGTTCTCAAACTGAGGGAAATACTTATCTCTACTTTGATGCATCACCCTTTCCTCTTCAAGGGAAAAACCAACGCAAGCTCAAGAAGTAGCAGAAAGAATTTCTGGCACCGTTGCCGGGGAGATCTACGCCAAGTCAAGCCATACCAAGTACCCATCATAAACTCTCATCTCTCACATTACATTATTCACCATTTGCCTCTCATTTTCCTCTCCCCCACTTCTAAAACGATTTTCGAAAAGATTTGCCTTTTTCTTCGCCCCTCTCTTTGCCTTTTTTCGCCCCTCTTCCGTTCGTCTTCTTCGTTTGCTTTTTGTGTACCCGAGTGATTTGACTTGCTTTTATGGCCCAACCAAAGAACGTTGATCCTCACCTTAGGCGGTTGGAAGAAATTGAAAATAATGTTAGGAGCTTCATGTCTTTACAATTTGAGCATAATAGTTTCTTTAGAAATGAGCTTAAAGAGCAGAAAAGTTTTATGGAGTACATGAATAAAGAGCTCGATGATATGTCTAAGGAATTTTATGGTTTGAAATCTCAGTTTGCTCATCTTGAAAATTTAGTAGGCCAAATTTCTGAGAAACAAGCTACCTTAGTAAATAAGATGGCTGCTAAACCGGAGGCTTTAAATAATGATGAAGATCTTAAAGTGATTGATGTGACTCCTATTGAATCTTTGTTTTCCAATATAAATCTTGATAAAGATGGGACTGGAGATGAGTCAACTTTAGTTAAAAGGCGTCCCAATGATTTGGAGTTTTTAGATCTTGATGCAAAAATTGATAAAAGTGGGATTGGAGAGGTCAAAACTTTAAGTAGCAATGAACCCACTCTTTTGGATTCCAAGGAATTTAATTATGATAATTGTTCTTTAATAGATTGTATTTCCTTGTTGCAATCCATGTTGAATTCTCCTCATGCTTACAATCAAAACAAAGCTTTTACTAAACATATCGTTGATGCTATGATGCAATCTTTTGAAGAAAAGCTTGAATTGGAAGTTTCTATCCCTAGAAAACTTTATGATGAGTGGGAACCTACTATTAAGATTAAGATTAAAGATTATGAATGCCATGCTTTGTGTGATTTGGGTGCTAGTGTTTCCACGATTCCAAAAACTTTATGTGATTGCGTTAGGTTTTCGTGAATTTGATGATTGTTCTTTAAATTTGCATCTTGCGGATTCCACCATTAAGAAACCTATGGGAAGGATTAATGATGTTCTTATTGTTGCAAATAGGAATTATGTGCCCGTAGATTTCATTGTTCTTGATATAGATTGCAATCCTACATGTCCTATTATTCTTGGTAGACCTTTCCTTAGAACGATTGGTGCAATTATTGATATGAAAGAAGGAAACATTAGATTTCAATTTCCATTAAGGAAGGGCATGGAACACTTTCCAAGAAAGAAAATTAAATTGCCTTATGAATCTATTATGAGAGCCACTTATGGATTGCATACCAAAGATGACAATACCTAGATCTATTCGTGTTTTTATGCCTAGCTAAGGGCGTTAAACAATAGCGCTTGTTGGGAGGCAACCCAATTTTATTTTTTTGCTTTTTGGTTCTTTTTTGCAATAAATAATTCATCTAGCCTCTGGTTAGATGTGGTTTTATGTTTTAATTAGTGTTTGTGCCAAGTAAGACCTTTGGGATGGCTTACGGTGATAGTTGATTTGATCTTGCTGAAAAACAGAAACTTTTGCGTCCAGTATCAGAATTTTAATAATTCAATAGTGAGTTGAAAAACCCTGAATTTTTTATACGAGATTTATATACAAATTTCCTATGTTTTACTAATTTTTCAGAATTTTTGGAGTTACAGAAGTATTATACAATTCGGATCTTCGCAGACTGTTCTGTTTTTGACAGATTCTGTTTTCTTTGTGTTGTTTGCTTATTTTGATGAATCTATGGGTAGTATCGGGGGGTATGAACCATGGAAAAGTTGGAATACAGTAGATATTACACCAATATAAATAAATAATGAGTTCACAACAGTACCAAAGTGGTGATTTATTTTCTTATACTAACGGAGCTTATGAGATTTTCTGTTGAGTTTTGTGTTGTGAAGTTTTCAAGTTTTGGGTAAGGATTTGATGGACTATGGAATAAGGAGTGGCAAGATCCTAAGCTTGGGTATTCCCAAGGAACCCCAAGGTAATATTCAAGGACAACCAAGAGCCTAAGATTGGGGATGCCCCGGAAGGCATCCCCTCTTTCGTCTTCGTCTATCGGTAACTTTACTTGAGGCTATATTTTTATTCACCACATGATATGTGTTTTGCTTGGAGCGTCTTGTATGATTTGAGTCTTTGCTTTTTAGTTTTCCACAATCATCCTTGCTGTACACACCTTTTGAGAGGGACACACATGAATCGTGATTTATTAGAATACTCTATGTGCTTCGCTTATATCTTTTGAGCTAGGCAATTTTGCTCTAATGCTTCACTTATATCTTTTTAGAGCACGGCGGTGGCTTTATTTTATAGAAATTATTGAACTCTTATGCTTCACTTATATTATTTTGAGAGTCTTTAAACAGCATGGTAATTTGCTTTGGTTATAAATTTAGTCCTAATATGATAGGCATCCAAGAGGAATATAATAAAAACTTTCATATAAAGTGCATTGAATACTATGAGAAGTTTGATTCCTTATGATTGTTTTGAGATATAAAGATGGTGATATTAGAGTCATGCTAGTGACTAATTGTGAATTTGAGAAATACTTGTGTTGAGTTTTGTGATTCCCGTAGCATGCACGTATGGTGAACCGTTATGTGATGAAGTCGGAGCATGATTTATTTATTGATTGTCTTCCTTATGAGTGGCGGTCGGGGACGAGCGATGGTCTTTTCCTACCAATCTACCCCCCTAGGAGCATGCGCGCAATACTTCATTTCGATAACTAATAGATTTTCGCAATAAGTATGTGAGTTCTTTATGACTAATGTTGAGTCCATGGATTATACGCACTATCACCCTTCCACCATTGCTAGCCTCTCTAGTGCCGCGCAACTTTTGCCGGTACCATACACCCACCATATACCTTCCTCAAAACAGCCACCATACCTACCTATTATGGCATTTCCATAGCCATTCCGAGATATATTGCCATGCAACTTTCCACCGTTCCGTTTATAATGACACGTTCCATCATTGTCATATTGCTTTGCATGATCATGTAGTTGACATCGTATTTGTGGCAAAGCCACCGTTCATAATTCTTTCATACATGTCACTCTTGATTCATTGCACATCCCGGTGCACCGCCGGAGGCATTCATATAGAGTCATATTTTGTTCTAAGTATTGAGTTGTATGTAAATAAAAGTGTGATGATCTTCATTATTAGAGCATTGTCCCATGTGAGGAGAAGGATGATGGAGACTATGATTCTCCCACAAGTCGGGATGAGACTCCGGACGAAAAAAAAGAGACCAAAAAAATGAGAGAAGGCCCAAATAAAAAAAAGGGAAAAGAAAAAAAAATGAGAGAAAAGAGAGAAGGGGCAATGTTACTATCCTTTTACCACACTTGTGCTTCAAAGTGGCACCATGATCTTCATGATAGAGAGTCTCATATGTTGTCACTTTCATATACTAGTGGGAATTTTCATTATAGAACTTGGCTTGTATATTCCAATGATGGGCTTCCTCAAATTGCCCTAGGTCTTCGTGAGAAAGCAAGTTGGATGCACACCCACTTAGTTTCTTTTTTGAGCTTTCATAAACTTATAGCTCTAGTGCATCCGTTGCATGGCAATCCCTACTCACTCACATTGATATCTATTGATGGGCATCTCCATAGCCCGTTGATACGCCTAGTTGATGTGAGACTATATCTCCTTCTTTTTGTCTTCTCCACAACCACCTTCTATTCCACCTTTAGTGCTATGTCCATGGCTCACGCTCATGTATTGCGTGAAAGTTGAAAAAGTTTGAGAACATCAAAAGTATGAAACAATTGCCCGACTTGTCATCGGGGTTGTGCATGATTTAAATACTTTGTGTGATGAAGATGGAGCATAGCCAGACTATATGATTTTTTAGGGATAAGCTTTCTTTGGCCATGCTATTTTGAGAAGAAATAATTATCTTGTTAGTATGCTTGAAGTATTATTGTTTTTATGTCAATATTAAACTTTTGTTTTGAATCATACGGATCTGAACATTCATGCCACAATAAAGAAATTACATGGATAAATATGTTAGGTAGCATTCCACATCAAAAATTCTGTTTTTATCATTTACCTACTCGAGGACGAGCAGGAATTAAGCTTGGGGATGCTTGATACATCTCCAACGTATCTATAATTTTTGATTGTTCCATGCTATTATATTATCTGTTTTGGATGTTTTATATGCATTAATATGCTATTTTATATTATTTTTGGGAATAACCTATTAACCTAGGGCCCAGTGCCAGTTCCTATTTTTTCCCTGTTTTTGAGTTTTGCAGAAAAGGAATACCAAACGGAGTCCAAACGGAATAAAACTTTCACGATGATCTTTCTTGGACCAAAAGGAAACCAGGAGACTTGGAGATGAAGTCGGAGGAGCCACGAGGCGGCCACAAGGACGGAGGGCGCGCCCGCACCCTTGTGGGCCCCTCGTGCACCTCGTGACATAATTCTTTCGCCTATATATACTCTTATATGCCCAAACCACCAGAGGCATCCACGAAAATACTTTTCCACCGCCGCAACCTTCTGTACCCGTGAGATCCCATCTAGGGGCCTTTTTCGGCGTCCTGCCAGAGGGGGATTCGATCACGGAGGGCTTCTACATCAACACCATTGCCCTTCCGATGAAGCGTGAGTAGTTTACCTCAGACCTACGGGTCCATAGCTAGTAGCTAGATGGATTTTTCTCTCTCTCTTTGATTCTCAATACCACGTTCTCCTAGATGTTCTTGGAGATCTATTCGATGTAATACTTTTTTTGCAGTGCATTTGCCGAGATCCAATGAATTATGGATTTATGATCAGCTTATCTATGAATACTATTTGAATCTTCTGTGAATTCTTTTATGCATGATTTGATATCTTTGTAATTCTCTTCGAACTATTGGTTTGGTTTGGCCAACTAGATTGGTTTTTCTTGCAATGGGAGAAGTGCTTAGCTTTGGGTTCAAACTTGCGGTTTCCTTTCCCAGTGACAGTAGGGGCAGCAAGGCACGTATTGTATTGTTGCCATCGAGGATAAAAAGATGGGGTTTTCATCATATTGCTTGAGTTAATTCCTCTACATCATGTCATCTTGCTTAATGCATTACTCCTTTCTTTATGAGCTTAATACTCTAGATGCATGCTGGATAGCGGTCAATGTGTGGAGTAATAGTAGCAGATGCAGAATCGTTTTGGTCTACTTGACACGGACGTGATGCCTATATTCATCATCATTGCCTTAGATATCATCATAACTTTGCGCTTTTCTATCAATTGCTCGGCAGTAATTTGTTCACCCACCATAATATTTTCTATCTTGAGAGAAGCCTCTAGTGAAACCTATGGCCCCCGGGTCTATTTTCCATCATATAATCTTCTACTTTTCATCATACAAGTTTCCGATCTACTATTTTGCAATCTTTTACTTTCCGATCTATAAAACAAAAATACCCAAAATATTTACTTTATCGTTTATCTATCTCTATCAGATCTCACTTTTGCAAATAACCGCGAAGGGATTGACAACCCCTTTATCGCGTTGGGTGCAAGTTGTTTGATTGTTTGTGCAGGTATTCGGTGATTTGTGCGTTGTCTCCTACTGGATTGATACCTTGGTTCTCAAACTGAGGGAAATACTTATCTCTACTTTGCTGCATCACCCTTTCCTCTTCAATGGAAAAACCAACACAAGCTCAATAAGTAGCCGTACCTGCACACAAAGAACAAATACTTGCAACCCGAAGCGTAGGAGGGGTTATCAATCCCTCCTTGGGCAAAACATAGATTGGTTTGTATGATTTTGGATAAATAGATCTCGCAATAACACAAAATAAAATAAATAAATAAAAAGTGCAGAAAGGTACTTTTGGGTTTTTGGAATAATAGATCTGAAAATAAAAGCGAATAAAAATAGGTCGGAAAGCAATATGATGAAAGAGTAGACCCGGGGGCCGTAGATTTCACTAGTGGCTTCTCTCGAGAAAATAGCAAACGGTGGGTAAACAAATTACTGTTGGGCAATTGATAGAGGATCAAATAATTATGACAATATCCAGGCAATGATCATCATATAGGCATCACGTCCAAGATTAGTAGACCGAAACGATTCTGCATCTACTACTATTACTCCACACATCGACCGCTATCCAACATGCATCTAGTGTATTAAGTTCATGGAGAAACGGAGTAATGCAATAAGAACGGTGACATGATGTAGAGAAGATCTATTCATGTAGGAATAGACCCCATCTTGTTATCCTTAATAGCAATGATACATGCGTGCCTCGCTGCCCCTTCTGTCACTCGGAGAGGACACCGCAAGATCGAAGCCATCACAAAGCACCTCTTCCCATGGCAAGAAAAAATGATCTAGTTGGCCTAACTAAACCAAAGATTTGAAGAAGAAATATGAGGCTATAAGTAATCATGCATAAAAGAGATCAAAGAACTCAAATAACTTTCATGGATATAGATCTGATCATAAACTCAAACTTCATCGGATCCCAACAAACACACCGCAAAAAGTCATTACATCAAATAGATCTCCAAGAGACCATTGTACTGAGAATCAAGAGAGAGAGAGAGAGAGATAGAGAGAGAGAGAAAGCCATCTAGCTACTTCCTACGGACCCGTAGGTCTATGGTGGACTACTCACGCATCATCGGAGAGGCACCAATGAGGACGATGAACCCCTCCGTGATGGTGTAGATTGGATCTCGTGGTTTTCGAACTTGCGGCGGCTGGAATTGTGTTTCGTCATCTCCCCTAGGGTTTCTGGAATATTTGGGAATTTATAGGGCGAAGAGGCGGTGCAGGAGGTCTCCGTGGGGACCACAACCCCCCTGGGCGCACCTGGGCTCCTGGGCGTGCCCCCACGGGCCTCCCCTCTGGTTCTTTCTTGGCCCCAAGGTGTCTTGTGGTCCAAAAAAAATCTCCAAAAAGTTTCGTGGCATTTGGACTCCGTTTGGTACTGATATTCTGCGAAGTAAAAAACAAGCAAAAAACAGCAACTGGCACTGGGCACTATGTCAATAGGTTAGTCCCAAAAAATGATATAAAGTTGCTATAAAATGATTATAAAACATCCAAGAATGATAATATAACTGCATGGAACAATAAAAAATTATAGATACATTGGAGACGTATCAGCATCCCCAAGCTTAATTCCTTCTCGTCCTCGAGTAGGTAAATGATAAAAACAGAATTTTTGATGTGGAATGCTGCCTAACATGTTCATCACATATTCTTTTTCTTTTGTAGCATGGACATTTGGACTTTTAGATGGTTCAAAGAAATAGTCTATAATTGACATGAAGACTTCAATACTCAAGCATATCAACAAGCAACCATGTCTTCAAAATATCAACACTAAAGAAAGCTATCCCTAGCCCATCATGCTCAATCATTGATCCATTCACGAAGCACACTCGAATATTAGCTACATCCAATGCTCAAGTATGATCATAGTGCCCCTTAGTTGGTGCTTTATAAGAGATGATGGAGACTCAAATAAAAATAAAAATTGCATAAAGTAAATAGATAGGCCCTTCGCAGAGGGAAGTAGGGATTTGTAGAGGTGCCAGAGCTCAAAGCAAAAAAATTGAGAGATATTTTTTTTGAGAGGCATGCTTTTCCTGTCAACGAAAACGACCAAAAAGTTCCCAATACTTTCCATGCTAGATATATCATAGGCGGTTCCCAAACAGAAAATAAATTTTATTCCTTTTTCCACCATTCTTTCACACTCCACGGCTAGCCGTATCCACGGGTACCGTCCATACCAACACTTTCCAAGGAATTTATTATTTGACAACATAAAGTAAATTTATTTTTTATTTCGGGACTGGGCATGCCTATTACCGCCGTACTCTCATGCAATGACAAGTGAATTAACACTCATCTTGAGAATAACACATCTAGCATGGAAAAATATTGGCCACCCCCTGCCGCTTCATGAGCGTTACGGGCACACAAAAAGGAAATTATTTTGAAAATTTGAGTTGGCACATACAAATTTGCTTAGAACGGCACGAAAATACCGCATATAGGTAGGTATGGTGGACTCATATGGCAAAATTGGGTTTAAGGATTTTGGATGCACAAGTAGTATTTCTACTTAGTACAAGTGGAGGCTAGCAAAAGATTGAGAAGCAACCAACCAAGAAACAAAAAATCTCATAAACGAGCATTAAGCATAACTAACACCGAATAATGCACCACAAGTAGGATGTAATTTTATTGCATAACTATTGACTTTTGTGCTTGCATAGGGAATCACAAACCTTAACACCAATATTCTTACTAAAGCATAATTACTCACCAACATGACTCACATATTACTATCATCATATCTCAAAACTATTACAAGGAATCAAGTTTATTTTGTCCAATGATATTCATGAAAGTTTTTATTATATCCCTCTTGAATATCTATCACTTTGGGACTAGTTTCATATATTGTCATTGCTTTTGACAAGCTCAAATAAATTTAAGTGAAGAACATGAGCATAAAAATTTTCATCTCTCAAAATAATATAAGTGAGGCATGAGAGAATTTCTTCAAAATTACTAACTCTCAAATAAATCTAAGTGAAGCATGAGAGTATTTCTCCAAAAAAATATTAAGGCACACCATGCTCAAAAAGATATAAGTGAAGCACTAGAGCAATTCCAAAGCTCAAAAAATTTAAGTGAAGCATATAGAGCAATTCTAACAAATCATAGCATAATTTGGTTCTCTCAAATAGGTGTGTCCAGCAAGGATAATTGTGACAAATTAAAAAGCAAAACAAGCAAAGACTCATATAATACAAGACGCTCCAAGCAAAACTCATGATATGTGACGAATAAAAATATAGCTCCAAGTAAAATACCGATGGTCGTTAGAAGAAAGAGGGGATGCCTTCCGGGGCATCCCCACGCTTAGTTGCTTGGTTCTATTTGAATATTAACTTGGGGTGCCATGGGGCATCCCCCAGCTTAGGCTCTTTCTACTCCTTATTCCTTCATCCATCGTGATCTCACCCAAAACATGAAAACTTCAATCACACAAAACTTAACAAAAACCTTCGTGAGATCCGTTAGTATAAGCAAACCAATCTTCACTTTAAGTACTGTTGCAAACCCATTCATATTTTGTTATTTTATTATACCTACTGTATTCTAACTTTACCATGGCTTATACCCCCCGATACAATACATAGATTCATCAAAATAAGCACACAATGCAATGAAAACAGAATAGTCTGTAAAGATGTGAATTGATCTCATACTTCTGTAACTCCAAAAATTCTGAAAAATTAGGACAACGTAGGAAATTTGTATATAAATCTTGTGTAAAAAAATTAAGAATTTTTCATTGTTTTGTGTGAATTTTCAAAATTCTGCTACTGGACGCAAAAGTATCTGTTTTCCAACAAGATCAAATCAACTATCACCCAACATGATCCCAAAGGCTTTACTTGGCACAAACACTAATTAAAACATAAAAACACAATCATAATAGTAGCATAATTGTGCAAACACTCAAGAACAAAAAGAAAAAGGAAAAAATAAATTTTATTCATTGGGTTGCCTCCCAACAAGCGCTATTGTTTTATGCCCCTAGCTAGGCATAATGCATAGATTCAAGTATTGTCATCTTTAGTTTTTGATACATAGGTCGCCCTCATGATTGATTCATATGGTGGCCTAATTTTTGTTCTAGGGAAGTGTTCCATACCCTTTATTAGTGGAAATTGAAATTTAATATTGCCTTCTTTCATATCAATCACGGCACCTATAGTGCGTAAAAACGGTCTACCAAGTATAATTGGACAAGACGGATTGCAATCAATATCAAGAACAATAAAATCTATGGGCACATAATTCCTATTTGCAAGAATAAGAACATCATTAATTATTCCCAAAGGCTTTTTAATAGTAGAATCCGCCAAGTGTAAATTTAAAGAATATTCTTCAATATTGGTAAGACCAATCACATCACATAAAGATTTCGGAATTGTGGAAACACTAGCACCCAAATCACATAAAGCAAAGCACTCATAATTTTAAATCTTGCCTTTAATGGTAGGTTCCCATTCATCATGTAATTTTCTAGGAATTGAAATCTCTAATTCCAACTTTTCTTCAAAAGCTTCCATCATGGCATCAACAATATGTTTAGTAAAAGCTTTATTTTGTTCATAAGCATGGGGTGAATTTATCATGGATTGCAACAAAGAGATACATTCAATCAAAGAGAAACTATCATAATTAAAGTCTTTGTAATCGAAAGGAGTGGGCACATCACTAGTTAAAGTTTTGACCTCTCCAAACCCACTTTTATCAATTTTTTCATCAAGATTTTCACCCTCCAAATCATTGGGACGCCCTCTAGCTAAAGTTGACTCTTCTCCAGTCCCTTTATCATCAATTTTAATCTTACTAAACAAGGAATCAATATAATAAACACCAATTACTTTAAGATCTTCATCATCTTTATGAAAGCAATCACTAGAAAACGCTCTTTCTAAACATTCTCTTTTAGCTCTAACCATAGCAGTTCTTTTCTTACTTTCATCCATAGAAACATATAAAGCTTTAATTGATTCCTCAACCTTGGGTGAAAAAGTTTTCAACTTGAGATTTTCTACATCATGAGAAATTCTATCAATGCTTCTAGACATATCATCAACCTTATTCAACTTTTCTTCTATCATAGTGTTGAAAACTTTTTGCGCATTGATAAATTCTTTAATATTATTCTCAAGATCAGAGGGGTTCCTATTATTATTATAAGAATAATTACCATAATTATTAGAGGAATTTCCAGGAAAAGGCCTAGGATTAAAATTACCTCTATAAGCATTGTTATTGAAATTATTTCGCGAGATAAAATTCACATCTACGGGATCACTATTTTGCTCAATCAAAATAGACAAAGGCACATCATTAAGATTAATAGGATCATTTTTATTAGCAACCAATTTCATAAGAGCATCAACTTTTTCACTCAAGGAATTAATCTGTTCAACCGAATTAACCTTTTTACTAGTAGGTGCTCTTTCGTTATGCCATTGTGAATAATTTGCCATGATATTATCTAGCAATTTAGTAGCTTCACCCAAAGTAATTTCCATAAAAGTACCACCCGCGTCGGAATCTAAAAGATTTCTAGAGACAAAATTCAATCCCGCATAAAATTTTTGTATGATCATGCAAAGATTTAAACCATGAGTAGGACAATTTCTTAGCATCAATTTCATTCTTTCCCAAGATTGTGCAACATGTTCATGCTCAAATTGCTTAAAATTCATGATTTGAGTCCTAAGGGAAATAATTTTCGTGGGTGGAAAATATTTAGTAATAAACGCATCTTTGCACTTATCCCAAGAATCAATAATATTGCGAGGCAAAGAAGAAAACCAAAATTTTGTACGATCCCTCAAAGAGAAAGGAAATAATTTCAACTTCACAATATCATTGTCCACTTCTTTTTTCTTTTACATATCACACAATTCTATGAATGTGTTTAGATGGGACATGGCATCCTCATTAGGAGTACTGAAAAATTGATCTTACATGACAAGATTCAACAAAGCGGCATTAGTATCACAAGGCTCCGCACTAGTGGCGGGAGGAGCAATCAGAGTGCTAATAAAATCATTATTATTGGTATTGGAAAATTCACACAATTCGGTATTTTCTTGAGACATCGTGATTACGCAAACAAGATTGCAAACAAAAAGAGATCTGACGAGAAAAAGGCAAACAAAAAAGAAGGCGAATAAAAATGCAAATTTTCGTGAAGTAGGGGAGATGAAAATGAGAGGCAAATGGAAAATAATGTAAATTGCAAGGAGATGAGATTTGTGATTAGGAACCTGATAGATCTTGACTTGATCCTCCTCGGCAACGGCGCCAGAAGTTCCTTTTGATGCGGCTTGAAACTTTGTCAGTATTTCCCCAAAGAGGAAGGGATGATGCAGTATAGCTACGGTAGGTATTTCCCTTAGTTAAGAAACCAAGGTATCAATCAGGTAGGAGGCCAGGCCAAGCTATGTAAATGGTACCTACACACAAAGAACAAATACTTGCAAACCGACGCGTAAGAGGGGTTGTCAATCCCTACTCGGGCAAAAGATAGATTGGTTTGTATGATGTTGGATAAATAGATCTCGCAATAACACAAAGTAAAATAAATAAAGAAAAAGTGCAGCAAGGTATTTTTGGGTTTTGGAATAATACATCTGAAAATAAAAGCGAATAAAAATAGATCGGAAAGCAATATGATGAAAGAATAGACCTGGGGGCCGTAGATTTCACTAGTGGCTTCTCTCGAGAAAATAGCAAATGGTGGGTAAACAAATTACTGTTGGGCAATTGATAGAAGATCAAATAATTATGACGATATCCAGGCAATGATCATTATATAGGCATCACGTCCAAGATTAGTAGACCGAAACGATTCTGCATCTACTACTATTACTCCAAACATCGACCGCCATCCAGCATGCATCTAGTGTATTAAGTTCATGGAGAAACGGAGTAATGCAATAAGAACGGTGACATGATGTAGACAAGATCTATTCATGTAGGAATAGACCCCATCTTGTTATCCTTAATAGCAACGACACATGCATGCCTCGCTGCCCCTTCTGTCACTGGGAGAGGACACCGCAAGATCGAACCCATCACAAAGCACCTCTTCCCATGGCAAGAAAAATCGATCTAGTTGGCCTAACTAAACCAAATATTCGAAGAAGAAATACGAGGCTATAAGTAATCATGCATAAAAGAGATCAAATAACTCAAATAACTTTCATGGATATAGATCTGATCATAAATTCAAACTTCATCGGATCCCAACAAATACACCGCAAAAAGTCATTACATCAAATAGATCTCCAAGAGACCATTGTATTGAGAATCAAAAGAGAGAGAGAAAGCCATCTAGCTACTTCCTACGGACCCGTAGGTCTATGGTGGACTACTCACGCATCATCGGAGAGGCACCACTAAGGATGATGGACCCCTCCATGATGGTGTAGATTGGATCTCGTGGTTCTAGAACTTGTGGCGGCTGGAATTGTGTTTTGTCGTCTCCCCTAGGGTTTCTGGAATATTTGGGAATTCATAGGGTGAAGAGGCGGTGCAGGAGGTCTCTATGGGGACCACAACCCCCCTGGGCGCGCCTGGGCTCCTGGGCGTGCCCTGGTGTGTTTATCCCCCCACGGGCCTCCCCTCTGGTTCTTTCTTGGCCCCCAAGGTGTCTTCTGGTCGAAAAAAATCTCCAAAAAGTTTCGTGGCATTTGGACTCCATTTGGTACTGATATTCTGTGAAGTAGTAAACAAGCAAAAAAATAGCAACTAGCACTGGGCACTATGTCAATAGGTTAGTCCCAAAAAATGATATAAAGTTGCTATAAAATAATTGTGAAACATCCAAGAATGATAATATAACAGCATGGAACAATAAAAAATTATAGATACGTTGGAGACGTATCACTCATCAACCTTCTTCACTACACTTGCCACAACTCTGAGCAAGGCCCCACTGATGTGATGGATTTTATATGGCATGAAATGTACAGTGTGGTGATGAACCGCAAGGTTCCGATCTATGCTCCCTATATCACTGCCTTGATTGCTGAGATTGCTCCTGATGCATTTGTGGTCGGCGTCTGACTATTCACTCCAGTGTTAACTTGTTGGTTAAGAAAGGCAAGGCAACTGTTAATGAGGGTGATGATGCTGAGGAAGAGGATCTTCATGCTGGAGATCCACACCACTTTGAACTTCGCTCTCGCTCTCATGCTTATCGTCATGGGGAGCCTAGTGACTCCGGGTCCAGGAAGAGCACAACACATGCACAAGAAGCAGTGGGAGGAGCACAAGTCTAGGAAGGAGGGCATGAAGGCCCTTAAGGATGGTATGCGTGCATCTGGTATGACCCTTGCTCACGGTTCTGAGTCTAATGTGACTCTGTTTGATAAATACCAGTCCAAGTTTGCTCGGTTCGATGTCGAAGCTGGAGATCAAGCCTCTTCTCACCGCCCTCACGGCCCAGTGTCTTCTGGAGAGTCGTCCGACGACTCATCTGCCTCCCTTAGCTAGGGACTTCATTTTTCCTTTTTGCCATTTTGATGACAAAAGGGGGAGATGCTGTTGCTTGATAGGGCTTATCATTCGTTTTATCATTTGCCTAGTTTATGTTGCTTGTTGAACCTTTGCTCTTATTTGCTCCTATTTGAACCTTAGTTTGTTCTTGAACCTTTTATGTTTCGTTAACTATCTATCCATGTGTGAGCATTTTATGGGTTACAAGGTGTTACATGGCATATTCTATATTCTCATTTCATACTTGAGCGACATCTATCTTGACCAATATATCCATATATGTCTCGTCACATATGAAAAACAAGGTTAGTAAACCGTTCTATGTCGCTATATCTTTCTTGTGTGGGTAAGCATAGTGTGAGGGGGAGATCCTTCCAACCATGTCTTTTGTATTCAAATGGAAATCTAAAATAAGGCATAGGTTGTGGGGGAGTTTCTGCCTTTCATTAAAACTGCTTTATATCACACATACTCTGTGTGACTACCCTCTCAAGCATTGTTGTCATCTATGTTAAAAAGAGGGAGATTGTGATACGTCTCCAACGTATCTATATTTTTTGATTGTTCCATGCTATTATATTATCTGTTTTGGATGTTTTATATGCATTAATATGCTATTTTATATTATTTTTGGGACTAACTTATTACAAACGGAATAAAACTTTCGCGCTGATTTTTCTTGGACCAAAAGACACCCACGTAACTTGGAGAGAGGGCCAGAAGATCCCCGAGGAGGCCACAAGCCTCAGGGGCGCGCCCTGGGGGGGGGGGGGCGCCCTGAGGGCTTGTGGGCCCCTCGGGAGTCCCCTAACCCTAAATCCAGCACTATAAATTCCCAAATATTCCCAAACGACCAGAAGCGTCCACCAAAATACTTTTCCGCCGCCGTAACCTTCTGTTCCCGTGAGATCCCATCTTGGGGCCTTTTCCGGCACCCTGCCGGAGGGGGATTCGATCACGGAGGGCTTCTACATCAACTCTATTGCCCTTCCGATGAAGCGTGAGTAGTTTACCACAGACCTACGGGTCCATAGCTAGTAGCTAGATGGCTTCTTCTCTCTCTTTGATCTTCAATACAATATTCTCCTCGATGTTCTTGGAGATCTATCCGATGTAATATTCTTTTGCGGTGTGTTTGTCGAGATCCGATGAATTGTGGATTTATGATCAGATTATCTATGAATATTATTTGAGTCTTTTCTGAATTCTTATATGCATGATTTGATATCTTTGTATTTCTCTTCGAATTATCAGTTTGGTTTGGCCAACTAGATTGGTTCTTCTTGGAATGGGAGAGGTGCTTAGTTTTGGGTTCAACCTTGCGGTGTCGTCACCCAGTGACAAAGTAGGGGTAGCAAGGCATGTATTGTATTGTTGCCATCAAGGATAAAAATATGGGGTTTTCATCATATTACTTGAGTTTATCCCTCTACATCATGTCATCTTACTTAAGGCGTTACTCCGTTCTTATGAACTTAATACTCTAGATGCATGCTGGATAGCGGTCGATGTGTGGAGTAATAGTAGTAGATGTAGGTAGGAGTCGGTCTACTTGACACGGACATGATGCCTATATTCGTAATCATTGCCTTGGATATCGTCATAACTTTGCACTTTTCTATCAATTGCTCGACAATAATTTGTTCACCCACCGTATGTTTTCTTTCAAGAGAGAAGCCTCTAGTGAAACCTATGGCCCCCGGGTCTATTTTCCATCATATATTTTCAGATCTATAAACCAAAAAACCCAAAAATACCTTACTGCAATTTATTTACTTTTATTTTGTTTTACATTTTAGTAATCGTTTATATCCATCTCTATCAGATCTCATCCTTGCAAGTGATCGTGAAGGGATTGACAACCCCTTTATCGTGTTGGGTGCAAGTGTTTGATTGTTTGTGCAGGTGCATAGATTGGAGACTTGCGTGTACCTCCTACTGGATTGTTACCTTGGTTCTCAAACTGAGGGAAATACTTATCTCTACTTTGTTGCATCACCTTATCCTCTTCAAGGGAAAAACCAACGCAAGCTCAAGAAGTAGCAGATTGAAAGTGCATTGTTGCCCTATATAGTTTTTGACATCTATGACAATTTCATTTGTATTTCTAACCACATGCTCTAGTGTAAACAACACCGTTAAATCTAAAGTGAAGCATGGATGGTTATTTCCCCTCTGCTCGGAAAAAGGAAAAAGCGGAGTGCCATATTGCTTTCTCCATGGAGTGCCATATTGCTTTCTTATTTCTTGAGTCCCTAGGGCAGCCGCACTATTAAGAGGGGGTGCATCATGAAAACATATGCGAATCAACTTCACTTACACATTTGATCTGAAAAATCTCACAGTGAAATGTTTCTGCTCAGGCCGGAACTTCCGGGGACCAGAAGGCCCGGGACGGATCCGGGAAGCTTCCGGGGCCACCCAGAGAAACTGCACTTTTGTGCAAACTCTTTGTGTAGCCCGGAACCTTGCCGGACCTTGGCCAGAACTTCCATCCCCTGTTCAAGCAGCTTCCGGGGTACTCCAGAGAGGATGCAAACTCTCTTTGTAGCCCGGAACCTGCACGGAACTTGGCCGGAACTTCCGGTGTACGGAACTTCCGGGCTTCGCAGGAATCTGACTCTAATGGCTGGATTCTGTCCCCACCTATAAATAGTCTTCTTCTTCCCCACGAAGGAGTTGATGACTCAATTTATCTCTCCTCCATTTTCAGACCTTGATTTCTTGGAGTTCTCCCCCCTTTGCCAACCAAAGCTCTTGATCTTTTGAGAAGTGAAGGAGGAGTGGCTGATCTACACATTCACCAAAGCAAAAGTTGATTCCCCCTTGTTTTCATGGTGCATCTTGTTACTCTTGGAGGTTGGAGACTCCTAGGCGGTAGGAGTTCTCCGGCGAGGAATCGTTCTTTGTGATTACCCCCGAAAAGTTTGTGAGGGTTTGGAGACCACCCCAAGGTCTACCACTAGTGGATGAGAATCGCCTTCATGGTGATATCTCAAAGAGAGAATAGGGTGAGCCTTCGTGGCGTTGGTGTGCCTTCGTGGTAACATCCACCTCTCTAAACGGTGACGTAGCTTCCCTCCAAGGAAGTGAACATCGGGATACATCCTTGTCTCTCGGAGTTACGGTTATTCCTAACCCTAGCTCCCTACTTGTGGTTATTTGTCTCTTTATCTTTACTTGTTTAATATTGTGCTTGCTTATTCATATTCTTGTAATACTTGGTCACCTTGCTTAGCTCATTGTATCATCTTTGCAATTGTTAGGCTCACCTTCATATTCCGCATTATAGCCTAAAATTGCTAAGTAAGAATTAAAATTTGTAATTGTACCTATTCACCCCCCCTCTAGGTCCATCTCGATCCTTTCAGTTGTGTGTTGGGAGCATTTGGCAGGCCGTCTATGTGGTCCCGAGAGTGAGTCACTTTTGGAGTGTCGCTTTTGTAGTGTTCGTATCGGTTTTCGCCCGGTTTTCCGTAAATTAACTGGGCAATTCTCTTCTTCTTAATTAATCGATGAGGCAGTCCTTTTGCCTCCATTTTGAAAAAAATAATCTATGTGGGTTCTAAAATATGCTCGGATGAAACATGAACTTACCACTAGAGTATATCTATGTGGTGGAGTATATCTTTTTCATTTCCTTATACCTACCAAATATGCTTTATATATTTTAAACATGCTAACAAAGTGGTATAAAAAAAGAAGAAGACCGAGGGTAGGGAAGTGCGGGGCTTTGTCTTATGTCTCTTAGGGCGCAATTGCACATACTGGTTTTTGGTGTAATAAAAGATTGGGTGGTAAGGTCACCTCTCATATTTCCATCCGGGCATTCATGACCAAAGATGTTTATATATATACAAAATGTCTAGAATTCCATCTTTGGGAGTTGGCGGCGCACAAGGCGGGACAAACGACATATAATCCTGGGAATTAGAACACGTTCTGTTATAGGCGGGTCACTTGTACACACCTCGGTAGTAACTCTTGTAATTGATACTCTTTTCTTTTCTCGAATACGCACAAGCGTATGTATCATATATTAAAGAAGGAAGCGGGAAAGACATCTGTCCACAATGTGAAGCTTACAGTTACGTGCAAAGCACCCACATCCACCTCTAAGTCTATTCTAGCCCCCTAAAAAACTATATCATTTCGGTGTTTCCACAAGACCCACATCACTAGAATTGCAATGGCCCATATGTCCTTTAGCTATGGCCATCATCTTGCTTGCTGATGCACCACTCTATGGGGTATCATTTATCATTGGAGTCCAGTCCGGCTTGCCTAGAGCCCCACAAACATCCATCCAAACCTCTTTGGCAAACAGGCACTCGAGTAGGAGGTGGTTTATGGTTTCTTCATGTTGCGCACACAAGGGACACTTGTCTTGATGAGGCAGTCCCCTCTGGGCGAGCCTGTCCGATGTCCAGCACCGATCACGCAAAACCAGCCAAGTGAGGAATCTACATTGTAGCGGCGCCCTAGACTTCCAAGTAAACTCAGGTGTAGGATCCACTTCTCTACATTGATACTCTCTTCTAATATTAATTAAAATACTAGGTAGCCGGTTCTTGGGGAAAAAAAGATGGACAAGGCATAACTTTCAAAATGTCGTGTCGAACTTATACCACTAGAAATTACTTTCTTCGTAAAGAAATATAAGAACGTTTAGAAACAAAACATGTCTTCCTAGTTTCCTTGTTACTTGCAAACATGTGATTTTAGACTCATTTTCTGCACACAATATATTGTAAAACATGCTAACCAAGTGGTGCGAAACATTCCAAAATGGTTCAATCAAATGAGGTTTTATAATCATCTTCCCAAAAACATCACCATCGATCATGCACACGCTCGCCTACAACTGTCCAAAGCCATGCTGTAACATACGCGAGATTCACTGGTCACAGGTTAGTGATGGTGATAGCCGTTGTTGGCATGGTCATATTTTGCTAGCTTGACGGCTGAGACATGCTGTGGAAATCGTACAGCCACGAGACTTGTATTCGTCGAAGAAAAACATGAGAGATTACCGCGGAATTTTCACTTCTTTGCTTTTGTGTGCAAGCCACTCGGTGTGAACCGGCAAATGAAGCATCTTTTCCCCGAAAGCTTACTTTTCACAAGTGTACTGTGATCCCAAATAGCAAGAAATCGTTAATGGAGGTGTGTGTGTGTAGCACTCTACTGTTTTTTTTTTCAATGTTGTGAAGATTGTATGATGTGCGTATATATGAAGTACAACGGTGGGCCACAACCTCAACTATACAGGCAACTAGGAGGTGGGTCCAATACACAAATATGCACAACACATATACTCAACACCCCCCCGCAGTCGAAGCGGCACCACTGCTGACGCAAAGACTGGACCGGAACTCCTCAAATGACACCGTAGGCAAGCCCTTGGTCATGATATCTGCAAATTGTTGGGAAGTAGGAACGTGTAGAACATGAATATGGCCAAGAGCCACCTGTTCCCGAACAAAATGAATATCTAACTCAATATGCTTGGTCCGACGATGATGAACCGGGTTAGCGGAGAGGTAGACCGCCGAGACGTTGTCGCAGTAGACCACCGTGGCACGATCGACAGGACAAGAGAGCTCCTGAAGCAGCTGGCGAAGCCACGAACACTCGGCGACGATGTTGGCCACAGCACGATACTCAGCCTCAGCACAGGAGCGAGAGACCGTAGGCTGCCGCTTGGACGACCACGAGATGAGCGAGGGTCCAAGGAAGACACGGTAGCCCGAGGTGGAGCGACGAGTGTCAGGGCAGCCCGCCCAGTCGGCATCGGAGTAGACGGTGAGGACGGTGTCGGTGGAGGCGTGGAGTGTGACGCCGAGGTCCATAGTGCCACAAACATAGCGGAGAATCCACTTGACAGCGGCCCAGTGAACGTCCCGAGGAGCATGCATATGAAGACACACCTGCTGGACGGCATACTGGATCTCCGGTCGAGTCAGAGTAAGGTACTGCAGAGCACCAATGATAGACCGGTAGAAGACAGCATCCGAAGCAGGAGAACCATCCGTGGCAGAGAGCTTGGCCTTCGTATCAACAGGCGTAGCGGCGGGCTTGCAGTTAAGCATGCCAGCACGATCCAGGAGCTCATGAGCGTACTTCCGCTGATGAAGGAAGAAACCATCTGGACGGCGCACCACCTCAACACCGAGGAAGTAGTGCAAAGGATCCAAGTCCTTGATGGCGAACTCAGCGCGAAGACAAGCAGTGAGCTGACTGAGAAGACCAGCCGTACATGCCGTCAGGATGATGTCGTTGACATAAAGCAGCAAGTATGCCGTGTCGGAGCCCCGGTGATAGATGAAGAGCGAGGCGTCGGAGCGGGTAGAGCGAAACCCGAGCTGGTGCAAAAACGCCGCGATGTGCTGGTACCAAGCGCGAGGGGCCTGCTTGAGTCCGTACAAGGAGCGTGAAAGCAGGCACACGTGGTCGGGAAGTGCTGGATCAACAAACCCCATGGGTTGCTGACAGAAGACTTGCTCCTCGAGGTAACCATGAAGGAAGGCGTTGGAGACGTCCATCTGGTGCACCGGCCAAGCACGGGAGACCGCAAGGTGGAGAACCGTGCAAATCGTGCCGGGCTTAACAACCGGAGCAAAGGTGCCGGTGAAGTCGATGCCGGCACATTGCCGGAAACCACAACAACCCAGCGCGCTTTATAGCGGTCGAGGGTACCATCAGGACGGAACTTGTGTTTGAAGACCCACTTCCCGGTGATCACGTTGGCGTGCCGGGGACGGGGAACAAGCTGCCATGTCCGGTTGTGCAGGAGGGCATCAAACTCCTCTTGCATCGTAGCCATCCAGAGCGGGTCACGAAGAGTGGCTCGAACGGAGAACGGCAATGGCGATGGCGTAGAGGTGGATGCCGCGTGGACGTACTCGTCCGAGGCATAGCGCGAGCTCGGGCGAAACACACCCGTACGGGCGCGAGTGACCGGACCGACCGCGGGTGGCTCAGCCGCAATCACCGATGAAGAGGGCGCCAGGGGCGCCGGAGCCGCGGGTGCCTGGGCCACGGGCGCCGAGGCCGCGGTCGGAGGGAGCACCAGGGCCAGTGGCGCTGAAGGCACGGGAGCCGCGGGCAGAGGGGCGCCGAAGGCGCCGGGGCCGCGGGCACCAGAGCCGCGGTCGGAGGAGGCACCGCGGGCGGGGGTACCGAACCGAAGAACGCCGGCGGGTGACGTGCCTCAAAGCCAGGGGCGGGCCAAGAGCGGCGTGCGAGCGCCCTGGGAGAGGCATCGAGGCTCCCACATCATCAGTGGCGGGAGGAACAGCCGGGGGTACCTGCTGAAACGGAAACACATGCTCATCAAAGTAAACATGCCGGGAGGTGAACACACGGTGGGAGATGGGATCATAGCACCGATAGCCCTTGGAGTTAGAGGGGTAGCCGATGAAGATGCATGCAACAGAACGTGGTGTAAGTTTGTGAGGAGTAGTGTCGGCAGTGCTAGGATAACAAAGGCACCCAAAAATACGCAAACCATCATAAGACGGTGGCGTACCAAAAAGAAGGTGATGAGGTGCGTAATTCCACCGTGGGCGGCAGGGGCGAAGGTTAAGGAGAAGTGATGCGGTAGCAAGTGCGTCCGGCCAGAAGCGAGGCGGCATATTAGCATGGAACAGGAGCGTGCGAACGCAGTCGTTCAGAGTGCGAAGGACGCGTTCGGCTCGACCGTTCTGCTGTGAAGTATACGGGCATGTGAGATGAAAAACTATGCCATGGTGCAACAAAAAAGTACGGAAAGCAAGGTTGTCGAACTCTTTTCCATTGTCAGTCTGAAGAGCAAGAATGGGACGCCCAAACTGCGTGCTGACATAGGAGTAAAAAGCCGTCAAAGTGGAGAGTGCATCCGACTTTCGTCGCAAAGAAAAAGTCCACACATAATGAGAATAATCATCAAGGATAACCAGATAATATAAGTAGCCCGAATTACTAGGAACTGGAGAGGTCCACACATCGCTATGAATCAACTGAAAAGAAAAAGAAGCAATGGTGGTGGAGTTATTAAACGGAAGGCGAACATGTTTGCCGACACGACAGGCATGACAAGTGTGATCCTCTATCTTATTACAACTGAAACTGAAACTCGTAAGAATATGACGAAGTGTGATGGGGTTGGGATGACCCAAACGAGCGTGCCAGAGATCGACGCCAGCGGAGAGAGCAACCGGTGCGGTGGTGGCGGATGAAGGCGAGTGCATCAGATAGAGCTCGTCGGGGCTGTCACATCAGTGCAGTACCATCCTGGTTCGAGCGTCCTTAACACAAAAACCAAGCTCGTCAAATTCAACAGTGACAGAATTTTCACGAGTGAAACAACGAACGGAAACAAGATTCTTAATAAGATGAGGAGACACAAGTATGTTAGACAAAAATAAAGGCATGGAATTAGAAGGAAAAGAAGTGTGCCCGACGTGTGTGATGGGAAGTGTGGAACCGTCGCCGACAATGATGCGGCGGTCGGTGGTGACGGGAGTGAAGGAGGCAAGATTACCAGGATGAGCAAACATGTGAGCCGTGGCCCCGGTGTCCATGTACCAATCACCGCCTCCGGTGTAGTTGTTCGGCGTAGGGGCGGTGTGCAGCGCGGCGAGGAGCGCTGGATCCCAAGGCACCGGTGGCAACGCCGGCGAGGGGGATAGAGACGCCATCGGGATGCCGTAACCGCCGCTGAGCTGCGGCGGTGGGTACCCTCCATAGGGCTGCGGAGCCGCGTAGTACGCCTGATGCGCCGGCGGACGCGGCACGGGAAGAGTCGGCGCAGGGGCCCGTGGGACCGGCATGGTGTATGCATGAATGACACTGGTTCACGGGTTGTATCCGGCGGCCCACGGAGGAGGCACCTGGAGCTGCTGTTGCTGCTGCTGACGAGGCGCGCCCGTGGCCTGCTGCTGCTGCTGCTGGCCGCCGCGCCGGCCTCCGCGGCGCCGTTCGGTGGGAGGCGCGGGAGGGGCGGGACGCCCGTACGGGGGCGTCGGGAGCAGCGGCGGCTGCTGCTGCTGCGGGTACGGTGGCGGCTGCGGAAACGGCGCCGGATGGCGCGGCTGAGGTGGCGCACCGGGGCAGCGGGGGACGGCGGGGGCCCGCTGTGGGTGGTGCCGGCGGCGAGGGCAGTGCGGATGGCCCGCGCCTTCACCTGCTTCATCCGCCGCTCCTCCAGCCGAAGATATGCAACGAACTTGGCGAAGGAGGGCTCGGGGATGAGGGAGAGATTCGCCGCTGCGTTGCCAAAGTCCTCGTTGAGCCCGGCGGTGAGCGTGCTGAGGAGGAGGTCATCATCGATTTTTGTGCCAATATCGCGGAGCTCGTCAGCGAGAGTCTTGAGGCGGCGACAATAATCGTCGACGGAGGAGTTGTCCTGGTTGCACCCAAAAAACTCTTGCTGCAAAAAACACGACGTTGAAGATGATTGTCGGTGAAGAGCCCGTTCAGCTTGGTCCACACGGCGTGGGTGTCATCACCGTCCTGCACGACCGTCTGAAACAGGTCCGACGAGATGGTGAGGAAGAGCCACCGGATGATCGTGGTGTCGATGGTGGACCAGTCATGGAAGTCGGGGACGAGGCTAGAGTCGACGGAGCCATCCACATGATCGACGAGGTGGTACTCCCGCAACACGAGGGAGAAGTACGTCTTCCATGCGTAGTAGGAGGAGTCCGTCTGGGAGAGACGAACCGGAACCCGCTCGTAGATGTTGAGGTTGCGGATGTCGTTGATGTCGGGAGGGTTGGCGTCGGCGAACGGGTTGGAGTTGGTGGAAGCGGACGAAGTGACAGACGACATGGCGGCGAGGGTGGTGCGGCTAGGGTGCGGCTAGGGTTAGGTGGGGGAGCGGCGGCGGTTGTGAGGGGCAGCGGCGACGGCTTCGGGTGGAGGGGAGGGGGTCGCGGCGACGGGAAGGCGGCGTCGACAGGAGCTGTGGGCGGTTGCGCGCGGGTACAGGAGGCGCCTGCGAGATCGCGGCAGCAGGGGTCGAGCGGCTGGGGCGATCGGGAGGAGCAACAGCGGTAGGAGAGGGGTGGCGCGGCGGCGGGTGAGGGGAAGGCGGCAGCGGCGGCGCAACGAGAGGGGCACGGCGGCGGTGGCTGAGGCGGCGGCGCGGGGAGGGGCGCGCGGTGGCGGTGGCGGAAGCTAGGGTTGAACCTAGGAAACTGATACCATGTATGATGTGGGAATTTCACGATGTATTACTCAGGTGCAAACAAACGTATATATGAAGTACAACGGTGGGCCACGACCTCAACTATACAGGCAACTAGGAGGTGGGCCCAATACACAAATATGCACAACACATATACTCAACAAAGATTGCTCATCTCACTTACCGTGCGGTACTTCTACTGTTAACACTAGTAGAAAAAGGGCCTAATGTGAAGCACATTAGTCCCGGTTTGTAACTGAACCGGCACTAATGTGCTCATTAGTGCCGGTTCCAACGGCTAGGCGGGCGGTGATCATTAGTACCGGTTCGTGGCGAACCTTTAGTACCGGTTCGTGCCACGAACTGGTACTAAAGATGTGGTGGCAGGCTTGTGTCAGGCTGGGGCCCACCAGCTTCTTTAGTACCGGTTGGTTATACGAACCGGGACTAGAGATGCACCTTTAGTCCCGGTTCGTATAACCAACTGCTACTAAAGGTCATCCTATATAAACCCCTTCGTCGAGCCCGAGCGCTCTGTTCTTCCCCTTTCCCCTCTCCTCTGTTTTCTTCCTCTTCCTCTCGAGCTCACACTCCATTTTTGCCAAAATTTGTGAAGATTTGAAGGCACCCCATTCATCGAAGTGATCACAAAGGTTAGCAACTTTGTCCTTTCATCTCTCATTGCTAGATTAGCTCTTGCAATGCTCTATAAGTATAGTGATTTGTGTGTTTTATTTTGGGAGGAATTATATGTGGTAGTATTTGATTTATATGCAATTTGAGGTCAAAATAACTCTTAGTTTGCATATGTAGGTGTGGTTTACTTAGTGCCTTCCCGTCTCCGTCCTAACCACCATCGATCGCCCGCACCGTCCCGTCGCCGGCACCACCTTGTGGTGAGCCTCTTGTTCTTATCTTTTTTATATAAAAAAAATCATGTTTGTGTGATTTAGATATATAGTTACTCGTATAATTATCTTACCCGTACGTTGTTTGTTATACATAGTGCCATGGTTTTGATATCCGTCCCCGTAGGCCCTCGTCCGGGTTATGATTCGGATGTGGTATATTCTCTTTTATAACTATTTGTTGCATTTCGTGTTTATGACAAATTATGCCCATCAAGTTGACATAGATATTTTTATCTAGGAGGTATGTGAACCGGAAATTCCAACCGACCCTATTGTCGAGAGGTTAAATTTAGTTGAAAGAGAAAACGAGTATTTGAAAGAAAAATTGAAAAGAATTGAGGGGGAGAAGATGGAATTGGAGTTGCATCTTGCCGATGTCGTCGATGATCACAAGATCAAGATGGAGAAAATGCGCTTGAAGATTAGAAAATATGCCATTGATAGTGAGGCTTGGTATCATTATGCTGTTGGATCAATTGTTACCTTAGTTGCGATCTTGATCGCATTTGTTGTTGCATTTAAATGCTTTAGCTAGAGAGTTATTTGTATGTTTGTTTTATGAGAATAAGTGTTGTATGAACTTTATGTATGAACTTGTATTAATTTGGTCTATTCGGTGTTGTGTAATGAAGATGAGCCGGCAATGGATGTACGATGACCGATGCTCTCCCCAGTTCGTTAATGGCGTGCATACTTTTCTGCTTGCGGCTGAGGCAAACAAGCGGGCGGATGGTTTTATGCCTTGTCCATGTGCCGGCTGTAAGAATGATGAGAATTACTCTAAGTTAAGAACCATTCACGTCCACCTGGTTGAGTCTGGTTTCATGCCCCACTATAATGTTTGGACCAAGCATGGAGAAAGAGGGGTTATGATGGAAGACAATGAAGAAGAAGAGGACGACGACAGCTATCCTGGCCATGGGTTCCCTGAATACGATGGTACAACAATGGGGGAAGAAGCTGAGCCGGCAATGCGGGAAGAAGCTGAAGAAGAGGCATCAGATGAGCCCGCTGATGATCTAGGTCGGGCCATTGCCGATGCAAAGAGAACTGCGCAAGTGAAAAGGAGAAAAAGAAGTTGCAGCGCATGTTAGAGGATCACAAGAAATTGTTGTACCCGAATTGCGAAGCTGACAAGAAAAAGCTGGGCACCACACTGGAATTGCTGCAATGGAAGGCAGAGAATGGTGTATCTGACAAGGGATTTGGAAAGTTGCTAATAATGTTAAAGAAGATGCTTCCAAAGGACAACGAATTGCCCGAGAGTACATACGAAGCAAAGAAGGCTGTCTGCCCTCTAGGGTTAGAGGTGCAGAAGATACATGCATGCCCTAATGACTGCATCCTCTACCGCGGTGAGTACGAGGATTTGAACGCGTGCTCGGTATGCGGTGCATTGCGCTATAAGATCAGCCGCGATGACCCTGGTGATGTCGAGGGCGAGCGCCCCAGGAAGAAGATTCCTGCCAAGGTGATGTGGTATGCTCCTATAATACCACGGTTGAAACGTTTGTTCCAAAACAAAGAGCATGCCAAGGCGATGCGATGGCACAGAGAAGACCGTAAGAAAGACGGGAAGTTGAGAGTACCCGCTGACGGGTCGCAGTGGAGAAAAATTGAGAGAAAGTACAGGGAGGACTTTGCAGGTGACGCAAGGAACGTATGGTTTGGTCTAAGTGCAGATGGCATTAATCCTTTTGGGGAGCAGAGCAGCAACCATAGCACCTGGCCTGTGACTCTATGTATGTATAACCTTCCTCCTTGGTTGTGCATGAAGCGGAAGTTCATTATGATGCCAGTGCTCATCCAAGGCCCTAAGCAACCCGGTAACGACATTGATGTCTACCTAAGGCCATTAGTTGAAGAAATCTTACAGCTGTGGAATGGAAAAGGTGTACATGCGTGGGATGAGCACAAACAGGAAGAATTTGACCTACATGCGTTGCTGTTTCTTGACCATCAATGATTGGCCTGCTCTCAGTAACCTTTCAGGACAGACAAACAAGGGATACCGCGCATGCATGCACTATTTGGATGATACCGACAGTATATATTTGGATAATTGTAGGAAGAATGTGTACCTGGGACATCGTCGATTTCTTCCGAGCAGGCATCCCGTAAAAAAGAAAGGCAAGCATTCCAAAGGTGAGGCAGATCACTGAACGAAGCCTCGCCACCGTACTAGTGATGATGTACATGATATGGTGAAGGATTTGAAGGTAATCTTTGGAAAGGGTCCTGGCGGACAATCTGTTCCGAATGACGCTGACGGACGCGCACCCATGTGGAAGAAGAAGTCTATATTTTTGGACCTGCCCTATTGGAAAGACCTAGAGGTCCGCTCTGCAATCGACGTGATGCACGTGACGAATAATCTTTGCGTGACCCTGCTTGGCTTCTTGGGCGTGTATGGGAAGACAAAAGATACACCGGAGGCACGGGAGGACCAGCAACGTATGCACGGAAAAGACGGCATACATCAGGGTCATGCCAGCTACGCTCTTACCAAAGAAGAGAAGGAAATCTTCTTTGAATGCCTGCTCAGTATGAAGTTACCGTCTGGCTTCTCGTCGAATATAAAGGGAATAATAAATATGGCAGAGAAAAAGTTCCAGAACCTAAAGTCTCATGACTGCCACGTGATTATGACGCAACTGCTTCCGGTTGCATTGAGGGGGCTTCTACCGGAAAACGTTCGATTAGCCATTGTGAAGCTATGTGCATTCCTCAATGCAATCTCTCAGAAGGTAATCGATCCAGAAATCATACCAAGGTTAGAGAATGATTTGGTGCAATGTCTTGTCAGTTTTGAGTTGTTGTTCCCACCATCCTTCTTCAACATCATGACGCACGTCCTAGTTCACCTATGCGAAGAGATTAGCGTTCTGGGTCCTGTATTTCTACACAATATGTTCCCCTTTGAGAGGTTCATGGGAGTCTTAAAGAAATATGTTCATAACCGTGCTAAGCCAGAAGGAAGAATCTCCAAGGGCCATGAAAATGAGGAGGTCATTGAGTTTTGTATTGACTTTATTCCTGACCTTAAGCCGATTGGTGTTCCTGAATCGCGGCATAAGGGCAGACTGGGTGGAAATGGCACGCTAGGACCGAAACAAATAATATGTACGGACGGGCATTCTCTCACTCAAGCACACTACACAGTTCTACAAAATTCCGCCTTGGTGGCTCCGTATATGGAGGAACACAAGAATTTTCTACGCTCCAAACACCCGGAGTAGTCTGACGACTGGATTACACGTGAACAAACGGGGACTTTCGCCGGTTGGTTGCAGACACTTGCCATGCATGACGCCGCTGTTGAATATGACCTGTACTTGCTGTCCCAGTTACCATATTCGAATATAATGACTTTCAAAGGGTACGAGATAAATGGGAATACATTTTACACGATTGCCCAAGATAAGAAGAGCACCAACCAAAACAGTGGTGTCCGCTTTGATGCAGCAACCAAGAGGGGAAAGGACACATATTATGGTTACATAGAGGACATATGGAAACTTGACTATGGACGTGGTTTGAAGGTCCCTTTGTTTCGGTGCAAATGGGTCAATATGACACGAGGCGGGGTAACGGAAGACCCCCAGTACGGAATGACAATAGTGGATCTCAATAATCTTGCGTACGCAGACGAACCATTCGTCCTAGCCAATGATGTGGCCCAGGTTTTCTATGTGAAGGACATGCTACCAAGCCGAGAAAAAGAAAAGATAAGGAAGCGAATACATCATACGATGAGCCAAAGCGCCACATAGTTCTTTCAGGGAAAAGAAACATCGTGGGAGTGGATGACAAGACAGACATGTCAGAAGATTATGAAAAGTTTGATGAAATTGCTCCATTCACAGTGAATATTGACCCGAGCATCCAGCTAAATGATGAAGATTGTCCATGGTTATGGCGCAAAGGGACACACGCGAAGAAAAAGTTTCACACCCAAAGATCCCACTCTGGGATGTGATCGGCTTCACTGTCATCACTTTCTTCTCTAGTGAGTTTCCGGACTTGTATATCTGGAAAGTCCCACTTTGGACAAACCGTAGGGAATCTTTGTAATAGTTAGGGTGCTTATGTGTTTTGGCATTTGAAACGTGTACTTTTGTGCTTCGGATAAACGTGTACCTTTCTGACTTCATTTGCTATTTTTCAGCTCATTTACTGATTTTTTTAGAGCTAAATGACCCTGAAATTGAAAAGCAGTACAAATGAACTCTGAAAAGGTTGAAAGTTGGCATGGTATCATCATTTCACCCACATAGCATGTGCAAAAAAGTTGAGAGGGTTACGGCAAAAACTGGATGCACTTCGTGTACAAAATGGACAATCGCTTTCGAAGTATCAGGGTTTCAGACGAAAACTCATCTGTTACAAAGGCAATTCATTTTTTTAACTTATTACAACTCCAGACTTTTTGTGCGTTCAGTATGCACCATTCAAAGCCACGTCATCAACTTTCAACCCTTTCTGACATCATTTGCTATTTTTCATGCATTTACTGATTTTTTTGAGCAAAATGACCCTGAAATTGAAAAGTAGTACAAATGAACTCTGAAAAGGTTGAAAGTTGGCGTGGTATCATCATTTCACCCACATAGCATGTGCAAAAAAGTTGAGAGGGTTACGGCAAAAACTGGATGCACTTCGTGTACAAAATGGACAATCTCTTTCGAAGTATAAGGGTTTCGGACAAAAACTCATCTGTTACAAAGGCATTTCATTTTTTAAATAACCTAAGTATTACCAAATTGAATATAATGATAAAACACACTAATATTAAACATAAGAAAAAAGAATCACTGAAAAATCTATTTTTAAAGTTAAGTTATTCACAAACTAGTGATTCACAGAAATTTCAAATAATTCAAATTTAAACTATTCCAATTTGAAAACTACTGGCACTAACAAAAAGTTTGTAATTTTTTGTACCTAAATCAAAAATATTCACAAAGAAACTCTAAATACAGCAAAAAACAACTCACAAATAGATAAAATAAAATAAATAAATCAGAAAAGAAAAAAACTAAATAAAAAAAGCCCGCCTACTGGGCCACAGCGGCCTGCATACGACTAGAAACCCAACCTGGGGTTGGGCCAGGATGCAGGCCCGCAAGGCCCAGTAGGCCCACAGGGCAGCGCGACAGAGTTAGGCCCAGAAGCCTGCTATGGAGAGGAGTTCGAGACAGCAGCTGCGCCGGGGCTTTTAAACCAGTGCGGACGCCCCTCGGCTAGCGAGGTGGGACTAAACTTGCCGCACCGCACCAGCGCCAGCGCACCCCCTTTAGTACCGGGTCGTGGCTCCAACCGGTACTAAAGAACCGGTTGGAGCCACGACCCGGTACTAAAGGGGTGCGCTTCCCGCCGCTTGGCCTGGCCAAAACAGACCTTTAGTACCGGTTAATGGCTCCAACCGGTACTAAAGGTCCAACCTATATATACAACACTTGAAAAAATTTCAGTTTCCCTCTGTTCTTCCTCTGTTTCTTCCTCTCCGTCGACGCCGCACCGCCTGCCCGGCCCGATCAACGCCGTCGCCGCCCCCGACGCGCCGCCCTCGACACGCCCCGTCGCCCCGCCCCCGACGCGCCGCCCACCGCCCCCGTCGCGTGCCGCCCCTCCCTCGAGCTCGCACGCCGTCGCTGCCCCCGACACCCCGCTATGAGCCCCTGCCGCCATGGCCGCCCTCACACACACACACACGCACACACGCACACACACACACATATTTTCTTATTTTCTGTTTTTTAGTTTTTTATAGTTTTAGTTATAGAAATGTTAGATGAATTTTAGATATAGAAATGTTAGTTAGATGAATTTTGACATTTTCTTTCACTAGATGGTAGATGTATATAGAAAAAAGTTAAGGAATTTGATACTTTTAGTTTTATATATATATAAATGTTAGATGAATTAGATATATAAATGTTAGATGCATGTTTTTTTTAGTTTTTTATACTTTTAGTTATAGAAATGTTAGATGAATTTTAGATATATAAATGTTAATTAGAAATGTTATATTGTTAGTTTTTTATACATGAACGATGCCCGGCCCGCATCCTCGCCGTCGACCCGTTCGCGATGACGTCCTGCTTCAGAGGAGCCATGTCCGGGACTGGGCTCCGCCGGGCTGGCACTGGGAGGTGCTACCTTCAGGGGCGCGCCGCTTGGTGAGGAACCCGGCCCCGGGTCCCGTCGTCGACCCGGAGCTCCTTTGGTGGCGTTCGCGTGGGCCACTTTCGGTGCGGAGGGAGCCGGCCCAGCAGGAGGTGGTACGTCGCCGTGTCAGGGAGGAGGACGAGCATGTCCGTCGCTACATGGCTGCTATGGACGTCAGGTTCTCCAATACCTGGCAGGTTCTTCGGGGATCTCACCCGAGCTATGATCCTGTGATGGTTCCTTCTCTTTGGGTGTCCACCGCCTGCGCCTCAGGAACCGCGACTGAACTAGATTATTGGATAGTATTCGATCTATATTAGCTAGCTAGCTACTGATGTATTCGATATATAATATTCGAGATGATGTATTCGAGATTATATATATTATTCGAGACGATGTATTCGAGATTATATATATTATTTGATAATATTCGAGACGATGTATTCGAGATTATATTCGATGATGAATATTATGTACTATGATTCAGTTTTTCCTTATTGATTGCATGCATGCATTGTAATTTGAATACTAAATTGTTTTATATTTCTTCTGGATTAGTTAAATAAAAGCTATGGCGGACAATACCGGCAGAGAAGGAGAAGAGGCCCTGTTCGAGATCATACGCTCCCCTCGCCGGCCAGATGATCAGAATGAAGAAGATGACGGCTCCCAATATCTCAACAATACCGGGGAGGGTGATATGATATTCGATCAAGACGACCGAATTGATGAAGTCCAGAACTATGATTATGATGACGAAGAAAATGTTGATCTTGAAATAACAGAGACCGGTGAGGTATATTTATATAAGCAGGCATCTGGTGATCATCACATGTTTTAAATGATTTGAAGATATATTAACGAATCGATCTTTCTTCTTTCAGCCCTCTGGATCGAGCAAATCTTCTACAGGCAGCAGGACAGTGCGAGGCCCGGCCAAAAAGTTGAAGGAGGGCGTACAGTACAACATCGATGACATCAAACCTAATGGTGAACCAATCAAGCCTAAGAAGAATGTGAACAAGTTCATTGGTCAGTGCGGAATTCTTGTGAAGGACCAAATCCCGATCTCCATGCAAGAATGGAAAAAGCCAGCAAAGGAACATCCAGATCTTACTTTTGTTGACCAAAGAGCAAAAGATCGGCTTTGGGAATCTCTCAAGGAACATTTCACCCTACCAGATCATTTCACAGATGCAGATGTGCAGAAAGTCAAGGACGCTGCTCTTAGGAAGATGGCAATTGCATTTAGCACCCACAAGAAAACTATATGGGCCAAGTATGTCAAAGGAGAAAAGAAGACTCCAGAATTCACGGGAACACTGGAGAAGCAAAGAGATCACTGGCCCGCTTTCATGAAATTCAAGGAATCGGAATTATCTAAGGAATGGTCGAGAATAAACAAGATCAATGCTGTAACACCCCTAGTGGTTGGCTACAGTAATCCCCTTTTGATAATGCCATGTCATCATGATCAACAGTGCCTAAACATCATTTGGATCATATCTCTTTTAGTTCAAATTCAAATGGAAATTCAAACTTCAATTAAATTCAAAGTGGAAAATAAAAGTTGTTCAAATCAGAATCTAAAATGTTCATTAAATAACAAATATTCCAGAGACTATTCTAAAATTGTAACCAACATTTAATAGATTAATTAAGTGACTCAAACAGTACGAAAACAGCAAGGTTTAATATATTTTATTTAATACAAAATTCGTGTGAACTCCATTAGCCTCCAAACCAATTTTTAGCAGTACTAACTAATGCACCATATTTATTGGAACAAGTTACCTATTTTACAAAATAATGTTGGAGGCCACACATTATTGCAAAAATAGAAACAAAGGAAAAACAGAGAAGAAAAGAAAATAAAAAGAAAAGGCCCGGAGTGGCTGGGCCTTAGTCAGCCAGCCGGCCCAGCCTACCCAGCGCCGTCCCCTACCCCCGCACTGCTCCTCCCTGCGCCGCTGTCGCCGCGCGCGCACTCGCCCGCCTGGCCCCCCTCTGCGCTGCTCGACACCGCGCGACCCCGCGCCCGCCGTGGAGGGATAAGCGCAAGCCCTGGCGCCCCCCTGGCCTCTCCCTCGCTCACTCCCTCTCTCTCTCCCTGGCTCCCCTCAACTCACCTGACGCCGCCATGGACGGCTACGGCTGAACCTGCGCGGCCACCACGCCCCATTTGCTCCGCCGCCGCGTCAGGCCGCCCCCTCATCGTCGACTACGTCGGCTGCGCCGACTGGGCCAAGCTGGGAAGCCTCCACACCGCCGCCATCTTCTTCTCCTTCCTTGGATCACCACCGCCTGTCGTCGTCGATTCCGGCTGCCCCACGCCTTCCACACGCCCGCGTTCGCACACCTGCAGGTCCCGGTGAGCCCCCGCATCTTTCCCCTCACTTTTCTACGCGGATCCGTGCCCGTAGCCGCCTCGCCGTCGTTGCCGTAGCTCGGCTCCGCCGCGGAGCTCGTCACCGTCGCTCACGGTGATGACATGCTCAACCGAGCGCGTAGGCGAGCTCCTGCTGCATCGTAGACCCCGCCAAGCCGCATAAATCGCTTGAAAATGAGCCGTAGCAGGGCGCCCGATCGAGCCCGACTCCGGCCGTCCGCCGCACTCATCGCCGCCGTCGCTGTAGTGCTTCTCCGGCGACGTCACCACCCCCACTCGATGCGCCACTCCGCCCGCATTCGAACGCGCCCACCCGCGCCCGATCTGGTCGCCTGTAGCCGTTTTCCGGCGACGGCCGAGCCACTTCTCCGCGAGAGAGGCTCGTCGGAGCCCTCTCCGGTGCCGCCGCCGACGTGGCCTACTGGGGCCCACCCCTGGGCCACTGCCAGTGGGTCCCAGGGGGCCCAGCTGACCGTTGACCCCGGTCAACTGTGCTGACTGGGCAGCACAGTCACTGACCGGTGGGCCACCTCCCCCACTAATTAATAGGATTAGTTAAAACTAAATTAATTAGCCTAATCTAACACTGACAGGTGGGCCCAGAAGCTTAATTAACTAAAACTAGTTTAAATCTAAACTCTGTTAGCCCCCTGTGTATGACATGTGGGCCCCCCATGTCAGGTTTGACTCTGGTCAGCCAGAGTTGACTGCTGACATCATCTTTTCGTCATGCTGACATCACCTTTTACTGTTTTGGATAATTCAAATTTAAATAAATAAATAAATAAATCCAGAAAGTGTTTAAAAACTTTGAAAAATCATATAAAATAAACCGTAACTCCGATGAAAAAGTTTTATATATGAAAGTTGCTCAGAATTTCGAGACGAATCCGAATACGCGGTACGTTCGTCTGTCACACGTCCCTAACATAGCGAACATGCAACCGTCCCCCTCCATTTCATCTGTCCAAAAATGCCGAACTTCGGGAAAACATTCCCGGATGTTTTCCCTCTTCACCTATATCGTGTAGCACCGCGTCAGAACACCCCTATCTGTGTATTGTTATGTCATGCTCTTGTTTGCTTTATATTTATTGTTTCCTCCCCCTCTTCTCTCTCGGTAGACCCCACTACAGACGCATTTCCCGAGACCAACGCAGCTCAGGAGCCCGACGCCACCGCTGACGACCTTGCCCTTGCCGCCGAGCAACCAGGCAAGCACCCCCCCTTGAGCATACCTATATCACCTATTCTTTCTTTCTCATGCTTGCATTAGAATTGCTGCTGCTACTGTTTTACCTATTCTAATGCATAGCCTGTTTATTGTAACCTGCTATTGATACCTTACTTGCTTATCCTAAACTGTCTAGTATAGGCTAGGTAGAGACCTATCAGTGACCCCACTTGTCCCGATTGCCCCGCTGGATCATCAGAAGATTCGACGACCAGGCCCCAGCACCGCACATCACCCCCTTAGTTGTAACGACACTGTAGCGTTACTATCGAGTGCCGAGGGTGATACCTCGAGTAGCACTTCTGATGTTAACTCTGTAGAGTAGCTATTCGGTCATGGTCATCGAGGGTGATTCCTCCTTCACCACTTCCGATAACGACGCTGTCGTGCAACACCTCAAGTGTGAACCCATCGAGGGTGATTCCTCCGAGTTCACCTTGACGGATACATCCAGTAGGAATCCAACAAGGGTGATACCTCGGATTCCCCTGATGTTATGGACACACGGATACTTGGACATTACAATTGTTACTTGGAAAGGCGGGTCGACCCTGAGGGGTACCCGCGTGTGATGTGAAGACGGGTTGCCTGGATGGTGCCTGAGTGATGAATACGAGGTGTGGTCGGGCATTCTTGGCCCTTGCCGCAAGTCCTCGAGACGGAGCGACGGGGTCACATCGATCATGAGTCTCTGCTCGTTACCGCACTACCAACACACTACAATTTGGATATTTGATCTGAGTGGGCCTCTGGCCCGATAGCACTAACCATCACGCGGGAAAAGTTATGGGCACTCCGCATCGTGGCATCAGCCGAAAGTTCTGTCAGACATCCAGTTCAGCATTGTGGCACGGTCGGATCGTACCGACCATCCGAGGCGGTGCTGGTATCCACCCTGCACACAACGACCCGGAGTGCACAGGGCGATGGCCCAAGACCCCTGGGCGCTTAGGTTGTAGACCGGCGGGGACCTCTCTGCTGAGCTCTAGGTAGGGTTGCGGTGTGTCGTTTGGCCGAGGCCGGGCATGACCCGGAAAAGTGTGTCCGGCCGAAGTTAAGCTAGTGTGGTGGGTAAGTTGGTGCACCCCTGCAGGGAAGAACTAATCTATGCATAGCCGGATCCTCGGTAACGGACACTCGGAGTTGTATCCCGATCGATACAACTAGAATTGGATACTATGGCTCTGGGATTGCTTCTCGCAGGGAGTTGAGAAGGGATCTCAGGACGAGGTTTATGACTGTATGGCTCTGGGATTGCTTTCTCGCAGGGAGTCAAGAAAGGATCTCTGGCTGAGGTTGATGACACTACTACTACATTATACTGTGCTGATCTACTCTCTTCTATTGCTGCAAAACCGCTGAAGATGCTAGTCTTCGATAGGACTAGGCCTCCTCTCTATGTTGGCATTTCTGCAGCCCAGTCCACATAAACAGCCGTTCTTTGATAATGTTGCATATGTAGTGTAGATCCTTGCTTGCTGAGTACTTCGGATGAGTACTCACGGTTGCTTTGCTTTCTTTTTCCCCCATATCCCTTTTTGATGCAACCAGATGACGGAGCCCCGGATATAGCTGCCCCCGCCGACGATAGCTTCTACTATCCCGAGGGTGGATACTACTACGAGTTGGCCGACGACCAGGAGTAGGTTCGGAGGGTCCCAGGCAGGAGGCCTGCGCCTTTCGATCGTAGTGTTTTCTTTTGCCCTGCCTTCTAAGGGCCTATCTGTGTTTTCTTTTATATCTGTACTCAGATATCTGATGCTTCCACTGATGCTTGTATGCGAGCTTATGTATTCGAGCCCTCGAGGCCCCTGGTTTGTAATATAAAGCTTGTATGACTTTATTTATGTTTTAGAGTTGTGTTGTGATATCTTCCCGTGAGTCCTTAGGCTTGATCGTGTGCATTTGCGTGTATGATTAGTGCACGATTGAGCCGGGGGCGTCACAAATGCCGCAAAAAAGGAGCATTTCCATACGCTAGGGCCAGGTGGCTACGCGGTGGCCTGGCCTAAGTAGGATAAGTCTGAGCAACAGATGCTGGATGCAGGGGTCACTCCAGTTACATTGAGCTGGCCGGAAAGGTGTAGGACTTGGTTCTATGCGCATGGGGGGGCGTTGGACCTGAAGACAGGCCATGTTTTGAATAAGGCAAGTCTTAAAGGAGCCGACGACAAGTTACTTGTTGCAATAGAAGAGGCTCGAACGGGGGTGTTCACGCCCAACAGAGAGAACGACGAGCTTACACGCGCCCTGGGAAATCCTGAACACCCAGGAATAACATGAGGCAAAGGCGTTGTTCCGTGGTATGAGGGGTTTGCTGACTGGAACGCCCACTACAGAAGCCGTGCGAGAAAGAAGATGGAGGAGGAGAAGAAGAGGAAGCTGGAGGAGGAGCAGAGGAAGTAGGAAGCAGAATGCCTTAAAGGCCTAGAATCAGCGCACGCGGAGTTGGCACTCCAATTCCAGCGGCAGCAGCAGCAGATCGACTCACTTAGCCAAGAAAGGGGGTCTCAGCAGCGGCAGCAGCTAGTGGATGATCCATCATTGGATAGCACCGTCCCATCCATGCTGAGAAGCAGCATGGGTTCCGCCCCGGGCGAGGCACTGCTGGATACATACCCTGTGGATGACATCATGGAGAACACTAATTGTGAGCTACACTTCAAAATGAAGAACATATCCATGAAGGTGGCGGACGCCGTTGCTTATACAAATCCCCCCGACGCAACCTTCCATTGCAACCCGATTCCAGCTGGCTATGCTCGTGTCATGGTTGATGAAGTGGTGGCACAATATTCGGGGCTAGAGCTTGACATTCCTGGAGGTGACGACGAGCACACACTCGGAGAGGCCATACATCATATCATCCTATGGAGAAAGGATTGCATCATCTTTCCAAGGCCACTGACACCGCGTCAGCCGACTCCTCCTCGAAGTCTGCCACTGTGCCAGCAGACTCCCACTCCTCCAAGTCATCAGCCACCGCCTCAGCAGAGTCCTGCTCCTTCAAGTCCGCCAACGCGTCAGGCCACTCCTCCTCCTCCAAGTCCGGCACCGCGTCAGCCCACTCCTCCTCCTCCAAGTCCGGCAACGCGTCAGGCCACTCCTCCTCCTACAAGTCAGGCACCGCGTCAGCCGTCTCTGCCGCCTCAGCGGGCTATGCCACCTAAGAAATAGTGGAAGAGAGCCGCCGCAGCTATGGTGGCTAGCGGTACAAGTACAGGTACAGGAGGCAAGAGATTCCAATTTGGTCCGAGCCTCACGCCTCTTCCGAAGAGGCCTTACGACCTAACTGTGGAGGAAAACGAAGCAGAAGTGCAAGCCCAAGTGAGGGCCCATTTTGGACCGAAACCGCCACCGCCGCCAAAGGAGAAAGTACTTGAGCATGTCATTGACCACTTTATTCGTATGGCTGAACCACCAGCTCCCAAGCCTATTGACTCAGACTATGAGCGCCAAATCAGGAAGGCATATCAAGCACAAAAAAATAAGGAGTCGAGCTCGAGCTCCAGCTCCAGCCAAGCAGCTGCCAAAAAAGCGGGAAAACTGTTCCCCAGATGGGAGAACAGGCGGTGCAATCGATCCCCCCGCTCATTGTACCAACACATGTGAGTACTGGTGCCGATCAGCTGGTAATAACCGACGAGCATTGAAGGCAGGCTGCAGAGCTTGGTATCACTGTTTATCAACTCCTAGAGATCGAGCCCATGGATATGCTTAGAGAGGAGGACATAAAACGGAAATATGCCCGCGGCGAACCTTTGGTCAAGCCTGAGGAGGTCAAGAAGCTCCCAACGAGAATGTATAAATTGCATGAATGGTACATGAAAATTGCCAAGACTACCAATCGAGAGTCCCTCATGGTGAAAGTCAAGGCAGAGCATTACTTCAATGAGATAGCTCTGTATGTTGAGTTTACAGAACTGTTTCAGTTATTCAATCAAGACGCACTCGACAAATCTATCGTCAGTTGCTATTGTCTGTAAGTGATTTCTTTCTGTAATTTAAGTCTCAAGCTAGTTGTAGTACTCATTGATCATTACCTGTAATTATCCTCACTATATTCTTTTCTGTGGTATTATGCAGGATGAAGATCTATGAAATGAAAAAGCTGGACGCTATGGCATTGGGTTCATTGACCCAAATACCATTAATCAAGAGACATGAACATATGAATGGTATCAAGAAGAAGTAGAGAAAAACATGCTAGAGTTCTTGAAGAAACTCAACAGCAATCGAGATATACTACTTCCTTACAACTTCGGGTGAGTCACACTGTCTTGTACTACAAATTCTATTTTTGCTTACTAGCTGTGACACCCTGGTTTTCGCTCCTGTTTTTTTTCCTTCGCGGAATTTGATTCCCGTCTTTTTTCTCGGTGTTATCGTATTTCTTTAGCCCTTGGGTATATGAAGATGGTCATTTAACCTTGCCTTCCCTATCCAACCAGAGATTCTCTTCAGATCAACCTTGCCACCGTAGATCTATTCCCAGGATTTTGCCGCCGAAACCCTACCTTCCGAGTTGCCGGAAGGGAAACCCTGATCCTCTCAGTTGCAAAGGAACCCCATTTTCCTTTGATCTGTTGCCTCCCAACTTTTTCCCAGTGATCATCCTTCATCTATAAACCCTGGATATGTAAAAATATTGCCAAGTCATTTGCAATATTCTTCATTTATAATTAATTCCATTTTCTGCTATTTAAGGGAATTAAATCCAGGAAAATATCTACCCATCTCCAAAGTTGATGAAAACTTGTGGAGATATTCTTTGTGATCATTTTGAGCTCCCATAAAAATATTGGCCATAATTAAATAGGGGAAATTGCATTTTCCTATTTAATGCCAATATTGCATTTTGGGCCCTTTCTAAAGGAACTACCATTTTGGTAGCCAGGAAAAATCCCAAATAATTTGTGGAGCTTATTATATCTATACATTCACCATTTTAATCAAAATCCAAGTCCCATAGTTCAAGGTTAGAGCACAGCATCCATTTGCAAATTCTGTCCAGATTTCCAGTTTGCAAAGGAAGTGCTTGAACACTTGATTCATTTGAGCTGAAATTTTTCATGGTGGTTAACATTCCTAAATCACCCATGGATGCCAAAAACCAGCTCAATCCATCTATCCATTTGTCCACAGCATTTTTCTCAAGTTTCTGTCTATTTGGAAGTGCTGTGAAGGAAGTACCATATAGTAATTTCCAAATAAGCTGAAATTTTACCAGCACCTTCATATGTTCAAGTCATCGCCCTCCACCAAAATTCAGCTCATTTCATCAAGTCATTTGAGCACAGCTTCAAAATCCCTTTTCTGGACCAGATTTGGCATTACAAAGGAAGTGCATTCAAATCTTGTCCAAATGCCTTCAAATTTTACCAGCACCTAGTCCTTCCTACCACACACTAGTATGGCAAGGACCCAGCTCAAATTAGACAGCCATTTCCCCACAAAATTTTAGCCAAGTTTCTGTGCCAAACATAGGTCAGCTCACAACAGTCAGCTCTTGTCCCCTCTTCCATCCAAACCTACATAAATACACTCACTGTGGTTGAACTCATCGATATAACAAGGTTTGACCTCTCATGGGTGCCCCGGACACGCAGTGCCGGTGGTGACCGCGCGATGAGCAATGCCAAAACGGCGCTCTGTACCTTGGTCGCCTCGGCCAGCTAGCCCCAGCCGGCCTCCGCTCATCTGGGCATGTCCATCAACTCCGCAGCAACCACGTGCCCCTCTCCCAACCCTTCTCCACTCCTCTTCCTTCTTCCTCGCACCACGGCAGTCGCCGCCGCGGCACTGCTCACCCGTGACCGCCGTCGTTTTCCTCCTGTCACCTCCCTCCCTTGGCTTCTTCTCCCCTGAGCCGTCCCTTCCTTCTGGCGTCCGTCAGGTCGGCGCCATGCACGACCAAAGCTACGTCGCTGGCGCACCAGTGCGTGGCTAAGGCCGCCACGGCGGCCGTGCCTATCCGCTCGCCGTGGTCCGCCTATAAATAGGCCCTCCCCGCACTCCTCGAGCTCACCAACCGCCTTACCATCCTCCTAGATCCCTCCCCGACCCCTCTACCCATCGCCGGAGTGCTCCCTGCCTGCCCATTGCTGCCACGGTCACCGCCTCGGCCAGCTCAAATTCGAGCACTGCCGGCCCTCCCTCCTCCTTCTAACCTCACTAACCTCTTCCCTGAGCTCCAGTGAGCCTCCCCATGTCCTTGTTTTCCCCCGGAGTGCCCATGGGCGCGGCTGCAAGTCCGGCCGGCGACCTCATCCGCGGCCACCCCATGTTGCCACTGCTCCGGGTTTCGTCGGCGTATGTGGTTGGCCGGGATGGATGCGGCCCTCCCTCCTGAGCGCTCCGGTGGTCCGAGCTCCACCGGAGGTGGCCGGAGTCGGTCGGGCGCACGCCGGCACCGGCGGCCTCCCTCTGCCTGTGAGCGGGAGTCGGGGAAGGAGAAGAAGGTGGGAGGAGAGAGAGAGAGAGAGGCGGCGCGAGGGCCGCCTGTAAGTGGCCCAGAGGCTAGGCCCGCGGGTTTAAGTGGAAGCGTATTCCACCTGAATACGTTTTCCCCTAAGGGAAGCGTACTTCAACTCAACTTCGGGGCAAAATGCGTTTCCTCTGTAGAGAAAACGTATTCTCTCCAAAGTCGTTTTCTGTTTCCAACCGCCAGGGGCCTGTTTGTGAAGTTTCTTTTACAGATGGGTCCTTGAGCTTCCCCGGTCCATAACTTTTCATTAGTAACTCTGATTCAGGTGAAACCAAAGCCCACTTCTTCGTATCATCGAGCCCGTTCCGATGGAGTCATTTTCATAATGTTGCCACACATTGGAAATGACCATTTTGCCCTTGCCCCTTATCAGCCCCCTCCGAGAGAGAGAACGGTTTCCAGCGATTCTTCCGCGGCTTCACCGCACTTCCTCCCGGAGTAATTCTTCGACCCCAGGCAAGCCGACCATCTGATATATGCCCTAAAGCATTGCTCTATGTTATTCTTGTGTGTTTAACCTGATAATGATGCCCATGCTAGAACTACTTGAATTCCTGTTAGTTTGTATTCGTCATTCATAATACCGGATCATGTTTATCATTACCGCACTAATTACTCATTATGATGTTATATGGAAATAGGTTGTTATGTTTATGCAGTTGTTACCTCATACATAGTTAACACCAGGTCAAGCTATTCATAATGGATATACCTACCGGTAAAGTGCTGGCTAAAACTAAACCTAGTCGGTTGATCTTGAGTCACCTGTCCGGGCTTATTCGTGCAACCACATTTGCCGTATGGGACGGCCTTGACTTGGTCTGATCGCGTGCTCTTTCACCGGTACATCCATCTAGGGAGGGTTATGCGTGCGTGCTACCCTGATCAGGTAGACGGCGATAACCCTGTGAGCCCAGTTGGTTGTTTGCGCGCGGTCCCCGTTTGGGACAGTTTAGTTTGGCCACGACGGTGGCAGGTGTCACGAGGTGACACAGGGGCCACCCAGGGCTTGACTCTGGGGGAGGATGATTGCCGGTGGTACGATGGGAGAGTCACGGGTCAGGCGGGTTTCGTTGGAGCAACGCTGGTCCACCCGAATGGGATCCCGAGGTTAGGTGCTCCATGGTGTGGGTAAAGTGCGCAACCTCTGCAGAGTGTAAAATCTATTCGAATAGCCACGTCCACGGTATTGGACAGCCCGTCCAGACCTCACTAGGTGGTCAACCGAAATGATGATAATAATGGTGGAAGAATCGGTCCTGCATAGGCATTAGATGTTGTCAGAATTATGGTATGATAGCCATGGGATGGCTATATGAGGAATGGTCAGATGACCGAAAGACTGGGATTGGTTTTGGTTCAACATCGGATTGGATCGTGAGAATGTCAGAGTATGAATTATTTACTTGCCATGTTTTACTCAATATGCTTCACTTTACCGTATTCATCCTAGTAGTTATCTTGCTAGATAACCCTGTTATGTCATGATGATCAATGCTGCTAGATGCTAGATAATCCTGTTACAACATGATGATTAATATAGCTAGATAGGTATATTATGCTATGCCATGATAATTAATGTTGCTCTAATAACAAATACATGCTTGAATGCCATGGATTGCATTGCTTGGTGTATATGTTGGTTTGGTTTGCTTGCAAGTACATTCCAAAGTACTCAGCGGCCTTCAATGTGGCCAGGTTCACCTAAGGATCCGTCGTCCGTCGATAAGGATCCAGAGCGTTCGTGGGCTAGGAGCGTAACCCAGTCAGATCCCTGTGGATTGGAGCCGCACCAGGACCATGCTGCCTTAGATAGAGCTTTTCCGCTGCCACCCCCTTTGTAGCTATCATGTAAGACTTATATATCCATTAATAGAAATGCCTGTGTTCATGATACTTGTTGTAAGCGCGCATGCCAGAGTGATTTCCTGGGCTGGTATGCGTGGCGACCGTCTGGCTACAGTGGTAATCAGGCGGGGCGCCACACTAGCTAGATGTTAATAAGTGTATAGGGTTTAGGGTAGTTGATGAGTGTTATGCACATGCCCGCTTAATTTATACATGCAAACGTGTGCGCATGCAGTTTCCACTGGATCTTGTTAGTCATTCAAGTTGAAGAAGGAAAAGTTGAAGTACTTGACTCACTACTTAAACTAGTTACTGACTACGAAATCGTGAAGGCAATAGTCAATAGGTAATTTCAATCATTATTGAACTATATGTCGGCCTCTTTAGTTCGTCATTTCCTGATATCAACTAATTAATAACTCCTTTATTCATTTTCTTTGCCGGCGGGCAGGGCTTGGCAAAAGTTCATCAAAGAGGTTCCAGGCGAATGGAAACAAAAGCTGAAATAGTATCGACCCAACGTAATTAATTAAGTAGTACTAGCTAGCTACCATCTCTTTAATTCTAGTTTCAATACCATTAATTATCATGCTTGATTAATTATTATCTGATTGAATTATATTCTCGTAAAGGCCCTGAAGCAGGCGCCGGGGACTGATTTATGTGCATACTACATTTGCGAGAACATGCACATGATGGTGTCCGAAAAGAGCTTATCTAATAGACAGCTATGGGTACGTTTGCCAGAACACTATTCACAATTTTTACATCATTATCTAATATATATACACACAACTAATACATGCATATTGATCTCCTTCTTTAAAGTTCTCGGAGATGTGGGATAAGCTCCTACCAACGGATTGCGTACGAGCAATTCAAGAGAAAATAGCGGGATTTTTGCTCGACCAGGTCATAGATCCCAAAGGAGAATTTCATTACCCGCTACCGTAGTAATGCCTCCATATATGTAGGAGAAATTGTATATACCAAATTGTATATATACATGTGTATGTGTGAATGGTGGTGCGAGACATTCGATGATATATATATATATATATATATGATCAGTTCTACGAGAAATTCTATTTATATATATGCATAACGTGTACAATATGTAGTATCGTAAAATACCAGCAAATGAAAAAGAATTAAATGGAAAACACAAAATTAAAGGAAAAAGAAATCATAAACCCAAAACCCCCTAAACCTTTTAGTACCGGTTGGTGTTACCAACCGGTACTAAAGGTCTCCCAGCCCCCGACGCTGGCTCGTGCCATGTGGTGGCCCTTTAGTGGCGGTTCGTGTTGAACCGGTACTAAAGGGGGGGGGGACCTTTAGTCCCCACCCCTTTGTGCTGGTTGCAGAACCGGCACTATAGGGCCTTACGAACCGGTGCTATAGCCTGGTTCTGCACTAGTGTAAAAGCAAGAAATCAAGAACTTACCTTCGTAAAAAAAAATTCAAGGCGTTACTACTAAACTAGCTTTTTTAACACAGTACAGACGCAAGCGCTCATATACACGCGCATACACTCACCCCTATGAACACACACGTGCACACCCTACCCCTATGAGCACCTTCGAAAGACTGAGCCGACATATCATCTTGAAATTTACGAAGTCACCGTAGTCACCTCGTCGTCGACGGGAACGTCTCCTCCCACTGAAAGCACATCGCCGGAAATCCTGAAATAAATCCAGGAATAAATGCAAGCACCAGGATTTGAACCCTGGTGGGCTGGGGATACCACAATCCCTCTAACCATTCAACCACAAGTTTACAAAGGCAAATAATAGAAAATCAAAAAAAGAGGATCCCATATGTCTTAAAATTTAAATAAGTTTCTCTTTGGCTGAGGAAATTAAAAAAAATCGAGTTCTGGCTCCAGTATAGGTTTTTTTTTTGCAAAACTATCTATTGCAAACCTAATTCGGTTATAGTATACCGAGCTTAACTAACTGGCGAGTTTAACTTTCTTTTGGTATAGTGACCGAAAAAATATGGAGAAATTTGTTATGTAACTTTAAAATTCAACTCTAGGCTCAACATATAAGACCGAAACTGAAAGATCAACCCAAAGCTTTCAACAGTGAGTTCATGATCTAGAAACTATACCGAGATCCTTTTTATCCGACAATAAGAGGAACTACTAGCGGCTTCATAGCCGCAAGGACTATACACTAATTGCAAATTACACATCCTTTTTATTGATGCCTACCAAAATGATTAGAAAGTTCACGAGAGTAAGATCTACTCAATACAATTAACCTAGACTTACCTAAAAGCAAAAGGGGACTCACGCAGAAGGATGGTGAAGTTGGTGGGAATTGCGATAGTCTGATTAGAAGCAATGACCACAACGCCATAAAAGGAGCAGTGGTGGTGCCAGGAATTCAATCATGTGTAGTCAATTGAATCTTGCGTAGTCAACAGTATGCATTGGTAGGATTTTTTTGCATGATGTCTATTTGTTACAAGGACATTTTTGCAAAAAGCTGTGTAGTCAATGGACTACACAGCTCATGTGTGGCTTCGCCACTGAAAAGGAGAGGTGTGGGGCGAGTACGGCTAGAGTCTTATAGGCTCTTAGGGCAGAACCATGCATATGGGTTTCCGGTGCAATAGAACTAGGTTGTAGGGTGCATATTTTTTATTTTGAAAATTCATGAAGCTCGCAAACTAGCGAGAGGTGAGATAGTTCCGCTACATTCCAGCATGGGATTTTTCATTGGATCTTTTCACACGGTTCGTCCAAAGGGTGAGATCGTCAACAATGTTTTGAATTACATGCGTGGTGGTGTATTCTATCTGTTTGGAGACCTTGGCATTCCTGGCACCCCAAATTTTCCAAAGCACTTTCAGTAGCACGAAGGTTGTGCGTGTGTTTGTGATTCCAATTGGTGGTGTTCGTTCCAGATCTGTTTGAAGGGGAAGACAGAGGGTTTGATACCAATGGACCGCCGGATGCGTGCAACTGTCAGGCATCGGACAAGTAGGTGTAGCCGGTCTTCTGCATGGGCCATGCACGTAGGGCACGCTCTGTTGGGCTAGAGTATTTTCCAATGAAGGTTGGACTTGGTGTTGAGTTTGTCATGTTTCTATTCGCGGATACATGATGTTAGTTATATATGTACAAAATGTCCTGATGTGTGCCATGAGATGGACAAGAATTTTAGAATGCCGTGTCAAACTTGATTATAAGCTACCATTATTGAAGATTTACAAACTATAATCTACTACGCGACTTGTAAAACACGCTCGGATAAACGCACTGAACCAACCGCTATAAATAAATTATATACTACCACTATTAATAAATTATATACCTTTTCCGTTTCCTTGGACCCACTATCCTTTCTGTAGATCATATTGTAAATAGGGATTTTTATTTCTGTGCCCCTGGTTCCTTAGCTCTACTCATTCATCCCCACGCTCTTAACTTTTGCTCACTTTTCCCCACTCCCTTGTCCGAAACCCTCATAAATGGTCACAACGGAGGATGTCGGCGGGTCAAACCATTGATCGTTACCTCTGACGAGTGGGGCTGCGCTAGACTCTGTCGCCCGTTGGACTTGACGAGTGGGGTTGCATTGAGACACGTCAGGTGAGCTTGTCTGAGGGATCCCCTTGTCTGAACCTCGAGCCACTACAGCACCACGCCACTCTGCCCCCTCCGCCGTCGTCGTGCAGCCTCCGCCGCCGTCATGCCCTCCAACCACTAACCCCATTTCGCCTCCGCCGTCGTCGTGCCCTCTGCCAGATCTACCCCCACATCCCCCTCAGGATTAAGCAGCGATGTCGGGGGAGCAGGTTCTTAAGCCCTTCAACCGTGGAGAGGATTGGGTCGAATCGGCGGTGGATAATTCATGGATTACACCTGGGTAAGCGTTGTTTCCCCTCTAACTGATTTGCTGATTCATAAATTCGGCCCTATTTGGCAGCTAGTCACGTGAATCAATCAAATTTTTCTGAATTGTTCCCGGCCTAACTGTAAATTTTCCTTATTGGAATCGAATAGGATTGATCCTGCGTTTGCTTTTTGGCTGGCGGTTAGGATGGAAGTTAGTGTGCTGCGCGGTAGAAAACCGCATATGATTACTGGATTTTTCTATCCAAAGGTGGTAGAAACAAGTATGTCGTTCAAAGATTTGCTCGCGGCGCTCCAAAATTCTTCATATGGGTGGAGCCCTGCCGATGTTGTTGAACTGAAAATTTTCAGCAGTACCGACCAAAAATTTCTCCCACTAACTTGTGATGAGCGTCTTGGATTGCTCTTTACTTTGAATGCTGAAAGCCGCTTCGGTAAAATTCTTATCGAGGTGCTTCAGCCACGCAATGAACGTGACAAGGGGAAGGTTGTTCAGAAATCTTCTGTCTCTGCTAATAGCGAGCGCCCCGGCACTCCTTGTAGGTCAAAACCAAGAAAAGCTAGTGGTTCTGAAAATCACAATATGTCAGCTGCCGCTTCTTGTGCCGCTTCTCCTGTTGCTGCTGCAGCCGATGTAGAGCAAGATGCAGAGCCAGACGAAGAGGTGCCTCGAAATAATGATGAGGATGAGAATGTGTTCCCTGATCTTGTAGATACTGTTAGTAAACCAGCAATGGAAGATGAATATCAGGAGGAACCTATCAGCCGTGCTAGATTTGATGACACTGACGATGAAGAGAGGCAGGAGAACATCGACAACCTAGTTTTAGATGAATATGATGGTGAGGACATGCCAACAATTGAGTGGAACAGGGAAGATCCTCAGCTAGCTGTCGGCACCATATTCCAGTCGATGGTGGACTATCATAATGTAGTGACTACATATTGCATTCTCACTAAAAATACATACGTGATTGATAGGAGTGAGCTAACAAGGTTCACTGTTCATTGCCCATATGATAGGTGTAGATGGAGGTTGCATGCATCACATATGTTGAGGAGCAAGTTCATTTAGGTTTGTGTATTTCAGTTTATACTAATTCATTTTATTTTCAGATCATTGTGTAATGTTTTCTAACAATATTTTGTTTGGGTCCAATTTTGTTTCAGATAAAAAAGAACCCACACCAGCACACTTGTCCACCTGGAGGTGGAGGAGGGAATGCTAAAACAAAGCTAGCAAAGACTAGGTGGGTGGCAGATGCAATTTTGGATTGGTTGAGAGAAACACCAACACTTGGTCCAACATCACTCCATGGGAAGCTATTTGAGAAGTACAAGATTGATATACCTTACATGAGGATTTTCTATGCTAAGGAAATGGCTCTTGACAGGATTAATGGGCCTTGGAATGAGAGCTTTCAGTTGCTCTACACATTTAAATCTGAAGTGGAAGCTACTAGTCCAGGGAGTGTTGTAGAGATTGACAAGCATACAGTTACATACAAAATAAAAGGGAAGTCATTTCAGAAGGAGTGCTTCAGGAGGGCTTTTGTTTGTTTCAAGGCTTGTTGGCAAGGGTTTCTTGATGGTTGCAGGCCCTATTTGGCTGTTGATGCAACTTCTTTGAATGGAAGGTGGAGAGGACAACTAGTGGCAGCTTCTGTAGTTGATGGACACAACTGGCTATTCCCTGTTGCATTTGGTGTGGTGGAGGCAGAGTCTGAGGAAGGTTGGGTCTGGTTTCTGCAGCAGTTGCGCAACCTTATTGGTACACCCCCAGGTTTAGCTATACACACAGATGCTTGCAAGGGTTTGGAGAGTGCAGTGGAAATTGTATTCCCTGAAGTGGAGCATAGGGAATGTATGCGACACCTAGCGCAGAATTTCAAAAACAAATTCAAAGGTAAAGTTTATGATGAGAACTTATGGCCAGCATCATACACATGCAGTGAGAGGAAGCATGAGCATCATTTGAGAGTGTTGTATGCTCACAATCCTCTGGTGAAGGAGTACCGAGATGCACATCATGGAAAGTTGTGGTCAAGAAGCAAATTCAATGAAATCTGCAAAGTAGACTATGTGACCAGTAACCTGGCAAAGTGTTTCAATGCAAATATCAAGTCATTGAAATGGCTTATGATATGGAAAATATTTGATAAGATTCGGCAGATGATCATGATAAAGATGGCTCTTCGCAAAAGAATTGCAGAAACAGAATATGTTGGCCATCTTATGCTCCCGTCTCTTATTAAGTCATTGCATGCCAAGGCAAGAGGACTGAACATGAAATGCATTCGAGCGGCAACACACGAGGTTGAGGTAACATATACTGACAGTAAAAACAGGGAATGGAGCTATCCAGTTAACTTAGCAGCTAGGGAATGCATTTGTAGGCAATGGCAGCTCCGTGGGAAGCCATGCATACATGCCCTACATCTGATGACTATTATAGGTGGTGAAGATGGTGAAGTTGATCAATACATCTCTGAATATTTTTCTGTTGCCAAATTCAGGGCTGCTTATGCTTCCAATGTGCCTGCACTCTTGGAAAAAGACCAATGGAACATAGTAGATCCAGGGTTTAAACTACATTCTCCTGTACTGACTAGACCACCAGGAAGACCAAGGAAGAACAGGATCAGAAGAGGTGAAGAGGGTCGTGTAAAAAGACAGCGTAAGTGTAAAAAATGTGGAACCCTAGGGCACATTGCTAGGCTATGTACCAATCCAGTGGATGCTTCATTTGGAGAAGAGGAACAATGGGCAGCAACAAATGCAGAGGAGAATGCAGTATTAGAGCAGATTGAAACTAATACAGAGGAGAATGAAGCAGCAAAGCAGATTGCAGCTAATTCAGAGGAGAATGAAGCAACTGAATTAGCACTGCCAGCAGCTTGGTATGTGTGCAACAACCTTCCCTTTTTTGTGCATTTCTTCTCTTTTTATCGATGGCTTATAATCTTTTTTCTGTTTGACCTAGCTCTAGGAAAATTAGAGGAAAAGGAGAGAAAAGGCCAAGAGAGAAATAATTAGAATATGAAGCCATGGTTTATGAAGGTTTTGAACCCCATCAACTGGCCAGTGCAAGTTCTCCGTCAGCACCTCGACAGCCACCACCCGAAGTGAAGATCAGAAGTAAGAAGAAAAAGGTGGATATCCCACCTAGGGAAACCAGGAGCAAGGCTGTTAAGCCGTCTCGGAACACAAGGAGTAAGGCAAAGATGTGAACTTCGAACGTTGAATGCAAGTTGTAAACTTTGAACTTTAAGGATTTGTACAAAGGTTTCTGTCATCAATTTGAACAGCTGTGAAAACTTATAAGGTTTAATAATGCTATTTGTACTTTGATGTGAAATTTGAGGCAAAATTTGAATTTTAGGCAGAATTTGAATTTTAGGAAAAATTTGAATTTGAACCAACACTTGAACTCCGATCTGTGGTGTGATGTTGCAATGTTTGCTGAACTATTATAAACGTTAGGTGATCAATCCGATCTCTTTTGCGTGGTAAAACTTATAGTCATGGGAAATATGCTCCAAATCTGCTCCGAAGCTAGGGTAAACTGCCCATTTGTAATCAAGTATTTTTTGGACCTACTCTAAATGAGCCAAATATTTTTTATTAACACCTATTCAATCTATATAGTGTAGATTCGAAGTCTCACTATTTATTGAATTAATCTTCATATTTTTACATTTTTTTAAATAATATGATTTAATAGAAAACCATTAAAAAACATGTTTAAAATATGAAAAAGGAAAACTAAGTTCAGATCCTTCTTATTCACTTTGAAATGAAGCTTTGGTGATTTTTTTGATTTTTTTTTAATTTTTCAAAAAACCTACCTCCTTTCCTTGAACTCTTTATAACGTTGTACGTGATAGCTCATATGTATGAAGGTTTTTTCATGAAAATGTCCATAGAACAAGTTTATGATTTTTTGTTGATAACATGTCACATAAGACAACATTGTGCACATGTTTTATATTTTTTTCGATTTTTTTTAAATTAATGGTGCTCATTTAACCACGATCGTGCCAACTAGTTTTTTTTTAAATGACCGTAGACCAAGTTTAGTATTTTTCCTCGTTAGTGTGTCTTATAAAACGATGATTCGCGAAGGTTTCATATTTTTTGTATTTTTTAAATTAGTTATGCTCAGTTGAATATTGGTCAAACACTAGATAACCCCGTTGACCAACTCAAAACCCCTCTAAACCCCGCGGGGTTTCGCCTAACCCTATATCCAAACATCAGCCGTCCGATCATACCCTAGCGCTAAGCGACAACCCTCATATATGGTCTTCTAGAAGGAATTCTGAGACCAGGCTGCGTGCAGGCTCCGCGCCATTGGATCACAAGGACGGCTCCGCATCGTTGGATCCTTGGGCGATCCGCGAGAGGCGGTCCGTGAGACATTGGTTGTGCTCGCCCACCATTGCCTCCCATGTCTTCTTCTTCTTCTGCGGCGACCAGAGGAGCCACTCGTCTGCTTCTTCTTCTCCAGCGACTAGATATGTCGAGCTCCACTTCAGCCTTCCACCCCTCGTGGCCCCAGTATGGTCCTGTGCCCATGGAGCAATGTCCTGACTGCCCACGCACCGCGCCACTGAAAAGGTTGACTTCGAGGGAGGACAAGAATGGCAACTTTGGATGCGAGTTCGTGAAATGCCAGAGCAAGCCAGAGGGGCAGGTTAGATCTCACGATTTTTCTCTGACCCTTTCTTTTTCTCTTTGCTTCTAATTCTTTTTTGTTGGATCTGAGATTTAGGGTTCATGATTTCGTTTTAGATCATGAAGAAATGCACACATTTTGAATGGATGGATGACTACGTTCGGAGGCTTCAAGGGGAGGTCTTGCTTCAATTCAATGGGGCCCCAACCCGGGAGGTCAATCTGCCATCAGCCACTCGGAATTTGGTCTCTGAAAGTGCTGCTCCGACAGTTGGGGATGCGGATCTGAAGGGGGAATTAAAGAAGATGAACAAGAACTTGAGGCAGATGATTCAGTTGAACAAGCAGGCGAATCTGATAGCTTTAGGATTTTATTTTTGTATAGTTGCTCTAGGATTTGCTTACTTGCTGGTCATCACTCGTTAGAGATGTTATTTGTGTCATGTCATGTGCTCTAAGATTTGCTTAAGGGTTTGTGGATCATGTGCTCTCTGTGTTGCTTAATTTGTGGATCATGTGCTCTCTATGTTGCTTAAACTATGTCTCTATCTCCATCTCTGAATCTCTGTAGGTGTTAGTTTCTGACACTTTCAGTTTCGTCAGACAACACCAAGGGCAAGAGAAAAAAAACGTAGTTATTGGGCCCAAAATGAAACCAAGCTCCAGTTGGGCCGTCGCATTGCGTTGACTGTCGAAGGCCCACAAAGATTAAAGAGGCCTAGAAAATAGTGCATGCGCTGGCTCTGTTTTTTCCCTGTTTTTTTGCTTGATTGTTTTGATTGCACCTACAAAGATTGAGTGCACGTTGATTACATCATTTGAAATTACACAACAATTGATATTGCCACCAATAAGTCAACAATTACCATTTTGTTTCATGCAATATGGCCACAACAATTGATATTGCCACCAACAAGTAAACAACGGGCTACCCTTCAAAAATTATTTTCATCCTGCCAAATGGCCACAAACTATTCAAAAATTAGCTTCTTTTTGTTCATACAATATAGATATCCTACAGTATATATGGGCATCAACAATTCAAAAAATTTAGCTTCTTTTTCTTCTTCTTTTCAACATCAACATGGCTCATTTTTGTAGCTTTAATTTCCTTTTTGACACCTCAACTAGTCCATTAGCCGCCCGTGCCAAAACTTGGAACCAATAAAACCTATAATATAAGGGACAAAATTATTTTCATCGTGCCAAATGGCCACAAATTATTCAAAAATTAGCTTGTTTTTGTTCATACAATATAGGGAATAGGGCCACCAACAATTCAAAAAAATTAGCTTTTCTCCTTCTTCTTTTCAACATCAACATGGCTCATTTTTCTAGCTTTAGTTTCCTTTTTGACACTTCAACTAGTGCATTACCCGCGCGTGCCAAAACTTGACCCTAAAATATAAGGGCCAAAATACAAATATTACACAACATGAATATAACAAGACGAATGGGGTACCCTCCAACCATTTTTACAAGGCTAACCCCAAAACATGCTGGTTTTCATTGAGGGATACCCTTTCATTGATGGGATCCCTTCTTTGATTTAGTAAGCAAAACACAGATAAAAGTAGCAAGCAAAACACAGATAACCAACGACATATCAAATAAAAGTAGCAAGCATAATATAGTTCTTAGGGGATAGGGTTCCCAACATGATATAACACGATAAAGATAAAAAGTTCACGGTACAACCAATGACATAATTAAGATAGAAATATATAAAAAGCCCTAACACCCTAGGGCAAGACAAGCTTCACGAGACCGGGCCTTCACCACCATCTTCACTGCGCCTCCTCTTCATTGCTCCTCTTCACTGCCGTCCTCGCCGAGGTACTAGGGGAGGCTGTGCATACCGTTGCGGGTGGGGAAGATACTGTTGAAGTCCGTGAAGATGTTGTAGGTGGTGAATGCGATGAACTCGCACCCACACCAAAACACATTGCCGAGGAGGTAGTACGCATCAAATCTGTTGGTGAAGTTGGCGATGAGCCCTATCGGCGGAGTGCAGGAGTTTGGACGCACTTCCTCCAGTCGGAACATCACCGGCGAGCCCGCCGGGAGGTGGGCAAAGCCCGCACCGAGGAACCACTGGGCAAACTCCTTTGCACCCCTCCAGCGTTAGAACGCCCACACGCGGAGCGTCGTCTCCACGATGACGCCGGCGGGATACCGCCTCTCCGGCACGGTCGGTGGGGGCTCGAAGGTGGGGCTGTTGTACTGCATCCTCGCCCGCTTTGAGAGTGCTCTGGGTTTGGGTGAAGAAGAGAAGGGGGTGGCGCAAATGGATGTGTGGAGAATATGTGGAGGGGTGGGTGGTTTAAATAGGGAAGGGGAGTGGCACTGGCCGCGCTCTGGATTTGCTACGTTCAAACGAGCCGCGTCGATCGATATGCCACTTTAATTGCCAATAGATTTTAATTGCCACGAGTGGATCGAAAAGGCTGAAACGATGCTCTACATTGAGGAGACACGCGTGCGAGAAGAGACGAACCAGCGGCAGCGACCGTCCCTGCGTCCGTGGCGGCTCGCGTGCAGAAAAGAGGCTCGGTCAGCGCATCGTGGCGGCGGGCATCGGCGCAGGCAGGCAGGCTAGTTACGTGCATGCATAGCAGGCTAGCTGGACATGTCGTGCATGCATATCAGGCTTCTGTCATGGCGGCGCGCGCAGGCCTTTCATGCAACGGCCCAACAGTCTAAAAAAATCACGGCCCAACGGGCGAACAGCGGCACCGTCTGACGCGGCCCCAATTGTCAGGTCTAACGGGCGACACAGTCCAGCGCGGTCTCACTCGTCAGAGTTAACGGTCAAAGCACTGACCCGACGGCATCCACCGTTTGTGACCATTTCTGAGGGTTTCGGACAAGAGAGTGGGGAAAAGTGAGCAAACGTTAAGAGCATGGGGATGAATGAGTATGGCTAAGGAATCAGGGGCACAGATGTAAAAATCCCTTGTAAATATGCAGGCTAACCAAGCATTCTAAAACACGATCGAGTCGCAAGAAAAAGCAATAAAACATTCCAAAAAGGTTCAAACAAGCTTATTAGTACAACCCTCTTTCCCGAAACATCAAAATCAACCACGCACCTTTACCATTTTACCAACATGTTTGCCCAACTCCAAATTGCCCCCCCCCCCCCCCCCCCCCCGGCGCGGCGGGAAACATACCGAAGCTGCATCGCACCCGACCGAGTCCCCGGGCCTATAAACATGAGTAGAAAAAAAAAAGCAATAGAACATTCCAAAATGGCTCTATCAAACAAGGTTACTATCTTCTAAAAAATACAAGGTTATTATAACCATCTTTTTTTAGGGTTTTTATAACCATCTTTGTAGAAGCATCAAAATCAATCATGCACCGTGAACCAACCTGTGGTTGGATGGTTAGAGGGACTATGGTATTCCCAGCCCACCAGGGTTCAATTCCTGGTGCTCGCATTTATTCCTGGATTATTTCAGGATTTTCGACAATGCGCATTCAGTGGGAGGAGACGTTCCTGTCGACGACGAGGTGGCTACGGTGACTTCGTAAATTTCAAGATGATATGCCGGCTCAGTCTTTCGGAGGTGCTCATAGGGGTAGGGTGTGCGTGTGTGCGTTCATAGGGGTAAGTGTATGCGCGTGTATGTGAGCGCTTGCGTCTGTACTGTGTTAAAAAAAATCAATCATGCACCCTACTCAGCATTTTCCTATCACGTTTGCCCAAAACTAAATAAGTATAAAAAACAGAAACACGTTTGCCCAAACCCAAATGCATCCGGCGCAAATGTACCCGGGCCGCACCGCAACCTGCTCGGTCCAGAAACGTCACCCGGAGTACTCCTCTGGTAAAGCCCTGCCAGCGAGGGAAAGAGAAAGGAGATCTGATCTGAATTTCTCTGTCAAATCCACCACCAAACACTCGCGCGCTCCTCTATAAGTACGTACCAAACGCACACACAACGCAGAGACCAGCGCTCCCCACGCACACGTTGTTCTCATCTGCCTGACTAGTTGACATCGCCAACGCATCTGTTCATTCACCTAACCGGTCGGAGGGGAGATCTTTGTGCCGCGCGCCGGACAGGAGCCAGCATGACCGTCGGCGGCGAGGCCACGGCCACGGCCACGGGGCACGGGCAGACGGTCTGCGTGACCGGCGCCGGCGGCTACATCGGGTCGTGGATCGTCAAGCTCCTGCTCGAGAAGGGGTACGCCGTGCGAGGCACCGTCAGGAACCCAGGTACTTGTCCGCAATTCTGCATACGGCGGCGGCTGGTTGCGATGCGTCGTCGTGCTAATTGTGTGCGTGCCCACGCAGATGACGCGAAGAACGCGCACCTTAGGGGCCTCGCCGGCGCGGCGGAGCGGCTGGTGCTGTGCAAGGCGGACCTGCTCGACGCCGACGCGCTGCGCGCCGCCATCGCCGGCTGCCACGGTGTCTTCCACACCGCCTCGCCGGTCACCGACGACCCCGTACGTTTAACCTTTTCTTCTGGGGAAATTAGTGCACTCTAAATCAAGAGTTTTGCCACCATTATTGTATTCCGAGGATTCGATATGGCTGCCAGTATTTGGGATGGCATAACTTTGGGGATTTGGCCTCATCAAATTTATTTACTTTTCCGTTTCTATTCTGGCTGGACTGGACTGGACTGGACTGGACAACTGTATCCACTATCCACGGAGGAGGGGCTGCTTGCGCATGGGCCCACCCTTCAGTGATGGAGGATTGGTGAAAGTCGTTCGTGTAGCATCAGCAGTAGCATGGCATGCATGGACGCAGTTATCAACAAGTCTTGATGCGCGTGGGCGCTGCAATTTGCAGGAGGAGATGGTGGAGCCGGCGGTGAGGGGCACGCGCTACGTCATCGACGCGGCGGCGGAGTCCGGCACGGTCCGCCGCGTCGTTCTAACGTCGTCCATCGGCGCCGTCGCCATGGACCCCAGCCGCGCCCCGGACGCCGTCGTCGATGAATCCTGCTGGAGCGACCTCGAGTTCTGCAAGAAGACCAAGGTAGTATTTCGTCCTACATGTATTTTGCATGCACCCGGCCCGGCATGGTCGCCGGCGGCTCGTCGCTAATCTTGTGTGTGAATATGTCAGAACTGGTACTGCTACGGGAAGACGGTGGCGGAGCGGGAGGCGTGGGAGGCGGCGGCGGCGCGCGGGGTGGACCTGGTGGTGGTGAACCCGGTGCTGGTGCAGGGCCCGGCGCTGCAGCCGGCGGTGAACGCCAGCCTCACGCACGTGCTCAAGTACCTGGACGGCTCCGCCAAGACGTACGCCAACGCCGTGCAGGCGTACGTGCACGTCCGCGACACCGCCGCCGCGCACGTCCTCGTCTTCGAGTCCCCCGCCGCCGTCGGGCGCTACCTCTGCGTGGCCGACGGCGCCGTGCTCCACCGGGAGGACGTCGTCACCATCCTCCGCAAGTTCTTCCCCGAGTACCCAATCCCCAGCAGGTCAGTAGTACTACTACTAATCAGCCATCGCAGCGAGCGACGAGCTAGCTTAGCTAGGCCCGTCCCTGTCTCTGGTGCGTTGCAACCATGTCAACACACGTGCTAATGGAGTAATGGTGTCGCGTTGAAGTGTGAAGAATTTTGAGTCATTTGGTGACATAGACGCGGTCATCAATCAAAATTAGTCATCCAAACTTAGTTACTACTCCCAGACGGAGGGAGTAGTTTTTAAAAATTATTTATTAATCGCAGGTGCTCGGACGAGGTGAACCCGAGGAAGCAGCCGTACAAGATGTCGAACCAGCGGCTCCGTGAGCTGGGCCTCGAGTTCACGCCGGTGGCACAGTGCCTCTACGACACCGTCGTCAGCTTCCAGGAGAAGGGCATCCTCCCGGTCCCTCCTGCCCCGGCACAGCCGGCCGTGAGAGAGATCAACTGAGAGAGTAGTACTAGTGTTTTTTTTAAGGAACACAACGCATTCCATTAATATATTAGAACATGGTTAATAGTACAGCCAGCTGATGGCTATATGATATTGTCATGTTATCTATAGCCAACTTTGTAGTCTGCAAGTACAATAGTAAGATGTAAAGATCTGCTACTTCATTAATACATGGCCCACCTCCCACTCTCATATAGTGGCTAGGAGCGCGTGCTGCAGCCGGCTCTTATTCTGTAGCCGGCTCCTCTTCTCTCTCCTATTCTCTCCTTTCCATGTCAGTAGAAAAATAATATTTTAATTTTTATAGCCTGCTTACATAAGTTTATTGTATTTGCTCTAAAACGCCGGACATATCGCCAGCTACAACATCTGATACAAACTTGGGATATTGGCCTAGCCAATTTTCAGAACAGCCAGCTTCCATACAAACACCCTGTGCTGCTAAAGTGTGAGCCACTACATTACATTCCCGCTTACAATGTACTATGAAAACATCACTTAAGCCCACATGTATGAGAAATTTAACCTCTTTAAACAATGTGCCCAGAGTTGATAGGTCATATTCATCACTAAGCATAGCTTGCATCAACACCATGCAGTCTGTTTCAAACATCATTTTTGGACAGCCCATTTGAATAGCAGCATGCACAGCTTGTTGAAAAGTTAGGAGTTCAGCATGTAGTGGTTCTGAAACATACTCCAGGTTACCTGCTCCTGCTGCCAACAGCATGCTTTGGTCATTCCTGAGCGTGAAGCCCCATCCACCAGATTGTGTTGCTTCAATGAAGGCCCCATCACTATTTATTTTCAGGATTCCTGCTGGTGGCGCCTTTCACTTTTGGATTGCTTCCTTTGCTTGACGGTTGCTCGCCTTTGTTACCTTCGAGCAAAATGACAAATGGTAATCAATAGAGAAAACTATGTATGATATATTTCTCATCGTATCCCCATTATTTACTTTGTTCCGTTCGTGCCACCATAACCATAAAAGAAGGCACACTTTCACACACTCCTCTAGTTTTAGTTTAAAATTTTCTTCTAACACCATTTTTGAATCAGAGCATAGGAGAATTTTAGTCTAACATGTTCCAGTAAAGATATTCTCCATAATGCCTTGACTCTTGCATTTAAGAAAAATACCCCCCCCCCCCCCCCCCAATCCTCATCTAATCTAAAACACATGGGGCATCTAGTATCCACGGGAATACCTTTTCGTTGAAGCTTCGTCCGCACCGGGAGGCTATAAGTGGCCAGCCTCCATAGAAAATGTAATACTTTATTTGGAAGAGGGAGCGCCCAAAGTTTCTTCCAGTTGAAATCTGACATCTCCCCCTCTGCATTAGAAGATGATGTTGGTCCGGAGGATGAATCTCTGGCTGCATTGTCAATTGCCACCTTATATGCAGATTTGACAGAAAATAGGCCTTCTTTTATCAAAATGCCATGCAAGGAAATCACTTGTATCGTCTTGGAGGTGAATCTGAAGAATAACCTTTGCATCCTCTCGCCAGAAGGTTTGCCGAATCAGACCTTCATCCCACTGATTCGTTATGTGGTTAATTAGTTCAGACATCTTGGAGAGCAAGTTGTTTCCCTTTGGTGATATTATTCGCCTTGTACTACTTCTCGGGATCCAAGGGTCACACCAGATACTAATGTCTTCTCCGTTCCCAACCCGCCATATTATCCCCTTTTTTTAATAATTGGACTCCCTTCAGAATACTTCGCCATGCATAGGAGATGCCTGCACTTGGAGTTGCTTGCAAAAGCGAACCATTAGGCAAGTATCGTGCCGCTAGCACTCGTGAACAGAGTGAGGAAGGGTTCTGAATGATGCACCATGCTTGCTTGGCCAGCATGGCAAGGTTAAAAAAATGCAAGTTCCTAAAACCTAATCCTCCATCCTTCTTTGGTTTTGTCATTTTGTCCCAGCTTACCCAATGAATTTTATTTGCTTTGTCCATCTGGCTCTACCAGTAATGATTAATCATAGAGCTTAAGTCCTCACAAAATGATTTTGTGAGATCAAAGCATGACATGGTGTAAACTGGTATTGCTTGAGCAACTGCTTTAAACAATATCTCCTTGCCTGCTTTTGATAAAAGTTTCTCATTTCCTCCCTGGATTTTCTTCCAGACTCTCTCCCTTATAAAGTTGAAGGTCTTTGTTTTGTTCTTGCCTATGTATACTGGTAGGCCTAAGTATCTGCCTGAAAAACCTTCAATGTTGATGCCTAAGATCCTCTTCATCTCATTTCCTTTTCTTTCCACTATGTACTTGCTAAACATTATTGCTGATTTTTCCATATTGATCATCCGTCCCGAGCATGCTTCGTAAGTATGCAAGATTTTGTTCACTTCCTGGGCTGCATTGGCATTTGCCTCCATTAGCAATAACGAATCATCTGCAAATAATAAGTGGCTGACACTTGGTGCTTGCCTATAGATTTTAATCCCTTTCGATCTTTGATTTGCTTCTGCTTTATGTAACATGGCTGAGAACCCTTCGGCACATATGAGGAACATGTATGGAGATAGTGGGTCTCCCTACCATAATCCCCTCTGCGGTACAAACACTTATGTGACATCTTTATTGACCTTCACTTGATATTTAACTATTGTAATGCACTTCATCACTAGCTTAACCTAGCTCCTGTTAAATCCATTTGGATCATCATATCATTGAAGAATTTCCATTCTACCCTATCATATGCTTTACTCATATCCAACTTGAGTGCCATGTAGCATGTGCCTCCCTTTCCTCTTCTACGGAGAAAATGCAAAAGTTCATACGCCAATAGGATATTGTCTGAGATCATGCGCCCCAGCACAAATGCACTTTGATTCAAGGATATGATGTCAGGTAGAATGGTTTTTAGTCTACGCGTCATCACCTTGGAGACCACCTTGTAAAGTACATTGCAGAGACTTATTGGTCTCAAATCTTTCAATTTTTCTGGCTTCGTTGTTTTTGGGATTAAGACAATCATCGTATTGTTCCAGCCTTCTGGCATTTCGCCACCATTCAGGACAATGAGAACCTCCGACGTTATTTGATCCCCTATAGTTTGCCAAAACTTTTTGAGAAACTTTGCTGGCATCCCATCAGGACAACGAGCTTTCAAATCTCCAATGCTGAATAAGGCCTCCCGAATTTCATCCTCTGCGTATTCAGCGCAAAGGACTCTGTTCATGCCTTCATTTACCTTTGGATTTATTGCTTGCAAAATGGCCTCATTTTCCTGCCTGGCTGTGGATGAGAAGAGACTATAAAAGTAGCCCGCAATGTGATTTTTCAGTTGCTCCTCTCCCTCTATCCAACTACCATCTTCCTTCTTTAGCTTTCGAATTGTGTTTTTGCGTTTTCTTTCTAATGCAAAAGCATGGAAGAAAGCAGCATTCTTATCTCCTGTTTCAAGCCATTTGACATGAGCTCGTTGCTTCCAAAAAATATCCCTTTGATGCTCTAACCTGTCCAGCTTTTCCTTCAGAAAAAGTTCTCTTGAAACATTAACCTGGCTGATCTCTTTCCTCCTTACTTCATTTAATTCTCTTTTGAGTTGTTTTATCCTCTTTTCTAGATCGCCTAAGACATTTGTGTCCCACTCTTTTAGGTCACAAGCTACTGCATACAACTTGTCGGCTGCTTTATTTACTCCCTGCACTATAGCAATAGCCCATGCATTGGTCACCACTGCCTCGTAATCCTCCTCTTGCAACCATTTGGCTTCAAATCTAAAAGCTTTGGCATACCCTCATGTATTGTGTCTATGATTTGTACTCTCCATCAAAATAGTTACAGGACGGTGATGGATACGTCTCCATCGTATCTACTTTTCCAAACTCTTTTGCCCTTGTTTTGGACTCTAATTTGCATGATTTGAATGGAACTAACCTGGACTGACGCTGTTTTCAGCAGAATTGCCATGCTGTTATTTTTGTGCAGAAATAGAAGTTCTCGGAATGACCTGAAACTTCACGGAGAATATTTTTGGAATAAATAAAAAATATTGGCGAAAGAATCAACCAAGGGGGACCCACCACCTGTCCACAAGGGTGAGGGGCGCGCCCTACCCCCCTAGGCGCGCCCCCCTAGCTTGTGGGTCCCACGAAGCTCCACCGACCTCAACTCCAACTCGATATATTCATGTTTGGGGAGAAAAAAATCAGAGAGGAGGATTCATCGCGTTTTACGATACGGAGCTGCCGCCACCTCCTGTTCTTCCTCGAGATGCCAGATCTGGAGTCCGTTCGGGGCTCCGAAGAGGGGAAATCATCGCCATCGTCATCATCAACCATCCTCCATCACCAATTTCATGATGCTCACCGCCGTGCGTGAGTAATTCCATCGTAGGCTTGCTGGACGGTGATGGGTTGGATGAGATTTATCATGTAATCGAGTTAGTTTTATTAGGGTTTGATCCCTAGTATCCACTATGTTCTAAGATTGATGTTGCTATGACTTTGCTATGCCTAATGCTTGTCACTAGGGCCCGAGTGCCATGATTTCAGATCTGAACCTATTATGTTTTCATGAACATATTTGTGTTCTTGATCCTATCTTGCAAGTTATAGTCACCTACTACGTGTTATGATCCGGCAACCCCGGAGTGACAATAGTCGGGACACATCCTGGTGATGACCGTAGTTTGAGGAGTTCATGTATTCACTAAGTGCTGATGGTTTGGTCCGGTTCTCTATTAAAAGGAGGCCTTAATATCCCTTAGTTTCCATTATGACCCCGCTGCCACGAGAGGGTAGGACAAAAGATGTCATGCAAGTTCTTTTCCATAAGCACGTATGACTATATACGGAATACATGCCTACATTATATTGATGAATTGGAGCAAGTTCTGTGTCACCCTAGGTTATAACTGTTGCATGATGAATGCCATCCGACATAATTATCCATCATTGATCCATTGCCTACGAGCTTTTCACGTATTGATCTTTGCTACGTTACTTTTCCGTTGCCATTGTTACAATTGCTAAAAAACTGCTACTGTTACTTTTGCCACCGTTACCGTTACTTCCATACTACTTTGCTACTAAATACTTTGCTGCAGATATTAAGTCTTTTAGATGTGGTTGAATTGACAACTCAGCTGCTAATACTTGAGAATATTCTTTGGCTCCCCTTGTGTCGAATCAATAAATTTGGGTTGAATACTCTACCATCGAAAACTGTTGCGATCCCCTATACTTGTGGGTTATCAAGACCTTTTTCTGGCGCCGTTGCCGGGGAGTGAAGCGCCTTTGGTAAGGAAACATTTATATAGTGTGCTGAAATTTACTGTTACTTTTTACTATGGAAAATAATCCTTTTAGGGGTTTGTTCGGGGTATCTTCACCCCGACCGGAAAAGCAAAGAGTTGCCCCTCAACCTACTGCACCTACTGAAAAAATTTATTATGAAATTCCTTCGGGTATGATAGAGAAACTACTAGCTAATCCTTATACAGGAGATGGAACACTACATCCTGATATGCATCTAATCTATGTGGATGAAGTTTGTGGATTATTTAAGCTTGCAGGTTTGCCCGGGGATGAAGTCAAGAAGAAGGTCTTCCCTTTATCTTTGAAGGAGAAGGCATTGACATGGTATAGGCTATGTGATGATATTGGATCATGGAACTACAATCGATTGAAATTGGAATTTCATCAGAAGTTTTATCCTATGCATCTGGTTCATCGTGATCGGAATTATATTTATAGTTTTTGGCCTCGTGAAGGAGAAAGTATCGCTCAAGCTTGGGGGAGGCTTATGTCAATGTTATATTCATGCCCCAATCATGAGCTCTCAAGAGAAATTATTATTCAAAATTTTTATGCTCAGCTTTCTCATAATGATCGATCCATGCTCGATACTTCTTGTACTGGTTCTTTTACGAAGAAGGATATTGAATTCAAATGGGATTTATTGGAAAGAATTAAACGCAACTCTGAAGATTGGGAACTCGACAAAGGTAATGAGTCAGGTATAAACCTTAAGTTTGATTGTGTTAAATCTTTTATGGATACCGATGCTTTTCGTGAATTTAGCACTAAATATGGACTTGACTCTGAGATAGTAGCTTCTTTCTGTGAATCATTTGCTACTCATGTTGATCTCCCTAAGGAGAAGTGGTTTAAATATCAACCTCCCATTGAAGCTATAGTAGTAGGACCTATTAAAGTTGAAGAAGAAACTATTACTTATAATGTTGATCCTATTGTTCCTACTGCTTATATTGAGAAACCACCTTTTCCTGTTAGAATAAAGGATCATGCTAAAGCTTCAACTGTGGTTCGTAAGAGTTATACTAGAACACCTACACCCCCTGAACAAATTAAAGTTGAAACTAGCATTGCTATGGTTAAAGATCTCTTGGTCGATAATATTGATGGGCATGTTATTTATTTCTGTGATGAAGCTGCTAGAATTGCTAAACCCGATATTAAAGATAAACATAGACCTGTTGTTGGCATGCCGGTTGTTTCTGTTAAAATAGGAGATCATTATTATCATGGCTTATGTGATGTGGGTGCTAGTGTGAGTGCAATTCCTTTTACTTTATATAAAGAAATTATGAATGATATTGCACCTGTTGAGATAGAGGATATTGATGTTACTATTAAGCTTGCCAATAGAGATACTATATCACCAATTGGGATTGTTAGAGATGTTGAAGTCTTGTGTGGGAAAATAAAATACCCTACTGATTTTCTTGTTCTTGCTTCCCCACAAGATGACTTTTGTCCCATTATATTTGGTAGACCTTTCTTGAATACCGTTAATTCTAAGATAGACTGCGAGAAAGATATTGTTACTATTGGTTTAGGGGATATGTCTCATGATTTTAATTTCGCTAAATTTCGTAGACAACCCCATGATAAAGAATTGCCTAGTAAGGATGAAATTATTGGTCTTGCTTCTATTGCCATGCCTCCTACTGATCCCTTAGAACAATATTTACTAGACCATGAAAATGATATGTTTATGAATGAAAGAAGGGAAATAGATGAAATATTCTTTAATCAAGGGCCTATTTTGAAACACAACTTGCCTGTTGAGATCCTTGGGGATCCTCCTCCACCCAAGGGAGATCCCGTGTTTGAGCTTAAACAATTACCTGATACTTTGAAATATGCTTATCTTGATGAAAAGAAGATATACCTTGTTATTATTAGTGCTAACCTTTCAGAGCATGAAGAAAAGAAATTATTGAAAACTCTGAAGAAGCACCGTGCCGCTATTGGATATACTCTTGATGATCTTAAGGGCATTAGTCCAACTCTATGTCAGCACAAAATTAATTTGGAGCATGATGCTAAACCAGTTGTTGATCACCAATGATGGTTAAATCCGAAGATGAAAGAAGTGGTAAGAAATGAAATAATAAAGCTTCTGAAGGCAGGTATAATTTATCCTATTGTCGATAGTAGATGGGTAAGTCCCGTTCATTGTGTCCCTAAGAAGGAAGGTATTACTGTTGTTCCAAATGATTAGAATGAATTGATTCCACAAAGAAAAGTGATTGAAATTATCATTGATCAAACTTCTGCACTTTGCTAGCATTCACACTTCATAAATTATTTCTTTTATCATTTACCTACTCGAGGACGAGTAGGAATTAAGCTTGGGGATGCTGATACGTCTCCAACATATCTATAATTTATGAAGTATTCATGCTGATATATTATCATTCTTGGATGTTTTACAATCATTTTATAGCAACTTTATATCATTTTTTGGGACTAACCTATTGACCTAGTGCCCAGTGCCAGTTGCTATTTTTTTGCTTGTTTTTTACATCGCAGGAAATCAATATCAAACGGAGTCCAAACACCGCAAAACAGAAGACCACCAGTGGGCCAGAGAAGCACCTGGGGGGTGCCCCGAGGGGGGCACAACCCACCAGGGTGCGCCTGGGGACCAGGCGCGCCCAGGTGGGTTGTGCCCACCTCGGTGGCCTCCCGCACCGCCTCTTCACCCTATAAATTCCCAAATATTCCAAAAACCCTGGGGGTAACCCTAGATCAGAAGTTCCGCTGCCGCAAGGCTCTGTAGCCACCGAAAACCAATCTAGACCCCGTTCCGGCACCCTGCCGGAGGGGGGAATCATCTCCGGTGGCCATCTTCATCATCCTGGCGGCCACCACGATGCGGAGGGAGTAGTCCACCCTCGGGGCTGAGGGTTTGTACCAGTAGCTATGTGTTTAATCTCTCTCTCTCGTGTTCTTGAGATGTCACAATCTTGATGTATCGCGGGCTTTGTTAATATAGTCGGATCATATGGTGTTTTCCCCTCTCTATCTTGTTGTGATGAATTGAGTTTTTCCCTTTGAGATTTTGTTGTTATCGGATTGAATATTTTTATGGATTTTAGAGCACTTGATATATGTCTTGCATATGAATACTCGTGGTGACAATGGGGTATCATATTGATTCACTTGATATATGTTTTGGCATTCAACTCGCGGATTCCCGAGGTGACATTGGGGTAATCTATGCATAGGGGTTGATGCACGTTCTTGTCTTTGTTTCTCCGGTAGAAATCTTGGGGCACTCTTTGAGGTTCATTGTGTTGGATTGAGTATTTTGAATCTGAAATTATTTGGTGTTATTTTAGTACGAACTCTTGGATAGATCGATCGGAAAGAATATCTTCGAGGTGGTTTCGTACCCTACAAATAATTTCTTCTTATATTCTCCGCTAGATAGGAACTTTGGAGTGATTCTTCATCGCATGTTGAGGGTTGGTTATATGATCCAATTATATTAGCATTGTTGAGAGATTGCACTAGCGAAAGTACGGACCCTAGGCCTCATTTTCAAGCATCGCAATACCGTTTTTGTGCCTGTTTACTATTTGCTACCTTGCTGTTTTTATTTATTCAGATTATAAAAATATATTTCTACCATTCATATTACACTTTTATCATCATCTCTTCGCCGAACTAGTGCACCTATACAATTTGCCATTGTATTAGGTGTGTTGGGGACACAAGAGATTTCTTGTATTTGGTTGCAGGGTCATTTGAGAGAGACCATCTTCATCCTACACCTCCCACGGATTGATAAACCTTAGGTCATCCACTTGAGGGAAAATTGCAACTGTCCTACAAAACTCTATGCTTGGAGGCCCAACACGTGTCTACAAGAATAAAGTTGCGTAGTAGACATCAAGCTCTTTTCTGGCGCCGTTGCCGGGGAGGCTAGGTAAGTGGCACTCACACCCCTTCAACGAAGCTCTTTTCTGGCGCCGTTGCCGGGGAGGTGAGTGCTTGAAGGTATATCTTTAGACCTTGCAATTGAATCTTTTAGTTTCTTGTTTTATCACTAGGTTGGTTTATAAAAAGAAAACTAAAAAAATGGAATTAAGGTTGCATCATATTGTTCATCTTTATAATGTCTTTCGTGAAAATGATGGAAAGGGAAATTGTGCTCAATTGGTAGAAAAAGAATTCAATAAAATGTTTTGCATAAATGATGAGCATGATTGCAATGTTGCTAGTATGAATTCTTTGAATATCCATGATGCTAGTGATATGCAAAGCCATAAACTTCGGGATCCTATGTTTAATGAAGATGATATTTTTAGTTCCCCAAGTTTTGATGAGCAAGTTTATTATGATGATTGCATGCCTCCTATTTATGATGATTATGTTGATGAAAGTGGGTTTGGAAGAGTGTCAACTCTAGTTAATGATCCCACTATTTTGGAGGGTGTTGAATCTTTTCATAATATTGATAGGTATTTGGAGAGGTCATGACTTTATTTAGTGATGAATCCACTATTTTGGAAGAGGCTGCAATTGATTATGACAACAAAGTTCCTATATATGATGATTATGGTGATGATACGTATGCTATAAAGAATAATTATAACCATGAAACTTATCATCATGATTTTAATTTTCAAGCACATGATAGTTATTTTGTTGAATTTGTTCCCACTACTATTCATGAGAATAAATTTGCTTATGTGGAGAGAAATAAAATTTCTATGCTCTTGGATCATGAAAAGAATGCCTTATGTGATGGTTATATTGATGAATCTATTCATGATGCTACTGAAAATTATTATGAGAGAGGAACGTATGGTTCATGATGCTCTCTTTATGTTTCAATCCTTATCTTTTATGCGAGCATCATCGAACTCATCATGCCTAGCTAAAAGGCATTAAAGAAAAGCGCTTGTTGGGAGACAACCCAACACTTTTACCTACTGTTTTTGTGTGTTCACATGGTTATGCTACTGTAGTAATCATGTTTTATTGCTTTTGTTTCAATAAAGTGCCAAGTAAAGCCATTGGGATAGTGTGGATGATAGTTGACTTGATTATGTGCAAAAACAGAAATTTTTGCGTCCGGTGCAGAAATTCTTATCTTTTACTGGAATGTGGAAAAATTCTGAAATTTTTACAGTTTATTGGTATACAAATTTTATGCGTTGTACGAATTGTTAAGAATTTTTGGAATTACAGAAGTATGACCTTAATTCAAATTTTTACAGACTGTTCTGTTTTTGACAGATTCTGTTTTCAATGCATAGTTTGCTTGTTTTCTAGTTTCTATGGCTTATATTGCTCAATATAAATTGTGAAAATGATAAGGTACAGTAGGCATTGTGTGAGAACAATTATGAATCTTGTCTTTGATAGTACCAAAGTGAATGATTTGTCTTTATCATACTAACCCATCTCACGAAGTTCCGTTAAGTTTTGTGTGATTGAAGTTTTCAAGTTTTGGGTGAGATATCGATATGAGGAGAATAGGGAGTGACAAGAACCTAAGCTTGGGGATGCCCAAGGCACCCCCAAGGTAATATTTAAGGAATATCCAAGCAACTAAGCTTGGGGATGCCCCGGAAGGCATCCCCTCTTTCGTCTCCAACATTATCGGTAACCTCACTTGGAGCTATGTTTTCATTCTTCACATGATATGTGTTTTGCTTGGAGCGTCAATTTATTTTTTTTAGGATTTTCTTGCTGTTATTTAGAATAATGTTTTGCATCTTTTATTTCAATAAAAGTGGCAATGATAGCCTTTACTATGCTTATTCTGCAAGTCTACATGTTGCTGTTTGAAAACAGAAAGTTTACCGCTGTTGCAAAAATTCCCTAGAAAAGTCAGAATGTGATTAAATGTTGAAACTTTTTGCACAATAAGCTCTGATAAATTTTATACAGTGTGTTAAACTTTCAGAAATTTTTGAGTTGAATAAGTGTTGATACTCTTGCATTCTTTACAGACTGTACTGTTTTGGCAGATTGCTGTTATGTTTGCATTGTTTGCATATGTTTGCTTGTTTAATGATTCTATTTGAGGATAGGAGTATTAAATATGCAGAGGCATTTAGTATGCAATGTTGAATAATAATTTTGGTGATTTTCTACAGTAGAGAATGATAAGGTTTTGCATTGGTTTATACTAACTTATCTCACGAGTTCTTGTTGAGTTTTGTGTGGATGAAGCTTTTGAGATTTAGGAATACCGTGATATGAGAGGAATTAAGGAGACACAAAAGCTCAAGCTTGGGGATGCCCAAGGCACCCCAAGATAATATTTCAAGAAGTCTCAAGCATCTAAGCTTGGGGATGCCCCGGTAGGCATCCCACCTTTCTTCATCAACAATTATCGGTTAGTACCGGTTGAGCTTAAGTTTTTGCTTCTTCACATGATGTGTGCTATTCTTAGATTGTCATTTTATTTTTATTTTTGCTTTTTGCTTGCTGCTTTAATAAAACACTTAGATCTGAAAAATTTTAAATAAAAGAGAGTCCTCAAATAGCTACCCATTTACATAACTACTCGCTTGATCTTCACTTATATCTTTTTGGAGTAGCTTGTCATTTACTCTTGTGCTTCACTTATATCCTATGAGTAAATTGTTGAATAAATTGAATGTCATGAAGTTGAAATCATATCATGCCTAGTGGTAGCTTCACATTGGGTTTAGAAAGTGAAATCTTTTGAGGCTTGACAATCACAATATTGGTCATACAAGCAATTCATGAATGATTAGTAGAAGGAAGAGAACTTTCACATGCAAATACACTATCTTGGAAATCTTTTGTGATTGTGAGCCCCCATCAAAATATTATATGCCAAAATTTTTGACGTTGGACAAGGAAGACAATGTAATGATTTATGTTTGTTCATATTCACATAGAAGTTATATTGTCATAGATCCTTCAACATGTGGTGCTTGCCCCCCATCTTTGCTAGCCAAAAATTCCGCACCAAGTAGAGATACTACTTGTGCATCCAAAAACCCTTAAACCCAAATCTTATCTTCAAGAGTCCACCATACCTACCTAAGGATTGAGCAAGATCCTTCAAGTAAGTTGTCATCGGTGCAATAAGGCAATAAAAATTTCTTCTAAAAGTGTTAGATCATTTAGTGTAAGAGAAAATTGAGCGTTGTACGAACTTGTGATGGCAAAGAATAAAATCGACAGACTGCATAATAAAGGTTTCTATCATAAGGGGCAATATAACGTGACGTTCTTTTGCACTAAGGGGTTGAGCATACAAATAAATAAGCGCATGGCAACCTCTGCTTCCCTCTGCGAAGGGCTTGTCTTTTACTTTTATGTATTTACTTTTATGCAAGAGTCAAAGTTTTTCTCTCTATTCCTTTTTATTTTTCTTCTTTGGCAAGCATCATGTGGTGAGGAAAGATCTAGGCACATATGTCCAGTTGAATATGGGTGGCATGAGTTATTATTGTTGACATCACCCTTAAGGTGAATACGTTGGGAGGCGAAATTATAAGCCCCTATCTTTCTATGTGTCTGGTTGAAACGTTTTGCTCATGTGTATGCGGTGAGTGTTAGCAATCATAGAAGACTATATGATGGTTGAGTATGTGGAGCTCTTATTTAAACTCTGTTGAATAAGTTGAATTGCAATTGCTTGGTGACTGAGAACATAGGTTGTTTAGTTTCAAGAAAATTCATTGTTTGAACCTTAACATGTGAATTGGTAGCTACTTTAACATGAGAAATTTTATGAGAAAGAATTGCTGTTATGATGCTAGGAAAAGTGATTGAAATTATCATAGATCAAACTTCTGCACTTTGCTAGCATTCACACTTCATAAATTATTTCTTTTATCATTTACCTACTCGAGGACGAGTAGGAATTAAGCTTGGGGATGCTGATACGTCTCAACCGTATCTATAATTTATGAAGTATTCATGCTGATATATTATCATTCTTGGATGTTTTACAATCATTTTATAGCAACTTCATATCATTTTTGGGACTAACCTATTGACCCAGTGCCCAGTGCCAGTTGCAGTTTATTTGCTTGTTTTTTACATCGCAGGAAATCAATATCAAACGGAGTCCAAACACCGCGAAACTTTTTGTGGATTTTTTATGGACCAAAAGACCACCAGTGGGCCAGAGAAGCACCTGGGGGGTGCCCCGAGGGGGGCACAACCCACCAGGGCGCGCCTGGGGGCCCAGGCGCGCCCAGGTGGGTTGTGCCCACCTCGGTGGCCTCCCGCACCGCCTCTTTGCCCTATAAATTCCCAAATATTCCAAAAACCCTAGGGGTAACCCTAGATCAGAAGTTCCGCCGCCGCAAGGCTCTGTAGCCATAGAAAACCAATCTAGACCCCGTTTCGGCACCCTGCCGGAGGGGGGAATCATCTCCGGTGGCCATATTCATCATCCTGGCGGCCACCACGATGAGGAGGGAGTAGTCCACCCTCTGGGCTGAGGGTTTGTACCAGTAGCTATGTGTTTAATCTCTCTCTCGTGTTCTTGAGATGTCACGATCTTGATGTATCGCGGGCTTTGTTAATATAGTCGGATCATATGGTGTTTTCCCCTCTCTATCTTGTTGTGATGAATTGAATTTTTCCCTTTGAGATTTCGTTGTTATCGGATTGAATATTTTTATGGATTTGAGAGCACTTGATATATATCTTGCATATGAATACTCATGGTGACAATGGGGTATCATATTGATTCACTTGATATATGTTTTGGCATTCAACTCGCGGATTCCTGAGGTGACATTGGGGTAATTTATGCATAGGGGTTGATACACGTTCTTGTCTTTGTTTCTCCGGTAGAAATCTTGGGGCACTCTTTGAGGTTCTTTGTCTTGGATTGAGTATTATGAATCTGAAATTATTTGGTGTTATTTTAGTACGAACTCTTGGATAGATCGATCGGAAAGAATAGCTTCAAGGTGGTTTCGTACCCTACAAATAATTTCTTCTTATGTTCTCCGCTAGATAGGAACTTTTGAGTGATTCTTCATCGCACGTTGAGGGTTAATTATATGATCCAATTATATTAGCATTGTTGAGAGATTGCACTAGCGAAAGTACGGACCCTAGGCCTCATTTTCAAGCATTGCAATACCGTTTTTGTGCCCGTTTACTATTTGCTACCTTGCTGTTTTAATTTATTCAGATTATAAAAATATATTTCTACCATCAATATTACACTTTTATCATCATCTCTTCGCCGAACTAGTGCACCTATACAATTTGCCATTGTATTAGGTGTGTTGGGGACACAAGAGATTTCTTGTATTTGGTTGCAGGGTCGTTTGAGAGAGACCATCTTCATCCTACACCTCCCACGGATTGATAAACCTTAGGTCATCCACTTGAGGGAAAATTGCTACTGTCCTACAAAACTCTGCGCTTGGAGGCCCAACACGTGTCTACAAGAATAAAGTTGCGTAGTAGATATCACACTCCGAGTCTTACGGAGGACACCACGCTGGAGATAGAACTGCACACAAGGTATTACAATCCGGTTTTTATTGGCCTACTCTCTTCAAGGATGCTCGTAAGTTTGTCTTGTCTTGTGATGAATGTCAAAGAATTGGTAATATTAGTAGACGTCAGGAAATACCTATGAATTATTCACTTGTTATTGAACCATTCGATGTTTGGGGCTTTGATTATATGGGACATTTTCCTTCCTCTAATGGGTATACACATATTTTAGTTGCTGTTGATTACGTTACTAAGTGGGTAGAAGCTATTCCAACTAGTAGTGCTGGTCATAACACCTCTATTAAGATGCTTAAAGAAGTTATTTTTCCAAGGTTTGGAGTCCCTAGATATTTGATGACAGATGGTGGTTCACATTTTATTCATGGTGCTTTCCGTAAAATGCTTGCTAAATATAATGTTAACCATAGAACTGCATCTCCATATCATCCTCAGTCTAGCGGTCAAGTAGAATTGAGCAATAGAGAGATTAAATTGATTTTGCAAAAGACTGTTAATAGATCTAGAAAGAATTGGTCTAAGAAACTTGATGTTGCATTATGGGCTTATAGAACTGCTTATAAAAACCCAATGGGTATGTCTCCATATAAAATGGTTTATGGAAAGGCTTGTCACTTACCTCTTGAACTAGAACACAAAGCTTATTGGGCAATCAAAGAGCTTAACTATGATTTCAAACTTCCAGTGAGAAGAGGTTATTTGACATAAGCTCGCTTGATGAATGGAGAACCCAAGCCTATGAGAATGCCAAGTTGTTTAAAGAAAAAGTTAAAAGATGGCATGACTAGAGGATACAAAAGCGTGAGTTTAATGTAGGTGATCATGTTTTGCTATACAACTCTCGTTTAAGATTTTTTGCAGGAAAGCTTCTCTCTAAATGGGAAGGTCCTTACATTATCGAGGAGGTCTATCGTTCCGGTGCCATAAAAATCAACAACGCCGAAGGCACAAATCCGAAGGTGTAAACGGTCAAAGAATCAAACATTATATCTCAGGTAATCCCATAAATGTTGAGACCAATATAATTGACACCGTAACACCGGAGGAGTACATAAGGGACACTTTCCAAAATGTTTCAGACTCCGAAAAGGAATAGGTATGTGGTGCGGTAAGTAAACCGACTCCAAAACTGTTATAATAGCAAATTTTCTCCATTTTGGAATATTTAGAAAAATAGAAAAATTAAAAGTAGTCCGAAAGATGCACGAGGAGACCACAAGGGTGGAGGGCGCACCCTACCCCCTGGGCGCGCCCCCTGCCTTGTGGCCACCTCGTGTGCCCTCCGGACTCTGTTTTCTTGCATTATATAATCTCCCGAAGGTTTTGACCACAGTACCACATCAAAATCCCCTGTTTTCGTTTTGAGTTGTTTCTGTAGTAGATTTAGAGCAATATGTCGTACCAAGATTTGGAGGAAGAGAGCCATGTAGCTGATTACATTGCAGACCCCAAGGTATACGAGGATTTGGAGCATTATGATTGGACCACGGAGGAAGAAGAAGATTATTATCCGAAAGGAAAGGAAGAGACAAGCTCCGATGAAGAGGACGTCCCACTACCCCAACCTAGGGACATGCACTTGGAGTTCAAAAAGTCAAGTCTTCCTAATAAAGCAAAGATACCTAAGATCGAGTTTATCCCTTTTCGTCTCTTGCAGGAAAACAAACAGGAACTATGTAAAAAGATATTAAAGCTTGAGCAGGAGATCGATCACTTAAGGGAGGAAAATTCTATCCTCAAGCGCAAGCTGAGAAGAAGGATACAACATCATCAACTCCATCATCACCACTGCCGAAGAAAGAGACATAAATACATGGGTATGGGCACTCCCCTTGGCAACTGCCAAGCTTGGGGGAGGTGCCCCGGTATCGTATCACACTATCACACCTTTACTTCTATCGTTTTTCTTAGTTCGATCCTTTTGGTTATATATTGATCTAGTAGAATATATTTATCTATGTAATCGAGTCCGTGAGCTATATATAATAAAGAGTAGTTTTGAGTTGAGGGCTTTACTTTCTTGCTATGATCTTGAGGGAATAAAAATAAGAGAAAGAAATAAAAGGAAATAAAGAGATCATATATTGATCTTATGGAGAGTAATGACTTCACATATAAAGAGTATGATGGATAAAATTTGTTGGGAGTTGACAAACATAGTTTTGGTCATTGATGCAATTAATAGGAAGTGATAAAGAAAGAGAGGTTTCACATACAAATATACAATCGTGGACATCTTTTGTAATTGTGAGCACTCATTAAAATATGACATGCTAAAAGGTTGATGTTGGACAAGGAAGACAACATAATGAGTTATGTTTTCCTATATCCGAATAGAAGTTATATTGTCATGGATCCTCCAACATGTTGAGCTTGCTTTTCTTTCATATGCTAGCCAAATCCTTTGCACCAAGTAGAGATACTACTTGTGCATCCAAACATCCCTAAACCCAGTTTTGCCATGAGAGTCCACCATACCTACCTATGGATTGAGTAAGATCCTTCAAGTAAGTTGTCATCAGTGCAAGCAATAAAAATTGCTCTCTAAATATGTATGATCTATTAGTGTGAAGAAAATAAGCTTTATACGAACTTGTGATATGGAAGAAATAAAAGCGACGGACTGCATAATAAAGTTCTTTATCACAAGCGGCAATATAAAGTGACGTTCTTTTGCATTAAGATTTTGTGCATCCAACCATAAAAGCGCATGACAACCTCTGCTTCCCTCTGCGAAGGGTCTATCTTTTACTTTTATCTTCTACCCTTATACAAGAGTCGTGGTGATCTTCACCTTTCCTTTTTACACTTTTTCTTTTGGCAAGCACTATGTGTTGGAGAGATCCAGATATATATATCCACCCGGATGTAGGTTATCATAAAGTATTATTGTTGACATTACCCTTGAGGTAAAAGGTTGGGAGGCAAAACTATAAGCCCCTATCTTTCTCTGTGTCCGATTGAAGCTTTGAACCCATAAGTATCGCGTGAGTGTTAGCAATTGTGAAAGACTAGATGATAGTTGAGTATGTGGATTTGCTGAAAAGCTCTTAAATTGACTCTTTCCGATGTTATGATAAATTGCAATTGCTTCAATGACTGAGAACATAGTTTTCAAAAAAGTTTCTGATTCATACTTTACCTTGTGAATGAATTGTTACTTTAGCATAAAAGATTATATGACAATATATGTTGCTGTTTTAAAGATGATCATGATGCCCTCATGTTCGTATTTTATTTTACAACACCTCTATCTCTAAACATGTGGACATATTTTTCAATTTTGGCTTTCGCTTGAGGACAAGCGAGGTCTAAGCTTGGGGGAGTTGATACGTCCATTTTGCATCATGCTTTTATGTTCATATTTATTGCATTATGGGCTGTTATTACACATTATGGCACAATACTTATGCCTTTTCTCTCTTATTTTACAAGGTTTACATGAAGAGGGAGAATGCCGGCAGCTGGAATTCTGGGCTGGAAAAGGAGCAAATATTAGAGACCTATTCTGCACAACTCCAAAAGTCCTGAAACTTCACGGAGAGTCATTTTGGAATTAATAAAAAATATTGGGCGAAGAAAGCACCAGAGGGGGGCCACCAGCCATCCACAAGGGTGGAGGGCACACTCTACCCCCTCGGTGCGCCCCTGCCTTGTGGGCCACCTGGCAGGCCCCCAATGCCCATCTTCTGCTATATGGTGTGTTTTGACCTGGAAAAAATCAGAAGGAAGCTTTCGAGACGAAGCGCCGCCGTCTCGAGGCGGAACTTGGGCAGAACCAATCTAGGGCTCCGACGGAGCTGTTTTGCCGGGGAAACTTCCCTCCGGGAGGGGGAAATCGAAGCCATCGTTATCACCAACGATCCTCTCATCGAGAGGGGGTCAATCTCCATCAACATCTTCACCAGCACCATCTCCTCTCAAACCCTAGTTCATCTCTTGTATCCGATCTTTGTCTCAAAACCTCAGATTGGTACCTGTGGGTTGCTAGTAGTGTTGATTACTCCTTGTAGTTGATGCTAGTTGGTTTATTCGGTGGAAGATCATATGTTCAGATCCTTAATGATAATTAATACTCCTCTGATTATGAACATGAATATGCTTTGTGAGTAGTTACGTTTGTTCCTGAGGACATGGGAGAAGTCTTGTTATAAGTAATCATGTGAATTTGGTATTCGTTCGATATTTTGATGAGATGTATGTTGTCTTTCCTCTAGTGGTGTTATGTGAACGTCGACTACATGACACTTCACCATGATTTGGGCCTAGGGGAAGGCATTGGGAAGTAATAAGTAGATGATGGGTTGCTAGAGTGACAGAAGCTTAAACCCTAGTCTATGCGTTGCTTCGTAAGGGGCTGATTTGGATCCATATGTTTCATGCTATGGTTAGATTTATCTTAATTCTTCTTTCGTAGTTGCGGATGTTGCAAGAGGGGTTAATCATAAGTGGGAGGCTTGTCCAAGGAAGGGCAGCACCCAAGCACCGGTCCACCCACATATCAAATTATCAAAGTAACGAACGCGAATCATATGAGCATGATGAAAACTAACTTGACAACAATTCCCATGTGTCCTCGGGAGCGCTTTGCTTTATATAAGAGTTCGTCCAGGCTTGTCCTTTGCTACAAAAAGGATTGGGCCACCTTGCTGCACCTTGTTTACTTTTGTTACTTGTCACCCGTTACGAATTATCTTATCACACAACTATCTGTTACCGATAATTTCAGTGCTTGCAGAGAATACCTTGCTGAAAACCGCTTGTCATTTCCTTCTGCTCCTCGTTGGGTTTGACACTCTTACTTATCGAAAGGACTACGATAGATCCCCTATACTTGTGGGTTATCAAGACCTTTTTCTGGCGCCGTTGCCGGGGAGCATAGCTCTATTCACTGAGTCACTTGGGATTTATATCTGTTGATCACTATGAGGAATTTGAAAGATACTAGAACCAAGATTTTTCCCTCTACTACGAGGGGAGGTAAGGAACTTCCATCTAGCTCTGCACTTGATTCACCTTCTGTTTTGAGTAAGCTTGCGACACCTACACCTGCTAGTAATTCTGATATGTCGCAAGTAATTGATGATGCCACTTCTGCTATGCATGATGCTTATGATGATACTACTGCTTTGCTTGATAATACTGTGCCACTAGGTGAATTTCTTGATGAACAACTTGCTAGGGTTATAGAAAATGAAATTACTGAAACTGATGATATTATTGAAACTGAAGATTATGATTCTCCCCCTAGATATGAATTGCCTGTTGTACCTGAGGGTTATATTATGGATGAAGAAACTGCTAGAGATTTTTTTGATTGCAATGATAGAGTGGATCTTAAGAAACTGTTAGCTAAGCTGAAGGAAAAGTCTTTGAGTGCTAGAATGCAATATGATCCTAAGTTTGCTACTTCACCTATCTTTGTTACTGATAAGGATTATGAATTCTCTGTCGATCCTGAGTTAATTACTTTGGTTGAATCTGATCCTTTCTATGGTTATGAATCTGAAACTGTTGTGGCACATCTTACTAAATTGAATGATACAGCCACCCTATTCGCTCATGAGGAAAAAATCCGCTATTACTATATTCTTAAATTGTTTCCTTTCAAGGTGATGCTAAGTTATGGTTTAATTCTCTTGCTCCTGGTTGTGTGCGTAGTCCCCAGGATATGATATATTACTTCTCTGAAAAATATTTCCCTGCTCATAAGAAACAAGCTGCTTTAAAGGAAATATTTAACTTTGTGCAAATTGAAGAAGAGAGTCTCCCACAAGCTTGGGGGAGGCTTCTCCAATTACTTAATGCTTTGCCTGATCATCCTCTCAAGAAAAATGAAGTACTTGATATCTTTTATAATGGACTGACCGATGCTTCTAGGGACCACCTAGATAGTTGTGCTGGTTGTGTTTTCAGGGAACGAACTGTTGAGCAACCTGAATTGCTATTGAATAATATATTGAGTAATGATAATGATTGGACTCTTCCCGAACCACCACCTAAGCCAACTCCGAAGAAAAGAGGTATTCTATTTCTCAGTCCTGAAGATATGCAAGAGGCAAACAAATCTATGAAAGAAAAAGGTATTAAAGCTAAAGATGTTAAGAATTTACCGCCTATTGAAGAAATACATGGTCTTGATAATCCGACACGGGTAGTAGAGGTAAACTCTCTTTTTAGATTTGATGAAGGTGATATTCCTCATAATAAGTCTGCTAGTCAATGCTTGGATGAGTTTGATAATTTTATTGTTAAACAAGAAAATTTCAATGCTTATGTTAGTAGACAATTGAAACGTAATGCTCACATGCTTGACCACTTGGGTGATTATATGAGTAGAACTATTAATGATCTTAAGCTTATTAGTAAACATGCTTCCATGGTTAGAACTCAAGTAGAACAAGTACTTAAGGCATAGGATGATTTGCTTAATGAGTTGAATAGTAAGAACAATGATAATGCTGTTAGGGTTATGACTAGAGGTGGTTAAATGACCCAGGAACCTTTGTATCCTGAGGGTCATCCTAAGAGAGTTGAGCAAGATTCTCAGAGAATTAATACTGATGCATCTAGTCCTAGTAATAAAAAGAAAAAGAAAACTGATAGGACTTTGCATACTTCTAGTGAACCTGTTATAGACACACCTGAGAATCCAAATGATATTTCTATTTCTGATGCTGAGACACAATCTGATGATGAACATGAACCTAGTGATAATGTTAATGATGATGTTCATGTCGATGCTCAACCTAGTAATGATAATGATGTAGAGATTGAACCTGTTGTTGATCTTGATAACCCACAATCAAAGAATCAACGTTATGGTAAGAGAGACTTCGTTGCTAGGAAACATGGTAAAGAAAGGGAACCATGGGTTTAGAAACCCATGCCCTTCCCTCCTATGCCATCCAAGAAAAGGGATGATGAGGATTTTGAGCGCTTTGCTGAAATGATTAGACCTATCTTTTTGCGTATGCGTTTAACTGATATGCTTAAAATGCCTCCTTATGCTAAGTATATGAAAGATATTGTTATAAATAAAAGAAAGATACCGGAGGCTGAAATTTCCACCATGCTTGCTAATTACACTTTTAAGGATGGAATACCAAAGAAACTTGGAGATCCAGGAGTACCAACTATACCATGCTCCATTAAAAGAAACTATGTTAAAACTACTTTATGTGATTTGGGAGCCGGTGTTAGTGTTATGCCTTTCTCTTTATATCATAGACTTGAATTGAATAAGTTGACACCTGCTGAAATCTCTTTGCAAATGGCTGATAAATCAACTGCTATACCCATCGGTATTTGTGAGGATGTGCCTGTTGTAGTTGCAAACATTACTATCTTAACGGACTTTGTTATTCTTGATATTCCCGAGGATGACAGTATGTCGATCATCCTTGGTAGACCCTTTTTGAATACTGCAGGGGCTGTTATTGATTGCAACAAAGGCAATGTCACTTTTCATGTTAATGGTAATGAGCATACAGTACACTTTCCGAAGAAACAACCTCAAGTTCATAGTATCAATTCTATTGGAAAAATTTCAACTATGACTATCGGAGGTTTTGAATTTCCTCTACCTACTGTCGAAAAGAGATATGATATTCTTATTGTTGGGGATATGCATATCCCGTTGAGGTAACCTAGTGTTATTCGAAAATTCTCCGGTTTCATGTTATTCGAAAGAAGTTTGTTAATAAGACTTGATCAACCTTGTTAACGGATTCCTTTTGATGAGCATGAGATGGATGAATTTAGAAGGCACAACCTTCTGTACCCACCTCTTACTTTCTGTTATTTAGATTAAATAAAGCAAAAATAGTATTTTTTGTATGTTTTTTGAATTATTCGTGCAAGAAAAAATGTCCCAAAAATAAAAGTTCTCCAAATGCCCTGAAAATTTAGTATGATTTTTTATAGAATATTTTAGAATTTATGGCACTAAGATTGCACCAGGGGGCTGCACCAGTGGACCACAAGGGTGGAGGGCGCGCCCTACCCCCCTGGGCGCGCCCCCTGCCTTGTGGGTCCCACGTAGGCCCCCCTCACTTATTCCAGCACCCATCCACTTCGTCTTCCTCCAGAAAAAATCATCCAAGTGCTCAAACCCGTGTTCTAGCTCATCTTGCTGCCATTTTCGATCTCCTTGTGTAAAGCTCCATTTGCAAAACTGTTTTGGGGGATTGTTCTTCGGTATGTGACTCCTCCAATGGTCCAATTAGTTTTTGTTCTAGTGCTTTATTTATTGCAAATTTTTGCTGCTGTCGTGACCTTGTTCTTGAGCTTGCATGTCAAATTTATATGGTCCAAAGTAGTTTTGATGCATGATTTAGTCTCTAGACACTTGTAGGAGTAGTTGCTATCAATTTTGTTGAGTTTGGTTCACTTTTATTTTGAGTCACTAAAAGTTTCAGAAATTTTTCAGAGGAAGAAAAATGTCTAGGAAAATGTACCAAGGTGGTTCTTTGAGGAAGCAAGCACCAAGGCTCGCGATACATGAGCCGGACCTTGAACCACCAAGGGAAGCTCAAGTGCGGCCTTGTGAATGGCCGTCGGATGAATTCATGGTTCATGCAGGTTTCAAGGATGAGTCTGATGCATACGTACAAAATGCCGGCCTTGAGGACTTCGTGTCAGATAAGTGCCGACAATACTACTACCTCACCGATTCCTTTGTGCGGAGGTTTGAATTTTCATCTAAGCGCAATACCCATACTGTTTTATTTGATCTTTATGATGAATCATATACCATGGACCTTGAGGATTTTAATACTGCTTGCAAAATCCCACAATGGGGCCTTCTTAGTGAGCCTCACAAAGCTGAATACAATGATTTCCTTGCTAGCATCACTGTGGGAGAAACTAAAAATATCACACAAGCGACCATAGGGAGCATTCACTTTCCTGCCATACATTATTTTGCTCTCTTTATAGGTAGATGCATTAATGGTAAGCATGAGCATTGCCACCTTTGCGTTCCAGATCTTAGTGTCCTCAAGTGTGCGGTGTTAGGTGATAGGCGTTATAACTTGGGGGCTATTATTGCGAGGAGGTTACATCTTAATGCTAAAGATGGAGATTTATTTGGTGGGATTTATGCAACTCGTTTAGCTAATTATCTTGGTGTACCCATAAGAGGGAATGACATTGAGTTGCCACCTGCTTTTCTTGATTATGATGCTATGGTATGCTACCAGTTTCTTGAGAGGAACGAACAGTCTCTCCATTACCGACTAATCTTTGACAGACGGCGTGCTGTCCATATTACCCTTCCTGCTCCTGCCTTCTTTAACTTTCAGGTAAATGGGAGATATTTTATAACTAGAGAGGAGGCGAACGAGTATGAGAGAGCAGTGGAGGCCGCTCGCCTTCAAGAAACAGTTCGCCAAGCGGTAGCTGCCACAGCACAGTACAACCCCAACTATGATTTCGGATACAATCCGGGCCAGTCGTGGCCCTAAACCAACTTAGGCCAAAAGCCTAAGCTTGGGGGAGTACGTATTTCTCACCGACATTACATTCATGTTCACACACTCATTTCAGTTGTCGGTGTTCATACTTTTTCATTGTATTATCCATGTTAGTTTACTTTCTTTTTCCCACTTTCTTCTTGTATGTTTGAAAAACTTTGAGAAAACCAAAACAAAAAAAATTAGTTATAGCTTATTTCCCTACCATGCTTAGTGGTAGTATTAAAGAAAACCCGAAAAGATTTCTCATTCTTCTTTTGCTTGTTGGGAGCTTTCCCGTGTAAATAGTTTTTCTCGTTCCTGTTTTACTTTCTTCAGAAAAACAAAAACTCCAAAAACATTTCAGTGTGTTTCTTTGAAATTCTTTTTCTTTTCTTTGGGGGTCGAGAGGAGAAGACCACGATGAAATTGTTGAGTGGCTCTCATATGCATTATTGTTGATCAAACAAAGAGCCCATATTACCTTGTCTTCTCCTTTGAATAAATGTTTGCAGATTCCAGCTTAGTCCAATGCACGTGCACTATTATTATTATTCACATCGTTTGGTCGTGCAAGTGAAAGGCAATAATGACGATATATGATGAAATGATTGGGATGAGGAAAAGCTGGTATGAACTCGACCTATCTTGTTTTTGTAAATATGATTAGTTCATCGTTCCTGATTCAGCCTATTATGAATGAAACATGTTTGCAATGACAATTAGAGATTATAGTTACTCATGCCATGCTTAATTAGCTAGGAGTTTATAATGGTTTACCTTGCGTGCCAACATGCTTTTAAAATGGTTGTGATGTAGTATGATAGGATGGTATCCTACTTTGAATGATTCGAGTGGCTTGACTTGGCACATGTTCACACATGTAGTTGAAAACAAAATAAACATAGCCTCCATGATATTTATGTTCATGGTGATTTATATCCTACTCATGTTTGCACTCAATGTTGGTTACTCTCAATGCATGTTTATGATTGTTGTCGCTCTCTAGCTGGTCGCTCCCCAGTCTTTTGCTTGCCTTCACTTGTACTAAGCGGGAATACTGCATGTGCATCCACTTCCATAAACCCAAAGTTGTTCCATATGAGTCCACCATACCTTCCTATATGTGGTATTTACCTCCCGTTCCAAGTAAATTTGCATGTGCCAAACTCTAAACCTTCAAATGATAATCTGTTTTGTATGCCCGAATCGCACATGTGGCGACTGGGGGCTATCAGTATCTTCCTTGCTAGGTGGGTTATTCTCACGATGAGTGGACTCCGCTCATCATTCACGAGAAAATTGCTGGTAATCGGGATGCCCAGTCCCATGCTCAAGGCAAATCAAAATAATTTAAAACAAAACTCCCCCAGGATTGTTGATAGTTCGACGGTACCTGTTGTTTCGGACCAGCCGTGGAGTGTGCTTGTTGGTTGAGGGGGAGTAAAAACTTTACCATTCTGCTTGGGAACCGCCTATAATGTATGTAGCATGGGAGATACCGAGATCTCTTGGTCGTTATGTTGACAATGAAAGCATACCGCTCAAATTATATTCATCTCTATTTCAAAAAGCTCGAGATCTGGCACCTCTGCAAATCCCTGCTTCCCTCTGCGAAGGGCCTATCTATTTACTTTTATGCTGAGTCATCATCCTCTTATAAAAAGCACCAGTTAAAGAGCACCACTGTCATTTGTATGCTTTGCTATTAATTGATATTGAGTATGACTGGATCTCTTTTACCATGAATTACAATGTCCAGTCAGTCCTTGATCTTCAGGGGTGCTCTGCATTTATGTTTTGTGGTCTCAGAAAGGGCTAGCGAGATACCATCTTGTTATATCATATCATGATTGTTTTGGAAAAGTGTTGTCATCCGAGATTTATTATTATTACTCGCTAGTTGATTGTGCCATTGATATGAGTAAATGTGAGACCTTAATGTTATTGTGAATGTGGTTAGTTCATGATCTTTGATGAAAACCTGAATGCTGGCTATACATATTTGCAAGAACAAGATCAAACAGAGTTTGTAAAAGTTTTTCTTTATCACTTTCAGTTTGTCAACTGAATTGCTTGAGGACAAGCAATGGGTTAAGCTTGGGGGAGTTAATACGTCTCCATCGTATCTACTTTTCCAAACTCTTTTGCCCTTGTTTTTCACTCGAATTTGCATGATTTGAATGGAACTAACCCGGACTGATGATGTTTTCAGCAGAATTGCCATGGTGTTATTTTTGTGCAGAAATAAAAGTTCTCGGAATGACCTGAAACTTCACGGAGAATATTTTTGGAATAAATAAAAAATATTGGCAAAAGAATCAACCGAGGGGGACCCACCACCTGTCCACAAGGGTGGGGGGCGCGCCCTACCCCCTGGGCGCGCCCCCTGGCTTGTGGGTCCCACGAAGCTCCACCGACCTCAACTCCAACTCCATATATTCACGTTCGGGGAGAAAAAAATTAGAGAGAAGGACTCATCGTGTTTTACGATATGGAGCCGCCGCCACCTCCTGTTCTTCCTCGGGAGGCCAGATCTAGAGTCCGTTCGGGGCTCCGGAGAGGGGAAATCGTCGCCATCGTCATCATCAACCATCCTCCATCACCAATTTTATGATGCTCACCACCATGCGTGAGTAATTCCATCGTAGGCTTGCTGGACGGTGATGGGTTGGATGAGATTTATCATGTAATCGAGTTAGTTTTGTTAGGGTTTGATCCCTAGTATCCACTATGTTCTAAGATTGATGTTGCTATGACTTTGCTATGCCTAATGCTTGTCACTAGGGCCCGAGTGCCATGATTTCAGATCTGAACCTATTATGTTTTCATGAATATATTTTTGTTCTTGATCCTATCTTGCAAGTTATAGTCACCTACTATGTGTTATGATCCAACCACCCCGGAGTGACAATAGTCGGGACACTTCCCGGTGATGATCGTAGTTTGAGGAGTTCATCTATTCACTAAGTGCTGATGCTTTGGTCCGGTTCTCTATTAAAAGGAGGCCTTAATATCCCTTAGTTTCCATTAGGACCCCGCTGCCACGGGAGGGTAGGACAAAAGTGTTGGGAAACGTAGCATGCAATTTCAAAAAAAATCCTACGCTCACGCAAGATCTATCTAGGAGATGCATAGCAACGACAGGGGGAGAGTGTGTCTACGTACCCTCGTAGAACGAAAGCGGAAGCGTTTGACAACGTGGTTGATGTAGTCGAACTTCTTCTAACTCCGACCGATCAAGTACCGAACGTACGACACCTCCGAGTTCTGCACATGTTCAGCTCGATGACGTCCCTCGTCCTCTTGATCCAGCAAGGTGTCAAGGAAGTAGATGAGTTCCATCAGCACGACGGTGTGGTGACGGTGATGGTGAAGTGATCTCCGCAGGACTTCGCCTAAGCACTACGAAAATATGACCGAGGTAGTAAACGGTGGACGGGGGCGCCGCACATGTCTAAGACTATGTTGTGTCCTTGTGTGGCGCCCCCTCCCCACGTATATATAGGTGGGAGGGGAGGAGGCAGTGATGACCCACAAGTATATGGGATCAATTGTAGCCTTTTCGATAAGTAAGAGTGTCGAACCCAACGAAGAGCAGAAGGAAATGACAAGCGGTTTTCAGCAAGGTAATGTCTGCAAGTACTGAAATTGTAAGTACCAGAGTAGTTTGATAGCCAGATAATTTGTAATGAGCAAGTAACAATAGTAGTAACAAAAGTGCAGCAAGGTAGCCCAATCCTTTTGAGCAAAGGACAGGCCAAAACAGTCTCTTATAATAAGCAAAGCGTTCTTGAGGGTACACGGGAATTTCATCTAGTCACTTTCATCATGTTGGTTCGATTTGTGTTCGCTACTTTGATAATTTGATATGTGGGTGGACCGGTGCTTAGGTGCTGTTCTTACTTGAACAAACCTCCTACTTATGATTAACCCCCTCGCAAGCATCCGCAACTACAAGAAAAGTATTAAGAATAAATTCTAACCATAGCATTAAACTTTTGGATCCAATCGGTCCCTTACGGAATAGCGCATAAACTAGGGTTTAAGCTTCTGTCACTCTCGCAACCCATCATCTAATAACTACTCCACAATGCATTCCCTTAGGCCCAAATATGGTGAAGTGTCATGTAGTCGACGTTCACATGACACCACTAAGGGAATCAAAACATACACACTATCAAAATATCAAACACATATCAAGTTCACATGATTACTTGCAACATGATTTCTCCCGTGACCTCAAGAACAAAAGTAACTACTCACAAATGATAATCATGCTCAAGATCAGAGGGGTATTAAATAGCATATTGGATCTGAACATATAATCTTCCTCCAAATAAACCATATAGTAATCAACTAAAAGATGTAATCAACACTACTAGTCACCCACAAGCACCAATCTATAGTTCCGGTACAAAGATTGAACACAAGAGATGAACTAGGGTTTGAGAGGAGATGGTGCTATTGAAGATGTTGATGGAGATTGCCCTCCCCAAGATGGGAGAGTTGTTGGTGATGATGACGACGATGATTTCCCCCTCCAGGAGGGAAGTTCCCCCGGCGGAATCGCTTCGCCGGAGGGCAAAAGTGCTCCTGCCCAAGTTCCGCCTCGAGACGGCAGCGCTCCGTCCCGAAAGTCCTCTCCTTATTTTTTCTAGGTCAAAATGACTTATATACCAGAAGATGGACACCGGAGGTGGGCCGAGGGGAGCACAACCCACCAGGGCACGCCTGGGCTCCCTGGCGCGCCCAGGTGGGTTGTGCCCACCTGGTGGGCCCCCTCTGGTACTTATTGGCTCCAATATTCCTCATTTATTCCATAAAAAATCTCCGTGAAGTTACAGCTCATTTGGAGTTGTGCAGAATAGGTAGCCTGACATAGCTTTTTCAGGTCCAGATTTCCAGCTGCATGAATTCTCCCTCTTTGTGTATACCTTGCATATTATCAGAGAAAAGGCATTAGAATTACTCCAAAAAGCATTATTATGCATAAATACAACATAAATAACAGTCAGAAAACATGATGCAAAATGGACGTATCAACTCCCCCAAGCTTAGACCTCGCTTGTCCTCAAGCGAAAACCGAAATCGAAAAACATGTCCACATGGTTAGAGAGAGAGGTGTCGATAAAAACAAAATACGGACATAGAAGCATCATGTGCATTATTGTAACAGCAACAAACTTTAACATAAAACTTTTATCATAGACTTCTCATGAATAAGTAACAATCCATCACACTATCGAAGTATAAAGCATAAACTTTATTAGAAACCAACAAACTATGTTCTCAGTCAACTTTCTACAATTCATCATCTTTTTAGGAAGGGTCACGTATCGGAGCCTTTAGGCAAGTCCACATACTCAACCATCATATAGTCTTCTATGATTGCTAACACTCACCGCATACACATGAGCAAAACATTTCAACCGGACACATAGAAAGATAGGGGCTTTATAGTTTCGCCTCCCAACGTATTCACCTCAAGGGTGATGTCAACAATAATAACTCATGCTACCCATATTCAACTGGACATATGTGCCTAGATCTTTCCTCACCACATGATGCTTGCCAAAGGAGAAAAATAAAAAGGAATAGAGAGAAAAACTTTGACTCTTGCATGAAAATAAATACATAAAAGTAAAAGATAGGCCCTTCGCAGAGGGAAGCAGAGGTTGCCATGCGCTTATTTGTTTGTATGCTCAACCCCTTAGTGCAAGAGAACGTCATGTTATATTGCCCCTTGTGATGGCAACCTTTATTATGCAGTCTGTCGCTTTTATTTCTTCACCATCACAAGTTCGTACAACGCTCAATTTTCTCTTACACTAAATGATCTTACACTTTTAGCAGTAATTTTTATTGCCTTATTGCACCGATGACAACTTACTTGAAGGATCTAACTCAATCCATAGGTAGGTATGGTGGACTCTTGGAAATAAGATTTGGGTTTATAGGTTTTTGGATGCACAAGTAGTATCTCTACTTAGTGCAGAATTTTTGGCTAGCAAAGATGGGGGGCAAGCACCACATGTTGAAGGATCTATGACAATATAACTTCTATGTGAATATGAACAAACATAAATCATTAAGTTGTCTTCCTTGTCTAACGTCAACAATTTTGGCATATAATATTTTGATGGGGGCTCACAATCACAAAAGATTTCCATGATAGTGTATTTATATGTGAATCTTCTCTTCCCTTATTAATTCTTTCATGAGTTGCATCATTGACTAATGCTATGTTTGTCAATCTCTAATAAAATTTTCTACTTATACTTTTCCTTATGTGGTGTTGTTACCTACCATAGGATTAGCATATGATCTTTTAATTTATTTCCTTTCTCTTTATTGAAACATGAAAGTAAACAAAGCAAAAACTCATACTAAACTTTATTAAATATCTCGCACATGATTACAAGGATGGATTACTAAGCAAGCTCTCAAAAAGAAAGGATCGAACTAAACTTTTATTCATCTAAAGCAAAAGATAACCATGGATCGAACTAAGAAAAGTAAAGGCAAAAGAGAGTGGGGGTGATACGATACCGGGGCACCTCCCCCAAGCTTGGCGGAAGCCAAGGGGAGTGCCCATACCCGATACTCAATTTTATTTTGGTGGTGAAGAAGGAGGTGGTGATGAAGTAGTAGATGCATCCTTGTCCTCGGGTTTCCATGGCAGGGGCTCACCATTATAAGAGGAGGAGTGAGTCTCACGGGTCCTGCAACTGGCAGCCAAACTCATACCTTTAAACCTTGCCTCATATTCAAAGACTTGGTTTTGGAGGTCGTAGATCTGGCTCTGGAGGAAGTTGATTTGCTCGTTGAAGGAGAAGACGATGTCCTTCATGGACTTGCCCTCCACCTTGAGATCACGGGTGTAGTCCGCGATCATGAGGTGATTGGCACTGAGTCCACGTTCCACCATCCCCTTGCACCGAAAAACATCCTGCTCCATAGCTTCAAGCCTAGCCTCCACGGATTAGGTCCCCTTGGGGCCTTGCACATCGTGGACGTGGAGCACCCCCTCACGCATCTAGATAGCTTGAGGGTGCTGCATCACCTCCCGCAGATATGGGTTGATGACGTTCTCGAAGAACTTGTCCTTGGAGGAGCTTGAAGCGGCCATGGTGGATTAGATCTGTCAGAAAACAGCAAGAAAAAGAAAACAGGAGATTTCTCTGCGATACAGAGGTCAATAGGTTCGGGGGGTATATAAAGATTTTTTATCTTGGGAAACAAGCAAACGGAAGAAAAACGGAGTCCAGAAGGTACCCGAGGTGGGCACAACCCACCTGGGCGCGCCTTGCAAGCCAGGCGCGCCCTGTTGTCTTGTGCCCACCAGGGGTGCCTTCCTGGTTGCTTCTTATTTTCTTAATTTTCTAAGTATTCCAAAACTGACAAAAAATATTTTTGCGGATTTTTTGGAGTCCGTTTACTTACCGTATCACGCACCTCCTCTTTTTCACGATTCTGGAGTGTTCCGGAAGGACTCTTTTATGTGTTCTTCCGGTGTCATAGTATGGATAATATTACTTTCAACATTAATGGGCGTACCTGAGATATAATGTTTTATTCGTTGCCCATTAACAACCTTTGGGTTAGTACCTTCGGCATTATTTATTTTGATAGCTCCAGACCGATAAACCTCCTCGATAACATAGGGTCCTTCCCATTTGGAGAGGAGTTTTCCTGCAAAGAAACTGAAACGAGAGTTGTACAAAAGAACATATTCTCCAACTTTGAACTCACGCTTTTGGATTCTTTTATCATGCCATCTTTTAACTTTTTCTTTAAACAATTTGGCATTTTCATAAGCTTGGGTCCTCCATTCATCTAATGAGCTAATATCAAATAACCACTTTTCACCGGCAAGTTTGAAATTATAGTTGAGTTCTTTAATTGCCCAATATGCTTTATGTTCTAACTCAAGAGGCAAATGACAAGCTTTCCCATAGACCATTTTATAAGGAGACATACCCATGGGATTTTTATATGCTGTTCTATAAGCCCAAAATGCATCATCTAATTTCTTAGACCAATTCTTCCGGGACCTATTGACAGTCTTTTGCAAAATTAATTTTATTTCTCTATTGCTAAGTTCAACTTGACCACTAGACTGAGGATGATAGGGTGATGCAATTCTATGGTTAACATCATACTTGGCAAGCATTTTACGGAAAGCACCATGAATAAAGTGTGAACCACCATCAGTCATCAGGTATCTAGGGACTTCAAACCTTGGGAAAATAACTTCCTTAAGCATTTTAATAGAGGTGTTGTGATCATCACTACTGGTTGGAATAGCTTCTACCCACTTAGTAACAAAATCAACAGCAACCAAAATATGTGTATACCCATTAGAGGAAGGAAAAGGTCCCATGTAATCAAAACCCCCAACATCAAATGGTTCAACAGCAAGTGAATAATTCATAGGCATTTCTTGACGCTTACCGATATTACCTATTCTTTGGCATTCATCACAAGATGAGACAAACTTACGAGCATCCTTGAAGAGAGTAGGCCAATAAAATCCAGATTGCAATACCTTGTGAGCAGTTCTGTCTCCCGCATGATGTCCTCCATAAACTTCGGAGTGACATTTCCGTAGGATTTATCCCTGTTCATGCTCAGGTACACAACGTCTAATAATATCATCTACTCCTTCTTTATAAAGATGTGGGTCATCCCAGAAGTAATGTCTTAAATCATAAAAGAATTTTTTCTTTTGTTGGTAGGTAAAGCTAGGTGGTAAATATTTAGCAACAATGTAAGTAGCATAATCAGCATACCAAGGAGTGTTATTAGAAACATTTATTGCAGCTAATTGATCAGGAAAACTATCATCAATAGGTAGTGGGTCATCAAGGACATTTTCAAGCCTAGACAAGTTATCAGCTACGAGGTTCTCAGCTCCCTTTCTATCAATAATATGCAAATCATATTCTTGTAGTAAGATAACCCATCTAATAAGTCTAGGTTTAGCATCTTTCTTTTCCATAAGATATTTAATAGCAGCTTGATCGGTGTGAATGATAACTTTAGACTCGACAATGTAAGATCTAAATTTATCACAAGCAAACACCACTGCTAGAAATTCTTTTTCAGTAGTAGCATAATTTCGTTGTGCACTGTCTAGAGTTTTACTAGCATAATGAATAACATTTAGTTTCTTATTGATGTCTACTACGCAACTTTATTCTTGTAGACATGTGTTGGGCCTCCAAGCGCAGAGTTTTGTAGGACAGTAGCAATTTTCCCTCAAGTGGATGACCTAAGGTTTATCAATCCGTGGGAGGTGTAGGATGAAGATGGTCTCTCTCAAACGACCCTGCAACCAAATACAAGAAATCTCTTGTGTCCCCAACACACCTAATACAATGGCAAATTGTATAGGTGCACTAGTTCGGCGAAGAGATGATGATAAAAGTGTAATATTGATGGTAGAAATATATTTTTATAATCTGAATAAATAAAAACAGCAAGGTAGCAAATAGTAAACGGGCACAAAAACGGTATTGCAATGCTTGAAAATGAGGCCTAGGGTCCGTACTTTCGCTAGTGCAATCTCTCAACAATGCTAATATAATTGGATCATATAACCAACCCTCAACATGCGATGAAGAATCACTCCAAAGTTCCTATCTAGCGGAGAACATAAGAAGAAATTATTTGTAGGGTACGAAACCACCTCGAAGCTATTCTTTCCGATCGATCTATCCAAGAGTTTGTACTAAAGTAACACCAAATAATTTCAGATTCATAATACTCAATCCAACACAAAGAACCTCATAGAGTGCCCCAAGATTTCCACCGGAGAAACAAAGACAAGAACGTGCATCAACCCCTATGCATAGATTACCCCAATGTCACCTCAGGAATCCGCGAGTTGAATGCCAAAACATATATCAAGTGAATCAATATGATACCCCATTGTCACCACGAGTATTCATATGCAAGATATATATCAAGTGCTCTCAAATCCATAAAAATATTCAATCCGATAACAACGAAATCTCAAAGGGAAAAACTCAATTCATCACAACAAGATAGAGAGGGGAAAACACCATATGATCCGACTATATTAACAAAGCCCGCGATATATCAAGATTGTGACATCTCAAGAACATGAGAGAGAGAGAGAGAGATTAAACACATAGCTACTCGTACAAACACTCAGCCCCGAGGGTGGACTACTCCCTCCTCATCGTGGTGGCCGCCGGGATGATGAAGATGGCCACCGGAGATGATTCCCCCCTCCGGCAGGGTGCCAGAACGGGGTCTAGATTGGTTTTCGGTGGCTACAGAGCCTTGCGGCGGTGGAATATCTGATCTAGGTTAACCCCAAGGGTTTTCGGAATATTTGAGAATTTATAGGGTAAAGAGGGGGTGCGGGAGGCCACCGAGGTGGGCACAACCCACCTGGGCATGCCTGGGCCCCCAGGCGCGCCCTGGTGGGTTGTGCCCCCCTCGGGGCACCCCCAGGTGCTGCTCTGGCCCATCGGGAGTCTTCTGGTCCATAATAAAACCTCAAAAAGTTTCGCGGTGTTTGGACTCCGTTTGATATTAATTTCCTGCAATGTAAAAAACAAGCAAAAACAGCAACTGGCACTGGGCACTAGGTCAATAGGTTAGTCCCAAAAAAATGATATAAATTTGCTATAAAATGGTTGTAAAACATCCAAGAATGATAATAAAATAGCATGAATACTTCATAAATTATAGATACGTTGGAGACGTATCAGCATCCCCAAGCTTAATTCCTACTCGTCCTCGAGTAGGTAAATGATAAAAGAAATAATTTATGAAGTGTGAATGCTAGCAAAGTGCATAAGTTTGATCCATGACAATTTCAATCACTTTTCCTAGCATCATAACAGCAATTCTTTCTCATAAAATTTCTCATGTTAAAGTAGCAACCAATTCACATGTTAAGGTTCAAACAATGAATTCCCTTGAAACTCAACAACCTATGTTCTCAGTCACCAAGCAATTGCAATTCAACTTATTCAACAGAGTTTAAGTAAGAGCTCCACATACTCAACCATCATATAGTCTTCTATGATTGCTAACACTCACCGCATACACATGAGCAAAACGTTTCAACCAGACACATAGAAAGATAGGGGCTTATAGTTTTGCCTCCCAACGTATTCACCTCAAGGGTGATGTCAACAATAAAAACTCATGCTACCCATATCCAACTGGACATATGTGCCTAGATCTTTCCTCATCACATGATGCTTGCGAAAAGAGAAAAATAAAAGGAATAGAGAGAAGAACTTTGACTCTTGCATGAAAGTAAATACATAAAAGTAAAAGATAGGCCCTTCGCAGAGGGAAGCAGAGGTTGCCATGCGCTTATTTGTTTGTATGCTCAACCCCTTAGTGCAAAAGAATGTCACATTATATTACCCCTTATGATAGCAACCTTTATTATGCAGTCTGTCGCTTTTATTCTTTGCCATCACAAGTTCGTACAACACTCAATTTTCTCTTACACTAAATGATCTAACACTTTTAGAAGCAATTTTTATTGCCTTATTGCACCGATGACAACTTACTTGAGGGATCTTATTCAATCCTTAGGTAGGTATGGTGGACTCTTGAAAATAAGATTTGGGTTTAAGGGTTTTTGGATGCACAAGTAGTATCTCTACTTGGTGCGGAATTTTTGGCTAGCAAAGATGGGGGGCAAGCACCACATGTTGAAGGATCTATGACAATATAAATTCTATGTGAATATTAACAAACATAAATCATTACATTGTCTTCCTTGTCCAACATCAACAATTTTGGCATATAATATTTTGATGGGGGCTCACAATCACAAAAGATTTACAAGATAGTGTATTTGCATGTGAAAGTTCTCTTCCTTATACTAATTATTCGTGAATTGCTTGTATGACCAATATTGTGATTGTCAAGCCTCAAAAGATTCACTTTATAAACCCAATGTGAAGCTACCACTAGGCATGATATGATTTCAACTTCATGACATTCAATTTATCCAACAATTTACTCATAGGATATAAGTGAAGCACAAGAGTAAATGACAAGCTACTCTAAAATGATATAAGTGAAGATCAAGCGAGTAGTTATGTAAATGGGTAGCTATTTGAGGACTCTCTCTTATTAAAAACTTTCAGATCTAAGAATTTTATTAAAACAGCAAGCAAAACAAAATAAAATGACATTCCAACAATAGCACAACTCATGTGGAGAAGCAAAAACTTAGGCTCAACCGATACTAACCGATAATTGTTGATGAAGAAAGGTGGGATGCCTACCGGGGCATCCCCAAGCTTAGATGCTTGACACTTCTTGAATATTATCTTGGGATTCCTTGGGAATCCCCAAGCTTGAGCTTTTGTGTCTCCTTAATTCTTCTCATATCACGGTTTTCCTAAATCTCAAAAGCTTCATCCACACAAAACTCAACAAGAACTCGTGAGATAAGTTAGTATAAACCAATGCAAAAACCTTATCATTCTCTACTGTATAAAATCACTAAAATTATTATTAAACATTGCATACTAAATGCCTCTGCATATTTAATACTCCTATCCTCAAATAGAAACATTAAAGAAGCAAACATATGCAAACAATGCAAACATAACAGCAATCTTCCAAAACAGTACAGTCTGTAAAGAATGCAAGAGTATCAACACTTATTCAACTCAAAAAATTCTGAAAATTTAAAACAATGTAGAAAATTTATCAGAGCTTATTTTGGAAAAAGTTTTAACATTTTATCACATTCTGACTTTTCTAGGGAATTTTTGCAACAGCGGTAAACTTTCTGTTTTCAAACAGCAACATGTATACTTGCAAAATAAGCATGGCAAAGGCTATCATTGCCACTTTTTTTTGAAATAAAAGATGCAAAACATTATTATAAATAACAGAAAGCAAATCCTAATAAAATAAAATGATGCTCCAAGCAAAACACATATCATGTGACGAATGAAAACATAGCTTCAAGTGAGGTTACTGATAATGTTGGAGACGAAAGAGGGGATGCCTTCCGGGGCATCCCCAAGCTTAGTTGCTTGGATCTTACTTCGATATTAACTTGGGGTGCCTTGGGAATCCCCAAGATTAGGGTCTTGTCACTCCTTATTCTCCTCATATCAATATCTCACCCGAAACTTGAAAACTTCAATCACACAACTTAACGGAACTTCGTGAGATGGCTTAGTATGATAAAGACAAATCATTCACTTTGGTACTATCAAAGACAAGATTAATAATTGTCCTCACACCATGCCTACTGTAAATTATCATTTATACAATTTATATTGAGCAATATAAGCCATAGAAACTAGGAAACAAGCAAACTATGCATTGAAAACAGAATCTGTCAAAAACAGAACAGTACATAAAGATCTGAATTAACGTCATACTTATGTAACCCCAAAAATTCTGAAAAATTGTGAAAACGTAGAAAATTTGTATACCCATCAACTTTAAAATTTTCAGAATTTTTCCGCATACCAGTAGCAGATAAGAATTTCTGCACCGGACGCAAAAGTTTCTGTTTTTGCACAGAATCAAGTCAACTATCATCCACACTATCCCAAAGGCTTTACTTGGCACTTTATTGAAACAAAAGATATAAAACATGATCACTACAGTAGCAAAACTATGTGAGCACACAAAAACAGTAGGTAAAAATGTTGGGTTGTCTCCCAACAAGCGCTTTTCTTTAACGCCTTTTAGCTAGGCAAGATGAGTTCAATGATGCTCGCATAAAAGATAAGGATTGAAACATAAAGAGAGCATCATGAATCATAAGTTCCTCTCTCATAATAATTTTCAGTAGCATCATGAATAGATTCATCAATATAACCATCACATAAAGCATTCTTTTCATGATCCACAAGCATAGAAATTTTATTACTCTCCACATAAGAAAATTTCTTCTCATTCGCAATGGTGGGAGTATCATATGAAACTCGAATACTATAAATTGTTTCCACATTAAAAGAGCAATGTTCAGAAAAAGGGTAATCATAACTATGACAAGTTTTATAAATATAATCATCACTACCTTTTATGACATAAGTATCATCACAATAGTCATCATAAGTAGCAACTTTGTTCTCATCATAGATAGGAGGCATGCAATCATCATAGCAAATTTGATCATTCAAAGTAGGGGGACTAAAAAGATCATCCTCATTAAACATAGCATCCCCAAGCTTGGGACAAACATTAATTGCAGCAAGTAAATTCTCAAACATGTCATTCTCATCAAACATAGCATCCCCAAGCTTGTGGCTTGGCATATCATAAGCATAATCACTCTCATCATTAATAGTATGAATAGCACCAACGGTATAACAATTGCTATCATCATAATTTCCCAAGTTGGTGCCAAAAAGATTTTCAAGATTATAAGAAGTATCATTATCTTCCCAATCATAATCATCACAACAAGCAATAGGCATAACAAAATCATCATCAATAGTGCTCTCGGACATTATGCCATAAGACATAGAAGCAATATCATCATCAAGTGCATCATCCTCCATAATTATTTTTGATTCAATTTCATGAGGCACAACAATAATAGGAGCAACACTATTTGGGAGAGATACCTTTTTACCTCTATTCTTTCTTCTTCTTTTCTTCTTCTTCACCACATCATGTGTTGGTTTAATTAATTTTTTCAAGCTTCTTATTGATGAGATTGGTTGAATAGGGAGCTCCTCCTTGTCACCTATTTCATCATGAGAAACAATAGGAGGGAAAGTGGAAATATTTACCCTTTCATTAGCATTCCTTTTATATTCTATTGGTTTTCCCATCTTTCTATAGTTGGCAATATAAGAATTCTCATTGCAATTTACCATGCAAAACATATAGATATTTTTTAGTTTAGTTTCAATGTCGTCCGTGAGAATGAATACTTCAAACCTACTATTTTTATAAGTCAATTCTTCACTCCCCAAAAATAAACAAAGTTCATTATAGAGTTCTAGGGTGATCAAGTTATTGCAATATTTGGACACAATTCGATCATGAAAAAGCATGCATTGGAAATTAAGATGACCTTCCTTATTGCAAAGTTCACAAGTAATAGGAAAAAGAGAGCATAATTTTGTAGCAAATTCATCTATCACTTTGAGCAAAGAATTGGTTCTATCATGTTTATACTTCTTACAAAATCTATCTTCCCTATAAGGCACGTCTTCACAAACTTTATGCACTCCACAAAAATTGACATGCTTATAAGAAACATTTTTGTCATGACTTGTGCAATCATCATTAGCATTTTGGATATTCAAAGAATTCATACTATCAACATTGCAATCATGCTCATCATTCAAATATTTTGTGCCAAACATTTTATTGACTTCTTCTTCTAACAATTGAGCACAATTTTCCGATCCATCATTTTGAAGAAAGATATTATAAAGATGATCAATAATATGATGCAACCATAATTCCATTTTTTTGTAGTTTTCTTTTTATAAACCAAACTAGTGATAAAACAAGAAACTAAAAGATTCAATTGCAAGATCTAAAGATATATCTTCAAGCACTCACCTCCCCGGCAACGGCGCCAGAAAAGAGGTTGATGTCTACTACGCAACTTTATTCTTGTAGACACGTGTTGGGCCTCCAAGCGCAGAGTTTTGTAGGACAGTAGCAATTTTCCCTCAAGTGGATGACCTAAGGTTTATCAATCCGTGGGAGGTGTAGGATGAAGATGGTCTCTCTCAAACGACCCTGCAACCAAATACAAGAAATCTCTTGTGTCCCCAACACACCTAATACAATGGCAAATTGTATAGGTGCACTAGTTCGGCGAAGAGATGATGATAAAAGTGTAATATTGATGGTAGAAATATATTTTTATAATCTGAATAAATAAAAACAGCAAGGTAGCAAATAGTAAACGGGCACAAAAACGGTATTGCAATGCTTGAAAATGAGGCCTAGGGTCCGTACTTTCGCTAGTGCAATCTCTCAACAATGCTAATATAATGGGATCATATAACCAACCCTCAACATGCGATGAAGAATCACTCCAAAGTTCCTATCTAGCGGAGAACATAAGAAGAATTATTTGTAGGGTACGAAACCACCTCGAAGCTATTCTTTCCGATCGATCTATCCAAGAGTTCGTACTAAAATAACACCAAATAATTTCAGATTCATAATACTCAATCCAACACAAAGAACCTCAAAGAGTGCCCCAAGATTTCTACTGGAGAAACAAAGATATGAACGCGCATCAACCCCTATGCATAGATTACCCCAATGTCACCTCGGGAATCCGCGAGTTGAATGCCAAAACATATATCAAGTGAATCAATATGATACCCCATTGTCACCACGAGTATTCATATGCAAGATATATATCAAGTGCTCTCAAATCCATAGAAATATTCAATCCGATAACAACGAAATCTCAAAGGGAAAAACTCAATTCACCACAACAAGATAGAGAGGGGAAAACACCATATGATCCGACTATATTAACAAAGCCCGCGATACATCAAGATCGTGACATCTCAAGAACACGAGAGAGAGATATTAAACACATAGCTACTGGTACAAACCCTCAGCCCCGAGGGTGGACTACTCCCTCCTCATCGTGGTGGCCGCCGGGATGATGAAGATGGCCACTGGAGATGATTCCCCCCTCCGGCAGGGTGCCGGAACGGGGTCTAGATTGGTTTTCGGTGACTACAGAGCCTTGCGGCGGCGGAACTTCTGATCTAGGTTAACCCCAAGGGTTTTCGGAATATTTGGGAATTTATAGGGTAAAGAGGGGGTGCGGGAGGCCACCGAGGTGGGCACAACCCATCTGGGCGCGCCTAGGCCCCCAGGCGTGCCTTGGTGGGTTGTGCCCCCATCGGGGCACCCCCCAGGTGCTGCTCTGGCCCATCGGGAGTCTTCTGGTCCATAAAAAATCCTCAAAAAGTTTCGCGATATTTGGACTTCGTTTGATATTGATTTCCTATGATGTAAAAAAACAAGCAAAAACACCAACTCGCACTGGGCACTGGGTCAATAGGTTAGTCCCAAAAAAATGATATAAAGTTGCTATAAAATGGTTGTAAAACATCCAAGAATGATAATAAAACAGCATGAATACTTCATAAATTATAGATACGTTGGAGACGTATCACTTATCAACTCTTTGTCCTAGAACAGCACCAACAACATAATCACTAGCATCGCACATAATTTCAAAAGGCAAGTTCCAGTCAGGTGGTTGAACGATAGGTGCAGAAATTAAGGCTTTCTTGTGTGTTTCGAAGGCTTCTAAACAATCATCATCAAAAACAAAAGGAGTATCCTTTTGCAAAAGGTTCGTAAGAGGCCTAGAAATTTTAGAAAAGTCTTTGATAAATCTCCTATAGAAACCAGCATGACCTAAGAAACTATGAATACCTTTGATATCTTTAGGACATGGCATTTTCTCAATTGCATCAACCTTCGCTTTGTCCACTTCAATACCTCTTTCAGAGATTTTATGGCCCAGAACAATACCTTCATTAACCATAAAGTGGCACTTCTCCCAATTCAAGACAAGATTTGTTTGCTCAGATCTCTGCAAAACTTGACCAAGATTGCTTAAACAATCATCAAATGACTTCCCATACACAGAAAAGTCATCCATGAAAACCTCAACAATCTTTTCACAAAAGTCAGAGAATATAGCAGTCATACATCTTTGAAAGGTAGCAGGTGCATTGCATAAACCAAAAGGCATACGTCTATAAGCATAGGTTCCAAAGGGACAAGTGAAAGTGGTCTTTTCTTGATCAGGTTGAGAAACAGGTATTTGTGAGAAACCAGAATATCCATCAAGGAAACAAAAATGTGTGTGCTTTGACAATCTTTCTAGCATTTGATCAATAAAAGGCAGAGGGTAATGATCTTTCCTAGTTGCTTTGTTTAATTTTCTAAAATCAATTACCATTCTATAGCCTGTAACAATTCTTTGTGGAATAAGTTCATTTTTATCATTTGGAACAACAGTAATACCTCCCTTCTTAGGGACATAATGAACAGGACTTACCCATCTACTATCAGCTATAGGAAAGATTATACCTGCTTCCAGAAGTTTTAATATTTCCGTCCTTACCACTTCTTTCATCTTCGGATTTAACAGACGTTGGTGATCAACAACGGGTTTAGCATTAGGTTCCATATTAATTTTGTGCTGACATAGAGTGGGACTAATGCCCTTAAGATCATCAAGAGTATATCCAATAGCAGCTCGGTGCTTCCTTAGAACTTTCAATAGTCTTTCTTCTTCGTCTTCTGAAAGGTTAGCACTAATAATAACAGGATATATCTTTTTCTCATCAAGATAAGCATATTTCAAAGTGTCTGGCAATTGTTTTAATTCAAACACAGGATCACCTTTAGGTGGAGGAGGACCTCCTAGAGTTTCAATAGGCAAATTGTGTTTAAGCAGGGGACGTTGTTCAAAGAAAATATCATCTATTTCATTTCTTTCATGCATATGTAAATCATTTTCATGGTCTAGTAGATATTGTTCTAAAGGATCAGTAGGAGGCACAGCAATAGAAGCAAGACCAATTATTTCATCCTTACTAGGCAATTCTTTTTTATGAGGTTTTCTACTAAACTTGGAAAATTTAAACTCATGAGACTTATCACCAAAGCTGACACCGACAGTTTGTTTCTTACATCTATTCTAGCATTAACGGTGTTCAAGAAGGGTCTACCAAAGATAATGGGACAAAAATCATCTTGAGGGGAACCAAGAACAAGAAAATCAGTAGGATATTTTATTTTCCCACGCAAGACTTCAACATCTCTAACAATCCCGATTGGTGATATGGTATCTCTATTAGCAAGCTTAATAGTAACATCTATGTCTTCTATCTCTGTGGGTGCTATGTCATTCATAATTTCTTGATATAAGGTAAAGGGAATAGCACTCATGCTAGCACCTATGTCACATAAACCATGATAACAGTGATCTCCTATTTTAATTGAGACAACGGGCATACCAACAACAGGTCTATGATTATCTGTTTTATCAGGTTTGACAATTCTAGTAGCTTCATTACAGAAGTAGATAACATGCCTATCTATATTTTCTTCCAGGAGATCTTTAACCATAGCAACACTAGGTTCTACTTTAATTTGTTCATCAGGTTTAGGTGTTCTAATATAACTCTTGTTGACCACTGTTGAAACTTTAGCATGTTCCTTTATCCTAACAGGGAAAGGTGGTTTCTCAATATAAGCAGTAGGAATAACTGGATCAACATTATAAACAATAGTTTCCTCTTTACCTGGTACCGGTTCTTTAACTTCCATTTTAATAGGTGGGTGATATTTAAACCACTTCTCCTTAGGGAGATCAACATGAGTAGCAAATGATTCACAGAAGGAGGCTACTATCTCAGAGTCAAGTCCATATTTAGTGCTAAACTTTTGAAAAGCATCGGTATCCATAAAAGATTTAACACAATCATACTTAAGCTTAATACCTGACTCTTTACCTTTGTTGAGTTCCCAATCTTCAGAGTTGCGTTTAATTCTTTCCAAAATATCCCACTTGAATTCAATGGTCTTCTTCATAAAGGAACCAGTACAAGAAGTATCAAGCATGGATTGATCATCACGAGAAAGCCGAGCATAAAAATTCTGAATAATGATTTCTCTTGAGAGCTCATGATTGGGGCATGAATCTAACATTGACTTAAGCCTCCCGCAAGCTAGAGCGATACTTTCTCCTTCACGAGGCCAAAAATCATATATATAATTCCGATCACGATGAACTAGATGCATAGGATAAAACTTTTGGTGAAACTCCAATTTCAATCGATTCCAATTCCAAGATCCAATATCATCGCATAGCCTATACCATGCCAATGACTTTCCCTTCAAAGATAAAGGGAAAACCTTCTTATTAACTTCATCCCCGGGTAAACCTGCAAGCTTAAACAATCCACAAATTTCTTCCAGATATATCAAGTGCATATGAGGATGTTCGGTTCCATCTCCTGCATAAGGATTAGCTAGCAGTTGTTCTATCATACCCGAAAGAATTTCATATTCAATATTTTCAGTAGGTGCAGTAGGTTGAGGGGTAATTAATTATGGTTCCGGTCGAGGTGAAGATACCCCGAACAAACCCCTCAAAGGATTGTTTTCCATAGTAACAAGTGACAATAAATTTCAGCACGTAGTAATAGTTTTTCCTTACCAATTTCCACTTACCAAGAGCGCTTCACTCCCCGGCAACGGCGCCAAAAAATAGCCTTGATGACCCACAAGTATATGGGATCAATTGTAGCCTTTTCAATAAGTAAGAGTGTCGAACCCAACGAGGAGCAAAAGGAAATGACAAGCGGTTTTCAGCAAGGTAATGTCTGCAAGTACTGAAATTGTAAGTAGCAGAGTAGTTTGATAGCCAGATATTTGTAACGAGCAAGTAACAATAGTAGTAACAAAAGTGCAGTAAGGTAGCCCAATCCTTTTGAGGCAAAGGACATGCCAAAACAGTCTCTTATAATAAGCAAAGCGTTCTTGAGGGTACACGGGAATTACATCTAGTCACTTTCATCATGTTGGTTCGATTTGCGTTCGCTACTTTGATAATTTGATATGTGGGTGGACCGGTCTTAGGTGATGTTCTTACTTGAACAAACCTCCTACTTATGATTAACCCCCTCGCAAGCATCCGCAACTATGAGAAAAGTATTAAGAATAAATTCTAACCATAGCATTAAACTTTTGGATCCAATCGGTCCCTTACGGAATAGCGCATAAACTAGGGTTTAAGCTTCTGTCACTCTCACAACCCATCATCTAATAACTACTCCACAATGCATTCCCTTAGGCCCAAATATGGTGAAGTGTCATGTAGTCGACGTTCACATGACACCACTAAGGGAATCACAACATACACACTATCAAAATATCGAACACATATCAAGTTCACATGATTACTTGCAACATGATTTCTCCCGTGACCTCAAGAACAAAAGTAACTACTCACAAATGATAATCATGATCAAGATCAGAGGGGTATTAAATAGCATATTGGATCTGAACATATAATCTTCCACCAAATAAACCATATAGTAATCAACTACAAGATGTAATCAACACTACTAGTCACCCACAAGCACCAATCTATAGTTCCGGTACAAAGATTGAACACAAGAGATGAACTAGGGTTTGAAAGGAGATGGTGCTGTTGAAGATGTTGATGGAGATTGCCCTCCCCAAGATGGGAGAGTTGTTGGTGATGATGATGACGATGATTTCCCCCTCCGGGAGGGAAGTTCCCCCAACGGAATCGCTCCGCCGAAGGGCAAAAGTGCTCCTGCCCAAGTTCCACCTCGAGACGGCGCCACTCCGTCCCGAAAGTCCTCTCCTTATTTTTTCTAGGTCAAAATGACTTATATACCAGAAGATGGGCACCGGAGGTGGGCCGAGGGGAGCACAACCCACCAGGGCATGCCTATGCTCCCTGGCGCGCCCAGGTGGGTTGTGCCCACCTGGTGGGCCCCCTCTGGTACTTATTGGCTCCAATATTCCTCATTTATTCCATAAAAATCTCCGTGAAGTTTCAGCTCATTTAGAGTTGTGCAGAATAGGTAGCCTGACATAGCTTTTTCAGGTCCAGATTTCCAGCTGCCAGAATTCTCCCTCTTTGTGTATACCTTGCATATTATCAGAGAAAAGGCATTAGAATTACTCCAAAAAGCATTATTCTGCATAAAAACATCATAAATAACAGTAGGAAAACATGATGCAAAATGGACATATCAGGCAGCCCCTAGGGCGCCCCAAGAGACCTGGCGGCAGCCCTAGGGCTGCTGCCTTGCCCTGCGCCCCCCCCCCCCCCTTTCCTTATATATCGGAGGGGGAAGGAAAGGGAGGAGAGGTGGAAGGAAGGGGGAATCCTATTCCCTTTCTTTCCTTTCCTCCTTCCCCTTTCCTTCTCCATCTTGGCCGGACCATATGGGGGGCGCACCAGCCCCTTGTGGCTGGTGTGTTTCCCCTCTTGGCCCATAAGGCCCATATCTTTTGTCGGGGGTGCCTGGAACCCCTTCCGGTGACCCGATAAGTACCCGGTAACCCCCGAAACATTTCCGGTGTCCGAATACCATCGTCCTATATATCAATCTTTACCTCTCGACCATTTCGAGACTCCTCATTATGTCCATGATCTCATCCGGGACTCCGAACAACATTCGGTCACCAAATCACATAACTCATATAATACTATATCGTCAACGAACGTTAAGCGTGCGGACCCTACGGGTTCGAGAACTATGTAGACATGACCGAGACACCTCTCCAGTCAATAACCAATAGCGGAACCTGGATGCTCATATTGGCTCCTACATATTCTACGAAGATCTTTATCGGTCGAACCGTTATGACAACATACGTAATTCCCTTTGTCAATCGGTATGTTACTTGCCCGAGATTCGATCGTCGGTATCTTCATACTGAAGGAAATATGCCCTAGAGGCAATAATAAAGTTATTATTTTATTTCCTTATGTCATGATAAATGTTTATTATTCATGCTAGAATTGTATTAACCGGAAACTTGATACATGTGTGAATACATAGACAAAATAGAGTGTCACTAGTATGCCTCTACTTGACTAGCTCATTAATCAAAGATGGTTATGTTTCCTAACCATAGACATGAGTTGTCATTTGGTTAACGGGATCACATCATTAGGAGAATGATGTGATTGACTTGACCCATTCCGTTAGCTTAGCACTTGATCGTTTAGTATGTTGCTATTGCTTTCTTTATGACTTATACATGTTCCTATGACTATGAGATTATGCAACTCCCGTTTACCGGAGGAACACTTTGTGTGCTACCAAACGTCACAACGTAACTGGGTGATTATAAAGGTGCTCTACAGGTGTCTCCGAAGATACTTGTTGAGTTGGCGTATTTCGAGATTAGGATTTGTCACTCCGATTGTCGGAGAGGTATCTCTGGGCCCACTCGGTAATGCACATCACTATAAGCCTTGCAAGCATTGTAACTAATGAGTTAGTTGCGGGATGATGTATTACGGAACGAGTAAAGAGACTTGCCGGTAACGAGATTGAACTAGGTACTGAGATACCGACGATCGAATCTCGGGCAAGTAACATACCGATGACAAAGGGAACAACGTATGTTGTTATGCGGTTTGACCGATAAAGATCTTCGTAGAATATGTGGGAGCCAATATGAGCATCCAGGTTCTGCTATTGGTTATTGACCGGAGACGTGTCTCGGTCATGTCTACATAGTTCTCGAACCCGTAGGGTCCGCACGCTTAAAGTTCGGTGACGATCGGTATTATGAGTTTATGTGATTTGATGACCGAAGTTTGTTCAGAGTCCCGGATGAGATCAGGGACATAACGAGGAGTCTCAAAATGGTTGAGAGGTAAAGATCGATATATTGGAAGCCTATATTCGGACATCTGAAAGGTTCCGAGTGATTCGGGTATTTTTCGGAGTACCGGAGAGTTACGGGAATTCGTATTGGGCCTTAATGGGCCATACGGGAAAGGAGAGAAAGGCCTCAAGGGTGGCTGCGCCCCTTCCCCATGGACTGGTCCGAATTGGACTAGGGAAAGGGAGCGCCCCCTTCCTTCCTTCTCCTTCTCCCTTCCCCTTTTCCTATTCCATGTGGGAGGTGGAATCCTACTAGGACTAGGGAGTCCTAGTAGGACTCCACACCTTGGGCGCGTCCTGTGAGGGCCGGCCTCCTCCTCCCTCCATCCTTTATATACGTGGCCAGGGGGCACCCCATAGACACAACAATTGATCATTGATCTCTTAGCCGTGTGCGGTGCCCCCCTCCACCATAATCCACCTCGATCATATCGCAGCGGTGCTTAGGCGAAGCCCTGCGTCGGTAGCATCATCATCACCATCACCACGCCGTCATGCTGACGAAACTCTCCTGTGAAGCTTTGCTGGATCGGAGCTCGCGGGACGTCATCGAGTTGAATGTGTGCTGAACTCGGAGGTGCCGTGCGTTCGGTACTTGGATCGGTCGGATTGTGAAGACGTACGACTAGATCAACCGCGTTGTGCTAACGCTTCCGCTTTCGGTCTACGAGGGTACGTGGACACACTCTCCCCTCTCGTTTCTATGCATCACCATGATCCTGTGTGTGCGTAGGATTTTTTGAAATTACTACGTTTCCCAACAGTGGCATCCGAGCCAGGTTTTATGCGTAGATGTTATATGCACGAGTAGAACACAAGTGAGTTGTGGGCGATACAAGTCATACTGCTTACCAGCATGTCACACTTTGGTTCGGCAGTATTGTTGGATGAAGCGGCCCGGACCGACATTACGCGTACGCTTACGCGAGACTGGTTTTACCGCCGTGCTTTGCACATAGGTGACTAGCGGGTGTCAGTTTCTCCAACTTTAGTTGAACCGAGTGTGGCTACGCCCGGTCCTTGTGAAGGTTAAAACAGCACTAACTTGACGAACTATCGTTGTGGTTTTGATGCGTAGGTAAGAACGGTTCTTGCTCAGCCCGTAGCAGCCACGTAAAACTTGCAACAACAAAGTAGAGGACGTCTAACTTGTTTTTGCAGGGCATGTTGTGATGTGATATGGCCAAGACATGATGCTATATTTTATTGTATGAGATGATCATGTTTTGTAACTGAGTTATCGGCAACTGGCAGGAGCCATATGGTTGTCGCTTTATTGTATGCAATGCAATCGCCCTGTAATTGCTTTACTTTATCACTAAGCGGTAGCGATAGTCGTAGAAGCAATAGTTGGCGAGACGACAACGATGCTACGATGGAGATCAAGGTGTCGCGCCAGTAACGATGGTGATCATGACAGTGCTTCGGAGATGGAGATCACAAGCACAAAGATGATGATGGCCATATCATATCACTTATATTGATTCCATGTGATGTTTATCCTTTATGCATCTTATTTTGCTTTGTTTGACGGTAGCATTATAAGATAATCTCTCACTAAATTTCAAGGTAAAAGTGTTCTCCCTGAGTATGCACCGTTGCCAAAGTTCGTCGTGCCGAGACACCACGTGATGATCGGGTGTGATAAGCTCAACGTTCATCTACAACGGGTGCAAGCCAGTTTTGCACACGCAGAATACTCGGGTTAAACTTGACGAGCCTAGCATATGCAGATATGGCCTCGGAACACTGAGACCGAAAGGTCGAGAGTGAATCATATAGTAGATATGATCAACATAGTGATGTTCACCATTGAAAACTACTCCATTTCACGTGATGATCGGTTATGGTTTAGTTGATTTGGATCACGTGATCACTTAGATGATTAGAGAGATGTCTATCTAAGTGGGAGTTCTTGAGTAATATGATTAATTGAACTTAAATTTATCATGAACTTAGTACCTGATAGTATTTTGCATGTCTATGTTGTTGTAGATCAATGGCCCGTGCTACTGTTCCTTTGAATTTTGATATGTTCCTAGAGAAAACTAAGTTGAAAGATGATAGTAGCAATGATGCGGACTAGTTCCGTGATCTGAGGATTATCTTCATTGCTGCACAGAAGAATTATGTCCTTGATGCACCGCTAGGTGACAGACCTATTGCAGGAGCAGATGCAAACGTTATGAACGTTTAGCAAGCTCGATATGATGACTACTTGATAGTTTAGTGCACCATGATTTACGGCTTAGAATCGGGACTTCAGAAACGTTTTGAACGCCACGGAGCATATGAGATGTTTCAAGAGCTAAAATCGGTATTTCAGATTCATGCCCGTGTCGAGAGGTATGAGACCTCTGACAAATACTTTGCCTACAAGATGGAGGAGAATAGCTCAACCAGTGAGCATGTGCTCAGAATGTCTGAGTACTACAGTTGCTTGAATCAAGTGGGAGTTAATCTTCCAGATAAGATAGTAATTGACAGAATTCTCTAGTCACTATCACCAAGTTACTGGAACTTTGTGATGAACTATAATATGCAAGGGATGACAAAAACGATTCCCGAGCTCTTCATGATGCTGAAATCAACGAAGGTAGAAATCAAGAAAGAGCATCAAGTGTTGATGGTTAACAAGACCACTAGTTTCAAGAAAAAGGGCAAAGGAAAGAAGGGGAACTTCAAGAAGAATAGCAAGCAAGTTGCTACTCCCAGGAAGAAGCCCAAGTCTGGACCTAAGCCTGAAACTGAGTGCTTCTACTGCAAAGGGACTGGTCACTGGAAGCGGAACTGCCCCAAGTATTTGGCGGATAAGAAGGATAGCAAAGTGAACAAAGGTATATTTGATATACATGTTATTGATGTGTATTTTACTAGTGTTCATAGTAGCCCCTGGGTATTTGATACCGGTTCAGTTGCTATGATTAGTAACTCGAAACAGGTGTTGCAAAATGAATAGAGACTAATTGAGGACGAGGTGACGATGTGTGTTGGAAGAGATTCCAAGGTTGATAAGATCACCATCGCACACTCCCTCTATTTTCGGGATTAGTGTTGAACCTAAATAAATGTTATTTGGTGTTTGCGTTGAGGATGAATATGATTGGATCATGTTTATTGCAAAATAAATGTTATTTGGTGTTTGCGTTGAGCATGAATATGATTGGATCATGTTTATTGCAATACGATTATTCATTTAAGTCAGAGAATAATTGTTGTTCTATTTACATGAATAAAAACCTTCTATGGTCATACGCCCAGTGTAAATGGTTTATTGAATCTCGATCGTAGTGATACACATATTCATAATATTGAAGCCAAAAGATGCAAAGTTATTAATGATAGTGCAACTTATTTGTGGCACTGCCGTTTAGGTCATATTGGTGTAAAGCGCATGAAGAAACTCTATACTGATGGACTTTTGGAATCACTTGATTATGAATCATTTGATGCTTGCGAACCATGCCTCATGGGCAAGATGACTAAAACTCCGTTCGCCGGAACAATGGAGCGAGCTATGGACTTATTGGAAATAATACATACCGATGTATGCGGTCCGATGAGTATTGAGGCTCGCGGCGGGTATCGTTATTTTCTGACCTTCATAGATGATTTGAGCAGATATGGGAATATCTACTTAATGAAACACAAGTCTGAAATGTTTGAAAAGTCCAAAGAATTTCAGAGTGAAGTAGAAAATCATCGTAACAAGAAAATAAAATTTCTACGATCTGATCGCGGAAGCAAATATTTGAGTTACGAGTTTGGTCTTCATTTAAAAATGTGGAATAGTTTCACAACTCACGCCACCTGGAACACCACAGCGTAATGGTGTGTCCGAACGTCGTAACAGTACTTTATTAGATATGGTGCGATCTATGATGTCTCTTATCGATTTACCACTATCGTTTTGGGGTTATGCATTAGAGACAGCTGCATTCACATTTAATAGGGCACCATCTAAATCCGTTGAGACGACACCGTATGAACTGTGGTTTGGCAAGAAACCTAAGCGTCGTTTCTTAAAGCTTGAGGCTGCGATGCTTATGTGAAAAAGCTTCAGGCTGATAAGCTCGAACCCAAATCGGAGAAGTGCGTCTTCATAGGATACCCAAAAGAAACTGTTGGGTACACCTTCTATCACAGATCCGAAGGCAAGATATTTGTTGCTAAGAATGGGTCCTTTCTAGAGAAGGAGTTTCTCTCGAAAGAAGTGAGTGGGAGGAAAGTAGAACTTGATGAGGTAGTGGTACCTTCTCTTGAATTGGAAAGTAGTTCATCACAGAAATCAGTTCCAGTGATGCCTACACCAATTAGTGAGGAAGCTAATGATGATGATCATGAAACTTCAGATCAAGTTACTACAGAACCTCGTAGGTCAACCAGAGTACGTTCCGCTCCAGAGTGGTACGGTAATCCTGTTCTGAAAGTCATGTTACTAGACCATGACGAACCTACGAACTATGAGGAAGCGATGATGAGCCCAGATTCCACGAAATGGCTTGAGGCCTTGAAATCTGAGATGGGATCCATGTATGAGAACAAAGTATGGACTTTGGTTGACTTGCCCGATGATCGGCAAGTCATTGAGAATAAATGGATCTTCAAGAGGAAGACAGACGCTGATAGTAGTGTTTCTATCTACAAAGCTCGAATTGTCGCAAAAGGTTTTCGACAAGTTCAAGGTGTTGACTACGATGAGATTTTCTCACTCGTATCAATGCTTAAGTCTGTCCGAATCATGTTAGCAATTGCCGCATTTTATGAAATCTGGCAAATGGATGTCAAAACTACATTTCTTTAATGGATTTATTAAAGAAGAGTTGTATATGATGCAACCAGAAGGTTTTGTCAATCCTAAAGGTGCTAACAAAGTGTGCAAGCTCCAGCGATCCATCTATGGACTGGTGCAAGCATCTCGGAGTTGGAATATACGCTTTGATAAGGTGATCAAAGCATATGGTTTTATACAGACTTAGGGTGAAGCCTGTATTTACAAGAAAGTGAGTGGGAGCTCTGTAGCATTTCTGATATTATATGTGGATGACATATTGCTGATTGGAAATGATATAGAATTTCTGGATAGCATAGAAGGATACTTGAATAAGAATTTTTCAATAAAAGACCTCGGTGAAGCTGCTTAAGTATTGAGCATCAAGATCTATAGGGATAGATCGAGACGCTTAATAAGACTTTCACAAAGCACATACCTTGACAAAGTTTTGAAGGAGTTCAAAAAGTATCAGTCAAAGAAAGAGTTCTCGCCTGTATTCAAGGTATAAAGTTGAGTAAGACTCAAAGCAAGACCACGGCAGAAGATAGAGAGAGAATGAAAGTTATTCCCTATGTGTAACACCCCCTTTTAATGACCTCAGTGATCAGCTGCTAATAGTGCCATGTCATCATCATTTGCAGTGCCTTGTCACCCTGGGATTAATTATTCAACTCAAATTCAAATCTGAAAATCAACTTAAATTCAAAAGTGCAGTTTGAAGTTGATCAAATCCTGCTGGAAAAATGTCCATTAATTGGCAAACAATCCAGTAGCAATGACAAAATCATAATCATTATTTTTGGAGTTAGCTAAGTGAGTGAAACAACATGAAACAGCACCCAAAACAGATAATTTGAATCTATTAAATTGATATTAAATTCAAATGGAATTCAAATATGTTCAAACCACTTTTTGGTGGGAGCTAATATTGCACTACAATATTAGGGCCAACTTCCATGTTTTTCAAAAGTACACAACTATCACAAACATTTCAGAACAAAAGGAAATAAAAGAAAAAGAAAACAGAATCAGAGAAATAATTAAAAGGGACACTGTGCACTGGGCCTTAGTGCACAGTGCCCCGATTTGAGGTCCAACCGGCCCAGCCCATCTCCCCATCGTCCTCCTCGCCGCGCTGTCAAACGCGCGCGCCGACACGCCGACGAGCGCGGCGCGTGTCGACCATCCTCCGGCGCCGCTGCCGCCGCGTAGGGGAATAAGAGGCCCCGCGGCCTCACCCGAACCCTAGTCGTTCCCCATTCCTCTCCCTCGCCGCTCCGCGCCTCCACCCTTCCTCCAGATCCGCCACCGAACGCCGCCGTCGCCGCGTCTTAGCACCGCCGTGGCCACCGAGCTCCTCCGGCTCCATCCTCGTGACCACGAGCTCCGGGTTCGTCGACTCCTTCGACTGGAAGCCAGAGATCGAGCCGGGGAGCACCACAACGACTACTACGCGCCGCCCCCTTTCCTCTCGGCTGCCGGCGATCTTCTCCAAATCCGGCGACGGCTGCTGCTCCTAAACCGTCACCGGCTTTTCTTAGCCACCCGGTGAGCTCCCCCTCGTCTTTCCCCTCTTCGATCCGCACCTCTCTGTCGCCGTAGTGGCCGCACCCGAGGAGCCCGAGCTCCGTGCCGCCGGCAAGCTCACCGCCGTTGCCCCACGCGTCGTCAAGCCCAGCTGAGCACGGTATCGTGCTCAGCACGCCCGTAGGAGCCCGACGAACCCCCTAGATCGCTCTGTCGTGCGCCGTTGTGCCGTATTCGTTCGGTCCCGCACTCCGTCGACCGCCCCGTCGCTCGCCGCCGTCGTTCCAGACCGTTCCCGACCGCGCCGCCGCCCTAGATGGATGCGGCTCGGTGTGCTCGTTCGAACGAGCCCGAGCACGCGCGAAATGGCCCTCTGTAGAGCAAATCCGAGCTCGCCGGAGCTTTCGGACGCGACCGGCGTTCGCCGGCGCGTCTCCGGCGCCGGCCGCCGACGTGGCCCGGTGGGGCCCAGCCTGGGTCACTGACCGTGGGCCCTGCGGGCCCCAGTTGACTGGGTTGACCCAGTCAACGTGCTGACTGGGCAACCCAGTGAGACTGACATGTGGGACCCCTCCTGTTAATTAGCCTAAATAAACGATTTTGAAAATAAAACTAATTAGTTATACTAAACACTCACTGACAACAGGGCCCCACCCAGTTAATTAACCCACTGTTAGTATAATCTAACCCTGTTAAGTCACAGAGGCTGACATGTGGGTCCCACTGGACCCACATGTCATATTTGACTGGTCAACCGTCCTGTTGACTTGCTGACGTCAGCAGCGCGTCATGCTGACGTCATAATTCATTTTCTGTTAAATAAAATAATTCCAGGAATTCAAATAATCTTTAAAAATTAATAACTTTTAAACCGTAGCTCGGATCGAAAAAGTTAAAACATGAAAGTTGCTCAGAACGACGAGACGAGTCTGATCGTGCCGTCTGTTTCTCCATCGGAACCTCCTACGTAGAAGAACTCGTAACTCCGGACCCGAATCCGGTAGATGAATAGTGCACACACGTCGGATATTAAATCCCAGAATAATTCTAAAATAACTAAAATGACTTAGATGCATAATTAGGCAACCCTGCACTGCATCATAGCATCACACGCACCGTATTGCATCTATTTGCATTATGTTTACCTGTTTCTTCCCCCTCTTCTCTCTCGATAGACCCCGACATTGACGTAGCTCCCGAGGCAGACGCCGCACAGGAGTACGACTACGTCCCCGACGATACTACTGAAGACCTTGCCCTTGCCCCCGAGCAAAGAGGCAAGCACCCCCATTTTGAGCATGCCTATATCGCCTATTCCCTTCTCTCTTATGCTTGCATTAGAACTGCTACTGCTACTGTTTTCCTATATCTGCTGCATAGCCTGATTATTGTACCCTGCTTTGGTACCTTACTGGTTATCCTAGACTGATTATTATAGGCTGGGTAGAGACACGACAGAGACCTCCACTTGATCCCGACTGCCCTGCTGGATATCAGAAGACCCGATCATCGGGATTGAGGACCAGACCCTGGCACCGCACATCACTACCCCTTAGTTGCCGACACTGCTGGGTTACCGTCGAGTGCCGAGGGTGATACCTCGTTAGCACTTCTGATGTTAACCTTGTAGGTTAGTTACTCGGTCGTGGTAAGCGAGGGTGATTCCTCCTACACCACCCCCGATAACGACATCGTCGCGCAACCTCTCAAGTGTGGACCTCGAGGGTGATTCCTCCTTCGTTCACCTTGATGATAACATCGAGCGGGAATTCCATCGAGGGTGATTCCTCATGGTTCCCTTCGGTGTCCGACACACAGTTACCTTGGATATTATGACTTGACTATGAACCACGATCCTAAAGACGGGTCGGCCCTGAGGGGTACCCGCGCGAGCTTAACGCGAAGTGATGTGGAGTCGGGTTGACCTGGATGGTGCCCGCGAGATAACTACGAGGCGTGGCCGGGCATTCTTAGCCCTTGCCGCAAGTCCTCGAGACGGGGCGACGGGGTCACATCGATCGTGAGTCTCTGCTCGTTTCCGCGCGCTCCTAATCCACTACGGTTTGGATATTTGATCCGAGGGGCCTCTGGCCCGATAGCACTAACCATCACGTGGGCATAGGATGGGCGTTCTGCGTCGTATACTTCAGCCGAAGCTTAATGGACGTCAGCGACTGAGCGGCGCGCGCTGGATTGGACTGGTTACGCAACCGCGCTTGTATTAAGGGGTTGCTAGGTCTGCTTCCGGCCGCCCACGCAACGCGCAGGAGTTCCCGGGGCGATGGCCCAAGACCCCTGGGGGCATAGGTTAGTCCGGCGTGCTGACCTCTCTGTTAAGTATTTGGTCGGGTTGCGGCGTGTTGCTTAGCCGAGGCCGGGCATGACCCAGAAAAGTGTGTCCGGCCGGAGTTAAGCGAGCGTGGTGGGTAAGTTGGTGCACCCCTGCAGGGAAGAAACTTCTATCGATAGCCTGTCCTACGGTAACGGACACTCGGAGTTGTATCCCGATCAGTACAACTAGAACATGTGATGAGAATTGGATAGTACGGCTCTGGGATTGCTTTCTCGTAGGGAGTCGAGAAAGGATCTCAGGTCGAGGTTGATGATATTACTACTACTACTTCACATTATGTTCATCTGCTCTCTCCTGATGCTGCAAGACTGTCGAAGATTGTTGAAGATGCTAGTCTTCGATAGGACTAGGCTTTCCCCCTCTACTCTGGCATTTCTGCAGCCCAGTCCACATATACAGCCATTCCTTTGACAATGATGCATATGTAGTGTAGATCCTTGCTTGCTGAGTACTTCGGATGAGTACTCACGTTTGCTTTATTTTCTTTTTCCCCCATTTTCCATTTGATGCCACCAGACGACGGAGCCCCTGAGCCAGAAGCCCCAGCCGACGACTAGTACTACTATCCGCCTGGCGAGTACTACTACTACGAGGAGCCGTTCGACGACCAGGAGTAGGATCGAAGGATCCAGGGCAGGAGGCCTACGCCTTTCGATCGTAGTTTTTATTTTTACCCCGCCTCTGTGAAGGCTTATCTCTCTCTCTGTAATATATCTGTACTCAGATATCTAATGCTTCCGCTGACGCTTGTATGCCATCGAGCTTGTATTCGAGCCCTCGAGGCCCTGGCTTGTAATATTAAGCTTGTATGACTTTATTTTATGTTTTAGAGTTGTGTTGTGATATCTTCAAGTGAGTCCTTAGGCTTGATCGTGCGCATTTGCGTGTATGATTAGTGCACGATTAAGCCGGGGTCGTCACAGGTTGGTATCAGAGCCGACTGCCTCTAGGAGTTCCCCCTTTCCAATTCCTTGGCCGAAGTTGAGTCTAGTGGTCAAAAATTGTTTTACTAACTTGGCTGTGTGGCTTACGGGCCCACGTCGCCAACTGGGTGGTATTAGGATCTTTTATTCCTCGTCTTTACTCTGGGATTCTAATCTCTCATCTATTCGGGTTTAATAAAATTTACTAACACCGACATTTAGGATCTCGTTAATTCTATCCACCCGGAGAGCTGGATTCAGTGCGATTTCCCTGTCGTTGATCTGATTAGTCTGATAATCATTTTTCTTTCCATTGTTTTGTTTAACCTTTCTCTCCGAGTTGTATTATACTCCGAGTTGTCATTCGATAAGACCGTATTCTGCATCAGAGTGCACACGGAGAGTAGGATCCTGCAAGTTGATCGATCTTCGGTGTTTTCTAAACTCGACTTGAGGTTGGGTTATCACCAGATCCGTGTTCGTGAAGAGGATATTCCGAAGACTGCATTCGTTACTCGTTATGGCTCTTACGAGTACACAGTCATGTCGTTTGGTTTAACAAACGCTCCAGCTACATTCTCCCGCCTAATGAATTACATATTCATGGATTACCTCGACAAATTCGTCGTGGTATATCTGGATGATATTCTGGTTTATTCGAAGAACAAAGAAGAACATGCTGAGCACCTTCGACTAGTTCTGGAGAGACTTCGAGAGCACCAATTATATGCCAAGTTCTCTAAATGCGAATTCTGGCTTCCTGAAGTGACCTATCTTGGACATGTGATTTCCAAGGACGGTATTGCCGTCAACCCGGAGCGTGTTCAGGCTATCCTTGACTGGACTCCTCCGAAGAATGCCAAGCAGGTCCGAAGCTTTCTCGGTCTAGCCAGCTATTGTCGCCGATTCGTCGAGAACTTCTCCAAGATCGCCAAGCCCCTGACTAATCTGCTCCACAAAGGCGTTAAGTTTGAGTGGACAGACAAGTGTCAGGAAAGTTTCCAAACCCTCAAGGACAAGCTCACTTCTGCTCCAGTGCTTGCTCCTCCTGATTCTCGCAAGGACTTTGTCATATATTGCGACGCCTCTCGTCAGGGATTAGGCTGCGTCCTAATACAAGAGCGGAGAGTAATTGCATATGCTTCACGTCAATTGCGTCCACATGAAGAGAATTATCCAGTGCATGATCTTGAACTTGCAGCAGTGATGTATGCATTGAAGTTATGGCGACACTACCTTCTGGGTAATCGGTGTGAAATTTATACCGATCACCAAAGTCTGAAATACTTATTCACTCAACCGGATCTTAATCTCCGACAACAACGATGGTTAGAAGCTATTGCGGATTATGACTGCGGTATTTCTTATACCCCGGGCAAAGCTAATGTAATGGCCGATGCCCTGAGTCGCAAGTCATATTGCAACAACCTCATGGTTAGGCAAGCTCAACCTCGTCTTCACGCAGAACTGACTCAGCTGAATCTGCGAATTCTTCCCCAGGGTTCTCTTAATAACCTTGTGGTACAGCCAGACCTTCTGAAGGCTGTTAAAGAAGCGCAAGCCAAAGATGCTGAAATGGACTTGATGAAGAAGGAGCTTCACCTTGCTAAGTATCGGGATTTCTCAGTTGCTGAAGATGGTACATTATATTTCAGAGACCGCATCGTAGTACCTCGCTTCGAGCTGATGACTGACAAAGTCATGAAGGAGGCCCATGATACACCGCTGTCTATCCATCCGGGTAGTACCAAAATGTATCGAGATCTTCGTCAAAGGTACTGGTGGTCTAGGATGAAGCAGGATATTGCTCGTTATGTTGCCGAGTGTGACGTTTGTCGTCGCGTGAAGGCAGAACATCAGAAACCTGCTGGAATTCTGCAACCGCTCCCTATTCCTCTATGGAAGTGGGATAAAGTGCAAATGGACTTCATCACTGGTCTTCCCAAGTCTCAGAAGGGTCGCGATGCCATTCTTGTCGTCGTCGACCAACTCTCCAAGGTTGCTCATTTCCTACCTGTTAAGGAGACTATCACCGCTAGCCAGCTAGCAGAACTGTACATTGCCAGAATTGTTTCACTCCATGGTATTCCCAAGGAAATCAGTTCAGACCGTGGCAGTATTTTCACTGGCCATTTCTGGGAAAGTTTCCAGAAAGCAATGGGAACTCATATTACCTGGAGTTCAGCTTATCATCCCCAATCTCAAGGCCAAGTTGAGCGCGTTAATCAAGTGCTTGAAGACATGCTTCGAGCCAGTGTTATATCCTTCGGTAAGAAATGGGAGGAATCTCTCCCGTATGCCGAGTTCTCTTATAACAACAGTTATCAAGCCAGTTTAAAAATGGCCCCATTTGAGGTTCTTTATGGACGTAAATGTCGAACCCCTCTGAATTGGTCAGAAACTGGGGAACGACCTCTTGTTGGACCGGACATCATTCAGCATGCCGAAGAACAAGTCCGAATTGTCCGGGAGAATCTCAAAGCAGCTCAAGACCGTCAGAAGAGTAATTATGATCGCAAGCGATGGGGTGTGATCTATCAACCTGGTGATCAAGCCTATCTTCGTGTCACTCCAATGAAGGGCACCCGTCGTTTCGGAATCAAGGGCAAGCTAACTCCTCGCTATATTGGTCCTTTCCGCATCATGGCTAGACGTGGACAGGTGGCATATCAATTGGAGTTGCCACCGCAATTCTCCCATATTCATGATGTCTTCCACGTGTCGCAACTCCGTAAGTGCTTCAAGGAATCCCCGCACCGTGCAGTGGATCATGAGATGCTCGAGCTACAAGATGATCTTTCCTATAAGGAGCATCCGATCCGCATCCTCGACGAAGCTGAGCGTCGTACTCGTCAGAAGACGACCAAGTTCCTAAAAGTGCAATGGTCGAATCATACTGAAGATGAAGCCACTTGGGAACGTGAGGATCATCTTCGGGAAGAATATCCCGGACTCTTTCCTTCTACCTCCTAAATTCTCGGGACGAGAATTTCTTTTAGAGGAGGAGAATTTGTAACACCCCCTTTTAATGACCTCAGTGATCAGCTGCTAATAGTGCCATGTCATCATCATTTGCAGTGCCTTGTCACCCTGGGATTAATTATTCAACTCAAATTCAAATCTGAAAATCAACTTAAATTCAAAAGTGCAGTTTGAAGTTGATCAAATCCTGCTGGAAAAATGTCCATTAATTGGCAAACAATCCAGTAGCAATGACAAAATCATAATCATTATTTTTGGAGTTAGCTAAGTGAGTGAAACAACATGAAACAGCACCCAAAACAGATAATTTGAATCTATTAAATTGATATTAAATTCAAATGGAATTCAAATATGTTCAAACCACTTTTTGGTGGGAGCTAATATTGCACTACAATATTAGGGCCAACTTCCATATTTTTCAAAAGTACACAACTATCACAAACATTTCAGAACAAAAGGAAATAAAAGAAAAAGAAAACAGAATCAGAGAAATAATTAAAAGGGACACTGTGCACTGGGCCTTAGTGCACAGTGCCCCGATTTGAGGTCCAACCGGCCCAGCCCATCTCCCCATCGTCCTCCTCGCCGCGCTGTCAAACGCGCGCGCCGACACGCCGACGAGCGCGGCGCGTGTCGACCATCCTCCGGCGCCGCTGCCGCCGCGTAGGGGAATAAGAGGCCCCGCGGCCTCACCCGAACCCTAGTCGTTCCCCATTCCTCTCCCTCGCCGCTCCGCGCCTCCACCCTTTCTCCAGATCCGCCACCGAACGCCGCCGTCGCCGCGTCTTAGCACCGCCGTGGCCACCGAGCTCCTCCGGCTCCATCCTCGTGACCACGAGCTCCGGGTTCGTCGACTCCTTCGACTGGAAGCCAGAGATCGAGCCGGGGAGCACCACAACGACTACTACGCGCCGCCCCCTTTCCTCTCGGCTGCCGGCGATCTTCTCCAAATCCGGCGACGGCTGCTGCTCCTAAACCGTCACCGGCTTTTCTTAGCCACCCGGTGAGCTCCCCCTCGTCTTTCCCCTCTTCGATCCGCACCTCTCTGTCGCCGTAGTGGCCGCACCCGAGGAGCCCGAGCTCCGTGCCGCCGGCAAGCTCACCGCCGTTGCCCCACGCGTCGTCAAGCCCAGCTGAGCACGGTATCGTGCTCAGCACGCCCGTAGGAGCCCGACGAACCCCCTAGATCGCTCTGTCGTGCGCCGTTGTGCCGTATTCGTTCGGTCCCGCACTCCGTCGACCGCCCCGTCGCTCGCCGCCGTCGTTCCAGACCGTTCCCGACCGCGCCGCCGCCCTAGATGGATGCGGCTCGGTGTGCTCGTTCGAACGAGCCCGAGCACGCGCGAAATGGCCCTCTGTAGAGCAAATCCGAGCTCGCCGGAGCTTTCGGACGCGACCGGCGTTCGCCGGCGCGTCTCCGGCGCCGGCCGCCGACGTGGCCCGGTGGGGCCCAGCCTGGGTCACTGACCGTGGGCCCTGCGGGCCCCAGTTGACTGGGTTGACCCAGTCAACGTGCTGACTGGGCAACCCAGTGAGACTGACATGTGGGACCCCTCCTGTTAATTAGCCTAAATAAACGATTTTGAAAATAAAACTAATTAGTTATACTAAACACTCACTGACAACAGGGCCCCACCCAGTTAATTAACCCACTGTTAGTATAATCTAACCCTGTTAAGTCACAGAGGCTGACATGTGGGTCCCACTGGACCCACATGTCATATTTGACTGGTCAACCGTCCTGTTGACTTGCTGATGTCAGCAGCGCGTCATGCTGACGTCATAATTCATTTTCTGTTAAATAAAATAATTCCAGGAATTCAAATAATCTTTAAAAATTAATAACTTTTAAACCGTAGCTCGGATCGAAAAAGTTAAAACATGAAAGTTGCTCAGAACGACGAGACGAGTCTGATCGTGCCGTCTGTTTCTCCATCGGAACCTCCTACGTAGAAGAACTCGTAACTCCGGACCCGAATCCGGCAGATGAATAGTGCACACACGTCGGATATTAAATCCTAGAATAATTCAAAAATTAACTAAAATGACTTAGATGCATATTCAGGCAACCCTGCACTGCATCATAGCATCACACGCACCGTGTTGCATTTGTTTGCATTATGTTTACCTGTTTCTTCCCCCTCTTCTCTCTCGGTAGCCCCCGACGTTGACGTAGCTCCCGAGGCAGACGCCGCACAGGAGTACGACTACGTCCCCGACGATACTACTGAAGACCTTGCCCTTGCCCCCGAGCAAACAGGCAAGCACCCCCATTTTGAGCATGCCTTTATCGCCTACTCTCTTCTCTCTTATGCTTGCATTAGAACTGCTACTGCTACTGTTTTCCTATATCTGCTGCATAGCCTGATTATTGTACCCTGCTTTGTTACCTTACTGGTTATCCTAGACTGATTATTATAGGCTGGGTAGAGACACGACAGAGACCTCCACTTGATCCCGACTGCCCTGCTGGATATCAGAAGACCCGATCATCGGGATTGAGGACCAGACCCTGGCACCGCACATCACTACCCCTTAGTTGCCGACACTGCTGGGTTACCGTCGAGTGCCGAGGGTGATACCTCGTTAGCACTTCTGATGTTAACCTTGTAGGTTAGTTACTCGGTCGTGGTAAGCGAGGGTGATTCCTCCTACACCACCCCCGATAACGACATCGTCGCGCAACCTCTCAAGTGTGGACCTCGAGGGTGATTCCTCCTTCGTTCACCTTGATGATAACATCGAGCGGGAATTCCATCGAGGGTGATTCCTCATGGTTCCCTTCGGTGTCAGACACACAGTTACCTTGGATATTATGACTTGACTATGAACCACGATACTAGAGACGGGTCGGCCCTGAGGGGTACCCGCGCGAGCTTAACGCGAAGTGATGTGAAGTCGGGTTGACCTGGATGGTGCCCGCGAGATAACTACGAGGCGTGGCCGGGCATTCTTAGCCCTTGCCGCAAGTCCTCGAGACGGGGCGACGGGGTCACATCGATCGTGAGTCTCTGCTCGTTTCCGCGCGCTCCTAATCCACTACGGTTTGGATATTTGATCCGAGGGGCCTCTGGCCCGATAGCACTAACCATCACGTGGGCATAGTATGGGCGTTCTGCGTCGTATACTTCAGCCGAAGCTTAATGGACGTCAGCGACTGAGCGGCGCGCGCTGGATTGGACTGGTTACGCAACCGCGCTTGTATTAAGGGGTTGCTAGGTCTGCTTCCGGCCGCCCACGCAACGCGCAGGAGTTCCCGGGGCGATGGCCCAAGACCCCTGGGGGCATAGGTTAGTCCGGCGTGCTGACCTCTCTGTTAAGTATTTGGTCGGGTTGCGGCGTGTTGCTTAGCCGAGGCCGGGCATGACCCAGAAAAGTGTGTCCGGCCGGAGTTAAGCGAGCGTGGTGGGTAAGTTGGTGCACCCCTGCAGGGAAGAAACTTCTATCGATAGCCTGTCCGACGGTAACGGACACTCGGAGTTGTATCCCGATCGGTACAACTAGAACATGTGATGAGAATTGGATAGTACGGCTCTGGGATTGCTTTCTCGCAGGGAGTCGAGAAAGGATCTCAGGTCGAGGTTGATGATATTACTACTACTACTTTACATTATGTTCATCTGCTCTCTCCTGATGCTGCAAGACTGTCGAAGATTGTTGAAGATGCTAGTCTTCGATAGGACTAGGCTTTCCCCCTCTACTCTGGCATTTCTGCAGCCCAGTCCACATATACAGCCATTCCTTTGACAATGATGCATATGTAGTGTAGATCCTTGCTTGCTGAGTACTTCGGATGAGTACTCACGTTTGCTTTATTTTCTTTTTCCCCCATTTTCCATTTGATGCCACCAGACGACGGAGCCCCTGAGCCAGAAGCCCCAGCCGACGACCAGTACTACTATCCGCCTGGCGAGTACTACTACTACAAGGAGCCGTTCGACGACCAGGAGTAGGATCGGAGGGTCCAGGGCAGGAGGCCTACGCCTTTCGATCGTAGTTTTTATTTTTACCCCGCCTCTGTGAAGGCTTATCTCTCTCTCTCTGTAATATATCTGTACTCAGATATCTAATGCTTCCGCTGACGCTTGTATGCCATCGAGCTTGTATTCGAGCCCTCGAGGCCCTGGCTTGTAATATTAAGCTTGTATGACTTTATTTTATGTTTTAGAGTTGTGTTGTGATATCTTCAAGTGAGTCCTTAGGCTTGATCGTGCGCATTTGCGTGTATGATTAGTGCACGATTAAGCCGGGGTCGTCACAGGTTGGTATCAGAGCCGACTGCCTCTAGGAGATCCCCCTTTCCAATTCCTCGGCCGAAGTTGAGTCTAGTGGTCAAAAATTGTTTTACTAACTTGGCTGTGTGGCTTACGGGCCCACGTCGCCAACTGGGTGGTATTAGGATCTTTTATTCCTCGATCTTTACTCTGGGATTCTAATCTCTCATCTATTCGGGTTTAATAAAATTTACTAACACCGACATTTAGGATCTCGTTAATTCTATCCACCCGGAGAACTGGATTCAGTGCGATTTCCATGTCATTGATCTGATTAGTCTGATAATCATTTCCTTTCCATTGTTTTGTTTAACCTTTCTCTTCGAGTTGTATTATACTCCGAGTTGTCATTCGATGAGACCGGATTCTGCATCAGAGTGCACACGGAGAGTAGGATCCAGCGAGTTGATGGATCTGCGGTGTTCTCTAAACTCGACTTGAGGTTGGGTTATCACCAGATCCGTGTCCGCGAAGAGGATATTCCCAAGACTGCATTCGTTACTCGTTATGGCTCATACGAGTACACCGTCATGTCATTTGGTCTGACGAATGCTCCCGCTACCTTCTCCCACTTAATGAATTATATATTCATGGACTACCTCGACAAATTCGTCGTGGTATATCTGGATGATATTCTGGTTTATTCGAAGAACAAAGAAGAACATGCTGAGCACCTTCGACTAGTTCTGGAGAGACTTCGAGAGCACCAATTATATGCCAAGTTCTCTAAATGCGAATTCTGGCTTCCTGAAGTGACCTACCTTGGACATGTGATTTCCAAGGACGGTATTGCCGTTAACCCGGAGCGTGTTCAGGCTATCCTTGACTGGACTCCTCCGAAGAATGCCAAGCAGGTCCGAAGCTTTCTCGGTCTAGCCAGCTATTGTCGCCGATTCGTCGAGAACTTCTCCAAGATCGCCAAGCCCCTGACTAATCTGCTCCATAAAGGCGTTAAGTTTGAGTGGACAGACAAGTGTCAGGAAAGTTTCCAAACCCTCAAGGACAAGCTCACTTCTGCTCCAGTGCTTGCTCCTCCTGATTCTCGCAAGGACTTTGTCATGTATTGCGACGCCTCTCGTCAGGGATTAGGCTGCGTCCTAATGCAAGAGCGGAGAGTAATTGCATATGCTTCACGTCAATTGCGTCCACATGAAGAGAATTATCCAGTGCATGATCTTGAACTTGCAGCAGTGATGTATGCATTGAAGTTATGGCGACACTACCTTCTGGGTAATCGGTGTGAAATTTATACCGATCACCAAAGTCTGAAATACTTATTTACTCAACCGGATCTTAATCTCCGACAACAATGATGGTTAGAAGCTATTGCGGATTATGACTGCGGTATTTCTTATACCCCGGGCAAAGCTAATGTGATGGCCGATGCCCTGAGTCGCAAGTCATATTGCAACAACCTCATGGTTAGGCAAGCTCAACCTCGTCTTCACGCAGAACTGACTCAGCTGAATCTGCGAATTGTTCCCCAGGGTTCTCTTAATAACCTTGTGGTACAGCCAGACCTTCTGAAGGCTGTTAAAGAAGCGCAAGCCAAAGATGCTGAAATTGACTTGATGAAGAAGGAGCTTCACCTTGCTAAGTATCGGGATTTCTCAGTTGCTGAAGATGGTACATTATATTTCAGAGACCGCATCGTAGTACCTCGCTTCGAGCTGATGACTGACAAAGTCATGAAGGAGGCCCATGATACACCGCTGTCTATCCATCCGGGTAGTACCAAGATGTATCGAGATCTTTGTCAAAGGTACTGGTGGTCTAGGATGAAGCAGGATATTGCTCGTTATGTTGCCGAGTGTGACGTTTGTCGTCGCGTGAAGGCAGAACATCAGAAACCTGCTGGAATTCTGCAACCGCTCCCTATTCCTCTATGGAAGTGGGATAAAGTGCAAATGGACTTCATCACTGGTCTTCCCAAGTCTCAGAAGGGTCGCGATGCCATTCTTGTCGTCGTCGACCAACTCTCCAAGGTTGCTCATTTCCTACCTGTTAAGGAGACTATCACCGCTAGCCAGCTAGCAGAACTGTACATTGCCAGAATTGTTTCACTCCATGGTATTCCCAAGGAAATCAGTTCAGACCGTGGCAGTATTTTCACTGGCCATTTCTGGGAAAGTTTCCAGAAAGCAATGGGAACTCATATTACCTGGAGTTCAGCTTATCATCCCCAATCTCAAGGCCAAGTTGAGCGCGTTAATCAAGTGCTTGAAGACATGCTTCGAGCCAGTGTTATATCCTTCGGTAAGAAATGGGAGGAATCTCTCCCGTATGCCGAGTTCTCTTATAACAACAGTTATCAAGCCAGTTTAAAAATGGCCCCATTTGAGGTTCTTTATGGACGTAAATGTCGAACCCCTCTGAATTGGTCAGAAACTGGGGAACGACCTCTTGTTGGACCGGACATCATTCAGCATGCCGAAGAACAAGTCCGAATTGTCCGGGAGAATCTCAAAGCAGCTCAAGACCGTCAGAAGAGTAATTATGATCGCAAGCGATGGGGTGTGATCTATCAACCTGGTGATCAAGCCTATCTTCGTGTCACTCCAATGAAGGGCACCCGTCGTTTCGGAATCAAGGGCAAGCTAGCTCCTCGCTATATTGGTCCTTTCCGTATCATGGCTAGACGTGGACATGTGGCATATAAATTGGAGTTGCCGCCACAGTTCTCTCATATTAATGATGTCTTCCACGTGTCGCAACTCCGTAAGTGCTTCAAGGAATCCCCGCACCGTGCAGTGGATCATGAGATGCTCGAGCTACAAGATGATCTTTCCTATAAGGAGCATCCGATCCGCATCCTCGACGAAGCTGAGCGTCGTACTCGTCAGAAGACGACCAAGTTCCTGAAAGTGCAATGGTCGAATCATACTGAAGATGAAGCCACTTGGGAACGCGAGGATCATCTTCGGGAAGAATATCCCGAGCTCTTCCCTTCCACCTCCTAAATTCTCGGGACGAGAATTTCTTTTAGAGGAGGAGAACTTGTAACACCCCCTAGTAATAAGCTCTATGACACTCTGTTAAAACTGCCAAGTCATGATCATTTGCAGTGCCAAGTCATAAGGGTTAATGATCCAATTCAAATCCACATCTGAAAATCAACTCAAATTCAAAGGTGAATTATAAAGTTGATCAAACACTGTTGGGAAAATGTTCATTAAATGGCAAATAATTCAGGAACATTTCTAAAATCAAAATCAAAATATTTGGAGTTGGGCAAGTGACTCAAACAAGATGAAACAGCACCCAAAACAGCAATATTAATTCATTTAAAATCATTACAGATTCAAATGAACTCCAAATCTGCCCAAACCACTTTTTGGTGAGAGATAATATTGCATTGCAATATTTGGGCCAACTCCCACATTTTTCAAAAGTGCACAAGTGCCCTAAACATTTTGAAACAGAAAAGGAAATAAAAGAAAAAGAAAACAGAATCAGAGAAATAATTAAAGGGGACACTGTGCACTGGGCCTTAGTGCACAGTGCCCCGATTTGAGGTCCAACCGGCCCAGCCCATCTCCCCATCGTCCTCCTCGCCGCGCTGTCAAACGCGCGCGCCGACACGCCGACGAGCGCGGCGCGTGTCGACCATCCTCCGGCGCCGCTGCCGCCGCGTAGGGGAATAAGAGGCCCCGCGGCCTCACCCGAACCCTAGTCGTTCCCCATTCCTCTCCCTCGCCGCTCCGCGCCTCCACCCTTCCTCCAGATCCGCCACCGAACGCCGCCGTCGCCGCGTCTTAGCACCGCCGTGGCCACCGAGCTCCTCCGGCTCCATCCTCGTGACCACGAGCTCCGGGTTCGTCGACTCCTTCGACTGGAAGCCAGAGATCGAGCCGGGGAGCACCACAACGACTACTACGCGCCGCCCCCTTTCCTCTCGGCTGCCGGCGATCTTCTCCAAATCCGGCGACGGCTACTACTCCTAAACCGTCACCGGCTTTTCTTAGCCACCCGGTGAGCTCCCCCTCGTCTTTCCCCTCTTCGATCCGCACCTCTCTGTCGCCATAGTGGCCGCACCCGAGGAGCCCGAGCTCCGTGCCGCCGGCGAGCTCACCGCCGTAGCCCCACGCGTCGTCAAGCCCAGCTGAGCACGGTATCGTGCTCAGCACGCCCGTAGGAGCCCGACGAACCCCCTAGATCGCTCTGTCGTGCGCCGTTGTGCCGTATTCGTTCGGTCCCGCACTCCGTCGACCGCCCCGTCGCTCGCCGCCGTCGTTCCAGACCGTTCCCGACCGCGCCGCCGCCCTAGATGGATGCGGCTCGGTGTGCTCGTTCGAACGAGCCCGAGCACGCGCGAAATGGCCCTCTGTAGAGCAAATCCGAGCTCGCCGGAGCTTTCGGACGCGACCGGCGTTCGCCGGCGCGTCTCCGGCGCCGGCCGCCGACGTGGCCCGGTGGGGCCCAGCCTGGGTCACTGACCGTGGGCCCTGCGGGCCCCAGTTGACTGGGTTGACCAGTCAACGTGCTGACTGGGCAACCCAGTGAGACTGACATGTGGGACCCCTCCTGTTAATTAGCCTAAATAAACGATTTTGAAAATAAAACTAATTAGTTATACTAAACACTCACTGACAACAGGGCCCCACCCAGTTAATTAACCCACTGTTAGTATAATCTAACCCTGTTAAGTCACAGAGGCTGACATGTGGGTCCCACTGGACCCACATGTCATATTTGACTGGTCAACCGTCCTGTTGACTTGCTGATGTCAGCAGCGCGTCATGCTGACGTCATAATTCATTTTCTGTTAAATAAAATAATTCCAGGAATTCAAATAATCTTTAAAAATTAATAACTTTTAAACCGTAGCTCGGATCGAAAAAGTTAAAACATGAAAGTTGCTCAGAACGACGAGACGAGTCTGATCGTGCCGTCTGTTTCTCCATCGGAACCTCCTACGTAGAAGAACTCGTAACTCCGGACCCGAATCCGGTAGATGAATAGTGCACACACGTCGGATATTAAATCCCAGAATAATTCTAAAATAACTAAAATGGCTTAGATGCATAATTAGGCAACCCTGCACTGCATCATAGCATCACACGCACCGTATTGCATCTGTTTGCATTATGTTTACCTGTTTCTTCCCCCTCTTCTCTCTCGATAGACCCTGACGTTGACGTAGCTCCCGAGGCAGACGCCGCACAGGAGTACGACTACGTCCCCGACGATACTACTGAAGACCTTGCCCTTGCCCCCGAGCAAACAGGCAAGCACCCCCATTTTGAGCATGCCTATATCGCCTATTCCCTTCTCTCTTATGCTTGCATTAGAACTGCTACTGCTACTGTTTTCCTATATCTGCTGCATAGCCTGATTATTGTACCCTGCTGTGTTACCTTACTGGTTATCCTAGACTGATTATTATAGGCTGGGTAGAGACACGACAGAGACCTCCACTTGATCCCGACTGCCCTGCTGGATATCAGAAGACCCGATCATCGGGATTGAGGACCAGACCCTGGCACCGCACATCACTACCCCTTAGTTGCCGACACTGCTGGGTTACCGTCGAGTGCCGAGGGTGATACCTCGTTAGCACTTCTGATGTTAACCTTGTAGGTTAGTTACTCGGTCGTGGTAAGCGAGGGTGATTCCTCCTACACCACCCCCGATAACGACATCGTCGCGCAACCTCTCAAGTGTGGACCTCGAGGGTGATTCCTCCTTCGTTCACCTTGATGATAACATCGAGCGGGAATTCCATCGAGGGTGATTCCTCATGGTTCCCTTCGGTGTCCGACACACAGTTACCTTGGATATTATGACTTGACTATGAACCATGATACTAAAGACGGGTCGGCCCTGAGGGGTACCCGCGCGAGCTTAACGCGAAGTGATGTGGAGTCGGGTTGACCTGGATGGTGCCCGCGAGATAACTACGAGGCGTGGCCGGGCATTCCTAGCCCTTGCCGCAAGTCCTCGAGACGGGGCGATGGGGTCACATCGATCGTGAGTCTCTGCTCGTTTCCGCGCGCTCCTAATCCACTACGGTTTGGATATTTGATCCGAGGGGCCTCTGGCCCGATAGCACTAACCATCACGTGGGCATAGTATGGGCGTTCTGCGTCGTATACTTCAGCCGGAGCTTAATGGACGTCAGCGACTGATGCGGCACACGCTGGGTTGGACTGGGAACGCAACCGCGCTTGTATAAGGGGTTGCTAGGTCTGCTCACCGGCGGTGCACGTAACGTGCAGGAGTTCCCGGGGCGATGGCCCAAGACCCCTGGGGGCATAGGTTAGTCCGGCGTGCTGACCTCTCTGTTAGGTATTTGGTCGGGTTGCGGCGTGTTGCTTAGCCGAGGCCGGGCATGACCCAGAAAAGTGTGTCCGGCCGGAGTTAAGCGAGCGTGGTGGGTAAGTTGGTGCACCCCTGCAGGGAAGAAACTTCTATCGATAGACTGTCCTACGGTAACGGACACTCGGAGTTGTATCCCGATCGGTACAACTAGAACATGTGATGAGAATTGGATAGTACGGCTCTGGGATTGCTTTCTCGCAGGGAGTCGAGAAAGGATCTCAGGTCGAGGTTGATGATATTACTACTACTACTTTACATTATGTTCATCTGCTCTCTCCTGATGCTGCAAGACTGTCGAAGATTGTTGAAGATGCTAGTCTTCGATAGGACTAGGCTTTCCCCCTCTACTCTGGCATTTCTGCAGCCCAGTCCACATATACAGCCATTCCTTTGACAATGATGCATATGTAGTGTAGATCCTTGCTTGCTGAGTACTTCGGATGAGTACTCACGTTTGCTTTATTTTCTTTTTCCCCCATTTTCCATTTGATGCCACCAGACGACGGAGCCCCTGAGCCAGAAGCCCCAGCCGACGACCAGTACTACTATCCGCCTGGCGAGTACTACTACTACGAGGAGCCGTTCGACGACCAGGAGTAGGATCGGAGGGTCCAGGGCAGGAGGCCTACGCCTTTCGATCGTAGTTTTTATTTTTACCCCGCCTCTGTGAAGGCTTATCTCTTTCTCTGTAATATATCTGTACTCAGATATCTAATGCTTCCGCTGACGCTTGTATGCCATCGAGCTTGTATTCGAGCCCTCGAGGCCCTGGCTTGTAATATTAAGCTTGTATGACTTTATTTTATGTTTTAGAGTTGTGTTGTGATATCTTCAAGTGAGTCCTTAGGCTTGATCGTGCGCATTTGCGTGTATGATTAGTGCACGATTAAGCCGGGGTCGTCACACTATGCCTCAGCCATAGGTTCTATAAAGTATGCCATGCCATGTACCAGACCAGTTGTGTGCCTTGCTATGAGTTTAGCAAGGAGGTACGATAGTGATCTAGGGATAGATCACTGGATAGCGGTCAAAGTTATCCTTAGTTACCTAAGAGGACTAAGGAAATATTTCTCGGTTATGGAGGTGATAAAAGAGTTCGTCGTAAAAAGTTACGTCGATGCAAGCTTTTACACCGATCCAGATGACTCAGAGTCTCAATCTGGATACATATTAAAAGTGGGAGCAATTAGCTAGAGTAGCTCCGTGCAGAGCATTGTAAACATAGAAATTTGCAAAATACATACGGATCTGAATGTGGCAGACCCGTTGACTAAACTTCTCTCACAAGCAAAACTTGATCACACCTTAGTACTCTTTGGGTGTTAAACACATGGCAATGTGAACTAGATTATTGACTCTAGTAAACCCTTTGAGTTTTGGTCACATAGCGATGTGAACTATGGGTGTTAATCACATGGTGATGTGAACTATTGGTGTTAAATCACATGGCGATGTGAACTAGATTATTGACTCTAGTGCAAGTGGGAGACTGAAGGAAATATGCCCTAGAGGCAATAATAAAGTTATTATTTTATTTCCTTATGTCATGATAAATGTTTATTATTCATGCTAGAATTGTATTAACCGGAAACTTGATACATGTGTGAATACATAGACAAAATAGAGTGTCACTAGTATGCCTCTACTTGACTAGCTCGTTAATCAAAGATGGTTATGTTTCCTAACCATAGACATGAGTTGTCATTTGATTAATGGGATCACATCATTAGGAGAATGATGTGATTGACTTGACCCATTCCGTTAGCTTAGCACTTGATCGTTTAGTATGTTGCTATTGCTTTCTTCATGACTTATACATGTTCCTATGACTATGAGATTATGCAACTCCCGTTTACCGGAGGAACACTTTATGTGCTACCAAACGTCACAACGTAACTGGGTGATTATAAAGGTGCTCTACAGGTGTCTCCGAAGGTACTTGTTGAGTTGGCGTATTTCGAGATTAGGATTTGTCACTCCGATTGTCGGAGAGGTATCTCTGGGCCCACTCGGTAATGCACATCACTATAAGCCTTGCAAGCATTGTAACTAATGAGTTAGTTGCGGGATGATGTATTACGGAACGAGTAAAGAGACTTGCCGGTAACGAGATTGAACTAGGTATTGAGATACCGACGATCGAATCTCGGGCAAGTAACATACCGATGACAAAGGGAACAATGTATGTTGTTATGCGGTTTGACCGATAAAGATCTTCGTAGAATATGTGGGAGCCAATATGAGCATCCAGGTTCCGCTATTGGTTATTGACCGGAGACGTGTCTCGGTCATGTCTGCATAGTTCTCGAACCCGTAGGGTCCGCACGCTTAAAGTTCGGTGACGATCGGTATTATGAGTTTATGTGATTTGATGACCGAAGTTTGTTCGGAGTCCCGGATGAGATCGGGGACATGACGAGGAGTCTCGAAATGGTTGAGAGGTAAAGATCGATATATTGGAAGGCTATATTCGGACATCGGAAAGGTTCCGAGTGATTCGGGTATTTTTCGGAGTACCGGAGAGTTACGGGAATTCGTATTGGGCCTTAATGGGCCATACGGGAAAGGAGAGAAAGGCCTCAAGGGTGGTTGCGCCCCTTCCCCATGGATTGGTCCGAATTGGACTAGGGAAAGGGGGAGCCCCCTTCCTTCCTTCTCCTTCTCCCTTCCCCTTTTCCTATTCCATGTGGGAGGTGGAATCCTACTAGGACTAGGGAGTCCTAGTAGGACTCCACACCTTGGGCGCGCCCTGTGAGGGCCGGCCTCCTCCTCCCTCCATCCTTTATATACGTGGCCAGGGGGCACCCCATAGACACAACAATTGATCATTGATCTCTTAGCCATGTGCGGTGACCCCTCCACCATAATCCACCTCGATCTTATCGCAGCGGTGCTTAGGCGAAGCCCTGCGTCGGTAGCATCATCATCACCGTCACCACACCGTCGTGCTGACGAAACTCTCCTGTGAAGCTTTGCTGGATCGGAGCTTGCGGGACGTCATCGAGTTGAACGTGTGCTGAACTCAGAGGTGCCGTGCGTTCGGTACTTGGATCGGTCGGATCGTGAAGACGTACGACTACATCAACCGCGTTGTGCTAACGCTTCCGCTTTCGGTCTACGAGGGTACGTGGACACACTCTCCCCTCTCGTTGCTATGCATCACCATGATCCTGTGTGTGCGTAGGATTTTTTGAAATTACTTCGTTTCCCAACACATACCTAGTTCAATCTCGTTACCGGCAAGTCTCTTTACTCATTCCGTAATACATCACCTCGTGACTAACTCCTTAGTCATTTGCTTGCAAGCTTATGATGTGTATTACCGAGAGGGCCCAGAGATACCTCTCCGATACTCGGAGTGACAAATCCTAATCTCGATCTATGCCAACTCAACAAACACCTTCGGAGATACCTGTAGAGCATATTTATAATCACCCAGTTACGTTGTGACGTTTGATAGCACACAAGGCATTCCTCCGGTATCCGGGAGTTGCATAATCTCATAGTCGAAGGAATATGTATTTGACATGAAGAAAGCAATAGCAATAAAACTGAACGATCATTATGCTAAGCTAACGGATGGGTCTTGTCCATCACATCATTCTCCTAATGATGTGATCCCGTTATCAAATGACAACTCATTTCCATGGTTAGGAAACCATAACCATCTTTGATCAACGAGCTAGTCAAGTAGAGGCTCACTAGGGACACGATGTTTGTTTATGTATTCACACATGTATTTAGGTTTCCGATCAATACAATTCTAGCATGAATAATAAACCTTTATCATGAATAAGGAAATATAAAATAAAAACTTTATTATTGCCTCTAGGGCATATTTCCTTCAAAAAGATGTCATGCAAGTTCTTTTCCATAAGCACGTATGACTATATACGGAATACATGCCTACATTATATTGATGAATTGGAGCTAGTTCTGTGTCACCCTAGGTTATAACTGTTGCATGATGAATGCCATCCGACATAATTATCCATCATTGATCCATTGCCTACGAGCTTTTCACATATTGATCTTTGCTACGTTACTTTTCCGTTGCCACTGTTACAATTGCTACAAAACTGCTAATTTTACTTTTGCCACCGTTACTGTTACTTCCATACTACTTTGCTACTAAATACTTTGCTACAGATATTAAGTCTTTCAGGTGTGGTTGAATTGACAACTCAGCTGCTAATACTTGAGAATATTCTTTGGCTCCCCTTGTGTCGAATCAATAAATTTGGGTTGAATACTCTACCCTCGAAAACTGTTGCGATCCCCTATACTTGTGGGTTATCAGTGATCAGAATGTCTCGGATCCTCATTTACAACTTTGTAGTTTGGGAATCGATCACACCAGCTATGATTCCTTGTTGCCCTGTCCAACCTTTCTTTTATATATTGACTTGCTTTATGGTTGTGGTTGCGCCATGTGAATTTATCACCTGAATAACCCAAGTCTCGCAGCCCACATTCAGCAAGTGCCAGCCTGAAACTCTCCATTGCTTTTTGTGACCTACTAGGACCTCCTCTCTTTTCATGGTTGTACATGATTTCATTAAAGTCTCCCGCACATAACTAAGGAAGATTCATCTACTGGTTAAGAATACTTAAAAGTCTCCAGGTTGTGTGCTTTTTATCACTTGTAGGTTCACTGTAAATTCCTATGAACCGCCATTTGAAACCGTCCTTTTTGTTTATTACAACATCTATATGGAGCCTTGAAATTTTTTGGAGCTCAACTCTCACTTCTTTCTTCCATAGTAGGGCTAGTCCACCACTCTTTCCTTCACAATTCCTTATGAACAACTAGTCCATTCCTAGCATTCATTTAAATCTTTCCATCTTTTTGTTGTTCATCTTGGTTTCAGATAGGAAAAACATGTCAGGGTCCACCTGCTTCTGGAGGTCCAGAAGCCCTCTCACTGTCGGGCATTCCCTAACCCCCGGCAGTTCCACACTGTGATTTTCATTTTGGTTTGCGGGACTGTTCCGACAGCCCCGCTTTCAACTCAGCTTTGAGCTTTTCATTTGTGACTCCTTCTTGGTCCTCCCCATTCCTATCCTTCTCTGCATTATTAACACGTGCTTCGACTCCAGCTCCTGAGTCAATCTCCATCTTGCACTTTTTCAGTGTCTCCAGTTCTAGTGTTTTTAGTAATTCAGAAGCATCCATGGATGGGTGTAAGCCTTCAGCTATGTATTGGCATGCCATTTTGGTGATCCGACAACAAGGAGTTAGGGCATCCGACGGCTCGCGAAGACAGTCATTGTCCCAAAAACAAACTAGGTATAAGCTGATACACTAGACAAAGATCACGGAAGGAATGGCTCCGATGCCCATGGTAGGGTGATCGGAACATTCATGGCGGGTGGTCCGAGACGATGTCAGACCGCCTCGTCAAGCTTACCGTTGGATTTTTTTTCCACGAAGAATCAAATTTATTAAAAATTCAGCGGAAATACAAAGTACCTCAAACATAATAAAAATTACATCGAGATTCCTAGACCACTGAACGACAACTACTACTGCCAGAATGATCCGCCGACGCACTGCTGTCGCCGCTCCCCTACCGGAGTCGGCTTGACCATATCGATGATATCCGGGAAGTCTTCGTGCATGTGCCCCTAAGGACCAGTGCCTTGGAGCCGCAGTCATTGACGTTGAACCTTTGCATAGATCTGAAGCATCTGGAACCAAATCTCGCCTCATGACGAGAAACTCTAACCTCGCCGCCCCAAGAAGACTGCAGAAATCTATGCCGAAGCACCATTGACTATGTCCAGACGGACGAACTTAAGGAGGATTGAAGCTCGAAAGTTAAACTCAAAGAAAAAGCACCGCCTTCCACTCGAGCGCCGCACCTACGAGGACTAAAACCCTAACCTAAACTACTAACCAGAGCGGAGTCACCGGGATTCCCCTCCTACCACCGGCCGCCAGAGCGGCAGGCAGAGGGGAGGCGAATCCACTAGCTCGTCGGTGAAACTTGGAGGGGAGAGTTTGCCTTAACCGCCTAGGGCTAGGGGAGGAAACGAAAAGACTTTAGGTTAATTGCAAGCTTACCGTTGGCTCACTACATCAATTTAGCATACGATGAAGAGAAGGCGTGCGTAATCTTTTCTCTTTTTCTAGGGAAGAAGGCGTGTGTAATCATGGCCATGGAGTAGACTTGATAACCAAATCTTGATGTCATTGTTGCGATAGCTTCTCCTCGAATTATATAGGTGCGACTTTAATTTCTAAAATAGTTTAGCTACTTGTAAGTCGCATGAATTTTGAATTTGGGTCAGTCAAATTTTGTGTGAAGGAAGAAACAACCGAAGGGAAGGAAGGAGCTCGCCGGAGAAGCCCTCTGGGTCTATCATAGGGTGGTAGGTGACCCCCATTATCTATCTTAGGGGGTGTCGGGGTGGTGTAGGTTCCCCGGAAAAAATGGTTATCATCGGGATTAGAAGGATGGACAGGGGCGGCGGCAGCACGACGGTGGGCGACGATTGAGGGGAGGGCGCGGCGACGAGGCAGGCGGTTAGGCCTGGGTTGGATCGGCAGGGGTGAGAGAAAGAAGAGAAAGACTACGTACCGGTATGAGGTTGAAGATAAAGCATTGTCGATTGAATCTTGATCCAACGGTTAAGATAGGAGATAAGAATCGAGTGACCGTTTTTAAATTTTCAAACAGCTAACTCCTAGCCGCTCCCTTTCTAAAACTAGTAACCACGCAACACACCTACCTCAAACCACATTGTACGTGTGGTAAGGCCAACTCCAATGCACAACCTCAAAATGATCCGCCCGTGTCCGTTTGGTGCTAAATAAACACAAAACACGGCTGATTGCGTGGAGCAAATGGACAAATGTCCGTTTTTGTCCGGTTTGGATCCATTCCCGGCCCAAATTTGGGCCGCTTTGTGTCGAAATGGACACGTGCGAACCAGCGGAACGCGTGCCCTTGTCCTCCGTTGGCCAGCTCGTCGGGGACACGGACGCCTCCTTTTCTCTTCTCCTACCCCTCCCGCCACTCTCCACTCCCCACCCCCCCCCCCCGGTTATAGCCGCCGCCGTCTATTTTCCCGGCCATCTCACTGTCCAGCCCGGCTGCCCAAAACGCGACCACCGGATTTGTGTCTTTCTCGCCCCAGCGCCTGCGGCCAACTGGTAGATCTGCGTGGTGGGATTTGCCGCATCCGGCCGCCGGCGACTGCGCCTTGCCATGGATTGGCCTGGTACCGGACCGCACAGCCCCAACAACGTCTCCGCGCTACATGCAGGACGGATGCAAGTTTTGGTATTGGAAAAAATACATCGATATATTGATAGCACGAAAACTGATAGATGCCCGTGCACTCCTTGCTACAATAGATGATAGAGATAAGATTAGATGTGAAGCAACGTCCACTTCTTTAGAATTGGAGAAGAAAGAAGTGTGCAAGCCCGAGAAGCTGTAGATCAACAATGAAGGCACAGAGAAGATATTAATCAAACTAGTGGGAGCAGTTATGGAAGTAGGATATCTTTTAAAATGTCTAATTGTGGTATTTATTTTCTTTGATCTTGCTATCCAGCAAAGAATTGGTGAATGTACTCCAATATATTAAAATGTCATTTATGAAATAAAAGAAATGTGTTTTAGTGCAAAAAAATGTGTACATATGGGTACCAGCCGGCCATGGCGGACCAGATGTTTCTGCGCGTTAGATGCACGGTCAACGCAAACAGTAAAACGGCCGGACGCCACCCATTTCCCTACGCGAACGAATAAAATGGACATCTGTTTAGGGTCATACGTTGGAGTTGGCCTAACTGTCAAGCTATCTAAAAACACACCTACCTAGCTACCTCAAAGAAGAACCGCAAAGAAAGCAAGGCGTAAGCTTGCTACCCTTATCCTTAAGTGTCTGTCTGTCTAGCGCGCATCCAGGGCAACGATAGGCGCCGGCGGACCGGCCCAAGTTTCGGTCCGTCCACGCGCACGTTGGATCAAAATGCCCTGTGTCGTTAGATTTCCTCGTCTTCTTATCTGAACCTCTGACCTGAACGCATGCCAAAAAAAACCAACAACCCCGCACAGTTCGCCGGACGAACATGCCGCCCGCGCTTATCAGCCACTGGCGCCCGCCAACGCTCGTCCTCGACTAGCCGCGCCGCCCGCACACGCCCGAAACCACGCTCCGTGTTGGATCTATAACGCTAGACCAAATCGTCAGAGTGTACGTCGTACGTGCAAAGCTAGCTTGCAAGCAAGCAGGCAAGCAACTTAATTGATCTACAGTAGCACATGCACGATGAGCTAGCTTCAACTGGATTTGCGTCGGAAAACTCTAGGCGGAAGCTCTCGTAAACAGACTTGGGCTAGCTACAACAAAATCACGCGATGGTTGAAGCTTTTTTGCACGCCGGTCGTAGCTTCTGGGCTAGTCGGTGGTAGCTTTTTTGTCGCCGGTTGCAGCTTCCGTGCTCGACGGTTGTAGCTTTTTTTCATCACCGGTCTAGCTTCCATGTTCGCTGGTCACAACTTTTTTCATGCCAGGTTGTAGCTATGAACTGCACGGTTGCAGCTTCACCATCGCTGGTTGTAGCATTGGTCTTCGCCAGTTGCAGCACCCGCCGACGCCGGTTGCAGCTTTCGTGGAAACGCGAGCCTCTATGAAGCATTTTTCCATTGCCTGTCTTTGGTTGAAGCTTTTTTCATCTACGGTTGAAGCTTTTTCTATCAATGGTTGTAACTTTTTCTGTTGTGCACTGTCTGGTTGAAGCTTTTTTCATCTATGGTTGAAGCTTTTTTTCATCTATGGACGCACTTTTTTCCGTTGCATAGTGCCTGATTGAAGCTTTTTCATATATGGTTGAACCTTTTTCTGTCAACGGTTGCAGCACTGGCCGCCTCCGGCTTCAGCCATATCCGGTTGATGTTTTTTCATGGATGGTTGTTGCTTTCTCAGGTGCCGGTTTCAGCTTTGCGGTTGCACAGATCCTGGTTGCAGCACACACGCAGCAAAAAGCAACGCCGATTCCAGCAAAAATTGCCACCAGTTCCAGCAAAAAAATCTGTCCGGTTGTAGCATCGGCAGGGAAACAATTTGAGGTGCGTGGGAAAGGAGATGCTTGCAGCCTAACAAGAAAGGAAAGAAGCAACGAGGCAAGAGGAAGAAGGAAGCAGAAAAATAAAGATTTTTTTGAGAATGGCAGGAAAAAATTACACGAACCTCGCAAAAAAAAAGTTACACGGAAGAGATAAGGAAAAGGACATCTCACCTAAAAGGCCCATGAAGTCCGAGCGTAGAAAAGTGAGCGAGCGAGCGGCGACCGGCCGAGCGCTCGGCCGGTCGTCCGCAGGGAAACGTTTCCCTAATCACAACTGCCCTTAATCCTCTTCCTGGCACTGTCAGTCAGCCCGTCAGCTAGCTACCCACTGGCTACCTCCATGACGACGACCCAGCAGAGCATTCAGTCAGCACTCCTCCTCCTTTCAACGTACCTGCAACGGCGTCGTATTCCTAACCGCTCCGGACGGCGACGCCAGCCAGCCACAGGGTCCCTCTCGGCGGGGGTTGGTCGACCCATCCGTCCATCCGACGACTCAGCAGCAGCATCTTCACTCTTCAGCAGGAAAGCAAGGGGAAAGAGGCCAGTTTCAGTTACCTGCAATGGCAAGCCGGCATCAGTAGCGCCGCACCGACTCCAGTGTCCAGGGCAGTTCCTGGCACGCATCCACACCGTGCATGTAATACACGCGGGATTCAACCACTGGTCACTGTCCAGCACTGGCCAGTGGTGTTGCCATGGTCATCTTTTGCCGGCTTGACGGCTGAACATATATGGATGGCCGTGGGAGACTCACCGAGCCTCGAAGCATACAGCCACGAGACTTTGTACTACATGGAGGAAAAATCCAATAGTTTACCGCGGCATATTCAGCTGTCTATTTATGTGCGCAAGCAACTCAGGTTGAACCGGAAAATGGGCCACCTTTTTCTTGGAAAGATTCATTTTCGGAAGTGTTACTGTGGTCCCAAATAGCAAGAAACCGTCGATGGGGTTGTAAAATTTACAATGGTGGTGTGTGTATGGGGTTGTAAATGGCGCAAATAAACGGCACTCGCAAGGCCCATTTAGTTAGCTTTAATCAGCTTGATATTTCATTTTTCTAAAAAAAATACTTCATTAAACTGTTAGATAAGTGGGCTTAAACGGGACCAATTTGAAGGAAATATACGCCAGAGGCAATAATAAAGTTCTTATTTTATATTTTCTTATTCATGATAAATGTTTATTATTCATACTAGAATTGTATTGATCGAAAACTTAAATACATATGTGAATACATAAACAAATACCGTATCCCTAGTGTGACTCTACTAGACTAGCTCGTTGATCAAAAATGGTTAAGGTTTCCTAACCATAAACATGTGTTGTCATTTGATAACGGGATCACATCATTAGGAGAATGATGTGATGGACAAGACCCAACCGTTAGCATGGCATATGATCGTTCAGTTTATTGCTACTGCTTTTTTAATGTCAAATACATGTTCCTTTGACCATGAGATCATGCAACTCCCGGATACCGGAGGAATACCTTGTGTGCTATCAAACGTCGCAACGTAACTGGGTGATCATAAAAATGCTCTACAGGTATCTCCGAAGGTGTCTGTTGAGTTGGTGTGAATCGAGATTGGGATTTGTCACTCCGTATATCGAAGAGCTATCTCTGGACCCTCTCGGTAATACACATCACAAGAAGCTTGCAAGCAAAGTGACTAAGGAGTTAGTTGCAAGATGATGTATTATGGAACGAGTAAAGAGACTTGCCGGTAACGAGATTGAACTAGGTATAGAGATACCGACGATCGAATCTCGGGCAAGTAACATACCGACAGACAAAGGAAATTACGTATGTTTCATAAAGGTTCAACCGATAAATATGGACATCCAGGTCCCGCTATTGGTTATTGACCGGAGAGGTGTCTCGGTCATGACTACATAATTCCCGAACCCGTAGGGTCGCACGCTTAACGTTCGTTGACGCTAGAGTAGTATTGGGATATTTGATGAGTGGTAACCAAATATTGTTCGGAGTCCCGGATGAGATCCCGGACGTCACGAGGAGTCTCGGAATGGTCGAGAGGTAAAGATTTATATATGGGAAGTCATATTTTGGGTTCCAGAAAAAGGTGCAGTTTTTTCGGTATTGTACCGGGAAGCTTCCAGAGGATTCCGGAGGGGTCCGAAAGTCCACAAGTGGGTTCACCACGACCCAAGGGCTAGCATGGGCTATGGAGAGGCGCCCTAGCCTTATTGGGCTAAGCACACCAAGTCCTCAAAAGCCCATGTGGCTAGGGAAGGCAAGGGAAGGCAAAAAAGGAACGATTCCTAGTAGGAATAGGATTGGACTTGGAGAGGAAGGAGTCCTAGTAGGAATAGGATTGGACTTGGAGTCCAAGTCCTCTCCCCCTTTGCTGCACCCTAGGGCTTGGAGGGGCTGTTTCCCACGCCCCTCCACCTATATATATAGGGGAGGGGCGCCCCAAGAGTACACACCAAGCCCTTGGCGCCCCTCTCTCTCCCGTTACTCCGTAGTTCCACCGCCTCGTGCCGGCGACGCTTAGCGAAGCGCTGTCGGTGCTCCATCACCACCATCACCACCACGTCATCGTGTTGGTTGTGATCCCATCTACTTCTCCTCTCCCGCTTGCTGGATCAAGGAGGAGACGTCATCGAGCCGCACATGTGCCAAACTCGAAGGTGCCGTCCGTTCGGCACTAGATCGGTTGGATCGTGATCGGATCGCGAAGAGTACGACTACATCAACCGCGTGATAAACGCTTCCGCTTACGGTCTACGAGGGTACATAGACACACTCGCCCCTCTCGTTGCTATGCATCTCCATAGATAGATCATTGCGTGTGCGTAGAATTTTTTTTGTTTTCCATGCAACGTTCCCCAACAGTGGCATCTGAGCCAGGTCTATGCGTAGATGATATGCACGAGTAAAACACAAAGAAGTTGTGGGCGGTGATGTTCATACTGCTTACCACCAATGTCTTATTTTGATTCGGCGGCATTGTGGGATGAAGCGGCCCGGACCAATCTTACATGTCCATGCACATGAGACCGGTTCCATCGACTGACATGCAACTAGTTTTGCATAAAGGTGGCTGGCGGGTGTCTGTTTCTCCTACTTTAGTTGAATCGAATTTGACTGCGGCCAGTCCTTGAAGAAGGTTAAAACAGCAAACTTGATAAATTATCGTTGTGGTTTTTGCTGTAGGTAAGAATGGTTCTTGCTAGAAACCCATAGCAGCCACGTAAAACTTGCAACAACAAAGTAGAGGACGTCTAACTTGTTTTTGCAGGGTATGTTGTGATGTGATATGGTCAAGACATGATGTGATATATGTTATTGTATGAGATGATCATGTTTTGTAATTTATCGGCAACCGGCAGGAGCCTTATGGTTGTCTCTTTATTGTATGAAATGCAAGCACTATATAATTGCTTTACTTTATCGCTATGCGTTAGCAATAGTTGTAGAAGCAATAGTTGGCGAGACGACCACGGCGCAACGATGGAGATCAGCGTGTCGAGCCGGTGATGATGGAGATCATGAAGATGCTTTGGAGATAGAGATCAAAAGCATAAGATGATGATGGCCATATCATGTCACATATTTTGATTGCATGTGATGTTTATCTTTTATGCATCTTATTTTGCTTAGAACGACGGTAGCATTATAAGATGATCCCTTCACTAAATTTCAAGATATAAGTGTTCTCCCTGAGCATGCACCGTTGCGAAAGTTCGTCGTTTCGAGACACCACGTGATGATCGGGTGTGATAGACTCTACGCTCACATACAACGGGTGTAAGACAGTTTTGCACATGCAGAATACTTGGGTCAAACTTGACGAGCCTAGCATGTACAGACATGGTCTCGGAACACTGGAGACCGAAAGGTCGAAGGTGAGTCATATAGTAGATATGATCAACATAGAGATGTTCACCATTGATGACTGCCCAATCTCACGTGATGATCGGACTTGGGTTAGTTGATTTGGATCACGTATCACTTAGATAACTTGAGGGATGTTTATTTAAGTGGGAGTTCTTTAGTAATTTGATTAATTGAACTTAATTTATCATGAACTTAGTCCTGATAGTATTTGCAAATCTATATTGTAGATCAATAGCTCGCGATATAGCTCCACTATTTCTGATATGTTCCTAGAGAAAACTAAGTTGAAAGATGATGGTAGCAATGATGCGGACTGGGTCCGTGATCTGAGGATTATCCTCATTGCTGCATAGAATTATGTCCTTGATGCACCGCTAGGTGATAGACCTGTTGCAGGAGCTGATGCAGACGTTATGAACGTTTGACAAGCTCAATATAATGACTACTTGATAGTTTAGTGCGTCATGCTTTACGGCTTAGAATCGGGGCTTCAAAGACGTTTTGAACGTCATGGAACATATAAGATGTTCCAAGAGCTGAAATTAGTATTTCAGACTCATGCCCATGTCGAGAGGTATGAGACCTCTGACAAGTACTTTGCCTACAAGATGGAGGAGAATAGCTCAGCCAGTGAGCATGTGCTCAGAATGTCTGGGTACTACAATCGCTTGAATCAAGTGGGAGTTAATCTTCCAGATAAGATAGTGATTGACAAGAGTTCTCTAGTCACTATCACCAAGCTATTAGAACTTTGTTATGAACTATAATGTGCAAGGGATGACGAAAATGATTCCCAAGCTCTTCACGATGCTGAAATCGACGAAGGTAGAAATCAAGAAAGAGCATCAAGTGTTGATGGTTAACAAAACCACTAGTTTCAAGAAAAGGGCAAGGGACAGAAAGGGAACTTCAAGAAGAATAGCAAACAAGTTGCCGCTCCCATGAAGAAGCCCAAAGCTAGACCCAAACCTGAAACTGAGTGCTTCTACTGCAAAGAAAATGGTCACTGGAAGCGGAACTGCCCCAAATATTTGGCGGATAAGAAGGATGGCAAAGTGAACAAAGGTATATTTGACATACATGTTATTGATGTGTACATTACTAGTGTTCATAGTAGCCCCTGGGTATTTGATACCGGTTTAGTTGCTAAGATTAGTAACTCGAAATAGGAATTGCAAAATGAACAGAGACTAGTTAAGGGCGAGGTGACGATGTGTGTTGGAAGTGATTCCAAGGTTGATAAGATCACCATCGCATACTCCCTCTACTTTCGGGATTATTGCTGAACCTAAATAAATTTTATTTGGTGTTTGCGTTGAGCATGAATATGATTGGATCATGTTTATTGCAATACGGTTATTCATTTAAGTCAGAGAATAACTGTTGCTCTGTTTACATGAATAAAACATTTTATGGTCATACACCCAATGTGAATGGTTTATTGAATCTCGATCGTAGTGATACACATATTCCTAATAATGATGCCAAAAGATGCAAAGTTGATAATGATAGTGCAACATACTTGTGGCACTGCCGTTTAGGTCATATTGGTGTAAAGCGCATGAAGAAACTCCATGCGGATGGACTTTTGGAGTCACTTGATTATGAATCATTTGATACTTGCGAACCATGCCTCATGGGCAAGATGACTAAAACTCCGTTCTCCGGAACAATGGAGCGAGCTAATGACTTATTGAAAATAATACATACCGATGTATGCGGTCCGATGAGTATTGAAGCACGCGGCGGGTATCGTTAGTTTCTCACCTTCACTGATAATTTGAGTAGAAATGGGTATATCTACTTGATGAAACACAAGTCTGAAACATTTGAAAAGTTCAAAGAATTTCAGAGTGAAGTTGAGACTCATCGTAATAAGAAAATAAAGTTTCTACGATCCGATCGCGGAGGCGAATATTTGAGTTACGAGTTTGGCCTTCATTTAAAACAATGTGGAATAGTTTCACAACTCACGTCACCTGGAACACCATAGCGTAATGGTGTGTCTAAACATCGTAACCGTACTTTATTAGATATGGTGCGTTCTATGATGTCTCTTACTGATTTACCACTATCGTTTTGGGGTTATACATTAGAGACAGCTGCATTCACGTTAAATAGGGCACCGTCTAAATCCGTTGAGACGACACCGTATGAACTATGATTTGGCAAGAAACCTAAGCTGTCGTTTCTTAAAGTTTGGGGATGCGACGCTTATGTCAAAAGGCTTCAGCCTGATAAGCTCGAACCTAAATCTGAGAAGTGCGTCTTCATAGGATACCCTAAAGAAACTATTGGGTACACCTTCTACCACAGATCCGAAGGCAAGATCTTGGTTGCTAAGTTTGGGTCCTTTCTAGAGAAGGAATTTCTCTCGAAAGAAGTGAGTAGGAGAAAAGTAGAACTTGATGAGGTAATTGTACCTTCTCTCAAATTGGAAAGTAGCATATCACAGAAAATCATTCCCGTGATGCTTACAACAACCAGAGAGGAAGCTAATGATGATGATCATGAAACTTCAAATCAAGTTACTACAGAACTTCGTAGGTCGACCAGAACCCGTTCCGCACCGGAGTGGTACGATAATCCTGTCCTGGAAGTCATGTTATAAGACCATGGCGAACCTACGAACTATGAAGAAGCTATGATGAGCTCAGATTCCGACAGGTGGCTTGAGGCCATGAAATCTGAGATAGGATCCATGTATGAGAACAATGTGTGGACTTTGGTGGACTTGCCCGATGATCGGCAAACCATTGAGAATAAATGGATCTTCAAGAGGAAGACAGACGCTGATGGTAATGTTACTGTCTACAAAGCTCGACTTGTCACAAAAGGTTTTCGACAAGTTCAAAGGGTTGACTACGATGAGACTTTCTCACCCGTAGCGATACTTAAGTCTGTCCGAATCATGTTAGCAATTGCCGTATTTTATGAAATCTGGCAAATGGACGTCAAAACTGCATTCCTTAATGGATTTCTTAAATAAGGTTGTATATGATACAACCAGAAAGGTTTTGTCGATCCTAAAGGTGCTAACAAAGTGTGCAAACTCCAGCGATCCATCTATGGACTGGTGCAAGCATCTCGGAGTTGGAATACATGCTTTGATGAGGTGATCAAAGCATATAGTTTTATACAGACTAATGGTGAAGCCTGTATTTACAAGAAAGTGAGTGGGAGCTCTGTAGCATTTCTGATATTATATGTGGATGACATATTATTGATTGGAAATGATATAGAATTCCTGGATAGCATAAAAGGATACTTGAATAAGAGTTTTCAATAAAAGACCTCGGTGAAGCTACTTATATATTGGGCATCAAGATCTATAGGGATAGATCGAGACGCTTAATAGGACTTTCACAAAGCACATACCTTGACAAGATTTTGAAAAAGTTCAAAATGTACCAGTCAAAGAAAGGGTTCTTACCTGTGTTGCAAGGTGTGAAGTTGAGTAAGACTCAAAACTCGACCACGGCAGAAGATAGAGAATGAAAGTCATTCCCTATGTCTCAGCCATAGGTTCTATAAAGTATGCCATGCTATGTACCAGACCTATTGTGTACCTTGCCATGAGTTTGGCAAGGGGGTACAATAGTGATCCAGGAGTAGATCACTGAACAGCGGTCAAAATTATCCTTAGTTACCTAAGTGGACTAAGGAAATATTTCTCGATTATGAAGGTGATCAAGAGTTTGTCGTAAAGGGTTACGTCGATGCAAGCTTTAACACTGATCCAGATGACTCTGAGTCTCAATCTGGATACGCATTGAAAGTGGGCAATTAGCTAGAGTAGCTCCATGCAGACCATTGTAGACATAGAAATTTGCAAAATACATACAGATCTGAATATGGCAAACCCGTTAACTAAACTTCTCTCATAAGCAAAACATGATCACACCTTAGTACTCTTTGGGTGTTAATCACATGGTGATGTGAACTAGATTATTGACTCTAGTAAACTCTTTGGGTGTTGGTCATATGGCGATGTGAACTACGGGTGTTAAATCACATGGTGATGTGAACTAGATTATTGACTCTAGTGCAACTGGGAGACTGAAGAAAATATGCCCTATAGGCAATAATAAAGTTGTTATTTTATATTTTCTTATTCATGATAAAGGTTTATTATTCATGCTAGAATTGTATTGATCGGAAACTTAAATACATGTGTGAATACATAAACAAATACCGTATCCCTAGTATGCCTCTACTAGACTAGCTCGTTGATCAAAGATGGTTAAGGTTTCCTAACCATAGACATGTGTTGTCATTTGATAACGGGATCACATCATTAGGAGAATGATGTGATGGACAAGACCCAACCGTTAGCATAGCATATGATCGTTCAGTTTATTGGTACTGCTTTCTTAATGTCAAATACATGTTCCTTCGACCATGAGATCATGCAACTCCCGGATACCGGAGGAATACCTTGTGTGCTATCAAACGTCACAACATAACTGGGTGATCATAAAGATGCTCTACAGGTATCTCCGAAGGTGTCTGTTGAGTTGGTGTGAATCGAGATTGGGATTTGTCACTCCGTGTATCTGAGAGGTATCTCTAGGCCCTCTCGGTAATACACATCACAAGAAGCTTGCAAGCAAAGTGACTAAGGAGTTAGTTGCAAGATGATGTATTACGGAATGAGTAAAGAGACTTGCCGGTAACGAGATTGAACTAGGTATAGAGATACCGACGATCGAATCTCGGGCAAGTAACATACCGACAGACAAAGGGAATTACGTATGTTGTCATAAAGGTTAAACCGATAAAAGATCTTCGTGGAATATGTAGGAATCAATATGGGCATCCAGGTCCCGCTATTGGTTATTGACCGGAGAGGTGTCTCGGTCATGACTACATAATTCCCGAACTCGTAGGGTCGCACGCTTAATGTTCGTTGACACTAGAGTAGTATTGGGATATTTAATGAGTGGTAATATTTGATGAGTGGTAACCAAATATTGTTCGGAGTCCCGGATGAGATCCCGGACGTCACAGGGAGTCTTGGAATGGTCGAGAGGTAAAGATTTATATATGGGAAGTCATATTTTGGGTTCCGGAAAAATGTGCAGTTTTTTCGGTATTGTACCGGGAAGCTTCCAGAAGGTTCCGGAGGATTCCAGAGGGGTCCAGAAGTCCACAAGTGGGTTCACCACGACCCAAGGGCTAGCATGGACTGTGGAGAGGCGCCCTAGCCTTATTGGGCTAGGCACACCAAGTCCTCAAAAGCCCATGTGGCTAGGGAAGGCAAAAAAGGAAGAAGTCCTAGTAGGAATAGGATTGGACTTGGAGTCCAAGTCCTCTCCCCCTTAGCTGCGCCCTAGGGCTTGGAGGGGCTGTTTCCCACGCCCCTCCACCTATATATAGAGGGGAGGGGGCGCCCCAAGAGTACACAACAAGCCCTTGGCGCCCCTCTCTCTCCCGTTACTCCGTAGTTCCACCGCCTCGTGCCGGCGACGCTTAGCAAAGCACAGTCGGTGCTCCACCACCACCATCGCCACCACGCCATCATGTTGGTTGTGATCCCATGTATTTCTCCTCTCCCGCTTGCTGGATTAAGAAGGAGATGTAACACCCCGAGAATCATGCCACAGTAATCTCCCACTAATCATGCCAAGTCATCATCATTAAATCCTAATAAAAGTAATTAAGAAATAATCCAAACTCAGATTCAAATTCCAAACTCAAGTCAAATAATTAATTCTTCAAGTAGTAAAACAAAATAGTTCACCATGATGGAAATAATCCCAAGGCATTTATAAAATTGAAACCAACTTCATATAAATTCCCAAAATGCCCCTGGACATTTACAACAGTAGTCCAGCAGCATTTAAATTTGTCTTTTCAATTTCTAAAAATACCTAACCCTTTCCTTTTGCTCCCGAACTTCTTGAAGCAGTGCCAAGTAAGACTGAGAAATATTATGACTCACTCCCACATTTTTTCAAATTGATCTGGTGGCCCACAAAATACTTTTGTTGTCTCTGTTTTAAATAAAAAGGGAAAACAGAAAAGAAAAAAGGGGGCGAAGACTTACCTGGCACTGGGCCGCGAGGCCCAGCCCAACTCACTTGCTTCCCTCCTCGTGTCGTCGTCTCCGTGGACAAGCGCGCGCTCGCCGGTCGCTGGCCGACACCGCGGCACTACAGGGGCCGCCGAGGGGATAAGGGCGACGCCCTCGGCCCCCGTCACCGTCCTCATCCACTTGCCAGCCTCCCGCTCTCTCCCTCACTCACTTCCTCCTCTCTTTCTCCTCGCTCTCCCTCTCTGTTTCGCTCGACTGAGCGCGCTCGTCGCCGCTCGCCGCTCGCATACGCGGCCACCGAGCTTCTTCCACCTCGCCGTCGAGTCCCTACGCTTCTACGTCGACTGCCACGACCTCCAGTGCCTCTCGTTCGAGCTAGAGAGTGCCACATCGACGGCATCGACCCGCTCTTCATCCACGGCCGCCGACGCTGTTGCCGTCGATTTGCTGCGACCATCGCTTCCCCGAGCCCACTGCCTTTCCCTACAGGACCTCTGTGAGCACACGCACCTCCCCGACCCTTTTTCCCTTTCTCCCGTGCTCCCTAGCTCTGGTTTGTCGCAGCGCCGCCCGTTGCCGCCGTCGGTTGTCATCGCCACCGCGGCCATAGCCTCTGCAAACCCCGCCTGTGCACCGCGTCGAGCTCAGCACCTCCCCAGTGTCCGAATGCGACCCCCAGCTCGTGCTCCCGTGACCTGTAGCGCTCGATCCGTTCGAGCCTGAACTGCGCCGCCGCTCGGCCATCGTAGCTGCTGCCGTTTCCGGCCACCTCCAACGTTGCTGATGGCCCAGATTGACGTGGCACACGTTCCTCGTTCGAATGATGGTCGCGGCGTGCGATTTGGAGGCCTGTAGCGCAAACCCGCCCATCTCCGGCGTGAAACCGCCGTGAAAACGGCCGCCGGAACAACGTCGGCGCCGTCCGCTGACCTGGCCGCCATGTGGCACACCCTGAGTCACTGGCAGCTGGGCCCCGCGGGCCCAGTTGACCAGGTCAATGGCTGACTGGGTAGCCCCAGACACTGACTGGTGGGCCCCAGTTGACTGGTCAACTGGTCAGCTGACCGCTGACGCCATGCTTGCGTCATACTGACGTCATATGCCTTTTCTGGAAAATCTGTAAATCTAAATAATTTCAGAATATTGAATAATCTTTAGAAATTCATAATAAATAAACCGTAACTCGGATGGAAAAACTTAAAACATGAAAGTTGCTCAGAATTTCGAGACGAATCCGAATGTGCTCTCCGTTTATCTGTCACATGCCTCTAACTACCTGAACATGGAACCGTCCCCTCCGGTTCATCTGTCTGACAGACGTCCGGAACCGGAAAAACTTTCCCGGTAAGTTCCCGCTCCGACCGCAGCACTTAGCATAGCGCTAGGTCACCCCTAACACCGCGTATCGCCATACCTAACTAAGTGATTGCTTTTGTTGCCATGTATTTATATTGTTTCTTCTCCCCCTTTTCTTCCCGGTAGACCCCGAGACCGCTGACGATGCCTTGGAGATCAACTACTACACCGTCGGAGTTCCTTTCTCATCTGCCAAGCAACCAGGCAAGCACCCCCATTTTGAGCATGTCTATATCGCCTATTCTCTTCTCTCTTATGCTTGCATTAGAACTGCTACTGCTACTGTTTTCCTATATCTGCTGCATAGCCTGATTATTGTAACCTACCTTGCTGGTTATCCTAGACTGTTTAGAATAGGCTGGGTAGAGACCCGACAGAGACCCCCAATTGATTCCGACTGCCCCGCTGGATAACAGAAGACCCGATCAACGGGATTGAAGACCAGACCCTGGCACCGCATATCACTTCCCCCTTAGTTGCCGACACTACTGGGTTACCGTCGAGTGCCGAGGGTGATACCTCGTCAGCACTTCTGATGTTAACCTTGTAGGTTAGTTACTCGGTCGTGGTAAGCGAGGGTGATTCCTCCTACACCACCCCCGATAACGACGTCGTCGTGCAACTTCTCAAGTGTGGACCTCGAGGGTGATGCCTCCTTCGTTCACCTTGACGGTAACATCAGCAGGAACTCCATCGAGGGTGATTCCTCAGGGTTCCCTTGGTGTCAGACACACAGATACCGTTGATGATTTGACTTGCACTAAACCACGATACTAAAGACGGGTCGGCCCTGAGGGGTACCCGCGCGAGCTTTATGCGAAGTGATGTGGAGTCGGGTTGACCTGGATGGTGCCCGCGAGATAACACGAGGCATGGCCGGGCATTCTTAGCCCTTGCCGCAAGTCCTCGAGACGGGGCGACGGGGTCACATCGATCGTGAGTCTCTGCTCGTTTCCGCGCGCTCCTAATCCACTACGGTTTGGATATTTGATCCGAGGGGCCTCTGGCCCGATAGCACTAACCATCACATGGGCATAGTATGGGCGTTCTGCGTCGTACACTTCAGCCGAAGCTTAATGGATGTCAGCGACTGATGCGGCACACGCTGGGTTGAACTGGGAACGCAGCCGCGCTTGTATAAGGGGTTGCTAGGTCTGCTCACCGGCGGTGCACGTAACGTGCAGGAGTTCCCGGGGCGATGGCCCAAGACCCCTGGGGGCATAGGTTAGTCCGGCGTGCTGACCTCTCTGTTAAGTATTTGGTCGGGTTGCGGCGTGTTGCTTAGCCGAGGCCGGGCATGACCCAGAAAAGTGTGTCCGGCCGGAGTTAAGCGAGCGTGGTGGGTAAGTTGGTGCACCCCTGCAGGGAAGAAACTTCTATCGATAGCCTGTCCTATGGTAACGGACACTCGGAGTTGTATCCCGATCGGTACAACTAGAACATGACTTGAGATGAAATGGATAGTACGGCTCTGAGATTGCTTTCTCGCAGGGAGTCGATGAAGAATCCCCGGCCGAGGTTGATGACATTACTGCTATACTTTACATTATGTTGGTCTGCTCTTTTCTAATGCTGCGAGACCGTTGAAGAGGCTGAAGATGCTAGTCTTCGATAGGACTAGGCTTTCCCCCTCTATTCTGGCATTTCTGCAGCCCAGTCCACATATACAGCCCCCTTTGAAAATGTTGCATATGTAGTGTAGATCCTTGCTTGCTGAGTACTTCGGATGAGTACTCACGTTTGCTTTATTTTTCCTTTTTTCCCTTTATTCCTTTGTCGCATCCAGACGACGGAGCCCCGGAGCCAGATGTCCCCGTCGACGACCAGTACTACTACCTGCCCGGAGAGTACTACTACTACGAGGAGCCGTCTGACGACCAGGAGTAGGATCGGATGGTCCAGGGCAGGAGGCCCACGCCTTTTCGATCGTAGCTTTTATTTTTACCCCGCCTCTGTGAAGGCCTATCTCTCTCTATGTTCTGTAATATATCTGTACCCAGATATCTGACGCTTCCGCTGACACTTGTATGCCATCGAGCTATGTATTCGAGCCCTCGAGGCCCTGGCTTGTAATATTAAGCTTGTATGAATTTATTTATGTTTTAGAGTTGTGTTGTGATATCTTCAAGTGAGTCCTTAGGCTTGATCGTGTGCATTTGCGTGTATGGTTAGTGCACGATTAAGCCGGGATCGTCACAGGAGACGTCATCGAGCCGCACATGTGCTAAACTCGGAGGTGCCGTCCGTTCGGCACTAGATCGGTTGGATCGTGATCGGATCGCGAAGAGTACGACTACATCAACCGCGTGATAAACACTTCCGCTTATGGTCTACGAGGATACGTAGACACACTCTCCCCTCTCGTTGCTATGCATCTTCATGGATAGATCATTGCGTGTGCGTAGAAATTTTTTTGTTTTCCATGCAACGTTCCCCAACACAATTTACATCCCAGCGTGCACCGAGCATCAATCTGGTGTTAAGGAGGACCAGCCAAGGTGTGTGGCTGTGCGAGACTCACCATACATTCAACTATAAGAAGCAACTTTAACCTTGCAACATAGGAGTGCGAACTAAAAGATCATCCAAAGTATTGGACGCGGAGTTTTTGATCTAGAAACTATACCCATGATTCTTTTTATCGGATAACAACGAGAACTAGTAGCGGCTTCATAGCCGCAAGGGGTAAGGATTGTTCATAAATTGCATAATGTATATATCCCTTGTATTGACGACTACCAAGATGATCAGGACTAAGATATACTGCATTCCGGTAACCTACACTTACCTGAATACAATGGGAAGAGAAGTAGCCGGCAATGGCAATAGTCTGATCAAAAAGTAGTGACTACAATGTCGAGGACGGGAGAGGTCTCATAACCTTCTGTGAAAAGTACCTTGTGCAAAAAAATAACAAGACCACGCAAAAGAATTGCGTGCCTTTTACATTAAGAAGGAGAAGAAAACCATGTTCATGTACAAACTAGGTAACCACATGCGGTTCCCTAGCACCGGGATAAAAGGAAACTTATCGCTCACCACTCACTACACACCCTCTTGCCATCCTCCAGAGTTGTAGCTCCGCCCGAATTCGCCTAACTACCCTGTTCAAATCCTTCCGACGTGCATCGCCGACGAAAGCAAAGGACACCATTCCACCAGCGAAGCATTGTTGGTCGGAGTGAACCTAACCAGCTGCAGAGGTCTAAGGATAGCTACCCATACCCATCGAGAGTAGGTGCACCGAAACAGCATGTGCTCCACATCTTCCGGAGACCGTTGCAAAGCTTGCAGCGATCCAGATGCGGCAACAGGAGACGGGCTAGGCGATCCGCTGTCCAGAGACGGTCATGCAACACAAGCCAAATTAAGATTTTCACCTCCAGAGGCGCCCACGAGTTCCAGCATTCCTCAACCTCCGGTGTGAACTCACGGCTGAAAAACGAAGCTTTGTAAGCTGAACTGAAGGAAAAGCAATGCTGAAATTTTACAAATTATAATCTATGTGGGTTCTAAAATACTTCAGGATGAAACATGAACTTACCACTAGAGTGTATCTATGTGGTGGAGTATATATTTTCCGTTTCCTTATACCCACTGAATTTGCTTTATATATTTTAAACATGCTAACAAAGCGGTACAAAACAGAAAGAAGAAGACCGAGGGTGGGGAAGAGCGGGGCTTTGTCTTATGGACCATTAGGGCGCAATTGCACATATGGGCTTTCGATGTAATAAAAGATTGGGTGGTAAGGTCACCTCCCATATTTCCTTCTGGGCATTCACAGCCAAAGATCACAATGCTAAATTTAAATTTATATACAAAATGTCTAGAATTCCATCCTTGGGAGTTGGCGGCACGTAAGGCCGGACAAACGACATATAATATTGGGAATTAGAACACGTTCAGTTATAGGCGGGTGACTTGTGCTACCTCGGTAGTAACTCTTGTAATTGATACTCCCTTCTTTTTCTCGAATATGCATGAGCGTACATATCATATATTAAAGAAGGAAGCGGGGAAGTCACCCGTCCACAATGTGAAGCTTACAATTACATGCAAAGCACCCACATCCACCTCTAAGTCTATTCTAACCTCTCCCGTTCGCCCGTATTGTGACCGTACCGAACAAAGGATCAAGCTCTCCTTTTAGTGGCCTTGCTTGCCTCTATATTCTCCCCTCTCTTTCTATGACCACTCCACATGCGACATCGTGGCCTAGTCCCCTCAAAAACTATATCATTTGGTTGTTTCCACAAGACCTACATCACGAGAATTGCAATGGCCCAGATGTCCTTTATGCTATGGCCATCATCTTCATATCACTCTCTGGGGTATCATTTATTGTTGGAGTCCGGTCCATCCTGCCTAGAGCCCCGCAAACATTCATCCAAACCTCTTTGGCCAACGGGCACTCGAGTAGGAGGTGGTTTATGGTTTCTTCATGTTGCGCACACAAGGGACACTTGTCTTGATGAGGCAGTCCCTCCAGGCGAGCCTGTCCGATGTCCAGCACCGATTACGCAAAGCCAGCCAAGCGAAGAATCTACATTGTAGTGGCGCCCTAGGCTTCCAAGTAAACTCAGTTGTAGGATCCATTTCCCTATGTTGATACTCTCTTCTAATATTAATTAAAATACTAGATTGCTTGTTCTTTAAAAAAAGATGGACAAGTCATAACTTTCAAAATGTCGTGTTGAACTTATACGACTAGAAATTATAATCTTTGTGTCTTCTAGAAACAAAGCATATAAAAAACGCTCTTATATTATGGGACGGGGGGAGTACTTCCAAACATGTGATTTTAGACTCATTTTCTGCACACAATATAGTGTAAAACATGCTAACCAAGTGGTGGGAAACATTCCAAAATGGTTCAATCAGACGAGGTTTTATAATCATCTTCCCAAAAACATCACCATTTATCATGCACACGCTCGCCCACAACTGTCCAAAGCTATGTTGTAACATACGCGAGATTCACTGGTCACTGGTTAGTGATGGTGATAGCCGTTGTTGGCATGGTCATATTTTGCTAGCTTGACGACTGAGACATGCTGTGGAAATCGTACAGCCACGAGACTTGTATTCGTCGAAGAAAAACAGGAGAGTTTACCGTGGAATTTTCACTTCTTTTCTTTTGTGTGCAAGCCAGTTCGTCTGAGTTGGAAAATGGGGCATCTTTTCCCCGAAAGCTTACCTTTTCACACGTGTACTGTGATCCCAGATAGCCAGAAATCGTTAATGGAGGTGTGTGTGTGTGTGTGTGTGTGTGTAGCACTCCACTGTTTTGGCTTTTCAATGTTTTGAAGATTGCTCATCACGACTACTGTGCGGTACTCTACTGTTAAAAGCGAAAAAAAAATCAAGAAGTTACTCTTTGTCAAAAAAAAAAAACCACTCCATCCATTCCAAAAAAATTGTCTTAGATTGTCTAAATACGGATGTATCTAGACATGTTTAGTATTAGATAGACTCGTATCTAAATAAATCTAAGGCAAGCATTTTGGGACAGAAATAATACTAAACTTGCTAGCAAATAATAGAAAATCATAAAAAGCCACTAAAAAAATAAAAAGAGGAACACATATGTCTTCAAATTTTAGTTAAGTTTCTCTTTGGCCGAGGAAATAAAAATATTTAATTTTAAAATTGTGTTATGGCTCTAGTAACAGATTTTTGATGGAAAACTATCTAGTGCAAACCTAGTTCGAATATAGTATCCCGAGCTTAATTAAGCTAGTGAGTTTAACTTTCTCTCAATACATTAATTGGTGACAGTAAGGGAGTGTATTCTGCAGATTCCGCTATATCATCAAGTAACGGAGGATTATGTTGCATGGCACTTACAAAATGCGGGATTTTCTCAGTATGTTCGGCCTACTATAAAGAATGGAATGATACGTACAATGATAGCACTAGTCTGAGTCACCATGGTGGTTCCCGGCCACACACGGTATGGAGGAAAATTTGGAGTCTAAAACTGTCAGGAAAAATTAAGATCTTCCTGTGGAGATGTCTACATAATGAATTCCCTGTTTTTGGTGTTCTTGCAAACCGTCACATTGTCAGTATTTCTCGATGTCCAATTTGCAAAACGGGAGCAGGAAATATCAAGCATGCTTTTGTTTAACTGCGTGAGAGCAAAGGCAGTTTGAGCTACACTTGGGATTGAGAGGATCGTACAGGATTTGTCGCTTGTTGATCGCTCGTGTTCCGGTATGCTGGAATTTCTCTTGTGTGATCAATCGACGCAGCACAATTATGAGGACTCAATAGAGTTTCCAGAGTTGATACTTACAACTAGCTGGTTCGTGTGGTGGCAGCGTAGACAGCACGTTAGAGGGGAGCAAGTGTAGACGTCGTTGCGATCGGCGCTGGCCATCCATGCATTGGCTATTAATTTCACATGAGCGTTTGGGAAACAAACGACTGCACCTAGACGGAACACATGGCCCATTGTTTTGGCAGCACAACAAGTTCTAAACGTTGATGCTTCTTTTATTGAGGATCTGCATTCGGGGTCGTGTGGGGCGATAGTTAGAGACCACAGAGGTAATTTCATTGCTGCGTCTACTTCTTGCCTTGGGCATGTGGCAAATGTCGTCTCTGCGGAAGCGACGACATTATTTGAAGGTTTAAAGTTACTTCAAAGCATGAGGTGCAATAATGTCTTAGGTGAGGATGGATAATTCTGTTGTGGTCGATGCTATACGTCTGAACGAGGGACATTCTATGGTGGCGGCTCCAGTTTTAGATGATTGTAGAGAGTTATTACTAGAGTTCGGGAAGTTTACTATTGAGCATTGTAATAGAGAATCAAATATATTTTCTCATGAGCTAGCTGAGTGGGGGCGGGCAAACATCCCTTCCTTATGGGTGGATGCACCTCCGGATACTATCGCTACATTTTTAGCAGACGATGTAAGCATTATTTGAGGTTAATAAAGCTAGTCATGAAGGCCTTCCCGTAAAAAAATTGGAAACTATGAGAAATTGGTATTCAACTCTAAAAATTATCTCTAGGCTCAACATATAAGACCACAAACTAAAAGATCAACCCAAAGCTTTCAACACTGAGTTCATGATCTAGAAACTACACATGAGATCCTTTTTATCCAACAATAATGGGAACTACTAGTGGCTTCATAGCCGCGAGGGTTATACATTAGTTGCAATTTTGCATACTTTTCATTGATGGCTACCAAAATGATTAGAAAGCTTGCGAGAGTAAGATATATTGAATACAATTAACCTACACTTGCCTAAAAGCAAAAGGGAACTCATGCAGAAGGGAGGTGAAGTCGGTGGGAATTGCGATAGTCTGATTAGAAGTAATAATGACTACAATGCCAATGAAGGGAGAGGTGTGGGGAGACCGGGACAGTGAGGCTAGAGTCTTATAGGCTCTTTGGGCGGAGCTGCGCATTTGGGTTTCCGGTGCAATAGAACTGGATGGTAGGGTGCATACTTTTATTTTGAAAATTCACGAAACTCGCAAACTAGTGAGAGGTGAGATAGACCGGAAATGCAATTCGGCTCCCGGGTCCAGATGTTCCTGCATTCTGGACCACACATATGCCTCGAGAGTGCTGCACAGGGTTGTATTCTCCACCGTATTTGGATATAAGAAATGGACCCCTGGCCCACGTCACAGTTGTACGACAGGCAGAGGGCTCGTTAACGCCGTTGTAGTCCAGATGGTGCGTGACGGAGATGTACCAGCCGTGACCAATCTGGACTCACGTGTACTTTCGTCAGGTCAACCAGCTATATGATTTATCTTGCTTTCTCCATACAAAATATTGATGCTAATTCATCTCTTTTCCACTTAAATCATGCCTGACAATGACCACCTTTTTCTTTTGACCTTCTAGCACACAGCTGTTGATTCATGTGGTCGCCAATAGGGTAACATCCATCATGCAAGACCAGAAACATTTTCAACACAAATGGATTAGTTCAAACACACATACGAATATTCGATACGGGATCTAGTAGTTGTTCTGCATACACACTCCCCACTGTTTCTCAACAGCGGGATGGACTTGGTTCTAGCCTTGTCTATGGCCAGAAATACTTCAAGGAAACGTAACAAACGCCAGCTCCTTGAGCTGGGAGGACCAGAAAATCTTGTTTTATCGTGAAGAATGCCACCGCCCTTCGAAATGATGCTCGGTCTGGCCATCAAGCCTTCCATTCTAGTCCTCCTCCGGCTCCCTCATGCACCATGGCAGGACTGCCCTGTTCTCCTGCATGGTCACCAGATGGTGCGCAAGGGACATCCCCAGGTAGTCAATCTGGTTCTGTCAAATAGTGTCAATTTTTAATTTGTGTTAGTTACATCTTCAGACCGGTGGCGCACACTTTACTTATGAAATGAAGATTTTCAAGCATATGCTTACATCTGTCAGGATCTGAAGCTTCTCGCCTGTGTATTCTCGAAGGTAGTACATTGCATAAATCCGACTCTCCTCCCTGTCCCAATCAACACTCATGAAATGGTTGGGTTTAAAGTTTTTGTAGCTAACGCAGTTCTAAACGATGGCACATACCTCTCACAGAAGGTATGCATCGCAGTATTGTAGTCCAATGCCCAACCCGCAGAGGAGATCCTGGCCCCTGGGATGCACTCATGTATACAACGGCGCATGTTAGACAGCACCCTGATAGCGTTCCTCCTGTGCTTAGCCTCCACCTCATGCCGCGGTTCCTCTGTCTCAACTGAGTCCATCACTAAGCAGATTTTCTTCTCCATATCAACAGCATACACAGCCCAACTATCCATATGCTTCAGCAGTATCATAATCTGCGAGTCAGGCGTCCACTTTTTTTTGTCAGTACCACACACGTACACAGGCATAAAACAACTGCGAATTCAATTTGGATGAAAATTATACCTTTTTAGCAGCTTCAATCTGCATGCCAGTGTGCTCTTCATTTATCATTGTCGCAATTTAGTCATAATTAAGGTTGGACGACCTCTCTGCCTCCATGAGCTCAGGCTGTATTTATTTTCAGATTTGTTATTACACAAAAAACCTGGGACAGAACGAAAAAATGTAGAATCTAGTGCTAATAACTGAAACCAGCACTCACCCCAAGCCTTGGGTCTGGGATAACCTTGAAGCGCTTAGGCAATCCAGCTAACAGTTTTGCCGCCTCCTTCCTCACTAGTTTCCACATTGCGACCATGTGGTCCACTTCTGGGTCACCGTCGCGCATCAAAGGATGACTCAACTTTGGTTGCCTGTGAGCTGAACCATGTAGGGATGTGTATGGCAGTACCACTTCCTGCAAAATTCACATGTCGTCGATTCAATATCCATGCAGCATAACACACATTCCCCTCACTTTTGCCAGAGCACAATCCCTTGATTTCTCCAAGTCGGAGCACCGCTTCATTTTATCGTCAAATACAAACACATCAGCGCCGATTGGTTCATCAGGAACCAGTCAACTTTTTAGGGTGCTTCTCTCTGAACTCACGTTTTGGCCGGACCTTAGCAGGCAGACGGGGAGCCACTTGACCTGCATTTTTTCCGTACGTACACATGTTTTCATGAGCATAAAGCCCGTAATTTTTTTCTCTGAATTAAGATGCCATCTACTGAAACAACGGCTTACCAGATGCTACTTGGCCACCCTCCCTGATCAATACTTTTTGAGTGACAAGAAAACTAATTCAGGGCAACAACAACATACCAAAACACCTGACATTATAACTACAAATTCTCACATCCATCACAACAAAATCAAGGCTCTATTAACTAAATCATAGCCCACCTAACATTTTCCAGACACCATTTTTTGCAAATAATCTTAGAATAAAGAGAGACACCATTTGCAACTACAGCTAGTACAGAACAATTAGCTGCTACCAGAAAAATGCCAATTACCTCTTAGTCCATCCAGGAGGCTTGAGGATCAACCTTGCCAGTAGATTGAGCAGAGCCTCCATCACTACTATCAGCTCGATCTTGAATCACAGCCCCCTGGTCTCCAGGATTTTGTGCCTCACCGTCCGCCTGGTCAATTGCATCTGCGTTGTCACCATCGCTCTCGCTGAACCCGGACATGGCGGCCGCATCGGAAGCTACACTCCTCTCCTCGCTGCACACAGCACCACACACGAACTGCCCAAATGAACTGTGCCCACATCCGCCGACCACCGCCCCCCGAGATCCATTTGCGGATTCCTCTCCCCCACGGCCAGCGCCACCAATCAGCTGGGGCCGCCGTGCTAGCCGCCTCATCCAGAAAGATTGGCAACCTGCAGAAGTACGACCCGAAGCTCTGAGCTTTTCTGATGCGAGATAGTCAATGGAGAGGAAGCCCATTTCGTGTGCAACAAACGATTTGCTTACCTGTCTACCGGACAAACGGGGAAATCCATCGCCAGGGCTGCGTCACCGCCAACCGGAGAACACGCCGCCGACGCGCGTCGTCGAGGACACACCAGCCGCCGCCGCCGACCACCAACTCTATTTCACCTCTCGGCTCGATCCCCTTTTTGCTCAAACAGGGGACGAAACTGTTGGATGGGGATACTTGTGGGTCCAGGTGATGCACGGCTCCGCGCTAGCCCGCCGTTAACGGCGGGTTGACAGCCACCCACCCCCCGTTGTCTGACATCACCAGTACAGGGGCCCAGCTGTGTGTATTCCACCTTATTCTGTCCGCGTATATGGAATTCAATAATGCATGGCACAGATCCCATAGCTCGTCTGGATGGCCCAGATTTCGGGATCACCTGGACCCGGGAGCCAAAACGCCTCTCCCTGAGATAGACCCGCTACATTCCAGCAAGGGCTTTTTTGTCGGATCTTTTCACACGGTTCGTCCAAAGGGTGAGATCGTCAACAATGTTTTGAATTACATGCGTGGTGGTGTATTCTTTGGAGACTTCGGCATTCCTTGGCACCCCAGATTTTCCAAAGCACTATGAGTAGCACGAAGGGTGTGCGTGTGTTGGCGATTCCAATTGGTGGTGCCGATTTCCAGATATGTTCGAAGGGGAAGACGGAGGGTTCGATACCAATAGACCGCTAGATGCGTGCAGCTGTCGGGCATCGGACAAGTAGGTGTTGCTGGTCTTTTGCATGGGCCATGCACATAGGACACGCTGCGTTGGGCTGGAGTATTTTCCGATGAAGGTTGGACTTGGTGTTGAGCTTGTCACGTTTCTATTCGCAGATACACATTCAAAGATAATGATGTTAACTTTTAGCTATATATATACAAAATGTCCCGATGTGTGCCTTGAGATGGACAAGAATTTTAGAATGACGTGTTAAACTTGATTATAAGCTACCGTGATTGAAGCTTTACAAATTATAATCTACTACGCAACTTGTAAAACACGCTCGGATAAACACACTAAACCTACCGCTATAAATAAATTATATACTACCACTATAAACAAATTATATACCTTTTCTGTTTCCTTGACACCCACTATCCTTTTTGCAGATTATATTGCAAATATTCTTGCTAACCAAGCATTCTAAAACATGAGTCGCAAGAAAAAGCAATAAAACATTCCAAAAAGGTTCAATCAAACAAGCTTATTAGTATAACCCTCTTTCCAGAAACATCAAAATCAACTACGCACCTTTACCATTTTGCCAACATGTTTGCACAAATCCAAATGCATCCCCGCAAACGTACCGAAGCCGCGCCGCGACCCGACCGACTGCCCGGGCCTATAAACATGAGTAGCAAAAAAAGCAATAAAACATTCCAAAATGGCTTAATCAAACAAGGTTACTATCTTCTAAAAATACAAGGTTACTATAACCACCTTTTTTCAGGGTTATTATAACCATCTTTCTAGAAGCATCAAAATCAATGATGCACCCTACTCACCATTTTCCTAACACTTTGCTCAAATCTATATCTATATATAAAAAACAAAAACACGTTTGCCCAAATCCCAAATGCATCCGGCGCAAATGTACCCGGGCCGCACCGCAACCTGCTCGGTCCAGAAACGTGCACCCGGAGTCTACACCGTGTCAACACCATGAATGAATGAATGAAAACATCAAAAGTATTTGGATACCTTCTGGTAAAGCCCATGCCAGTGAGGGAAAGAGAAAGGAGATCTCATCTGATTTACCAGCCGGAGACGTCAGATTTTTCTCTGTCATGTCCACCACCAAACACTCGCGTGCTCCTCTATAAGTACGCACCAAACGCACGCAGATAGACCAGCGCTCCCCACGCACAGGCGCTTGTGCATACCTTGTTCTCATCTGCCTGACTAGTTGATATCGCCAACACATCTATTCATTCACCTAACCGACCGGAGGGAAGATCTTTGTGCCGCACCGCGCCGCGCCGGACAGGAGCCAGCATGACCGTCGGCGGCGAGGCAACGGCCACGGGGCACGGCCAGACGGTGTGCGTGACCGGCGCCGGCGGCTACATCGGGTCGTGGATCGTCAAGCTCCTGCTCGAGAAGGGGTACGCCGTGCGAGGCACCGTGAGGAACCCAGGTACGTGGCTGCATATACGGCGGCGCCGGCGAAATCGATCTGCTCGCGCGCGCGGTGGTTCTGTGTTCTGACCCGTCGTCTTAATTAGCCTCTGTGTCCGCATGCAGATGACGCCAAGAACGCGCACCTGAGGGGCCTCGCCGGCGCGGCGGAGCGGCTGGTGCTGTGCAAGGCCGACCTGCTCGACGCCGACGCGCTGCGCGCCGCCATCGCCGGCTGCCACGGCGTCTTCCACACCGCCTCGCCGGTCACCGACGATCCGGTACGTTTATCCCTTTTTTCTGGAGAAATTAGTGCACTCTAAATTAAGCCATTACTGCATCCCGAGGATTCGATGAGGCTTGGGAGTAGTATTTGGGACGCCATGCCTACTGAGATTTGGCTTCATCAAATTTATTTACTTTTCCGTTTGCACTCTGGCTGGACTGGACAACTGTATCCACTATCCACGGAGGAGGGGCTGCTTGCGTATGGCCCCACCCTTCAGTGACGGAAGACGATCGGTCAAAGTCGTTCGTGTAGCATCAGCAGTAGCATGGCATGCAATCATGCATGCATGGACGCAGTTATCGTCTAGTCTTGATGTGCGTGCGCGCTTTGCAGGAGGAGATGGTGGAACCGGCGGTGAGGGGCACGCGCTACGTCATCGACGCCGCGGGGGAGTCCGGCACAGTCCGCCGCGTCGTGCTGACGTCGTCCATCGGCGCCGTTGCCATGGACCCCAGCCGCGCCCCGGACGCCGTCGTCGACGAGTCCTGCTGGAGCGACCTCGAGTTCTGCAAGAATACCAAGGTACGTAGTACACGTAGTATTTTTGCATGCACCCGGCCGGACATGGTCGCCGGCGGCTCGTCGCTAATTTTGTTGTGCGCGTACGTCAGAACTGGTACTGCTACGGGAAGACGGTGGCGGAGCGGGAGGCGTGGGAGGCGGCGGCGGCGCGCGGGGTGGACCTTGTGGTGGTGAACCCGGTGCTGGTGCAGGGCCCGGCGCTGCAGCCGGCGGTGAACGCCAGCCTCACGCACGTGCTCAAGTACCTGGACGGCTCCGCCAAGACGTACGCCAACGCCGTGCAGGCGTACGTGCACGTCCGCGACACCGCCGCCGCGCATGTCCTCGTCTTCGAGTCCCCCGCCGCCGCCGGGCGCTACCTCTGCGTGGCCGACGGCGCCGTGCTCCACCGGGAGGACGTTGTCACCATCCTCCGCAAGTTCTTCCCCGAGTACCCCATCCCCAGCAGGTCAGTAGTACTAATCGGCCATTGCAGCGACGAAATAGCGTACCTTAGGTAGGCCCGTCCCTGTCTTTGTCTTTGTTTCAAACTTGTCAACGCACGTGCTAATGGTGTCGCGTTGAAGTCTGAAGAATTTTGAGTCATCTGGTGACATGAATGGTCACGAAAATAAATCATCGAAACTTCACTAAGCTTGTCGCTGTTGCAATGTTAATTTATTGTGTCGATCGCAGGTGCTCCGACGAGGTGAACCCGAGGAAGCAGCCGTACAAGATGTCGAACCAGCGGCTCCGTGAGCTGGGCCTCGAGTTCACGCCGGTGGCGCAGTGCCTCTACGACACCGTCGTCAGCTTCCAGGAGAAGGGCGTCCTCCCCGCCCCTCCTGCCCCGGAACAGCCGGCGACGAAAGAGATCAACTGAGAGAGTAGTAGTAGTAGTCCTTTTAGTAACTCAGAAGCATCCATGGATGGGTGAAAATCTCCAGCTATGTAACGCAACGGCATGCCATTCTGGTGTCAGCTAGCTGTTGCTCAAACAGTTTGAACCTTAATTAGCATGCAGTTCCGAAAGGTGTGGATACTCTCCAAATTAATGGAAACTTGAAATGGGACGCTGAGCTCCTTGGGAGTAGCGCTAATTCAGAAGCATCCATGAATGACATGTCATTCTGCTAGCCAACGCCGTCCGGTGACCTGATCACAAGTCTCATCCCATCACTCCTGCGCACTGTGGCCGCACCGTCCGTCGCTGCGCGGTCTCCTCCTGCATCCACGCCTCGCTCTGGGCTCGCAGGCGCCCCGCCGTACCTGTGGCGCCCTCTGAAGAAGAAACGGCAGCGACAGCATTCAAGCAGCAGCCACCAAAGCTCTAGCAGTAAATTTCGCCTTGGCCTCTCCCGGAGAACCTGCATCGTGCCGCACCATGACATCCTAGATTCCTAGGCACACGTCACCGTTCTACGTTTTTATCTTTCTTTTGAAAAAAGACGCTGATAAAAAAGCACAGAGCACATCAAACATAATAAAAAATTACATCGATGTCTTTAGATAACCGAACAACCAATGCCACCGTCAGAATAGGTCACTGATGAGTTGTTGATGTCGCTCGCATACCAGAGCCAGGCTTACCACGTCGATGACAGCTGGAAAGTCTTTGAGCACGTGCCCTAAGGGCCGTCGCCCCGAAGTTGAACCTTGAATTGAATTTGATCTGAAGAACCTAATACCAAATTGGCCGCTGCATAATTACCCTAACATCGCCGCCTTGAGAAGCCAGCAGGAATCTGTGCCGAAGTTTTGTTGAATCTGTTCCAAAGGACGAACTCAAAAGACCGAGTCAAAGATGAAGCGCCGCCATGTGCCCGAGCGACCCTCCTGCGAGAATGATTTAAACCCTAACCTATCTACTAGCCAGAGCGAGACACAAGGATTCCCCTCCTCGATGTTGACCATTGGAGCGGCCAACAGAGGACATGATTTTTTTGGGGAAAAAAGGACATCACGTATTTGAAAAATGTTCCTCACATATTTACAAGAATGTCACTGCATATTTACAAAATATTCATTGCATACTTTTAAAAGTTCGTCCCACATTTTCAAAAGATTGGCCCTATATCTTAACATGCACTTATAGATACAAAAATTGTACATGTGCAAATAAATACCAAAACAAATATATTCAAATTATAACAGTAGAACAAAAAATGAAAAGAAAGAGTGAAAATGAATAAATGAAACACATAAAGGAAAAGAAATTGAACAAAAATAGAAAAGTGAATAGAAAATAAATAAACCAGAAAAACTAACACAATCTCGCTAGAAAATAAACCGAAAGAAGAAAAGCCAAAGAAAACAACTTGGAATAAAAAAATTAGAAAAAATGGCTGGAAACAATATGGGTCAGGGCAGACCCAGTCGAGCACGTAGTGTGCGATTTCTCGTCTATTCCACGCGCCAGGGCTATTTCTCGCCTATAGCGAGACCTATCGTCGCATCGCCTCTTCTTAGTGGGACGCCCTCTTCTTAGTGGGGCGAACCATCTTAGTGGTTTTGGGAAGGTTCTACCGATTGGTTTGGACCGGTAACGTTCCATGTGTTGTTTTTTCAGTTTTCTAGTTTTTCAGTCTTTCCTTCATTTATTTAATATTTTTTAAATACATGTCGGCTATTTTCAATACCCGTCGTACATTTTTCCTATACATGCATAATATTTTTTTACACACATTTAATACATGATGAACATTTTTTTCAAATACATTTTTATTTTTTCTCAAATAAATGTTGTAAATTAAATACGCATTGACCATTTTTTAATGGCATGACACATGTTTTAAACTATAAGAACATTCTTGTAGATTGTATGATTTCTTTTAAAATGTCAAGAACATATTCTTGAAACACGTGAACATTGTCTTAATGTCACAAATTTTTTATGAAGGTTAACCTTTAAAAATAATTATGCAAGCATTTTTTTACATTGCGTAAGAATTTAAAAAACGTGACATTTTTTTAGAATTGTGTGAACAGTTTTTTGAATGGTATAAAACATATTGTTTTACATTGTGTAAACATTGTTTTTAGTAATGCCATGAAAATTGTTTTTAAATGCGTGAACATTTTTAAAACATCTCGAACATTCTTTTGAATGCTATCAACATTTTTTTAATGTTGTGCGATTAACTTTTTAAAAGATATCGCCGCCGCCCCCCTCGCCATCTGTAACAGCCCAAGACCGACGCTCCAGTTGCCTTCCATGTTTTCGTGATCGCCGTGTGATTTATTTGTGTGTTGCATTCATCAAGGCATCATTCGCATTGCATCGGCACTCCGTTGCCATCGTTTTCAAAACTTGCATCGTTCGTAGTTGCCGCTTCTCCTCGTTGTCTTCGTTGTCTGTTTTGAGACCAATCGGGTTTTCCGAGTCCCTCTTGTCTGACCGCCTAACCTCTCTGCTCAGTGCACAGCTCTCCTCGCGCTCGTACGAAAACTTCCCCGAACCCGATCCGGGCGGTCGTGACCGATGGGTCCGGATCATCCTCGAAGACATGCTAAGAGCGTGTGTCATCTCTTCTCGGTATGAAGTGGGAAGATTGCCTCCCGTTTGCCGAGTTCTCCTACAACAACAAGTGCAAGTACATGGTATGTTGTAATGATATCCACCTTGCTATGCGTTTGAAATGCGGTTGTGCCCCAATCATGAACTCATCACGTGATTGGGATAGAATCGCATCTTGGGCACTACACCATCCTCCGGCCGCCCGCGCCACCGCCTGTCGGCCCCTTCTCCCGTCTCTCCATTTTCTCCTCTACCCGCTGGCCCTTCTCCTCCCCTCTCTCTACTTTCTCCTCCACCCGCTGCACTGGCCCTTCTCTGGGACGGAGTGGCCAGAGCTTCGCGGGTGCGGCTGCGGGAGCTTCAGGGGTGCAGCGGCGGGAGCTCCGGGCCGAGGACGCGGCGGCCGGAGCTCCAGGGGATCGGCGGCGGAGCCCCGTGGCGCCGGGATTGGTGGGCCTCCAGCAGCGGGAGCTTGGCCGCAGGGGTGGGCCCTCCTCAATTCAAGGGTATTCAGTTGAATACCCATTATTTTGCCAGAAAAAACTAGGTATATATAGTATATATCCTATTGAATACCCATTATTTTGCCGGTTGAATACCCATTATTTTGCCAGAAAAAACTAGGTATATATAGTATATAAAGTTTTGCTCCCAAAAATAAAATCTCCCAGAAAAAAGTGAACCTCAAAAAAAAAATCCTAGAAAAAGTCCATCGATCAGATGCAACAGGAGACAAACCGGTAGCGCCGCAGCGCCCTTCCCCTGTTTGTCAGTTCTCTTCCTGCGTGTTTGGCAACAACAGGGGTGAGGGAATTGGAGTTTAGAGATGGGAGTTTGCCAAGGAAATAGACATGGGAAATTGATTTGAAGTCCCATCCTTTGTTTGGCAGGTGAAGGCATTTAAAAGTGGAAATTTAAGAGAGTTAACTACCCATGTTTGATTAGTGGGATTAGGCAGGGGAATGCCTTCCCTCACGGACGTGCACAACTAATGAAATGTTTTCTTTTTGTCAATTCCCAATCCTCAGTTCAATTACCAAGATTCCCTAGGGAAGAGATCTGAGGGAGTTGGTCCTCTTAATTCCCCTTCCCCCTCCCTTCTTAACTAGTAAGCTTGCACGTGCATCACACGTCTCCAACGTTGACCTGACTAAATGAGATTTGCACAATGTTCCGTAAAAACCTAAATGGAGACACTATGGTTAGTCTAGCTCAAGTTTTGTATTCTCAAAGGCGACACATAACTGTGGTCATGTTATTGCAGCCAGCCCATAATATGTGTTATTTCATCCATTAGGGGTTCTGATTGGTTGTTAAAGAAAACTAAAACTTAGTATGATTGAAAGGCAGTCTCGTATCAATGTCCTTGAACCAAACTTAAAATCGCAAGACCAAAAGATTCCACTTAAGGCACATAATGTTTCCAACTGCTACTGCCGATAAAATAAAAGCATCACACAATAGGTTCATCTTAACTTCGCCAGACACGCAAGTGTGGAACTTTGCGTTGAATTCCTTATTATTTAAGAAATAAATATCATAAGTCATAAAATAATCTAATATACACACAAAAGCAAAAATGCTGAAAAAAATGAATAAATGCCATCTACTTTGAAGCTGAATAAATTCCATCTTGAAGTACCAATTTTTCTTTTGATTGGAGCCCACTTTTTGAGAGGGGTTGAAGACATAGAGGCCATCTTTTTCTTCAACATCCTAGATGACAACTCCCTAGCCTCTCATACACCAGATTTGGCAATCAGAACTTATTTATCAAAGAAATGTAACTATGTTAAAGCAAGCTCTGCAGATGTGATTTACTCAGTGGTTTATTCATTTCTATACTGGACAACAAATGAAGCAAATTTGAAATTCCAAATAGCACGGCCACCTTTCTTACAATTTAGTTCTTTTAAGCAATACCTGTACTGGTAAGCATATCAGTCAATGTTCAATATGCAAAATAAAATGAAAAGGGAAGTCTTTTCCTCTTCTTGAAAATATTCACCTTCCTTGAAAATGCCATCCCCTGCTTTAGAAAATCATGGTGAGGAAGTTGAGTCAATGAAGAATGTAGTTTCAATGAGATCTTTATGTTCTTTTGGTGGACTTCTAAAAACTTGCAGCTAGCTTAACCATCTTTATTTTCTTCTATTTCAGATACAGTGCAGGTTGTTGGACCTGGAGTGCTCGTAGCATCTCCAACAAGAAATAGTTTGGCTTGTCTCTGCGAAGGTATAGATGCAAAACAAAGAGGGTGGACAATAGTTCACTCGTTTAATAGTAGTATAGATGAAAAACAAAGCGGGTGGACAAACTGATTGAAATATGGACAAATTGCCCGTTTAATAGAAGTATAGATGCTAATCAGGCTGGGTACACTTGCGAAGGTACAAAACAAAGCGGGTGGACAAACTGATTGGAATAGGGTCCAGAAGTACCCATTGGCTAAAAAATGGTACTCCCTCCGATCTATATTACTTGTCTTAGATTTTTCTAGATATGGATGTATTTAACACTAAAACGTGTCTACATACGTCCGTATATAGACAAATCTAAGACAAGTAATATGGATCGTAGGGAGTAGTATACGTTCTCTAGAAGCATATCTTCCTGCTACAACATCAAACAACAAACAGGCAAAACATAAGCAATCACCACAGGAACAAGAAGGCACATAAAACAGTCCAGTGTACAAGCTAAAGACGATAGAAGTACAGAAAGAGAGGTATTAATTTCATAGGTAAGAAGGTACCTGGAAAAAGTCTGCTAAGAAAGTCGCATACAGAAGTGGAAGGTAAAGCGCATGGTAACAGACACCAGTGAGGTTATACACCCTGCACAATAGACAAAACTCAAATTTCGCTCTCCAGTGCAGAATTAGCTAGAACAATATTAGCTGTAGTATTATTTATGTACCATAGACCAAATCCAGCTCCACATGCAACGAGGAAACAGCCAAACAACGATAGGCCATCAAGTGCCAGTATTGCACACACATACTGGTAATATGCTGGTTTTGTTGTCATAAAAAGGTGAAATGAAATTGAGTACACAATGATGATCATCAAGCAACAGAGCTTGAAACATACAGAATTATACAGCGGAAGTGTAACCAATTACCAGGTAGTCTGTCTTTCCACCTTGAGTGATGCATGAAAACAATCAAGCCATAGACTCCTGTAAGCACCAATTTGTGGAAAATCCACAGGCCCCATTTCCCACCAGTTCCTTGGTCAGCATCGATGAACAGAGGAACACCAAAGCCAAACACATATATGGTCTGCAGAGGGAGGAAATATGAGTCCAAAGCTAACATATTATTCCTTTTAGCTATAACGCATGACAAAAACTATCGTTCAAACATCCACCTGCAGCATAATCTAATGCAATGAAACTACACAGAGTGAAGAGTTAAACTATGGAGTATGCTTTATCTATGGAGCAGCCCAAAACTCATTTTATAGTTTCAACTTTCAAGAGACAAGAGCCCGCGAGATTTAGCATCAACAGAAAACACATACCGACTTGCAATACACACTCCATTATGAAACAATACCTGATAAATAGTTAATTTGTTTCCGTAGCATATTTTTATTAAGAATAACGCAATGATATCTTAAACGTATGAAAAATCTGGCCCGTATAAATGTAATGACATATAAGTAGTGACATAATACAATCAGGAGTGTACACTATAACATACAGGTGCTAGCAGTGGCACGTATTAATAAATTCTTCAGTGTAAAATCATTGGAAGTCATCAATTATAAATGTTACACGAACCAGATGTATGTGCATGTGAAGAGCCTACGGAAGGTAGAAAATTGTTGAATACTCCGCCTAGCATTTGGCCAAGACACGTGTCCAAATGAAGAGAAAGACATGTGTCCTCTTTAAGCTTAACCAGTGGAGGCAAGAAATGGTTCAGATAACTCAAGTTTTTTTACCACTTGGATTTGCCCTGGGTGTTGGAGCAATATTATGTTTAATAGAATATAGTCCTAGCCAGTCCATCCAATCGAAGAAAAAAATCATGGCTTCTAAAAGTTGGATGGCCATCTCCCATCCAACTTCATCAGAGCAACCAAAAGCTACCTAAAGATAGGGTAGTACACCAATGAACTTGCCTTAAAAGTGAGGGTTCACCGGGAAACCTTCTGTTGGTTTTCCTGATGGTCATAGTTCTCAAGATGCTAAATTATAAATTTCACATGAAAAACAACGACTTGGATACTACTAAGCAATTATTTTCTGTGCACATCAATGGTTCATGTGAAACAGAAATCTAAAATATGAAAAAGATTAAACAATTTGATGCACGCCCTCCTATATTTTTCAGAGGAAAACTAAGCCCCAACAAAACCAGATTACATACACCAATTCTAGCAACATAATAACTCACTTGCATTATAAATCCCCGAAATCTGGGTTTGTACAGGTCCGGAAATTACCTAAGAAATGATTGCACGTGGTAGTGGAATCCGGTGTTCCAAAGAAACACTACAAAGGGGTCATGATATATGAAAAATGTTCTGTACATTACAACAAATCACCATACTTGAATAAGATTTAGTTGTAAGTAATTGGACACATTATTAGATGCGAAAATTGGAACCATTAACCATGCCATTTAGTGGGAATATGGAGTATCACGTCGCTCCAATGGTTCGCCTGCTTGCTCCTCAAATAGAACATTCTACACACAGATTGAAAAAACCAAATCACTTTCATCAGAATACTACCCAAAAGATGAAAAAAGGAACCAAATCACTTTCATCAGAATGCTACCAAAGGTTGAAACATCATAACAGCAACTTGTGCCTCAAGAGAAAAATCGTCGAACACATACCATGCAAGAAGTCATGTGTTCAGATGCACTTAGTGGAGAGGAGGGAGGCCTGATTGGATGCAAATCTCCGGTCCATCCCCCTTCGGTAAGGCGATTCGGGATTTGGTCATCCCACCTCTAGGTGAGATGTCACCGTCCACCACCAGCACAGGGGTTTGGCAGAGAGGGGTGGCGGGGCTGGATGGGAGGTGGGGCGGATGCGCGGTGCGTCTAGGCGAGGCGGAACGAACGGCTGCAGGGAAGATCCAGCCGTTTCCGTCGTCGATCTGTTCTGGAGGAAGACCGGCAGTGAAGGTCCGGCGGAGCTTGATCCATTTCCATGGCGTCCTGCAGCTCAAGAACAGGGAGAGAGAGAGAGAGAGAGAGATTAGTGAGAAGAGAGAGAAGGGAGGGAGGAGGGCGCTGGCGCGGCTCACGGGCGTAGGAGTCTGCGGCGGCTCGCAAGAGCGCGGGCGGCGCCGGAGGCGGGGTTGACTCAATCGGATCGGGAGAAGCGCATGGGGCACCTGCGTCGCATAGAATTCTTTCCGTATGCGAACGACGGGCGGCGGCGGAAGCCCGCCCGTGCTTGGGAGGCGGCGACCCGCGGCGGGGCCGGGCTCCCGCGGCTGGGGAGGCGGTGACCCGCGGCGGGGGCGGGCTCCCGGCGACCCGCGGCGGCTTCCCGTGGCTCCGGCGGCGCGAGGCGGCGGTGAAGGGCGCGGCTTCCCGTGGCTCGGCGCGAGGCTGCGGGAGGCGAACGGCGCGGGAGGAGGAGGTTGTGCGGGCGGTTTTATTTCTTTTTTACTGCGGGGCAGATGCGGGGCAGATTAGCGATCGATCGTGGCTTAAAGCTTGTAGCGTTAAACACAGAAAGACCAAGGCCATTAGATTTTGACCATGGATGGATGTGATTGTTTGGATCTGCCATCTCTCTTCCTTTTATAGTGGTATAATATAATAGATAGATGTCAATGTCCGTGAGTCAATCAAAGGACTTTAAGTCTCATTTATCTTAAACTCCTATTCCCAATCACCGACTCCCCACCAATCAAACAAGCCGCACCATACGCGATGCGAGCGCCAACCGTCAGGGCTGTTGGCGTGCGATCAATCGCAGGTGCGGGCGGCGGCGGCGGCACGGCACGGCGAATCCATCTATGATCCCTCGCCCCTTTTGGTTTTGAACTTCTGATCCCTGCTGTCAGTAGAGGGTAGCAGTCTAGCAGGCATCGATTCAATCTCGAAGACACAGCCTAACAGTCCACAAATTCAACTATTGAAGGTATAATCGCTCCTCGACTTCAAAAATTGGGCTCTCTCCTCTCATACCGATTCATAGTCGAAGTGTCGAACTAAATTCATCTATCACTGCAGTCTGCTGGCAGCCAAGCAGGGCACGGTTTTGTTCTCGTATTGTCCAGCAGTCTATAGTACAACTGTACAAGACTAAGTAAGTTAGTTTGACCACTTACCAGTAGTCTTTCTATTTAATCATAATGAAATTAGAGACTTGTTTGCAGTCAATTTAGAATTGATTAGATATGAAAATTTGCAATTTGTAATTCGAATTTGTAACGTGAGAATCTTTATAAATTGTGAATTTGTTACGATGTGCATTATCTATAAAGATTAGTACTCTGACACTTGCAGTTTTACTTTTTAGGTATAAAACATGAAGCAAGATGGGGCGAAAATACTTGAATGATGGATTGGTCACATTCATTGAAAGGGAATTCTTCTTGCAAGTTAAGGATGATGACATCATCACTCATTTTCAAAGCACCAAGGATCACAAAGTTATCATGTGATTTGTAAGCTTTCTTATCATTTGCTATTTTCTATCCTCTATATATCTTAGATTTTGCTATGCTGTGTTGAACAATTATTACTTCTATATGTTGAACAATTTCAAGCTATGATAATTTTTTTATGAATGTAATAGATTATGCGTTCTCTTTTATATATTCTACAACTAGTACAATATGCTACTATAATCGGTTATATGCGCCAAAAAGAAGTCTACATGCTTCCATAAAAAATGTTTTGAAATTTTGAATACACAATCTTGAATTCCTGGGCCCGCCACTGCTTGGCCGGAGCTCCTTGGCACGTCGGCGTAGGATGCGGCTGCAGCGACGGCAGGAGCAAGCAGCAGGCCGTCACAGCGATGGCGTGCGCGGGCTGCGGGACGCAGCGGCAACGGCAGATGGGTCGCGGGATGCGGGCTACGTTAGCGGCCATGGCCGGGGGGCGCTGGCGGACGTGATTTTTTTGTTTTTTGTTTTGTTTTTTTGAGATGCTTATGGTTGGCAATCTAACGGAATGCGAAATCGGCGGTGATGATGGTTACAGGGAGACAATGATAGCCCAATCTATAGTAATGTTTTAGGCCATATTATACCGCCGTAACTTTTATGAAATATATATTTGATGTGGTCGCTTAGATTTCAGGCTATATCTATTGGATTTGGTGTTTGTTCCCGTTGCAACGCACATGTATATTTGCTAGTGAAAAGAAAATTCTCCGTGTGACACTAGAGGATAGCCCAATTCCCAATATGACATTCGAAATTTCAATGTTCCTTATTTGCCACCGCCTCCAAGTTTCATGCCTTCTGTGACACTACCGTGAGATTCACCAACTGACACTATTAAGTTTGATTGAAAAAGACGAAAACACCCCTAACTTTTGGACCTTAGAGCATTCCAAAAATGTTGAGGGGATTGATGAGCGGATGGATAAGGTCCGAACGTCAGGGGTATTTTGGTTCTTCCCTGCCAAACTTAACGGTGTCAGTTGGTGAACCTCACGGCAGTGCCATAGAAGGCATGAAATTTGGAGGCGGTGTCAAATAAGAAACATTGAAATTTCGGATGTCATATAGGAAATTCGGCCATCTTCTAGTGTTACATAGGGAATTTCTCTAAAATAAAACAAAAAAGAACCACAACGGACGCCCATTCAAAGCATAGCGAGCGGCGGTACAAAAGAAGAAGAAAGAATGAACGTGAGCACACGAAACATTCCATGCGGGCGAGCGGAGCCATGTGAGATTGGGCTGGGCTGACGCGGGGAAAGGGGTGCTCGTCTCGGTTCCGTACTGACGTCGAGAGAAATGATGTCCGTTCCGGCCGATGGAAACAAAAACGGACGTGAAAAATAAGCCGGTATGCGAGACCGAAAAAATGAGAGGGCAATTTTATCTCTCTGAATATCTCCAAGGGTTTCTAAAACTCACTTCCAATCTTTATTTTTTTAGTAAGATTAAAAAAAACTACTCTCCAACAACTCTCTATCTCATCAACTCCCAATTTTTTCTCCCCTAAAAAAAAAAACTCCCAATTTTTTCCGCACTTGGAAGAACCGACCCCATCATGTGGATATATATACGAGCGCGTATCTATCGGCCAATATAGAGGTGGAAGGACGAGAGAAAGAATAAAGAGTAGGACAGGGTTCTCGTTAAAGAGTAGGACGGAATAACTTGTTCGGATGTTCGATACACATTTAGGAATCCTTTAGCATTACTAAACGCATGCACTTTAATTGTGATGTACTAGTAGGATTTAAATTTCAAGTTCTAGCTACCATTCTGATTGGGCGCCAATCAAAGGCAAAAAGGAAAAAAAGGAAAAGAAAAAGAAACAAAAAAGACAAGTCGACAGGCTAGCTGTATTGCAGCTTTGTTACTATCCCAAGCCTCTAACCTTTGCGTGTCCATGATGATATTCCAAAGTCTCACGTGTTAGGGCAGCCCCATGCACGCAGTTAAGCCTCTAGTGGTCGCGTAGATAAAACATGGCGTGTAAAATTCACCTATGGTCTTTAAAGCTATGTAAAGGTGTCGTCTATGTCTCCAGGGTCTTAAAATGCATTTTTAATTAACTCTCTGAAATTATAACATGTCTTATCCAAGTCTAAACAAGCGTGTTTACCTGACCTGTTATACATAGAATCTAATAGATGGAACTCACATGTCAGCGGCAAGGCTCCACCTTAAAAACCTATTTTTTCATACAATCTCGGATGCAGATAATTTTTTATATGAAAAATGTAGCTCTCGATGATATCTATACCTTTATATTTTTGAATTTTTCATTTGAGATAATTAAGATGCTAAAAAATAATATGAAGTTTCAGCAGCATATTAATCTTGTAACAGGACTTGATGCCTTACAAAAAATCATATCCTTCTAGTATGATGTCAGATAAATATACTTTGCGTATGAAACTTATAGCTCTAGATGATATCTACAAATTCTTAGTTTTGAGTTTTATCATTTGAGCTTGTTAAGATTCTAAAAATAATAATATAAAGTTTCAGCAGCATATTAATCGCCTTAGAAAAAAAATCATATCTTTCTTGTATGGTGTTGGATAAAGACACTTTATATATGGAAATTGTAGCCCTCGATGAGATCTACAAATTTCTAGTTTTGAGTTTTATTAGTTTAGGTAGTTAAGATGCTCAAAAAAATAATGTAAAGGTTCAGCCACATATTAATCGTGTTTCTACCAACCTTTTTAAAATCTGAACAACTTCAAATGAAAAAACTCAAAACTATAAAGTTTCTCATCGAGAACTATAATTTTCATATAAAAATCATCTTCATTCAAGATCATATGAAAAGAATATGATTTTTCTAAAAAGAAAATGATTTTTCTAAGGTGGAGCCTTGTAGCTGGGATGTAGGTCCTGTCAGATCCATGCCATGTAGGTTAGCGGGTCGGGTAAACGTCCGTTTGGACTTGGATGAGACCCGTTACAACTTTAGAGAGCCAACAAATGTATTTTGGGACTTTGGGAATCTTAGATAACACCTCCAGACAACTCTGAGAGCCACACGTGAATTTTACTCAAAAATGGCCAAAGCTGTCTTCCGTGCATTGTACCGCCGATCTTACCATTTTCTCTCCACGCACAAACCTGTTGCTGATCTTACCATTTTCTCTGTCTACGCACAAACCTGTTGTGTTTTTTTTTTCATAAAGGACTTTTCATTGAATAGATATATCGAGGTGATACAATCGTATCGAAAGAAAGCCCGGCCTCTGCATAGCTAGATGCATACAGCCAAAAAATCCGGAGCACCCTAAAAATAAAATAATTCGATACAAAGCCAAGCAATAAATCGTGTCCAGCCTAAGGAGCGGTAGATCCTATCCGTAAATCACACCGCCATCCATGGGGGTAGAAAACCTCTCTGGCTGTACGCTCCAGCCGTGTAGACGCCATCATAAAAAGGTCCCTGTCCTCCGGCTTCTGCAGGATAGACCAAGTACGGAGCCATCATGTACAAACATGAATAACCTGCATAGGAGATGAGACACATTTATTGTTAAAAACCACATCATTCCTGATAAGCCACATTGCCCAGCATAAGGCCGCCGCTCCCACAAGAATATGTGCAGAAAATTGTTTATCAATACCCCGCAACCAGTTGCCGAACATATTCCGTGCACTATGCGGTGGGTATAAATTCGAAGCTACTTGGACCATGGCCCAAACTGCCCGAGCGAATTTGCACTCAAAAAATAAGTGTTTGATAGACTCGTCATGTTGGCAAAAGACACATGTCTTGAACCATGCCAGTTTCGTCGTGCCAGATTATCTCTAGTTAGGATGACTCCTTTGTTTAGAAACCAGAGGAAAATCTTCACTCTTAGAGGAATTTTTAGCTTCCACAATTTCCTGTTATTTACTGAAACATCACAATGAACCATTGCATCATACATGGATTTGACCGAAAATTTGCCATTCTGATGCAAGTTCCATCGAAAAGTGTCTGGCTCATCTGACAGTTGAATGTCCTCCAGGCGAGTGAGTAATTCATTCCATGCTGCCAGACGAGTGCCCAAAAGATCCCTACGGAAAGAAATATCGGGGTTTTCTTGTCCTAAGACTTGTTTGATCGTGACAAATTTATGTCTGACAATCCGGTACAAGCTCGGATATTGCACCATTAGTGAGTTGTTCCCTAGCCAGGTATCTTCCCAGAAACGAACCTGAGAACCGTCCCTAACCGAGAAGGTCCCAAATTGGAAGAAGAATTCCTTGGCCTTCATGACACCACTCCAAAAATGTGAATCCCCAGGTTTCCAATGAATTTGAGAAATGGCATTGGATCCTACATACTTGTTGCGAATGATTTCCTGCCATACTCCATTCTCAGTGAGTAGTTTATAAACCCACTTGCTGAGAAGAGCGATGTTTTTAATCTCAAGGTCTTGGATTCCCAGGCCCCCTTGACTTTTAGGTCTGCATAATACGCTCCACCTAGCCAGTCAATATTTCTTGGTTTCGTTATCACACTACCAAAAAAATCTGGATCTAAAGTAGTCTAGACGCTGTAGAACCCCTTTTGGCAGGTGGAAGAATGACAACATATATAAAACCATGTTGCTTAGGACAGAATTGATCAAGATCAATCGCCCCCCATAAGACAAGAGTTTGGCCTTCCAACTGGCTAATCGTTTCTCAAGTCTCTCTTCCACATGCTTCCACTCAGCGATAGTTAAACGCCGATACTGTATGGGAATACCCAGATATTGTGTTGGCTGGCGCCTTTGCTCTCTCACAGCAGATTTCAGCTTTTCTCCAAAAGTAGTGGCTTGTGTCTTTTGTCGGTTGGAGCATTTGCATCCTCTGCAGGATACGTTGAGTGTTGCGGAGCCACTCCTCAGATCACATGAATGTCTGGTGTGGTGGTGCACACTGGGGCTACTGATTGCGGTGGCACGTTGGACAAGCCCTTAGCCACGGTTCCTCTGCCTTTGTAGCGTGTCCATGAATCCATGGTGAATGCAGGATTCACCATCATCTAGAGTCCACTCTCGACGTTGCTCTGCTCTGCCACTCAGAGCATGGCTCCCTCTCATATTTTCTTGATTTTCATGTCATGTGTGGATGATCCAGCAGTGGAGTAGGTGGGGCTCCGACCCTTCTACCCATCACCGACAAATAATGGAAGGAACAAGGAAGAAAGAGGAAATCAACCCTTACTATAATTTGGTTCTAGATCCGCCTCAGTTTTCTATTGTTCCTTCCATTCAATGGTTGAGTCTAAATATGTTTCATTTTAAAACACCTATAGATTGTGACGCCCCCAACTCAATCATACACTAATCATACACACAAAGGCGCATGATCAAGACCAGAGACTCACAGGAAGATATCGCAACACAACTCTAGACACAAATTCAAACATAAAGCTTTATATTACAAGTCAGGGCCACGACGGCTCGAATACATAAGTCAGCGAAAGCAACAATACATGAGTACAGACATAAGTAGACAAGTTGCCTTAAGAAGGCTAGCAAAACAACGTCAACTAGATCAAAAAGGCGCAGGCCTCCTGCCTGGGGCCTCCCAACTATTCCTAGTCGTCGGTGGTCTACACGTAGTAGTAGGCTCCGTCGGTGTAGTAGTAGTCATCGGTGGGATCAGCTGGCTCCGGGGCTCCGTCATCTGGTCGCAGCAATCGGGTAAAGGGGAAAACGGTAGCGAAGCAACTGTGAGTACTCATCCAAAGTACTCGCAAGACTTACATCAGACCTAAGCTAAGTATGCATCGGTATCGATAGGAAGGGGCTATATCTGTGGACTATACTGCAGAATGCCAGAGTAGAGGCGTAAGGACTAGCCTATCAAAGACTAGCATATTGCAGCATCTTGCAGCAACAAAAGAGTGTAGAGTAACTTAACATATAGTAACAAGTATATATTAGCAATGCCCAGAGATCCTTCCTCATCTACCCCGCGAGGAAGCGATCCCGGAGCCATCATATCAGTTTAGTGTAACAAGTATCCAGTTCTAGTTGTAGTAGATTGGGATACAACTCCAAGCGTCCTGTTACCATGGACACGACTATTCAAATAGATATACTTCCCTGCAGGGGTGCACCAAATTACCCGTCACGCACGATTACCTCTGGCTGGACACACTTTTCCGGGTAATGCCCGACCTCGGATAATCAACACGTCGTAGTCCTACCTAGGCTCCGCAGAGAGGTCCCCGCCGGTCTATATCCTAAGCGCAAAGGGGTCATGGCCCAATTGTCCTAAGTGCTCTGGGTCGTTGCGCGCAGGGCGGACCCAGGCACCACCTCTGTCCTGGATGACGCCGGCCCAGCCGTCCTGCAATGTTGAACTGGACGTCTGACAAAGCTTTTGGGAGAATCGTAAGGCGCTGAGTGCACATAACTTATCCCGCGTGGTAGTTAGTGCAAAAAGGCTAGAGGCCTACTCAGATCAGATATCCAAACCGTTAATATATTAGTAGCTCGCGGAGACGATCAGTGCTCCTGTCGCCCCATCTCGCGGACTTACGACAAGGGCCAGGCCCATTCCTCTCCTGGGGCGGTATCTGCTTGCCCGGTCGTGCCGCGTCATTATCTCGCGGGTACCCTCATGGTTAACCGACTTCAATAACTCTCGCGGGTACCCCTTGGGTCGACCCGACTTCAAAAAAGGACTGAGGTTAAGGTCAAGGTATCCATGTGTCCATAACATCAATGGGGAATATGAGGAATCACCCTCGATGGATTCCTACTCGATGTAACCGTCAAGGTGAACTTGGAGGAATCACCCTCGAAGGGTTCACACTTGAGGTGTTGCACGACAGAGTCATCATCGGGAGTGGTGTACAAGGAATCACCCTCTGTAATCCACGACCAATTAGCTACACTACAGAGATATAATCAGGAGTGAGGTATGAGGTATCACCCTCGGCACTCGATAGTGTCGGGATCGGGGCTTCGGGGACCCAAGGAAATGTTCGAACTCTGGGGTGTGCGCGAGGGACTCCACTATGGTACGCCTCGCTGCTCACTGCCTCATGGTGATGCTCCGGCGTGCTCGAGCGAGAGGAAAGGAAGACACAACACGGCGATTTACCCAGGTTCGGGCCACCTTGTGGTGTAAGACCCTATTCCTACTTTGTGGTGGATTGCCTCGCGAGGGAGGATGAGTATGAACGAGTACACAGATGAACTGCCTCGGGAGGGTTCAGGACTCGACCCCTCTCTACGGTGGAGGCTCTAGCCTATATTTATACTAGCCTTGGTCCTCTTCCCCCGAAGACTCTAGGCGGGAAGGGATACCACAACAAACAATTTTGAAGGGGGACAGGAGTACAGCTTATCCTGGCAAAAGCATTCTCCGCCTGATAAAGCTTCTGGATATGACGCGTCGGTGGACTCGGCGATGACCTTCGTCCTGGCGAGTCTGCGGTCCTGGTCTTCTAGCACCGGAACGACAACCTTTGGGGATTGCCTTGGGAACCCACGTGCCATCCTTGTTCCCTTAGCACCAAAGAGGAAGGCGTCCTTGTCTGCGCCCGCTGGCGCCCCTCTGGCTACGCCGTCGTGGCTCGCGTCACCCACGTGCAGCGAGAGGCGGGGTGACGAGCCTAGATATGTCCGCCCCGCGAGGGGCCTCAGGAGGCGGCTTCAGGAGTCCACCCCGCTGGAGGCCCTCAGGAGCTCTCGACGATCCTTGCTGACGCTCACCTCGCGAGGGTCTTGCTTGTGAAGCCTTGACGCTGGGCTGCACCGGGCCTTCTGACGATGCCACGCGACGGGCCACAGGCAGACGGGCCTGGGTACCATGAGTCCCATGGGCCCGACAGTAGCCCCCGGGCCCGCGGTGCGCATGACTCCGCTCGCGGCGGAGGAGAAGAGAGGGGGCGAAGCGACGCGGGCCCCAACCGCCTACGGGCCAGGCTCGACGCGTGGCGTGCCAGGGCATGGGCGGCCCCACTTTCCCACGACACCTCAGAACTGCTCCGGCTGACATAAAGCTGGCAAGTGCAGGTCGCACAGCCATTATCACCTTCCCGCGCGCCCATTTTTCAGCTCCTTCCTTCTCGAGCAAGCTTGCACTTCCTTCGCAGGACCATCGCCGCTCTCGCTCCATTGTGCTGCCATGGCTCCTCCAAGCAAGAAGGGCAAGGCGGCGGCGGCGGACAGCCGAGCAGGGCTGGAGGCCGCCCTAGGACGGTCTACAGTGCTCAATCTCGAAGGGCTCGACAAGGTCCACTCGATGGTCGCTGATGATTCCAATGAGTAGGGGGCGACAAAGGTTTGGCCCGCTTCACGACCTCTCACCGATCTGGATGCCACCACCATCGCCATTCATCTTCCTGCCATCTTCTCCGGCTTGCTGCCCCCGTTCTCAGACTTCTTCAATGCTGTGCTTTCGCACTATCAGGTGCATGCGCTGCACCTAGACCCGAGGTCCGTTCTCCTTCTTTCAGCCTTCGCCTTCCTATACGAAGTCTTTGCGGGTGTGGCTCCTTCGGTGGCACTGCTCCGCCATTTCTTCTCCTTCGGATCACCGCCGCCAACCAATGCTCCGAGTGTGTGATGCTCTGTGCCGTGGTCGCGACGGCGGGCAACGGCATCGACATGGAGATCAACCATGAAGCGGATGGCTTCAGGCGGCAATGGATATACATGGAGGCAGCCCAGTACAGCCCCCTACTGCAGATCCCGTCGTCCCCGGCCGTGGCGAGTTCCGGATGGGGGCATGAGAGGCTTGACGACCCGAGGCTTTCGCGGGTCCTAGCGAGAATGGCTGACCTGAGGGCGGCGGGAGTGACAGTGAAGATGGTGGTGAAGGAATTCCTCCGCCGGTGGATTGCCCCCCTTCAGTGCCACTCCCACCCCATGTGGGCCTTCACCAGCCCGAAAGATAGGATGCTACTCCAAATGGGCCGCCTGCCTCCCGACGTGTTAAGCGGTATTCTCCAAGTCTTGACCGGTGAAGATGCAAGCGGGCTGCCCGAGCAAGGGTACCCTTTGTACAACTACATGAGCAGGGAGGCCCTTGCCATGAGGATGCCGCGATTCGATTAGTGGGGGATGCTCCCCAAAGGTCGCGAGGGGCCTCGGGATAACCCCTTCCTGGTGGTCCCAGGGCCTGAGAGCTCCGCGAGCGCGACACCCCCGGCCGCCACGTCGGGGGGGGGGCGGTGGCAGCCCGCCTCCTCGGGTCACCCTGCAACATCCCCCTCCATCGGCAGCTGGCGGTGGCGTCACCCCACGAGGGTGTGGGGCCACCATCCTGGGCGCGTCAAGCAGCGTGCAGGGCCTCAGGGCGACGGTCCCAGGGTCGCACGACCCCGGGAGGAGGATCCGGTCGGAAGGCGGCTCCGACGTGCTGCAGAGGATCTTGAAGAAGAGGAAATGGGTCGCGATGGGCGAGTAAACACTTCCCCTTTTCCGCCCCTCGCGCGGCAGGCATCCCTAAGCCTTCTCTTCGCGTAGGTCCTCTTCAGGACAGAAGGTCAAGGAGCCCCCGAGCCGAGCGGCCGCCTATTCTCCGCCTGCCGCGGTCATGGGGCGCGGTGAGGGCATGGTTCCCCAAACCACCGTGATCGCATCGGGGAAACGGGGGCCTCCCCGCCACCCGCCGGAGGCACGGGGCGTGGGTCGACAACAGTTCTATCGGGGGAACCTCTGGCGAGCGGCTCCTCCACCTCTCGGGTGCCCTCCATCGGGGCCAACACCAAGTAGGCGCAGGTGGAGCCGTTGACCGCTAAGCCTGCCCACGTCGGCGCCCGAGGCAGCCGAGGGCTGGCAGCTGCCTATGGGTAGGCGTCGAGCTCCCGGGGCACGCCACCCCGCCCAAGAGGGACAGACGAGCTGCCAGCCAGCTTCAAGCCTTCGACGGGCGCGGGCGAGCCCTCTCATGCCGCGATAGCGGGCGGGAGCGCCGGGCTTAACCCTAGTCGGGCCTTGGTGCTTGCGAGTGGCCAGGCCGCTATTAGGCATGATCTCCTGCAAAATGCGAAAGGCGCGCAGAGCCAGCTCGAAGTGGAGCTTCATGACATTGACGCGCGCCTCGCGGACGAGCACCTGCAGCTAGCACGCGGGTGGCGCCAACTTGAAGTCGCCATGAAGCATAGCCATCTCCAGCATGAGTCCTCCCGCTCGAAGGTCGAGGCGTCCACCACTGCGGCGAAGGAAGCCTTCGAGCGCGCCCTCCAGGAGGTCGAGGCGGCGGACCGGCGGTGCGAGGCCGCAGAGGCTCGCGAGCAGGAGCTTCTGGCTTCAAACACCGTCTTGGAGCAGCAACTCTGGGCGCGAAGAGATGCCTTCTCCGCCCATGACGCAGGCTTGGCGTCGCGCGAGGCAGATCTGCGGTCCCTTGAGCAGGAGCTTACCTTGACATCATCCGAGCAGAGCCTGGAGCGTGAGCGGTTGGAGACGCTGGACCGCGATGTGACTGCAGCCCTGGCCTCCTATGCCCAGCGCATGGAGGAAGCCAACGCCAACCTGGCGGCCAAGGAGAAGAGGATCCAGGAGGACGCTGACTCAAAGATCGAGCAGAACCGCAAGGCACTTGCCAAGGACTACAACGATAAGTTGGCGCTGCAGGAGGGCCGCTTCAAGACTCGGCGACAGGAGCTGCTGCACGAGATAGATAGCCTCAAGGAGGTGCTGACCGAGGCTGAAGGGCGGCGAAAAGCCCAGACCACCGCCGAGGCCGAGCTGGCATCGCTTCAGGAGCAGGTGGGAGGCGTCACATCTCTCGTGGAGTGGGTGGTGGATGAAGCGAACCAGGCTCGGGGGTTGTAGCATACATGCTCCGAGATGTTCCGGGACCTCGAGATGAGGGCTTGCCGTGCCCTGGGCTCCATCTGCAAGGAGGACATTTCTAGCCCGCTCGTGTAATGACGCTGGCTACCTCACCTTCTTCATCAAGGTCGTGGAGCAGCTCGAAGGCGGCGTAGAGAAGGTGGCCAAGCTCGTCGAAGAGGAGAGCCGCGACCTCCTTGCCCAAGCCTCGACGCGCTTCTTCAGCCACCTCTTCCGCTTCAAGCCCGACTTTTCGAGGCCGTGATAGCTCCCGTTCCCGAAGTGATCCGTGCGGCCCTCGGGGAGTGAGTGGAGGACTATGTGGATGCGCTGAGCGCATGGTTCACTCCCAACGGCCACAGAGACCAACGCGAAGCCGAGGAACATGAAGATGACGTCGAACATGAAGATGACGGTGACGAGGGCAGCGACGTCACATCTCCTTAGGTCACCCCTCTCTTCTTTCCTGCCGATACCTGGTCATGACCCCGTGGGGGCATGAGGAATATTTTGCTAGAACCCTTAATGATGTATCGAACATCATTTGTGTTCTCAAGAGGCTTGTTTTTCCTTCGCGCCTGCTTTTGTGCTCTGTGTCGTTTGACATAGACCCCGAGCAGGGGTCACCATCGCTGGTATGCGGGTCACGGTGCCCGGGCAAGGCCAGGAGGTGAATGCTCCTCAGGCGAAAAGCATTGGGGGCGACGCGTGCCCGCTGACTCGCTCATGAGTGTCGCGCGAGGACTTAGACACTAAGGCCTTGGTGGGGCGGTGTGCGCGAGGGCAGGCCTGCGGCCCGGGGTCCCTACCGCCTGGGCCCTTAAAGCCGTTGGGACTGATCCGAGTGCAAGCACCATGCCCAGGCCCCGCTTGTGCGAGGTTCATGAGGGAGGCGCCAGGCGCGCGTGGCTGTCGAAAAACGAAATCCAACAAAACAACGCAACGAAAACCCCATTCCCTTCTTTAGTGAAGACGCAAAAACTCTAAATCTTTATTCAAAGAAATTTGCAAACTAGTTTACAAAAAAGAAGAAGGCTACCGTGTTCAGTGCCTTCATTAGTCTTCCCACCAGCGCGGAGCATGGGGCCTCCACTTGGGCGTAGGCATGATCGTTGTTTCGATCGTTCTGCCAGCGCGGAGCATGGGGCTTCTACTTGGGTGTTGGTGGGAGCTCCCACGGGGCCGTGGGGCAGCGCACCGGGAGGCTCCGGGGTGTGTACAGCCCCACTCATTCTTACGTGAGAGTGTCATGGGTAGAACTTGCGGAGGTGCTGGATGTTCCATGCGTTCTGCACGGGAACCCCATCCTCCGTCTCCAGGCGTGCGGTGCTTGGCCTGGAGACGCGGGCGGCCCTGAAAGGGCCTTCCCACATGGGCGAGAGCTTGTGGAGGCCCTCCCTGGAGAGGACCCGCCTCAGGACGAGGTCCCCGACCTCAAGAGTGCGGGGCGGATGTTGCAGCTTTGGTAGCGCCACAAGGCCTGCTGGTACCTCACGGCGTGGAGGGCGGCCTGACGGCGAGCTTCCTCAAGGAGCACAAGGTCAGCCCCTCCCGTAAGTCATCATGGCGCGCCTCGTCGAATGCTAGTACTCGTGGGGAACCATGCTTGAGCTCGGACGGGAGGACCGCCTCGGCCCTGTAGACGATGAAGAAGGGGGTCTCGCCAGTGGGCTTCGTCGTAGTGGTGCGGATGGACGACAACACGGACCCGAGCTCGTCGAGCCAGCCCTTGCCGCGAGCCTCGAGCTTCTTCTTGAAGCTCCTAGTCTTGAGGCCCCTGAGGACCTCCGTGTTGGCGCGCTCGGCCTGGCCGTTGCTCCGTGGGTGTGCCACTGACGCGTAGCATATCTATGTTCCAAGGTTAGCACAATATAACCTGAAGAGGTCGCTCGTGAACTGGGAGCCATTATCAGTGATGATGCGGTTGGGGACGTAAAACCGGCTCACGAGGCCTCTGATGAACTTGACGGCTGAGCCCGTTGGGATGGTGCACACGGGCTCCACCTCCGTCCACTTGGTGAACTTGTCGATGCCGACGTAGAGGTAGCGGTAACCACCCGCCGCACGAGGGAAAGGGCCCAGTATGTCCAGCCCCCATACCGTGAAGGTCCACGAGAGTGGGATTGTCTGAAGTCCTTGCGCGGGCTGATGGATCTGCTTGGCGTGGAACTGGCAAGCTTCGTAGGACTGGACCAGCTCAGTGGCGTCGCAGAGCACCGTGGGCCAGTAGAACCCACTGCGGAACACCTTCCCCACGAGAGTACGCGACGAAGAGTGGTGCCCGAAATCTCCCCCATGGACGTCAGCTAGCAGCTCGCGTCCTTGCTCTTCTGAAATGCACCGCAGCGAGACGTCGTTGGGGCGCCTGCGGTACAATTTACCGTCTTGTAGGCAGTAAGTCGTGGCCTGCCTGCCCACGCGCTCTGGCTCGGCATCTTCCTCTGGCAAGGTACCATGGGGCAAGTAGGCCTTGAACTCCGCGACCCAACTATCTGCCTGAGGCTCCACTGCCAGCAGCAAATGGGCTCTAGAGGCCGGGCCACAATCTGGTGCACCCGTGAGTGGTGCGGGCGGGAGCTCCTCATGGATCAACGTGCCGGTGGCGGGGGGAACGGCCGACGGTGCGAAGAGCCTCTCTTCGAAGACACCGGGGCCCTAGGGCTCACGGCGGGACGCCCGTTTGGTGATGTCGTCGGCCTCCTTGTTAATGCCGCGTGGGATGTCGCCATGTGCTCGTCCTTTGGCCTATATTTCTTGTTGGAGAAGTTGACGAGGAGCTGAGAAACACCCTTGATGGTGAGGCGCTTGATCCCCAAGGCAGAGGCGGCGTTGAGACCGGCAATTAACCCCTCATACTCTGCGATGTTGTTGAAGACCTTTTCGCCGTGTTGAAAGCGTAGCTGGACGGCGTAACGAAGCCTGTCATTGGCTGGGAAGACGAGCACGACCCGAGCCCCCACGCCCTGCCTGGAGAAGGCGCCGTCGAAGTGCATGGTCCAACCAAACGGCGCCTCATCCCCATGCAGGAGGGACTTGTCTTCGTAGCGCTCCTCCTCGTTGGTGTCTGTCCACTTCGCCATGAAATCAGCGAGGGCCACCCCCTTGATGACCCTGGTGGTGCAAAACTCCAGCTGTAATGCTTGCAGCTCGATGCTCCACTCGGTGACAGCCCGCGGCGTTAGGGCTGCGCAGCACCTTCTCTAGGGGGTACGCGGAGACAACCTTGATGGGATGCCCTTGAAAGTAGTGGAGCAACTTCCTGGAGGTGACCAAAAGCGCCAGGAGGAGCTTCTGCTGCATTGGGTAGTGCGTGCATCCCTTAGGACCGTGCTGACAAAGTACACGGGGTGCTCGACAAGGCATGTGGTCTCCGTGTGCTCCTGCCCCTGCGGGGGCACACGGGCCCAGAAGCTTCGGGGGCGCACCGGGTGTGGCCGCCCTAGGGGCGCCATCCTGATGCACCGAAGGCTCGAGATTCTCAGCCGGATCGCGAGGCCCAGGGGGGCCGGTGGGCTCTCGGAGCTTTTTCTCGGCCTTTACACGCTCTTCCCGCACCGCCACAAGCACAGCACTGGCAACCTGCGGTGTAGCTGCTAGATACAGGACCAAGGGCTCGCGAAAACGTGGCACCACCATTATGGGTGGGCTCGTGAGGTACCTCTTGAGGTCTTCAAAGGCCGTGTATGCCTCCGGGGTCCAATAGAAGGAACCAGTCCTCTTCATGAGCTTGAAGAACGGCAAGGCGCGCTCGCCTAGCTTGGAGATGAAGCATCCCAGGGGCGCAACGCACCCAACCAGCCACTGCATTTCCTTGTGGGTCTTGGGGGGGGGGGGGCTCGTGAAGTCGACGCACATGTGCTCCTTTCCACCTTTCTTGGGGATGATGACTGGGTTGGTGAGCCAGTCATGGTGATGCACCTCCTGGATGACCCTAGCTTGTGCACCTCTTGGACAATGAATGCCTACTTTTCCGGCGCTTGGTGCCGCGCCTTCTGCTTGGTGGGACGAGCGTTGGGGCACACTGCCAAATGGTGCTCGATGACTTCCCTCGGGACGCCGGTCAGATCAGACGCCTTCCAGGCGAACACGTCCTTGTTCGCTCGGAGGAAAGGGATGAGCACACTTCCCTGCTCCGGGGGGAGGTCAGCGTCGATGCTAAAGGTAGGGCCTGTGCCGCTGCCGTCAACCGACACCTTCTTCGTCTCGACGCGGTCTTGAGAAAACAACTGCTTCTTTTTTGCCGGAGTGACCTCCAAAGGCTCGACCTCATCTTCGGGGCCCGGGCGCGAGGCCGCCAGAGCCCTGTAGGCGCGCTTGAGGACCCGAACCGCTTCCTCCTTGTCTCTGATGATTGTAATGATGCCGCCGCTACCTGGCATCTTGATGATGTTGTAGCCGGGGTGGGTTGCCGCCATGAATTTGGCGAGTGCGGGGTACCCGAAGATGGCATTGTACGGGAGGCCATGCGGGCCATGCCGAAGTCGATGAGCTCGGTGCGGTAGTTGTCGCGAGTGCCGAAGGTGACCGGGAGGCGCACCTGCCCCAGGGGGGTGGTGGAGCCGTCTGCTACACTCGAAAAGGATCGGGTGGGCGGGAGCTGGTCGTAAGGCACTTACAACGTCTTGAAGGCCTCGACGGAGAGGGCATTGAGACCGGCACTGCCGTCGATGAGGGTCTTGGTGACAGAGACGTTGCTGATGGTGGGCGTGCATAACATGGGGAGCGCGTCGGCGGCAGCTGCGGACTTGGGGTGGTCCCGGGAGTCGAAAGTGATGGCGCACTCAGGCCGCACATGAGGCCGCGGAGCCTCAGGATGGGGCCACGCGGCGTTCTCCCCACGGAAGAACTGCTTGGAGTGGTGACCGGACGCAGGCGCCTGCGACCCGCCGAGGATACACGCAACCGCATGGGGCCCTGGGAGCGCGAAACACGCGGCGAACCGATCACGGAGCTCGCTCCAAGAGAAGATTGAGGCCTCAGGGAGGCCGAGGAGCCAAGAATGCGGGGCGCCCACAAGGGCCAGGGGAAACCAGTTCGCCATGGCCTTGCTATCGCCGCCTGCTGCCAGGATGCCCTGGGAGTAAAGCCAGAGAAACTCCTCGGGGTCAGCAGCACCGCCGTAGCGTGGGGGCAGCACCGGCTTGAACCTCACCGGCCAGTTTACCCGACGCAGGCTGGGAACAAAGGCCGGGCAGCCGCCGACATTCGATAAAACGGCGGGGCAGAGGGTGCTGGCGGCGGCCGAGGCGGAGCGATGATGACCCACAAGTATAGGGGATCAACCGTAGTCCTTTCGATATGTAAGAGTGTCGAACCCAACGAGGAGCAGAAGGAAATGACAAGTGGTTTTCAGCAAGGTAATTTCTGCAAGCACTGAAATTGTCGGTAATAAGTAGTTTGATAGCAAGATAATTTGTAACAAGCAAGTAACAGTAACGGTAAATAAAGTGCAGCAAGGTAGCCCAATCCTTTTGTGGCAAAGGACAGGCCAAAACGGTGTCTTATAATAAGTAAAGCGTTCTTGAGGACACACGGGAATTTCATCTAGTCACTTTCATCATGTTGGTTTGATTCGCGTTGCTACTTTGATGATTTGATATGTGGGTGGACCGGTGTTTGGGTGGTGTTCTTACTTGAACAAGCCTCCCACTTATGATTAACTCCCTCGCAAGCATCCGCAACTACGAGAAAAGTATTACGATAAAATCTAACCATAGCATTAAACATATGGGTCCAAATCGGTCCCTTACGAAGTATCGCATAAACTAGGGTTTAAGCTTCTGTCACTCTAGCAACCCACCATCTAATAACTAATCCACAATGCATTCCCTTAGGCCCAAAGATGGTGAAGTGCCATGTAGTCAACGTTCACATGACACCACTAAGGGAATCACAACATACATATCATCAAAATCGAACACATATCAAATTCACATGATTACTTGAACATGACTTCTCCCGTGACCTCAAGAACAAAAGTAATTACTCACAAATGATATTCATGCTCAAGATCAGAGGTGTCGTGGATTTAACACGGCAGATGTCCTAGCAAAAGGACTTAGGTGTGGAGCCATCGCAACTAGCTTAGATTGAAGGGGTTGAATGGGACAAAGGACACAAGGAATTTACCCAGGTTCGGCCCCTCTCAACGAGTTAAAAGCCTACGTCCTGCTCTTAGTTGTATTGCTTGGGTTTCGATTACAAGGGAGTGAATATGCTTGACCTAGTTCTCGACTTGTTGATTCTTGAGTTCACCCGCCGCTGGGTCACCCCTTTATATACAGGTCGATGCCCGGCGGCTTACAGAGTCCTGGCCGGCTCACACAAATGTGACCGGCTCGGTTTCTAACTTAACCTTCCTTACAGAACAAGTCATTACATGGCGGTTCACACCTTCGGGCCTTAAGCCACCTCCGGGTCTCGGGCCTTCAGTCTTCTTGGGCCTTCTCACCTTAAGCCGCCAACGGTGTGATCCGGCCCCTCCTGGGCGGGTCATACCTCGGAGTTATATCCTCATCATTAGGCCCCAGGTTGATTTGAACTTGTTCACATCAATCTCCGCTACTTGACTTAGCAGAATTTTCCATTATCAATTTCTTTCCATCCTGCTCTAACCCGCCATGACGTCACATAGCAGAACCATGGTAACCCGCCATGACATCATGCGCATTAACTCTGCACAAATCTCGGGATACCTCAACAGATCTTTATCTTAATGGACCTTCCGAAAATCGAGGTGCCGGTTTTGCCAGCATAATCATTTTTGCCTCCTCAATTCCCGCGCATGCCATCTCGTCATCTCCTTATAAATAGAGACAGGGGTCCCCCTTTTCACTTTTTACCCCTGCCTCCTCTCCTTCATCTCCTTCCTCCCGACGACACCGCAACCGAGCTCCCCCGCCGCCGTCTTCCCAGCGACGTCTGCTCCGGCTGCTGCATCGACCTGAACGGACCAAAAAAATGCGGTGCTCCTCCGCTGTTCCTCAACATCAGTAAGCGCTCATCTCCACTCACACCAAATCTGCATTAGGGTTTCAGCCGTTCATCGGTGTTCTTCACTGTTCATCGAAGCTTCCTTCTAAAATGCTCAGCTTGATCTGAAAATAGCACTGACGTCGCGCGGAAACAGTTTAACGCCATCTTCCGACTGTAGAAATACCCCTTCTGCCCAAGATTCAATCTTAGTTTGCAAATCTTTCCTCCACCATGATTTTAGGTTTATGAATTATTCTCATTTTCCGGACGGCCATAGATCCAAAATCATAAGCAAAACTTGTAAGACCTGTTTATCCAACAATTAGCAAAATTTTACTCCACTTCAGATCTGTAGATAACTGTCCCATCACTGCCATGGGGGGCGGCTTAACTGAATTTTCGTAATCCGCCAAACGCCTGCCGGCTTATTTCTGAACCTTTAAACCGCCAGTATATATTCAGTGTCTGCATCACCTAACGGTGTCTTACTGGTTTAATCATGCCAATCTTCATAGCACATATTCTTTGCATACGAATTGATCTTGTATGATACACTTGCTTTCTGATGATCGGATGGATTAACATCATAATCTTGACCCGACAATATTTCCCTCTCTAGGTTCTTTCATCAACAAAAATGACCAAGACCGTCACTTCATGCAACTAGGTCGTTTCCACTGTCACGGAATAAACTCTCAATGAATATGTTAAAGAAGGCGTCTTAGCAGCCAAAAATGTGATCCACTGGAGAGCTCCGGGTCAAGAGGCCATACCCGCCCCAAAGGAAGGCGAGGTCATAGTATTTGCTGATCACATGCTCCGGGGCTTTTCCCCACCCGGCTCAAATTTTTTTCGTGACGTGCTGCATTTCTTTCAACTTCATCCGCAAGACATTGGACCCAATTCGGTCTCCAACATCTGCAATTTCCAAGTCTTTTGTGAAGTATATCTTCAACAAGAACCCACTGTGGATTTGTTCAGAGAATTTTATTATTTGAACTGCCAAACTGAGTTCACAGATGGCCCCAGCTTAAAACTTGGCGGAATTTCCATTCAAAGATGAAAAGAAGCTGTCTTTCCTGCCGCCGCACTTCCCAGCTATCCGAAGGACTGGAACCAAACTTGGTTTTACTGCCAAGATACATCTCCGGCTGATGAGAATCCTCTGCCGGGTTTCCGTGAGAACCGGCTTAGCTCAAGACATCCCCTCCCAGACCGGATCAGCACTGAAGAATGGGCTAAGTATATGCCCATCTTTTCAAAGACAAGGGCCTTGATGGCCAATGGGTTAACCGGAGTTGACTTAGTCCGATGCTGGGTCGTTTGGAGAATTTTACCATTGAGCCGCCGGCCCGGTTTAATGTGTGAATATACCTGCAGCGTCAAAGATCCACATCGTTACTGCCAAGTGCGACTGAATGATGATGAGATCAACAGGATGACCAAAACGCTGCTTAATGAGAGCTTGGAAACTTGTAGCAAGACGGGGTTGAATCCCTTTTGTACCCTTAACCCGGCTCCGGCTATAAGTACTTCAGGCTCATTTCTATCTTATTCTTCTTATATGTTGCCTTCTTACTATTACTTGTTTTCCTCAGGCTGATGATCCTTTCTGGAGGAAGAAACTTCAGGACAAGCCGGCCAAAAAGACCAGGGTAAAGAGCAAGGCTCCTAAAAGGCATGCTAAGAAGAAAACAGACACAACGGAGCTATTTGCACTGAACGACGATGAGTCGGAGGTAGAACTTGATTCCCTTGGCTCCTTTTTTGTTCACCTTATTGACAATGATTGCTATCAGGATGACGCGGAGGCCAGCCACTCAGATGGTGAAGAGGTAACTATTCTTTCCACTGACTCAGAGCCTTTGTCAAGACAGAAAGTTCGACAGGCGAGCCGGAAAGTACAGTTTACTCACCCTTTAGCTTACTTGGATCCAAACTTTATTTTGAAGAAATAGCAGCATGAAGTTCGCCGCATGAGCCGGAACAGTGGCGGTGGAAATCTTTCCTCCGGCTTACCCAACATGCCGGTTCCTCGGAAATGCCGAAATGAGGTGCCACAGAATCCAACCTTATCTTTTCCAAAGGCGGGTCTTATTCGTCAACCGCTTAACCCTTCCGACTCAAACTATCAGGGAACCTCTCACTCCTCCTTTGGCGACTCAACTAGGACTCAGATTCCCCTCTTCAAAGTCGCTCCCGGGTGAGAACATTAATTTCTTTGCTTTAACACTTTACCAACTAACATATTAACCTCTTCATACGTCTTACTTTCAGTGGCATAGCCAAGCCTGGCAAAAAGCTGAAAGTTAATAAACCGGCCGAAGACCCCAAAGTTAATGAACCAGAAATCCAAAACATATCTGAGGCTTCTCATCACAACTCTGAGGCTGCTGCTGATGACCTGCCACTAGAGACTCGTGAAGTCACGGTAGACCCAATACATGTTGATCCATCCAGTGCTAAACTGCCAAGTCCCATAAGACCTGCTGACGAAACTCCTTCCCAGCAAGATGCAGAGGATGTTGTCATTACTGGTGCTGGCATTACTGAACCAGGGAACCCCACCATTCTAGCCAAGCACTCTACCAAGGAAGAGCTGATTGAAAAGAACAAGGCCAGGTTTAATGTTGCCAAGTTCTCACACTTGGGCGTTAATGAGTTATACTCTAGCTATCTGAGCCAGCTGCACACGGGTCGTGATCTGGAGGCAGACTTGGTCAAGAACTTGCACCAAAAATATGAGGTATGAACATTTGTTTCCTTTACATATATAGTCATCCAGACCCCAAGTCTTATCCGTAGGAAAATATACTTTGAGTAGGGTTAAGACTTTGTCCATATGTTTCTTCAATCTTTCACAGTCGTAGCCCTCATGGGCCGGCTTATCTTAACAAAGATGAGCCGGTTCATTTATATGGAAAGAACTTTAAACCATAGCCCTCATGGGCCGGCTTATCTTAATAAAGATGAGCCGGTTCATTACTTTGAAAGAACTCTAGATTATAGCCCTCATGAGCTGGCTTATGTTGATAAAGATGAGCCGGGTCAAAAGAAAGATAATTGGGAAAAAGAACTTCCGCACACATTAGCCCCCAAGTGTCAAGTGCTTTGCTTGCAACGTGCTTGAGACTTGTCCATAAATTGTGTCCTGGCAAATATGTATATAATTTTGTTTAACTCTTATTTGCAGGATGCGTTAACCCAGGCCGAAAACCAGGCGGCCGATTTGAAGAACTGGCTTGAGCGGCAAGAGGCAGAGACACGCGAAGCTAACTCCAAGCTCAAGCTTAGTCTTGAAGAGAACGAGAAGCTCAAAACTGGGTTTGCCACAGAAAGAACTGCCTGGGACAAGGAGAAGGCCACCTTGGTTCAAAGAGCAGAAACTGCCGAATCTTCTTTAAAGGAAACGGCTGCAGAATTGACTGGTTTAAAACACCGCATATCCCAGATGACAGCTGCAATCTTCGGTAAGCAACTCAGGATGTTTTGCCCACTTCCACTTTTTAACCTTAACTCACCCGGTGGCTTATCTGTGTGCTTGTTCAACAGGCCCCAGAAGTGCCAACCTCGGCCAAAATATGTTGGTGAAGCTTAAGGCGGTTTATACTTTGGTGGAACAGCTGTACACAGGCACACAACGGTCACTAGCAGCTATCTCGCATAATAAACACCCCCCTACACTTCTCAAGGATGTTTTAGACAAGCTATCTGTTATGCCCAAAAGGATTGAAGAAATCAAGCGATCCGCAGCTCGAGCCGGTGCCATTACTACTTTGAGCCGGGCTAAAGCCTGGCAAGCGGAGTTGGACCCAGAGGAGTTGGCCACTGGCTGCCCGAGCTTCAAAGAAGATGGGTCTCCCTTTGAAGCGAACGACTTCACAAAATGCGTAAGAGATATGCACCCGCTAGCCAGTAAATTGGCTGAGGAGACAGATTTGTCAAAGTATCAGGCGGCTTATACCAAGGAGAATCAGAGAGTGAAAGCACCGGCTTATGATATTGTAGAGCTCATTCCTCCAATACGTAAGCACACTTTTGCTCCTGATATTGATTCGTCCGACCTTATAGATGATGAAGCCGAATTCCAAGCTTTAACTGGCATCGATTGGACATCATCTAACTTCCAAACGATGGAGGGAGAAGAAGAAGAACCGGTGCAGGATAACCCGGAGGCTTCAACTCGCCAAGACCAGAACGACTGATTCAACAGGCGGCTCTCAGACTGCAACGCAGTGTTCCCTTGTGAAAAAACTCTTAAGTATTCGGGCTTTGAAGAGCCGTGTAATAGGATAGTAAAAACAATGATCTGCCATGCCATCGTGCATGTTTAGCCTTAAAACTGCTGAAGTATGTTTATGTGTCGCTGATGAGCTTTGCAGGGAATATCGTATTTGTTTTGCAATGTTCCTGCACACAGTAAACAACATATACCCTAGCGGTTTACGCTAGGGCGGGTCATAATATCCAATATGATATGTTCTGGCAACTTAAAGTCTATAACCAGGGCGGGTTTAAAAAACCCGAAGTATTTATTCAAATATGAAGTCATACCTGTAGACCAATATCATAATGATGCTGTAAGGATATATGTCTGTAAGCTGGAAGCTTAATAGGTCCAGAAGAGTCTACCTCTATTCTGTTTTTTTGAAAAAAATCAGCTTTTACCCTGCAAGCCGGCTCTCACGTGACATAAATCCGTCGTTTTAACCTTAACTAGTTCAGGGTCTTATTGAAAAGAGTAACTGTTAAGAGTACGAATGGGCCACATGACGGAGAGACTACGACAACAGGTGAGTTTATCCTAGCTCTCTGTAAGCCGGCTCTCTCATGACAAAGTTCACCGTTTTAACCTTGACTAGTTCAGGGTCTTATTGAAAAGAGTAACTGTCAAGAGTTCGGCGGGTCACCTGGCGGAGTAGCATCTTGCAAACAGGCAGGTTTAACTCAAATTTGGCTTGGAAACCGGATCAAGAGGGTGTGAACAGCTATGCTCATTGAGCAGGAAGCCCCCAAGTTACCATAGGGGTCGGCATGTAAGCCGGATCAAGAGGGTAGGCTATGCTCAATGAGTAGGGAGTCCCCAAGTGACCATAGGGGTCGGCATGTAAGCCGGATAAAGAGGGTAGGCTATGCTCAATGAGCAGGGAGCCCCCAAGTGACCATAGGGGTCGGCATGTAAGCCGGATCAAGAGGGTAGGCTATGCTCAATGAGCAAGGAGCCCCCAAGTGACCATATGTGGTGGCATGTAAGCCGGATCAAGAGGGTAGGCTATGCTCAATGAGCAGGGAGCCCCCAAGTGGCCTTATGAACAAACAATAAAGGCTCAGATACTTAGAAATGAAATGACAGAGGCCCTGAATTATCAGGGATGCCTGCTTTATTATAGTGATCATGATATATACACTGAAGAAAGTATGTACAACACAAAAGCCGGCATCTCAAGTGTAATATGGCCGAAGATGAGCGATGTTCCACGGTCGGCGGGTCTCCTCCTCTGATGTGCGTGAGTCCTTGTGTTCTCGAACATCAATAAGATAATATGACCCATTGTTCAGGTTTTTGCTGACCACAAAAGGCCCTTCCCAAGGTGGGGATAACTTATGCATATCTATTTGATCCTGGATGAGCCGGAGCACCAAGTCGCCTTCTTGAAATGTCCAAGTTTTAATCCGACGGCTATGATAACGACGCAGATCTTGCTGATAAATCGCCGAACGAGCCGCCGCGAGGTCACGTTCCTCATCCAACATATCCAGAGAATCTTGATGTGCTTTTTCATTGTCAGCTTCAACATAAGCCGCCACACGGGGCGAGTCATGACGGATGTCACTTTGGAGAACCGCCTCCGCCCCGTAAACCATGAAGAAAGGTGTGTAACCTGTTGATCTGTTGGGGGTGGTATTTATACTCAAAAGCACTAAGGGTAATTCCTCAACCCAACAACCCGACGTCCTTTGCAAAGGGACCATAAGCCAGGGTTTAATGCCTCTCAAGATTTCTTGATTGGCCCTTTCAGCTTGACCATTGGACTGGGGGTGAGCCACTAATGAAACATCGAGACGAATATGCTCTCATTGACAGAATTCTTTCATAGCGCCCTTTGACAGATTGGTGCCATTATCAGTTATCATACTATGCGGGTAGCCTAAGCGGAAGATCACCTTTTTAATGAATTGAACCGCCGTTGCCGCATCACACTTGCTGACTGGCTCTACTTCAACCCACTTGGTAAATTTATCAACCGCCACCAAGAGGTGGGTCTTCTTGTCCTTGGATCTTTTGAAAGGTCCAACCATATCCAGCCCCCAGACTGCAAACGGCCAAGTAATTGGAATCATCCTCAATTCTTGAGCCGGCACGTGAACTCGTCTAGAAAACTTCTGACAACCGTCACACTTGCTAACCAGATCCTCTGCGTCAGCGTGAGCCGTCAACCAATAAAAACCGTGCCGGAAGGCTTTAGCAACTATAGATTTAGAGCCGGCGTGATGACCACAGTCACCTTCATGGATCCCTTAGAATCTCACGGCCCTCCTCAGGAGAAATACATCTATGGAACACGCCTGTAACACTGCATCGGTGCAACTCACCATTGACAATGGTCATGGATTTAGACCGCCGGGTTATCTGCCTGGCCTTCGTTTCATCCTCCGGTAACTCATCCCGGGTCATATTAGCCAAGTACGGCACCGTCCAATCGGGTATAGCATGAAGAACCGCCATCAACTGTGCCTCCGGGTCAGGAATTGCAAGATCCTCCTCTGTTGGTAACTTAACTGAAGGGTTATTCAGTATATCAAGAAAAACATTCGGTGGTACCGGCTTATGCTGAGACCCCAGCCGGCTTAAAGCATCGACCGCCTCATTTTTCCTTCGATCAACATGTTCCACTTGATAACCTTTGAAATGACCAGCAATACTGTCAACCGCCCGGCGATAAGCCACCATGAGCGGGTCCTTAGAATCCCAAGTTCCTGAGACTTGCTGGGCCACCAAATCTGAGTCACTAAAACACCTGACCGGGCTTAAGTTCATCTCTTTGGCCATCCGAAGACCATGGAGCAGGGACTCATACTCAGCTGCATTATTAGTACAAGGAAACATCAGCCTTAAAACATAGCAAAATTTGTCACCTCGTGGGGAAGTCAAAACAACTCCAGCCCCCGAGCCTTCCAATTGCCTGGACCATCATAATGAATAGTCCAATATGTATTATTTGGCTTCTCCTTAGGCATCTGCAACTCTGTCTAGTCATTGATGAAATCCACAAGAGCTTGAGACTTGATGGCCGTGCTTGGCATATATTTCAAACCATGAGGTCCAAGCTCAATGGCCCACTTGGCTATGCGGCCGATGGCTTCTCTATTTTGAATAATATCCCCTAAGGGAGCAGAACTGACCACAGTAATGGGATGACCCTGGAAATAATGCTTCAACTAGTGACTGGCCATGAACACCCCATAGACTAGCTTCTGCCAATGTGGGTACCTTTGCTTGGATTCGATTAAAACTTCACTGACATAATAAGCCGGCCTCTGAACCGGGTATTCCTTTCCTGTTTCCTTCCTTTCTACAACAATGGCCACGCTGACGGCTCTACTGTTAGCAGCAACATATAAAAGCAAAGGCTCCTTCTCAACAGGAGCTGCAAGAACCGGCGGCCCAGCTAACTATTTTTTAAGTGCTTCAAACGCCTTGTTAGCAGCATCACTCCAAACAAAGTGATATGTCTTCTTCATCATCTGGTACAAAGGAATAGCCTTCTCTCCCAGGCGGCTTATAAACCGGCTTAAAGCTGCAACAGGACCCGCCAGACGCTGAACATCATTAATGCATGCCGGCTTAGCCAATGAAGTGATGGCCTTGATTTTCTCCGGGTTGGCTTCGATGCCTCTCTTCGAAACCAAGAAACCCAAGAGCTTGCCTGCAGGCACACCAAAAACGCATTTGGCCGGGTTAAGCATCATCTTGTAGACCCGGAGGTTATCAAAGGTTTCCTTCAAATCATCTAGCAGAGACTCCTTCTTTCTGGATTTCACCACAATATTATCCACATAAGCATGAACATTGCGTCCTATCTGGTTATGAAGACAATTCTGAACACAATGCTGATAAGTCACCTGGGCACTCTTAAGCCCAAAGGGCATAGACACATAGCAGAAAGCTCCAAAAGGTGAGATGAAAGCCGTCTTCTCTTGGTCTTTAACTGCCATCTTGATCTGATGATAACCAGAGTAAGCATCCAAAAAGCTCAAATGCTCACAACCCGCCGTAGCATCAATGATCTGATCAATAAGGGGAAGAGCGAAAGGATCAGCCAGGGAAGCTTTGTTAAGGTCCGTGTAATCCACACACATGCGCCAAGTGCCATTTTTCTTAAGCACGAGCACCGGGTTAGCCAACCACTCAGGATGAAAAACTTCAACAATGAACCCGGCTGTTAAGAGCCGGGCCACCTCTTCTCCAATAGCCTTGCGCCTTTCCTCGTTAAAACAGCGAAGGAACTGTTTGACCGGCTTAAACCTAGGATCAATATTAAGAGTGTGCTCAGCGAGTTCTCTTGGTACACCCTGCATGTCTGAAGGCTTCCATGCAAAGATGTCCTGGTTCTCACGGATGAACTCGATGAGCGCGCTTTCCTATTTTGTATCCATATTAGCACTAATCACAAACTGTTGAGATGAGTCGCCAGGGACAAATTCAACCTGCTTGGTATCATCCACCGATTTAAACTTTAGTAAAGGATCCTGCTCTATAGTTGGCTTCTTCAATGGAGTCAGATCCACTGGGTCAACGTTATATTTATAGAACTTCAGCTCCTCTGTTGCACAAGCAGACTCAGCGTAAGCAGCATCGCCTTCTTCACATTCCAAAGCTATCTTCCTGTCACCATGAACCGTGATGGTTCCTTTGCGACCCGGCATCTTAAGCTGCAAATACACATAACTAGGCCGTGCCATAAACTTGGCGTAAGCCGGCCATCCAAACAGAGCATGATAGGGGCTTTTGATCTTAACCACTTCAAAAGTCAATGTCTCAGCCTTGTAGTTATGTTCATTGCCAAAAGCCACCTCTAAGGCTATCCTTCCTACTGGATAAGCCGATTTACCAGGTACCACTCCATGAAAGACCGTAGAGGACGGCTTAAGATCCTTGTCAGTCAATCCGGCGAAAAGTATCATAATAAAGGATATTGATACTGCTGCCTCCATCCATAAGCACCTTAGTGAACTTGTAACCTCCAACTTGAGGGGCCACCACCAAAGCCAGCTGACCCGGATTGTCAACCCGGGGCGGGTGATCCTCACGGCTCCATACAATTGGCTGCTCTGACCATCATAAGTATCGAGGGACCGCCGGCTCAATCGCGCTGACCGCTCGCTTGTGAACCTTCTGATCTCGTTTGCACAGGTTCATGGTGAAAACATGATATTGACCACTATTTAGCTGCTTTGGATTGCTTTGATACCCGGACTGCTGATTAAAACCGCCTTGATTGCCCTGGCCCTGAAATCTAGAGTTTGAGCCGCCACCTCCAAAGCCGGGCCCGTGAGAGCTGGAGCCTGACCTGCCGTGCGGGCCATTACCGTTATTGTGGTCCTGGTGAAAGTTTGAATTCCTATACTCCCTCATGATATGACAATCTTTCCACAGGTGGGTCGACGGTCTATCCGGATAACTATGCTTTGGGCAGGGCCGGTTCAATTCTGCCTCAAGGTTAACTTTTGACCCCCCGGTACGAGGGGGTGGTTTCCCTCTTCGACGTTGACCGTTATTTTGGGCGTTGGTATTGGCCACAAAATCTGACCCGCCATCGGGTTGTTTTTGCTTACCATTATTACCTTGATTATGACCTGGCATGTTGGACTGCTGCCCTTTCCCATTACCTTTTTCTTCCCCTTGTTGGACTTCTCTTCATCAGACCCCGGATCCTTAGTATTATCAGAGTCGGCATATTTGATAAGAGCTGCCATGAGCTCTCCCATGTCATTGTAATGTTTAAGCCGCCCTAGCTTCTGTTTGAGGGGAATAAACCGACAATTTTTCTCCAAAATTAAAACAGCAGAGCCAGCGTTGATACTATCCGATGAGTGGATAATAGCTGAGACCCGGCGAACCCAATGGGCGGTTGACTCATCCTCACGCTGGATGCAAGTGTCCAGGTCGATAATCGATAGAGGCTGCTTACATGTGTCCTTAAAATTCTAAATGAAACGCGTCTTCAATTCAGTCCATGAGTTGATGGAATTAGGGGGCAATCCCTTTAGCCAGGTGCGAGCCAGCCCATCCAACATCATGGTGAAATATTTGGCGCACACATCATCGTTAACATCCAACATCTCCATAGCCAACTCGTAGCTTTCAATCCAAGCATCCGGAGGCTGATCCACAGTGTAATTGGGTACTTTTCGAGGGCCCTTGAAATCCTTAGGCAAACACTCATTGCGTAGAGCCAGCACGAGACAGGGCACTCCGCTGACCGAGAGGTCATTCCCGCTTCTATAGACACAGAAGGGTTTAGCTGAGGCTATCTAAGAGCCGCTAACTGAGCTGCCAGCTTTGCCTCTTGGCGCGCCCTAGCTTGATCTGTTAGAACCTGAACATCATCATCGCCATGGGGCGGGTCTCGCCCCTGGGGCTGGTTACGACGCCGTTCACTGCTGGAAACCGCCGGCGACTCCATGCACCGGCTGTAGCTTCGGCTCGGTCGTGGAGTCGAATGGATTCGCTCACGGCTATAGGAATAAGCCGCTTGCTGGGTCACCGCCATCTTAAGAAGTTCCACGGCGTTCCGGGCCTCTATCGCAGCTGGCGACTCACCTTCAATTGGGAGGGCTGCCAGGCGTGAGGCTGCGGCAATCATATTATCCAGTGGGTTGGAGTAATGACCCGGGGGTGTCTGCACCTGCTGAGGAGGGGTCAAGTTCACACGGGGCGGATCTGCTATACGAGGCTGAGCCGCCGCCCCGGTTGCCGGTGCTTCATCAGCCCGGGTCTCACCGGGCGGGTTACTTGGCCCTGCTCCGGGTGTGATAAAAAGATTCCTCCCCTCAAATTGCGGTGGCAAGCGGCCCTGGTGCCTCCTCCGCATCACAGCGTTTAACGCGTTCTGATCCAGACTTAAGCGAAAAGCCTCGGCCCTCTGTGTTTTAGCTTCTAGGGCGGTCCGTTCTGCAGCCATCCCGACGTTCTCAGCGTTAAGTTCCTCTTTAGCCCGAGCTACTTCGTCCCTTAGCTTTGCAACTTCCGCATTATGCTGTGCCTGAGTCACCGGGGTCACCTCTACCGCTAGTAACATTGCCAAAGCATCCAAGAGCTCGGATAAAACTTGAGCCGGCGGACATGCAGAGCCGCTCGCCCCAGCCATTGCAGCAGCTGTTGAACCGAAAGTCATCGCTGCAGCGGTTGATGAGTGCACCTTCTGCTGTGTCCCGGCCATGAATATAGCTGCCCTGCTCGGCGGCTCATAGGAGTCCAGAATACTGTCGCCATCGGAATAGCCCCCAAGCCCACCATCTTGCAGTCAATAGATCGACTCAGTTTCGCCGATTGAGGACTCATCACCTGAGTAGATGGCCGTCTCACCACCGGACACGTAGCCTTCCTCGAGATCCGCTCCATGGACAAAGCCGACGAAAACATGCTTCTGGGCGGGTTGAATCTTGGCGGGTTGGACCCTGGCGGGTTGAACCTTGGCGGGTCTCGCGCGCCGAGCCGTCTCAATGGTGTCAGCGCAGACTTTCGGCTCAGGCTCAGACTCACCAATCTTGCCGATGAAAAAGTGGATACCACCAAAGGGGACCCGGTACCCGTATTCGATTGAATCAGCCTCCGGACCCCATCCAGTGTCGTCGATGTAGATCTTGCCGCGGCGACTCTTGGTCATCCGGCCCACGGCGTATCCCTTGATCCCTGAGAAGTTGCCCTTCAAGAACTCGAAACCACCGTGTGAGAGCCCCATGGTGGGCGCCAACTGTCGTGGATTTAACACGACAGATGTCCTAGCAAAAGGACTTAGGTGTGGAGCCATCGCAACTAGGTTAGCTTGAAGGGGTTGAATGGGACAAAGGACACAAGGAATTTACCCAGGTTCAGCCCCTCTCAATGAGGTAAAAGCCTACGTCCTGCTCTTAGTTGTATTGCTTGGGTTTCGATTACAAGGGAGCGAATATGCTTGACCTAGTTCTCAACTTGTTGATTCTTGTGTTCACCCACCGCCGGGTCACCCCTTTATATACAGGTCAATGCCCGGTGGCTTACAGAGTCCCGGCCGGCTCACACAAACGTGACCGGCTCGGTTTCTAACTTAACCTTCCTTACAGAACAAGTCATTACATGGCGGTTCACACCTTCGGGCCTTAAGCCACCTCCAGGTCTCGGGCCTTCAGTCTTCTTGGGCCTTCTCACCTTAAGCCGCCAACGGTGTGACCCGGCCCCTCCTGGGCGGGTCATACCTCGGAGTTATATCCTCAACAAGAGGGGTATTAAATAGCATAATGGATCTGAACATATAATCTTCCACCAAATAAACCATATAGTAATCAACTACACGATGTAATCAACACTACTAGTCACCCACAGGTACCAATCTGAGGTTCCGATACAAAGATTGAACACAAGAGATGAACTAGGGTTTGAGATGAGATGGTGTTGTTGAAGATGTTGATGGAGATTGGCCTCCCAAAGATGAGAGGGTTGTTGGTGATGATGATGGCTTCGATTTCCCCCTTCGGGAGGGAAGTTCCCCCGGCGGAATCGCTCCGCCAGAGGGCAAAAGTGCTCCTGCCCAAGTTCCGCCTCGATACGGCAGCACTCCGTCCTGAAAGTTCTCTCTTTATTTTTTCTAGGTCAAAAGACCTTATGTACCAGAAGATAGGCACCGGAGGTGGGCTGGGCTGGCCACAACCCACCAGGGCGCGCCTGGGGGGCCTGGCGTGCCCTGGTGTCTTGTGGTCACCAGGTGGCCCCCCTCTGGTAGTTCTTTTCTCCAATAATTATTAAATATTCCAAAATAATTCTTCGTAAGATTTCAGCTCATTTAGAGATGTGGAGAATAGGTATCTCTGACATAGCTTTTTCAGCTCCAGAATTCCAGCTGCCGGTATTCTCCCTCTTTGTGTAAACATTGCATATTATGAGAGAAAAGGCATTAGAATTACTCCATAAAGCATTATTATGTATAAAAACATTATAAATAACAATAAGAAAGCATGATGCAAAATGGACGTACCAAGCGGTGGCGGACGCCACGGCTTGCGGGCCCTGTCTAGACGGCGCGAATGCGACGGGCGCCAGCCATGGAAACGATGGAGCAGAGGCAGAACGAAGCAGAAGAACTCCAGCACACCCCTACCTGGCATGCCAAATGTTGGAATCGGGGCTCCGGGGACCCAAGGAAAGGTTTGAACTCTGGGTGTGCGCGAGGGACTCCACTAAGCTACGCCTCGCTCCTCACTGCCTCGCGGCGATGCTCCGGCGTGCTCGAGCGAGAGGAAAGGAAGACACAACACGGTGATTTACCCAGGTTTGGGCCACCTTCCGGTGTAAGACACTACTCCTACTTTGTGGTGGATTGCCTCGCGAGGGAGGATGAGTATGAACGAGTACACGGATGAACTGCCTCGGGAGGGTTCAGGTCTCGACCCCTCTCTACGGTGGAGGCTAGCCTATATTTATACTGGCCTTGGTCCTCTTCCCCCGAAGACTCTATGCGGGAAGGGATACCCCAATGGCCATTTTTGAAGGGGGACAGGAGTACAACTTATCCTGGCAAAAGCAGTCTCCGCCTAATAAAGCTTCTGGACATGACGCGTCAATGGGCTTAGTGATGACCTCCATCCTGGCGAGCCCGTAGTCATGTTCTTCTAGCACCGGAATGACAACCTTTGCGGATTGCCTTGGGAACCCATGTGCCGTCCTTGTTCCCTTAGCACCAAAGAGGAAGGTGTACTTGTCTGCGCCCGCTGGTGCCCCTCTGGCTACGCTCGCCATGGCTCACGTCACCCACATGCAGCACGAGGCGGGGTGGCGAGCCTAAAGATGTCCGCCCCGTGAGGCGCCTTAGGAGGCAGCTTCAGGAGGCCACCCCGCAGGAGGCCCTCGGGAGCTCTCGACGATCCTTGCTGATGCTCACCTCGCGAGGTGGGGACCCTCGCGAGGATCTTGCTCGTGAAGCCTTGACGCTAGGCCGCGCTGGGCCTTCTGACGGTGCCACGCGACGGGCCGCAGGCAGACGAGCCTAGGTACCCCCCAGTCCCATGGGCCCGACAGATAGTAGCTCTGAAGAGTTGTACAACTAAAGGGGGGTGCTAGTGATGTGTCGGTGTCTGCACGTCGATCACATTAACTGAGGTACCGGTAACAAAGCGGGGCAACAAGGACAAGGGTGAGGGGTCACTGATAGATCATTAACCAACCTATACTAAGCATATAGGATAACAAATAAAGTAACAACAATAGGTTACAAAAGTAGTCTATGCATCAGAATAGGAGCTATCGAACAACAGTAGCAAAATTTAATGCAAGCATGAGAGAGAAAGAATGGGCGATATAGGAATGATCAAGGGGGTTTTGCTTGACTGGAAGCTCTGCTGAAAGGGGCTGGCCATCAGGAGCGTAGTCGTACTCGGGAGCAGCGTCGGTCACAAGGTCTACCAGAGAGAAGAGGGGGGAGAAACAGTAAATATAATGCATCACAATGCATGACAAGGCAATTTGCTGTGTTATGCTGTGTTAGGGGTGACCTAATGCAGTGCTACACATTACAGTCGGAGTGGAAAAATATCTCGGAATATTTTCCCGGCTTTAGGCAATTATTGGACAGATGAACCGGAGGAGAAGGTTCCATGTTTGCAGTGTTAGAGACATGTGACATGTATGTGGGTGGCGTATACGGATTTGTCTTTTTTTTCTGATCATTTTTCATATATAAATTATTTTCATCCGAGTTACGGTTGAATTTATATGAATTTTCAAACTTTTAAACAATTTCTGGAATTTACCGAATTAATTTTAATTCAAAATAAATGGTTAAAACGCTATGGCTACCCCGAAATGTACCCAACAAAGTGCACATGAGGCTGACAGTGGGGTCCAATGGACTACCCAGTCAGCAGTCAACATGGACTAGTTGACTGGCCAATGGGCCCACGGGGACCCACCTGTCATTAAATTGGTCCAGCCCAGGTAGAGGGTTGACTGGTCAACTGGGTCTAGTGGGACCCATCAGTCAGTGATAGAGTTAGTTAATAGGGTTTTAATTAATCAAATGGGTTAATTAGAAGGGTGGGACCTAGTTGTCAGTGGCAGAACTAATTATTTGAGTTTAATTAAGTTAACTAAATGCCACAGTAACTGGGCCTGCATGTCAGTGGGTGGTTATTGGCTAATTAGCGCAGCTAATCACGCTGGGCCCACTGGCAGTGACCCAGTCACGGTGGCGCGTCGGCGGCAATAGTTCGTCGACCAAAAACGCGGTGGAGGGCTCGGGCCGGCATCGGGATTCGCCCACAGGGCATCACTTGGAGCGCGTGACGATGCGTTCGAACGGGTGTTCAGCGCCGCGTCGCTTGGTGGTGGTGGCGTGGCCGGGGGTGGCGCGTAGCGACAGCAGCGACCACTGAGGCAGCCGCCAGAGCTCGGGCCTCGATGGATCCGAGCACGGGGAGGCACGTGCGTGTGCTTGCTAGGCTCCTGGAAGCACCAGGAGCACGATGCCGTGCCCGGACGGGAGCTGGATGGCTATGGCCGCGAGGGCGAGGCGAGGCAATGGCGGCGAGCTCGGTCAGGACGGTAGCTATGTATACGGGCGACGGGAGGCAATGCTAAGGGAGGGGAAAGGAGCGGCAGCTCACCGGGTGGCACACGGAGGCCGGTGGGGGTTTAGTAGCTGCAGAGGGCGACGAATTGGATGTCGAACACCGACGGTTCCACAGGAAGAAGACGACGGCGATCTAGTGATGCAGGGGCTCCCAGCTCTGTCGGGTGGCAGCGGTCGACACCGTGGAGCAAGGCGGAGCTAACGGGCACAGTGGCGCGGCGTGGGGAGGCAGGTGGCTAAGCGGGCAAGCTAGCGACAGTGACACCTGAGGCGGACATGGCGGGAGAGGAAGGAGCGGAGCGAGAGGAGGGGGAAAAGATCTCGGCCATGTCCGGGGCGTAGGCGCTATCGGTCTTATCCCCCCAACCGCCCCTAGCGGCGTGGGCGACGAGGTGGCTCGATGGGAACGAGTGTGGCTCGGTCCCGTTCGCCAGGTGGAGGAGGGAGGTTAGGGATGATGGCGGGGGGGGGGGGGGGGGGGGTTAGGAGCAGGCTGGGCCAGGCACTGTGCACTAAGGCCCAGTGCACAGTGGCCTTTCCCCTTTTTTTCTGTTTCTTTTTATTCCTTTCTTTTTTGCATTTATTTTTAGTATCAAATGAGTTTTGTAAAATATGGAACTTGTCACATAATTTACATTGCATTGTTTGGCACTGCCACAAAAAGTTTGGAATGTATTTGAAGTTGTTTGAATTTTGCATAAACGGAAAAGTATTTGAATAGGTTGATTTGGTAATATTTTAATTGCTAGAGCCCAATTATGCAAATAAGTGATGTTGTTTTCCTTAACAAATAATTATTATGGAATATTTGCTAAATGATGAACTATTTCTCAACTATGTTTGTGAAACTTTAAATTTCACTTGCAATTTGAATTTTGAATTTGACTTTGATTTTTATCGAATGGCAATTTGGCTTAGCAAATATGATGACAAGGCATCATTAGCATGAGATCACTGTAGCATGACATTGGGGGTGTTACAATTCTCCTCTACTACAAGAAATCTCGTCCCGAGATTTAAGAGGTAGAGTTAAGGGGAAGGAATTGGTTACAAAATTCTAACGAATCTTCTTGTTCTTGTTGCTCTCGTCGAAGAGGTTGATCCATTATGTTGATGTCTTTAATTTACTGCATCAGGGCATCATGACGAAGTCATCATCCTTTCTTCAGAATCTCCATCGTACTTACGAGACAAGAGGGGAAAACTTTATAGAGACGGATATCTGGAAGGACTGGCATTCGATAATTATCTCAGGGAATGAAGGTAAGGTATTTCTCGAATTGGAACTCAGGATTTATATCGAGAGCAATGTAAAAAGGTGAAAGAAGTTCCAAACGGATAGGCAATAATTTAATGCACAACCTAGGGTGTGAATGGGGTTCAGAGCAACGAGAATAGGTATTGTGTGTGATACCAGAATAGATCATCTCTAGGAAGGTCCTCATGAATTACAAACGAAGCCAAGCGCAAGGAATAACTTTGGAAACAGGAATGTACAGGAGAGTCAGGTTTTGAGCCTGTGGAACTATGGTTAGTGTGGATTACAAGTAGGAAGGGCAGTGACATCTTGCACGGTCACGATAGCAAGGCATGTCAGAGGAAAGTTTGTCAGCTATGTTGACAACAATGTCGGTACCAAGGGCGGGGGACGAAGAGAACCACTTTCCTGCTCGTAAGGCGAGGTGGACCAATAGGCAAAGTTCACATCCACCTGTGTTACTGGAATGTCATCAACAATAGTAACAGGGTTTTATTTGACAGGGTTGTACAACCCAGGTGTTGACATAAGAAGGGAATTATCACTACTCAGATAAGTTAGATTACAAGAAAGGTTAAACAAAAGAATGGAAAGGAAAATGTGATAATTAGATTAAATAGACCAATGGAAAGGAAAATGTGTTTATACACAAGTATTAGGAGTATATCCTTCACAAGAACAAGCAGAGCATGGTATACATAACAAGATAGCAAGTAGATAACCATTTAGGTAAAGTGGAGAGGAAATTCATGATGTTACCCATACAATGGTGTTTGGATAATTGATCAAGAAACATTTAGCATTATGCTCCCAATGTTCTTGTTGATGTTTGAGTACCACAGCCATGCTTCAGGGTAGCAATGGTATGGTGCTTAAGTAAGGGTTGGGTCTGAAGATCACATGAATACACAAGGAACAATTTCAAGAATTGCAAAGAACTCAAGGTATAACCAAAACATGACCAAGTCTGTGTTGGAAGGAAGGCAAGGATGTTGTCGATGACAACACAAATTATCGAGGCAAGGATGGTATTACTCATCATGAGAATTCGATTCACATCTTGGAAGAAGTCAAAATGTTAACGATGATCACAACACATGTTGTCGAGAGGTTTCAAGAGGATGCAATTGAACAACGATGACATCCAGCAAAGGAATAGCGAAGTGGACAGTTATAAGAACAACAAATAAGTTGCAAGCTCGGAATCAGAGTTGCTTTTGAAGATGAACAACATGATGTTGAAAACTCGATGTAAGCTTTGCTCAGGGTCTGAAGAATTCGTGCACCAAATAAGGACGGGGTAGCATGGTATAAGGTAGCATGATAAGGATGTAGGCGGCGGGCTTAGGAATGAAAAGATTGAGTATTAAACTTCCCAGCAACAAATAATTACTAGGAGTAATGAACCATAGTTTGGATTCAAGTCACTTGTTGGAGTTCCCAAGTGATGGACAATTCAAACCTGCAGAGTGACTAAAATGATGGGAGGTATTACTTCAACAAGAATCCATAAGATGTAGTGCAATGGCATGATATCCTCAGGATACTAGGGGGTGATACTTGAAGGTAGAACATAATAGAAGCTGAAATGGGTCGTTGACCTGCGACAGCAGATACTTTAACCTTGTCGAAAAAATAAACGAGGCACTGGAATGGATTTCTTTCAGATATATTGAATAAGGACAGCATGGTCGAAACCATAACTACAATGGATCAAATTTTAATTATACCAAAAGAATTATTCAAATGATTAAATATTTTACAAGAAGCTCTAGTGACGGCCTACATTGTTTCCATGGGCATGAACACAAGTTCAAGGTCGACTCCCACTTCTTCAATGCACGGCTTCTCACTCACTGCTCTGTTAGAAACGTTTTGACTTTGAAAACTTTACCTGGTGAAATACCAAAAGAGTATGACTCATGAAGACTTTCAGGTTCACATAGATGGCAAAAGCATAGATACAACCCATCATGACATTTTATGAATCTATACAACACACTTATAGAAACAACAGATAGCATCTGGAAGCAGAGTACAAATGGCAAGAAAATAGAGGATACACCATTTCTAAATACATTTGTAACAGGGGAAGAACTCACGAGGTTTTTAAATATGAAGGACACTATTGGATAATAATCCAACAAAGGATTTGGCGGTCCACAAAGGATCTGATGTGAGTATCGGTACTCAGCCAAAAGAAGAAAGAATGCAAATGCATTGGATTATCGAAACATCTAAATAATTCGACGCTTAAATACAAAGGAATTATGATATCCAGATTGGTATATCATAATCAGTTGCTCTGATTAAGTATGAGTAAGTTGAATAGACTTAGGGGCACAATCGGTCAAGGTTTGATTGACTGAAAACCAGATCATGCCCATGTTTGAGCCAGAAGTATGAATTCTATGATATGACTGATGATTGTGAGAATTCGCAACATATTGAATCAAGGGACTCAAAATGATAGCAACAAAGGATGCCAATAAGATTACTAGACATATGGGATTTACCATAATGCAAGCAGGCAAGAATTTCAAGAGCAATAGGCTGTAGAGGATTTTCGGAAGATCGAATAGCATTATGAAGTATTTTGCGAAACACATGAACTACAGGGGATGGACGAATCCCCGGTAAGTGTGAGGAATTATTCGTATGTGTATTGATGCAAAATGGAGCTACAAGGCAGTAGGCACAATGGATTCTCAGAATATAGGAAAATGTTTCAGGGTATCTTGTAATAACAAAAGCAACGGGGAATGATTGTATGAACGGCAAGTGTATTTCGTTATCTATAAGGATATATTGGTGGTAGGGAATTGCAAAGGCCGTGGGCACAAGGGTCTCAAGAAAACATCGAAGAGTATCTTCAGAATCTTCTCGGGAATCAAGAGAGTAGCGTCAACAATGCATCTCCGGAGTGAAGTCATCGCGTGAACCTAGAGTTAGAGTTAGCAAAATCTTTAACCCGAAGAGAAGAGGAATCAGAATTCCGGAGTAAATAAGAGGAATAAAAGATCCTAATCCTATCCATAGGCCATGTGGGCTCGTAAGCCACACAACATAGTTAGTAAAATAGTTTTTCTTTCAAGTCTAGAGTCAACATCGACTAAGGAGTTTGGAAGGGGTTCCTACAGACAGTCAGCTCTGATACCAACTTGTGACGCCCCCGACTCAATCATGCACTAATCATACACGCAAAGGCGCACGATCAAGATCAGAGACTCACGGGAAGATATCACAACACAACTCTAGACACAAATTCAAACATAAAGCTTTATATTACAAGCCAGGGCCACGATGGTTCGAATACATAAGTCAGCGAAAGCAACAATATCTGAGTACAGACATAAGTAGACAAGTTTGCCTTAAGAAGGCTAGCAAAAAAACAACAACTAGATCGAAAAGGCATAGGCCTTCTGCCTGGGTCCTCCTAACTACTCTTGGTCATCAGTGGTTTCCACGTAGTAGTAGGCTCCGTTGGTGTAGTAGTAGTCATCGACGGGATCAGCTGGCTCTGGAGCTTTGTCATCTGGTCACAACAATCGGGTAAAGGGGAAAAAGGTTGCAAAGCAACCGTGAGTACTCATCCAAAGTACTCGCAAGACTTACATCAGACCTAAGCTAAGTATGCATCGGTATTAATAGGAAGGGGATATATCTGTGGACTATACTGCAGAATGCCAGAGTAGAGGGGTAAGGCCTAGCCTATCGAAGACTAGCATATTGCAGCATCTTGCAACAACAAAAGAGAGTAGAGTAACTTAACATATAGTAACAAGTATATATTAGCAATGCCCAGAGATCCTTCCTTGTCTACCCCACGAGGAAGCGATCCCGGAGCCATCATGTCAGTTTAGTGTAACAAGTATTCAGTTCTAGTTGTAGTAGATCAGGATACAACTCCAAGCGTCCTGTTATCGTGGACACAACTATTCAAATAGATATACTTCCCTGCAGGGGTGCACCAAATTACCCGTCACGCATGATTACCTCTGGCCGGACACATTTTTTCGGGTAATGCCCGACCTCTGATAATCAACACATCATAGTCCTACCCAGGCTCTGCAGAGAGGTCCCCGCCGGTCTACATCCTAAGCGCAAAGGTGTCATGGGCCAATCGTCCTAAGCGCTCTGGGTCGTTGCGCGCAGGGCGGACCCAGCACTACTACAGGATGCTGCTAACGCGACACTACGATCAGAGATCCTTTGATGAAACTATGTGCGATGCATTAATCGCAAACCGTGATGTAAAAAACCCGTCAAAAAAGATGCAAAACGTTTGCGATGGTGGATACATCAAACACGGTTCAGATTTTAGTTGCGTGTGCGATGCTGGGCATACGGTTGATCCATACGAACTGTTTGCGATTAGACAGAACAACAGAAACGGGCAACCATATCAATGTGTGTGCGATATATGGCATACAGTTCGCTCCGATGAACTGTTTGCTATTAGGGAAAGCAATAGAAACGGTCAGCCAGATCAAGGTGTGTGTGATATACGGCATACAGTTCACTCGAATGAACTGTTTTCGATTAGGGAAGAGAATAGAAACGGTTCAACTTAACAAGATGTGTGTGATACGCGGTAAACAGGTCTGTAATCGGAAATGTGTGGGAAGACCGATAACAACATAGACGATTCCTGTTAACAAGCCATGTGTGTTGTGAGCAAACGATTGCTGGTATACAATTGTCAGTGATTGATTAAATCATCACCGATGGGTTCCATTGTTTAGTCTTTGTGCGATGTGATTTGCTCTGTCCGCACAACATCTACGCTCTGTCTACATAGCATCAACATATATACTTAAAAAGACAACATTGCAAAACCAAATTAAGCATACAATTACACAAGTGACTACACACTTAACATTTCCACACACCAAAGTAAGCAATTACATGCTACTAAACTAGGAGAATTGAGCATCTAATCATCTACTTCTTGTTGCGATGATGCTTTGCCATTGCTCTGCTTCCGGCTGGATCGCTGGCCGTTTTGGGGAAGGAGGCACTTCCTCATGTCAACGATTCGCCTGTACATCTCGTAGCTCGTGTACGCCTCCTTGGCCGCGTACACGACGTGAGCTTTGTCGAGTTTCTCCATCCTGGCCGAGTGCCAGGCACGCTTGTCCTTGTTGTAGGAATCCTTCATGTCTCTGTAGTAGGGATCGATGATGGCCTCAGCGAGGTGAACCAGTGAGTCCTTCTCATGCTCGTTGCTGCCCCAGATCTTTTATTGGCCCTGGATGTCGAGAAGATTCTGGCAGGCGATGCCCGAATTCTTGAGCACCTTTACATCGTTGGTGATGTCCACTGTAGCGAACATGTAGTTGGGGCTGTTGACAAACCTGGCGAAATGCTCACAAGGCCTTGTGGCTAGGCAGTAGTGGTAGACAAGGACGTGATCACACATGCACATCTGGGCAACGGCGACCTTGGGACGAGACCCGGCACGAGCGCGGGTGTACTCGAGGTCGAACCCGACCACCTTGTACTTCTCCTCAGCAAGCAACAACTCCATGATGTGGATGGAGTGCTACACCCAGACCGGGTTGTTGGTGTACACCACCGAGAGCTCCGTGAACCTTCTGTGGGTGTCCACCACGGCATGCATGGTGAACTGCTGCTTGTCGTCGGCAGCCGCTCGGAGCGCCATTGGAGCCGCGTAGGATACCCTCTAAGAATTTGTCGTGGTGGGTGTGCTTCTTGCAATGGTGGGGCGCGATCGAAAGGTTGAAGAGACACAAGGGTTAAATGGCCGCTGTAATAAATGGGGGCCGGCCGGCCTGTAATCGTCATGTCTTGTCACCGCGTTCATAGCGGAGGATTCCAGTGCAGGCTTGACAACACTGCACCGCACGCGTTTCGTTTGAACATGCGTGGGCTCGAAGAGGCGCCAAATGTATCGTCGGTGAGCCTGTTCCCGCGCTACCGCGCAAGCTTCCCGCCCGACTAGTTTGGCCACGCGTTGGCTAGAAGAGGGACAAATCGTGGGCGTTTATTGGCAAAAAGCTTTGTAAAAACGAAGTGTGTGGAATGACTTCGGTCATAAGTTCACCCGTGGGTGATGAGGTCAAAGTTACACAGAAGGGTGATGATGGACACTCGAGTGCGATAATTAATTCTGTGCTCTATAGGGCACACAGTTGAAGAAACCAACTGTGTGCAATAATGTCGAAGATCGCAGTCGAGTTAGCTATACAGATCGTGTGCTATGAGATCGACAAGGTAAACCGATTCGAGAATGGTTAATAAAATCTAAGTCCATTGCATATTAAGGTCAAAATAGTGCTCCCAATATATGAGTCTCATACGATGCCATTTCAACGATTGTACCACAAAAGCTCAAAATATTACAAGGTTCAAATTCCAGAGTTATATGGCTCAAATTCGATGATTACAAGGTTCAAACTGATATTAGAAATGAAATTCAGCTCAGCAGCTGCAAACGCTCGTGCTGGTCTGCTGAACATGGATATCAGAGAGGTTCAATCTAATATTACCACTTGTAAGTCTGGTTTCGAAACCTCATAACTTTTGCAAAGGGGTCAGCCATTGAGAAGTCATGTATGGGGTTGACACGATGACTTCCGATTACTCTGTCATCTGAAGTTCCAAAATAAAATTCAGCATTTTCGGAGCCTATTCCATTCTGCCGCAGCCGCCGGCACTGATCAACAAACCATTCATTTTTGCGAAATAAATGTAGGGCAAACCTCATTACCTTCAGCACCCTTGCTCTGACAACAAAGAACCTGGCGAATATAATCTCCGGTAAGGTCCCTCGGTAGGAGTTCAAAGTAATTTCTGAGAGATGCAGATCTAGGCATTCGATGTGATTGTTATATTGTATCACATTATCCACCACCGGGCCTAATCTTATCTGCAAAAGAAGAAAACGTGTTAGTGCCTACATGCAGTTTTGAACACTACTATAGGCCTATTTGGTTTGCAGGATTTGTAAAATGCACTAACATGCCATCTTCGATCTCACATGATTAACATGGGCATTTGATTACAATCTAGAAAAATGTAGCCTTCTTCACAAGAGGTTGGAGTGGATAAAAAGTTCCCTAAGAAAACTAGTACATATGAATCCAAAGGAGAAATGCTTATGGATTGTAACCATATGGATCAAGCAACCAATATGGGGGGGAAAACATGTATGTACTGAAATCCTTCAGAAATTGTAGTACATTGTCATTGTAAACTTGGAAAAAGGTGTCACAAATTGAACTCCCTTATGGTTAACATTTAACAGGAAAGGAACATCACCTCGATATATAGCTTCTCCAGGCACGGAAAGCATCTCAGGAAACTGACAACTTGCTCCAGGTTGGGGCCGATAGATTCTAGTGCCAAGACCTTCACTGTGCGCAGTTTCGGGGTCAAGCTTGTCGGAATCATTTTCTGGATGACAGACAAACATACATCTTCAAAATTAGAAATAATGTTAATTTCTAGAAGGAGAGGTAGAAGGCGGCTGTTGTACCTGAACGGGTGTGGATCCAATAACAAGTTCAGAGTATTTGTCAGACGAGTGGCCCACCACTGTCAATTTCGGCGCAGAAATGACATTGATTCTTGTTGGACCTTCTTGATCAACTACAAGTAATCTCTCAAGTGAAGGTGTGTCCTCAATGACCATACCGTGGTACACATCTTGTGATGTCTTCTTGCCGCACCAGCAACACACATAAATAGTCCGAAGAGTCATGGAGGTGATGTGGAAGCTACTCAACCCATTGATCGCCTGAAGATGAAGGTACTCGAGTGTAGTATAGCCATGGAGCAGACGCTCCATGTCACCGTTTGGGAGGCAGACGGCGACGAGCTCGAGGTGCTTCAGTCGTGGTAGAATAAGAGCGGGCACGTCATTAAGGGGGGGGGGGGGGGAATGGAAGTTCCTGAACTTGGCGACGCGCAGCATGGGCGTGAGGCGGAGCGTGGACGTTGGCAGCGAGCGCATATGCCCATTATCAAAAGTGAGCTCCTTGAGCTGATCTAGGGCGGGGGATCAGAACCAGTCGTCAAGCTTGGCTTAGTCCTTGCCGTTGGAACGGAACTTGCCCATGCTAAGGCCTTTGGTTGGGCCAGGGTGACTGCTGAGGATCATGGAGAACGCATCCAAGCTTTTGCGATAGCCATGGCAGAGCTCGTGGGTGTCGATGAGGTCGAGAGGGGTGGAGTTCCATAGGGGGCGCCACGGCCGGGAAAGGACGGTTGTCCGCGCCCCATATTTGATTGGGAGGAGGGAGATGATGACTGTCAACATATCATCGGGGAGGCTGCTGATGAAGTCTAGGCCTGCTGGAGTCGCTTGCGGTTCTTGCTCAACCCGCCTCTGCTTGTTGGCAGCCCCATTCTCCACCTCCGGAGTCTCCTTGTCAGCGGCGCTTTCTGATAGAAGTGGGAGTACAGGGAATATTTAGTTAAAACAGGGCAATAGAAAAGTGTATTGGTAACTGGAAGTTAGTAGGTAGGAATAGAGTAAGAAAATGGAATAACAATTGGTTGCTTAAATACTACACAATTCATTTGATATTGCTGGGTAAGTCAACATGCAGATACTTGAAAAGAACACTTACTTCAAACAAAGTCTGGACGGATGATATCGTCGGGGAAGTTAGCATATATCTCATGACCAGGCTCTTTTATGTGCTGTGCAATTTTAGTGCCAGCTTTCAGTACATAAAACTTAGAAATTTCTTTCCAAAGGCCAGTGCCAAAATAGGAGTCACCACGTTCATCAAGTCTTACAGTAGCAACGATTGTAAATCCATGGTTTGTGTTCAGTATGACATTCCTGCAGTCTTGATTTATGTAAAGGGAAAGATTGTGTACTATAGATTCTGTTGCATAGCAAGGGACGCGCTGCAGAAAATGGTAGGATTGTTAAAGAAAATATGGTAACATGCAAATATGAGCCCAAATTAAAAGAACTATACAGCTTTTGAAATCGAAGGACAAAAATCTATAATTAAACAGATAGGGTAAACATGATGTCATGGAAATATGAGAGTAATTGAAAGAACAATACATCATTAATTTGCCTAATATAGAAAGAAGAGGAAAAAAAATCCCCTTTGACGTATATGGTGCATGTGGCACCTTTTATCCAAATGTAGCAATATTTAGTATATGTTCAGGAAAGTAAGCCATGCCAACCGATTTAGGGTGAGATTGAACATACCGCGCGCATCCTTAAGTCATCTGGTACGGTGAGATGGAACTTCATGGATGTCTAGCGGAGGCTGCAAAGTCCTGATGTGTCCGTGCACTGTACACTCTATGAATGAAAGAAAACCCTCAAATCAGCTCGAATAAAAATGAATTCACGGTGATTTCGGCCGGTTGATTGAAGGAGGCAGATGAACTGCGATAAGAGATGAGATAATATCTCATTAAATTAGTTACCTTGTTGTCCATGAGAAAACACCCTTAATACCACGGATTCCTCAACCGGGCGGAGCTAGGTCGACCGCGAGCAGCATCGAGAAAGTCGATGGAAATAGGCGGCGGCAAGTGGTGAAATGCGGTGGGGTTTGCCGGTAGCCTAGCGGCGGCGGCAGGCGTCGAGCTAAGTGGTTACCGCCTCGATAGGCGGTGCCATGCATAGACGCAGAGGAGCTTGTGCAGGTGTGAATGGGGACCGGAGGGGGTGGCAGGCGGGGTGAGGGTTTTTGTGACGTGGGGATGGTGAGGGTTTTCTTTTTTCTTCTTTGAATTGGGTGGTGAGGGATTTCTGTCCCACAAAGAGTTTCAGAGGCAACGGTTTGCTAGAGCCAACCGTGTGTGGTTGACGTAACAGGGAAAATGAAAGTCATTGCACATGGTTCCAATTTTGGGAACTGTGTGTGATTGACGTACTACCTCCGTCCTGGTTTATTGGCCCCCTTTGTAATTCGTACCAAATTTTGACCAAATATTTAACTAAAAAATGTTTATGCATGTCACCAAAAATTATATCATTGAACACTATGTTCAAATATGCATCCAACGATATAATTTTGGCTGACCTGCACTAACATTTTGTCCGTTAAATCTTCGGTCAAAATTTAACACAAATTACAAAGAGGACCAATAAACTAGGACGGAGGTAGATTCCATCAACCGAACTGATTGCATCCATATCTCACATTTAGGCATAAGTAAACATAGATTAAACATACTCAGACATAGATAATAAGCGTACACAAGCATAGTTCAACCATAAGTACATAGTTCAACCGTCATTAAGCATACTCAAGCGTACATAGTTCGATCCTACATCTCATCTCATCTGCCGGCACGATCCCGAAGCTTCTCCAGGTACTCGGCATACGCGGCGTGCGCCACCCTGCGAGAATACTTCTGCTTGAAGGAGCCAACGGCTCGTCCTCTTGCATGCGCCAGAACACTTTCATACGCCTCATGAAGCTTTTGGTTGCAAAATAGGCATCGATAGCCGCCGTCCCAGGTCCTAATACGCCTGTTATGCATTCCCGTATAAAGCTCCCTCAGGATTTGCCTCTTGTACCTCCTTTGGCCATCTTCATCCTCGCTGTCCACATCGTCAGACAGCACCTATACAAATAGTAAAAAAAATGTGGCGGCAAATTAATGTTTACAAACTAATCTCTAGCGAACATTTGGCAGTTGCCAAAATTTGGCATCCAATCAATGTTTACATGCGGTGAAGTAGAATTAGGAATTTATGGCTATTTTTTTATACATATCGAGAGATTATGGTTCGATTTTTAAGCACAATCTTCTATGTACAGACCAATCTTGAAGAAAATAATGGCACAAACATATATGTAGGTCATTCAAAATCAATTGTCAAGTCCTGGCTAGGAATTATTAGCATGAACACTAACCCTAGTCGGATTACTAGCAGAAATCATTTGCACAGATGAAACAACTAATCACTTATCACTTGTACCATTCAAACAATCAATACACTACATGGATCTAACGAAACTTACTCAGATTTGGTATATAACCATAGGATTTGTATTCCAAAAAGGGGGATGCATGAGTAACCAGAGAAACCCTAGGATCAATTTGACACATAAATGGGTATAGATGACTAACCGGTTGTCCGTCGTCGTCGGAGTCGTCGCCGGAGTGGTCGTCGGAGTCGTCACCGGGGTCGTCGCCTGATTCGTCACCGGAGTTGGTGTGGACCTCCGCCTCCGGCTGTGGAAGCACGACACCGTCGACGACGTCAGGGTGCAGCGATACCTCACCGGCGGTGACAACAACCTCTGTCTCCATCTCCACGCCGTGCTCCGGTGCTTCAGCAGCCCCGGCGTCGCCACTCCCTCCAATGGGGCGCTTCGGCGGCATCCTCATACACTGACGGCTTTGAGGACTGAGAGCGGCGTCGAGGATGCAAGCGGAGAGAGAGGATTGTGTGTGCGGCGAGGATGGGGGGTACGGCCGCTCGGGGGCGCCATTAATATGGAGTATTGGGAGAGAGGCGGGCGGCGGTCAAACCGCTGGCTCGCCTCCTGGTGAGCCTGCGCACCGGATTGCTGGCATGCCTACCGTTGTTTCACACAACTACTTGCACGCCTCCCGATGACACTGCACAGCAAGCACGCCTCCCGTCAATTCACACACCTGCACGCACGCCTCCCGGTCTGCCTGCGCGACGGACTGCTCGCATGCATCCCGTCAACTCACGCCTGCTCGCACGACACACGGGTCGCATGGCGGCACATATATTGTTTTTCTATTTGGATGATTAATGCTGCCGCTTTATTGCTTAACCGAAGCATGGCACGTATCCATTGTTTGTCTAATGCTCACGGTTCGAATAAATAATCCGTTTGCGATATTGGTTCCCAATTATTAATAATCTCCTGTTTGTAAGAAGATAAAGATTACATCAAAACTGGTCTCAAATTTGACAAAAAAAAGTACAATGCCACTTTGTATTGGTGTCCATATGACAACACGATAAGTTTCATGAATTTCAAATAAGTTTTGGAAGTACTAGAATTTAAAAATCAAGATTCTCAATGTTTGAAATTTCTTGCACGGGGAGTAAACATGCACCCAGTGAGACACATGTGTTTTTGCAATCCATTTAGGTGCACTGTCATGTGTCCATGTAGCTCAAATTTGACTTTTGCACATTATACCCCTAGAAAATCAATCAATGTACTAAAACGTCTTAATGATCTCTGTTTTTTTTTTCAAAATTAAAACGTCCCTCCTTTGGTAACATATGTTCACCGCTGGATAATTTAACATGCATCGTAGTTGCGGTGGATTCGCGGTGTGTGTGTGTGTGTGCACGTCTGGGGGGGGGGGGGCTGGTAGTACACTACGACTCGTGAGCCACCGTGTGGGTTGGCCGTTTTGTGAGGCAGGTGCCACATCAGAGTCGTGAATTTGTTATTTAAAACATTACACAACCCTTTCATACATACATGTTTTGGCCACATGCAGTCGATGGTTGTCCTACACGACACTCGATACTCGCGTGTGACGCTTTCTGTGGGCCCACGAGGTCGTCGTCCATCACTTTGACCAACAGTCGGCAGAGAGGTTAATTTGACCAGCAAGGTAGAATCTTTTTTGTTTGTGTTATGGTGGGAGTATATAGTACGCGTCGAAGAGGTGGGAGGGGACTAGCATATATACTACACGTACGCGTCCGTGAACAAGTACACCTCACTCAGTGTCGGGACTTTTCGGTTTTTGAGGCACGTGCCACATCAAAATTGTGAAATTGGCTATTCAAACATCACCCAACACCTCTTTGGGCCACATGCATGTAGGCAATGGTTATCCTAGGACACTCACGTGTGACACTTCCATCTGTGGGCCCGCGAGGCCATCATCGATGCATGCATCACTTTGACCTACATCAGGAGGGGTTAATTAATTTCACCATCAAGGAGGATTCTTTTTGGGTTGTATTACGGTAGGAGCATATAGTATGCGTCGAAGAGGGGGAAGGGGACCATCATATGTAGTACGCTTCATGAACCTCGCTCTTTGTGGGGACTTTACAGTTTTCGAGGCATGTGCCACATCAAAGTTGTGCATTTTGGGTATTCAACATATGTTTGGCCCACATGCAAAGCAATGGTGGTTGTCCTCTCGCACCCACTTAAGCGGATATCAGCGATATCGATGCTTTCCATTTGTGGGCCCGCTTGGTCCATCACTACTTTGCCTGACAATGAGAGAGGTTAATTGGACTTAGGAGGGGATTATTTTTTTGTTTGTAATACGGTATATATATAGGTCATGCTCTGGGATGACATGATACAGTTTGAGCACACACATGCATGTGTACGCATGAATCCCTCCCATCGAGTCAAAGTGGCTAGTACCACGACACGTCATGAACCGATATCGCTCTGTGTGGGGACTGTACGATTTTCGACGCACGTGCCACATCAATGTTGTGAAATGGTATTCAAACATGCATGCACGCATCACCTCCATACATATGCATGTAGTGGTTGTCTTCGAACGGTAGACTCCCTCGCGTGGTTGTTGGAGTAAATGACCACGGGTAGCCCCATCAGCTCCCTTTGGTATTTCAAGACATCGGGGCAGGCTGCGCCCCTCAAACATCAATTACAAAGGGCCACCTTCTTGAGGCCAGCTGGTCCAAGCAGCCGGTTGCCAGGAGGCGGCGGAGTCCACAAGACGGCCATGAAGTGGGCTGACTCCTAGCAGGCGGCCTCCTGGGAAGCCGAGTCCTAGCAGGCGGCCCCTCGCGCCCTCAAAGTCAGCGCCAACGTAAACATGATGAGACAGGGCATGGCTACAGTACAGGCCTGCCACCCCCGAATCCAGGGCAGAACGTGGCTACAGTACAGCGTGCCAAGCAGGCATCCTGCGCCCAACGCATGACTGTTGCCATGACGCTCATGACATCACCCATGGCAGAGGAAGCCATGCTCCCGCGACGGGCGGCCAGTACGACCCGTAGGCGGCGGGCCCTACCTGTCCGTGACAAGCCAGAAGGCGGCGAGCCCAGACCAGTCGGCTCAGTGGGAGGTCGGCTCCTAGCAGGCGGCCCTCCTCCTCCCTTGAAGTCCATGCGCCATTAACCAAATACGATGGGGTATGGCTACAGTGAGCCCCCGCCAAACGGCGGGACTGTATCCACGCTCCCCCTGACAAGGCCTTCGTCATCAGGGGCAATGCTACAGCATAAAGCAGTCAACGCGGCCCGTAGGCGGCGGGACCCACCTGTCGGCGGGCCCCGGCGGTCGGCGGAGAAGCCGGCGACCAGTGACGCTGACTGCCGGGCCCCGCATCTGGCCAGATTACCATTGTACCCCTGGGGGTAGGCCTATATAAACCCCCCCAGGTCACCCCATGCAAGGGGTTGGCACCTTGGCAGACGCCTCGTCGAGCACCCATAGCACCACACACACACACGCAGAGAGAGTGGAGTAGAGCTAGCCTTGCCCTTCTTCCTCTTCTAGCCAAACAGCTCAAGGAGCAAGCTTGTAGCTACCTGTTGAGGTAGTGATCATGCGGAGACCCCGCAGAGCAGGACTAGGGGTGTTATCTCCTAGGAGAGCCCCGAACCTGGGTAAGATTCGCAAGCGTACGCGGTCTCGCTCACTCCCGCTTCTTGAGCCCGGCGACGTACTTTTGTCCCCATCCATGATAAGCCACCCGCTGGCATATGTCGCACGATATCCCCGACATTTGGCGCCCACCTTGGGGCTAGGTGCACCGTCATCCGGAAACACGTTCTGGACGGGAACCCTCTTCCTCCCTGGCGAGCGCAGCCAGCCCGGCACGCCCGACGGTGTTTGCGCCGACACGCTGCACGGCGTGGAAGTTGTTTGCACCGCAAGCAGCCTCGCTGATCTCATCGGCGGGATCCGCCTCTTCGACGAGCCCACACTCGACGCGGGCGCAGCTAGCTCCGAGAGCTGCCTCGTCGATCTCCTCGGCAAGCTTCACATCGCCGACGAGCCGGTCTCCGACCCGGAGTCCGTTGGCTCCACCGACCTGCTCATCGACATGGTCATCGATGCTGACGTCGCACTTCCTGATGCCTTCCCCGGTGACGTGGTGATCTTTGACGACTGCTTCCCACTGCAGACAGCAGTGCCAGCACCAGCACCGTCACTGAGGTGCTGGTCATCAGCCACGACGGAACCTCCGACCAGGCCGGCCGGGACCCGTTGCAGGCGGCAATGCAGGATCTATCCGCTCCCGTAGAGCCCAGTGCGAGCGGTGAAACGCTGGAAGCATGCCGTATCGCACTTCTCGACAGCGCCAACAAGTTGGCGGCCATGAGACACCTCACCGAGGCTTACCACCGCGAGATCGACCACGCCGTCTGCGGCACACCGGCTGCTGGCAAACCCAGCCGCATGGGCACGGTCCGGCAGCGCGGCGCCGCCATCGCTAGCATGTTGGGGGCCGACCGCCCGGTCTACACCACGCCAATGGAGAACTTACGTGCCGCCCAGGCAGTGGCAGACGAGCTGGACCACCTGGAGGGCGACGAGCATCGCTGCATGACGGGGCGCGTCCAGCAGCTCATCGACTCGGCCGCCGCGCAGCAAGAAGCTGGCCGCCGCATGGTGGAACCGGCCTATAGGCTGGGAACCTTCCCCCTCGCCGAGAGCACGGTGCGACCTCCCGGACGCCGACAGCCGGCGCCCGCGACCAAGAGCCGGTTGCTAGCCGCAGCCGCACCTGCATCTCCATCGAGCGCGACCAAGACGGCCGCCCACGAGCAGTGGAACGGCGGGACGGTCGTCCGCCTCTCCCGCGCAGGGAGAGGCGCGCCTCCCCGCCGCCTGTTGAGCATCCGACTCTCGGAGGCCGGCTGGGCCCCCGTGAAGGAGTCGGAGAGAACGACGCCCGCAACCGGATCGACCGCTTGGCTCGGTCCCTGGCGTTGGAAGAAGAAGATGCAATCGGCCCACCTTGTTTCGGCCCCCGCATTCGCTACGAGCCCTTCCCCAAAGGGTTCTCGCTCCCTCGGGACACTCCTAAGGACAACGGCTCTGTGAAGCCGGAGGACTGGCTGGTGGACTACTCCACGGCCGTCAGCATAGCGAACGGCAACAAGCGCGTTGCCGTAAAGTATGTTCCGCTCATGCTCCAGGGCACGGCCCGGACATGGCTGAACAGCCTCAAGCCCTACAGCGTCAACAGCTGGCTAGACTTCACCGAAGTTTTCATCCGCAACTTCACCAGCACCTACAAGCGACCGCCAAAACCTCGCCAGCTCTCTCTATGCGTCCAAGGCCCGACTGAGTCTACCCGCGACTACTTGACACGGTGGGCTGAACTGCGCAACTCCTGCGAAGGGGTGCATGAGGTGCAAGCCATAGAATACTTCACTGCTGGGTGCCGGGAGGGCACCCTACTCAAGCACCGACTCCTCTGCGACGAGCCGGCCACCCTCGATGAGCTGCTAATCATAGCGGACAAGTACGCCACTGCTGACTCCTCCATGAAGTCGGAACTCCGAGTGGATGCGTCAGGAAAGATGCTCCCTTCGGCCCCTCAGACACCGGCTGGTGATTCCAGTCGGCGCCAACAGTCAAACGACAATAAGCACAAGGCCCCGCAGCCGGCTACTACCAGCCGGCAGGTGGCGACAGTCGAAGGCCAGCAGCCAGAGGAGCAGCCCGGCCCCAAACGCCAGAAGGGCGGCAAGCCTGCCTGGTTGCCCGCCTTCTCGTTTGAGCAAACCCTCGACGCTCCCTGCAAGTTCCACAGCGGCGCGAAGCCATCCAACCACACCACCCGGAAGCGCCACTGGCTCACCCACATCGCCAGAGGCGAAGGACTGCCTCCGCCGCCTGCTGGCCCGCCACCTCCGCCTCCCCAGCAGCCGGCGGTCCGACCAGTCGGCGCGATCCAAGATGAGTTTCCTCAAGAGCATGGAGCTTACGTCGTCTTCACCAGCGTGACTGACGACAGGCACAGCCGGCGTCAACAGCGCCGAGAAGTGAATACTGTTGCCTCTGAAGCCCCAGAGTTCATGCACTGGTCGGAGAAGCCGATCAGTTGGAGCCGAGCTGACCAACCGGAGGTGATGCCTTCTCCGGGTTCCTATGCCCTAGTGCTGGATGCCACCTTTGCAACAGAGAGGCGAGCTGCTCGTTTCTCCCGAATTCTGATAGAGGGCGGTAGCAACATCAACATCCTCTACCGCGACACCATGGAGAAGTTGTGCATCAAAGAGAAACAGCTCCAGCCCAGCCGGACTGTCTTCCATGGCATTGTGCCTGGCCTATCCTGCTCACCAATCGGCAAGATCAAGATAGATGTCCTCTTCGAAGACAAGAATCACTTCCGCCGAGAGCCAATCTGGTTCGAGGTGGTTGACCTTGAGAGCCCCTACCACGCGTTGCTTGGCCGGCCTGCTCTGGCCAAGTTCATGGCGGTCCCCCACTACGCCTACCTCAAGATGAAGATGCCGGGTACCAAGGGCATTATCACCGTAGCCGGCGACTACCAGAAGTCTGCCGCCTGTGCCACTGCCAGCAGTCGGCTGGCCGAGTCCCTTGTGATTGCTGCTGAGAAACGGCTCCTTGACCGAGTTGTGGCCATGGCCGGCGAGCAGCCGGACCTGTCGCCAGATCCCAAGGGGTCAGAAGCTCAGGGCTCTTTCCAACCGGCCAAAGAAACCAAGAAGATACCCTTGGACCCGGAGCACCCAGAGAGGTTCGCTGTCATAGGGGCCCACCTCGACAGCAAATAGGAAAGCGAGCTCGTCGATTTCCTCTGTGAGAATCAGGACATCTTTGCGTGGTCTCCAAAGGACATGCCGGGTGTTCCGACGGATTTCGCCGAGCACAAGCTACATGTCAGAGCAGATGCAAAACCAGTCAGGCAACCCCTCCGCCGCCTGTCGGAGGAGAAGAGAGGAATTGTTGGTGAGGAGATAGCCCGGCTTCTAGCAGCTGGCTTCATTATGGAAGTATTCTTCGCAGAGTGGCTTGCCAACCCAGTCCTTGTACTGAAGAAGAACAACAAAAGGCGCATGTGTATTGACTACACCAGCCTCAACAAAGCTTGCCCGAAAGATCCGTTCGCCTTGCCTCGGATTGACCAAGTGATAGACTCCACAGCCGGATGCGAGCTGTTGAGTTTTTTGGATGCCTACTCGGGGTACCACCAGATCAAGTTAAGCCCGGCCGACCGCCTGAAGACCACCTTCATCACACCATTCGGAGCCTTCTGCTACCTGACCATGACGTTCGGCTTGAGAAACGCCGGCACCACGTTTCAGCGTTGCATGCAGAAGTGCCTCCTCAAGCAACTCGGCAGAAATGCCCATCTTTATGTGGATGATATTGTGGTGAAGACGGAGAAGCGCGGTACCCTCCTGGAAGATCTCAAGGAAACCTTTGATAACCTGTGCCGTTTTCAAATCAAGCTCAACCCAGAAAAGTGTGCCTTTGGAGTACCAGCCGGCCAGCTCCTCGGCTTCCTTGTCTTAGAGCACGGCATAGAGTGCAACCCTGTCAAGATCAAGGCCATCGAGAGAATGGAGAGGCCCACCCGACTGTGAGACATTCAGAAGTTCACCGGCTGCTTGGCATCCATCAGCCGCTTCATCAGTCGGCTAGGCGAGAAGGCTCTTCCACTGTAACATTTGATGAAGAAAACCACTCATTTCAAGTGGAACGACAAGGCGGATGAGGCTTTCCTCCAACTCAAGAAGATGTTGACCACGCCGCCCGTCCTAGCCGCTCCGGCTGCCAAGGAGCCCATGCTTCTCTACATCGCCGCCACCAGCCGGGTGGTTAGTATAGTTATGGTGGTAGAGTGCCGAGAGGACGGCAAGGCACAGCCGGTCCAGAGGCCCGTCTACTACTTGAGTGAGGTGCTGTCAGCTTCCAAGCAGAACTACCCCCACTACCAAAAGTTGTGCTATGGCGTGCATTTTGCCACCAAGAAGCTCAAGCCATACTTTCAAGAGCATCCCATCACGATCGTCTGCACCGCCCCCCTTGCGGAGATCATAGGCAGCAGAGACGCATCGGGCCGAGTGGCCAAGTGGGCCATCGAGCTGGCCCCCTACACCATCTTCTACTAGCCTCGCGCCGCCATCAAGTTCCAAGCACTGGCCGACTTCCTCGTCGACTGGGCCGAGACCCAGTACCTGCCGCCAGCTCCAGACTCCACTCATTGGCGGATGCACTTTGATGGCTCGAAGATGCGCACCGGTTTGGGAGCCGGTGTCGTCCTCGCCTCTCCCAAAGGCGACAAGCTCAGATACACGCTGCAAATCCACATTGCCGCCTCCAACAACGTGGCCGAGTACGAGGCGCTAGTACACGGACTCCGGTTGGCCAAGGAGATTGGCATCCGCTGGATTCTGTGCTACGGCGATTCGCACTTGGTGGTCCAACAGTCGTCTGGCGACTGGGACGCCAAGGATGCAAATATGGCGAGCTACCGCTTCCTCGTCCAGCAGATCAGCGGATATTTTGATGGGTGCGAGTTCCTTCACGTGCCACGGGCCGACAACGAGCAAGCAGACGCCCTGGCACGGATCGGCTCCACCAGGCAAGCCATAACAGCCGGCGTGTCCCTTCAGTGCCTCCGCAAGCCGTCTAAGAAGCCTTCCCCGGAATCAGAATCCATCTTCGTGCCAGCTGCTCCCGAAGCAGTCGGATCCGACTCAGGGGCTGCAGCAGTCGCACCCGGCCTTGGGACTTTGCAACCCGGCCCGGGGGCTGCAGCAGCCGGCCCGGGGAGTTCGGTAGGCGGCACGGGGACTGCAGCAGTCGTACCCGGCCCGGGGACTTCGCAACCCAGCCCGTGGGCTGCGGCAGCCGGCCCGAGGACTTCACCAAGCGCCTCAGGGACTGCGGCAGTCGCACCCGGCCCAGGGACTCTACAACCCGGCCCGGGGGCTGCAGCTACCGTCCCGGGGACTTCAACAACGCAGCAAGACGCGGCCGACTCCACCCCGCCACCTCCCAACCCAACCGCCCTAGTTTCAGTGGCCGTAATGATAGTGGATGAAGTCGAAGCACCATCATGGGCGCAACCCATCCTCAACTTTCTGGTAAGCGAAGAGCTGCCAGTTGATGAGATCTCGGCCCGGCAGGTGCAACGCCGGGCATGAGCTTACACGATAGTAAACAGAGAGCTTGTCAGGCACAGCGTGACCGACGTTTTCCAACGCTGCGTCGAACCAGAGAAAGGCAAGGCAATCCTCAGAGACATACACCAAGGCGAGTGCGGCCACCACGCGGCCTCCAGATCCCTTGTCGCCAAAGCTTTCCGCCATGGTTTCTTCTGGCCGACTGCTTTGGAGGACGCCAAGGATCTGGTCAAGAAATGCAAGGGGTGCCAAAAATTCAGCTCCAAGCAACATCTGCCGGCTTCTGCACTCAAGACCATCCCCCTTACCTAGCCCTTTGCCGTCTGGGGGTTGGACATGGTGGGCCCATTCAAGACAGCCCGCGGTGGCATGACCCACCTGCTTGTCGCTGTGGACAAATTCACCAAGTGGATTGAAGCAAAACCAATCAAGAAACTAAATGGTCCGACTGCTGTGACCTTTATTGCAGATATCACTGTCCGGTACGGTGTACCACACAGCATCATCACCGACAATAGCACTAACTTTGCCAAAGGCGCCTTGGCCCGTTTCTGCGCAACGCAGGGCATCCGACTGGACTTTGCGTCCGTTGCCCATCCGCAGTCAAATGACCAAGTAGAACGAGCAAACGGCCTCATCTTATCCGGCATCAAACCCCGACTGGTCGAGCCACTGGAGCGCTTGGCCGGCTGCTGGATCGACGAGTTGCCGGCCGTCCTCTGGAGCCTCCGCACCACTCCGAACAGATCAACCAGTTTCACTCCCTTCTTCCTCGTGTACGGGGCCGAGGCCGTCATCCCAACTGACATCAAGTTCAACTCGCCTCGCGTCACCATGTACACGGAGGCGGAGGCGGAGGCGAAGGAAGCACGAGAAGACGGCATCGATCTGCTGGAAGAAGGCCGGCTGTTAGCACTCAGCCGGTCCGCCATCTACCAGCAGAGCCTGCGCCGCTACTTCAGTCGGAAGGTCAAGCCACGATCCTTCCAAGAGGGAGACCTTGTGCTCCGGTTGATCCAGCGAACAGCCGGCCAGCACAAGCTCTCGGCCCCTTGGGAAGGCCCCTTCATCATCAGCAAAGCCTTGGGCAATGACTCCTATTACCTCATCGACACGAAGAAGCCCAGGGCGCACAAAAGGGATGATTCCGGCAAGGAAACAGAGCGCCCATGGAACGCAAATCTCCTCCGAAGATTTTACAGTTAAATATAGTATGTACCACGCTACCTTTTGTACTAAGGGCAAAGGACCGGGTCCCTCGAGGAGCACTCGGTGGCTGCCTTTCTTATCTGTATGATAAGTTTCATGCCTGTGAGTATGTTATTTCATTCCTCCGCACGGCACCGGGTCCGACCAGTCGGCCCGGGGGCTTGCCGCCTTGTACTATGTTGGCTCTACCTGCAGTCGGACAAGTAGTGTGCCGGCATCTAAGCCCACCCTTGCCATAAGCCGCAGCTTGCAGAGCGACTGTCTGGCAGGCAAGAGTCAAAGGCAGGAAATGGTGCTCACATGAAAAATGGCTAAGGACGAAAGCACCCACTTAGGCCAAGTCGGCTCCTCGCCTAGCCCTTCTCACTTAAATTGCTACGTTCTAAGCGGCCAAAGTACTTGTCTTCCCAAAATGGCCAAGTACTTGACCCGGCCAGCAGACCGAAGAATGGCTGTCTGGCCAACAAGGCGGCAGCCAAGGGAAAGCGGCAAAGGAAAAAGCCAAAAGAACAGAAAGCAAGACAAGCCAGAGCTCGGCGAAGCACATCTTGTGCGAGAATTAAATCACATAGCAAGAGGACCTCGGCCAGCATTCAACAAAGTTTGAATACACCCCCAGCGGGTGGAACTGCATGAATTTAACAAAGTTTGTTCTAAAGATTACCAAAGCAGGAAAAGATAAGATAAGTTGGCAGCCTAGGCCAGAGGAGCAACAGGCGAGTCTGGCAAGTTGGTGGAGTCGGCGGCGCCAGCTGGTGGAGTGGCCGTCTGGCGAGTCTCGGCTTGGTCGCCTTCAGCAGCAGTCGGTGCACTCGCACGCGGCTCGTTGCTCGAGGCCTGATCAAGCTGAGGCTGGGCGTCCGCTCCGCCCTCCGGTGCATCGCCTTCACCATCCTCATCTTCCTCGTCCTCGACTTCGTCGCTTGAGGCGATTTCGTCCGCCGAGTCCTCGCCGTCATCCGGGTTCAGCCCGAACCAGTTCATCGGCACCTCGGCACCCTCCTCGTCCTGCTCGGGGAAGAAGACGCTGGTGTCGGTGTACTCGGCGATCGCCACCGCACGATGGGTGAGCGCAGGCCCCGCTGCCACCAACTCTTCCATGGCCTCCTACCGGAATGTGGCCAACTGGGCTAGGTTCAGCCCAGGATACCACGCCTTGACGAACTCCAAGGCTCTTCGGGCGCCTGCCCGAGCGGAGGAGCCCCTCCAAGCCTCGAAGCGGCCGATTGCCGCCTCCAACAAGTCGGCGGTCCGACTGGGGGTACGTGGAGCTTGGCCGCCTGGCCATAGGGCGGAAACCAGCTGAGACCCGGCACGCTAAAGGCGGCGGAGCAGACGGTGAATCGGCTGCAAACGTGTCCTGATGGCCAGGAGCTGCTCGTTCATGTTCAGAGGCGTGTCGGGCGGGATCTCCACTCCTTCCCTCCTACGCTGGTCGCGCCGCGTCCCTTGTGATTGCTGCTAAGAGATGGCTCCTTGACCGGGTTGTGGCCATGGCCGGCGAGCAGCCGGACCTATCGCCAGATCCTAAGGGGTCTGAAGCTCAGGGCTCTTTCCAACTGGCCAAAGAAACCAAGAAGATACCCTTGGACCCGGAGCACCCAGAGAGGTTCGCTGTCATAGGGGCCCGCCTCGATAGCAAATAGGAAAGCGAGCTCGTCGATTTCCTCCGTGAGAATCGGGACATCTTTGCGTGGTCTCCAAAGGACGTGCCGGGTGTTCTGACGAATTTCGCCGAGCACAAGCTACATGTCAGAGCAGATGCAAAACCAGTCAGGCAACCCCTCCGCCGCCTGTCGGAGGAGAAGAGAGGAATTGTTGGTGAGGAGATAGCCCGGCTTCTAGCAGCCGGCTTCATTATGGAAGTATTCTTCCCAGAGTGGCTTGCCAACCCAGTCCTTGTACTGAAGAAGAACAACAAAAGGCGCATGTGTATTGACTACACCAGCCTCAACAAAGCTTGCCCAAAAGATCCGTTCGCCTTGCCTCGGATTGACCAAGTGATAGACTCCACAGCCGGATGCGAGCTGTTGAGTTTTTTGGATGCCTACTCGGGGTACCACCAGATCAAGTTAAGCCCGGCCGACCGCCTGAAGACCGCCTTCATCACACCATTCGGAGCCTTCTGCTACCTGACCATGACGTTCGGCTTGAGAAACGCCGATGCCATGTTTCAGCGTTGCATGCAGAAGTGCCTCCTCAAGCAACTCGGCAGAAATGCCCATGTTTATGTGGACGATATTGTGGTGAAGATGGAGAAGCGCGGTACCCTCCTGGAAGATCTCAAGGAAACCTTTGATAACCTGCGCCGTTTTCAAATCAAGCTCAACCCAGAAAAGTGTGCCTTTGGAGTACCAGCCGGCCAGCTCCTCGGCTTCCTTGTCTCAGAGCGCGGCATAGAGTGCAACCCTGTCAAGATCAAGGCCATCGAGAGGATGGAGAGGCCTACCCGACTGCGAGACATTCAGAAGTTCACCGGCTGCTTGGCATCCATCAGCCGCTTCATCAGTCGGCTGGGCGAGAAGGCTCTTCCACTGTACCATTTGATGAAGAAAACCACTCATTTCGAGTGGAACGACAAGGCGGACGAGGCTTTCCTCCAACTCAAGAAGATGTTGACCACGCCGCCCGTCCTGGCCGCTCTGGCTGCCAAGGAGGCCATGCTTCTTTACATTGCCGCCACCAGCCGGGTGGTCAGTACAGTTATGGTGGTAGAGCGTCGAGAGGATGGCAAGGCACAGCCGGTCCAGAGGCTTGTCTACTACTTGAGTGAGGTGCTGTCAGCTTCCAAGCAGAACTACCCCCACTACCAAAAGTTGTGCTATGGCGTGCATTTTGCTGGCAAGAAGCTCAAGCCATACTTTTAAGAGCATCCCATCACGGTCGTCTGCACCAGCCCGCTTGCAGAGATCATAGGCAGCAGAGACGCATCGGGCTGAGTGGCCATGTGGGCCATCGAGCTGCCCCCCTACACCATCTTCTACCAGTCTCGCGCAGCCATCAAGTCCCAAGCACTGGCCGACTTCCTCGTCGACTGGGCCGAGACCCAGTACCTGCCGCCAGCTCCAGACTTCACTCATTGGCGGATGCACTTTGATGGCTTGAAGATGCGCACCGGTTTGGGAGCCGGCGTCGTCCTCGCCTCTCCCAAAGGCGACAAGCTCAGATACACGCTGCAAATCCACTTTGCCGCCTCCAACAACGTGGCCGAGTACGAGGTGCTAGTACACGGACTCCGGCTGGCCAAGGAGATTGGCATCCGCCGGATTCTGTGCTACGGCGATTCGGACTTGGTGGTCCAACAGTCGTCTGGCGACTGGGACGCCAAGGATGCAAATATGGCGAGCTACCGCTTCCTTGTCCAGCAGATCAGCGGATATTTTGATGGGTACGAGTTCCTTCACGTGCCACGGGCCGACAACGAGCAAGCAGACGCCCTGGCATGGATCGGCTCCACCAGGCAAGCCATACCAGCCGGCGTGTCCCTTCAGTGCCTCCACAAGCCGTCTATCAAGCCTTCCTCGGAATCAGAATCCATCTTCGTGCCGGCTGCTCCCGAAGCAGTTGGATCCGACTCAAGGGCTGCAGCAGCTGGCCCGGGGACTTCGGCAAGCGACACGGGGACTGCAGCACTCACACCCGGCCCGGGGACTTCGCAACCCGGCCTGGGGGCTGCAGCAGCCGGCCCGGGGAGTTCGGCAGGCGGCACGGAGACTGCAGCAGTCGCACCCGGCCCGGGGACTTCGCAACCCGGCCCGAGGGCTGCGGCAGCCGGCCCGAGGACTTCACCAAGCGGCTCGGGTACTGCGGCAGTCGCACCCGGCCCAGGGGTTCTTCAACCCGGCCCGGGGGCTGCAGCGGCCTTCCCAGAAACTCCAACAACGCAGCAAGACGCGGCCGACTCCCCCCCGCCACCTCCTAACCCAACCGCCCTAGTTTCAGTGGCCGTAATGACAGTGGATGAAGTCGAAGCACCATCATGGGCGCAACCCATCCTCAACTTTCTAGTAAGCGGAGAGCTGCCAGTTGATGAGATCCCGGCCCGGCAGGTGCAACGCCGGGAAGGAGCTTACACGATAGTAAACAGAGAGCTTGTCAGGCGCAGCGGGACCGACGTTTTGAAACACTGCGTCGAACCAGAGAAAGGCAAGGCAATCCTCAGAGACATACACCAAGGCGAGTGCGGCCACCACGCGGCCTCCAGATCCCTTGTCGCCAAAGCTTTCCGCCATGGTTTCTTCTGGCCGACTGCTTTGGAGGACGCCAAGGATCTGGTCAAGAAATGCAAGGGGTGCCAAAAATTCAGCTCCAAGCAACATCTGCCGGCTTCTGCACTCAAGACCATCCCCCTTACCTAGCCCTTTGCCGTCTGGGGGTTGGACATGGTGGGCCCATTCAAGACAGCCCGCGGTGGCATGACCCACCTGCTTGTCGCTGTGGACAAATTCACCAAGTGGATTGAAGCAAAACCAATCAAGAAACTAAATGGTCCGACTGCTGTGACCTTTATTGCAGATATCACTGTCCGGTACGGTGTACCACACAGCATCATCACCGACAATAGCACTAACTTTGCCAAAGGCGCCTTGGCCCGTTTCTGCGCAACGCAGGGCATCCGACTGGACTTTGCGTCCGTTGCCCATCCGCAGTCAAATGACCAAGTAGAACGAGCAAACGGCCTCATCTTATCCGGCATCAAACCCCGACTGGTCGAGCCACTGGAGCGCTCGGCCGGCTGCTGGATCGACGAGTTACCGGCCGTCCTCTAGAGCCTCCGCACCGCTCCGAACAGATCAACCGGTTTCACTCCCTTCTTCCTCGTGTACGGGGCCGAGGCCGTCATCCCAACTGACATCGAGTTCGACTCACCTCGCGTCACCATGTACACGGAGGCGGAGGCGAAGGAAGCACGAGAAGACGGCATCGATCTGCTGGAAGAAGGCCGGCTGTTAGCACTCAGCCGGTCCGCCATCTACCAGCAGAGCCTGTGCCGCTACTACAGTCGGAAGGTCAAGCCACGATCCTTCCAAGAGGGAGACCTTGTGCTCCGGCTGATCCAGCGAACAGCCGGCCAGCACAAGCTCTCGGCCCCTTGGGAAGGCCCCTTCATCATCAGCAAAGCCTTGGGCAACGACTCCTATTACCTCATCGACGCGCAGAAGCCCAGGGGCGCGCAAAAGGGACGATTCCGGCAAGGAAACAGAGCTCCCATGGAACGCAAATCTCCTCCGAAGATTTTACAGTTAAATGCAGTATGTACCACGCTACCTTTTGTACTAAGGGCAAAGGCACCTGGTCCCTCGAGGAGCACTCGGGGGCTACCTTTCTTATTTGTATGATAAGTTTCATGCCTGTGAGTATGTTATTTCATTCCTCCGCCCGGCACCGGGTCCGATCAGTCGGCCCGGGGGCTTGCCGCCTTGTACTATGTTGGCTCTACCTGCAGTCGGACAAGTAGTGTGCCGGCATCTAAGCCCACCCTTGCCATAAGCCGCAGCTCGCAGAGCGACTGTCTGGCAGGCAAGAGTCAAAGGCAGGAAATGGTGCTCACATGAAAAATGGCTAAGGACGAAGGCACCCACATAGGCCAAGTCGGCTCCTCGCCTAGCCGTCCGGTTGCTGAGCAGCCGGCCGGCCGGCTTCTCATTTAAATTGCTATGTTCTAAGCGGCCAAAGTACTTGTCTTCCCAAAATGGCCAAGTACTTGACCCGGCCAGCAGGCCAAAGAATGGCTGTCTGGCCGGTAAGGCGGCAGCCAAGGGAAAGCGGCAAAAGAAAAAGCCAAAAGAACAGAAAGCAAGACAAGTCAGAGCTCGGTGAAGCACATCTTGTGCGAGAATTAAATCACATAGCAAGAGGCCCTTGGCCAGCATTCAACAAAGTTTGAATACACCCCCAGCAGGTGGAACTGCGCGAATTTAACAAAGTTTGTTCTAAAGATTACCAAAGAAGGAAAAGATAAGATAAGTTGGCAGCCTAGGCCAAAGGAGCAACAGGCAAGTCTGGCAGGTTGGTGGAGTCAGCGGCGCCAGCTGGTGGAGTGGCCGTCTGGCAAGTCTCGGCTTGGTCGCCTTCAGCAGCAGTCGGTACACTCGCACGCGGCTCGTTGCTCGAGGCCTGATCAAGCTGAGGCTGGGCATCTGCTCCACCCTCCGGTGCGTCGCCTTCACCATCCTCATCTTCCTCGTCCTCGCCTTCGTCGCTTGAGGTGATTTCTTCCGCCGAGTCCTCACCGTCATCCGGGTTCAGCCCGAACCAGTTCATCGGCACCTCGGCACCCTCTTCGTCCAGCTCGGGGAAGAAGACGCTGGTGTCGGTGTATCGGCGATCGCCACCGCACGATGGGTGAGCGCAGGCCCCGCTGCCACCAACTCTTCCATGGCCTCCTGCCGGAACGTGGCCAACTGGGCTAGGTTCAGCCCAGGATACCATGCCTTGACGAACTCCAAGGCTCTTCGGGCGCCGTCCCGAGCGGAGGAGCCCTTCCAAGCCTCGAAGCGGCCGATTGCCGCCTCCAACCAGTCGGCGGTCCGACTGCGGGTGCGTGGAGCTTGGCCGCCTGGCCAGAGGGCGGAAACCAGCTGAGACCCGGCACGCTGAAGGCGGCGGAGCAGACGGTGAATCGGCTGCAAACGCGTCCTGACGGCCAGGAGGTGCTCGTTCATGTTCCGAGGCGCGTCGGGCGGGATCTCCACTCCTTCCCTCCTATGCTAGTCGCGCCGCGCCTCGATGGCTTGGCTGACGGCGACGGCGTGGCCAGGAAAGAAGTCTACGCAAAAGAAAAACAAAGATCAGAAGCCGACTCCCGATGCAGTCGGCAGCTATTCCAAAGAAAGAAGTTTACCGTCGATCATGTCCTCAATCTCGCCATAGCCAGCGGTGAGGATCGCCTCCTTCTCGGCCCACTTTGAGCGTTCGACCTCAAACTCAGCCTGAAGGGCGCCTTCTGCCTCCTTGAGCTCCTGGAGCTCCGCCTTGTGCTGGTCCGCCAACTTCTTGGCCAGACGGTCGCGCTCCAGGGCCGCCTTACGACGCTCCTCCTCCTTGACGCGCAGCTCGGTCTAGACTTCGCCCAGATGCTGCTGCAATGTGGCGTTGGCTCCTGCAAAAATGAGAAAGAGATTACAATCAACAAAGATGACCAAAAAAAAGTGGTTGCCAGAAGATCCGGCCCGACTGCTCAGCAGTCGTCCCGAATCTCGGGGGCTACACCCAGCGGGTGCGCTGACGCGCCCCCGCGAGGAAGTAGACAGAATGCTTACGCCAACTTTTGGTGAGGTCGGCGGTCCGCTTAGCCAACTCCTGGACCTGGGAGTTGAAGGAGGCTGCGCGGATGTTGTGGTAGTCCTGCAATGAAGACAAAAGAAGAGAAAACAAGTTAGCACTCGGAACCTACCTTAAAGTTCCGAGCCGCCTGCTCAGCAGCCGGCCTGGAACTCGGGGGCTACACCCAGTGGGTGCGCTGACGCGCCCCCACGGAAGGCTGCAAGAATCAAAAAACAAAGCAAAGAAGCATACCCGAACGGCCGTCCGCGTCGCCAAGAACGCCTTCGTACACTGCTGGAGGGCGGCGCCTTGGGCCTGGAGCTGGGCCTGAACGTCCTGCGCGGCCTTGTTCAGCACGCCCGTCCCGTCCCCAGGTGTCCATCCTGGTGGGGCGGCACTGGTGGCCTCTGTGTCTGGGGCCGACGAGCTCGCGGCCCCGATCTCCTGCGCCCGCGGCGCCGAGGCCGCCTTCGTCGCACGCCAGCGCACCGAAGGGCGGACCACGGGAGTCGCCCCCACCACCAACTCGCCACTAACCGGCGGCGCCGGTGGCACGTCAGGCCGATTGCCTCGGGCCCCGGCAGTCGGCGCTTGCGGGGGCACCTCCGCCTCCGAGATGATGGCGTCGCCTCCTCTCTTATCCATGACCGGCTGGTCATCGCCGGCTCCTCCAGTCGGCACTGGGATCTCTGGCGCTGGCGGCACCGCGTGCAACGGAATGACAAGTCGCGGGGTCTGGCCGCGCGCGGTTTCTTCCGCTTGCGCCCTAGTGGCCGCGTCCGCCTGAGCCTTGGCGGCGGCATCCGCTTGAGCCTTGGCCGCCACGTCCATGTCCGCCTGCGCTGCCTCAGTCGCCTCCGCCTCCTGCCTTTCCGCCTCCTCCCGCTCCTCGCGTGCCTCCCGCGCGTTCCTCTCCGTCGCCGCCCGAAGGTCGGCGAGCGGGTCCACGCGGCGGGTATTGGCGGAGCCTTCCACCTCCCTGATCACGGAAGCAGCGGCAGACCGCTCAAGAGTGAGTGGGGCCCTGATTCAAGCAAGACAAGAGAAAACTTAGAAAAAGTTTGCAAGGAAGAAGAAAGGAAAACACAACCAAGCACTTACGCGGACACCATCAGGGGCTGCTTCGGGGCCCTCTGGAACTGGGCCGCTCTTGCGGCGGCCTCTTGCCGCCTGGTCACGCGGCCGCGTTCTTGGACTTCTTCGGCCGGCTGCCAAACAGCAACGAGCCAGCTCGGCGCTTTTGCGGGCCGCCTGGTGCGGTCAGCGCGGCTAAGGAGCTCGTGCCCGCCCTGTCGGTGCCGTGCGGGCGGCGCGGCTCGTTCTCCTCCTCATCGTCATCCGGCCAGTCCTCAAGGCCGCCTCCTCCACCGGAGCCGCCTGCTCCACCGCCGCCACCTGTGGCGTCGTCCTCCTCCATGGCGGCCGCCCCCAAGTCGGGGTCTTCCACGTCGCTCCTCGTTCGGTCCGGCATGTACTGCTGACCTGGATCCAGAGCACCAGCGGCCGACTGGGCCGGGAGGACCTGCACCATGGCCGACTGGTCAGGCGGCAGAACAAGAACTCGGACCAGCAAAGAGAAAAGAATTACAAGACTCACCGCAGGCGGTGGATGTGCGCGGTCGTACGGCCGCATGCCAAACTGCCAGTCCGCCTCCGACAGCTTGCAGTTGGAGATATAGTTGACCAGCCGGACCACCTCCATGTCCGGCAGGTCCCGTGTGCACATCCGGCACGGGTCCTGGTGCCCGCTCATGCAGCTGATGATGTGTCGCCGAGCTTGGAGGGGGAGCACCCGGCGCGTCACGAAGGCAGCCAGCAAGTCCGAGCCTTTCAGGCCCTCCGACTCCGTCATCGCCTGAAGTCGGGCAAGGGCGGCGGAGGAGGCGGCCGACAGGGAACTCAGCTTGTACTGCCAGTTGGCGCGCGACTCGGCTGGCGGGCCGGCTGTGTAGGCCGGCAAGTTGACGTAGTCGCTTGTCGGGTGGATGCTCTTGACGTAGAAATAGGATTGCTGCCACAGCTTGGCCGACTGCAGCAGGGAGATGGGCGGGAAGCGGTTCCCGGTGCCCGGGCGCTGCACCGCCATGCAGGCTCCGCATTGAGCCACCTGGCCCTTGGCGGCGGTGCCAAGTTTGAGTTAGAAGCACTCCCCCAGAGTTCGAGGGTGGGGAGAGTGCCGAGGTACCCTTCGCACATGGTGACGAAGGTGGCCAGCAGCACCGCCGTGTTTGGCGTGAGGTGGTGCGGCTGGAATCAGTAGAAGTCGAGAAAGGAGCGGAGGAAGCCTCTTGCCGGAAGGCCGAAGCCGCGAAGGAAATGGGACCGGAAGATGACACGTTCATCGTCCTCCGGCGCCGGCGAGATTTCTGCTTCGGGGGGAACGCGCACCTGCACATTCACCTCCCGGGGCAGCCGCCGTGTTTGACGGAGGAAGGAGAGGTGATCATCATGGACGCTGGAGCCGTCCCAGTCGCCGGCTCGTGAGCGCGCCATGGATGAAGGAGCTCATCATAGGCGCGGCGCGGTGGCGAGCGGGCGAGGCTGCGGCGGAGCAAGGAAGCCGCAGCGAGAGGATGCTCGACGACGGCGGGCTGCGGCAGCACTTCGACGGGAGGAAAGGGCGTGGCGGCAGCGGAGAAGATAAAGAGCGGCGAAGGGAGAGGAGGGCGTGCGTGCATCTGCCGCCCCCCTCCTCCCCCTACTTATAGCCCCGGGCGGTGAAGCTGAGGGGGCGGGGGCGTGGGGGATCGTGGGATTAACTACGCCCACTCCCCCACGTTCCCACGATTGCGGCGCCAGTATAGGCGTGAATTAACTGCCGCAGGAGCCCAACCGTCCACCTCGGCCACAACGGATCCACGCGCGTGCCGAGGCACTGTAGTGGCGGGCCCCGGCCTGCGGCACCGTCCCGTCACGCGCGTGGGCTGGCAGGCCGGCTTGACCTGATGACGCCACGTGGCCGACATGCGCGGGCAGCACGCCTGACGTCTGGCTGGCATGCCACCTGGTCCCCACCACGACGTTTCGAAATCGCCAGGCGGCCTGCCTCGTCATGGCCGACACCTACCATTCGGCACCTCGGAAGACGGATGAAGCAGAACACCAGGCGACCTGGAATATGAAGCTGCTAAGGCTTCTCGCCCCTTCAGCCGCAGCGCCTCATCAACTTCAGGGACTACTGTCGGAGTAAATGACCACGGGTAGCCCCATCAGCTCCCTTTGGTATTTCAAGACATCGGGGCAGGCCGTGCCCCTCAAACATCAAGGACAAAGGGCCGCCTTCTTGAGGCCGGCTGGTCCAAGCAACCGGTTGCCAGGAGGCGGCGGAGTCCACAAGACGGCCATGAAGTGGGCCGACTCCTAGCAGGCGGCCTCCTGGGAAGCCGAGTCCTAGCAGGCGGCCCCTCGCGCCCTCAAAGTCAGTGCCAACATAAACATGATGAGACAGGGCATGGCTATAGTACAGACCTGCCACCCCCGAATCCAGGGCAGAACGTGGCCACAGTACAGCGTACCAAGAAGGCATCCTGCGCCCAGTGCAGGACTGTTGCCATGCCGCTCATGACATCATCCATGGAAGAGGAAGCCATGCTCCCGTGACGGGCGGCTAGTACGGCCCGTAGGCGGCAGGCCCTACCTGTCCGTGACAAGCCAGAAGGCGGCGAGCCCAGACCAGTCGGCTCAGTGGGAGGTCGGCTCCTTGCAGGTGGCCCTCCCCCTTCCTTGAAGTTTGTGCGCCATTAACCAGAAGAGACGGGGAGTGGCTACAGTGAAACGCCCGCCAGGCGGCGGAACTATAGCCACGCTCTCCCCGACCAAGCACGGCTACAGTGCTACACAGCCGATAGGACCCGCAAGCGGCGGGCCCAGCTTGTCGGCCAAGTACGAGACCGCCGGGGGGACCCACCAGGCGTCGGGCCCCTACAGTCGGCGGAGAAGCCGGCGACCAGAGACACTGACGGCCGGGTCCTACGCTCGGCCGAATTACCATTGTATCCCTAGGGGGTAGGCGAATATAAACCCCCCAGGTCACCCCATGCAAGGGGTTGGTGGTTGGCACCTTGGCAGACGCCTCGTCGAGCACCCACACACACACACGCAGAGAGAGTGGAGTAGAGCTAGCCTTGCCCTTCTTCCTCCTCTAGCCAAACAGCTCGAGGAGCAAGCTTGTAGCTACCTGTGAGTTAGTGATCATGCGAAGACCCCGCAGAGCAGGACTAGGGGTGTTATCTCCTAGGAGAGCCCCGAACCTGGGTAAGATTCGCAAGCGTACGCGGTCTCGCTCACTCCTGCTTCTAGAGCCCGACGACGTACTTTTGTCCCCACCCACGATAAGCCACCCCCTGGCATATGTCGCACGATATCCCCGACATGTGTCGTCCTCCTCCATGACGGCCGCCCCCAAGTCGGGATCTTCCATGTCGCTCCTCGTTCGGTCCGGCATATATTGCTGACCTGGATCCAGAGGGCCGGCGGCCGACTGGGCCGGGAGGACCTGCACCATGGGCGACTGGTCAGGCGGCAAAACAAGAACTCGAACCAGCAAAGAGAAAAGTATTACAAGACTCACCGCAGGCGGCGGATGTGCGCGGCCATACGGCCGCATGCCGAACCGCCAGTCCGCCTCCGACAGCTTCCAGTTGGAGATATAGTTGACCAGCCGGACCACCTCCACGTCCGGCAGGTCCCGTGTGCACATTCGGCATGGGTCCCGGTGCCCGCTCATGTAGCTGATGATGTGAGGCCGAGCTTGGAGGGGGAGCACTCGGCGCGTCACGAAGGTAGCCAGCAAGTCCGACCCCTTCAGGCCCTCCGACTCCGTCATCGCCTGAAGTCGGGCAAGGGCGGCGGAGGAGGCGGCCGATAGGGAACTCGGCTTGTACTGCCGGTTGGCGCGTGGCCCGAGTGGCGGGCCGGCTGCATAGGCCGGCAAGTTGACGTAGTCGCTTGTCGGGTGGACGTTCTTGACGTAGAAATAGGATTTCTGCCACAGCTTGGCCGACTGCAGCAGGGAGATGGGCGGGAAGTGGTTCCCGGTGCCCGGGCACCGCACCGCCATGCAGGCTCCGCATTGAGCCGCCTGGCCCTTGGCGGCGGTGCCAAGTTTGAGGTAGAAGCACTCCCCCCAGAGTTTGAGGGTGGGGAGAGTGCCGAGGTACCCTTCGCACATGGTGACGAAGGCGGCCAGCAGCACCACCGTGTTTGGCGTGAGGTGGTGCGGCTAGACTCGGTAGAAGTCGAGGAAGGAGCGGAGGAAGCTGCTCGCCGGAAGGCCGAAGCCGCGAAGGAAATGGGACCGGAAGATGACACGTTCATCGTCCTCCGGCGCCGGCGAGATTTCTGCTTCGGGGGGAACACGCACCTGCACGTTCGCCTCCCGGGGCAGCCGCCGTGTTTGACGGAGGAAGGAGAGGTGATCATCATGGACGTTGGAGCCGTCCCAGTCGCCGGCTCGTGAGCGCGCCATGGATGATGGAGCTCATCGCAGGCGCGGCGCGGTGGCGAGCGGGCGAAGCTGCGGCGGAGCAAAGAAGCCGCAGCGAGAGGACGCTTGACGACGGCGGGCTGCGGCAGCACTTCGACGGGAGGAAAGGGCGCCGCGGCAGCGGAGAAGATGAAGAACGGCGAAGGGAGAGGAGGGCGCGCTTGCATCTGCCGCCCCCTCCTCCACCTACTTATAGCCCCAGGCGGTGAAGCTGAGGGGGCGGGGGCGTGGGGGATCGTGGGATTAACTATGACCACTCCCCCACGTTCCCACGATTGCGGCGCCAGTAAAGGCGCGTATTAACTACTGCAGAAGCCCAACCGTCCACCTCGGCCGCAGCGGATCCGCGCGCGTGCCGAGACACTGTAGTGGCGGGGCCCGGCCTGCGGCGCCGTCCCGTCACGCGCGTGGGCTGGCAGGCCGGTTTGACCTGATGACGCCACGTGGCCGATATGCGCGGGCGGCAAGCCTGACGTCTGGCTAGCATGCCACCTGGTCCCCACCACGACGTTTCGAAATTGCCAGGCGGCCTGCCTGGTCATGGCCAACACCTACCAGTCGGCACCTCGGAAGACAGACGAAGCAGAATACCAAGCGACCCGGAATATGAAGCTGCTGAGGCTTCTCGCCCCTTCAGCCGCAGCACCTCATCAGCTTCGGGGACTACTGTCGGAGTAAATGACCACGGGTAGCCCCATCAGCTCCCTTTTCTATTTCAAGACATCAGGGCAGGCTGCGCCCATCAAACATCAAGGACAAAGGGCCGCCTTCTTGAGGCCGGCTGGTCCAAGCAGCCGGTTGCCAGGAGGCGGCGGAGTCCACAAGACGGCCATGAAGTGGGCCGACTCCTAGCAGGCGGCCTCCTGGGAAGCCAAGTCCTAGCAGGCGGCCCCTCGCGCCGTCAAAGTCAGCGCCAATGTAAACATGATGAGACAGGGCATGGCTACAGTACAGGTCTGCCACCCCCGAATCCAGGGCAGAACATGGCTACAGTACAGCGTGCCAAGCAGGCATCCTGCGCCCAATGCAGGACTGTTTCCATGCCGCTCATGACATCACCCATGGCAGAGGAAGCCATGCTCCCACGACTAGCGGCCAGTACGGCCCGCAGGTGGCGGGCCCTACCTGTCCGTGACAAGCCAGAAGGCGGCGAGCCCAGACCAGTCGGCTCAGTGGGAGGTCGGCTCCTAGCAGGCGGCCCTCCTCCTCCCTTGAAGTCCGTGCGCCATTAACCAGATACGATGGGGTATGGCTACAGTGAGCCCCCGCCAGATGGCGGGACTGTATCCACGCTCCCCCTGATGAGGCCTTCGTCATCAGGGGCAATGCTACAGCATAAAGTAGTCAACGCGGCCCGTAGGCGGCGGGACCCACCTGTCGGCTGAGATCACGGCAGTCGGCGGACCCACCAGGCGGCGGGCCCTGGCGGTCGGCGGAGAAGCTGGCGACCAGTGACGCTGACTGCCGGGCCCCGCATCTGGCCAGATTACCGTTGTACCCCTGGAGGGTAGGCTTATATAAACCCCCCCGGGTCACCCCATGCAAGGGGTTGGCACCTTGGCAGACGCCTCGTCGAGCACCCACAGCACCACACACACACACGCAGAGAGAGTGGAGTAGAGCTAGCCTTGCCCTTCTTCCTCCTCTAGCCAAACAGCTCAAGGAGCAAGCTTGTAGCTACCTGTTGAGGTAGTGATCATGCAGAGACCCCGCAGAGCAGGACTAGGGGTGTTATCTCCTAGGAGAGCCCCGAACCTGGGTAAGATTCGCAAGCGTACGCGGTCTCGCTCACTCCCGCTTCTAGAGCCCGGCGACGTACTTTTGTCCCCATCCACGATAAGCCACCCCCTGGCATATGTCGCACGATATCCCCGACAGTGGTTATCGGCGATAAGCCTATATATTTGTGGGCCCGCATGGACATCCATGATCACCTTGACCGAGAACAAAATAGGTTACCATGGCGGATTCTTCCTTTGGTTCATGTTATCGTAGTATAGGTCATGGTGAGATTCAGACCTAATTAAGTTTGAGCGCATACTATGCACGCATGCATGCATGAATCCCCGTCATCGGCTTGAAGTGTGGTGTGACATACATATGCATCATCAACTAACCCTCGCTCAGTGTGGGGATTTCTGGTTCGAAAGCAAGGTGCCACATCAAAGTTGTTCCATTGTGTATTCAAACACACCTCTCCATACATATGTTTGGGCCACACGCAGGCAGTGGTTGTCTTCGGGGACTAGCTACTTGTGTGATTATTGGCGAGCTAGCCCATCTCCGGGGTCGCATGGACGGCCATCACTTTGACCAACAAGAAGAGAGAGGTTGTACGACCAAGGTGGATTATTCTTGGTCCGTTTTATGATCCATCTTAGTGAGATGCCCTCTCTGGCCCACCGACTGAAAGTGTGTATGTGTGGGGGGGGGGATTGCTACTTTGCACTTTGCTAGGTGAACCTCCGTGTGGGGGGGGGGCATGCATTCATAGCTTAGGATTCCCTTGCTGCCGACACGAGGGGGGGGGGCAAGCAATACCGTGTGCTTTGCGAGATAGGTGCCACATCGAAGTTGCATTTGGTATTTGAACATCAATCCACCCTTTTACTACATATATTTGGTCCACATGCAAGTGTGTTCGTGTTCTGACCCTCTCCCACGCCATTTTTCGCCAAATTTATGAACATTAGAGAAGTCGGATGACGCAAAAGACACGGTTCACTCACACTAACCGTGTGCCACACCGGTGCCCCTGTCACCACATCCGCACAGTACATTGGGCTCCACGAGGCTTCCCCTCTCAAAAATATCTCCCCACCTGCAGGTTTTTTCTGTTTGATAACACATGGTTATTATGTTTTGACCGTGTGTGATGTTTCTTATTGCCGCTCCCGCCTGCTTCCCTCAAAAATATCTGCTCGCCTCGAGGGTTTTTCTGTTTCATAACACACGGTTGTTATTTCCGGACCGTGTCTGATGCACCATCATCCAAATTTTCAATAGCCCAGCATTTCACTCCCGCGTTTGACTCCCGCGTAGTAAAATTTTCAGTAGCCGCGTCATTTCCTCAAACACACCCCCGCCCCCCTCCACACACACACACCAAAACCTCCTCGGGCGCGCGCGCGCACGCACACACACCCCTCCCTCGCTCGAAACCCTAGCAAGGTCGCCGCCGCCACCACTGCCGCAAGGCCTCCATTGTCAACATCTGCCGGTTTGCCCGTGCAGCTTACCCACCGATCTCCATACCCAGGCCGCCCTGAGTTTCTTAGATGACGCCTGCCAAACGTCCCCTTTCCCACAGATCCCCATCCCCCACTCCTAAGCGTCACAGCCTAAGCTCGGCTACGCTTCCCATGGAGCTCGAGGAGCGTTTGGCCCAAAAGAGGTGTATCGCAGTCTCTTCGCCCGACGTCACCGAGGAAGCTGATGACCATTACTGGCCGTAGGCACTCAATCATCGGGCTAGAGTATGCGGGTATGTCATGGACGCCGTCTACAACATCGAGGTCATCGACAGCGAAGGCCTGACAGGGGCTATGTCACAGGTTAAGTGGCCCACCCCAACCCCTCGGGTTCAACCGCCATCGATCTCATCCATGGCCCCACCGCTGATCTCCTCTGGTTCGCTGTCAAGAATTTGCCATCCTACATCGCCATCGAGCCCCTTTTGTCATTTCTGAAGAACATGTTCTGCGACGCTGGCTTGGGATCCACAGCTTCCAAGCCAGACCTCATCGACGGCGACCACGAGGAGGGCACCCTCTCCGGCTCTTCCAAGGGGAAAGAGCCCATCTACTCTTCCAAGGGGAAAGAGCCCGTCTGCGACATCAGGGAGGGCACCCTACAGCCATGCTCTTCCAAGGGGAAGGAGCCCATCTGCGACAACATGGAGCGCATCCAAGGTCCGTGTTCTTCCCACGGGAACGAGCCCATCTGTGTCAAGTGAGGAAACCCATGATTTGTTTTGCCGTGCCTCTTCACAGGGGGAACCCATGATTTGTTTTGTCGAGTCCCTTTTGTAGTGTAGTGAGAATATGTCCAGTTTTAATTGCTGTATTTTGGTTGTTTGCAGTATGCCTTGTTTATTTTAGTTGTTCACAATGTGATGCTCTATATGTGCAACTATTTACTGTGCAGTACATTTCATCAATCCAGTTTTAAACATACCGATAGGAATGCATATATTTGCTTGCTGTTAAGCCTGTTATAGCTAACATATGCCTCTTTTAAAGTTTTTTGATTGTTCGGTTGTTTGTAGTTAGCATATGTCCAGTTTCAAATGCTATCTTTGGTTGTTCGTAGTATGCCTTGTTTATTCCAGTTATTCACAACGTGATGTTCTATATGTGCAAGTATGAACTGTGCAGTTCAATTTCATCAATACTAGTTTCAACAATACCACTATGAATGACTACATTTAGTTGCTGCATCTTGTAGTTAACACGCCTTTCCATTTTTATTTAACAATAACCAGTGTACTTAGACTGGCACAATACCAGTTTGAATGACTATGTTTGCTTGTTGTTAAATGTTAGGCCTGTTGCAGTTAACACACCTTTCCACTTGTTTTGCTTTACTAGCGTTCTTAAACCTGCACACTGAAGCTATCTTTTGGAGATTATTTTGTCTGCCATGGATATATTTGGTTGATGTTTAGCCTGTTGTGCTTAACATGCCTCTTGATGTACCTACACAGGACAATTTTGGGAACGACTGCTGTTTTCCATCGAGGTTAGTTTCATCCCATGGCTTATCGGTAGCTGGTACCATATAGGCCGGGGGCTGATAAGGGACTAATTAGTGAATCAGACTTTTAACTGAATATATCTGTAACTCATTTATCGTTAGGTTAACTAGGGCCATATGTAAAATATCTGAGGCTACATAGCAGCATGCACTGTACTTAATGTCTAAATATGCAATCCTAGGCTACATAGCAACAAGGAAGAGTGTTACCTTAATGTTCTGATGATGATGAGATATACGTAGAAAAGCAGCAACAACAACAACACAATCCTGTTTGGATACTCAACTTAGCTAGAGGTTAGAGTTAGTTTCTAGCTCATGACTAACCCTGAACTAACTCCATCCAAAGAGGTGTTTGGATGATAGGGTTAGATTGACAATAAATGCACTAGGAGAACTAGCTCCAATTAGCACCTCTTGGCTGGGATAGTTTTTTTGGGTGGGTTAGATGCAACTAGCTCAAACTAGCCCTCATGTTTGGATATACTTTAGGGCTATTTGAGCTCGAACTAGCTCAAACTAACTCTAACCCATGGATACAGCAACAGTTAATCAACCGATAATTTGTAAAAATACAATAAACTCCTTCCGGCCCATAATATAAGATGTTAATTCATCTAATATGTGAGTATATTGGATGTTATAAGATATTATAAAAGAGTGTTGTACTACATCATTGTGCAATTGTTGTTTAGCTTCTAATATTAACTTGGTGCTTTTAGGTACATATGTCATTGGTAAAGATCCGCGCTTCGACCATTTCTGCGTATGGGGCAATGAGATATCGATGAACCATCATCAAGTGAGGAAGCTGATAAAGATTGTTAGTAAAATGGGTCAAAAGATGGCAATTAAACTATTTGTTTACACTTTATCCAAGACAACAACGAACTGCAGGATGGTAAGTAAGAACTATGCAGCCTTCTTTTTACTGCCCATAATGAGTTGTGTTAGATGACAATGTTTGAATCTTTTTCCTTTGCAGTGGTTCCCAAAGAAGTTTACTCAAGATTACCTCTCAAACTACATGATTGGTGGGCATGCAAAGGTTAAAGTATTTCTACCAGAACACGATGATTATCTAGATGTTTTCATGAAGACCGTGAAGGATGGGCGGTCGGCCATCACAAGGGGTTGGACTAGAGTCGTGCATGCCTTCTGCATGGAGGAGGGCACAATATGGGCATTCCGCTTCACCTTGTTTAGCAACCAGAATGTATTTCGCCTCTTTCTTTACCGTCTTTAATAGTACAAGTATACAACTGTGGTTCATCATTCTTTATTTGGTTCTTATGTAATTCTTGAACATATGTACCTATGAATCGAATAATGCATTGGTTGTTTGAACCTGATGGATATGAATAAAGCTATAGCATACATTCAAATTCAAATCCGGTACAATTTGAAATAGCAGCAATTAAATTACGGTGAAATTACGCTCTCTAGGTCATTACGGCGCACACGGTTGGTAAAATACAAACGTTTGCGATCTACACCATAATCCGACACGGTTCACAGAGAGGAAACATGTGCAAGCATGCACATAGTTGCCATTTGCAAAGCGTGTGCGATGTCAGACAATATCACAAATGATGTGGGCAAACTCAACGTTTGTGATAGTGGCCTTATCGTACTTGATTCTCAACCATGAACTATTTCTGATGTGGTATGCATCGTAAACATTGCACCACAGAATAGCGTGTGCGATAATTGTCATGTACGATGATGTTACGACGGTCCGACGTTTCATAATCCTGTCCGACACTCGTATGACGATTAGCTAATCTTCTTAATTAGTTATCGCATATGGTTTGGGAAAAGCGAATGTGTGTGATTGTCTGCTTATCATACATGTTCTATAATCATGAACCGTTTGTGATGGTACGCGCATCGTAAACGTAGCGCCACAGAATACCGACTGTGATGGCAATGTGAGCACAAACGAGTTGCAAGGATGCAGCGTCTGGGTGGCTCCCTATCCCCGACGGTTTCTGGGTCATGTGGGAAGGACCCCCCTATCGCAGTCACTCACTTGGCGACGGTTCCAAATGCCGTCGAGGAAAGGGGTTAAAAATCATTTGTATAGCACCTCGCTATACCAGTGCAGGCACCACCTCTGTCCTGGATGACGCCGGCTCAGCCGTGCCGCAATGCTAAACTGCATGTCTGACAAAGCTTTCGGGAGAATTGTACGACGCCAAGTGCACATAACTTATCCCGCGTGGTAGTTAGTGCGAAAAGGCTGGAGGCCTACTCAGATCAGACATCCAAACCGTTAATGTATTAGTAGCTCGTGGAGACGATCAGTGTTCCTATCACCATGTCTCGCGGACTTACGACAAGGCCCTGGACCATCGCTCTCCTGGGGCGGTATCTGCCTTCCCGGTCGTGCCGTGTCATTATCTAGCGGGTACCCTCATGGTCAACCAACTTTAATAACTATCGCGGGTACCCCTTGGGTCGACCCGACTTCAACAAAGGACTGAGGTGAAGGTCAAGGTATCCGTGTGTCCATAACATCAAGGTGGAATCAGAGGAATCACCCTCGATGGATTCCTACTCGATGTAACCGTCAAGGTGACCTTGGAGGAATCACCCTCGAAGGGTTCACACTTGAGGTGTTGTATGACAGAGTCATCATCGGGATTGGTGAATGTGGAAACACCCTATGTAATCCATGACCGATTAGCTACACTACAAAGATATCAGCAGGAGTGTGATACGAGGTATCATGCACCCTCGGCACTAGATAGTAGCTCTGCAGAGTCATACAACTAAAGGGGGGGGGTGCCAGTGATGTGTCGATCTCTGCACGTCGATCACATTGATCGAGTGGTAACAAAGCGGGGCAACAAGGACAAGGGTGAGGGGTCACTGATGGATCGCTAACCAACCTATACTAAGAATATAGGATAACATATAAAGTAACAACAGCAGGTTATAAAAGCAGGCTATGCATCAGAATAGGAGCTATTAAACAACAATAGCATAATCTAATGCAAGCATGAGAGAAAAAGAATGGGCGATATAGGAATGATCAAGGGGGTTTTGCTTGCCTAGAAGCTCTGCTGAAAGGGGCTGGTCGTCAGGAGCGTAGTCGTACTCGGGAGCAGCGTCGGTCTCAAGGTCTACTGGAGAGAAGTGGGGAGAAACAGTAAATATAATGCAAACAAATGCATCAAAACGCATGACATGGCAATATGCTGTGTTATGCTGTGTTAGGGGTGACCTAATGCAGTGCTACGCGCTACAGTCGGAGCGGGAAAATATTTGGGAATATTTTCCCAGCTTTAGGCAATTATCGAAAAGACGAACCGGAGGGGAAGGTTCCATGTTGGCAGTCTTAGAGACGTGTGACGGGTATGTGGGTGGCGTATTCGGGTTCGTCTTATTTTTCTGATCATTTTTCATATATAAATTATTTTCATCTGAGTTGTGGTTCAATTTATATGAATTTTCAAAGTTTTGAACAATTTTTGGAATTTACTAGATTAGTTTTAATTCTAAATAAATGGTTAAAATGCTATGGGTACCCCGAAATGTACCCAACAGAGTGCACATGAGGCTGACAGTGGGATCCAGTTGACTGCCTAGTCAGCAGTAAACATGGACCAGTTGACTGGCCAATGGGCCCAGGGGGACCCACCTGTCATTGAGTGGGTCCAGCCGAGTCAGCTGGTTTACTGGTCAACTGGGTCCAGTGGGGCCCAGCAGTCAGTGACACAGTTAGTTAAGAGGGCTTTAATTAATCAAATGGGTTAATTAGAAGGCGTGGGACCCTGATGTGAGTGGCTGAACTAAGTATTTGAGTTTAATCAAATTAACTAAATGCCACAGTAACTGGGCCCGCATGTCAGTGGGTGGTTATTGGCTAATTAGCGTGGCTAATCACGCTAGGCCCACTGGCGGTGACCCAGTCGCGGTGGTGCACCAGCGGCGACCGTCCGGCGACCAAAAACACAGCGAAGGGCTTGGGCCGGCGTCGGGATTCGCCCACAGGGCATCAGTTGGAGCGCACGACGGCGCGTTCAAACGGGCATTCAGCGCCGCGTCGTTTGGTGGTGGTGGCGCGATCGGGGGTGGTGCGTAGCAACGGCGGCGACCACCGAGGCGGACGCCGGAGCTCGGGCCTCGACGAATTCGAGCACAGAGAGCACATGAAGGCACATGCATGTGCTTGCTGGGCTCCTGGAAGCACCAGAAGCACGATGCCGTGCTCGGACGGGAGCCAGGTTAGCTATGGCCGCGACGGCGAGGCGAGGCAATGGCGACGAGCTCGGGCACGACGGCAGCTACGACTACAGGCGATGGGAGGTAGCACTAAGGGAGGGGAAAGGAGCGTCAGCTCACCGGGTGGCACACGGAGACCGGCAGGGGTTTAGTAGCTGCAGAGGGCGACGAATTTGACGTCGAACACCGGCGGTTCCAGAGGAAGAAGACGGCGGCGATCTGGCGATGCAGGGGCTCCCAGCTCCGTCGGGTGGCAGCGGTCGACGCGGTGGAGCAAGGTGGAGCTAACAAGCATGGTGGCGCGGCGCGGGGAGGCAGGTGGCTATGTGGGCCATCTAGCGACGGTGATGACCGAGGTGGCCATGGCGGGAGAGGAAGGAGCGGAGCGAGAGGAGGGGGGAAAAGCTCGACCGTCTCCGGGGCGTCGACGCTGGCGGTCTTATCCTCCCACGACCGCCTGTAGTGGTGTGGGCGACGAGGTGGCTCAGCGGGAACGGGCACGGCCCGGTCGCGTTCGCCAGGTGGAGGAGGGAGGTTAGGGACGACAGGGGAAGCAGGCTGGGCTGACTGGGCCAGACATTGTGCACTAAGGCCTAGTGCAAAGTGGCCTTTCCCCTTTTCTTTCAATTTCTTTTCAGTTTCTTTTTATTCCTTTCTATTTTGCATTTATTTTTAGTATCAAATGAGTTTTGTAAAATATGGAACTTGTCACAGTATTTACATTGCATTGTTTGGCACTTCCACAAAAAGTTTGAAAAGTATTTGGAGTTGTTTGAATTTTGCATAAACAGAAAAAGTATTTGAATAGGCTGATTTGGTACTATTTTAATTTCTAGAGCCCAATTAAGCAAATAACTGAGTTTTTTTCCTTAACAAATAATTGTTATGGAATATTTGCTAAATGATGAACTATTTTGCCACTATGTTTGTGAAACTTTAAATTTCAGTTGCAATTTGAATTTTGAATTTGACCTTGATTTTTATCGAATGGCAATTTGGCTTAGCAAACATGGTGACAAGGCATCATTAGCATGAGATCACTGTAGCATGACACTGGGGGTGTTACATAGATCAAGAAGTTGGTAAAAGGCTTTCATAGAAAGAACTATGCATTCATTGTATGTAAGCATGAAAAGAGGATAGCTCAGAGACTTGATAAATTTCTAAATGGTTTTTGGGGTGTCTACTTATTGAGACCACATGGAATTCAGGCAAAATATCGTACCAAGGATTTTTCCCGTCCTACCACTCAGGCACGAGATGTCATAGGAGGTTTGATCTATCTTATGGAACTAGTAGAGAAAGCATGTTATTGTTTCCATGGGAAATTGATGCTGAAGAATCTGTACTGGCTTTCTGAAACTAAGACAATAAAAGCCTGGGGCCTTGGAATTAAAGATATGATCAAGATGGCCGAGTAAGGGATTAAGTCAGATTTCAAATGGATAGAAGAGCTCATAAAGAACATGGTTTTTACCGAATCAAAAGTTCCCACGGAACCTAAATACTTACTGGATTACATCACATCTAACCCAATAAAGTATGGAAACCTCATAAGACACAATATTTTTCTTCTGATGACGAATCTAAAGTTAGGAAATTTATCATTCTATACCAGAAGCTGATAGTCATCAAAAAACTGGATTACAAGATTTACCTCATAGTTCTTTTATATGTAAAGTGTGGCTTGTGTGATGCCACACATGATTGGCGGCAAGATTTACCTCACAACTATTGAAAAGATATTCAGTTATCACCCAAAGGGGTACTACTCACCTAACGAAGCAGGTGTAGCATTATTTGGACGTCGCTGGTGCCATCATGGCATGGATGATTGTGGTTAGTGCCAAAACTACCTGATGGTCATAGAATACAGCAACGCTTTCCCGATGTTGGACTGTCATGTGCCTGGCCTATTTGCTCAAGTCCAAGAGGCCCTATTTTTTTGGATAAAACAGGAGGGGATAAGTCTCCTAATGATTATATATTAGATACATGGAACTGGAAAATACAGAGAAAAATTCAGGAAATGAAAAAATAAAAAAGATTACACTGTCTGCTCTAGCCTTTAATGCATTGGAATTTTCCAATCCTCTTTTACTCTAAGAATGACTTGTGTGAAAACCATTTTGAAAGTACTCAAATAGGATTGCACAGATGGGTTGATCCCCTTAAAAATCCAATCATTCCTACCCATCCAAATGATCCAACTCATAAGAACAATGACTTCCATGAAGAAGGGCACATGCAACTGATGTTTGAAACTATCCAAAATATCATATGGTTCAGCCATTAGGTTGATAAATAAGGTAATGTGAATACAACATTGATGTGCAAAAGGGCATTCTAGAAGAATATGAAATGGAGTTTCTTCAATGCCATGTGGGCAAAGAACACAGTCATATGATGCAAGTGGCCCTATTTGAAGTCATTGAGATATGCTATCCCCATAAACTTCTGAGGCTGCGCAACAGATGCACGGAGGTGGTTAGTAAAACACTGGATATATTGTGCAATCGAGCAATATGAACACTGGATAGCAATATGAAATCGATCAACATGAACCTTTCCGGACTCCTGATGGCAGGTGAAAACACTGGATATACTGTGGGTTGCAATCATGGATAATTAGTACTCCTCCATTTCATACATATGATTAGAATGATGCTCCATACATTTTCTTCAGAATGATGCTGATGCTCCATACATTTTGGCTGGAATAGAACAATCTATATGCTTTTTTCATTGTTGGATACACGTTCTTGTACAGATTTATCTTTCATGTGCATATTTTGAAACAAAACTTACATAAAGGCGCTATTTGGCTTCCATTACTGCTGTAGCCCAAATAACAAGCCAGGCACATTTTATACTAATGGAATGATACGTCTCCAATGTATCTATAATTTTTGATTGTTCCATGCTATTATAGTATTAATCTTGGGTGTTACATTTGCGATTATATGCAATTATATATCATTTTTTGGGACTAACTTATTAACCTAGTGCCCAGTGCCAGTTGCTATCTTTTGCTTGTTTTTGGCTTTTCAGGAAATCAATATCAAACAGAGTCCAAACAAAGAAAAAACTTTAGATTAATTATTTCTGGACCAGAAGAGACCCTAGAAGGTTCGGGAGAAGACCTAATGATCCACGAGGGAGCGACAAGCTCGGGAGGTGTGCCCGGGGGGGGGGGGGGGGGGGGCTCCAGGCCTGTGGGCCCCTCGTGGCACCTGTTGACCTAATTCCACCTCTATAAATTCTCAAATATTCCCCTGACATCAGAGGCCCACCAGAAATACTTTTTCCGCCGCCGCAAGTTTCTGTTCTCGCGAGATCCCATCTGGAGGCCTTCTCCGGTACTCTCTCGGAGGGGGAATCGACCACAGAGGGGCTCTACATCAACCTTGTTGCCCTTTCGATGATGTGTGAGTAGTTTACCATAAACCTACGAGTCCATAGCTAGTAGATAGATGGCTTTTTCTCTCTTTTTGATCTTCAATACAATGTTCTCCTCGATGTTCTTGCAGTTCTATTCGATGTAATGTCTTTTTGCGGTGTCTTTGTTCGGATCTGATGAATTGTGGGTTTATGATCAGATTATCCATGAATATTATTTGAGTCTTCTCTGAACTCTTTTATGCAGGATTATTATAGCTTTGTATTTCTCTCTGATCTATTGATTTGGTTTGGCCAACTAGACTGATTTTTCTTGCAGTGGAAGAGGTGCCTTGTGATGGGTTCAATCTTGCGGTGATCTATATCCCAGTGAAAGAAGGGGACAAGACACGTATTTGTATTGTTTCCATTAAGGATAAAAAGATGGGGTTTATTCATGCGTGGGTTTACTTTGTCTACATCATGTCATCTTGCTTAAGGCGTTACTCCGTTCTTTATGAACTTAATACTCTAGATGCATGCTGGATGGCGGTCCATGTGTGGAGTAATAGTAGTAGATGAAGGCAGGAGTCAGTCTACTTGTCTCGGACGTGATGCCTATATACATGATCATTGCCTTGTATATCGTTATGATTATTCGTTTTTCTATCAATTGCCCAACAGCAATTTGTTTACCCATCGTACGATATTTTCAAGAGAGAAGCCTCTAGTGAACACTATGGCCCCTGGGTCTACTTTTTATCATATATTAAAATCCCAAAAATACCTTGCTGCAATTTTATTTACTTTATTTTATTTTGTATTTTTGTGCTATCTATCTATCACTACGAGATTTGATCCTTGCAATTAACCGTCGAGGGATTGACAACCCCTTGTTCGCGTTGGGTGCAAGTATTTGTTATTTTGTTTGTAGGTGCTGCTAACAAGGTGTTGCGTGGTTCTCCTACTAGATTTATAACCTTGGTTCTTAACTGAGGGAAATACTTATCTCTACTGTACTGGATCATCCTGTCCTCTTCGAGGAAATCCCAACGCAGCTCACAAGTAGCAGGAAGAATTTCTGGCACCGTTGCCGGGGAGACATCATCAACATCTATCAATTACCATCGCATGAACTTTCATCTCCTTGAATTTACATTATTTTCCATTTGCCTCTTGTTTTCATCTCCCCCACCTCTAAAATATTTTTACAAAAATAGAAAAATATTTATCGTTTGCCTTTTTCGTGTTTGCTTCTTTGTTTGCTTGTTATCTTGTTTGCCTAGTCACGATGTCTCAAGAAAACACCAAATTTTGTGACATTTCCAACACTAATAATAATGATTTTATTAGTACTCGGATTGCTCCTCCCGCCACTAGTGTGGAGTCTTGTGATATTAACGCCACTTTGCTAAATCTTGTTATGAAAGAACAATTTTTCGGTAGTCCTAATGAAGATGTCGCATCCCTTCTTAACACTTCCATTGAAATGTGTGACATGCAAAAGAAAAAAGATGTGGATAATGACTTTGTCAAATTAAAGTTATTTCCGTTCTCACTTCGATATCGTGCTAAAATTTGGTTTTCATCTTTACCGCAAAATAGTATTGATTCTTGGGATAAGTGTAAAGATGCGTTTATTGCCAAGTATTTTCCTCCCGCGAAAATTGTTTCTCTTAGAAATCCAATTATGCATTTTAAGCAACTAGGTCATGAACATGTTGCCCAATCTTGGGAGAGGATGAAACTAATGATAAGAAATTGCCCTACTCATGGTTTAAGTTTGTGGATGATCATACAAAATTTTTATGCGGGATTGACCTTTGTTTCCAGAAATCTTTTAGGTTCCGCCACGACAGGTACTTTTATGGAAATTACATTAGAAGAAGCTATCAAATTGCTTGATAACATTATGGAAAATTATTCACAATGGCATACTGAAAGAACACCTACTAGTAAAAAAGTTAATTCTGTTGAAGAAATTAGTACTTTGAGTGATAAAGTAGATGTGCTTATGAAAATAGTTTCTAGTAGAAATGCTCATATTTATCCTAATGATGTGCCATTGTCCTCTTTGATTGAGCAAAATAATGATCCCGTAGATGTGAATTTTGTCTCGCGAAACAATTTCAATAGTAATGCTTATAGAGGTAATTTTAATCATAGGCCCTTTCCTGTAAATTCCTCTAATAATTATGGCAATTCCTATGGTAATTCTTATAATAATAATAATAATAATAATAATAATAATAATAATAATAATAATAATAATAGGATGCCCTCTGATCTTGAAAGTAATATCAAAGAATTTATGAACGCTAAAAAGTTTTCAACACTACGATAGAAGAAAAATTTAGTAAACTTGATGATATGTCTACGGGCATGGATAGAATCGTTCATGATGTGGAAAATCTTAAATCTAATGTTTTTCCACCCAAGTGTAACATCCCTATGTAATGGCTACAGTGATTGCCTTTTGATAATGCCAAGCCATCCTGTTCAACAATGCTTGATCATCATTATTGTCATCCATTTCAAATCCCAATTCAAAGTGATAAATAAAAGTTGTTCAAATCCAGAAACTAAAATGTTCATAATATTGTAAATAATCCAGAGACAATTCTAAAATTGAAATCAACATTATTAAATTAGATAAGTGACTCGAACAACAAGTAACAGCAGCAAAACAGCACTATCTAATCCTTTTTCAATTAAATAAAATCCAAATAAAAAGATATGGACATCAAACCATTTTCTAGCAGTGACTAATTTTGCAATGTTAATATTTGGACTAGTCACATATTTTACAAAAGCCATTTGCAATATAAACAAAAGACAAAACAGAAAACAAAAATAGAAAGCAGAAAAAATAGAAAAAGGAAAAGAGGCCCACTGTGCCTGGGCCTAAGGTCAACAGTGGCCGGCCCAGCCCGCGCAGCGCCTTTCCCTCACCCCCCGCACTACTCCTCCCCACACCGCTGTCGAACACAGCGCGTGCGCGCGCGCGCACAGCCAGGCCCCCCTCTCCCCCGCACGACAGCGCGCGCCCGCGCTAGTGGTGGATCGGGGCTGAGCCCCCTGCCTCCCTGGCCTCCCCTCGCTTCACTTCCCCCTCTCCCTGCCTCGTCCCCGTCCTCCCCACCATAGTAGGGCGCAGCCATGGCGCCGCCGCCGTAGAGCTCGCGACCACCGCCACCGCCTTGCCTCGCCACCGTGCCCGCCTGCTTCGCCATCGTCCGCTACGGCCTCTCCAACCCCGAGCCGAAGCCGAGCACCTCTGCATCGTCCCCTACGCCATCGTTTTCAACCTTCGGGTGCCCACATCACCGCCGCCGATTTGCCGCCTCGAGCCCTCCCCGAGGCCACGCTATCACATCTGGAGGATCAATGTGAGCTCCGCCTCCCTCTCCCTCTCTCCCTGTGCTCTTCCTTGCGCGGTAGCTGCCGCCCCCAACTTGCCCGAGCTCTCCGCCGCTGAGCATGTCGCCGGCATGCTTTCGGCGACCATTGGGCCCCGTGCCCGTGCACATCTTGCTCGTCGTGCCGCGCGGAGCATCCCCAGCTCATCGCCTCGCTCATTTGCACGTCGTAGCACTGCCCCCGTAGCTCACCGAAGCCGCCGTCCGCCATCGCCATCGTTATGCTCAACTCCGGCCATCCCCGCCGCCGTGCTCTCCACCATCGGACGCGGCGTGGTGAGGCCGTTCCAGAGTACCCAGCCACGCTCAAAACCGTGCCCCACAGCTCATTTCCGGGCTCGCCAGAGCTCTCGGTCGCTTCCGGCGCTCGCCGGAGCACTCCGGTGCCGGCGTCCGACGTGGCGCCGCGGGCCCCAACCCCTGTGTCGCTGACAGTGGGCCTCGCGGGCCCGGTTGACCTGGTCAGCGTGCGGGCACTGTTTACCAGTGACACTGACGTGTGGGTCCCATGTTAAATAACGAATTAAAATAAATGAATAAAATGTTAATTAACCTGATAATCCTAATTAAGTTAATTAATTAACTAATCTGACACTGACAATAGGCCCCACTAGCTAATTAACCCATTTAATTAAGGATTAACCCTGTTTAATTAACTGAGCCACTGACCAGTGGGACCCATTGGTCAGGTTTGACTCTGGTCAGCGGGCTGTTGACCGCTGATGTCACCATTACATCATGCTGACATCATAAATCATTTTAGATATTTCTGTTAAATTAAATAATTCCAGAGAATACTAAAAATCTTTAGAAAATCATAGAAAATAATCCGTAGCTCAGATCGAAAAACTTTGTACATGAAAGTTGCCCAGAACGACGAGACGAATCCGAATACACGGTCCGTTCGTCCGCCATAAGTCCCTAGCATAGAGAACATGCAACCATCCCCCTCCATTTCATCTGTCCGAAAATGCCAAACTTCGGGAAAACATTCCCGGATGTTTTCCGTCTTCACCTATATCATGTAGCACCGCGTCCGAACACCCTAGCCCTGTGTATTGTCATGTCATGCTCTTGTTTGCTTTATATTTATTGTTTCTTCCCCCTCTTCTCTCTCGGTAGACCCCGACACCGACGTCGTCCCTGAGACCGACGTAGCTCCGGAGGTTGATGACACCGTTGACGACCTTGCCTTTGTCGCCGAGCAACCAGGCAAGCACCCCCCCTTGAGCATACTGATATTGCCTATTCTTTCTCTCTCATGCTTGCATTAGAAATGCTGCTGCTACTGTTTAACCTATTCTGATGCTTAGCCTGTTTATTGTAACCTGCTATTGAAACCTTACCTGCTTATCCTAAACTATCTAGTATAGGCTGGGTAGAGACCTATCAGTGACCCCACTTGTCCCGATTGCCCCGCTGGATTATCAGAAGACTCGACAACCAAGCCCCGGCACCGCACATCACCCCCTTAGTTGTAACGACACTGCATCGTTACTATCGAGTACCGAGGGTGATACCTCGTGTAGCACTTCTGATGTTAACTCTGTAGAGTAGCTATTCGGTCATGGTCATCGAGGGTGATTCCTCCTTCCCCACTTCCGATAACGACATTGTCGTGCAACACCTCAAGTGTGAACCCATCGAGGGTGATTCCTCCTAGTTCACCTTGACGGATACATCGAGGAGGAATCCATCGAGGGTGATACCTCGGATTCCCTTGATGTTATGGACACACGGATAATTGGACTTTACACTGTTACTTGGAAGGCGGGTCGACCCTGAGGGGTACCCGCGTGTGATGTGAAGACGGGTTGACCCGGATGGTGCCCGAGTGAGAATACGAGGCATGGCCGGGCATTCTTGGCCCTTGCCGCAAGTCCTCGAGACGGGGCGACGGGGTCACATCGATCATGAGTCTCTGCTCATTACCGCACCCCCAAGGTACTAACAATTTGGATATTTGATTCGAGTGGGCCTCAGGCCCGATAGCACTAACCATCACGCGGGAATAAATATGGGTACTCTGCATCGTATGCATCAGCCGAAAGCTTTGTCAGACGTCCAGTTCAGCATTGCGGCTGGGACGGACCGGCGCCCCCCTGGTGCCTGGCTTCCTCCTGCACGCAACAACTCGGAGTGCATAGGGCGATGGCCCAAGACCTCTGAGCGCTTAGGATGTAGACCGACGGGGACCTCTCTGCTGAGCTATAGGTAGGGTTGCGGTGTGTCGTTTGGCCGAGGCCGGGCATGACCCAGAAAATTGTGTCCGACCGGAGTTAAGCGAGCGTGGTGGGTAAGTTGGTGCACCCCTGCAGGGAGGAACTAATCTATGCATAGCCGGATCCTCGGTAACGGACGCTCGGAGTTGTATCCCGATCGATACACTAGAATTGGATACTATGGCTCTGGGATTGCTTCTCGTAGGGAGTCAAGAAGGGATCTCTGGACGAGGTTGATGACAGTATGGTTCTGGGATTGCTTTCTCGCAGGGAGTCGAGAAAGGATCTCTGGGTGAGGTTGAGACTTATTGATACTACTACTTTATACTGTACTAATCTACACTCTTCTAATGCTGCAAGACCGTTGAAGATGGTAGTCTTCGATAGGACTAGGCCTTCTCTCTATTCTGGCATTTCTGCAGCCCAGTCCACATATACAGCCTCCCTTTGATAATGTTGCATATGTAGTGTAGATCCTTGCTTGCTGAGTACTTCGGATGAGTACTCACGGTTGCTTTGTTTTCTTTTTCCCCATACCCTTTTGATGCAACCAGATGACGGAGCCCCTGAGACAGCTGCCCCCGCCGAAGATCGCTACTACTACCCCAAGGGTGGATACTTCTACGAGTTGGCCGACGACCAGGAGTAGGTTCGGAGGGTCCTAGGCAGGAGGCCTGCGCCTTTCGATCGTAGTGTTATCTTTAGCCCCGCCTTTCTAGAGGCTTATTAGTTTCTGTTTCATATCTATACTCAGATATATGATGCTTCCACTGACGCTTGTACGCAAGCTTATGTATTCGAGCCCTCGAGGCCCCTGGCTTGTAATATAAAGCTTGTATGACTTTATTTATGTTTTAGAGTTGTGGTGTGATATCTTCCCGTGAGTCCTTAGGCTTGATCGTGTGCATTTGCGTGTATGATTAGTGCATGATTGAGCCAGGGGCATCACACCAAGCTTGATATTAATGAATCAATTAAAGCTCTTTATGTCTCCATGGATGAAAGTGAAGAAAGAACCGCTAGGTTGAGGGCTAAGCGGGAATTCTTAGAAAAAGTGATTCCGCCCATTTTTTATCATAGTAATGATGAAGATATTAAAATAATTGGCGTTACACCCATTGAATCTTTGTATATCAATATTAAACATGATGAAAATGGGACTGAAGAAGAGTCAACTTTAGCTAGGAGTCCGCATAATTCAGAGGGTGGAGATCTTAATGAAAAATTGATAAAAGTGGTTTGGAGAGGTAAAAACTTTAAATAGCGACATGCCCACTATTTTGGATTGCAAATATTTTTATTATGATAGTTGTTATTTAATTGAGTGTATTTCTTTGTGGCAATCCATGCTAAATTCACTAAATTCTTATGAGCAAAATAAGGATTTTACTAAACATATTGTAGAAGCTATGATGAAATCTTTAGAAGAAAAGCCAGAACTGGAGGTTTCAATACCTAGGAAATTATATGATGAGTGGGAACCTACCATTGAAGTTAAAATTAAAAATTATGAGTGCAATGCTTTATGTGATTTGGGTGCTAGTGTTTCCACAATACCAAAATCTCTATGTGATGTGCTAGGTTTTACCAATAAGGATGAATGTTCTCTTAATTTGCACTTAGCGGATTCCACTATTAAGAAACCTTTGGGTAGAATAAATGATGTTCTTATTCTTGCAAATAGGAATTATGTACCCATTGATTTCATTGTGCTTGATATTGATTGCAATCCGTCTTGTCCCATAATACTTGGTAGACCATTCTTACGAACCACAGGCGCTATTATTGATATGAAAGAAGGGAATATAAAAATTCAATTTCCGTTAAAGAAGGGTATGTAACACTTCCCTAGAAAGAAAATTAGGCCACCATATGAATCCATTATGAGGGCCACCTATGGAATTAATCTCAAAGATGACAACACTTGAAACTATGCATTACGCCTAGCTAGGGGCGTAAAACAATAGCGGTAGTTGGGAGGCAACCCAATAGTTATCTTAATTTTCTTGTTTCTTTTTCTGGTTTTTTGCGTGCACACAATTATGCTACTGTTATGGTTGTGTTTTTGTGTTTAAATTAGTGTTTGTTCCACTTAAAGCCTTTGGGATGATTTGAATGATAATTGCTTTGATTCTGTGCAAAAACAGAAAAGTTTGCATACAGTAGCAGAATGTTGCGAAAGCGTGATAAAATTCCAATTTTTTTACAAATGATTGATATAAAAATTTCCCACGTTGGCCTAATTTTTTCAGAATTTTTGGGTTTACAAGTATGGTCATTGTTCGAATTATTACAGACTGCTCTGTTTTTTGTTGTGTTGTTATCTTGTTTTGCTTAATCTATGGATTGTATCGGGGGGTATAAGACATGGTGAAGTTAGAATACAGTAGGTATAATGCAATAATAAAATATGAATGGGTTTACAACAGTACTTAAAGTAGTGATTTGCTTTGTTATACTAACGGATCTCACGAAGGTTTTTGTTAAGTTTTGTGTGCTGAAGTTTTCAAGTTTTGGGTGAGATCACGATGGATGAAGGAATAAGGAGTGGCAAGAGACTAAGATTGGGGATGCCCGAGGCACCCCAAGGTAATATTCAAGGACTCCCAAGCATCTAAGCTTGGGGATGCCCCAAAAGGCATCCCCTCTTTCTTGTACCAACTATCGGTAATTTTGCTTGGAGCTATATTTTTATTCATCACATGATATGAGTTTTGCTTGGAGCGTCGTGTATTATATGAGTCTTTGCTTTTTTTTTTTTGCTTTTTGGTTTTTCACAATCATCTTTGCTGGATAGACCTTTTTGAGAGGGACACACATTATTCGTGATTTGTTAGAATACTCTATGTGCTTCACTTATATCTTTTGAGCTAGGCAGTTTCTCTAGTGCTTCACTTCTATTTTTTAGAGCACGGCGGTGGTTATATTTTAAATAAATTGTTGCACTCTCATGCTTCACTTATATCTTTTTGAGAGTTGATAGTAGTAATGGCAATTAGTATGGGTTATGAATTTGGTCCTAATATGATAGGTATTCAAGAGGGATATAATAAAAACTTTCATGTAGATCACTGAATATGATAAGTTTGATTGCTTGCAATAGTTTTTGCGATATAAAGGTGGTAATATGCAGGTTGTGCTAGTGAGTAAATGTGGTTTAGTAAGAATATTGGTGTTAAGGTTTGTGATTCCTGAAGCATGCACGTATAGTCTCCCGTTATGCTAAGAAGTTGGAGCATGATTTAGTATTGATTGTCTTCCTTATGAGTGGCGGTCGGGGATGAGCGAAGGTCTTTTCCTACCAATCTATCCCCCCAGGGGCATGTGTAGTAGTACTTTGCTTCGAGAGCTAATAATTTTTTTCAATAAGTATGTGAGTTCTTTATGACTAATGTGAGTCCATGGATTATACGCACTCTCACCTTTTCGCAATTCGCTAGCCTCTTCGGTATCGTGGATTGCCCTTTCTCACCTTGAGTTGTGGTGCAAACTTCGCCGGTGCATCCAAACCCCGTGATATGATATGCTCTATCACACATAAGCCTCCTTATATCTTCCTCAAAACAACCACCATAGCTACCTATTATGGCATTAAGCCATTCCAAGATATATTGCCATGCAACTTCCACTATTCCATTTTATTATGACACACATCATCGTTGTGATATTGCTTTGCATGATCATATAGCTGACATAGTATTTGTGGCTTAGCCACCGTTCATCATTTTTTATACATGTTACGCTAGATCATTGCACATCCCGGTATACCGTCGGAGGCATTCATATAGAGTCATATTTTGTTCTAGTATTGAGTTGTAATTTTCTTTCGAGTTGTAAGTAAATAGAAGTGTGATGATCATCATATTCATTATTAGAGCATTGTCCCAAATGAGGAAATAAAAAAAGGGGAAAAAGAATCCAAAAAGGGCCCGCAAAAAGAAGAGAAAAAAAAGAGGCCAAAAAGAGCCCAACAAAAAAAGGAAAATAAAAAAATGAGAGAAAAAGAGAGAAGGGGCAATGTTACTATCCTTTCCATACTTGTGCTTCAAAGTAGCACGATGCTTTTCATATAGAGAGTCTCCTATGCTTTATTTTCATATAACTAGTGGGAATTTTTCATAATAGAACTTGGCTTGTATATTCCAATGATGGGCTTCCTCAAATGCCCAAGGTCTTCATGGGCAAGCAAGTTGGATGCACACCCACTTAGTTTTATTATTGAGCTTTCATACACTTATAGCTCTTAGTGCATCCGTTGCATGGCAATCCCTACTCCTTGCATTGGCATCAATTGATGGGCATCTCCATAGCACATTGATTAGCCTCGTCAATGTGAGACTTTCTTATTTTTTGTATTCTCCATAAAACCTCCATCACCATACTCTATTCCACCCATAGTGCTATATCCATGGCTTGCGCTCATATATCACGTTAAAAAGTTTGAACCAATTGTTTGGCTTGTCATCGGGTTGTGCATGATAAATACTTTGTATTAAGAAGATGGAGCATGACAAGGCTATATGATTTTGTAGGGATAACGTTCTTTAGCATTGATATTTTGAAAGACATGATTGCTTGTTGGTATGCCTTCTTATTATTGTTTTTATGTCAAACTATAGACAATTCCTTTGAATCACTCGGATCTTAATATTCATGCCACAAAAAGAGATACATGATGAACATGATAGGTAGCATTCCACATCAAAAATTCCATTTTTATCATTTACCTACTCGAGGACAAGCATTAATTAAAGCTTGGGGATGCTTGATACGTCTCCAACGTATCTATAATTTTTAATTGTTCCATGCTATTATAGTATCAATCTTGGATGTTTTATATGCAATTATATGCATTTATATATCATTTTTGGGACTAACCTATTATCCTAGTGCCTAGCGCCAATTGATGTTTTTGCTTGTTTTTTGGATTTTTAGGAAATCAATATCAAACAGAGTCCAAAGAGAGGAAAATCTTTCAATTAATTTTTTTTGGACCAGAAGAGACCTTAGAAGGTTCGGGAGAAGAACTGACGAGCCACGAGGGAGCGATGAGCCCGGGAGGCACGCCCCAGGGGGGCGCCCCAAGGCTTGTGGGCCCCTCGTGGCACCTCTTGACCTAATTCCACCTCTATAAATTCTCAAATATTCCCCTGACATCAGAGAGCCACCCGAAATACTTTTTCTGCCACCGCAAGTTTCTGTTCTTGCGAGATCCCTTCTGAAGTCCTTCTCCGGTACTCTGCCGGCAGGGGAATCGACCATGGAGGGGCTCTACATCAACCTTGATGCCCTTTCGATGATGTGTGAGTAGTTTACCACAAAACTACGGGTCCGTAACTAGTAGCTAGATGGCTTCTTCTCTCTCTCTTTGATCTTCAATACAATGTTCTCCTCGATGTTCTTGGAGATCTAGTCGATTTAATTACTTTTTGCGGTGTGTTTGTTGGGATCCGATGAATTGTGAGTTTATGATTAGATTATCCATGAATATTATTTGAGCCTTCTCTGAACTATTTTATGAAGGATTATTATAGCTTTGTATTTCTCTCTAATCTATTGATTTGGTTTGGCCAAATAGATTGATATTTCTTGCAATGTGAGAGGTGCTTTGTGATGGGTTCAATTTTGCGGTGATCTATATCCCAGTGATAGAAGGGGACAAGAAACGTATTTGTATTGTTGCCATTAAGAATAAAAATATGGGGTTTATTCATGCGTCGGTTTCCTTTGTCTACATCATGTCATCTTGCTGAAGGCGTTATTCCATTCTTTATGCACTTAATACTCTAGATGCATGCTGGATAGCGGTCGATGTGTGAAGTAATAGTAGTATATGCAGGCAGGAGTCGGTCTACTTGTCCTGGATGTGATGCCTATATACATGATCATTGCCATGGATATCGTCATGATTATTCGGTTTTCTATCAATTGTTCGATAGTAATTTGTTTACCCACTGTATGTTATTTTCAAGAGAGAAGCCTCTAATGAACACTATGGCTCCCGGATCTAATTTTTATCATATATTAAAATCCAAAAAATACCTTGCTGCAATTTTATTTACTTTATTTTATTTTGTATTTTGTGCTATCTATCTATCACTACGAGATTTGATCCTTGCAATTAACCGCCGATGGATTGACAACCCCTTGTTTGCGTTGGGTGCAAGTATTTGTTATTCTGTGTGTTGGTACTGCTAACGAGGTGTTGTGTGGTTCTCATACTAGATTCATAACCTTGGTTCTTAACTAATAGAAATACTTGTCTTTACTGTACTGCATCATCCTCTCCTCTTCGAGGAAATCCCAATGCAGCTCACAAGTAGCATGGCATGAAATTGTTTTGGTGCTTGTGTGACTATATATCAATATATCTCTACATGTGAGGAATGGCCAGAGCAACAAAATTTCTACAGGTTTGACATGACTGGGCATTCACTCACTGTCACCTTTTTTCTCAAAAAGTGCATTAAGGCATGCCCATCAACAACCTTAGAACCTAGCAATCCTGGGATAGAGGAACTTGGATTTACACTTCTTATGCATCTCAGACAGAGTATACCACACCTCCAGAGTAGAAAAGTGGATGGACAAGACTGAATCGTGTGGGTCGACGGGGCAAAGGGCATCTGATTACTACTAGCAAAAGGATAAAGTGCACTGAAAGGAGAGAAATTCATCCACACAAGTTTTTTTAGCAGATAAATGAACCAATCCATGGATGGGAATAGGGATGCATCAAGGAGTAAGATGAGATCGGGGAGCAATAGGGCCAAGCATCATCTTCACCTAGACCCTAGACATCTTCGTTGCCATCATAGTGTGCACAGCTGTCGACGGTACCGTCGATGTGTGCCCAACATTGAACGCTGCGTCATTGCCGCTATGTAGTGTTGGAAATATGCCCTAGAGGCAATAATATTTGTATTATAATATTTACATATTTATAATTAAAGAGTTTATATTCTATTCTATAATTGCTATGATCCTGGAATACATGATTCGGTGGAAAACTCATATGCATGTATGGAATGATAAACGGTTAAATAAAAGATTCCTAGTCTTGCCTCTAGGACTAGCTCAAATGTTGTTGGTGATCACATTTTCCGGATCTTAGGATATCATTAAGTGATTAACAATAGTCCTAAAACAACATTGAGATTATGACGTTGGAAGAACGATCATACTGAATCGACCCAATCTTGTCTGTTATGAATTGAGTTAATATCATCTATAATCAACTGTAATAACACAGTGTGTTAACATGTGATTTTTCTCCTTAGACCATGAGAGTATCGTAGTCACTTCTTATCGTCTGGTGAGCTTTAGGGTTGCTTAAATGTCACCTGTAACACGGTGATCATAACGATAACTAATAGGTTCATCGAAAAGTTTGAAAAGGGACTAGATAGCTTGAGAGTGGGATTTGCCCCTTCGACGATGGAGAGATCTTCTTGGGTCCCTCTCGCTGTGATTGTCACATCATCATTTGGTCAGACACAGGTGACTACGTCACGGGGATGTCAGAACACAACAACGAGAAAAAGGAACAAAACAAGTAACAAGGATTTCGGTATAGTGAGCATGTGTTGACTCAGGAGGATACCGATGCATCCCGGGTTTTTCTAAAGCATCACAAAGCAAAGGGAACATCATGTGATAACCAAAGGTTCACTCAAATATCATTTGTGTGCTCATAGGGATCGATATGGACGTCGACGGTTCCACTATCGATCATTGAGCGAAGGGGTTTCGTTCATGTCTATGAGTTACCGAACCTACGGGGTCACAAGCTTAAGGCAATCATGGTCTGCTAAGTTTTAGTAGGATGGGAGTGATGAGAATATATTTGTGGAATTGTTTCATTAATATTCAAAATAGTTCCAAGAGGAGCCGGAAGCGTTTTAGGGTCATCGGAAGGGTTTCGAAGAGTATCGGGTAATACCGGGTATTACCGATAAATACATATAGGTGGGAAATGTTTTTGAGAATGTTAAATTATATATAAAGTGGTCTAAAAATATTTAGAACACTTTTATATTTAATTTAATATCAACGGGTCTTAAAAGGCCAAGAGGTGGAAGGCAACTTGGGCCACAAGGGCCCAAGTGGGGGAGGCGCCCCTTCCCTAAGGAAAGAGGCCGAATTGGGGAGGAGGAGGAGTCAGACTCCTCCCCCTGGCTGGCCACCAAGGGGGACTCCTTCCCCCTTTGTAGCATCCCTTCCTCTCCCCTCTAACCAATATATACTTGTGGATTTGTGTTCTTTCAACATACAAGTTTTGGAGCCTCCTCTAGTTCTTCTAGTTCTAGTTGGTTCTAGTTGACTAATTAGAGCTAGACTAATCCTCTAATCCTCATAATTAGAAGCCCCATGTGGTTTTAATTTCCTCCCTCTAATTCTCCAGTGATGATTAGCTTTGGACGATGAAGCGCTGCCGGATCGTGAAGGCTGCACGCTTGCAACCAAGTAGTGAGGCCGTGCTTTCGGCCTTCAGTTCAAGGGACTGTTCACAGGCGGTTGATACGTGTGGCGCCCCCGGCTCGATCGTACACTAATCATGCACGCAAACGTGTACGATCAAGATCAGGGACTCACGGGAAGATATCACAACACAACTCTAAAACATAAATAAGTCATACAAGCATCATAATACAAGCCAGGGGCCACGAGGGCTCGAATACAAATGCTCGATCATAGACGAGTCAGCGGAAGCAACAATATCTGAGTACAGACATAAGTTAAACAAGGTGCCATAAGATGGCTAGCACAAACAGGGATACAACAGATCGAACAGGCGCAGGGCCTCCTGCCTGGGATCCTCCTAACTACTCCTGGTCGTCGGCGTCCTGGACGTAGTAGTAGGCTCCGCCCTGGTGGTAGTAGTCGTCGAAGGTGGCGTCTGGCTCCTGGGCTCCAGCATCTGGTTGCGACAACCAGCAAGAAGGGAAAGGGGGAAAGGAGGGGGAAAGCAACCGTGAGTACTCATCCAAAGTACTCGCAAGCAAGGATCTATACTACATATGCATGGTATATGTGTAAAGAGGCAATATCGGTGGACTGAACTGCAGAATGCCAGAATAAGAGGGGGATAGCTAGTCCTGTCGAAGACTACGCTTCTGGCAACCTCCATCTTGAAGTAATAGAAGAGATTAGTTGGAAGTTAACCAAGCAACAACGTATAGCATAATCCTACCCGTCGATCCTCTCGTCGCCCCCATGCGAGAGAGCGACCACCGGGTTATATCTGTCACTTGTAAGGGTGTGTTTTATTAAGTATCCATTTCTAGTTGTCATGAGGTCGGAATACAACTCCGGGTCGTCCTTTTACCGAGGGACACGGCTATTCGAATAGATAAACTTCCCTGCAGGGGTACACCACATATTCCCCAACACGCTCGATCCCCTTTGGCCGGACACACTTTCCTGGGTCATGCCCGGCCTCGGAAGATCCACACGTCACAGCCCCACCTAGGCTCAACAGAGAGGTCAGCACGCCGGACTAATCCTAGGCACTCTGGGGTCTGGGCCCATCGCCCAGTGCGCTCCTGCACGTTGCGTACGCGGCCGCGAGCAGACCTAGCAACCCACACGATCACGGCGGTTACGTTATCGCGGTCCAACACGGCGCGCGCCGCTCAGTCGCTGATGTCAAGAAGGCTTCAGCTGATACCACGACGCCGGGATACCCATAACTACTCCCGCGTAGTTGGTTAGTGCGTATAGGCCAGTGGCCAGACTCAGATCAAATATCCAATCTCGTTAAACGTGTTATTATGAGATCACCGCGGACGACGACCAGGACCAGGCCCACCTCTCTCCTAGGTGGTCACAACCTGCCCTGCCGCTCCACAACAAAGAGTCACTTAGGGGGCCGTCGAGGAGGCCAATCCTTTCAGCCCCCATTCGTGAATCACCTGCGGGTGCTCCTCGAGCCGACCCGACTTTAGTATCCATCTGATGTCACATGTAATAAGTAGTATACATATCCGCAATCGCCACCCGTGGCGAGCACGGCCCAATAATGTAGCATAGCAGACAGACGAGAATGTAGGGCCACTAATGACAAACTAGCATCCTACACTAGGCATTTAGGATTGCAGGTAAGGTATCAACAACAGTAGCAACAATGACAGGCTATGCAGCAGAATGGGATTAACCGAAAGCAGTAACAGGCTACACTACTCTAATGCAAGCAGTATAGAGAAGAATAGGCGATATCTGGTGATCAAGGGGGGGGCTTGCCTGGTTGCTCTGGCAAGTAGGGGTCGTCAACAACGTAGTCGGTCGGGGCACCAGCAGCTGCGTCGGTCTCGTAGTCTACCGAAGAGAAGAGGGGGAAGAAACAGTAAACACACGACAATGATGCAACAGGGATGCATGACATGTCTAAACGCAAGGCCAGGGTGAAATACAGCCTAACTAAGCGATTTAGTTAATTTAGGAATTTATTCGGATTTATTTAATTAGGGTTGGACACTATTCATTTATCGAAATCGGTCTAATTGTTCAACGTTCTCATAGCTGCGGGCATCTGACGGGAATACGGAGGATGTATTCGTGTTCGTATCGTCGTTCTGAGCAAGTTTCATGTATAAAATATTTTCATCGGAGTTACGGTTTAAGAGATATGATTTTCTAAAGTTTTTATTAATTTCTGAAATTTTAATTAATTATTTAATTCAACATTATCCGAAACAGTGATTGATGACGTCAGCATGACATCATGCTGACGTCAGCAGTTAATTAAGTTAATTACTAATTACTGTTTAATTAACACTAATTAGTTAATTAGATTAACCTAATCAGGATTAATTAACTAATTAATTAACTAATTAATTAATTAATTATTTTATTTATTTTAATTATTTATTTTTATTTCTTTTTTTATTTCTTTCTTTTTCTTTTATTAAAATCCCTGGGGTCTTCTGCGGAAAACACCTTGGAATTCGCGAACAACTGGAAATGTTCTGATGCTTCAATTGGTGAGCTTTAAACGCATTCAAGGCATGAAACCTTCGCCTCGGCAATCTTTGGATGATTGAGTACCTGGTAGCTTATTATTTCATCAGAAGGGTGTAGAAGATGGAACGATCTTCGTGGCGCAAACTATAGAAGCAGTATTCCGCTTTCAACCATCATTCCGAGAATGAGGTCCGATACTACAGACTTTTACGTAGAAAGGGAAGGCCGTGAAACTTCACCAAGCCCTTCAATTTCAACGGTGACGTCGTTGCTTGCCTAACCCATGGAGGTTTTGCAGTGCCCCCCGCGGGGTGTGTATTACTATATGCAAAGTGTCATGACTCTACATTTAATGTCGTGTTTTATGACAAATTCCTTCGGTACATGAATGAATGCGATTGCTCCCGATCAAATAACAACAGAAGCTGTACTGAATTAACAAGTAGAGTCCCATCACGGGGCAAGGAAGCCCTGGTCCTTACTGCTCATTGAATCGGTGTGGTTGGCCTGAATACGCCCATAACATTGGCATGTTTGTGCGAGGCCTGATTGGTTCCTACGGTCCAGTTGCTAGGAAGTGCCAGTTGTTCTGGTTTCTGAATGCAATGTTCTGGAAAAATGACCTGGCTGCCCCCTTGTAGCCAGACTACTTGGGATTTGGGAGCAACTAGAATCTTCGGGTGGTGGAGCTGGAAGTCACTGTCGCTAGGTGGTGGAAGCAGACGCGGTGCAAGCATAGGACCCGTCTTGGAGACGTAGGTTCGCTTGACGGTTAACACAAACGCTGTGTTGGAATCCAATCCGACGTTCTTCTGTGCAGGCTGGCTCTAAGATGAGGACCGGTGTACGACGTTGCGCGCCTAAGAGCTCCCTGGATGTGCCTGCAGACCAGTCTCTCACAGACCTGGATAGTCCTTGCGTTCACCAAGATGGAGAATTATCGAATTCATGCCAAGGAGCGCTAGCTTTGATGTCAGCTTGAAGTCCTTCGCGAAACAAACTTTCTCCTGGCGCGCGAGCATCAGTGGGAATGTCTTCTCTTCAGCATAGTCGGATAATTCCAGAAACTCCGTGATAAAGCTTCCCCTGTTCCTTGTTGCCCCTGGTGAGGTTTGGCGGAACTCAAACTCTGCTTCTTCTGTTCTTCCGGGTCCATGATGCCTGGGAAATGAAACGGGCACGAAGGCACTTGGAAATCCGGCCCAAGTGATGACTGTGCCAACTGGTATGAGGTGCTCCGTTGCTGTCCCCACCCATTGAGACAGCGGGCCCTTGAGAAAAGGGGCGACGGTGACATAGTTTTTGCAGGGGCAAACGCCACCTATATTCCACTCATGGTGATGGTCGCGAAGCCAGGCTCCGCAGCCAGGGCTGAGTTGAGCCCTCGTAAGACGGTTTGGGTTGAGGCGTCATAAAGTCCTCCGCAGGTCCCCTGGCCCGGGATACTGGTTCAATATTGGTACGGGAAAATTGACTGATCCATGATCCCTTGCATGAACTACCGTTGCAGTTCAAAGTGCTTGCAATCATTTCCAAGCCAATAGTGTTCGGCGGTGGTGTATCGTTGCACCCTACGGCCACGACCACGACCAGCGGTCTACCACTCACTGCAATTACAACATGGGGTAGTTTGTAAAGCCAAGCGCGAGTTGCTACGACAAGCAATGATGTAAACGTCGACTATATTTATAAGCAGTGCATCAAATACATAAAAGTATCAACTTAAGACTACATACCTACAACAAGTCCAGGTAATGCGGACAGCATAACGGCTGCACATTTCATAAACTGGACAAGCTAGCGGTGCGCAGGCACGACCGGCAAGGAAGTAACAACGAGACAACGATATCACAAAAGCTACTCAACGTCGGGAAAACTGGTGGGGCGAGAACTCTGAAGTGACAACACTAGGTGGCCCTCGATAAAAGGATCCTGGTAAGCAGAACGGCCCACAATCTCGAAGCAGGGGAAATTTTCAGAACTACATCCGTGGATTGTGTCACGAGACGCCTAAGTGTCGCGTTAGTAAAATTGCTATTAAACCGCTAGTAGAGAGAGATCAAGCCCCAGAGTATAGACGAGGAAAAAAAAGATTCCTAACTACCACCCAGTTGGCAGGATGTGGCCCGTAAGCCACACAGCCAAGTTAGTAAAACGGTTTTCTTTGTATAGATCAACTTCGGCGCCCAAGGAATGGGGAAAGGGGGATTCCTGATAAAGTCCATTTCAACATGGTCCCATTTCCATTCAGGAACAGCAATTGGTTGCAGAGTTCCGGCGGGCCTTTGATGTTCTGCTTTGACGCGACGGCAAACATCACATTCAGCAACATAGCGAGCAATGTCTTGCTTCATGTTTGACCACCAGAATCTTTGACGGATGTCTTGGTACATCTTGGTACTGCCGGGATGAATAGACAACGGAGTGTCGTGAGCTTCTTGCATGACCTCCTGAGTCATACCCAGGTTACCTTTAGAGGGGACCACTAGACGACTTTTAAAGAACAAGGTGCCAGTATCATCAATAGTGAAGAACGAAGGCCTTCCTTCAGCGAGATAGCGCTTAATCTTGTGGGCTTGAGAGTCATAACCCTGCAGCGTCTTGATGCTGTCCACGAGATCTGGTTTAACAACCAGGGTATTAAGAGAACCCTGGGAAACAACGTGGAGGTTCATTTTGTAGGAACCTGCAGGAGGGGGAGCGAGTGCTCCAGGAGGAACAATGTGGAGATTCAGCTTTCTGAATTCTTCAATAAGCGAAGGTTGAACTTCGTGAAACTGGAGGTGACTGCAATAAGACTTGCGGCTCAAGGCATCGGCCATTACATTAGCCTTGCCAGGGGTATAAGAAATACCCAAGTTAAAATCCGCTACGGTCTCCATCCATCTCTGTTGACGGAGGTTCAGGTCTGGCTGAGTGAACAGATACTTCAGACTTTGATGATCGGTGTAGATCTCGCAACGATTACCGAGAAGGTAATGTCGCCACTGTTTTAGTGCATGGATGACGGCAGCAAGCTCGAGGTCATGTACTGGGTAATTCTCTTCGTGCGGACGCAATTGACGCAAAGCATAAGCAATTACTCTGCGGTCTTGCATTAGAACACCGCCTAATCCTTGACGGGATGCATCACAATAGATGACAAAATCCCTCTGGGAATCAGGAGGGGCAAGCACTGGGGCAGAAGTCAGCTTGTCTTTGAGCGTCTGGAAACTTTCCTGACACTTTTCCGTCCAATCGAACTTGACGCCTTTATGAAGCAGGTTAGTCAGGGGCTTGGCGATCTTGGAGAAGTTCTCGACAAATCGACGGCAATAGCTGGCGAGTCCGAGAAAACTTCGAACTTGCTTGACGTTCTTTGGAGGAGCCCAATCAAGAATAGCCTGAACTCGCTCGGGGTTGACGGCAATACCATCCTTGGAGATGACATGCCCAAGGTATGTTACTTCGGGAAGCCAGAATTCACACTTGGAAAACTTGGCATATAGTTGATGCTCTCGAAGTTTTTCCAGAACAAGTCGAAGATGTTCAGCATGTTCCTCTTTGTTCTTGGAGTATACTAGGATATCATCCAGGTAAACCACGACGAACTTGTCAAGGTATTCCATGAATATATAACTCATCAGGCGGGAGAATGTGGCGGGAGCATTGGTTAAGCCGAATGACATGACAGTGTACTCGTATGAGCCATATCGAGTAACGAAGGCGGTCTTTGGGATATCCTCTTCACGAACACGGATCTGGTGGTAACCCAACCTTAAGTCGAGTTTAGAGAACACTGATGAACCCGCCAGTTGATCATACAGATCGTTTATCCGAGGAAGGGGATATTTGTTCTGGATGGTTGCTTGGTTGATAGGACGGTAATCTTGGACCAATCGGTTTGATCCATCCTTCTTCCTGACAAAGAGAGAAGGTGCTCCCCAAGCAGAGGAACTTGGGCGAATGAAACCCTTACGAAGTGAAGCGTCGATTTCCTCCTTAAGTTCAAGGAGTTCATGCGGCGGCATCTTGTAGGGTCGCTTGGCGATAGGAGTGGTGCCTGGTTTCAAGTCGATGACAAATTCGACCGCTCGAGCAGGGGGTAGTTTAGTAAAAGCAATTGCGAGTGTTTAGCGACAAGTATGATGTAACACGACAATACTCCAAGCAGTGTTATAGATACATAACAGTAGTCGATTAAGACATACAGATCCATACACAACGTCGGGTACAAGCGGACAGCATAACGGCGCAAATCAAAAGCTAGACATACTAGGCGGCGCGCAGGCACGCGGTAAGGAAGTACACAACGAGAGATAGCAAAGGCTACATCAACGTCAGAGAGAACCACTGTAACGGGGTAGCTGCGAGTGCGGACGACGAATGTTCGTCGCGGAAAGATCCTGTGCTCCATGTGCACTCTGATGCAGAACCCGGTCTCGAGCTGTAAGAAGAGGTCCACGTGTCGGTGTGTGACCTCCAACAGCAGGCCAGTCAATACCAGCATACATCTGAGTCCTGCGCAGATAAAGGATGTGCTCCGGATGTATCCCTGCACGAACAGCGGGCAGCAACTGCGTCATAGCATCGTAGAGACGTGCTCGAGTGGCAACCAACTCGACGGCAAGAGCCCGAATAGTGCGATCCAGAGCCTGAGTGCACTGAATCAGAACGCGCGGGTCGTAGCGATGAGGCTCGTACGGGGCACAGATAGCTGTGTAGTATCCGGTAGCATCTCCAGCAGGGGCATACGGAATGTATCGGAACTCAGAGTCATCCAAGATAGCATTGTGCTCCCCTCGTAGACGTACGACAGCAGAGTAGGCGGCATCATGGACTGCCATCTCAATCGTCACGCCTAATCCGTGAAAAAGGTGTAGCTCGGTGTCTGAGTTGTTCTGCTGATCATAAATCCGAACTTCAGCATAGTACTGTTCCTGGTTGAACTCGCGGTAATCCTCATAAACCAAGTACTCAGGGTACCAACGGTAGCCAAGTCTGGTCATGAGAGCGATCAGGACAGCTGGAAACCCAGGGGTATTACGAGCCCAAGTGCGAAGCACAAGCTGTGTCGTAGGACGCGGTGGAAACAAACGGTCCATCTGAAACAGAGGAAATTCAGATTTGTCAAATGACAATGAGAAGTTTAACACAACTCGGAGAGAAAGGTTAGACAAAACAATGGAAAGGAAAATGATTATCAGACTAATCAGATCAACGACAGGGAAATCGCACAGATATCCAGCTCTCCGGGTAGACAGAATTTACGAGATCCTAAGTGTCGGCATTAGTAAACTTCATTTAACCCGAGTAGAAGAGAGATCAGAGCCCCAGAGTATAGACGAGGAATAAAAGATCCTAATACCACCCAGTTGGCAATGTGGGCCCGTAAGCCACACAGCCAAGTTAGTAAAACGGTTTTCTTTGTCTAGACTCAACTTCGGCCAAGGAATTGGAAAGGGGGATTCCTACAGGCAGTCGGCTCTGATACCAACTTGTGGCGCCCCCGGCTCGATCGTACACTAATCATGCACGCAAACGTGTACGATCAAGATCAGGGACTCACGGGAAGATATCACAACACAACTCTAAAACATAAATAAGTGATACAAGCATCATAATACAAGCCAGGGGCCACGAGGGCTCGAATACAAATGCTCGATCATAGACGAGTCAGCGGAAGCAACAATATCTGAGTACAGACATAGGTTAAACAAGGTGCCATAAGATGTCTAGCACAAACAGGGATACAACAGATCGAACAGGCGCAGGGCCTCCTGCCTGGGATCCTCCTAACTACTCCTGGTCGTCGGCGTCCTGGACGTAGTAGTAGGCTCCGCCCTGGTGGTAGTAGTCGTCGTAGGTGGCGTCTGGCTCCTGGGCTCCAACATCTGGTTGCGACAACCAGCAAGAAGGGAAAGGGGGAAAGGAGGGGGAAAGCAACCGTGAGTACTCATCCAAAGTACTCGCAAGCAAGGATCTATACTACATATGCATGGTATATGTGTAAAGAGGCAATATCGGTGGACTGAACTGCAGAATGCCAGAATAAGAGGGGGATAGCTAGTCCTGTCGAAGACTACGCTTCTGGCAGCCTCCATCTTGAAGCAATAGAAGAGATTAGTTGGAAGTTAACCAAGCAACAACGTATAGCATAATCCTACCCGTCGATCCTCTCGTCGCCACCATGCGAGAGAGCGACCACCGGGTTATAACTGTCACTTGTAAGGGTGTGTTTTATTAAGTATCCATTTCTAGTTGTCATGAGGTCGGAATACAACTCCGGGTCGTCCTTTTACCGAGGGACACGGCTATTCGAATAGATAAACTTCCCTGCAGGGGTGCACCACATATTCCCCAACACGCTCGATCCCCTTTAGCCGGACACACTTTCCTGGGTCATGCCCGGCCTCGGAAGATCCACACGTCGCAGCCCCACCTAGGCTCAACAGAGAGGTCAGCACGCCGGACTAATCCTAGGCACTCTGGGGTCTGGGCCCATCGCCCAGTGCGCTCCTGCACGTTGCGTACGCGGCCGCGAGCAGACCTAGCAACCCACACGATCACGGCGGTTACGTTATCGCGGTCCAACACGGCGCGCGCCGCTCAGTCGCTGACGTCAAGAAGGCTTCAGCTGATACCACGACGCCGGGATACCCATAACTACTCCCGCGTAGTTGGTTAGTGCGTATAGGCCAGTGGCCAGACTCAGATCAAATATCCAATCTCGTTAAACGTGTTATTATGAGATCACCGCGGACGACGACCAGGGCCAGGCCCACCTCCCTCCTAGGTGGTCACAACCTGCCCTGCCGCTCCACAACAAAGAGTCACTTAGGGGGCCGTCGAGAAGGCCAATCCTTTCAGCCCCCGTTCGTGAATCACCTGCGGGTGCTCCACGAGCCGACCCGACTTTAGTATCCATCTGATGTCACATGTAATAAGTAGTATTCATATCCGCAATCGCCACCCGTGGCGAGCACGGCCCAATAATGTAGCATAGCAGACAGACGAGAATGTAGGGCCACTGATGACAAACTAGCATCCTACACTAGGCATTTAGGATTGCAGGTAAGGTATCAACAACAGTAGCAACAATGACAGGCTATGCAGCAGAATAGGATTAACCGAAAGCAGTAACAGGCTACACTACTCTAATGCAAGCAGTATAGAGAAGAATAGGCGATATCTGGTGATCAAGGGGGGGGCTTGCCTGGTTGCTCTGGCAAGTAGGGGTCGTCAACAACGTAGTCGGTCGGGGCACCAGCAGCTGCGTCGGTCTCGTAGTCTACCGAAGAGAAGAGGGGGAAGAAACAGTAAACACACGGCAATGATGCAACAGGGATGCATGACATGTCTAAACGCAGGGCCAGGGTGAAATACAGCCTAACTAAGCGATTTAGTTAATTTAGGAATTTATTCGGATTTATTTAATTAGGGTTGGACACTATTCATTTATCGAAATCGGTCTAATTGTTCAACGTTCTCATAGCTGCGGGCATCTGACGGGAATACGGAGGATGTATTCGGGTTCGTATCGTCGTTCTGAGCAAGTTTCATGTATAAAATATTTTCATCGGAGTTACGGTTTAAAAGATATGATTTTCTAAAGTTTTATTAATTTCTGAAATTTTAATTAATTATTTAATTCAACATTATCCGAAACAGTGATTGATGACGTCAGCATGACATCATGCTGACGTCAGCAGTTAATTAAGTTAATTACTAATTACTGTTTAATTAACACTAATTAGTTAATTAGATTAACCTAATCAGGATTAATTAACTAATTAATTAACTAATTAATTAATTAATTATTTTATTTATTTTAATTATTTATTTTTATTTCTTTTTTTATTTCTTTCTTTTTCTTTTATTAAAATGTTCTGGGGGGGGGGGCACTGGACAGTGGCACAGCGGACTCGTCCGCGCTGTGCCCGTCCAGAGCCGGACGCGTCCGCGCGGTGGGGGGGGGGGTCAACGCGCGCGCGCGCACGGGCGAGCGGCGGCGGCGCAGCGAGAACGCGCGGCGGCGAGCGAGCCGGGCGTGGCGCGGGCGAGGTTATCGCGCGGCCGCGGGGAGCCGGAGGCGAGCGGGCGGCGTGGTGGCCGGAGCGGCAACGGGCGGCGGCGAGCGGTGCCGGGCGCGCGGAGGCGAGGCAGGGCGGAGCGCGTGCGCCGCGGCTGGAGCGGGCCAAGTGCGGGGCGACGACGGCGACAGAAGAGAGGGAGGGCGTGGCCCTCACCGCGGGTGCAGGGTCAGGGCAGGGGCCGAGCTCGTGGAGGGGGGGTCGGCGACGGGGTCGAGGCGGGGCTTCGGCGTCGAGCGCGAGGAGGGGCTCGGGTGGAGGCCGGAGACGACGGGTCGACGGGGAGCGCGTCGGTGGAGTCCGGCGAGCGGCGAGGTCCAGGGCGACGGCGGTTCGCGACGGCGTCGGAGAGACGCGGAGGTCGGCGACTCGAGTGCGGCGACGGGCGCGCGGGCGTCGGGGAGCGCGCGGGTCGGGCCCGAGCGAGGGCACGTCGGGACGAGGTCGTCGGCGACGACGGCGACGGAGACGAGGTGCAGGCCGGCGGGGAGGCGCGGGCTCCGGGAGGAAGACGGGGAGGCGGCGGTGCTGCGGCGTGGCCCGAGGGGGAGGCGCGACGGGGCGCGTCGGCGGGGGCGGACGGGATGGGGGATCCGATCCAGATGGGGGGGGGGAGGAAGCGAGGGGGGGGTCGGGGTTGGCTAGGGTTTCGGGTGGGGGGTGGCCGGCTATGTAGGCGCCGGCTGGGCCGGCCTGGCGGCCCGGTGGCTTGCTGGGCCGAGGCCCAGTCGGGGGGGGGGGGGGTTCCTTTATCCTTTTCTGTTTCTTTTTCCTTTTCTTTATTCTCTTTTCTCTACTGTTAAATGTCTAGGCCCCAAATGGTTTTTGTAAAAGGTGTGACCTATTTCATAAATACCAGTGCATTATTCCCTAACACCTAAAATTAGTTTGGACAAAACATAATTCCATACTTATTTCAGATTTAATAAATGGTTATTAAATATTATCTTTATCCACTGTTTGAGGTTGTTCGAGTCACTTATCCAATTCCAATGATGTTGGTTTCAATTTTAGAATAGCCTCTGGAATATTTGCTACTTATCTGACATCTTAGTTTCTATGCTGGACAACTTTTATATTCCACTTCCATTTAAATTTGAATTAGGCTTAGGAGTTGAAATGCAATATGATGCTAATGATGATTATGCACTATTAATCATGATGACATGGCCTCATCAAAAGGGTGATCACTGTAGCTTAATACAGGGGGTGTTACAATACGTCTCCAATGTATCTATAATTTTTGATTGTTTCATGCTATTATATTATCAACCTTGGATACTTTATATGCATTTTTATGCTATTTTATATCATTTTTGGGAACTAACCTATTAACCCAGTGCCTAGTGCCAGTTGCTATTTTCTGCTTGTTTTTGGTTTTCAAAAAATTAGTACCAAACGGAGTCCAAATGCTATGAAACTTTTTGAAGATTTTTTCTGGACATAAGAGACGCTAGAAGGTTCAGGAGGAGTCCACAGGACGAAGGAGGAGACATCAAGGCAACAGGGCGCGCCCTGTTACCTTGTGGGCCCCACGTGGCTCCATTTGACCTAATTCCACTTCTATAAATTCTCAAATATTGGGAAGCCCCCAGAGAGCCACCCGAAATACTTTTTCCGCCGCCGCAAGCTTCTGTTCTTCTGCGATCCCATCTGGAGGCCTTTGCCAGTACTCTGCCGGAGGGGGAATTGATCACGGAGGGCTTCTACATCATCCTTGCTGCCTTCTGATGATGCGTGCGTAGTTCACCATAGACCTACGGGTCCATAGCTAGTATCTAGATGGATACTTCTCTCTCTTTGCTCTTCAATACAATGTTCTCCTTGATCTTCTTGGATTTCTATTCGATGTAATCTTCTTTTGCAGTGTGTGTGTGTCTGTTGGGATACGATGAATTGTGGGTTTATGATCAGATTATTCATTGAAAGTAAAAGAGTCTTTTCTGAACTTTATTATGTATGATTGTTATAGCTTTGTATTTCTCTCTGATCTGTCCATTTGGTTTGGCCAACTAGATTGATTTATCTTCAGTGGGAGAGGTGCTTTGTAATGGGTTCAATCTTGCGGTGCTCTATATCCCAGTGACAGAAGGGGACAAGACATGTATTTGTATTGTTGCCATTATGGGTAAAACCATGGGGTTTATTCATATTGATTGGGTTTACTTTGTCTACATCGTGTCATGTTGTTGAAGGTGTTACTCTGCTTGTCATGAACTTAATACCATAGATGCATGCTGGATAACGATCGATTGGTGGAGTAATAGTATTAGATGCAGGCAGGAGTCAGTCTACTTGTCTTGGAAGTGATACCTATATACATGATCATTGCCATGAATACGTAATAACTATGTGCTTTTCTATCAATTGCCCACAGTAATTTGTTTACCCACCGTATGCTATGTGTTTGAGAGAGAAGCCTCTAGTCAAAACTATGGCCCTCGGGTCTACTTTTATCATATTATAAAAACAACAATACTTTGCAATTTATTTACTTTTATTTTGTTTTGCAATTTATCTATCTACATATACAAGATTGATCCTTGCAAGTAATGAGTTCAAGGGGATTGACAACCCTCTTGCCCACGTTCGGTGCAAGTATTTGCTTTTGTGTGTGTAGGTGCTGTTCACGAGGCTTTGCGTCATTTTCCTATTGGTTCGATAAACCTTGGTTATCACTTAGGAAAATACTTATCTCTACTATACTGCATCTCCTCCCCTCTTCGAGGAAAATCCCAGGGCAGCTCACAAGTAGCAGGAAGAATTTCTAGCGCTGTTGCCGGGGATACACCATCAAAACCTATCAAGTACCTTCACACAAAGTATCATCTACTTGCTCTACTTTTTATTTGCCTTTGCCTCTCTTTTTCATCTCCCCCACTTCTCATAAAAAACAAAACACAAAAATATTTTGTTTTCTTGTTTGCTTGCTTTTATTGCCTTCATGTCATGACTCAAGAACAGGAAGTAAGACAGAAACTGCTTTAGCTGAAAGCAGGGGGTGGGAAGCTGCCCATTGATTGACTTTCTGCCTGTTTTGAAGCAAAAGCAGTTTGAGAAGCTGAACCAAAGGGTGCCTAACCACATCGGCTATTCCAAGTTCTAAAAAGAATAAAAATATATTTTCAATCAAAACTACAACAACAAATTAGTGTGGGGATATTTGTTTATTATAGAAATGTTAAGAGTTCAAATACATATAATATTTCATTTATTTTTCATTTTTATGTTTATATATAAGAAAAAATAATATGGAGTACTCATGAGAAAAAGGAAAAGGTATATACAAAAAGGCTGAGGCCTGTCCCAAATGCATGGCGAGTGGCCAAGCGGTAAAATCTATATACCTAAATTAAAGTGCAGTTGCTTCTTCCAACCGTCGTTGTTGTTTTGCAAAAAAAGTCAATCAACTTTTTTTAATCAACCTCCAGTCCTTGGAATAGTTCTTGACGATTTTGCAAAAAAGCCCCTTTATCCACCCGTTCCCTCCTCCAGTCTCTTTCTGAGTCCCCATGTGTGGGGCATGCTGCCATGGGAGGTTGCGTGTGGGGGAGAAGAGAGATCGCTGCCGGCCCCCTCTTCATCCTTCGGCTGCCCGCGCCACTTCCCATTGGCCCCAACTCCCCTATATCCACTTTCTCCTCTACCCGTCAGCCCTTCTCCTCCCCCCTCTCCACTTCCTCCTCCACCCGCTACGCTGGCCCTTCTCCTCGGCAGAGCGATTGGAGCTTCGGGGGTGCAGTGGCGGGCGCTCCGGGAGGCGCGTCGGTCAGAGCTCTAGGGGATCGGCAGCAGAGCCCCGTGGCGCCGGGAGTGGTGGGCCTCCAACAACGGGAGCTTCGCCGAAGCTCCTTGGCACGTCGGCGCAGGATGCGGCGGCAGCGACGTCGACGACTTGCGCGGGTGATACATCTCCAATGTATCTATAATTTATGAAGTATTCATGCCATGTTTACAACAATTTTATATGGTTTGGTATGATTTGAATGGAACTAACCCAGACTGACGCTGTTTTCAGCAGAACTACCGTGGTGTTGTTTTTTGTGCAAAAATAAAAGTTCTCAGAATGGGCTGAAACTTTTTGATGATTTTTTTGGAACAAAAGAGACACTAAAAGCTTCGGGAGGAGACCATAAGGCGAATGAGGTGGCCACAAGCCACCAGGACGCGCCCAAGGGAGTCTACTCGCCCTGGTGCCTCATGGACCCATGTTAGCTCCTTTTCGCGTGAGACCGACGCCAAAAAATCCAATAAATAGAGAAACCCCCAGAAATAACCCTAGAACTTCGACTCCGCCACCGCAAGCCTCTGTACCAAAGAAATACCATCTGGAGCCCTGTTCCGGCACCCTGCCGGAGGGGGAAATCTTCACCAGAGTCCATCTTCATCATCCCGACGGTCTCCATGACGAGGAGGGAGTAGTTCACCCTCAGGGCTGAGGGTATGGACCGGTAGCTATGTGTTTGATCTCTCTCTCTCTCTCTTGTGTTCTTGATTTGGCACGATCTGATGTACCGTGAGCTTTGTTAATATAGTTGGATCATATGGTGTTTTCCCCTCTCTATCTTGTTGTGATGAATTAAGTTTTTACCTTTGATGTTTCACTATTATCTGATTGAATACTTTTATGGTTTGAGAACACTTGATGTATGTCTTGCATATGGATACTCGTGGTGACAATGGGGTGTTCTATTGATTCACTTGATGTATGTTTTGGCACTCAACTCGCAGATTTCTGAGGTGACATTGGGGTAATCTATGCATAGGGGTTGGTGCATATTTTCGTCCTACTTTCTCCGGTAGAAATCTTGGGGCACTCTTTGAAGTTCTTTGTGTTGGATTGAATATTATGAATCTGAAGTTGTTTGATGCGTATTGCATAATCAACTCACAAATAGTTGTGATGACATTGGAGTATCTAGGTGACATTAGAGTTGTTTGATGTATATCATATGGTGTTATTTTAGTACGAACTCTAGGGCTGTTTGTGATACTTACAAGGATGGCTCAATAGATTGATCAGAAAAGATACTTTGAGGTGGTTTCGTACCCTACAAAACTTTCATCTTATGTTCTCCGCTAGATAAGAACTTTGGAGTGATTCTTTGTCGCACGTTGAGGGATTGTTATATGATTCAATTAAATTAGCACTGTTGAGAGATTGCAGTAGTGAAAGTATGAACCCCAGGCCTTGTTTCTAAGCATTGCAAGGCCGTTTGTGCTCCATTTTATAACTTGCTACCTTGCTCTTTTTATATTTTTATATTACAAAAACCTATATCTACTATCATGCTACAATTGTATCACCATATCTTTGCCGAACGCACTTATACAATTTACTATTGTATTTGGTGTGTTGGGGACACAAGAGATTTCTTGTATTTGATTGTAGGTTTGTTTGAGAGAGACCATCTTCAGCCTACGCCTCCCACGGATTGATAAACCTTAGGTCATCCACTTGAGGGAAAATTGCTACTATCCTACAAAACTCTGTGCTTGGAGGCCTAACACGAGTCTACAAGAATAAAGTTGCGTAGTAGACATCAGCGGGCTGCAGGCCACGGCGGACGGGTCATGGAATGCAGGCTGAGTTAGAGGCCACGGTCGATGGCGCTGGCGGATGGGGATTTTTTGTTTTTTGAGATGCTTATGGTTGGCAATAAAACGGATCGCAAAATCGGCGGTGATGACAGTTGTAGGGCCGAGAGTGAGAGCCCATTCTATAGTAGTATTTTAGGCCATATTATACCGCCGTAACTTTTATGAAATAATTGATGTGATCGCTTAGATTTCAGGCTATATCTATTGGATTTGTTGTTTGTTCCAATTGCAACGCACATGTATATTTGCTAGTAAAAAGAAAATTCCCTGTGTGACACTAGAAGACAACCCAATTCCCTATATGACATTCGAAATTTCAATGTTCCATATTTGACACAACCTCCAAGTTTCATGCCTTGTATGACACTACTGTGAGATTGATCAACTGACACTGTTAAGTTTGACAGAAAAAGTCCAAAATAACCCTAACTTTTGGACCTTACAACATTCAAAAAATGCTGAGGGGATTGACCAGCGGATGGATAAGGTCCAAACTCCAAGGGTATTTTGGTCTTTCCTCGCCAAACTTAAGGGTGTCAGTTGGTGAACCTCATGGCAGTGCCATAGAAGGTATGAAATTTGGAGGCGGTGTCAAATAAGAAACATTGAAATTTCGGATGTCATATTGGAAATTGGACTATCTTCTAGTGTCACATAGGGAGTTTTCTCTAAAATAAAAACAAAAAAGAACCACGACGGTCGCCCGTTTAGAGCGTAGCAAGCGACGGTAAAAAGAAAGAAAGAATGAATGTGAGCACACGAAACGTTCCAAGCGGGCGAGCGGAGCCATGTGAGATTGGGCTATGGCAGATGAGGGGAAAGGGGTGTTCGTTTCGGTTCCACACTAACACTGGGATAAGTGATTTCCCTTCCGGCCGATGGAAACAAAAACGGACGTGAGAGATAAGCCGATAGGCGAGACCAAAAAATGAGATGGCAATTTTATCTCCCTAAATATCTCCAAGAGTTTCTAAAACTCACTTCCAATCTTGATTTTTTTTGTAAGATTGAAAAAAAACTACTTTCCAATGACTCTCTATCTCATTAACTCCCAATTTTTTTGCACTTTCGAAAACCGACCCAATCGTGTAGATATATATGCGAGCTTGTATCTATCAGCCAATATACAGGTGGAAGGATGTGAGAAAGAATAAAGAGTAGGATAGGGTTCCCAATGCAAATATATAGGAGAGAAAGGAAATATAAAAGTAGCCGGGGTGATTTGAAAATAGTCCGAGATTCCTGATACAAAATTGTCTTCTATATTTTAGGAGCAAGATTTTGGAAACTGTTGGAGGAACCGAACAAATATGCTCCAAACTATCTTTAGCCACTCGTAAAATTCAATGATTTACCAATTATTTTTAGGAACTATTTGAGATGCTACATTACCTGCAACAGTCTTTCTGAAATTTACTTTCGAAATCATTATTTAGAGAGTTGTTTGAGTAAACATAGTTTTATATATCTTGGTATCATCCAATATTTTCTCTAGGACGCGTCTAGTGGGCTACCGAGTGACTGTTAAGGATTATTGGCAACCTACTTTATTAAGAAAGTTTTGGTCCCCCCCTCAGAAAATAGGAAAGGGATCATACCCGAATCCCCACCCGCGACCAAACCCACATGGTTCCCTTCTTTTGCCTTTCCCCTGCGATCATGTGAGTATTCACCCTCCCCGCAACTATCCATTGGCCACCGTCCCCCACCTACTTCTCTCCAACTTGCCCCGTACCTCCTTCTTATTCTCCCCCAATGAAACTCCTCCATCTCCTATAATTGCACAGATCTACAATGGCTGCGCCATTGGAGCTTGGAAACTAAAGCAAGGAAAAAGTGAGCAAAACTCCAGATCAAGAAAGAAGGGCGGATTTTCTACCTCTTTTCCCCCAAGAGACTCCCCCTATTTTCCCCTTCTTTCTCTCATCTTATGCTCAGTGTTGCTGCATCTCTTGCAGCAAAAAAAACCCATTGATCAGATTTAGGCAGTTTAAACTGTAGTAGGTTCTAGCAGGCAAAGGGAAACCATGCCAAGCATAAACCTATAGAAAAAATGAATAGTAGCAACTTGTACAATTTTGTTCAAGCAAAAGTGATATGGCTGGCAAGAAACTCTTATGTATGTCTCTTCATGCTGCGAATTCTTTATGTGTGTAGGAAGATGTTGCAACTCTTGTCATCTTTTTAGGAAACTTATATAGTTTGTTCATGCAAAAGTACTACAGCTAGGTAAGCAACTCTTGTGTGTGTGTGTCCCTTTTGCTATGAATTCTATATATTCCTAGCAAGATGCATCAAGTGTTGTCCACTTTGTACGCAACTATGTGCGTTGTAGTAAGCTACCATTGGCTTATGCAGTTTGTGTGTGCATATGTGTGTGCAACCACTCATACATCCACCCCACCCCCGTCCCCCCACCCTAGCTGGTACTATCTAATGATATAAAAACAACTAGGACATATATGTGGCAGTAAAGCAAGTCTGTGTAGTTATTAGAAAACAACAGATGTGGTAGTAAAGCAAGTCTATGTACTTATTAACCAGCTCTTTTTAGTGTGAGCACCATGATGATTTTCCTGTTTCTAGCAAATTTTAAGCAACACTGTGTGCAACAAACTTGGACATAACTGATATGATTAGTTTGAGCAACCTGAAAATATTGTGGGACTCTGTGTAGTTATTAGGCAACTACAGGTGTGGGCGTAAGCAAACTACATGCATGATAGCAAGCAACTCTATGAACTTATTAACCAGTTGAAAAAAATTTGAGCAACTCTGTGTGAACCTTTTAGACAATTACATGTGTGACAGCAAGCAAGTTTTTAGAAAAAAAAATGGTTGCAAACTATTAGTAAGAACTAAAACGAGAGAAAATGTTATCAGAAAGTACCTTGAGCTTCTTGTTTTTATTTTTGATAAGTTCTTCATATAGGAGACCTTGATAGACTTATTCGTAATATATATAGATAAATTTCCCCGCTGAAAAAATGAAATATGCAAGAAAAAGGAAGAGCCACAGTTGTGTTCATGCACATTGGTAATACAAAAAGCACCACTTTACTATTGAGAAGCAATAATAAGCAACACACATGAGATTAAAGTTAAATGACCATTCAAAAGCACACCATGTCTTTTGGAACCACTACTACAAAATACTTTGATCATTTCCAATCCTTGTGGATAAAAATCATCATGTTTTATCCCCCTGTTTCCGCTTCCAATTCAGGCAGAAAAAGCTTCATCGCACAATTGTTGCTCCTGTGCCTGGTTACTCCTCCTGAAAAACAAAAAAGGGCAGACACATAAAATTATATTCTACTAAGTTGATTGCTAACTACAATTATAAAATAAGTACATTTTTCTACGGTCGGTTTGTTGCCTGGTGTTACAGCATTGTTGCTATATGTGTTCAGCAGTTGCTTCCTAGCTCATCTATGAATTGTTGTGGTTCAATGAACAAACATGCCAACTTTAAGAATATTTCATAACTCATGCATTTGTGTGTGTTTATTCCAATATATACAGGAAAGAGACGATCGATCTTAATGAGTTGCCGGATGACCTTCAAGATGAGTTGCCACCCAGTGTTGGAGTGGAAAATGGTAATCCCATGTTCTATACACAACCTACTGCCCATGGGGGTGAGGTAACAAACGTTGAGTTTGTCCCTGAATCTCCTAACCCTTCTGTCACACGAAATTTTACTGCTCCTGAGGTTGAAGCAGTCCATACAGAAGACCACACCCTTGATGGTACATATACTTTGGGTGCAACATGGGGTACTATTGGGCATGAGGGTGCAGGAGAGGGTGCTGATAATGATGATGAAGCATGGTCTCAGCCAAATGAGCCTTCATTGGGTATGAGGTTTGACACTTTGCAAGGCGCTAGAGAGCACTATAATGCTTACGCTTTGCAAAAGGGTTTTTCAATCAAAATGAACACTTCGAGAAGGTCTGGTATTACTGGACAAATGGAGAAGTACCAATTTGTCTGCAACAAGTTCAGGAAACCAAAAAAATGATGACAAAGTTGCTAAGACTGCACCTATAATTGATTTAGTTCAAGATCCTTGTGAAGATGCACATGATGATGATGGAGAAGACAATGTCATTATATTTTCTCGCGATGCTACTGAACAAAAAAAGAAGAGTAAGAAACAAAAAAGAGAGAAAATAATACAGACAGGGTGCAAAGCCAACATGATAGTAAAATTCATTGATGGTCGATGGGAGGTGACTTATTACATTGCTGAGCATAACCATCCATTGATTGACAAACCGTCTTTTTCTAAGTATTTGCGGTCACACCAAGGCATCCCCCCAGAAGAGAGGTTGTTTCTGACAAACCTTCATAACTGTAACTTGACTACAGGTATGTGATGTTAACAAAAATAGTTTTGCTTTATTGCCATGCACTGAAATTTGCCTTGGATTTTGTTGCATGCATCTGTTATGTTATCATAGTAAGTATTGTTTTCTTGGTAACCTCCAGTAACCTCCTGGATTCCAAATGTTTTGTAACAGTTCTTTAGAGCATAAAAGCAGTTGATGTGCTTTCTTATTCCAATCGCTGATATAGCAAGAAATTGCCTTCAGATTGTGTGTTAGTTGCTTGCATGTGGTGTGTGAAGTTTCCTGGGGTTGCTACATCTAAGCATTTGAGCGGAAAAAAAATCTCATAGTTGGTCTTGTTTAACTAGGGACATCCAGTAACAAGTACACCTGAAACCCCCATTCCTGAATTCTAAATCTTTTGTTACTTATTTTGATTGCTGATATAGCAAACAATTTCCTTAAGATACGGTCTTAGTTGCTTCCATCTAGGGTTTAGTTGCCTGTAGTTACAAAATTGCCTTCTTATTTTTCCGCACAGGACGAATGATGCACATTATGTCAAAGTACTACGACAGAGAGCTAATTGTTCCTTATACTACCAAGCACATCACGAACCTCAAGTCAAGCTTGAATAGAAATGCAACAAAGGAGGGTGATTTGATTGAGACAGTTGCCTACTTCAAAGATATGCAGAAGACTAATCGTGATTTCTTCTATAAGGTTAAGTATGATGTAGAGGATAGGGTTGAGAATATTTTCTGGGTGATGATCCAGCACAGAAGGCCTACAATGAAGCTTATCATGATTGCATATGCTTTGACACAACATACATGACTAACATGTACGACATGCCATTTGCTCCATTCATTGGGATCAATCGTCATGGCCAGTCGTTCATGTTGGGATGTGGCTTTGTTAGGAAAGAGTTGGAGACGAGTTCTTATTAGCTATTTGGAACATTACTTGAAGCAATGCGTGGTTAAGCACCGAGAACATAATCACTGACCAAGATGGTGTGATGGCCCAATCCATTGAAAACATCTTCCCTACTATTGTGCACCGTCGACATCGTTGGTACATCAAGAAGAAAGCTCAAGAAAAACTTGGTGGCTTGTTGGGGAGAAACCCGGGAAAGCCAGCTGATTTCAGTGAATGCATTGGCTTTAGCTTCACTCCAGAAGAGTTTGAGACTAAGTGGGCTGCTTTCGTGCTGAGGTGGCCGGTTGTTGCTGGCACACACTTTGATAAGCTGTACGAGTAGCATGCAATGTTTGTGCCATGTTACATCAAGCATAGGTTTTTCCCTTTCTTGCAGTCAACACAATACAATGAAGGATTCAATGCTGTTCTTAAGCATTATGTTAACCCACACAACTTCGTGTTGAACTTTGTGAAGCAATATGAGAAGATTCAGACACACGTGCTTGTCCGAGAGGGTGGGAATGACTACATGACAGACCACCTATAGGCTGAGTTGTGGTCTAATTTTCCAATTGAGAAGCAAGACTATGTTGCCTACACTGTAGACATTTACCATAAATTTTGCACCAAGTTTGAGTTAATTGGAAAGTACAATCTATGTCGCCACTGACGGTGTCTTGGACTAGGGGGGTACTCACCACGTCGTCTCTCGACTAGTGGGTCGGGCCGAGGGCCCCCATGGCGGTTCACTAATGAGCCACTTCGGGCAGCCCACGACATATACGAGGAAGATTCCACAAGACTTGGTGATCAAGACAAGGACTCCTCTCCACCGACGTAGCCGACTAGGACTCTTGTTATCCTAGGCCTCCGGTACATTATATAAGCCGAGGCCAGGCTAGTCGATAGATCATTATGACATTCATCATCATACCCCTAGGGTTTAGACCACAACTTACGATCTCGAGGTAGGTCAACTCTGTACTCGATACATCATCATCAATATTAACTAGAGCAGGACGTAGGGTTTTACCTCCATCAAAAGGGCCCGAACCTGGATAAACATTGACTCCCTTCTTCTTGTTACCATCGATCCAAGATCTACAGCTCGGGACCCCCTACCCCGAGGTCTGCCGGTTTTGACACTGACAATGGTGCTTTCATTGAGAGTTCCGCTATGAGATTAACGAAGGATCGATGGCTCGTCTGTGGATTGACAACAGTTTTTTCTGGACAGCGGATTCGTCTTCGTCGTCCCTGCCTCCTCGAGCGTCTCTTTGACGAGTGCTTCAGTGGAATTGTGCGGAATTGAGTCTACAACAACCCTATAAAATTTCATCGCGTTCCGATGAAGGAATCTTTGGCGATCTCCGATATAGCGGAGCCCTGTCGAATCTAGACGAGAATCTGGATGATGGGGCGAGTAGTCTAGCAGTTAGTTCGGACGTCCTTTAGACGATCCAACCATTGATCGGCTGCGTAATTCCTATATAGACCACCCCTCAAAATTTCAGCTCGATCCGACCGTTCAAACTCTAGGAAACATCCGATAAGTGCATTAATTTTTGGATCTGTTTTCTGCGCAAAAACGAATCTGACCCGAATTCATCCTTTTTATGAACGAGATTTTGGACATCCTTTTTGAAGGAAATTTTTTATAGAGTATTGTGTTTTGATCTCAAACACATGCCAACAATTTTGATCCTTTTTCGAGGTGCTATTCTCCATCGCGTCGGTGTCAAACCAGCCCGACAACATTGCTCCATGGCTGCTGACCTGCACCAGCATCGACTGTGCCGTCACTCCTTCGAGCCAACAATGACCACATCGGATCATCACCTCGGTGAGCCGACCAAGAGTTCGGCATCGCGAAGGCCAAATAATCGTCAAGACAACATCGTCATCCCACAGATTGCATAGGTCGGGCACTCCGGCATCGCCGCCCGGTCACTTCATCAAGCCGGCATTGACCGCGGCACAAGTATCGACCTGCGTCGGCATTGCCGTGCTGTTGCTTCTTCAAGCCGATGTCCACCACGCCGACCTGCTTCGACACCTTGGCTGGGATGGGGGCTACAACGTCACCGTACCGACCTACTCCATCAACTCGGCTGGACCGGGCGCTTCGCCATCTCTTCTCCGGGAACTTCGGCGTCACTTGCCGACCAGCTTTGTCACGTTAGCTGGACCAGGGGCTTCGCCTCGCCGCATCGACCATGCTGCATCGCCACTTCATCAAGCCGAGCTCCTCGCTCGGTCACTTCAGGCTTGGGGGCTGCGACCTCGGCCAGGCCGAGGACTACATCTTCGTCCCGCCACAAGCCCGGACCTCTTCATTAACACCGAGCACACTAACCAGCTAAGTCACTTTAATGCTCAAATTTCCTCAATTCTTAATTTTTTGTTCGGTTCAACCAAGCATTATATTTATGTTAAAATTTATTTGTTAAAAGCGTTATTTGTTAAAAAAACACTTCTTTTCCTAGGCTAATTGGGGGCTCTTAAAATTTATATGAGCCATTTTATAATAAGTGTTTTCTTCTAAGTCATTGCAAAGTCTGTTTCTACCACTCCTTTATCGACTCGAGTGTGTGGTCAATAGACAGATAACCTGGTTTCATTCTCAAGCCGTTCGAGTTTAGTTCGCTGAACTGGCCTAACGGGACACACTCCTCCTTCGGGAAGGGAGGTTGAAGACAAAGGCTAGCCCGCTTGAAGTCTTGAGATCGGATGTGTCATGTTAAAGCATGACAGAAGCACAAACTAATTTTAAGACTAAATTTTTGATTGGCACCAAAAAACTTGATTTACTTCGGACGTCATAAGTTTTTTGGCTTTTCGAGCTTATAGCACTTTTAAGCTATTTGTATGTTTTTCTTTCAGGAAGCGGGACGTCCTCATGACCGACGTGCCCTGCGTAATAATTCAGCTCGGGAGATCTTTTCCAACCCGCAACACGGCATCTTTCAAGCTGACCTACACCTTGGCGTTGGCAACGCACATGACATTTGGACTAGCTCCCAAGGATATTCGATCCTCAGGTTGGTCGGCCGCTGATACGTCTCCGTCGTATCTACTTTTCCTAACGCTTTTCCTCTTGTTTTGGACTCTAATTTGCACGATTTGAATGAAACTAACCCGGACTGACGCTGTTTTCAGCAGAACTACCATGGTGTTGTTTTTGTGCAGAAATAAAAGTTTTTGGATTGGAACGAAACTTCGCGAAGATTTTTTATATAATAAAAGAGAATTTCTAGCGCCAAGAAACACAGGAGGGGGGGCACCTGGGTGGGCACAACCCACCAGGGTGCGCCCCCTCCAGGTGCGCCCAGGTGGGTTGTCCCCACCTGGTGGCCCCGCAGACTCCAACCCTGATGCTATAAAGTCATATTTTCGGAGAAAAAATAAAGGAGAAAGAATTATCGCGTTTCACGACATGGAGCCGCCGCCACCTCCTGTTTTTCATCGGGAGGCCAGATCTGGAGTCCGTTTGGGGCTCCGGAGAGGGGGATCTTCGATCTTCGTCATTACCAACCCTTCTCCATCGCCAATTCCATGATGCTCCCCACTGGGAGTGAGTAATTCCTTCATAGGCTCACTGGTCGGTGAGGAGTTGGATGAGATTCATCATGTAATCGAGTTAGTTTTGTTAGGGCTTGATCCCAAGTATCCATTATGTTCTGAGATTGATGTTGCTATGACTTTGCCATGCTTAATGCTTGTCACTTTGGGCCCGGGTGCCATGATTTCAGATCTGAACCGTTTATGTTATCACCATTATATCTATGTTCTAGATCCGATCTTGCAAGTTATAGTCACCTACTACGTGTTATGATCCAGCAACCCTGAAGTGACAATAGTCGGGACACTTCCCGGTGATGACCGTAGTTTGAGGAGTTCATGTATTCACTATGCGCTAATGCTTTGTTCCGGTTCTCTATTAAAAGGAGGCCTTAATATCCCTTAGTTTCCAATAGGACCCCGCTGCCATGGGAGGGTAGGGCAAAAGATGTCATGCAAGTTCTTTCCATAAGCACGTATGACTATTTACGGAATACATGCCTACATTATATTTATGAACTGGGGCTAGTGCTGTATCGCCCTAGGTTATGACTATTATATGATGAATATCATCCAACGAATTCACCGATCCAATGCCTATGAATTTCTCTCATATTGTTCTTGCTAAGTTACCACTGCTATTGTTACTCTTGCACTTGCTACAAAATCATTGCTATTACTGTTACCGTTACTATTGCTGTTGCTACTACTATCAAAACTACCATACTACTTTGCTACTGATCACTTTGCTACAGATAATTATCTCCAGGTGTGGTTGAATTGACAACTCAGCTGCTAATACTTGCAAATATTCTTTGGCTCCCCTTGTGTCGAATCAATAAATTTGGGTTGAATATTCTACCCTCGAAAACTGTTGCGATCCCCTATACTTGTGATTTATCAAGACCTTTTTCTGGCGCCGTTGCCGGGGAGCATAGCTATATTTGTTGAGTCACTTGGGATTATTACCATAACCAATCGGGCTAGGAATGATGTGATGGAGTATCATTCCAATAAGAATTCACGAGAGGTAGTGCAATGACACGGTATCCATGAGATAACATGGGGCCATACTTGAAGGTAGATCAGAATTAGAGGTTGGACAGGTGAAATGATCTACAAAAGACAAGTAATTTTAACTTGTCTGAGAAATGGGATCAAAGAAGAACAATCATGGTTGGAACCACGATTGCAAGGGATCAATTCACAGATGCAAGATGAACTTATACCAAGGGGAAATTATTTTTACGAGCAGCTTCCATGATAAGTTCTACATCATTTCCATGGGCATGAACACAAAGTTCAAGGTCAACTCCCACTTCTCCAATGCATGATCTTTCATTAACTGCTCTGTTAAAATTTATATGACCGTGAAGAACTACCTGGTGAAATACCAGAGGAGTGTGACCCGCGAAAATTATCGGGTTCACACAGATTAAGAAGGCATAGGTTCAACCCATCGGGGCATCTTAGGAACATATACCATGAACTTCAGGAGTAATCACTCAAGCTCAGAACCAGAGCATGGCTGAGAAGGCAAAGGATACAATTTACCAAAGGCATTATGTATCCGAGGAAAGGCTCACAAGGTTATTGAATATGAAGGACACTGTCGGATAATAATCCAACAAAGGATTTGATGGTCCACAAAGGATCTGATGTGAGAATCGATACACAACCAGAGGAAGAAACAATGCAAAGGCATTGGATTATAGAAACAACTGACTAATCCAAAGCTCAAATGCAAAGGAATTATGATTTCCATATCAAGGGATCAGAAGCCAACGCCCTGATTAGGGATGGATAAGTTGAATAGACTTAGCGGTACAATCGATGGCAATTTGACTGGTCGAGATCCAGTTCGTGTTTAAAATGACGTATGAGCCAGAAGGATGAATTCTGGGAAAGAACTGGTGATTGCGAGTATTCATACACAGGTTGAATCAATGAGGACATAATGATAGTGACAAGGGATGTCAACAATGATTACTTGTCATATGGAACTAACCATAATGCAATCAGGCAAGAATTTCAAGAGCAATAGGGTGCAGAGGATTTTTGAAAGATCGATTAACAATGGGAAGAATGTTGCGAAGCACATGATCAACTAGGGATGAACGAATCCCTGATAAGTGTGAGGAATTATCCGCTATGCGAAAGAAGCTGCACGGTAGTAGGCTCAAAGGATTCCCTGATTAACAAGGAGTATTACGGGGCATCTCGTACATAAAGGAGTAACTGGGAATGAAGGTACAAACGGCAAGGATATTATTCACGGGGATTATCGGTGGTCAGGAACTGCAAAGCAGTGAGTACAGGGTCTCAGGAAACATCGAGGAGTATCTTCAGAACCTTTTGATGAAGCAGACGAACATCTGGAACGAGGGGCTCTCCGGGAGGAAGTGGTTATGAGAACCTAGAGTCAGAGTTAGTAAAACCTTTAACCTGAATAGAAGAGAGATCAGAATCCCAGAGTATAGACGAGGAATAAAAGATCCTAATACCACCCCATGGCGACGTGGGCTCGTAAGCCACACAGCCAAGTAATAAAACAGTTTTGGACGACTAGACTCAACTTCGGCCAAGGAGTTGGAAAGGGGGATTCCTACAGGCAGTCGGCTCTGATACCAACCTGTGACGCCCTCGGCTTAATCGTGCACTGACCATACATGCAAATGCACACGATCAAGCCTAAGGACTCACTTGAAAATATCACAACACAACTCTAAAACATAAATAAAGTCATACAAGCTTTATATTACAAGCCAGGGGCCTCGAGGGCTCGAATACATAAGCTCGCATACAAGCGTCAGCGGAAGCATCAGATATCTGAGTACAGATATGAAACAGAAACAGATAAGCCTTTAGAAAGGAGGTTCAAAACAAAAGCTACGATTGAAAGGCGTAGGCCTCCTACCTGGGACCCTCCGATCCTACTCCTGGTCGTCGGCAAGCTCGTAGTAGTAACCACCCTCGGGGTGGTAGTAGTAGCCGTCGGCGGGGGCAACTGACTCCGGGGCTCCGTCATCTGGTTGTATCAAACGGGTATGGGGAAAAAGAGGAAGCAAAGCAACCGTGAGTACTCATCCGAAGTACTCAGGAAGCATGGATCTACACTACATATGCAACATTATCAAAGAAAGGCTGTATATGTGGACTGGGCTGCAGAAATGCCAGAATAGAGAGAAGTCCTAGTCCTATCGAAGGCTAGAATCTTCAGCGGTCTTGCAGCATTAGAAGAGTGTAGATTAGTACAGTATAAAGTAGTAGTAGCAATAAGTCTCAACCTCGGCCAGAGATCCTTTCTCGACTCCCTGCGAGAAAGCAATCCCAGAGCCCTAATAACCAAGTATCAACCTCGGCCAGAGATCCTTTCTCGACTCCCTGCGAGAAAGCAATCCCAGAGCCATACTATCCATTTCTCATCTCATCGTTAAGTTCTAGTTGTATCGATCGGGATACAACTCCGAGCGTCCGTTACCGAGGATCCGGCTATGCATAGATTAGTTCTTCCCTGCAGGGGTGCACCAACTTACCCACCACGCTCGATTAACTCCGGTCGGACACACTTTTCTGGGTCATGCCCGGCCTTGGCTAAACGATGCACCCCAACCCTACCTAAAGCTTAGCAGAGAGGTCCCCGCCGGTCTACATCCTAAGTGCTCAGGGGTCTTGGGCCATCGCCCTGTGCACTCCGGGTCGTTGCGTGCAGGGTGGATACCAGCGCCATCAGCACGATCTGACCCGGCCTCCATGCTGAACTAGACGTCTGACAGAGCTTTCAGCTGATGCATACGATGCAGAGTGCCCATAACTATTCCCGCGTGATGGTTAGTGCTATCGGGCCAGAGGCCCACTCAGATCACATATCCAAATCGTTAGTGTATTGGTAGTGCGGTAACGAGCAGAGACTCACGATCGATGTGACCCCATCACCCCGTCTTGAGGACTTGTGGCAAGGGCTAAGAATGCCCGGCCACGCCTCGTATTCATATCTCGGGCACCCTCCAGGTCAACCCGTCTCCACATCACTCGCGGGTACCCCTCAGGGTCGACCCGCCTTTCCAATTAACAGTTGTAAAGTACAAGTATCCGTGTGTCCATAACATCAGGGAATCCGAGGTATCACCCTCGTTGGATTCCTACTTGATGTATCCGTCAAGGTGAACTTAGGAGGAAATCACCCTCAAGGTTCACACTTGAGGTGTTTGCACGACAGCGTCGTTATCGGAAATGGTGAAGGAGGAATCACCCTCGATGACCACGACCGAGTAACTACTCCATAGAGTTAACATCAGAAGTGCTGACGAGGTATCACCCTCGGCACTCGATAGTAGCGCTGCAGTGTCGTATAACTAAGGGGGTGATGTGTGGTGCCGGGGCCTGGTCATCTGATAATCCAGCGGGGCAACTAAGACAAGTGGGGGTCACTGGTGTCTCTATCCAGCCTATACTAAGCAGTTTAGGATAAGCGGTTAATTATCAAAAGCAGGTTACAAAAATCAGGCTATGCATCAGAATAGGTAAAACAGTAGCAGCAACAATTCTAATGCAAGCACAAGAGAGAAGAGAATAGGCGATACAGGCATGTTCAAAACGGGGGTGCTTGCCTGGTTGCTCGGCGGCAAAGGCAGGATCGTCAGTGAGGTCGTCGATCTCCGGAGCTGCGTCGGTCTCAGGGATTACGTCGGTACTGGGATCTACCGAGAGAGAAGAGGGGGAGGAAACAGATAAATACACATCAAACATATGCAACACAGAGCATGCTATGCTAACATGGGGTGCAGGGTTACCTAAAGCATGTCTAAACCATTTTAGTTATTTTAGGATTAAATTTAGAATTATTAACCGGTATATATGCACTATTCATCTGCTGGAAATGGGCAAAAATTTGTGGGTTCACCTCCGTAGAGGGTCCCAACACGGAAACAGATGGCACCGTCGGGTTCGTCTCGTCGTTCTGAGCAACTTTCATGTAGAAAGTTTTTCGATTTGAGCTACGGTTTAATTTCTACGGATTTTAAAAGATTTAAACATTTTCTGGAATTATTCAAATTAACAGAAATGAAATATTGCGTCAGCAGTGATGTCAGTATTGCGTTAGCAGTCAACTAAGCTGCTGACTGGTCAAACTGACAGGTGGGACCCACCTGTCAGCCACTGTGAGGTTAATTAGTGTTTAAACTAATCTAACAGAACTAATTAGGGGTGTGGGCCCCAGTTGTCAGTGTCTATTTATTGATTAGTTTATTTTTTTAAAACCTATTTAGCTAATTAACCACGCGGGCCCACTGGTCAGTGACTGAAATGAACAGTGACCCACGTTGACCCAGTCAACCTGGTCAAACTCGTTGCGGGGCCCTCTCGTCAGTGACCTTGGGCGGGCCCCTAGCCATGCCAGGTCAGCGGCACCACCAGAGTTGCTCCGGCGGGCCTACGCGCGGCGGCCGAACGCCGGCGAGTGTCGAAATGGCGCTACGATGGGTCGTTTTGCGTGCGGTCACTTGCGTTCGAACGAGGAGAGTGCCCCGCGTCCAACGGTGATAGGCTCGCGACCTGGGACGACCGGAATCGGCGCCGGCGACGAGCCGTGGAGGAGGCCGAAACAGGAGCTCATCGGGTTTGGCATTTGAGCGTGCGAGCGGCCGTTCTAACTAGCTAGGCGAGGTCTACGGCGCACTAGGAGCACGCCAGAGTAGTCGTGCGAGCTCGCAGCGGCTCGGGAGCACGACAACGGCGGCAATGGCGGCGGCGAGCAGCGGGTGCGAGCAGGGCCGTTGCTCCAGCGCGTGTACGAGCAGCTAGAGTGGCTAGAGAGGAGGGAGGATGCTCACTGAGCGGCTATGACAAGCCCTTGACGGCTTAGTAGCGCAGGGTTCGCCGGAGACGACGAAGATCGCCGGCGTTAGAGGCTAAAGGGGACGGAGTAGAGCGGCCACTGCAGGGCCTCCCAGCTCCCTCTCGAGGTCGAGGACGAAGGAGCCGAGGACCGCGGAGCTCGTGGATGCGCTGGCTGAGCTCAGGGTCGACGGTGGCCGCGGCTACGGTGCGGCCATGGCGACGGCGTCTCGGGTGGGATGGGGAACGAGAGAGAGGGGGCGAACGGGGCGGCTAGGGTTTGTCCAAGGGGTCGGGGAGGGGTCTTTGTAGCCCTCTGCGGTGCGTGTTGTCGACCAGAGGGGAGGGGGGCAGGCGCACGCACGCACGCTGCATGCTCGACAGCGGGCGAGGGTGAGCAGTGCGGGAGGTGGGGGAAGAGGCAAGGCGGGCGGGGCTGGCACTGTCGCCACGTAGGCCCAGTAGCATGGGCCTTTTTCCTTTTTCTTCTTTTTTTTCTATTTTCTTTTTCCAGCAGACTTTTTGCAATATTTTGGGCTCCCACAAGACTTAGTAAAAATGTGAATCTTCATCACATAAATAGTATTGAATATTCCACATTACCACAGAAAGTTTGGGAAATTTTGGAATCCTTTGGCATTTTTCAAAAATGAGTTTAGGCATTTATAGTGCTGTTTTGGCACTGATTTAAATGCTGAGGCCCTTTTTTCAAGTTGATGGTGATGTTGTTTTCCTTAACAACATTTGTTTTGGATTATTTGCCAGATGGTGAATATTTTTCCAGCAACTTTTAATCAACTTGAAATTGCACTTTGAATTTGAGTTGAATTCAGAGAAGGAACTTGTAATGAGATATTAATCCAATATGATTAAGCTTTGTAAATCAAGATGACTTGGCACTGATCATAAGGGATTACTGTGGTGTGATGCTGGGGATGTTACAATTATCCATGCTAGATTTATTTTCTCGCCTTCTTCTTGTGTGTTTTAAAAACTTTGAGAAAATACAAAAATATTGCCTGCTTCTTTCTAGTATAACTAGCTGTAGTATTTAAAAAGAAAACCCAAAAAGATTTCCTTGTTCTTCTTTTGCTTGTTGGGAGCTCTCCCATGTAAATAGTTTTTCTCATTTTTGTTTTTCCTTTCTTGAATTTGCTTTCTTTCAGAAAACCAAAAAACTCCAAAAATATTTCAGTGTGTTTCTCTGAATTTCTTTTTATTGAGTCGTACCGAGGAGAAGACCACGATGAAAATATTGAGTGGCTCTTATATTGTCGTGGACTTAACACGGCAGATGCCCTAGCAAAAGGTCTTAGGTGTGGAGCCATCGCAACTAGGTTAGCTTGAAGGGGTTAACGGGACAAAGGACACAGAGAGTTTACCCAGGTTCGGCTCCTCTCAACGAGGTAAAGGCCTACTCCTGCTTTAGGTTGTATTGCTTGTGTTTCGATTACTAGGGAGCGAATACGCTTGACCTAGTTCTCGATCAGTTGTTTCTTTAGTTAACCCGCCGCCGGGTCACCCCTTTATATACAGGTTGATGCCCGGCGGCTTACAGATTCCCGGCCGGCTCACCCAAACATGACCGGCTTGGTTTCTAACTACCCTTGCCTTACAAGACAAGTTTAAACATATGGCGGCTCATACCCGTGGGCCTCAAGCCGTCTCCGGGTCTTGGGCCTTCAATTAGCTTGCTCTATGAACCGCCATCTTCATATCTTCTTGGACCTTATCGGGCCTCTTGACTTTAAGCCGCCAGGGGCATGACCCAGCCTCTCCTGGGTGGGTCATACCCATTAGTTATATCCCCAACATTAGGCCCCAGGTTGATTTGAACTGGTTCACATCAATCTTCATCTCTTGACATAGCAAAATCTTCCTTTATCAATTCCCTTTCGGTTCTTGGTAACCCGCCATGACGTCATATCTTAGAATCGTGTTAATCCGCCATGACATCATTGTGCATTAATTTTGCACAAAGCCCAGAATATCTCCACAGATCTTTATCTTAATAGACCTCCCGAAAATCGAGGTGTTCACATAGCCACATGACCATTTTTCAGCCTCCTCGATTCCCGTGCATGCCATTTATTCAACTCCTTATAAATAGGGACAGGGGGGCCCCTGTTTTCACTTTTACCCCCTGCCTCTGAGTCTTCTTCCTTCTTGCGACTCCACAGCACCCGAGCTCTGCCGCCACCGTCCACCTCCAGCGTCTTCAACTTCGACCGCTGCATCAACCTGAACAGACCAGAGAAACGCGGCGCACTCCCGCTGTCCATCAGCGTTGACAGGTACCCCTCTTGCTTCGCATCAGATCTGCACTAGGGTTTGCTCAGTTCATCGGAGTTCATCGCCGTTCTTCTTTTTTCCTCTTTAGATCACATAGTTAGATCTGAACACAGTGCCAAAGTTATGCGGTAGTGGTTTTAGCATCCGTTTCCAATAGCAGAAGATACCCCCTCTGTACAAAAGTCTCATCTGAGCATACGAGTTATTATGCTGCCATCACCTTAGGTTTAGAATTTATTTTCTTTTCTGAACTGCTGTAGATCCAAAATCATAGAACCAATCTGTGGAACCTGTTTGCCCATCACTTAGCAAAATTCACTTATAGATCTGTAGCACCGCAGCTGTTCGGGCAGTTTATAAGATAAGCCATAACCCGCCATACTCCATTAGTCCCCTTGTTAAGCCCCCAGTATATGTTCACAACCTGTATAACCCGGCATTAGCTTTCCGGTTTAATCATACCAATGTTTAAAGCACATCATCCGCTGCATATAAATTGGCTTTGCATGACGCACTCATTTTTTTGACCACTGGCCGGCTTAATAGCATAACTTTAAACCGGCAATATTTTTTTCTTTAGGCTTTTCACCAACAAAATGACCAAGACCGCCACTTCATGCAATTGGGTCGCTTCCACTGTCACGGGAGAAATCCTCAATGAATTTGTAAAAGAAGGCGTCCTAGCCAAAAAGGATGTGATGCACTAGATGGCCCCAAGAACCGAGACCACCCCTGAACCAAAAGAGGGTGAAGTTGTAGTTTTCACTGGTCACATGCTCCGGGGGTTCACTCCACCTGTGTCAAAATTCTTTCGTGATGTGCTGCACTTCTTTCAACTTCATCCACAAGATATTGGGCCCAACTCTATTTCAAACATCTGCAACTTCCAATTTTTTGCGAAGTATATCTTCAACAGGAGCCCACTGTAGAGCTATTCAGGGAATTCTATTACTTGAACCGCCAGACTGAGTTCACAGATGGGCCCAGCCTAGAACTAGGCGGCATTTCAATTCAGAGGCGCAAAGAAGCTACTTTCCCAGCCGCTGCACTTCCCAGTCATCCCAAGGACTGGAACCAGACTTGGTTTTACTGCCAAGACACATCTCCAGAGGGTGAAAATCCCTTGCCGGGTTATCGTGAGAGCCGGCTTAGCAACAGGCACCCCCTCCCCGACCGGATCAGCACAGCAGAATGGGCCAAATAAATGCCCATTTTTTGGAAAAATCAGAGCCTTAATGGCCAATGGCTTAACTGGAGTTGACCTAGTTCGATGCTGGGTCGCATGGAGAATTTTACCCTTAAGCCGCCGGCCCGGCTTAATGTGCGAGTATACCTGTGACGCCAAAGATCCACAACACCACAGCCAAGTATGATTGGACGACGAGAGCCTCAACAAGATGGTCAAGACATTGCTGAACGAAAGCTTGGCCACTTGCAGCAAGACGGGGCTAAACCCCTTTTGCACCCTCAACAAGCCGCCAGCTGTAAGTATTTGTGAGAAGTTTTCATTAACTCATTATCTATCAATCTGCCTTCTCATTCTTACTTGAATTTCTGCAGCCTAACTCCCCCATCTGGAAGAAGAAGCTTCAGGATAAACCGGCCAAGAAAACCAGGACCAAGAACCATGCTAAGAAACCTGCCAAGAAGAAATCAGAAGCAATTGATCCGTTTACTCTTGATGAAGAGTCGGAGGTAGAACTTGATTCTCTTGGCTCCTTCTTTGTTCATCATATTGACATTGATTACTACCAGGATGACGCGGAGGCCAGCCATGCAGACGGCGAAGAGGTAACTATCCTTTCCTCCGACTCAGAATCTCTGCCAAGACAGAAAGTTCGACAAGCGAGCCAGAAAGTAAGGTTTTCTCACCCTTTAGGTTATCTGGATCCCCACTTTATTTTGATGAAACAGCAACATGAAGTTTGCCGCACAACTCGGAACAGCGGAGGTGGGGAACTTTCCTCCAGTTTACCAAACACGTCGGTTCCTCGCAAGCTCCGAGCAGAGGTTTCACAGTTTTCCAATTTAACTTTTCCAAAAGCGGGTCTTGTTCGACAACCCCTTAATCCTTCTGATTCAAACTATCAGGGCACTTCTCACTCCTCATCTGGGGACTCCACTGGGACTCAGATCCCCCTTTTCAAAGTCGCCCTAGGGTAAGAATATTGAATTTCTTTGCTTTTTAAGCCCTTTGTCAATTATCATGCTTACATCTTTATGTCTCATTGTCAGTGGTCAAGCCAAACCAAGAAAGAAGGCGAAGACCAGTAAACCGGGTGAAAACATCAATACCACTGAAGATCCCAAGGCTGCTAACCAGGAGAAGCAGACAATATCTGAATCTTTGCATCAAACCTCCGAAGCAGCCATTGATGATCCACCGCCCGAAAAGCATAATGTCATTATGGACTCCATGGATGTTGACCCGGCTTGTGCTAAGCCGTCAAGTCCCGTCATGCCTGCTGAACAAAAGGCTGACGATGTCATAGTCACTGGGACCCGTTATGTTGAGTCGGGCAACCCCACAATCTTAGCCAAGCATAGCGCCAAGGAGGAATTTTCTACTGCTGACAAGGGCAAATGGAAGCTGGATTTAGAAGGTTATGCCCAGTTCAATGCTCAGGAAATTCACGTGGGTTATTTAAACCTCCTTCACACTAGCCATGACTTTGAAGCCGGCTTAGTCAATCTAATGAAGGAGCGTTTTGAGGTAAACACTGAAAACTCTTGTTGTATATATATCTATCAGCCGCCAAGTCTACTGTATATGAGAAAATTGAATATGCCGTAGACTTAGATACCATATTTGACCTTATAACCATTCCATAGCAATTAGTAACTGCTGAATCAAAACAAGTAGCCCCCAAGGGCCGGCTTAAGCTGCATAGCTAAGCAGGGACTTACCACCATATTTATGAACAAATCCAAATATGGAGCCCCCATGAGCTGGTTTTAGTTGAAGAGACTTTAACCGGGTCATTAAAGATTTGTCCTCAAAAGAGCAAATGTACATTAGCCCCCAAGTGCCAAGTAAAATACCTATATTATGCTTGGGACTTCAAATAAGATGATTATCATAACCTTATGGTGCCTGTCTTTGTTTATGGCAGGCTGAATTGAACATGAAGGAATCTCAAGTGAATGATCTGCGGCAAAACATCCATTCCCAACAGTCAGAGACTTCAAAGGCCAAATCAGAGCTGAAAACCTCCTTGGAAGAGATTGGAAAATTAAAAAGGGACTTCAGCGCTGAGAGAACCGGCTGGGAGACCGAGAATGTGGCTCTGCTAAAAAGAGCAATAGATGCTGAAGCCGCTCTTAAGCCGGTAACTGATGAGTTATCCGGTTTAAAACATCAAATCAATAGCCTGACAGCTGCCATCTTTGGTAAGCAAGATAGAACTTCAATTTTTCCACCATCAATTTATCATAGTCCTGACCGGCTTATCAATATCTGTGCTGATGCAGGCTCCAGAAGTTCCAAGCTAGGCCAAGACATGCGCATAAGACTTAAAGCTGTATATACCCTTGTGGAGCAATTATACACCAGTGCTCAAAGGGCTATTGCTGTCGTCTCACATAAAAAGCAACCACCTTCACTCATCAAGGAGATGCTGGAGAAACTGTCTGTGCTGCTGCAAAGAGTTGAAGAACTAAAGCGGTCAGTTGCTAGAGCCGGTGCCATCACCGCGTTGAGCCAGGCGAAGGCATGGCAAGCAGAACTTGACCCGGAAGAATTGGCCACCAGCTGCCCAAGTTTAAAAGAAGACGGGTCTCCCTTTGAAGCCGCAGACTTTACCAAATGTGTAAAGGAAATGCGCCCACTAGCGAGTAAGCTAGCTGAAGAGACCGACTTGACAAAATATCAGGCGGCTTACTCAAAAGAAAACTCAAAAGTATCAGCGCCGGTTTATGAGGCCATGGATCTTATCCCTCCAACATGTAAGCACACCTTTGCCCCTGATATTGATCCATCAACCCTTATAGATGATGCGGTTGTATTCAAAGCATTGACTGGGATCAACTGGGCCACAACTGACTTCCAGCAAGTGGAGGAAGAGGAAGAACCGGCGTTGGATGACCCGAAAGCTTCAACTCGCCAAGACCAGGACAACTGATCCGTAAGGCAGCTCTCAGACTGCATCACAGTGCTTGTTTGAAAAAAACACTTAATCATTTGGGCTTTGAAAGCCATGTAATAGGCTAGTGAAAACAATGATCTGTCATGCCATCGTGCATGTTCTTAGCCTTTGAAACTGATGATGCACTTTTCATATGCCATGGATGAACTTTGCAAGGAGTATCATATTATTTTACAAAGCTCCTGCATAGAGTAAACAATAGATGCCCTGGTGGTTTATGCCAGGGCGGGTCATAATGTCCAACATCATATTTTTTGGCGACTTATAGTCCATAACCAGGACGGGTTATCAAACCTCACATATTCATATAACAAGTAAACACATACCTGTGAGATTGGTTCATACCGCCGGCTTGCAGTGCCGTATGCAGTAAGGGTAACAGCCCAAAACTGGAAGTGCATAACTCCAAATGCGCAATCAAAATATGCTGGCGACTTATTGTCCAAAGCCAGTCCGGGTTATCAAAACCCCAAATAAGCTCAAGTATGAATCATAAGGATTAAGGCTACATGGCCTGAATCGTGTTAAACCATATATCAATATGGTACAAGGGTATGAACCCGAACAATGTTCAAAGAAAATAACAAATCAGAAAAAACAAGGCTTCCATAGGCTGCCAAGCCTCAATATCAAGTGCTGTTCATGGGCCGCACATCCACTGAGTTAATCCTTCATTTAAACCTGTAAGTCGGGCCTCACATGACCAACCGCCGTTTTAACCTTGACAAGTTCAGGGTCTTTATAAGATTGACTGTCAAGAGTTCGGCGGGTCATTCCAGATAACCTGGGCGGAGTGGCAGACATATAGGCAGGATAACCCGGAGTTTTTGGTGTTTTACACCTGGCATCCAAGCCGATCAAAAGGGTCAATAAAGCTATGTTCATTGAACAATAAGCCCCCAAGTGACTAATAATGAGCCTTCAAGGCAGGATACCTATGTTTGAACTGCTCATTGTAGCAAGTTCTCTTTGGTACCCGTTCAATTTGGGCAATAAGCTCCCAAGCAATTTGCATCAAGGCGTATAAGCCAGATCAATAGGGTAGTCATAGCTATGCTCAATGAGCAGGAAGCCCCCAAGTAATTTTTTAAACAAGGCGTGCAAGCTGGATCAAGAGGGTAGTCACAGCTATGCTCAATGAGCAGGAAGCCCCCAAGTGATCTTATGAACTGACAATAAAGACTCAGATACTCAGAAACGAAATGACAGAGGCCCTGAATTATCAGGGATGCCGGCTTTATTATACTTGATCATAATATATACATGGATGAAAATATGTACAACACAAGAGCCAGTGGTTCAGGTGTAATAAGGCCGAAGATGAGCAATATTCCACGGCCGGCGGTTCTCCTCCTCAGACGTGCGTGAGTCCTTGTGATCTCGAATATCAATGAGGTATTATGACCCATTGTTCAAGTTCTTGCTGACCACAAAAGGCCCTTCCCAAGGTAGAGATAACTTGTGCATACAGTTTGATCCTGGATGAGCCGGAGCACCAAATCGCCTTCATGAAAGGTTCGAGTTTTAACCCAGCGGCTATGATAGCGACGCAGATCTTGCTGGTATATCACCGAACGAGCCACCGCAAGGTCACGCTCCTCATCCAAGAGATCAAGACCATCCTGACGTGCTTTTTCATTATCAGCTTCAACATAAGCCGCCACACGGGGCGAGTCGTGACGGATGTCACTGGGGAGAACCGCCTCTGCTCCATAAACCATGAAGAAAGGCGTATAACCCGTGGAACTGTTGGGGGTAGTATTTATACTCCAAAGCACTGAGGGCAACTCCTCAACCCAACAACCCGGCATCCTCTGCAAAGGGACCATAAGCTGGGGCTTGATACCTCTCAAGATCTCTTGATTAGCCCTTTCAGCTTGACCATTGGACTGGGGGTGAGCCACCGATGAGACATCAAGACGAATATGCTCTTGTTGACAAAACTCTTTCATAACACCTTTGGACAGATTAGTGCCATTATCAGTTATGATGCTATGAGGGTAGCCGAAGCGGAAAATCACATTTTTAATGAATTGAACCGCCGTTTCCGCATCACATTTACTGACCGGCTCTGCCTCAACCCACTTTGTAAATTTTTCAACTGCCACCAACAGGTGGGTCTTTTTATCTTTGGATCGCTTGAAAGGCCCAACCATATCCAGCCCCCAGACCGCCAATGGCCAAGTGATTGGAATCATCCTCAACTCTTGAGCCGGCACATGAGCTCGTCTGGAAAACTTCTGACAACCATCACATTTGCTAACCAGGTCTTCTGCATCAGCATGAGCCGTCAGCCAATAAAATCCATGACGAAAAGCCTTGGCTACGAGAGACTTAGAGCCGGCATGATGACCACAATCTCCTTCATGAATCTCCCTTAGAATTTCATGGCCCTCTTCAGGAGATATACATCGCTGAAACACCCTTGTAACACTGCATCGGTGTAACTCGCCATTGACAATGGTCATTGACTTAGATCGCCGGGTTATCTGCCTGGCCAAAGTTTCATCCTTAGGTAACTCTCCCCGGGTCATATAAGCCAAATACGGCACCATCCAATCAGGGACAACGTGAAGAGCCGCCACCAACTGTGCCTCCGGGTCAGGGATAGCAAGATCCTCTTCCGTGGGCAACTTAACTGAAGGATTATGCAGAATATCCAGAAAAACATTAGGTGGTACCGGCTTATGCTGAGACCCCAGCCGGCTTAAAGCATCAGCCGCCTCATTTTTCCTGCGATCAACATGCTCCACCAGATAGCCTTTGAAATGACCAGCAATAGCATCAACCGCCCGGCGGTAAGCCGCCATGAGCGGGTCTTTGGAATCCCAAGTTCCTGAGACTTGCTCAGCCACCAGATCTGAATCGCCAAAGCATCTGACTCGGCTTAAGTTCATCTCTTTAGCCATTCGAAGGCTATGGAGCAAGGCCTCATACTCAGCTGCATTGTTAGTACAAGGAAACATCAATCTTAAGACATAACAAAATTTATCACCTCGTGGGGAAGTCAAGATGACTCCAGCCCCCGAGCCTTCCAGCTGCTTGGATCCATCAAAATGAATAGTCTAATACGTATTATCAGGCTTCTCCTCAGGCATCTGTAAATTTGTCCAGTCATTGATGAAATCCACAAGTGCTTGAGACTTGATAGCTGTCCGGGGCATATATTTCAGACCATGAGGTCCAAGCTCAATGGCCCACTTGGCCACTTGGCCTGTGGCTTCTCTATTTTGAATAATATCACCTAGAGGAGCAGAACTAACCACAGTGATGGGATGACCAAGGAAATATTGTTTCAACTTATGACTAGCCATGAACACTCCATAAACCAGCTTCTGCCAATGTGGGTACCTCTGCTTAGATTCAATTAGCACCTCACTGACATAATAAACCGGCCTCTGAACCGGAAACTCCTTGCCTGGCTCCTTCCTTTCCACAACAACCGCCACACTGAAAGCTCTGCTATTAGCAGCCACATATAAAAGCAAGGGCTCCTTGTCAATAGGAGCTGCGAGAACCGGAGGCTCAGCCAATTGTTTTTTAAGCGCCTCAAACGCCTGATTATTAGCATCACTCCAAACGAAGTGATCCGTTTTCTTCATCATCTGGTAGAGGGGGATAGCCCTTTCTCCCAGGCGGCTTATAAACCGGCTTAAAGCCGCGATATGACCCGCCAAACACTGGATGTCATTAACACATGCCGGCTTAGCCAAAGAAGTGATAGCCTTGATTTTCTCCGGGTTAGCTTCAATGCCTCTCTCAGAGACCAAAAAACCCAAGAGCTTGCCTACTGGCATGCCAAATACACACTTGGCCGGGTTAAGCATCATCTTGTAGACCCGGAGGTTGTCAAAGGTCTCCTTTAAATCATCTAACAATGTCTCCTTCTTCCTGGATTTCACAACAATATCATCCACATAAGCATGAACATTGCGTCCAATCTGATCATGGAGGCAATTCTGAACACAACACTAGTAAGTCGCCTTGGCACTCTTGAGCCCAAAAGGCATAGACACATAGCAGAAGGCCCCAAAGGGAGTGATAAAAGTTGTCTTCTCCTGGTCCTTAACTGCCATCTTGATCTGATGATAACCAGAATAAGCATCCAAAAAGCTCAGGCGCTCACAACCCGCCGTAGCATCAATAATCTGATCAATACGAGGGAGAGCAAAAGGATCAGCCGGACAAGCCTTGTTAAGGTCCGTGTAATCCACACACATATGCCAAGTGCCGTTTTTCTTAAGTACCAGCACCGGGTTAGCCAACCACTCAGGATGAAAAACTTCAACGATAAACCCGGCTGCCAAGAGCCGGGCCACCTCTTCACCAATGGCCTTGCGTCTCTCTTCATTAAAACGACGAAGAAATTGCTTGACCGGTTTAAACTTAGGATCAATATTGAGAGTGTGCTCAGCGAGTTCCCTCGGTACACCTGGCATGTCTGAAGGCTTCCATGCGAAGATGTCCCGGTTCTCACGGATGAACTCGATGAGCACGCTTTCCTATTTCGGATCCAGATTGGCACTGATAATAAACTGTTGGCATGAATCGCCAGGGACAAAGTCAATCTGCTTGGTGTCATCAGCTGACTTGAACTTCAACAAGGGGTCATGCTCTGTAGTTGGCTTCTTCAAAGGACTCATATCCGCCGGGTCAACATTATCCTTGTAAAATTTCAACTCCTCTGTTGCACAAATGGACTCGGCATAAGTGGCGTCGCCCTCTTCACATTCCAAAGCTATCTTCCTGTTACCATGCACCGTGATGGTGCCCTTACGACCCGGCATTTTGAGATGCAGATAAACATAACAAGGCCGCGCCATAAACTTGGCATAAGCCGGCCGCCCAAACAAGGCGTGATAAGGGCTCTGAATCTTGACCAGCTCAAAAGTCAATGTTTCAACCCGATAATCATGCTCATCGCCAAAAGCCACTTCCAATGCTATCTTACCCACTGGATATGCCGACTTACCAGGCACCACTCCATGAAACACAGTAGAAGACGGCTTGAGATCTTTGTCAGTCAATTCCATACGGCGAAAAGTATCATAATAAAGAATATTGATACTACTGCCCCCGTCCATAAGTACTTTTATGAACTTGTATCCACCAACCTGTGGAGCAACCACCAAAGCCAGTTGACCCGGATTGTCAACCCGGGGCGAGTGATCATCATGGATCCATAGGATAGGCTGCTCTGACCACCGCAAGTACCGAGGGACCGCCGGCTCAACCGTGCTCACTGCTTGTTTATGAACCTTCTGGTCTTGCTTGGATAGGCTTATTGTGAAAACATGATACTGGCCACTATTTAGTTGTTTCGGATTACTCTGATAGCCAGACTGCTACTGCTGATTACCTTGACCGGACTGCTGATTACCACCACTTTGATTGCCTTGGCCTTGAAAACCAGAGTTTGAACCGCCACCTCCAAAAACAGGCCCGTGAGAGCCGAATCCTGACCCGCTGTTCAGGCCGTTCTGATAAAAACGAAAATTTCTATACTCCCTCATAATGAAGCAATCTTTCCATAAATGAGTGGCCGGCTTATCCTGAGTACCGTGCTTTGGACAAGGCTGATTCATTATTGCCTCAAGGTTAAACTTTGGCCCACCAAACCGGGGCGTTGATGATTTCCCTTTACGGCGCTGGCTGCTATTCTGCGTGCTGGTGTTAGCCACAAAATCTGAACCGCCATCGGTTTGCTTGCGCTTACCGTTGTTACCTTGACCCGCCGTATTGTGATGTTGTCCCTTTCCATTGCAGCCCTTCTTCCCCTTGCTAGCCTTCTCTTCGTCAGACGCCGGGTCTTTCGTACTATCTGAGTCGGCATATTTGGTTAGAGCCGCCATGAGTTCTCCCATATCATTGCAGTGGCGCTTAAGCCGCCCCAGCTTCTGTTTGAGGGGAAGGAAATGGCAATTTTTCTCTAAAATCAGGACGGCTGAACCGGCATTAATGCTATCTGATGAATGAATGACTTCCGAGACCCAGCGAACCCAGTGATTGGTTGACTCATCCTCAAGCTGGATGCAAGCATCAAGGTCGATGATCGACATGGGTTGCTTACACGTATCTCTAAAATTCTGAATAAATGCGCCTTCAACTGTGCCCACGAACTGATGGAGTTGGCAGGTAACCCTTTCAGCTAGGTACGAGCCGGTCCATCCAACATCATGGTGAAATACTTGGCGCACATAGCGTCGTTAACATCTAGCATCTCCATGGCCATCTCATAGCTCTCAATCCATGCCTCCGGAGGTTGATCAGCTGTGTAGTTGGGCACCTTGCGAGGGCCCTTAAAATCCTTGGGCAGACACTCATTACGTAAAGCCGGCACTAGGCACGGCACCCCCACGGTCCTAGAAGTCATCCCAGCTTCTATAGACGAGGACGGGTTATGCTGGGGTTGCTGATAAGCCGCCAACTGAGCCGCCAGCTCCGCTTCTCGACGTGGCCTGACCTGATCTACTAAAGCCTGAGCATGGTTATTAGCGCGTGGCAGGTCATGCCCACGGGGCTGGTTATGGTGCTGCTCACTGCTCGAAACTACCGGCGACTCAATGTGCCGGCTGTAACTCCGGCTTGGGCGTGGGGTTGAATGGATCCGCTCACGGCTATACGAATACGCCGCCTGTTGAACCACCATGGTTTGAAGAAGCTCCACGGCCTTCCGGGTCTCAACCACCGCGGGAGACTCGCCTTGCATCGGGAGAGCCGCCAGCCGTGACGCCGCAGCAATCATGTTGTCCAAAGGGTTAGAAAAATGACCCGGCGGTGTCGGCACCTGCTGAGGCGGGGTTAAATTCAAACGAGGCGGGTATGCGACTCGTGGCTGAGCCGTCCCTCCAGTCACGGGCGCCTCAACAGCCCGGGTTAGCTCAGGTGGATTGCTTGGCTCGGTCCTAGGTGTGTTAAAGAGATTCCTCGCATCGTACTCTGGAGGTAGCCGACTCATGTGCCTCCTTCGTAAAACGACATTAGATGCATTCTGGTCCAAGGTTAACCGGAAATTCTCTACTTGAATATGTTGCGTCTCCGCGTCCAAGGCGGCTCGTTCTGTCGCCATCCTAGCGTTCTCATCATTAAGCTCAACTCTGGCTAGAGCTATCTCATCTCGTAGTTTCGCCACATCCACCTTGTGCTGCGCTTGAGTCTCCGGAGTAACCTCTACCTCTAGCAGAGTTACCAAGGCATCCAAGAGTTCGGACAAAACTTGAGCCGGCGGGCGCACAGGACCGCCCGCGCCAGCTGTTGCTTCAGCCGTTGAACCAGAAGTAATGGATGCCGCAGTTGACGATTGCAGCACTGGTTGTGTGCCAACCATGAAGATCGCGACCCTGTTCGGCAGCTCTGATGTCTACTACACAACTTGTTCTTGTAGACTCGTGTTGGGCCTCCAAGCGCAGAGTTTTGTAGGACAGTAGCAAATTTCCCTCAAGTGGATGACCTAAGGTTTATCAATCCGTGGGAGGCGTAGGATGAAGATGGTCTCTCTCAAACAACCCTGCAACCAAATAATAAAAAGTCTCTTGTGTCCCCAACACACCAAATACAATGGTAATTTGTATAGGTGCACTAGTTCGGCGAAGAGATGGTGATACAAGTGTAATATGGATAGTAGATATAGGTTTTTGTAATAAGAACAATAAAAAAACAGCAAGGTAGCAATTGATAAAACGGAGCACAAACGGTATTGCAATGCTTGAAAATGAGGCCTAGGGTCCGTACTTTCACTAGCGCAATCTCTCAACAATGCTAATATAATTGGATCATATAACCATCACTCAAAGTGCGATGAAGAATCACTCCAAAGTTCCTATCTAGCGGAGAACATAAGAAGAAATTGTTTGTAGGGTACGAAACCACCTCAAAGCTATTCTTTCCGATCAATCTATCCTAGAGTTCATACTAAAATAACACCAAGCTATTCTTTCTGATCGATCTAACCAAGAGTTCATACTAAAATAACACCATATGATACACATCAACCAACTCTAATGTCACCTAGATACTCCAATGTCACTGCAAGTATCCGTGAGTTGATTATACGATATGCATCAAACAATTTCAGATTCATAATACTCAATCCAACACAAAGAACCTCAAAGAGTGCCCCAAGATTTCTACCGGAGAAACAAGGACGAAAACATGCATCAACCCCTATGCATAGATTACCCCAATGTCACCTCGGGAATCCGCGAGTTGAGTGTCTAGACATAGATCAAGTGCTCTCAAATCCATAAAAGTATTCAATCCGATAAAATATGAAATCTCAAAGGGAAAACTCAATTCATCACAAGATAGAGGGGGGAAAACACCATATGATCCGACTATATTAACAAAGCCCACGATACATCAAGATCGTGACATCTCAAGAACACGAGAGAGATTAAACACATAGCTACTGGTACAAACCCTCAGCCCCGAGGGTGGACTACTCCCTCCTCATCGTGGTGGCCGCCGGGATGATGAAGATGGCCACCGGTGATGATCTCCCCCTCTGGCAGGGTGCTGGAACGGGGTCTAGATTGGATCTCATGGATACAGAGGCCTTGCGGTGGCGGAACTTCTGATCTAGGGTTACCCTGGTGGTTTTTGGAATATTTGGCAATTTATAGGGCGAAGAGGCGGTGCGGGAGGCCACCGACGTGGGCACAACCCACCGGGGCGCGCCTGCCCAAGCGCGCCCCGGTGGGTTGTGCCCCCCTCGGGGCACCCCCAGGTGCTGCTCTGGCCCATTGGATGTCCTCTGGTCCATAAAAAATCCACAAAAAGTTTCGCTGCGTTTGGACTCCGTTTGGTATTGATTTTCTGCGCTGTAAAAACAAGAAAAAAACAGCAACTGGCACTGGGCACTATGTCAATAAGTTAGTCCCAAAAAATGATATACAGTTGCTATAAAATGATTACAAAACATCCAAGAATGATAATATAGCAACATGAATACTTCATAAATTATAGATACGTTGGAGACGTATCAGCTTCCCCAAGCTTAATTCCTACTCGTCCCCGAGTTGGTAAATGATAAAAGAAATAACTTTGATCAATGCTAATTTCAATCACTTTTCCTAGCATCATAACAACAATTCTTTCTTATAAAACTCATCATGTTAAAGTAGCAACCAATTCACATGTTAAGGTTCAAACAATGAATTCTCTTGAAACTCAACAACCTATATTCTTAGTCACCAAACAATTGCAATTCAACTTATTCAACAGAGTCTAAGTAAGAGCTCCACATACTCAACCATCATATAGTCTTCTATGATTGCTAACACTCACCGCATACACATGAGCAAAACGTTTCAACCGGACACATAGAAAGGTAGGGGCTTATAATTTCGCCTCCCAACGTATTCACCTCAAGGGTGATGTCAACAATAATAACTCATGCTACCCATATCCAACTGGATATATGTGCCTAGATCTTTCCTCACCACATGATGCTTGCCAAAAGACAAAAATAAAAAGGAATAGAGAGAAAAACTTTGACTCTTGCATGAAAGTAAATACATAAAAGTAAAAGGTAGGCCCTCGCAGAGGGAAGCAGAGGTTGCCATGCGCTTTTTGTTTGTATGCTCAATCCCTTAGTGCAAAAGAACGTCACGTTATATTGCCCCTTATGATAGTAGCCTTTATTATGCAGTCTGTCGCTTTTATTCTTTGCCATCACAAGTTCGTACAATGCTCAATTTTCTCTTACACTAAATGATCTAACACTTTTAGAAGCAATTTTTATTGCCTTATTGCACCGATGACAACTTACTTGAAGGATCTTACTCAATCCTTAGGTAGGTATGGTGGACTCTTGAAAATAAGATTTGGGTTTAAGGGTTTTTGGATGCACAAGTAGTATCTCTACTTGGTGCGGAATTTTTGGCTAGCAAAGATGGGGGGCAAGCACCACATGTTGAAGGATCTATGACAATATAACTTCTATGTGAATATGAACAAACATAAATCATTACGTTGTCTTCCTTGTCCAACGTCAACAATTTTGGCATATAATATTTTGATGGGGCCTCACAATCACAAAAGATTTCCAAGATAGTGTATTTGCATGTGAAAGTTCTCTTCCTTCTACTAATCATTCATGAATTGCTTGTATGACCAATATCATGATTGTCAAGCCTCAAAAGGTTTCACTTTCTAAACCCAATGTGAAGCTACCACTAGGCATGATATGAACATATAATTTCAACTTCATGATATTCAATTCATTCAACAATTTACTCATAGGATATAAGTGAAGCACAAGAGTAAATGACAAGCTACTCCAAAAAGATATAAGTGAAGATCAAGCGAGTAGTTAAGTAAATGGGTAACTAATTGAGGACTCTCTCTTATTTAAAAACTTTCAGATCTAAGTATTTTATTAAAACAGCAATCAAAGCAAAATAAAATGACAATTCAAGAATAGCACAACTCATGTGAAGAAGCAAAAACTTAGGCTCAACCGATACTGACCGATAGTTGTTCATGAAGAAAGGTGGGATACCTACCGGGGCATCCCCAAGCTTAGATGCTTGAGAATTCTTGGATTATTAAATTGGGATGCCTTGGGCATCCTCAAGCTTGAGCTCTTGTGTCTTCTTCATTCCTCTCAAACCACGGTTTCCCTAATTCTTAAAAACTTCATCCACACAAAACTCAACAAGAACTCGTGAGATAAGTTAGTATAAATCAATGCAAAACCTTATCATCTATACTGTAGCAAATCACTAAAATTATTATTCAACAATGCATACTAAATGCCTCTGCATATTTAATACTCATATCCTCAAATAGAATCATTAAACAAGCAAACATATGCAAATATAACAGCAATCTGCCTAAATAGTACAGTCTGTAAAGAGTGCAATATTCTTCATACTTCCCTAACTCCAAAAATTCTGAAAAATTACCACACGGTATAAAATTTATTATTGCTTACTGTTCAATTTTTTTTAACATTTTATCACATACTGAATTTTCTGGATAATTATTCCAACAGCGATAAACTTTCTGTTTTGAAACAGCAACTCATATACTTGCAAAATAAGCATGACAAAGGCTATACTTGACATTTTTATTGAAGTAAAAGATGAAAAACATTACTCTAAATAACAGCAAGAAAATACAAATAAAATAAAATGATGCTCCAAGCAAAACACATATCATGTGACGAATAAAATTATAGCTCCAAGTGAGGTTACCGATAATGTCGGAGACGAAAGAGGGGATGCCTTCCGAGGCATCCCCAAGATTAGTTGCTTGGATATTACTAGAATATTGCCTTGGGGTGCCTTGGGAATCCCCAAGCTTAGGGTATTGTCACTCCTTATTCTCCTCATATCGATATCTCACCCAAAACTTGAAAAATTCAATCACACAAAACTTAACGGAACTTCGTGAGATGGGTTAGTATGATAAAGACAAATCATTCACTTTGGTAATGTCAAAGAAAAGATTCATAATTTTTATCATACAATTACTACTGTACTCTACAATTTCCACAATTTATATTAAGCAATATAAGCCATAGAAACTAGAAAACAAGCAAATTATGCATTGAAAACAGAATCTGCCAAAAACAGAACAGTACGTTAATATCTGAATTAAGGTCATACTTCTTTATCTCAATAAATTCTAAAAAATTATTATAACGTAGACAATTTGTATACTCATCAAATGTAAAAAATTCAGAATTTTTTCACATTACGGTAAAATATAGGAATTTCTGTACTGGACGCAGAAGTTTCTGTTTTTGCACAGAATCAAGTCAACTATCATCCACACTATTCCAAAGGCTTTACTTGGCATTTTATTGAAACAAAAGCAATAAAACATGATTACTACAGTATCTTAATCATGTGAACACACAAAAACAGTAGGTAAAAGTGTTGGGTTGTCTCCCAACAAGCGCTTTTCTTTAATGCCTTTTAGCTAGGCATGAAGATTTCAATGATGCTCGCATAAAAGATGAGAATTAAAACACAAAGAGAGCATCATGAAACATATGACTAGCACATTTAAGTCTAACCCACTTCCTATGCATAGGGATTTTGTGATAAAACAACTTATGGGAACAAAAATCAACTAGCATAGGAAGGCAGAACAAGTGCAACTTCAAAACTTTTAACATAAAGAGAGGAAACTTGAGATTATTGCAATATGTAAAAGCATATGTTCCCCTCTCATAATAATTTTCAGTAGCATCATGAATGAATTCAACAATATAGCTATCACATAAAACATTCTTTTCATGATCCACAAGCATAGAAATTTTCTTACTCTCCACATAAGCAAATTTATTCTCATGAATAGTAGTAGGAGCAAACTCAACAAAATAACTATCATGAGATTCTTGATTGGCATAATCAAATTGAACATTAAAATTATGATGACAAGTTTCATGGTTATCATTATTCTTTATAGCACACATGTCATCACCATAATCATCATAGATAGCAACTTTGTTGTCATAATCAATTGAAACCTCTTCCAAAATAGTGGATTCATCACTAAATAAAGTCATGACCTCTCCAAATCCACTTTCATAATTATCACAATAAGATTCAACACCCTCCAAAATAGTGGGATCATTAGTACCTAGAGTTGACACTCTTCCAAACCCACTTTCATCAATATAATTGTCATAAATAGGAGGCATGCTACCATTATAACAAATTTGCACATCAAAACTTGGGGGACTAAAAATATCATCTTCATCAAACATAGCATCCCCAAGCTTGTTGCTTTGCATATCATTAGCATCATGGATATTCAAAGAATTCATACCAACAACATTGCAATCATGCTCATCATTCAAAGATTTTTTGTCAAACATTTTATAGAATTCTTCTTCTATCAATTGAGCACAATTTTCCCTTCCATCATTTTCACGAAAGATATTATAAAGATGAACAATATGATGCAACCTCAATTCCAATTTGTTTTGTAGTTTTCTTTTACAAACCAAACTAGTGATTAAACAAGAAACTAAAAGATTCAATTACAAGATCTAAAGATATACCTTCAAGCACTCACCTCCCCGGCAACGGCGCTAGAAAAGAGCTTCGTTGACGGGATGTGAGTGCCGCTTACCTAGCCTCCCCGACAACGGCGCCAGAAAAGAGCTTGATGTCTACTACACAACTTGTTCTTGTAGACTCGTGTTGGGCCTCCAAGCACATAGTTTTGTAGGACAGTAGCAAATTTCCCTCAAGTGGATGACCTAAGGTTTATCAATCCGTGGGAGGCGTAGGATGAAGATGGTCTCTCTCAAACAACCCTGCAACCAAATAACAAAAAGTCTCTTATGTCCCCAACACACCAAATACAATGGTAATTTGTATAGGTTTACTAGTTCGGCGAAGAGATGGTGATACAAGTGTAATATGGATAGCAGATATAGGTTTTTGTAATAAGAACAATAAAAAAACAACAAGGTAGCAATTGATAAAACGGAGCACAAACGGTATTGCAATGCTTGAAAATGAGGCCTAGGGTTCGTACTTTCGCTAGTGCAAACTCTCAACAATGCTAATATAATTGGATCATATAACCATCCCTCAAAGTGCGATGAAGAATCACTCCAAAGTTCCTATCTAGCGGAGAACATAAGAAAAAATTGTTTGTAGGGTACGAAACCACCTCAAAGCTATTCTTTCCGATCAATCTATCCTAGAGTTCGTACTAAAATAACACCAAGCTATTCTTTCCGATCGGTCTAACCAAGAGTTCGTACTAAAATAACACCATATGATACACATAAACCAACTCTAATGTCACCTAGATACTCCAATGTCACCGTGAGTATCCGTGAGTTGATTATACGATATGCATCAAACAATTTCAGATTCATAATACTCAATACAACACAAAGAACCTCAAAGAGTGCCCCAAGATTTCTACCGGAGAAACAAGGACGAAAACATGCATCAACCCCTATGCATAGATTACCCCAATGTCACCTCGGGAATCCGCGAGTTGAGTGCCAAGACATAGATCAAGTGCTCTCAAATCCATAAAAGTATTCAATCCAATAAAACACGAAATCTCAAAGGGAAAACTCAATGTATCACAAGATAGAGATGGGAAAACACCATATGATCCGACTATATTAACAAAGCCCGCGATACATCAAGATCATGACATCTCAAGAACATGAGAGAGAGAGAGATTAAACACATAGCTACTGGTACAAACCCTCAGCCCCGAGGGTGGATTACTCCCTCCTCATCGTGGTGGCCACCGGGATGATGAAGATGGCCACCGGTGATGATCTCCCCCTCCGGCAGGGTGCCGGGACGGGGTCTAGATTGGATCTCGTGGATACAGAGGCCTTGCGGCGGCGGAACTTCTGATCTAGGGTTACCCTGGTGGTTTTTGGAATATTTGGCAATTTATAGGGCGAAGAGGCGGTGCGGGAGGCCACCGAGGTGGGCACAACCCACCGGGGCGCGCCTGGGTTGTGCCCCCTCGGGGCATCCCCCAGGTGCTGCTCTGGCCCATTGGATGTCTTCTGGTCCATAAAAAATCCACTAAAAGTTTCGTTGCGTTTGGACTCCGTTTGGTATTGATTTTCTGCGATGTAAAAAACAAGCAAAAAACAGCAACTGGCACTGGGCACTATGTCAATAAGTTAGTCCCAAAAAATGATATACAGTTGCTATAAAATGATTGTAAAACATCCAACACTACTAGAAAAACGGCTATAGCTAATATGGACATTAATGGCGCACCATGTATATAGCAGTGGCGCACCAGATATAGGTACGCCATTAATGGCCATATTACTAATGGCGCACCACACCCACGGTGTGCCACTACTAACAATTTTTTTTTTTTTTTTCAAAACTAGTAATGGCGCACCAGGGGAAAGTGCGCCATTACTAGTTTTAACTAGTAATGGCGCACCACACCCTCTGTGCGCCACTACTAACAAATTTTTTTTATATATTTTTTAAAACTAGTAATGGCGCACCTGGGGATAGTGCGCCATTACTAGTTTTAACTAGTAATGGCGCACCACACCCACGGTGCGCCACTACTAACAATTTTTTTATTTTTTATTTTTTCAAAACTAGTAATGGCGCACCATACACCAGGTGCGCCATTAGTAACCCTGGTTACCAATGGCGCATTCTTAGGAGGTGCGCCATTGGTAACCTGAGAGCAGCTAGATATTTTGGACAGCCACCTACCACACTCACTTTCCCCACTTCATTCTCTCCACCTCTACCAAGCTTGGTCTCGGCTGCCTCCTCCTCCTCACCTCATTTGCACCATAGATTCACCCAAATTAAGTGGTTAAATTTCCTTTTTTTGATAGGTAAGTAAGGGGAAAGCTTTCTTTATGTTCTAGATCTACTTTTTTCTCCCTCCAACAACGTACACACTTTTTATGGCCTAGATCTACGTATGTTTGTGGTGTTGCATATGTTTGTGTTTGGAGGTATCGGTATTTGAAATGCGATAGTTGCCAATATTTTGCCGGAATGTTGATTCATTTCCGTTTCGGCGAGAATTTGGCACTATGCATTCTTTTTGGTCCTATTTTTAGGCAAAGTCATGCCAAATTTTTTTTTGGTTCTAAAATATCGTTTTGATCTACCCCGCAGGCGACCATGGTCCACACGATGACCTAAGGCATCGTGAATAGGTTTTTGAGCTCCGCGAAGGCCGAGATGCTTCAAAAGAACGAGACGGAGATAAGATGTCCGTGTCGAAGATGCAAGCTGAGGAGCCTTATGGACCCGGATTCCAGACAGGTGCGGGACCACCTGCTCGTGCATGGTTTCATGGATGGCTATCGGTGGCAAGGTGATGAAGATGATTATGAAGTCGTCCATGGGGGCCGGGCAAGAAATAAGGAAGGGCAGCAAGATAATAGCAGCGAGGGCGGGCGAGAAGACGAAGAATCTCCAGGACATGATCACGAAGTAGATGCAGGACACAGTCATCATGTAGAAGATGCCGGACATGATGATGAGGAAGATCAAGATGAAGGGCATGATCATGAAGATGAAGATGCCGGAGCAAACGACGATGGACCATCGATGGGCTGGGTGCAGGACCCTCATATTCAAGAGCTGCTTCTCAAGCAGACGGGTAACGCAAGAGCTGCCGCCCGAGAGAAAGCCAAGCTGGATCAACTGGAGATAGACGCGGTTACTCCATTGTATGAAGGATGCAGGCCCGAGGATACCCGCCTGAAAGTAACGCTCATGGCTCTGGAGATGAAGGTAAAACACAAAATGACCGACGCATGCTTCGACGAGAACATGTCATTCTGGCACGAACGTCTTCCCAAGGGGAACAAGTGCCCGACCAGTTTCAAGGAGGCGAAGAAAATCGTGTGTCCTCTAGATTTACCGCACGTGAAATACCATGTGTGCATGAACAATTGCATCATTTATCGGGACGAGCACGCGGAGTCTACCATATGTCCGGTGTGCGGCGTCACTCGATACAAGAAGAGGAAGAAAGCTCCTCGAAAAGTGGTGTGGTACTTTCCGATCACTCCTCGTCTGCAGTGGTATTTCGCGGACCCTAAGCTAGCAAAGCTCCTGCGTTGCCACGCGGATAGGGAGGAGAAGAAGCGAGAAGATGACGGAAATGATCCGGAGATAAATAAAAAAGACAAGATGCTGAGTCACCCTAAGGATGCGAGCCAGTGGAAAGCGTTGAACTTCGAACACCCAGAATTTGGGGACGATCCAAGGAACATCGTGCTGGGCGCGAGCACCGATGGAGTCAATCCGTTTGGCAGCCAGAGAAGCACACATAGCACCTGGCCTGTGTTTGTGTGGATGTACAACCTTCCCCCCTGGGTGTGCATGAAGAGGAAGTACATTCACATGAGTATGCTAATTGAAGGGCCAAAACAACCAGGGAACAACATCAATCTGTATCTGGGGCTGCTGAAAGAGGAGCTAGACATGCTGTGGAAAACGCCAGCCAATACGTGGGACGCCGCAGCGAAAGAATATTTCCCTATGAGAGCCGCACTGCTCACGACGGTGCACGACTATCTCGGTTACGGATATGCCGCGGGGTAGGTGGTCCACGGATTTTGTGCATGCATCAGGTGCATGGATGACACAATGTATCGCCAGCTAGATAGAGATCCCGGGTCTTCGAAAACCATGTTCATGGGACATCGAAGGTGGCTTCGCGACGATGACGCATGGAGAAAACGCAAGGATCTGTTCGATGGTGAAAGCGAACCCCGAAGACGCCCGCGTACGAGGAGCGGCGAGGAAATAGACGAGCTGTTGAAAAATTGGAAAGAGTGCCCACCGTCGGGAAAGAAGCGAAAGGCGCCAGAGCCGCTGCTGAAGGTATGGAAAACGAGGTCGGTTTTCTGGGACTTGCCGTACTGGAAGATCCTCCGTGTGCCTCACAGCCTTGATGTCATGCATATCACGAAGAACATGTGCGAGAGTCTGCTTGGTACCCTGCTCAACATGCCAGATAGGACCAAAGATGGGCCGAAAGCAAGGGCAGACTTGCAATCAATGGGCATCAGGGAGGAGCTTCACGCAAAACGCCCTAATGATGATGATGAGGCGAAGGACACGGAAAGTCGTCGCAAAGGCAAAAAGGGCAAGAAGATCGAATACGACTGCCCTCCCGCGTGCTTCACTCTAAGTCAGGAGGAGATCGAGCAGTTTTTCACCTGCCTCGTAGGAGTAAAACTTCCTTACGGTTACGCGGGGAAGATAAGCAGATACCTAGACTCAGCGAAGCAGAAGTTCAGCGGGATGAAGTCTCACGACTGTCACGTGCTGATGACGCAGATACTTCCAGTTGCAATCTGTGGGATCATGGACGCGCACGTCCGTGAAACGCTATTTGGCCTATGCAACTTTTTCGACGTCATCTCTCGGAAGTCGGTTGGCGTGAGGCAACTCAGAAGGCTACAGGAAGAGATCGTGGTGATACTATGCGAGCTTGAGATGTACTTCCCACCCGCATTCTTCGATGTTATGGTGCATCTGCTGGTCCATATCATGGAGGATATCATCCAACTCGGGCCGACGTTCCTGCACAGCATGATGCCGTTCGAAAGGATGAATGGTGTCATCAAAGGATACGTTCGCAACAGGGCATGTCTAGATGGAAGCATAGCCAAGGGCTTTCTGACCGAAGAGTGCATCTCCTACTGCATGAATTATCTAGGCATCGAGAACCCCGTTGGTCTGCCCGTCAACAGGCACCTCGGCAGGCTCGCTGGATGGGGTCACCGCGAGGGTCGCCACGAAATGCATGTCGACTTCAAGGGTCGACTCGCCGACTTTGAAAGAGCAAACCTAGTCGCGCTACAACACATAGACGTGGTCGATCCTTGGGTGATAGAGCACAAAACCTTTATTGAGAAGACGTACAATGACCGAGGCCAACAGAGGACGGACGGAGATATAATCAAAGAGCACAACTCATGTTTCACGCGTTGGTTCAAGGACAAGCTTCTGTCGTACCCTTTACATGAGGATTCTTCCGCGGAAGAAAAACTCATATTCGCCTTGTCACAGGGCGCCGAGCACAACCTGATGACCTATGAGGCGTACGATATCAACGGTTACACATTCTACACCGAGGAAAAGGACATGAAGAGCGATGATTATCAGAACTCCGGGGTAACGATGGAATCCTACACCGGTAACGACAAGGACAGATACTACGGAAGGATCGAGGAGATCTGGGAGCTAAGCTACACTGGAGAGAAGGTCCTGGTGTTCCGTGTCAGATGGGCCAAGAGCGTCCTAAAAGAAGACCGGTATTTCACCACCATGGTTATACCCGAAGCCAAATCCAAGACCGCGGGCGCAAACGTCACCGCGAAAAATGAGCCATGGGTACTGGCTTCCCAAGTGGACCAATGCTTCTTCATTACCGACCCGTCAAAGCCCAGTCGTGTTGTCGTGAGGAGAGGCAAAAGGAAGATCATCGAAATGGATGGAGTCGCCAATGAGCAAGACTTTGACAAGTACGGCGACCCGAAGATGGAACATGACGACAACGATGAAGTACCATACACCACAAGAAGAAGCAGGACCACCCTACCTAAAGGACGTCCATTCAAGAGAAGAACTCCATTTGCGAAAAAGAAGGGGAAGAAGATTGTGAAAAGATAGCTAAGATCGATTGTATTTAAGTTGTAGTCTTCATTTCTCGAGTGTATTTCGACATATGGAAATGGCATTTCTTCTGTTCTAGTCCTCTATCCAGTAACCTGTTTTGTTCAAAACAGTGGGGATTAATGTTGTCTGTACTTACCTTCCTTTAATATTTTGTAACTTCTCCATCACGAAGTTGAAGTATCGACCACTTTCTTCTTGGATTTGGAATTTTTGTTCTTCTCCCTCTTGTTTTGTTGCAAATCATCATTTACAGGCACCTTGGGCTTCTTTGTGTTTTCTTCTGGTATTTTAATTGTTTTTATTTATGTTTATTCTGGTAAAAAAAAGTTATTAATGGCGCACCAGGAGAAGGTGCGCCATTGCTATCAAGGTATTTATGGCGCACCCCTAGGAGGCGCGCCATTGATATACCAATTTTTATTTATGTTTATTCTGGTATTTTATTTTTCAGTGTTCCTTTTCCTGCTTAAATTTGCAAACATTTTTAGAAAATGCGAACATTTTTCTAACTCACAAAAAGTATTGAATTTGTTAATATTTTTTGAACTCATGAATATTTTTAAATTTCATGGGCACTTTTTGAATTCATGAATATTTTTTCAAATTTGATGAGATTTTTTCATATTCATAAATGTTTTACCAATTCACAAATGTTTTGCAATGCAAGTATTTGAAAATTAGTAATAACTACTTATATCGTAACATTTTAAAATTTATGGTCATTTTCTAAAAAATTATTACATGCAACTAAAAATCCAAAAAAAAAAGATAGTAATGGCGCACCAGGAGAAGGTGCGCCATTGCTATCACGGTGTTTATGGCGCACCCCTAGAAGGTGCACCATTGGTATACGTATTTTAATGGCGCACCCCTAAAAGGTGCGCCATTGCTAACCCTCCCCCCACTCCCACTTGCTCCCCTCTCCCTCTGGCCTCTCTCCCTCCCTCGCCAGATCCACGCGCCCTACGTTGACGCGCGCCCCACCTAACCCGACGACCCCCGCGGGATCGAGCACGCCGCCGTCCGCCCACGCCCGCTCCACCGCCGCCGGCATTGCGATGTGCGCGCGCCCCACCTAACCCGACGACCCCCGCGGGAGCACGCCGCCGTCCGCCCGCGCCCGCTCCACCGCCGCCGGCATTGCGAGGTGCGCGCGCGAGCCGATCATCCTCCCATCTCCTCCTCTCCCCGGCCGCGCTCTCCCTCCCTCTCGCCCGCTGCTCATGCCCCTCCCTCGTCCCTGCAGGAGCGCGAACCCGAGGAGCCGCACAGCACCGGATCCACCTCGTCTTCTTCCTCGGGTCGCCGGCGTCTTCCTCAACTCCGGCCACCGCTGCTGCTACTAAGCTCTCGCAGGGCCACCTTGCACCTCCCCGGTGAGCTCCGCCTCCTCTCCGCTCCTCCTTCTCGGCGACCTCGCTCCCGGGCTCCACTGCCTCATACCTAGCACAAATTATGGATGAATTTCTCTGCTGCTCTAGTAATTGTGTTTATAAGTCATGGCTCATGGGTGTGCAATGCAACTTAGCTTCTGAAAAGTGTTTGATTGGGGTGGTTTAGGGAGAATATGTGTGTAATTTGTGTTGATAGGATAAGCTGATCGATGTGGTCTTCAAAGTTGTAGTCTTTTTCTTTTGATGTTGGTTCAGTTCAAGATGCTATCATGTGCTAGATTTGATAAAAAGAGTTTAGAAAGTAACAGCGCGCGATCAAACTAGCTATTAGGGTCTTAGTTCATTTCAAGCTGCTGTTGTACTACTTTAAACAATGGAAACAATATTAAAAGTGTTCAAACAGAATCAAATTCAAACTTATAATAGTGCTACATAGTAGGATATGAACATATGCACCACCGCAAAGTAATACATTGGACTGCTATTCTTGCCTAACATTTTCACTGAAGAATTCACCTGGCTGGTCTTTTATATCTTGGAGATCGTCGCATGCAGTCTTACTTAGTTACCTGGTACTTATGTTATTTCAGTGGCTGAATGCAGTTATCAGGGCTATACTTTGGACCTTGTTGGTGCCTTTCCCAAGCCAGCATGTCAAATAAAATACCAAATCATGGTTCAAAAATTAATACCAACCATGGTAAATAATGCAGAAACCTGCACTGTTTTTTCTCGAGAGAACCGAACCCAAAGTACATGCTATAAAAACTGTATTCACTGCTGCTGCTGTACTACTTGTGATGATGCTGCTGCTGTACTACTTGTGATGCTGCTGCTACTGTAGAGTTGATCATTATATTCACTGAATTTTGTCAACTTGTGATGCTGCTGCTACTGTAGATCTTCTGAACTTGTGATCTTCTGAAATGACCCCTTTCTCCTGAAATGTTGATTAATTTCTGTTTCGGTTGAGAATGGGGTACTCCTAGGTCAAGAAAATTAGCAAAGGTCATGCCCAATTTTCTTGACCTAGAAGGTGCCCGATTCTCAACCGAAACAAAAATTAATCAACATTTATAGTTTGACCTAGAAGATGCCCAATTTGTTAACTCTAGTAGTGTACTCCTGTTAAATGCAGTCTATTTACTCCTGTTGTTCAGATTCACGATGTAAGCTCCTGTTAAATGTTTGTCTAAAAGAGAATAGCTTTGCGATGGAAGATCAATCCCTTTTAAGAAATCAACAATTTTACTCCTTGGCAGGAAAGGGGTTTTATCGGTATTATCATAAAAGTTAATCCTAACAAAACTCCCATCATTAGAATTAATAAGGGGACCTCCAATACCAACCTAGTACACCAAAAATATAAGACTGAGTTAGGTTACAGGGAGAAGTTGCGCAATGCCAAAGACATAGCTGTTTACAGTATGCGCTTTAATATTGGAGTAGTAAATTAAGGAGAAATTTCAGATTGTTTTTTTTAAGAATACCAAGTTCAGATAGATAGATTCTGATGCAAGCATCTATATAAATGCAAGAAAATAACAATCACAAGTGTACCTTCTTGATTTTGCAAGTGGACAACTGAAGGTCTCCACAGTCAAGTTCAGTAGGCTTTTTTCCTAGACTGCATTTAAGAAATAACTCTAGTAGCCTTTTTTCCTATTTAGAGCGAACATGGCCAACAACGATGAGGCCGGCGGTTCGGGCAAGACATTCTGGGAGCTGTCCCAGGAGATGGAGGAAGAACCTCACCGCTATGAGGACGCCGCGAAAGACACCGATCCCGACTACACAACCCCTAGTGGCATCGGGGATGACACCACTGATGGTGCCGCCGAGGATGCCACCACTGATGATGGCAGCGCACGCACAGATGGCAGCCAACTGAAGAGGAAACGGAAGGACCGGCGCCCGAACGTGCTCGGCACCGTCAAGGAGGAATTTACTAAAGTGTCCTCCAGTGGGCATCCAACGGCGCCCAAAGAATTAGTCAGTGGGTACGCGGGACAACTCGGGTGCATTCTCCGGAGCACCGTCTCGATCAACACCGAGAACCTAAGGCATCGTGACCGAGGGAATTTGCGCAACCTCCTCTTCACGAAGCTGCACGAACGATACAAGTTCCCCGGTGACTTCGCAAACACACGCCTCTCAGGGAATAAAGTGAACAGGGCCGCCCTCACGAAGATGAGCACGGCCCTGGCTACTTGGAGAGCCGCGGTGAAGAGAAGGATTCTAAGAGGTGATAGTTATGAGAAGATCAAGGAGACAAATCCTTCAATCAGCGAAGCTGACTACAGGGAGTTCAAGATTAAGTGCGAGAGCAACGCATCTGCGGAATCAAGTCAGTGGGGGAAAGATATGCAGGACTTGAACTTAGGGGTCCACAAACTCGGTCCCGGCGGTTACAGAGTGGCGGAACCTATATGGGACAAGGAGGATGCGGAGCGTGCTGAGCAAGGCCTACCGCCCCTCTTCGATAAATACCGTGACAAGCAGACCAGGAACTATGTCAGGGCCCGGTACAAGGTGGACCCGGTAACAAAGGAGCTTACCACGGATCCGAAGACCAAGGCGCTTGAGCTTGTTCTGGTAAGGAATACACCCCCGCGTAATTAGCTCCGTATGGTTGCGTTCTAATTAATGAAGCCAAATTTCTAAATGGTTCGCGTTCCTTCCGCAGGACACTGAAAGCAGTAGCGCGGGGTCGTCTCAGATCTCCCCTTGGGACACCACTTTAAATAGGGCGTTGAACGTAATGAAACACAAGGATAAGTTCAGTAAGCCGTCGTCAGCTGGTCGTGTGGCCGGCAAAGGCTTGTCCACGAAATGGTCGGAATACTATAACGCTGGGCAAAAGGAGAGAAAGACCAGCTCGGAAAGCCAGGAGCGCGAGGTTCAAGAACTCAAGGCACAAGTGGCGCGGATTTCGGAGATAGTCGAAGAGCAAGTGCGAGACCAACTAGGAGCGACGATCACCGCCATTATGCCTACCTTGGTTGAGGGGCTGCAGGCATGGATTGCGGGCGGCCAACAGGGGCCGCCCCCGATTCCCAGCTTCACGGGCAGCAACTCGCACAACGCGCCGGCGCCATTGGTGTCTCTGGCGGAGGCGGCATTGGTGTCTCCGGCGTCGGCGCCGGCATTGGAGCTTAATGCACCCGGGTGTGGGAAGAATACGCCAGCCGGCACCTCGACAACAAGCGGCCCCTCCGTCACTTGCACGCCCGCCGTTGGCGGTGCCTCGACATTAGCTGAGCTCGACGCCATCATGGTAACTAAGCCTCTCGGCTGATGACTTCATCTCCTTGCCTTTGACTGGGCATCCCTGACGCCCTACATGTTTTCGCAGGGCGCCACCGATGTTCCATGCACTCTCCTGCACTTCGTGGACGGTAAGTTGGTCGATGTCGCCAAGGCCAGAATGGTTCAACCGGGCAACCGCGTGTTCCACGGTAATCCGATGCCACCCACCGTGTATAGGGTCCAACTGGTTCGGGTGCTGCGGGGCTGCGATGACTTGTTACCTCCGTATCGACCCCCTGGGGCCGACGAAGATGATGTGATGACCCTCAGCGCCTGCATAAGCTGGTCCATGCTTTGGCCGAAGAGCCAGATTCATTTGGGGGCGGGGGACACCACCCCACAGACAACACCGCCAGTCGTGCCGGCGCCAAGCCATGGCAAGACCGCCGCAACGCTACCGCCGTCAGCTGATCCGGACATGCATATGGCACATGATCCGGACGACGACGACGGTACATTTACCAACGTTGATAAGTACTTCAACGAACATGGGTACGGTGACGAATTCTTGGGGCCTCCTTCTCAAGAACCCAACCCTGCAAAAGACGAGCGCGATCTAGCTGGTACCGTGGAGAAACCCAATTGCAACAGGCGTCATCTGGCGTTCAGTTCTCAGGAGACGCCTCCAGCTGCCACCTTCACCGAGCCTCAGATAGCCGAGGTGCGAAATATTATCAGCCCCAACACACTCAAGAAGGTGGTCTCTGAGCAGAACTCGATCCCATTATAGCAGAAGAAGCAGAAGGGACGGAAAATAAAAAATAACAAGGGTGCGAGCCAACCGGCACCGAGTACGATCCGTGCTCAGGACGGGCCACCTTCACCTAAGGATATCTCGAGGAGGGTGCATGTGGTGGGTAGGCCGATGCTACCGACTAACCTGCTCAATGCTGCAACCGGTGCTATGCGGAGTCTGCATGACAGTGTTCTTTCTATGGAGAAGCGGCGTCTCTCCGAGAATGATGTGGCATACCCGGTTTTCGTGGCCAAGGTGCCAGAGGGCAAGGGCTTTGTCGATAGCACCATCGGGGGTATGATCGTCCTGCGGTTTGATGACATCTTCGCTATGTTTAACCTTCATCCGCTGCACTACACCTTCATTCGTCTATTTTCGCTCAGTATGGAGATGCGGATCATTAGAGACAAGACCCCGGACATCGTGATAGTCGACCCCTTCTACATGCGTGCCAAGATCTTGGGCAGCGCTGGGGACCGGCAAGTCGCGAGTTCATACCTCGAAGGCGTCATTCTGGCGAACCCAGATAAGGATAACTTCCTCGTGCCTTACTTTCCCGAGTAAGTCATCCCCTCACCGCCCCGTAACATATGATTTCTTAGATTTCGATCGTTCTTTTTTTTCCTAACATTCCGTGTTTTGTGCAGTGACACACATTGCACACTCATCCTCTTATGCCCGAAATATTCCATGGCCACGTATTTCGACTCGGACCGTCAGTCGAAGAAAGACTACACAAATATCAAGAAAGTTCTTGATGATTCTCTCCCCGGCTACGCCAAATCTGGAGGCACCTTCAGGAGGCCAATTTGTAGGTACGGCAAGCACGTGTTCACCCACGTAATGACGTTCCCCTGCGTCAAGCAGCCGCCTGGCGGTCAAAAGGATGCCTACTACGCCCTCCATCACATGCGGGCGATTGTACGGGACCATAATCACCTTCTGCTACCAACTAATCTCAAAGATTGGGCCGCACGCTTGTCGGCAATCCAGGACGCGGACATCAGACAAGAATTCTTTCGCATCCAGTCGGAGTTTGCGGAAATCATCTATCAAGATGTCCTTCATACCTCGGGGCAGTTCTACCTCAAATATCAACCGTCCAACAATGAAATAGAAACAACGCTACAAATGCAGGCTGACAACGATCGCCATTTCATGACCATCACAAAAGACGGCGGCTTCATCCACGCTCCGGTCCCTGAGTCGAGTCGAAAGTAATGATGCTATGTAGTTCTAAAATATCGATTAGCTCATGTTGTAATTAAACTTTAATGAACTTGTATGTCTCTTTAGTTTGGACAGTCGTTCAACTTATATGTAATCGACGCTATTTATTAGTAGGACCATGAATCGTGCTATTAATGTGTTGCTTTTCTCTTCCGATCCTTTTGTTGCATACTTATATATTGCTTATATATTGTCTGTGAATTGCTACTAACGTTTTGTTTGTCTAGTGCATAGAGATGCCGTCATATGTCGTGTACAAGGGTAAGGTTCCCGGAGTCTACGACGACTGGGAGGAGTGTTGGAGACAGGTTCACCGTTTCAGCGGTAACAGTTACAAAGGGTACACCACTAGGGAGGAGGCGGAAGATAGATACGCGCGCTATCTAGCGGGAGAGAGGAGGGAGCGGAGGAGGAACCGGATGAAGACCAGTTTCATCGCGATGATGCTCATCGTGACCGCAGCTCTCTTCTATGTGATGGTAGTTTAGATGATCGATATCGACTTTGTAATGTGACGACAAACTCGGCTAATATATATGATGAACTTTGCTAATGTCTCGAGACCTAAACTTGGCTAATGTTTGAACTTTGTTCGCTATTTCGAATTTGGAGACTAATATGATGAATTCTATTGTGTGATGTTTATATTCTGTGCTGTGTAACGTATTTTGTAACCTATGCAAATACCAGATATTTTGTAACCTGTGCAAATACCAGAAAAGCAAAAAATAATAATTCCTAATATTCATAGTAGTGGCGCACCATATTGAGCATTAGTGGCGCACCAAGGCTAAATACCAGTGGCGCATTATGGGGCATAGTAATGGCGCACTTGGGGGCATACGTGAAGGTAAATATGGCCCCCTAGGAGGCATAGTAATGGCGCACTGTTGGACATAGTAATGGCGCACTATGTGGTGCGCCACTATTATCTGGGATACTAATGGCGCACCAGAGGTGCGCCATTACTATTTGTTACTAGTGGTGTGTTAATAGTGGCGCACCTATAGTGCGCCATTAATAGCAAAAATAGGTGCGCCACTAACAGCCTTTTTTCTAGTAGTGCAAGAATGATAATATAGCAGCATGAATACTTCATAAATTATAGATACGTTGGATATGTATCAGGCTCATAGGGGTCCGGAATACTATCGCCATCGGAAAAGCCCCCAATCCCGTCGTCTTGGAGTTGATACATTGAATTAGTCTCACCGGTTGAGGTCACCATCAGAGTAGATGACCGTCTCTCCACCAGACGCAGATGCTTCCTCAAAACCCGCTCCATGCACAAACCCAACAAAGGTGTGCTTCACGGCGGCTTGAACCTCGGCGGGTCGCGCGCGCCGAGCCGTCTCGATGATGTTGGTGCAGATGTCCAGCTCAAGCTCCGACTCGCCGATCTTGCCGATGAAGACGTGGATTCCGCCGAAGGGGACCCGGTACCCGTATTCGATTGAATCGGCCTCGGGACCCCAGCCTGCATCGTCGATGTAGATCTTGCCGCGGCGACTCTTGGTCATCCGGCCCACGGCATATCCATTGATCCCTGCGAAGCTGCCCTTCAAGAACTCGAAACCACCATGCACTGGCCCCACGGTGGGCGCCAACTGTCGTGGACTTAACATGGCAGATGCCTTGGCAAAAGGACTTAGGTGTGGAGCCATCGCAACTAGGTTAGTTTGAAGGGGTTAAACGGGACAAAGGACACAAAGAGTTTACCCAGGTTCGGCCCCTCTCAACAAGGTAAAGGCCTACTCCTGCTTTAGGTTGTATTGCTTGTGTTTCGATTACCAGGGAGCGAATACGCTTGACCTAGTTCTCGATCAGTTGTTTCTTTAGTTAACTCGCCGCCGGGTCACCCCTTTATATACAGGTTGATGCCCGGCGGCTTACAGAGTCCCGGCCGGCTCACACAAACGTGACTGGCTCGGTTTCTAACTACCCTTGCCTTACAAGACAAGTTTAAACATATGGCGGCTCATACCCGTGGGCCTCAAGCCGTGTCCGGGTCTTGGGCCTTCAATTAGCTTGCTCTATGAACCGCCATCTTCATATCTTCTTGGACCTTATCGGACCTCTTGACTTTAAGCCACCAGGGGCATGACCCGGCCCCTCCTGGGCGGGTCATACCCATTAGTTATATCCCCAACACATATGCATTGTTGTTGATCTAACAGAGAGCCTGTATTACCTTGTTTTCTTCTTTTTGAATAAAATGTTTGCAGATTCCAGCTTAGTCCACGACACTCTTGCATTATTATTATTTTCATATCGTTCGGTCGTGCAAGTGAAAGGCAATAATGACGATATTTGATGAACTGGCTGTGGCAGAGAGAAACGGGTATGAACTCAACTTGTTCTGTTTTTGTAAATATGTTTAACCTACTATCCATGATTCAGCTCATTATGATCAAACATGTTTGCAATGACCCTTAGAGATTATAGTTTCTCATGCCATGCTTAAGTAGCTAGGAGTGGATAATGATTTATCTTGGATGTCAACATTGCGTTAGAATAATTGTGATGTAGTATGATGATATGGTATCCTCCTCTGAATGTTCGAGTGGCTTGACTTGGCACATGTTCATGCATGTAGTTGAATCAAAACCAACATAGCCTCTATGATATTTATGTTCATGGTGTACATATCCTACTCATGCTAGTATCCAATGTTACTTATGCATAATGCATGTTCATGACCATTTTTGCTCTCTAGCTGGACGCTTCTCAACCTAATTGCTAGCCTTCACCTGTACTAAGTGGGAATTCTGCTTGTGCATCAAAACCCTGAAACCCAAGTTATTCCAGATGAGTCCACCATAACTACCTATATGCGGTATTACCCTGCCGTCCTAAGTAAATTTGCATGTGCCACCTCTAAAAACTTCAAATAAATATCCTTTTTTGTGTGCCTGGATTGTTCATAGAGCGACAGGAGGTAGTCAGTATCTTCCATGCTAAGCGGGTTATTCTCATGATGAGTGTTTATTCACTCGTCCTTGCATGAGAGGGGCGGTAATAGGGATTCCCAGTCCCGAATTCAAATTGCAAATAATTAAACAAAACTCCCCTAGGACTGTTGTTGGTATGGATGACACCCGTTGTTTCAGACAAGCCGTGGAGTGTGATTGATGGTGGAGGGGGAGTAAACCTTTACTTTTATCACTTGGGAACCTCCACTAATGTGTTTAGCATGGAAGATACCGATAACTAATGGTCGCGAAGTAAATAAGAAGGGTGCATTTCTCAAAATTTCATTTACCTCTGTTTTAAAACTTGAGCTCTGGCACCTCTGCAAATCACTGCTTCCCTCTGCGAAGGAACTATCTATTTACTTTTATGTTGTGTCATCACCTTCTCAAATAAGCGCCAGAACCTGAGAGCACTATTGTCATCCTCATGCATTGTGTATAGCTAATGTTGGGTGCATCAGGACTGGATCTTTTCTACCATGAATTACAATGTTTAGTCGCTGCTTGAACTTTGGAGGTGCTCTGCATTTATGTTTTGCGGTCTCAGATAGGGCTAGCGAGATACCACTATTGTCATATTATATCATGGTTGCTTTGACAAAGTGTTGTTGTTTGAGATATCTTATTATTGCTCGCTAGTTGATTATGCTATTGATATGAGTTAATATAATTTTTAAGAGTTATTGTCGAAATGGTTAGTTATAACCTTTGCTGAAAACCTGGGTGCTACTTAAGCTTATTTATGTAAACAAGAGCAAAAGAGTTCATAAAAGTTTTTCTTTTTCACTTTCAGTTTATCAACTGAATTGCTTGAGGACAAGCAAAGGTTTAAGCTTGGGGGAGTTGATACGTCTCCGTCGTATCTACTTTTCCTAACGCTTTTCCTCTTGTTTTGAACTCTAATTTGCACGATTTGAATGAAACTAACCCGGACTAACGCTGTTTTCAGCAAAACTACCATGGTGTTGTTTTTGTGCAGAAATAAAAGTTCTCGGATTGGAACGAAACTTCGCGAGGATTTTTTATATAATAAAAGAGAATTTCTGGAGCCAAGAAACACAGGAGGGGGGCACCTGGGTGGGCACAACCCACCAGGGCGCGCCCCCCCTCCAGGCACACCCAGGTGGGTTGTCCCCACCCGGTGGCCCCGTAGACTCCAACCCTGATGCTATAAAGTCATATTTTCAGAGAAAAAAATCAGGGAGAAAGAATTATCGCGTTTCACAAGACGGAGCCGCCGCCACCTCTTGTTCTTCATCGGGAGGCCAGATCTGGAGTCCGTTTGGGGCTCCAGAGAGGGGGATCTTCGATGTTCGTCATCACCAACCCTTCTCCATCGCCAATTCCATGATGCTCCCCACCGGGAGTGAGTAATTCCTTCGTAGGCTCGCTGGTCGGTGAGAAGTTGGATGAGATTCATCATGTAATCGAGTTAGTTTTGTTAGGGCTTGATCCCTAGTATCCATTATGTTCTGAGATTGATGTTGCTATGACTTTGCCATACTTAATGCTTGTCACTTTGGGCCCGGGTGCCATGATTTCAGATCTAACCGTTTATGTTATCACCATTATATCTATGTTCTAGATCCGATCTTGCAAGTTATAGTCACCTACGACGTGTTATGATCCGGCAACCCCGGAGTGACAATAGTCAGGACACTTCCCAGTGATGACCGTAGTTTGTTCCGGTTCTCTATTAAAAGGAGGCCTTAATATCCCTTAGTTTCCAGTAGGACCCCGTTGCCACGGGAGGGTAGGACGAAAGATGTAATGCAAGTTCTTTCCATAAGCACGTATGACTATTTACGGAATACATGCCTACATTATATTTATGAACTGGAGCTAGTGCTGTATTGCCCTAGGTTATGACTGTTATATGATGAATATCATCCAACGAATTCACCGATCCAATGCCTACGAATTTCTCTCATATTGTTCTTGCTAAGTTGCCACTGCTATTGTTACTCTTGCACTTGCTACAAAATCATTGCTATTACTGTTACCGTTACTATTGCTTTTGCTACTACTATCAAAACTACCATACTACTTTGCTACTGATCACTTTGCTGCAGATAATTAATCTCCAGGTGTGGTTGAATTGACAACTCAGCTGCTAATACTTGCAAATATTCTTTGGCTCCCCTTGTGTCGAATCAATAAATTTGGGTTGAATACTCTACCCTTGAAAACTGTTGCGATCCCCTATACTTGTGGGTTATCAGCCGCACCCAACCTGAGTCTCGGGGGATACTGTGTGTCTCCAGCATAACTCTCACAGTACAACGTCGGATGCCTTTAAAGCATCAGTAATATCAATGCGGGGCTGCGACTAGAGCCGAACCCACCAAAAGCCAAGGTACTCCAAGGAGTCCTCGGCCAAACGTTCTCGGATATTGCTTTATATGCATAAGTTTCGAATTGTGTCTTCGATCAATAGTTTGGTTGCCTGGCACTTATGATTGCCTCCTACGTTCCGCTTTGTTCGGCTAGGTGTACAAATGGAGAACCACTGTGATTGTGCTTCCAGCTCGAATGGTTAAGCGCCTCAGTGGAGAAAGCCGAAAATTGTCAGTCACAATGGGCGGAAACTAGTCAGCGATCCGATGACTATGTCAAACCATAGATCGATAGAGGTTACCCCGTGTTAAAATATGGGCCTTTCATAAAATTGGCCGAAGTGTTAATCGCTTGACCTCGGCTGATGCCGAATACTAACCGGGGGCTAGTAACTGGCCTCCCAACTTTAAGCTCCTATGACTAAGTGAAAGTTATAAAGCCTGCATATCTTATTGCCTAATTTCCGCTAACGCAACCGTCTCTGGGCACCGAGACGTCGGCTAAGGGTTGTCTTGTTACTGCGGAAACACCCTGCGTAGCATCTACAAAGGGGTAGAAGCCGATGATGGGCTACTTTTAAATGATAAACGGTCGCAATGGGGTCAAAATAAACATATATCATCAGTGTTTGTATTCAGTATACAAGCGCCGCCTTCCATAATCATCGTTATAAAGCCATAAATATGCATCAAATTTGACTTAAGATTTTGGCCAAGTTGGGTTGCCTGGCTCCTGTGCTTACCCCCTACGTTCCCGATAGTTAGGCTAGGGGTTAAAGGGAGCACCTGTGTGATTGTTACTTATGGGTCTTCCGGGTGAGTACCTCAGATTGGGTGAAGCCGAAAGCTAGCCATCTTAAGAATATAATTGGTCGGTGACGATGGAAGTGAAAATTTAGGTTCACTAAAGACCATAGAGTTCAGGAACTTTCCCCAAACTAAATCCTCAATATTTTCCTTCCACATTGATCAGAGTTGCGGTTTCATGATCATGGTCAACATGATAGCCTGGGAAAAGGAACTTATAAAGGAGCTATTTTTCCCTGAAGATGTTTCTTACGTTAAAAAGTAATATAACATATCTCTCCGCGTACCTTTGTTTATAAAACTGTATGGCCGGATTGCCTTGTTTGCCGTAAATCTTTGGTCTCATAAAGGCTTTATAAAGTAGGACAAACACTCCCCGACTACTGGCTGAGGAGGTTGAAGACGATGGTCGGTCAACAAAGTTTTGTACAATGCGGATCCAAGCATTAATGATGTAAAGTACTTCGATACATAGAATCATAAATTGCGAGTAAAGTCAATTTACTGCAGCCCATCTTTTAAAGAGTCAAGGGCACAATCTTGCTGAGACAACCTCACAGCTGACATAACGCTCTCATAATTCTCTATTGGCATTGATTTCCTATCTATTAAGCCCCTTGGGGCCGACCTTGGTGAGCTCGGCTTTTGCTAGCTCTACCTCCTTTAAGAGATCTTTATTCTCTTTCCGAGAAGTCTGTGTTAAACGCAACAAAATTTTCTGTCAAGAGGATCTCGATCCTTAATTCGGCCACCTGTGCCCACATTAAGGCTCGGGGGCTACTGGGCTTCGTGCTTCTTACTTAAAAGCCATTAACGGGTTACATCGATCCCCTGATCTGATGTTGCCACCCGACCAGTGTCTCGGGGGCTACTGCATCGCCGATTCAATGCAGACAAGTTGCAAAGTGCAAAATAGTTTCTGAGAAGATTACGATCCTCAGGTGCATCTCGGATTTTAGGCCGACACACACACCTTGAGGGCTACTAGGTATACATCTCGGCAGAGAATAAATTGCACCAATCAAGAAAAAAAATATCCACAAAAAATCAGCCCAAGACCGAGGTGGGGCACCACCTCGGAAGCAGTCCGGCATAAATCTCGGATGCAAGTGGCTGGCTCCATAGAGGGCATTTCCGGCATTAAGCTCGGCTGAACTCCTTCAACTTTTTCAAGACCGAGGTAATCTATGACACCTCGGATGCCAACCAGCTGTTGGAGCTTGACTGCAAAAAAAACACCTCGGATGCAGTCCGGCGTTGGAATTCGGCTGCAAGAGGACACCACCACACGGGAAAAACTTCAAACCCGATGTGTGGCGTAAAAATAACAAGACATTGATAAAGGCCGAGAACTTAAAGGGGCTCCTCGGATGCTCGACATGTGAACTCTTTGGATACAGCTCGGTGATCCTCAAGATCGAAGATAGGAAGATTTGTTGTACCAGCTTTCAAGACTGATGACCGAAGACGAAGAATAGCTCGGAAGAACCGAGGAGCGTCCCCAACTTGAAGACCGGTTCAGGGGGCTACTGACGGTGTCCTGGACTAGGGGGTACTCAGCAAGTCGTCTCTCGACCAGTGGGTCGAACCGAGGACCCCCATGGCTGTTCACTAATGAGCCACTTCGGGCAGTCCATGACATATACTAGGAAGACTCCGCAAGACTTGGTGATCAAGAAAAGTACTCCTCTCCACCGACGTAGCCGACTAGGACTCTTGTTATCCTAGGCCTCTGCTACATTATATAAGCCGAGGCCAGGCTAGGCGATAGATCATTATGACATTCATCATCATACCCCTAGGGTTTAGACCACAACTTACGATCTCGAGGTAGATCAACTCTGTACTCGATACATCATCATCAATATTAACAGGAGCAGGACGTAGGGTTTTACCTCCATCAAGAGGGCCTGAACCTGGGTAAACATTGATTCCCTTCTTCCTATTACCATTGATCCAAGATCCACAGCTCGGGACCCCCTACCCCGAGGTCTGCCGGTTTTGACATCGACAGCCACGACGGTCATGTGTATGAGCTTTATCCAAACAGAGAAGGATGGGTTGTGAGTTATGGTCCTAGAAGCTTTTTTGTGACAGTAGAAGTTGATGCTGAAGAATACAAGTGTGAGTGCCGCAAGATGTCTAAAGATGGAATGTTGTGTTGCCACATTTTGCAAAAAATTACACACCTTGGTGTCGATGAAATCCTTGGGTGGTACATACTTAGGAGGTGGACAAAACAAGCAATACCAGGAGCAACATCCACTATTCAGGCAAAGCCTGATGAGATGCCACCAGCGTTGAAGAAGCAACTCCATCATACTAACTTACAGAGGATTTTTCTATTATTGCTTAGGTTGCTAGTGGGTCAGAGGCAACTGCAGCAATTCTGAAGAAGCACATGAAGGCAGCGTGCAAAGAAGGCAAAAGGGCCTGCTCATCCAGGGCATGGTCAGCCGCCACAGCCGGTTGGCCCTACACACCATGCTAGCACCTTACCCTGCCTCATAGTAGTCATATGCCACCACTTGATGGTCGTACAACACCCTCTATTGGTCCTATGCCACCCCCTAGAGGTGGTGCAACAACACCAGGCCCAAGTGGGTCTGCACCAATTGCAGGAGTTTCGAGGGATCCACCTAAGTCAATGACTAAAGGGTGCACAAAATGTAAACGGATCGAGTCGGCACTTGAGTTGCATCCGACGAGAAAGAACAAATGTTCCTTTTGTAGTTTAGTTGACCACAATGCTACAAATTGCCTAAGGCGGTTGGTTTGAGAGGACAAAAAAGGCAATGAGGTAGGGAAGGGGGTCATTCTGCTAAAAGCATTGTGTTCCTAATGGCTCTTGGAGCATATTTCACTACCCCCACCTTTGTCATCATCGCCATCCTTATCCTCATCATCGTTTTTGTTCTCTTCATCATCCTCCTCAACTTCTTCATCTCCATTGTCATCCTCCTCATCATCTTCTACAACCACCTCATCCTCTCCTAGTTGTTCTTCATCATCTCTATCAGGATCTTCATCGTCTATCTCTTCTTCCTCCTCTCCTCCGTGAGGTTCTTCATCCCCTCTCTCCTGGTCCTGCATATCATCACCACCTATGGTGCTCCCTCCATGCAAGTGTCCATCACCATCGTCCCCGTCGCTGTCAGAGTCGTCTTCATCATCATCTGATCCTTTGTGTTGAGTATCATTGTTATTTAGGAAACATAGGATAGCGTAGGATTTGTTCCTGCCTTGACTTGTACTCCAAGATGACCATGTACTCCTATATATATGCCCACGAGGCTCAAGCAATACATTAACAATGATTTCACCAATCCCTCTCTATCCCTTCTAACATGGTATCAGCCTAACCGATCCAAACCCTAGCCGCCACCCGCAGCTTCCGCCCCGCGCGCCGCCCCAGGGGCGGTCGGCCTCCATGACCGCCGCCGGGGGCCACACCGCCCGTACCTAGGGTTCGTCCGCCGGTCATGTTGATTGGCTGCCCTAGAGAGTTTTTTTCCCGAGCCCTTGATCTGGGTTTTCTCTTTCCCGCCGGTCACCTTGATCGGTGTTTTTCTTTTTGGTTTTCCGATCTATGCTTGACCGGTTTGCATCATCCGCCGCCGTCGTCGACCCCCACGCGCCTCTACTTTGACACCGGCGCGACCAGCCGGAATCTCCTCTGACCCGGTGGCCACGTGCGCCGTGGCGGCCCGTCAGGGCCAGCCACTGTCCGCGCGTCGGCCCGCCCGTCGCCATGCGCCGGCCGGCTCCGCCCTGCTCCGACCGGGACTCCTGCATCGCCCCGACCCGGCGGCTTCGCGCCATGCGACGGCCCATCATAGCCGCCGTTCGCGCGCCGGCCTGCCCATCGATCCACGCCACCCGCCTCCGCCGCATCTACACAGCGGCCCTGCAGTCTGCCTCGTCGGCCTCGTCCCCGGCTGCGTCGGGCCAGCTGCCTCAGCTCGGGCATCGCTGCTACGTTGGTCGCTCGGGCCTCGCTGCCGGGTGCTGGCGCTGTTTTGGTAGCCCGGGTGCCAGCGTTGACGCGCTCGTTCGCACGTCCTCACATGCCGTCCGTCATCGTCGGCCTCATCTTGGACTCCGCTGCCATCCCGCCTTCACCGAGCGGCGTCCTCGACCTCACGCGCGATCGGCTTGGTCACCCCCTCGCCGCCGCGATCCGCCTCATCTACGCCACGCGACCGACCTGGCCCGTCGGTTGCGCGCGCCTCCGCAGGTCCCGTGAAGATCGTTCCCAAGTTCAGCGCGCCCCTCCACCGGTCGAGCAACAGGCTGCCGCTGCGCGCCCCGTCGGGCCGCAGCGCCGCCGCCCCGTGGTTCTCCTCGCGGCTGCATCGACTCGCGCGCCGCCGCTGCGTCGCCCCTTCGGGCCGTAGTGCCACGATACGCAGTCCTCGCCGCCGCCCCAAGGTCGTCCCCGCGGTTGCACCGTCCCGCGCTCAGTCGCTGCACTGCCCCTTCGGGCTGTAGCGCGGTGGCCCGCGGTCCCCGCAACCGCCCCGAGGTCTTCCGCCGTCGCGCCGACCTGCCCGCCGCCGCTATGTCGCCCCTTCGGGCCGTAGTGCCCCGGCCCCCGGTCCACCACCGTCCCCGCGTGTCGACCTCTCATTGTATGCGCCGCGCCGCCTCCCTTGGCGCGGGAACGCCATCGTCCGCGCCGGTCTTCGTCACGCTGTCGGGTTCCTCGCCTACTTCGAGCACCGCCGCCGCTGCCGCCGTCAGGCCGCCGCCGTTCTTCTTCGGCCGCCGCCGCCCGTCCACCCCCTTAGTCTTCATCCAAGATCCAACCCGTCGCCAGCGTCTCCGTCATCTACCCCGACCACTTTGTCTACTCCGACCACCGTTGGTGACATCGGCCCCGCACCGATGGACGCTGCAATCGTCGTTGAGTTCTTCTCTGTTGGCCCCTCCGACTTCTCCGACATAGCGTACAACTCGTGCATGTCCCTTGTCTACGCATGCCTGGTGCTGGCAACACCGATGCGTGCCTTCGTCCACGATGTGTGTTAGAGTTGTGTCGAATGTTATGTACAAGGTAGGTTACAGTTGGACTCTGAGTAGTATTGTGTTTAAATAGAATATGGAGTCGTGTCCTAGTAGAACACTTGTATCCTAGGCCTCTCATATATAACGAGGGTAGACACACGATGTAACCTATGCCAACATAATAGCACATGAACCACGGGAAGCCGGCGGCATGTGCCGGCGTCCAGGGCGACTGGGTGCGGTATTGTAGCGGTGTCATGGGGAGGAGCGCCCATAGTTAGGCCTCGGGGATGTAGTCATATCGATGAACCTCGTTAACAAATCTCGGTGTCGTGCCTTGTGTGATTGTTTGGTCCTCGGATGATCGACGGTATGCCTCGAATTTATTTTAACAAGTGGTATCATGAGCAAGGATCGATTTGAGGCCGTAGATCGTTGATCCAGAGGAGGAAGATCATCTACGGGAATCTGCATGATGCGGTCGTAATATGGGACGAAGATGTCGGCGAGTTGCGATCTAAAGCAGAGTTGGTCGTGTTGTAATCTTCAGGAAGCAATCAGAAGCATCGGCGAGCGGCGCGTCGTACGTGTTATGTGGGCGATTGGTCCGATGGAGCTGTAGATCAGATCGCGCGTGTGCGGTTGTCGGATCGTTCGGAGGTCTCGGCGAGTACGCGGCGATTGGCGAGATACGATCGACAGAGCTACGATGCGGCAGCATCGGCACGTAATTTCCTATTTGACGCTCTCTGCGTCTAAATGTCGCGGTAACGCATAGAGCAAGGACAGGAAGCGAACAACTGGGCCGGCCCATCTAAGATAGCTAATGAGGAGATCGCATCTGGTTTTGAGAACCTTCTCGAATGTTCCAGTCTGGGTTTCTACCGGTTTTGGGAACCTTCTAGAAGGTTCTGGTACCGTTTTGGCTGGTTTTTGGTTTCTTTTTGTTTTCTATTTTTCATTTTTTTTGTTTTTCTGTCTCATTTTTTTTTGTTATTCTGTTCTTCCCTTTTTTTGTTTTTGTTTCTTTAAATTATGTATTTGTTCAAATTTTCACAACATTTCAAATTTTGTTCAGGATCTCAAATATCGCTTTCAATTTTTGTTCATGAGTTTTAAAAAATGTTCCCGTTTCAAAATTTCTTTGCAAATTTAAAAAATTGTTTGTGTTTTTAAATTTTGTTCCGGAGTTTCAAAAACTGTTCACAAATTTAAAAAAAATGTTCGTGTTTCAAATTTTGTTCGCAAGTTCAAACAATGTTCGTGTTTTCAAATATTATTCGGGAGTTTAAAAAATGTTCCCATTTTTAAAAAATGTTCGCATATCCATAAAAATGTTTCAGAATTTGAAAAATGTTCTTATCTCAAAAATTGTTTGTGTTTTTAAATTTTATTCCGGAGTTTCAAAAACTGTTCACAAATTTAAAAAAAATGTTCGTGTTTCAAATTTTGTTCGCGAGTTCAAACAATGTTCGTGTTTTCAAATTTTGTTTGGGAATTTCAAAAAATGTGTGCCTATCCAAAAAAATGTTTCGGAATTTGAAAAATGTTCTCATTTTTGGAAAAATGTTCGTATTTTCAATTTTTTTGGGGAGTTTAGAAAAATGTTCCTGTTTCCAAAAAAAAACAGCCATTTTAGAAAATGTTTGAGTTTTTCCAAATTTTATTCCCAATTTCGAAAACTGTTTGCAGTTTCATACAACATTCACGTTTAAAAAATATTTTGCGATTTAAAACTCTAAAAACGTACGGATCAGCGCTTGGTTTGGTTCTTAATCGTTTTGCGGTGCACAATGAATTAGGTAGCTTGCTAGCTCAACTGGTAGCGGGACTTCTTGTGGAGCACTTGGTCTTGGGTTCGAATCCTGCGTAGCTCTTTTTTTTTCGAGCGCTAAAGACTCCGTTCTTCGCAAGTAACATGGGCCGGCCCAGTCGGGATCGCCACCTGTGCGTCCGGTCGACATTCTGCCGCAGAGAGCGGCAGATAGGACCTCCCCATCGGCACGGCAGCGGTGCACGCAAGGCCCATGCAAAGGTGCGAGCCAGGCGGAGGCCGGCCCACGAGTCGCAGCCTGTAGTGGCCATGTGGGCCTGGAAGCACGTGTGGAGCTCAGGCGTAGGGAGAGGCGTGCTGCCGCTGGAATCAACGAGATTTGTTTGGTGAAAAAAATATTGGCACAAGGACTCAGAGCCAGATCGTGATGCTCATCAAGAAAGAAATAGGGAAGTTCGTTCAAAAGCTACGTACGTGTGGTGAATTAGGAGCTTGGCTTGCTTTGTTAATCTCCTTTGGTGTTCACACGGGAAGGCTATGAAGAATTGTGCTTTGGGTTCTTTGTTGGTACACATTTGTGTATGGATGGCGATTGTCATGATGACGGCTTGAGGAGTCTGGAGCGTGTCATGCAGCCGGACAAGTTTGGCTTGGTCGGACTAGATAGTCTGACAGATCGACGTGAGTTGGTTGGTACAGAAGACGGTGGTGGGATCGGCGACAACAACATATGAGCGTGATGCTGATGATGACCGACTTCTGGGCGTGGAAACACGTGGCGCTGGCCCCGAGGGCTTGTGTGGCTTTGACAAGACTATGGCGTGGGGTTGATTAAAGGTGGTGTACACACGGAGCTTAAAGTCAACGGGGCGCAAGGGTGGACTGATCCTTTACCATGGAGTCATGTTGAAGGTGGAGCTCGATTGAGGGGCTACAGTGTAAGGATCTGGAGAGTCGAAGCCTATTCAGTGGGGAAAAGCGAGGGTTACGTAATTTGGACTGGAGCCCAATGGTCTGATGGAAGCGTGAAACTCATCATCGGTCGGCGATGATCAATTGTACTCTGCAGTGGGGGGTTGAGTGGTGTGGGTTCGCGACCCTTGAGACTCGACCATGACAACGGAGGCTCGACGCGGTAATAGCGGCGAGGTGTGCAGTATGCACGGGAACATGGAGACGGACCAAGGCTCTGGTGGTCATACTTGTGGTGAGACAACTGCGAATTTGACTCGGGATGACTACAAGCAACGGTGAAATTCCTTCAAGTTTCAGACAGATGGTCAAGAAAGGAGCGATGATGTTGAGTTCAGGTAACTCTTATGTGTGACACCCAATATGTGAGTTGTTCACTTTCAAGCAGGTCGGTGATCAGTGTGTGATGGCGTTTGAACGGATACTCTGGAAGTTGGGAGCACAAACTAGAGTAAGTGGAACTTAATTTCGCTCGGGCGTTGACTATGGTAAAGAAAAGGAGGGACTACAAGTTGCAGGTGGAGTCACATGGAGTCTTTGGAGTAGCAGTGGTTCTCATGGGATAAGCTCAAGTCCAATGTACATGGAAGTTTGACACGTGGACGAATTCAAGGTGGTGGAGAATATTCGCCAAGGTGGAGTTTGTTAGAGTTGTGTCGAATATTATGTACAAGGTAGGTTACAGTTGGACTCTGAGTAGTATTGTGTTTAGATAGGATATGGAGTCGTGTTTTAGTAGAACACTTGTATCCTAGGCCTCTCATATATAATGAGAGTAGACACACGATGTAATCTATGCCAACATAATAGCACAAGAACGCAGGGAAAGCCGGTGGCATGTGCCGGCGTCCAGGGCGACCGGGTGCGGTATTGTAGCGGTGTCATGGGGAGGAGCGCCCATAGATAGGCCCCGGGGATGTAGCCATATCGGTGAAGCTCGTTAACAAATCTCGGTGTCGTGCCTTGTGTGATTGTTTGGTCCTCGTATGATCGATGGTATGCCTCGGATTTATTCTAACAATGTGTCCCCGGGCCTGGCAAGCCTGGTGCGGCGCTTCGTCAACTTCGTCTTCGTCCATCTATGCATGCTCGGTGCTGGCAACACCGACGCGTGCCTTCGTCTAAGACGTGTCCTCGGGTTTAGCACACCCGACGCGACGCGACGTCAACACCGTCTTCTTTCCGGTGCACCACTACTTCGACACTACAGCGCCCATGACTAACTCGGCGCCTCCTTGCGCCCGCGGCTCTACGGCGAATTCCTCGACATCGGCCACCCCGACTCGACATCGACCACGGCTACCTCGACCATGGCTCCACCACCTACGCTCTCGGCTAGCTCGACAAACGGCACAAAGGGCTACCGCCTTGCTTGAGCAACCTCATAGCTTGCCACTCTAGCCACGACTTCCGCGATGCATCGACCGTTACGACTGTGGGGGGTGTTCTTCAGCTTGCCTTCGGATTCTTCTCCAGTCTCACCGTCTGCGTCGCTACCGTTGTGACTGCGGGGGATATTGGGTATCATTGTTATTTAGGAAACATAAGATAGCGTAGGATTTGTTCCTGCCTTGATTTGTACTCTAAGATGACCATGTAGTCCTATATATATGCCCACGAGGCTCAAGCAATACAATAACAACGATTTCACCAATCCCTCTCTATCCCTTCTAACACTTTGCTTTCAGTGTCGTTGTCTTCATCAGTGTCACCCTCTGACTGATATGATTCATCATCACTCGGGAGTGTGTCACTGTCTCTCACACCCGCATCCGTCTTTTCCTTGAATGCGGGTGCTTGAACCACCAGCATTGTCAGTTGCGCCTCGCTTGTTGTGCCGTCATCGTCATCAATTTTCCCAATTCCCTGTACGAGCTTGCCCATTGAATGTGATAGTTCAGAACAAATTTTTCATGCACCCTACAATTTAGTACTCCATCCGTCCCAAAATTCTTGTCTTAGATTTATCTAGATACAGATGTATCTAACACTAAAACATGAGTAGATACATTCGTACGTAGACAAATCTAAGACAAGAATTTTAGGACGGAAGGAGTAGAAGCGGAGGGAGTAGAAATGGTACATGCAGCAGTAGACACCAGTATCGCACAAAGACAACAAATGAAACAAACTGAATCAATTAAGCCGCGGGCGAACGCCCACGCAAGGAAGGCAACAAACAAACCGGCCAGTACTAGGATCAGAGAACGCTAGCTAGAAATTAAACAAACAAACAAACAGTAGAATTGATATACAAAATCATGGCATCGGCGATCCAATTCAAGCATCTGGACGGGGGATTTCCAAACCAGCTAGTTGTGGGCCTCGATCAGGGTGTTGGTTCCTCGTCGTCTCCGATCCCTCCAGAATCTGAGGCTTATCGGCCAGTGTTGGTTCCTCATCTTCTCCCTGCAGCATCTGAAGCTTGTCGGCCAGGGTCTTGGCACCCTTGAGCGAGAGGACGAGCCAGACGTAGGAGAGGAACTCACCACCTTCACCCAAGCTCTTAGCGTGCAGGTAGCCCCTGCACATGCTGGCGGAGTAGAAGAGCATGCCCAGCCACACCCGGTACATCACCGTCCAGCGCGTGGACGGCGGTTCAATTTTCAGCAGCTCCTTTGCAAGACTGCATGCCTTGGGGATGTGGAACAAAGATTCTATCACCTTGTCTTCAGCTGCTTTATTATCGATGGGCACCTGCATCTGCATGTGGACATGTTCCCCTTCCGGCCCGTCGTCGATGATCTCGATGGGCACCTGCATGTGGACACGTTCCGCTTCCGCCCCGTCGTCGATGATCTTGGTCAGGTCGTCTTTGCTGAGTGGCTTGCCGCTGTTACCTGCCATGGCGCGGTCGCCCAAGAATGACTCGAATTCATCCATGGCTTCACTGACCAGGTGCTGCCTGCTGCCGGTGAGCAGCATGTCCGGGTGGGAATTCAGCAGCCGAGCCATGTAGCTGGATATTGCTTCCGTGCACTTGATGCGAAGCCAGTGTGAGTCTTCCTCGTCGTTGGCGGGAGGAGGACCTTCCATACGGTAGCAGAGGTCGGTGGCGATGTGCCAGACGAGGACGCTCCTGTCGAACGACCCGCGCAGGGCGCCCCGTACCTTGGGGCCGCACACCTTCTGCAGCTCCTCACTTAGAGCCCAGTTGGCCAGGCCCTGGCTGCTCTGCTGCATTATCTCGGCACCTGCCTCAGCATCCTCCACCGGCAGTGATTCGTGTGGCACCGTGAAGACCCTGTAATTGGCAAGGTCGCGGCCCTGTGCATCCACCAGATCTGCAAGGACCATCTCTGACACATTCTTGTACAATGTGTAGTCTTGACGACCGCCGTCGCACGTGCAGAAGTACTCCTCCTTGCAGCCCATGCGGGTGGCGCACTTGACCAGCCACCCAATGTCCTTGTGCCTCCGCCGGAGAACCGCGTCCACGAGGTTGTAGCCTGGCACCGTCTCGCACAACGCCGGGACACTCTTTGCAGACATGGCCCGGTACAGTAGCTGGCGGATGAACACCGCAAAAACATCCAGCGCGGCGGTGAGGCACAGGAGAATGTATGTGATCTTCACATCCGTGCGGTTGTACCCATCCTTGCCGCTCGTCGCAAACAGCGTGAGGACGGCGATGTGCAGGATGGGCACCACCAGCACATGGTAAACCAGGTATGTGCGAGTGAAAACCAAATTAGCTCTGGTATATATGAGCCCAAACGCACCACGCAGCCAGCGCTTGAGTTCCTTTTCCGCCTTGGTGCTCAGAGGCCGAAGAACATCCCGGACATTTCCAGCTCTGCCTCGTTGTACAAGGTCATCGGCAGCAGCTGACAGGGACATGTCCGAGAGCACCATATAGACTTTATCTCCGTCCGACAAGCCCACATTATCCTCCTCACCCGCCGCCAGCCCCGGCTGCTTCTCGGTCGCCGACTCGGTGAAGGAGAAGCAGTTGTGCCAACCCACACCTGCAGGCAGCAGGCTACTCTTCTCGCCGGACTTGGTGGTGGAGCAGTTGTACCAATCTGAGAATAAAAGATCGTCCAAGTACACCGCCAATCTTGTACGCTTCTTTGTTCCTTGTATCGTCGCCGACACAGACGCCAATCTATTAATACTGGCTTTCTTGAGGGCCCATGGCTTCTCACTGAAACTGACGACCCCAATGATGAAGAGCAGGATAGCTGATGCCAATAGCTTCCAGTCGCTGGAGTTAGGCCACGACTTGTAGAAGGCGTACATGGCAACCGCGACCTGAGACACTAGGGTCACGGTGTGCCTTGCCCACAGCTCGTTGTCTTCGATGGTGTAGGCAGTCAGCTCCTCCTGCCCGCCGAGATGGATGAGCAGGACAGGAGCCCATAGGACCTCCAGGATGTTCGCCTTGTTGTGCGCAATGCCATCACAGCTACTGCTGCTGCTGGTCGCCCTGGCGTGACGGTTGAAGAGGGTGGCCAGCGCATAGATGGCCAGAGCATCGCTGCTAATGTATGCAAGCCATATGCATAGCCTGAAGTAGCGCCGTACGGTGTACTTGCGCATGGGGGCAGCCACCAGCAGAAACCATTGAAGGCCGAGGCTGCCGAGGACGAGGATGCGCAGCTGCCACTTATCCCACCATCCCACAGCACTCCACACATCCAACATCTGTGTGTGTGCGCGCGCGCGTGTTTGTGTATGTGTGTGTGTGTGTGCGCGCGCGCGCGCGTTTGTCTCTGTGTTTCAGCAAGCAAGGGCACAGGTCTAGTAGTCCGCAATGGTCGCGGCTTCCACCGACGATTAGTAGTACTATTAACTTAGTGCATGTCGGATTAACTTGTTCGGATATTCGATGCACATTTTAGGAACCCTTTAGCTTTACTAAACGCATGCACTTTAGTTGTGATGTAGTACTATAGTAGCATTTAAATATCACGTTCTAGCTACCATTCTGATTGGGCGCCAATCAAAGGCACAAAGGAAAAGAAGGAAAAGAAAAAGAAACGAAAGAGACAAAGTCGAGAGGCTAGCTGTATTGCAGCTTTGTTACTATCATTCCCAAGCCTCTAACCTTTGCGTGTCCATGAGATATTCTAAAGTCTCACGTGTTAGGGCAGCCCCCATGCACGCAGTTAGGACACGTCAAATGCATAGTCTCAGGATGATGTCCCGCAGGCCATGTAGAATTCGGATGTCAAAAAAAGTAGTTCGGATGGAATAGCGGGATCCTCGGTAGGAGGCGAATGCTTGGGAGAAAAACTGTGGTACAGTGCATAAAGCTGAAAAAATTGAAGTGGAGAGTAAGGATGCATGTGTAGTGTGAGTCTATTTTTTATTCTTTGATGAGGCCCAACAGTAGTAGCTTACGTTGGGGAGAAAAAGTCAATATAGATGCCTCAAGTTACTTTTTGTCATGGGACATGTGCATCCATATGCCGCCATTGTACATGCCTAGCCTCTAATGGTCTCAATCAGAAGTTAGCTGTCGGCGGCTGTCGCGTACATAAAACATGGCGAGTAAAATTCACCTATGGTCTTTAAAGCTATGTAAAGGTGTCGTCTAGGTCTCCAGGGTTTTAAAATGCATTTTTAATTAACTCTCTGCAATTATAACATATCTTATCCAGGTCTAAATAAGCGCTTACCTAACCTGTTATACATAAAATCTAATAGATGGAACCCACATGTCAGCGGCAAGGCTCCTCCTTAAAAATTGTATTTTTTCATACAATCTCGGATGCAGACAAATTTTTATATGAAAAATGTAGCTCTCGGTGATATCTATACCTTTATATTTTTTAGTTATTTTCATTTGAGATCATTAAGATGCTAAAAAATAATATAAAGTTTCAGCAGCATATTAATCGTGTAACAGGACTTGATGCCTTACAAAAAATCATATCCTTCTAGTATGATGTCGGATAAAGATACTTTGCATATGAAAATTGTAGCTCTAGATGATATCTACAAATTCTTAGTTCTGAGTTTTATCATTTGAGGTTGTTAAGATTCTAAAAATAATAATATAAAGTTTCAGCAGCATATTAATCGCCTTAGAAAAATTCATATCTTTCTTGTATGGTGTTGGATAAAGATACTTTATATTTGAAAATTGTTGCCCTCAATAAGATCTACAAATTCCTAGTTTTGAGTTTTATTATTTTAGGTAGTTAAGATGCTAAAAAAAATAACATAAAGTTTCAGCAACATATTAATCATGTTTCTATCAACTTTTTTAAAATCTAAACAACTTCAAATAAAAAAAACTCAAATCTATAAAATCTCTCATCGAGAACTATAATTTTCATATAAAAATCATCTTCATTCAAGGTCATACGAAAATAATGTGATTTTTTTTTCTAAGGTGGAGCCTTGTAGGTGACATGTAGGTCCTGTCAGATCCATGCCACGTAGGTTAGCGGGTCGGATAAACGTCCGTTTGGACTTGGATGAGACCCATTACAACTTTAGAGAGCCAACAAATATATTTTGAGACTTTGGGAACCTTAGATAACAATACCCCCAGACAACCGTGAGAGCCACGTACATGTGAATTTTACTCAAAAAATGGCCAAAGTTGTCTTCCCAGCACTGTACTGCTGATCTTACCATTTTCTCTCTCTACGCACAAACCTCTTATTGATCTTACAATTTTCTCTCTCTATGCACAAACCTGTTGTGCTAGCTGGCGCCTTTGCTCTCTCACAGCACATTTCAGCTTTTCTCCAAAAGTAGTGGCTTGTGTCTTTTGTCGGTTTGAGCATTCCCATCCTCAGCAGGATACGTTAAGTTTTGTGGAGCCACTCCTCGGATCACATGAATGTTTGGTGTGGTGGTGGAGGCTGGGGCTACAGGCTATGGTGGCGCGTTGGACAAGCCCTTAGCCACGGTTCCTCTGCCTTTGCAGCGTGTCCATTAATCAATTATGAATGCAGGATTCGCCATCATCTAGAGTCCAATCTCCGCGTTGCTTTCCTCTGCCGCTTGGAGCATGGCTCCCTCTCGTCTTTTCTTGATTTTCTTGTTAGGTGTGGACGATCCAATAGTGGAGCGGATGGGGCTCTATCCCTTCTACCCATCACCGAAAAATAATGGAAGGAACAAGGAAGAAAGAGGAAATCGGCCCTTACTATAATTTGGTTCTAGATCCGCCTCAGTTTTCTGTTGTTCCTTCCATTCAATGGTTGAGTCTAAATATGTTTCATTTTAAAACACCTATAGATCAAGAAGTTGGTAAAAGCCTTTCATAGAAAGAACTATGCATTCATTCTATGTAAGCATGAAAAGAGGAAAGCTCAGAGACTGGATAAATTTCTAGATGGTTTTCGAGGTGTCTACTTCTTGAAACCACATGGAATTCAGGCAAAATATCGTACCAAGGATTTTTTCCCATCCTACCACTCAGGCACGAGATGTCATATGCGGTTTGACCTGTCTTATGGAACTAGTAGAGCAAGCAGGTTATTGTATCCATGGGAAATTGACGCTGAAGAATCTATATTGGCTTTCTGAAACTAAGATAATAAAAGCATGGGGCCTTGGAATCAGAGATATGATCAAGATGACCGAGTCAGGGATTAAGTCAGATTTCAAATAGATAGAAGAGCTCATATAAAACATGGTTTTTGCCGAGTCAAAAGTTCCCAGGGAACTTAAATACTTACTGGATTACATCACATCTGACCCAATCAAGTATGGAAACCTCATATAACACAATATTTTTCTTTTGACGACGAATCTAAAGTCGGGAAATTTATCATTCTGTTCCAGAAGTTGACAGTCATCAGAAAATTGGATTACAAGATTTACCTCACAGCTCTTTTTATGTCAAGTGTGGCTTGTGTGACACCACTCATGATTGGTGGGTAGATTTACCTCATAGCTCTTGAAAAGATATTCAGTTATCAGACAAAGGGGTTCTATTCACCTAACGAAGTAGGTATAGCATTATTTTGATGCCACGTCTGCCATCATGGAATGGATGATTGTGGTTAGTGTCAAAACCACCTGATGGTCATAGAATACAGTAACACTTTCCTGATGTTGGAGTGTCTGTGCCTGCCTGTTTTCTCAAGTCCAAGAGGCCCTATTTTTCACAAAACAGGAGGGCATAAGGCCCCTACTGATTATATATTAGATGCATGGAACAGGGAAATACAGAGAAAAGTTCAGGAAATGAAAAAGGAAACGAAAAAAATTCAAAAAGATTACACTTCTGCTCTAGCCATGAATGCATTGGAATTTTCCAATCCTGTTTTACTCTAAAAATGACTTGTGTGAAAAACATTTTGAAGTACTCAAAAAGGATTGCACAGATGGGTTGATCCCCTTAAAATCCAATCATTCATGCCCATCCAAATGCTCCAACTCATAAGAACAATGACTTCCATGAAGAAGGGCACTTGCAACTGATGTTTGAAACTGCCCAAAATATCATATGGTTCAGCCATTAGGTTGATAAATAAGCCAAGATGAATCCAACATTTCTATTCAAAAGGGCATTCTAGAAGAAGATGAAATAGAGTTTCGTCAATGCCATGTGGGCAAAGAACATAGTCATATGACGCAAGAGGAACTATTTGAAGTCATGGAGACATGCTATCCCCATAAACTTCTAAGGCTACGCAACACATGCACGGGAGGTGGTTAGTAAAAACACTAGATATATTGTGCAATCAAGCAATATGAACACTAGACGGCAATATGAAATCGAGCAACATGAACCTATCCGGACTCCTGATGGCAGGTGAAAACACTGGCACTACTAGGGAAAACCCTAGTAGTAGCGCGGGGTAATGGGATAGCAGTAGTGTGGGGTCTCGCGCTACTGCTAGGGCGATACAGCTAAGAGTTAGTAGTAGCGTGGGCCTGACCCCATGCTACTGCTACTACTAAATAGCAGCAGCGTGGGGTTCGACCAGCGCTACAGCTAAATAGCAGCAGCGCGGGTTGTTGCCCCGTGCCAGTACTATTCATGCATATTTCATTTATTTAAATTTATGTTGTATTTATACATCGTTAAACAAATTTTTATACAGTAGAAATGAAGAGGTTGTGGAAGAATCACGGATTAGATTAAAGTGGATGGATCCAAGTGACCAAGTTGAATTAATAAGAAGATATGATGTTGGGACGACACACAAGCGTCGAATGAAGGCAATAATCTAATATGTGTTCTTCCACCCCAATGATATAACAACTCATCATTGTCATAATGATATAACAACTCATCATCATCGTAGTCATATAACAACTCATCATCCGTAGTCATATAATAACTCATCATCATTCTAGCACATGACAAGTACTACGACTTCATCATCGTAGTCATATAACAACTCATCATCTGTAGTCATATGATAACTCACCATCAATATAGCACATGACAAGTTAATCAACACTAACTAATTGTTATCATCCTAGGTAAATAACTCATCATCATTCTAGCACATGACAGGTACTAGCCAGGACCTACTCATCTCTCTTAGGAAAAATAGAATAAAACATGTAAACCCCTCCATCTCCAAAATGGAGAATAGAGATCCACCTGTCTCCAATTTGTGGCCTGCGCACATTCATGTTGTCCCCAATTGGTTGCGTGCGCGCATCCATTACTTTTTTCCATCCTTTGATTTTGAGGCCTTCCTCTGTCAGAGAAGTCGAGTATGCACTTTGTAAAGCCACCAACGGACTTGGCTGTAAGCTAATAATACTCATCTCACCTTCGGTATGTTGGAAATATGCCCTAGAGGCAATAATAAAATGGTTATTATTATATTTCCTTGTTCATGATAATTGTCTATTGTTCATGCTATAATTGTATTAACCGGAAACCGTAATACATGTGTGAATACATAGACCACAGCATGTCCCTAGTGAGCCTCTAGTTGACTAGCTCGTTGATCAATAGATGGTTGTGGTTTCCTGACCATGGACATTGGATGTCGTTGATAACGGGATCACATCATTAGAAGAATGATGTGATGGACAAGACCCGATCCTAAGCATAGCACAAGATCGTGTAGTTCGTTTGCTAGAGCTTTTCTAATGTCAAGTATCATTTCCTTAGACCATGAGATTGTGCAACTCCCGGATACCGTAGGAATACTTTGGGTGTATCAAACGTCACAACGTAATTGGGTGACCATAAAGATGCACTACAGGTATCTCCAAAAGTGTTTGTTGAGTTGGCATGAATCGAGACTGGGATTTATCAGTCCGTATGACGGAGAGGTATCTCTGGGCCCACTCGGTAATGCATTGTGACGACCCCGGCTTAATCGTGCACTAACCATACACGCAAATGCACACGATTAAGCCTAAGGACTCACTTGAAGATATCACAACACAACTCTAAAACATAAATAAAGTCATACAAGCTTAATATTACAAGCCAGGGCCTCGAGGGCTCGAATACATAGCTCGATGGCATACAAGTATCAGCGGAAGCATCAGATATCTGGGTACAGATATATTACAAAACAGAGATAAGCCTTCACAAAGGCGGGGCAAAGCAAAATACTACGATCGAAAGGCGTAGGCCTCCTGCCTAGGACCCTCCGAATCCTACTCCTGGTCGTCGGTCGGCTCCTCGTAGTAGTACTCGCCGGGAGGGTAGTAGCAGTAGTAGCCGTAGTCGTCGACGGGGGCAGCTACCTCAGGGGCTCCGTCGTCTGGCGGCGACATATGGATATGGGGAGAAAAAGAAAGTAAAGCAAACGTGAGTACTCATCCGAAGTACTCACCAAGCAAGGATCTACACTATATATGCAACATTTTCAAAGGAGGGCTGTATATGTGGACTGGGCTGTAGAAATGCCAGAATAGAGGAGGAAAGCCTAGTCCTATCGAAGACTAGCATCTTCAGCATCTTCATCGGTCTTGCAGCATTAGAAGAGTGCAGATTACACAATGTAAAGTAGTAGTAGTGTCATCAACCTCACCCAGAGATTCTTCCTCGACTCCCTGCGAGAAAGCAATCCCAGAGCCATACTATCCAGTTATCATCTCAAGTTCTAGTTGTACCGATCGGGATACAACTCCGAGTGTCCGTTACCGTAGGACAGGCTATCGATAGATTAGTTCTTCCCTGCAGGGGTGCACCAACTTATCCACCACGCTCGCTTAACTCCGGCCGGACACACTTTACTGGGTCATGCCCGGCCTCGGCCAAACGGTACGCCGCAACCCGACCGAATACCTAACAGAGAGGTCAGCACGCCGGACTAAACCTATGCCCCCAGGGTTCTTGGCCCATCGCCCCGGGAACTCCTGCACGTTGCGAACGCGGCCGAGAGCAGACCTAGCAACCCCTTAATACAAGCGCAGTTGCGTAACCAGTCCAACTCGGCGCGCGTCGCTTAGTCGCTGACGTCCACTAAGCTCCGGCTGAAGTATACGACGCAGAACGCCCATACTATGCCCACGTGATGGTTAGTGCTATCAGGCCAGAGGCCCCTCGGATCAAATATCCAAACCGTTAGTGTGTTGATAGTGCGGTAACGAGCAAAGACTCACGAAAGATGTGACCCCGTCGCCCCGTCTCGAGGACTTGCGGCAAGGGCGAGGAATGGCCGGCCACGCCTTGTGTTCAACCCTCGGGCACCATCCAGGTCCACCCGATCCCATATCACTTCGCTAATAAGCTCGCGCGGGTACCCCTCAGGGCCGACCCATCTTTAGTATCATGGTTCAGTGTTCAGTCATAGTAACCAAAGTATCTGTGTGTCTGACACCAAGGGGAACCCTGAGGAATCACCCTCGATGGAAATCCCTCTGATGTTACCGTCAAGGTGAACGGAGGAGGAATCACCCTCGAGGTCCACACTTGAGGAGTTGCGCGACGACGTCGTTATCGGGGGTGGTGTAGGAGGAATCACCCTCGCTTACCACGACCGATTAACTAACCTACAAGGTTATCATCAGAAGTGCTGACGAGGTATCACCCTCGGCACTCGATAGTAACCCAGCAGTGTCGGCAACTAAGGGAGATGTGACGTGCGGTGTCGGGGCCTGGTCTTCAATCCCATTGCACGGGTCTTCTAATCATCCAGCGGGGCAGTCGGGATAAGTGGGGTCTCTAATGGTCTCTACCCAACCTATTCTAAGCAGTTTAGGATAACAGGTAAGTATCAAAAGCAGGTTACAAGTAAACAGGCTATGCAGCAGATATAGGATACAGTAACAGCAACAGATTCTAATGCAAGCATAGGAGAGAAGAGAATGGGCGATATCGGAATGCTCAAAAAGGGGGTGCTTGCCTGCAAGCTCTGGGGCAAGTGGCTGGTCGTCGGGGACGTAGTCGTTCTCCGGAGCGGCGTCTGCCTCAGGAGCTACGTCAACGTCGGGGTCTAATCGAGAGAGAAGAGGGGGAGGAAACAAGTAAATACACAGCAACTATGTAATACATGGCATGCTATGACTATGATGCAGTGCAGGGTTGCCTGAAGTATGTCTAAGTCATTTTTAGTTATTTTAGGATTAAGGTGGAATTTATTTACCGGTGATTATGCACTATTCATCTATCAGAATCGGGTTCGGAGTTACGAGTTCTTCTACGTAGGGGGTTCCGATATGGAAACAGACGGCACGATCAGATTCGTCTCGTCGTTCTGAGCAACTTTCATGTTTTAAGTTTTTCGATCTGAGCTACGGTTTAAAAGTTATTAATTTTCAAAGTTTAAATGATTTTCTAGAATTTCTGGATTTATTAATTCGAATTTAAACAGTAAACGGAAATGCTGGGTGCACCCGGTGCACTGCACCTAGTGTGCACCAGAGAGGCTGACAGTGGGCCCAGTCAACTGCACAGTCAGCAGTTGACTGGACAGTGGGTCCAGTGGGACCCACCTGTCATTGACTGGGTCCAGCCCAGTCAGATGGTTGACTGGTCAACTGGGTCCAGTGGGACCCAGTGGTCAGTGACTGTTAGCAGTTAACAGAATTTGAACTAATCTAATTAGGTAATTAGCGGGTGTGGGGCCGGCCTGTCACTGGTTGAGCTAACTAACAACGTTATTTAGACTAATCTAATTGCTACAGTAAGGGCCCACACATCAACGAATCATTAGGGCCGGATTAGACGCTAATCACCCTGGGCCCACCTGTCGGCGACCCAGGCGAGGTTTGAACGCCGGCGCGCGCGTCGGAGTTGCTCCGGCGAGCAACAGAGACGGCGGCGCGTCGCGGAAATGGCGCACAGAGGGCGGATCGAGCCGCGGTTGGGCTCATTCGGACGAGCCCGGAGCCGCGCATGCGATGGAGCGAGCGGTGGCAGCTGGGTTTGTTCGAAACCATGGCGGCGCCGAAGTTCGGGCTCGAGCAAAAACGGTGCTACGGGCGCCACATGACTGCGGACGTGCGCGAATTCAGCTGCTGGGAGCTCCAGGAGCTCGGCGCGCTGCTCGGGCGAGGGTGGCGCATGCGGTGGCCGCGACGGTGGAGCAGAACGGTGGCGGCGAGCTCGGTCGTCGAGGGGAGCACAGCTAGGGGAAGAGGAGGAGTGCGGGGAAAGAGGGGAAGGACGGGCGCTCACCGAGGGAGCACAAGAAGGCTCGGTGACAGCCTTGTAGCGCAGAGAAGACGACGAATCGGAGTTGCGGTGCTCCGGCGGACCGCGTCGATCGTCGGCACAATTCGGCCAACGCCGTGGCCGCGGGCTTGTACGCGTGGTCGAGGAAGAAGGAGAAGACGCTGGCGATGCAGATGAGCTGGGCGGAGAGGCGAGGGAGACACGGTGGCCGTGGAGACGAGCAGCGTCGGCGACGGCTACGCTCGGGCGCCGCCGGTTCCGCGAGGAAGGGGGAACGAGGGGGCGAGTAGGCGGTTCTAGGGTTCGAGGGGGTGCGGAGGAGCTCAGGTGGGCGACGTGTGGCGCATCGGCGATTGGGGTGGCTCTGGCGTCGACACGAGGAGAGAGGAAGGGGATGACCTGCGAGATGGGCTGGGCTGGCTACTGTGCACTTGCGGCCCAAGTGCACAGTAGGCCTTTACCCCCTTTTCTTTTCCTCTATTTTCTGTTTTTCTTTTCTTTTCTTTTCTTTTCTTTCTGTTTTGAAATAGCTAGGCCACTTATGCACTTTTGTAAAATATGGGACTTGCCTCAAATATTGCAATGCAATATTACCTTTCACCAAAAATTGGTTTGGGTGAATTTGAATTTGAATTTCATTTGAATTTGAAATGAATTTAATTAGATTAAATAATTCTGTTTTGGTGCTGTTTCATGTGGTTTGAACCATTTAACTAGTTCCAATTCCATTGTTTATATTTTTATGAGTGCTTCTGGAATATTTGCTATTTAGTGAACATTTTTCCAAGGGTGTTTGAGCAAATTTATTTTGCACTTTTGAATTTGAGTTGATTTCCAGATTAGAGTTTGAATTATTTTGGTTAACTACTATGACTAAGCACTGCAAATGATATGACTTGGCAATATTAGCAGTTGATCATAGTGGCTATTACACAGGGGTGTTACATGCATCATCATAATGAGCTCAATGTGACTAAGGAGTTAGCCACGGGATCATGCGTTACGGAACGAGTAAAGAGACTTGCCGGTAACGAGATTGAACAAGGTATAGGGATACCGACGATCGAATCTCGGGCAAGTAACATACTGATGGACAAAGGGAATTGTATACGGGATTAATTGGATCCCCGGCATCGTGGTTCATCTGATGAGATCATTGGGGAACATGTGGGAGCCAATATGGGTATCCAGATCCCGCTATTGGTTATTGGCCGGAGAGGTGTCCCGGTCATGTCTGCATGGTTCCCGACCCCGTAGGGTCTACACACTTAAGGTTCGGTGACGCTAGAGTTGTAATGGGAATTGTATGTGGTTACCGAAAGTTGTTCGGAGTCTCAGATGAGATGCTGGACGTCACGAGGAGTTCCAGAATGGTCCGGAGGTAAAGATTTATATATGCGAAGTCCTATTTTGGCCACCAGAAAATGTTCGGGAATTTTCGGTATTGTACCGGGAAGGTTCTAGAAGGTTCCGGAGTGGGGCCCACCTGCATGGGGGGACCCACATGAACGTGGGTAGTGGGGGCAAGGCCCCACACCCCTGGTCAAGGTGCACCAAGATCCCCCCTTAGAAGGAATAAGATCATATCCCAAAGGGATAAGATCAAGATCCCTAAAAAGGGGGGATAACAATCGGTGGGGAAGGGAAAGGATGGGATTTCTTTCCTCCCACCTTTGCCAACGCCCCAATGGACTTGGAGGGCAAGAAACCAGCCCCCTCCACCCCTATATATAGTGGGGAGGTGCATAGGAGCTGCACCCCTTCCCCTGGCACAGCCCTTCCCCCCTCCAACTCCTCCTCCTCCGTAGTGCTTGGCGAAGCCCTGCCGGAGAACCGCAAGCTCCACCACCATGCCATCATGCTGCCGGAGCTCTCCCTCAACTTCTCCTCTCCCCTTTCTGGATCAAGAAGGAGGAGACGTCCCCGGGCTGTATGTGTGTTGAACGCGGAGGCGCCGTCCGTTCGGCGCTTGAATCGGATCTTCCGCGATTTGAATCGCCGCGAGTACGACTCCATCAACCGCGTTCTTGTAACGCTTCCGCTTAGCGATCTTCAAGGGTATGAAGATGCACTCCCTCTCATTTGTTGCTAGCATCTCCTAGATTGATCTTGGTGACACGTAGGAAATTTTTGAATTATTACTACGTTCCCCAACAGTGGTATCAGAGCTAGGTCTATGCGTAGATTCTATGCACGAGTAGAACACAAGTAGTTTTGGGCCATGATTTGTTCAATTTGCTTACCGTTACTAGTCCTATCTTGATTCGGCGGCATTGTGGGATGAAGTGGCCCGGACCGACCTTACACGTATGCTTACGTGAGACATGTTCCACCGACTGACATGCACTTGTTGCATAAGGCGGCTAGCGGGTGTCTGTCTCTCCCACTTTAGTCGGATCGGATTCGATGAAGGGGGTCCTTATGAAGGGTAAATAGCAATTGGCATATCACCGTTGTGGCTTTTGCGTAGGTAAGAAACATTCTTGCTAGAAACCCATAGCAACCACGTAAAACATGCAACAACAATTAGAGGATGTCTAACTTGTTTTTGCAGGGTATGCTATGTGATGTGATATGGCCAAAAGGATGTGATGAATTATATATGTTATGTATGAGATTGATCATGTTCTTGTAATAGGAACACGACTTGCATGTCGATGAGTATGACAACCGGCAGGAGCCATAGGAGTTGTCTTAATTTATTGTATGACCTGCGTGTCAATGAAAACGCCATGTAATTACTTTACTTTATTGCTAACCGTTAGCCATAGTTGTAGAAGTAATAGTTGGCGAGTTCAACTTCATGAAGACACGATGATGGAGATCACGATGGTGATCATGCCGCGGCTCGAAGATGGAGATCAAAAGCGCAAGATGATATTGGCCATATCATGTCACTTTATGATTTGCATGTGATGTTTATCATGTTTACATCTTATTTGCTTAGAACGATGGTAATATAAATAAGATGATCCCTCACGAAAAATTTCAAGAAATGTGTTCCCCCTAAGTGTGCACCATTGCGAAGGTTCATTGTTTCGAAGCACCATGTGATGATCGGGTGTGATAGATTCTAACGTTCGCATACAACGGGTGTAAGCCAGATTTACACATGCGAAACACTTAGGTTGACTTGACGAGCCTAGCATATACAGACATGGCCTCGGAACACGAGAGACCGAAAGGTCGAACATGAGTCGTATAGTAGATGCGATCAACATGGAGATGTTCACCGTTGATGACTAGTCCATCTCACGTGATGATCGGACACGGCCTAGTCGATTCGGATCATGTATCACTTAGATGACTAGAGGGATGTCTATCTGAGTGGGAGTTCATTAAATAATTTGATCAGATGAACTTAATTATCATGAACTTAGTCTAAAATTGTCTTTACAACCTATCTTGTAGATCCAATGGCCCACGCTAATGTTGCCCTCAACTTCAACGCGTTCCTAGAGAAAACCAAGCTGAAAGACGATGGTAGCAACTATACGGACTGGGTCCGTAACTTGAGGATCATCCTCATAGCTGCCAAGAAAGCATATGTCCTTGAAGCACTGCTAGGTGACGCACCCATTTTCCCAGCAACTCAAGACGTTATGAATGCTTGGCAGTCGCGTAGTGATGATTACTCCCTGGTTCAGTGCGGCATGCTTTACAGCTTAGAACCGGCGCTCCAAAAGCGTTTTGCGCAACACAGAGCATATGAGATGTTCCAAGAGCTGAAAATGGTTTTCCAAGATCATGCCCGGGTCGAGAGATATGAAGTCTCCGACAAGTTCTACAGTTGTAAGATTGAGGAAAACAGCTCTGTCAGCGAGCATATACTCAAAATGTCTGGGTTGCACAACCGCTTGTCTCAGCTGGGAGTTAATCTTCTAGATGACTCGGTCATTGACAGGATCCTCCAGTCGCTTCCACCTAGCTACAAGAGCTTTGTGGTGAACTACAATATGCAAGGGATGGAGAAGTCCATTCCTGAGTTATATTCAATGCTGAAATCAGCGGAGGTGGAGATCAAAAAGGAACATCAAGTGTTGATGGTGAATAAGACCACTAGTTTCAAGAAAGGCACGGGTAAGAAGAACTTCAAGAAGGACGGCAAGGGAGTTGCCGCGCCCGGTAAGTCAGTTGCCGGGAAGAAGCCAAAGAATGGACCCAAGCCTGAGACTGAGTGCTTTTATTGCAAGGGAAATGGTCACTGGAAGCGGAACTGCCCCAAGTACTTAGCGGATAAGAAGGCCGGCAACGCCAAAGGTATATATGATATACATGTTATTGATGTGTACCTTACCAGTGCTCGTAGTAGCTCCTGGGTATTTGATACCGGTGCGGTTGCTCACATTTGTAACTCAAAACAGGAGCTGCGGAATAAGCGGAGACTGGCGAAGGACAAGGTGACGATGTGCGTCGGGAATGGTTCCAAGGTCGATGTGATCGCCGTCGGCACACTACCTCTACATTTACCTTCAGGATTAGTTTTAAACCTCAATAATTGTTATTTAGTGCCAACTTTGAGCATGAACATTGTATCTAGATCTCGTTTAATGCGAGATGGCTACTCATTTAAATCCAAGAATAATGGTTGTTCTATTTATATGAGAGATATGTTTTATGGTCATGCCCCGCTAGTCAATGGTTTATTTTTATTGAATCTCGAACATGATGTTACACATATTCATAGTGTGAATGCTAAAAGCTGTAAGGTTGATAATGATAGTCCCACATACTTGTGGCACTGCCGCCTTGGTCACATTGGTGTCAAACGCATGAAGAAACTCCATGCAGATGGACTTTTGGAGTCTCTTGATTATGAATCATTTGACACGTGCGAACCATGCATCATGGGCAAAATGACCAAGACTCCGTTCTCCAGAACAATGGAGCGAGCAACCAACTTGTTGGAAATAATACATACTGATGTATGCGGTCCAATGAGCGTTGAGGCTCGCGGTGGCTATCATTATGTTCTCACCCTCACTGATGACGTAAGTAGATATGGGTATGTCTACTTAATGAAACACAAGTCTGAGACCTTTAAAAAGTTCAAGGAATTTCAGAGCGAGGTAGAGAATCAACGTGACAGGAAAATATAGTTCTTACGATCAGATCATGGAGGAGAATACTTGAGTCACGAGTTTGGCACGCACTTAAGGAAATGTGGAATTGTTTCACAACTCATGCCGCCTGGAACACCTCAGCATAATGGTGTGTCCGAACGTCGTAATCGCACTCTATTGGATATTTTGCGATCTATGATGTCTCTTATCGATCTACCGCTATCATTTTGGGGTTATGCTTTAGAGACTGCCACATTCACTTTAAATAGGGCACCGTCTAAATCCGTTGAGACGACACCGTATGAATTATGGTTTGGGAAGAAACCTAAGCTGTCGTTTCTGAAAGTTTGGGGATGCGATGCTTATGTCAAGAAACTTCAACCTAAAAAGCTCGAACCCAAATCGGAAAAATGCGTCCTCATAGGATACCCGAAGGAAAGTATTGGGTATACCTTCTACCTCAGATCCGAAGGCAAGATCTTTGTTGCCAAGAATGGATCCTTTCTGGAGAAAGAGTTTCTCTCGAAAGAAGTAAGTGGGAGGAAAGTGGAACATGACGAGGTACCCCCTCTTGAACCGGAGAGTAGCGCAGCTCAGGAAGATGTTTCTGTGGTGCTTGCACCGACTAGAGAGGAAGTTAATGATGATGATAATGAAACTTTGGGTCAAGTTGCTACTGAACTTCGTAGGTCCACGAGGACACGTTCTGCACCAGAGTGGTACGGCAACCCTGTCCTGGAAATCATGTTGTTAGACAACGGTGAACCTTCGAACTATGAAGAAGCGATGGCGGGCCTGGATTCCAACAAATGGCTTGAAGCCATGAAATCCGAGATAGGATCCATGTATGAAAACAAAGTATGGACTTTGACGGACTTGCCCGATGATCGGCAAGCCATAGAGAATAAGTGGATAAGAAGAAGACTGACGCGGATGGTAATGTGACCGTCTATAAGGCTCGGCTTGTCGCTAAGGACTAAGGACATGTTTCTCGTTTATGGAGGTGCCGAAGAGCTCGTCATAAAGGGTTACGTTGATGCTAGCTTTGACACAGATCTGGATGACTCCAAGTCACAAACCGGATACATACACATTTTGAATGGTGGGGCAGTCAGCTGGTGTAGTTGTAAGCAAAGCGTCGTGGTGGGATCTACATGTGAAGCGGAGTACATAGCTGCTTCGGAAGCAGCTCAGGAAGGAGTCTGGATGAAGGAGTTTATCACCGACCTAGGAGTGATTCCCAATGCGTCGGGCCCGATGACTCTCTTCTGCGACAACACTGGAGCTATTGCCATTGCCAAGGAGCCCAGGTTTCACAGGAAGACCAAGCACATCAAGCGCTGCTTCAACTCCATTCGTGAATATATTCAAGATGGAGACATAGATATTTGTAAAGTACATACGGATCTGAATGTCGCAGATCCGTTGACTAAACCTCTTCCACGAGCAAAACATGATCAGCACCAGAACTCTATGGGTGTTCGATTCATCACAATGTAACTAGATTGTTGACTCTAGTGCAAGTGGGAGACTGTTGGAAATATGCCCTAGAGGCAATAATAAAATGGTTATTATTATATTTCCTTGTTCATGATAATTGTCTATTGTTCATGCTATAATTGTATTAACCGAAAACCGTAATACATGTGTGAATACATAGACCACAGCATGTCCCTAGTGAGCCTCTAGTTGACTAGCTCGTTGATCAATAAATGGTTGTGGTTTCCTGACCATGGACATTGGATGTTGTTGATAACGGGATCACATCATTAGGAGAATGATGTGATGGACAAGACCCAATCCTAAGCATAGCACAAGATCGTGTAGTTCGTTTGCTAGAGCTTTTCTAATGTCAAGTATCATTTCCTTAGACCATGAGATTGTGCAACTCCCGGATACCGTAGCAATGCTTTGGGTGTATCAAATGTCACAACGTAACTGGGTGACCATAAAGGTGCACTACAGGTATCTCCAAAAGTGTCTGTTGGGTTGGCACGAATCGAGACTAGGATTTGTCACTCCGTCTGACGGAGAGGTATCTCTGGGCCCACTCGGTAATGCATCATCATTGTAACACCCCTGTGTAATAGCCACTATGATTATCTGCTAATAATGCCAAGTCATCTCATTTGCGGTGCCTAGTCATAGTGGTTAATCTAAACAATTCAAATCCTATTCTGAAAATCAACTCAAATTCAAAAGTGCAAAATAAATTTGCTCAAACACTATTGAAAAAATGTTCACTAAATAGCAAATATTCCAAAAGCAATTATAAAAATATAAACAAAGATAGGTGAGTTAACTAATTGACTCTAATAACATGAAACAACACCAAAACAGAATTAATTAATCCATTTATAATAATATCAAATTCAAATAAAATCCTACTTTGCCCAAACAAGTTTTTGGTGACAAGAAATACTGCATTGTAATATTGGGGCCAACTCTCACATTTTGAAAAATAGCAAAAGTGGCCTAACTATTACAAAACAGAAAAGAAATAAAGAAAAAGCAAAACAAAAAATAAGAAAAATAAAATGAGGTACTGTGCACTGGGCCTAAGTGCACAGTGCCCCGAAAACCAGCCCACCTGGCCCAATTCCCTCTCTCTCCTTCGTCGTGTCGGCCGCTCCCTGGCCGAGCGCGCGCGCCGGCGAGGCGTCGACACGCCGACGCCACCGACGCCCGCAGCCGATGAGGGAGATATGGACGAGGCCCATGCCTCCCCCCTGGACCTCCTCGCTCACTCCTCACCTCTCTCCCTCACTCGTTCCTCGTCTCTCCCCTTCTTAGATCCGCCGCCGAGCGCCGCAGCCCCCGCGCCTTGCTGCTCGCCATGGCCACTAGCGTCCGCTCCTCCCTCCGAGCTGTCCGCGGGGTTCGCCAAGCTCCGCCATGTCTTCTGGAGCCGTTGGAAGGAGCAGAGGAGCTCGGCAATGCCCGGACGCGCCGTCGTCTTCATCGGGACGCCGGCGATCCCCTTCCTCCCCGACGAACCCCTGCTGCTACTAATCTTTGGAGGGCCTACGTGAGTGCCGCACGGTGAGCCTCTCCGCCATTTGCTACTCCTCGTTGCCCCTCTAGCACCCCGTAGCTAGCTCACCCTCGAGCCCGAGCTCTGGTCGCCGCTTTGCGCTTTGCCGCCATAGCCACAGATGTCGTCGTGCTCATCCGGGGTCCCGCATCGAGTTCCTGGAGCTCCTGTGAGTCCAACGAGCATGCGAGTGTGCCTCCCCGTGCCCCCTAGCTCCGATTCCGACGTTGCCCGAACTCCGGCGCCGCCTTTGCTCGTCGCCGGCGCCGTTCCGGTCGATCCCGACACCTCGCGCTAGTCCAGTTCGACGTGGCACTCGCTGCTCGTTTGAACGCGCCCAAGCGCGCGCGAAACTAACCATCGTAGATGAAATCCGACGCGTTCCGACGATGCGCCGCCGTGATTTAGGTCGCCGGAGCAACTCCGGCGATGTCGCCGACGTGGCAAGGCTGGGCCCCACCTCAGGGTGGCTGCCAGTGGGCCCCGGCGGTCCCAGTTGACTTTGCTGACCCAGTCAACTGCTGACTGGGCGCCCACTGTGCCACTGACACGCGGGCCCCACCACCCTTTTAATTAACTAAAACATTTTATAAATAAAAATAAATTAATTAATTTAATTAGTCTATGACATGTGGGGCCAGCTGCCTAATTAACTCTAATTAGTTTAAGTTTAAACTTTATTAACCAACAGAGGCTGACATGTGAGGCCCACATGTCAGGTTTGACCCTGGTCAGCGTGTCTGTTGACCGTTGACGTCATCCACACGTCATGCTGATGTCATTTTTCTTTTCTGAATATTCTGTTAAATAAATAATTCTAGAAAATGATTTAAATCTTTGAAAATTAGTAACTTTTAAACCGTAGCTCGGATCGAAAAACTTAAAACATGAAAGTTGATTAGAACGACGAGACGAATCTGATCGTGTCGTCTGTTTCAATGCCGGAACCCCCTACATAGGTGAAACCACAACTTCGAGGCTATATCCGGTAGATGAATAGTGCTTATACACCGGTTAATAAATCCAACATTAATCCTATAATAACTAAAATGACCTAGATGCACCTTTAGGCAACCCTGCACTACATCTTAGCATAGCATGCCCTGTATTGCATCGTTTACTGTGCATTTATATGTTTCTTCCCCCTCTTCTCTCTTGATAGACCCCTATGTCGACGTAGCTCCCGAGACTGACATAGCTCCGGAAGTCGACTACGCTCCTGGCGATCAGACCCTTGCCACCGAGCTTCCAGGCAAGCACCCCCATTTTGAGCATTCCGATATCGCCTACTCTTCTCTCTCTTATGCTTGCATTAGAAGTTGCTACTGCTACTGTTGTCCTATATCTGCTGCATAGCCTGTTTAATTGTAACTTGCTGTTCATACCTACCTGTTATCCTAAATTGTTTAGTATAATTTGGATAGAGACCCAGCAGAGACCCCACTATATCCCGACTGCCCCGCTGGATTATCAGAAGACCCGAGCAACGGGATCGAAGACTAGGCCCCGACACCGCACACCACTTCCCCCTTAGTTGCTCGACACTACTAGGTTACTATCAAGTGCCGAGGGTGATACCTCGTCAGCACTTCTGATGATAACCTTGTAGGTTAGTTAAACGGTCGTGGTCAGCGAGGGTGATTCCTCCTACACCACCCCCGATAACGACACCGTCGTGCAACTTCTCAAGTGTGGACCTCGAGGGTGATTCCTCCTTCATTCACCTTGATGATAACATTAGGTGGAATTCCATCGAGGGTGATTCCTGAGGGTTCCCCTTGGTGTTAGACACACGGATACTATGGTTACTATGACTTGAAACTGAACCATGTTACTAAAGATGGGTCGGCCCTGAGGGATACCCGCGCGAGCTTAATTGCAAGAGATGTGGAGTCGGGTGGACCTGGATGGTGCCCGAGAGTTGAACACGAGGCGTGGCCGGGCATTCTTAGCCCTTGCCGCAAGTCCTCGAGACGGGGTGACGGGGTCACATCTTTCGTGAGTCTCTGCTCGTTACCGCACTACCAACACACTAACGGTTTGGATATTTGATCCGAGGGGCCTCTGGCCTGATAGCACTAACCATCACGTGGGCATAGTATGGGCGTTTTGCGTCGTATACATCAGCCGAAGCTTATTTGACGTCTGTAAGGAGCGGCGCACACCGAGTTGGACTGGGAACGCAACCGCGCTTGTATAAGGGGTTGCTAGGTCTGCTCCCGGTGGCCCCGTAACGTGCAGGAGTTCCAGGGCGATGGCCTAAGACCCCTGGGGGCATAGGTTTAGTCCGGCGTGCTTACCTCTCTTTTAAGCCTAGGTCGGGTTGCGGCGTGTTGTTTAGCTGAGGCCGGGCATGACCCAGAAAAGTGTGTCTGACCGGAGTTAAACGAGCGTGGTGGATAAGTTGGTGCACCCCTGCAGGGAAGAACTAATCTATCGATAGCCTGTCCTACGGTAACGGACACTCGGAGTTGTATCCCAATCGGTACAACTAGAACTTGAGATGATAACTGGATAGTATGGCTCTGGGATTGCTTTCTCGCAGGGAGTCGAGGAAGGATCTCTGGGCGAGGTTGATGATATTATTACTACTTTACATTATGTTAACCCTCACTCTTCTAATGCTGCAAGACCGATGAAGATGATTGAAGATGCTAGTCTTCGATAGGACTAGGCTTTCCCCCTCTATTCTGGCATTTCTGCAGCCCAGTCCACATATACAGCCCTCCTTTGAAAATGTTGCATATGTAGTGTAGATCCTTGCTTGCTGAGTACTTCGGATGAGTACTCACGTTTGCTTTACTTTCTTTTTCTCCCCATATCCAATTGTCGCCGCCAGATGATGGAGCCCCTGAGGTAGCTGCCCCTATCGACGACTACGGCTACTACTACTACCCTCCCGGCTCTGTTATATTCCTCATCGTCATATGACAACTCTGTTATATTCCTCATCGTCATATGACAACTCTGAACTTCCTCTGTTTCAGATGGATCGTCTGTTTCCACCGCGCCCTACGACGCAGCTTGTGCTTCGCACTTGGGCTCGAGATGCCCCTGGTTTTCCAGCTGTTCTGATCGCTCTCTTGACCAGACTGGGTTACCGCTGGTACCTTGAGTACATGGTCTACGAGGTTTACCGCGAGTTCAACCAGGAGCAGTACTATGCTGATGTTCGCATCTATGATGAGCAGGATGACTCAGACACTGAGCTGTACCTTTTCCACGGTATTGGTGTGACGATTGAGATGGCAGTCCATGATGCCGCCTACTCTGCTGTCGCACGTCTCCGAGGAGAGCACAACGCTAGCTTCGATGCTTTTGAGTTTCGATACATTCTGTATGCCTCTGCTGGAGATGCAACTGGATACTACACGGCTATCTATGCCCCGTACGAGCCTCATCACTACGATCCGCGAGTTCAGATTCAGTGTACTCAGGCTCTGGATCGCATTGTTCGGGCTCTGGCCATCGAGTTGTTTGCCACTCGAGTACGGCTCAACGAGGCTATGACACAGTTGCTACCAGCTGTTCGTGCAGGGATACATCCGGAGCACATTCTTTACCCGCGCAGGATCGAGATGCCACCAGGGATTGATTGGCCTGCTGTGGGAGGTCACACACCTGCACGTGGACCTCTTCTTTCATCTCGAGACCGGGTTCTGCATCAGAGTGCACATGGAGCACATGATCCTTCTGCGACGAACGTCCGTCGTCCGCACTTGCAGCTACCCCGTTTCAGTGGTTTTCTCCGACGTTGATGTAGCCTTTGCTATGTCTCATTGTGTACTTCCTTACCGCGTGCCTGCGCGCCGCCTAGCATGTCTAGCTTTTGAAGTTGCGTCGTTATGCTGCCCGAATGTAACTGACTATGTATGGATCCGTATGACTTAATGACTACTATTAAGCATCTGTTGTACTACTTAAATTCCATCGCTTTACATCATGCATGTTGCTAAACACTCGTAATGGCTTCTGCTAAACTACCCCTGTTGAATTTAGCAGGATGGGTGATAACAATCCACCTCCGCCGCCACCGCCTGACTATATGGCTGCTATGATGCAACAGTTTGAACTCAACCGTCAGTTCATGACGGGAATTATGGAACAGTTCCCTCGTCCCAATGCCAACGATCAGCCAGCTTCAATCACACTGCCAGAGTTTGTGTGTCTCAACCCATCGGTATTCCACAACATAGTTAATCCGCTGGATGCCGATGACTGGCTGCGTGACATCTTCTATGAGATGGAGTCAGCTGATGTTCCCCCTGTCAGCTATGTCACATTCGCGACATACTTCCTGAAGGGACCCGCAGCACAATGGTGGGCGACTCACCGACAGACCCTATCTCCTAGAACTGTCGTCACCTGGGTGGAATTCAAGGCTGCTTTTCGTGCCTAGTATATTCCGCAAGGAGTTATAGATCGAAAGAAGGCCGAGTTCCGCAGCCTCGTTCAAGGCAACAAGACTGTGGAGGTTTATCAGCGAGAGTTCCTTGACTTGTCTCGCTATGCTGAAGAAGACATCCCTACTGACGCTCGTAGGCAGGAGAAGTTCCGTGAAGGGCTACACCATGACATTCAGCTAGCCCTGCTCATCGAAGACTTTCCTGACTTCGCCACTTTGGTCAACAAGGCTATTATGGTCGAGACTGGTCTGAAGAAGCACAAGGAAGCGACCAGACGCACTCGTGAAGCGGGCTCATCTTCGGGCTCGTCTTCCCAGAAGCGCCGCATATGGATTCCACAGAGCATGTACCGTCCAGCAGCTCCAGTGTACAAGCGAGCATATGCTGCACCTCGTCTGCCTCCTCCACCACCGAGGCAGCCCCTTCGAGCTCCACCACCTCTAGCTCCTGCACCACGTCCAGACAGTGGACTCTGCTTCAAGTGTGGCCAGCCAGGTCACTGTGCCAGAGACTGTTCTCAGGGTTAGAATCAGCTAGCTCTTCCTCTTGCTGGCCGTGGTAATGGCCGCGGAATTCCTCAGTAGCGTAACAACAATACCAGACCTTCTTATGGTCGTGGGCAGGCCTATCATGTCAACATGAGTGAAGACCTAGACCAACCAGCTACAGTCATGGGTACACTACTTGTTAATTCAGCACCAGCTTCTATTTTATTTGATTCAGGAGCATCTCATTCATTCATGTCAGAACACTTTGCACACATGCATGACGTTAAGTGCGAGTACATGAGCACACCTTTAGTGGTACATACTCCCGCGGGCGGTTTTGTCGAACCTTCGTGGTTAGCTATAATGTTCCCATTGAAATTGAAGGGTTGGAGTTCCGCGCGTCTCCCATTATCCTGAAGTCTTCAAAAATTGACCTTATATTGGGAATGGATTGGCTGAAGGCTCACTATGCCTCAATCAATTATGCTAGTAAAGTTGTACACCTCCTTCATCCATCAGATGAGTTAGTGAATTATCATGCTCATATCACTCAGAACGCCGAGGCTCAGATTTATGCCTTGAATGCGTTGAACACTTCTCCACTTGAGGGGATCGAAAACGTTCCAGTTGTCTGCGAATTCCAGGATGTTTTCCCAGAAGAACTTCCAGGAATACCCCCTGCTAGAGCTGTCGAGTTTGTCATTGACTTGAAGCCTGGCACCACTCCTATTGCGAAGCGTCCTTACAAGATGCCACCGCACCACCTTCTCGAGCTTAAGGAAGAAATTGATAAATCACTTAAGAAGGGCTTCATCCGTCCCAGTTCCTCTGCCTGGGGAGCACCGTCTCTCTTTGTCAAGAAGAAAGATGGTATGAATAGGTTGGTCCAAGATTACCGTCCTATCAACCAGGCAACCATTCAAAATAAATATCCGCTTCCGCGGATCAATGATTTATATGATCAACTTGCTGGATCATCGGTGTTTTCTAAACTTGACTTGAGGTTGGGTTATCACCAGATCCACATCCGTGAAGAGGATATTCCGAAGACTGCCTTCATTACCCGTTATGGCTCCTATGAATACACCATCATGTCATTTGGACTAACGAATGCTCCTGCTACGTTCTCCCGCGTGATGAATTATATATTCATGGATTACCTCAACAAGTTCGTTGTGGTATATCTGGATGATATTCTGGTATATTCAAAGAATAAGGAAGAACATGCCGAACATCTTCGCCTTGTTCTGGAGAGGCTTCGAGAGCACAAGTTGTATGCCAAGTACTCCAAATGTGAATTCTGGCTTTCTGAAGTAACCTACCTTGGACATGTGATTTCCAAGGACGGTATCGCCGTTAATCCGGAGCGTGTTCAGGCTATTCTTGACTGGACTCCTCCAAAGAATGCCAAGCAAGTCCGAAGTTTTCTCGGCCTTGCAAGTTATTGCCGTCGATTTGTCGAGAACTTTTCCAAGATTGCCAAGCCCCTGACTAATCTACTCCACAAATGTGTTAAGTTTGAGTGGACAGACAAATGTCAAGAGAGTTTCCAGACCCTTAAGGACAAGCTTACTTCTGCTCCAGTGCTTGCTCCTCCTGACTCTCGCAAGGACTTTGTGATATATTGTGACGCCTCTCGTCAAGGATTAGGCTGTGTCCTAATGCAAGAACGGAAGGTAATTGCATATGCCTCGCGAATTGCGTCTGCATGAAGAAAACTACCCAGTGCATGATCTTGAACTCGCTGCTGTGATCTATGCTTTGAAGTAGTGGCGGAAGGAAATATGCCCTAGAGGCAATAATAAAGTTGTTATTTATATGTCCTTATATCATGATAAATGTTTATTATTCATGCTAGAATTGTATTAACCGGAAACTTAGTACATGTGTGAATACATAGACAAACAGAGTGTCACTAGTATGCCTCTACTTGACTAGCTCATTAATCAAAGATGGTTAAGTTTCCTAGCCATAGACATGAGTTATCATTTGATGAATGGGATCACATCATTAGAGAATGATGTGATTGACATGACCCATAGGTTAGCTTAGCACTATGATCGTTTAGTTTGTTGCTATTGCTTTCTTCATGACTTATACATGTTCCTATGACTATGAGATTATGCAACTGCCGAATACAGGAGGAACACTTTGTGTGCTATCAAACGTCACAACGTAACTGGGTGATTATAAAGATGCTCTACAGGTGTTTTCGATGGTGTTTGTTGAGTTGGCATAGATCGAGATTAGGATTTGTCACTCCGATTGTCGGACAGGTATCTCTGGGCCCTCTCGGTAATGCACATCATATGAAGCCTTGCAAGCAATGTGACTAATGAGTTAGTTACGGGATGATGCATTACAGAACGAGTAAAGAGACTTGCCGGTAACGAGATTGAACTAGGTATGATGATACCGATGATCGAATCTCAGGCAAGTAACATACCGATGACAAAGGGAACAACGTATGTTGTTATGCGGTTTGACCGATAAAGATCCTCATTGAATATGTGGGAGCCAATATGATCATCCAGGTTCCGCTGTTGGTTATTGACCGGAGATGAGTCTCGGTCATGTCTACATAGTTCTCGAACCCGTAGGGTCCGCTCGCTTAACGTTCGATGACGATCGGTATTATGAGTTTATGTGTTTTGATGTACCGAAGGATGTTCGGAGTCCCGGATGAGATCACGGACATGACGAGGAGTCTCAAAATGGTCGAGAAATGAAGATTGATATATTGGAAGACTATATTCGGACACCGGAATAGTTCCGAGGTGTATCGGGTATTTTCCGGAGTACCGGGGGGTTACCGGAACCCCCCGGGGGGTTATTGGGCCTCATGGGCCTAGTAGTGGAAGAGAGGAGGCAGGCCGTAGAGTGGCGCGCGCCCCCCCTAGCCCAAACCGAATTGGACTAGGGGGCCGGCCCCCCTTTCCTTCTCTTCTCCCTCTCCTTCCGCCTTCTCCTTGTTGGAATAGGAAAGGGGGGCCGAATCCTACCTGGAGTAGGATTGCACCCACCCATGGCGCGCCTCCTCCCCTGGCCGGCCTCCTCCTCCCTCCCTCCTTTATATACGTGGGAGGGGGGCACCCCAAAGGCACAGAAATGTTTCTCTTAGCCGTGTGCGGTGCCCCCCTCCACAGAAACACACCTTGGTCATATCGTCGTAGTGCTTAGGCGAAGCCCTGCGTCGGTAACTTCATCATCACCGTCACCACGCCGTCGTGCTGACGGAACTCTCCCTCGGCCTTAGCTAGATCTAGAGTTCAAGGAACGTCACCGAGCTGAACATGTGCAGATCGCGGAGGTGCCGTGTGTTCGGTACTTGATCGGTTGGATCGCGAAGACGTTCGAATACATCAACCGCGTTACTAAACGCTTCCGCTTTCGGTCTACGAGGGTACGTGGACACACTCTCCCGCTCGTTGCTATGCATCACATAGATAGATCTTGCGTGATCGTAGGTAATTTTTTTGAAATACTACGTTCCCCAACAGTGGCGACATTACCTTCTTGGTAACCGGTGTGAGATTTATACTGATCATCAAAGTTTGAAGTATTTATTCACTCAACCAGATCTTAATCTCCGTCAACAGCGATGGTTGGAAACAATCACGGACTATGACTGTGGTATTTCTTATACCCCTGGCAAGGCTAATGTGATGGCTGATGCTTTGAGCCGCAAGTCCTATTGCAACAACCTCATGGTTAAGCAAGCCCAACCCCAGCTATATGAAGAATTGCGCAAGTTGAACGTCTGTATAGTTCCGCAGGGTTTTCTTAATAACCTTGTGGTACAGCCAAATCTTGACAAGGCTGTAAAGATTGCGCAAGCTAAGGATGTCGAAGTAGATCTGATGAAGAAAGAACTTCACCTTGATAAGTACAGGGATTTCTCGATTGCAGAAGACGGAACCTTGTATTTTAGAGATAGAATTGTCGTTCCTCGTTTCGAGCTTATGACAGACAAGGTAATGAAGGAGGCTCATGATACACCACTATCCATCCATCCGGGTAGCACCAAGATGTATCGCGATCTTCGACAGAGGTACTGGTGGTCTAGAATGAAGCAGGACATTGCTCGATATGTTGCTGAATGTGACGTATGTCACAAAACAGAAAAGAAATAAAGAAAAAGCAAAACCGAAAATAAGAAAAATAAAACGAGGCACTGTGCACTGGGCCTAAGTGCACAGTGCCCTGAAAACCAGCCCACCTGGCCCAATTCCCTCTCTCTCCTTCATCATGTCGGCCGCTCCCTGGCCGAGCGCGTGCGCGCCGGCGAGGCGTCGACAAGCCGACGCCACTGACGCCCGTAGCCGATGAGGGGGATAAGGACGAGGCCCATGCCTCCCCCCTGGACCTTCTCGCTCACTCCTCACCTCTCTCCCTCGCTCGTTTCTCGTCTCTCTCCTTCTCAGATCCGCCGCCGAGCACCGCAGCCGCCACGCCTTGCTGCTCGCCGTGGCCACCGGCGTCCGCTCCTCCCTCCGAGCTGTCCGCGGGGTTCGCCAAGCTCCGCCATGTCTTCTGGAGCCATTGGAAGGAGCAGAGGAGCTCGGCAACGCCCGGACGCGCCGTCTTCTTCATCGGGACGCCACCGATCCCCTTCCTCCCCGACGAGCCCCTGCTGCTACTAATCTTTCGAGGGCCTACGTGAGTGCCGCACGGTGAGCCTCTCCACCATTTGCTGCTCCTCGTTGCCCCTCTAGCACCCCGTAGCTAGCTCACCATCGAGCCCGAGCTCTGGTCGCCGCTTTGCGCTTCGCCGCCGTAGCCACAGACATCGTCGTGCTCGTCCGGGTCCCGCATCGAGTTACTGGAGCTCCTGTGAGTCCAACGAGCATGCGAGCGTGCCTCCCCGTGCCCCCTAGCTCCGATTCCGACGTTGCCCGAACTCCGGCGCCATTTCGGTCGATCCCGACACCTCGCGCTAGTCCAGTTCGACGCAGCACGCGATGCTCGTTCGAACGCGCCCAAGCGCGCGCGAAACTACCCATCGTAGATGAAATCCGACGCGTTCCGGCGACGCGCCGCCGCGATTTAGGTCGCCGGAGCAACTCCGGCGATGTCGCCGATGTGGCAAGGCCAGACCCCACCTCAGGGTGGCTGCCAGTGGGCCCTGGGGGTCCCAGTTGACTGGGCTGACCCAGTCAACTGCTGACTGGGCGACCACTGTGCCACTGACACGCGGGCCCCACCACCCTTTTAATTAACTAAAACATTTTATAAATAAAAATAAATTAATTAAGTTAATTAGTCTATGACATGTGGGGCCAGCTGCCTAATTAATTCTAATTAGTTTAAGTTTAAACTTTATTAACCAACAGAGGCTGACATGTGGGGCCCACATGTCAGGTTTGACCCTGGTCAGCGTGTCTGTTGACCGCTGACGTCATCCACACGTCATGCTGATGTCATTTTTCTTTTCTGAATATTCTATTAAATAAATAATTCCAGAAAATGATTTAAATATTTGAAAATTAATAACTTTTAAACCGTAGCTCGGATCGAAAAACTTAAAACATGAAAGTTGATCAGAATGACGAGACGAATTTGATCGTGTCGTCTATTTCGATGCCAGAACCCCCTACGTAGGTGAAACCGCAACTTTGAGGCCGTATCCGGTAGATGAATAGTGCTTATACACCAGTTAATGAATTCAACATTAATCCTATAATAACTAAAATGACCTAGATGCACCTTTAGGCAACCCTGCACTACATCTTAGCATAGCATGCCCTGTATTGCATCATTTACTGTGCATTTATATGTTTCTTCCCCCTCTTCTCTCTCGATAGACCCCGAAGTCAACGTAGCTCTCGAGACTAACGTAGCTCCGGAGGTCGACTACGCTCCTGGCGATCAGACCCTTGCCACCGAGCTTCCAGGCAAGCACCCCCATTTTGAGCATTCCGATATCGCCTACTCTTCTCTCTCTTATGCTTGCATTAGAAGTTGCTGCTACTACTGTTGTCCTATATCTGCTGCATAGCCTATTTAATTGTAACCTGCTATTGATACCTACCTGTTATCCTAAACTGTTTAGTATAGTTTGGATAGAGACCCAGCAGAGACCCCACTATATCCCGACTGCCCCGCTGGATTATCAGAAGACCCGAGCAACGGGATCGAAGACCAGGCCCCGACACCACACACCACTTCCCCCTTAGTTGCTCGACACTACTGGGTTACTATCAAGTGTCGAGGGTGATACCTCGTCAGCACTTCTGATGATAACCTTGTAGGTTAGTTAAATGGTCGTGGTCAGCGAGGGTGATTCCTCCTACACCACCCCCGATAACGACACCGTCGTACAACTTCTCAAATGTGGACCTCAAGGGTGATTCCTTCTTCATTCACCTTGACGATAACATCAGGTGGAATTCCATCGAGGGTGATTCCTCAGGGTTCCCCTTGGTGTTAGATACACGGATACTATGGTTAATATGACTTGACACTGAACCATGTTACTAAAGACGGGTCGGCCCTGAGGGGTACCCGCGCGAGCTTAATTGCAAGAGATGTGGAGTCGGGTGGACCTGGATGGTGCCCGAGAGTTGAACACGAGGCGTGGCCGGGCATTCTTAGCCCTTGCCACAAGTCCTCGAGACGGGGCGACGGGGTCACATCTTTCATGAGTCTCTGCTCATTACAGCACTACCAACACACTAACGGTTTGGATATTTGATCCGAGGGGCCTCTGGCCTGATAGCACTAACCATCACGTGGGCATAGTATGGGCGTTATGCGTGGTATACATCAGCTGAAGCTTATTTGACGTCAGTAAGGAGCAGCGCACACCAAGTTGGACTGGGAACGCAACCGCGCTTGTATAAGGGGTTGCTGGGTCTGCTCTCGGTGGCCCCGTAACGTGCAGGAGTTCCCGGGGCGATGGCCCAAGACCCCTGGGGGCATAGGTTTAGTCCGGCATGCTGACCTCTCTTTTAAGCCAAGGTCAGGTTGCGGCGTGTTGTTTAGCCGAGGCCGGGCATGACCCAGAAAAGTGTGTCCGGCCGGAGTTAAACGAGCGTGGTGGGTAAGTTGGTGCACCCCTGCAAGGAAGAACTAATCTATCGATAGCCTGTCCTACGGTAATGGACACTCAGAGTTGTATCCCGATCGGTACAACTAGAACTTGAGATGATAACTGGATAGTATGGCTCTGGGATTGCTTTCTCGCAGGGAGTCGAGGAAGGATCTCTGGGCGAGGTTGATGATATTATTACTACTTTACATTATGTTAACCTGCACTCTTCTAATGTTGCAAGACCGATGAAGATGATTGAAGATGCTAGTCTTCGATAGGACTAGGCTTTCCCCCTCTATTCTGGCATTTCTGTAGCCCAGTCCACATATACAGCCCTCCTTTGAAAATGTTGCATATGTAGTGTAGATCCTTGCTTGCTGAGTACTTCGGATGAGTACTCATGTTTGCTTTACTTTCTTTTTCTCCCCATATCCAATTGTCGCCGCCAGATGATGGAGCCCCTGAGGTAGCTGCCCCTGTCGACGACTATGGCTACTACTACTACCCTCCCAGCGAGTACTACTACGAGGAGCCGACCGACGACCAGGAGTAGGTTCGGAGGGTCCTAGGCAGGAGGCCTACGCCTTTCGATCATAGTATTTTCTTTTGCCCCGCCTTTCTAAAGGACTATTTGTTTCTCTGTAATATCTGTACCCAGATATCTGATGCTTCTGCTGACACTTGTATGCCATCGAGCTATGTATTCGAGCCCTCGAGGCCCTGGCATGTAATATAAAGCTTGTATTACTTTATTTATGTTTTAGAGTTGTGTTGTGATATCTTCAAGTGAGTCCTTAGGCTTAATCCTGTGCATTTGCATGTATGATTAGTGCATGATTAAGCCGGGGTCGTCACAATCATAATGAGCTCAATGTGACTAAAGAGTTAGCCACGGGATCATGCGTTACGGAACGAGTAAAGAGACTTGCCGGTAACGAGATTGAACAAGGTATAGGGATACTAACGATCGAATCTCGGGCAAGTAACATACCGATGGACAAAGGGAATTGTATACGGGATTAATTGGATCCCCGACATCGTGGTTCATCCGATGAGATCATCGTGGAACATGTGGGAGCCAATATGGGTATCCAGATCCCGCTATTGGTTATTGGCCGGAGAGGTGTCTCGGTCATGTCTGCATGGTTCCCGAACCCGTAGGCTCTACACACTTAAGGTTCGGTGACGCTAGAGTTGTAATGGGAATTGTATGTGGTTACCGAAAGTTGTTCGGAGTCTTGGATGAGATCCCGGACATCACGAGGAGTTCCGGAATGGTCCGGAGGTAAAGATTTATATATGGGAAGTCCTATTTTGGCCACCGGAAAATGTTCGGGATTTTTCGGTTGTATCGGGAAGGTTCTAGAAGGTTCCGGAGTGGGGCCCACCTGCATGGGGGGACCCACATGAACGTGGGTAGTGGGGGCAAGGCCCCATACCCCTGGTCAAGGCGCACCAAGATCCCTCCTTAGAAGGAATAAGATCATATCCCGAAGGGATAAGATCAAGATCCCTAAAAACGGGGGATAACAATCGGTGGGGAAGGGAAAGGATGGGATTTCTTTCCTCCCACCTTTGCCAATGCCCCAATGGACTTGGAGGGTAAGAAACCAGCCCCCTCCACCCCTATATATAGTGGGGAGGTGCATAGGAGCTGCACCCCTTCCCCTGGCGCAGCCCTTCCCCCCTCCAACTCCTCCTCCTCCTCCGTAGTGCTTGGCGAAGCCCTGCCGGAGAACCGCAAGCTCCACCACCACGCCGTCGTGCTGCCGGAGCTCTCCCTCAACTTCTCCTCTCCCCTTTATGGATCAAGAAGGAGGAGACGTCCCTGGTCTGTACGTGTGTTGAACGCGGAGGCGCCATCTGTTCGGCGCTTGAATCGGATCTTCCGCGATTTGAATCGCCGCGAGTACGACTCCATCAATCGCGTTCTTGTAACGCTTCCGCTTAGCGATCTTCAAGGGTATGAAGATGCTCTCCCTCTCACTTGTTGCTAGCATCTCCTAGATTGATCTTGGTGACACGTAGGAAATTTTTGAATTATTACTACGTTCCCCAACACGGTATACATCAGCTGAGGCACAACATCCTTTGGGAGCTTCTGTTTAAGAACATAATAGTAACATAGTTAGCAATGTAGTTTACTACAGAAGAAGGTATCCAAAAGATGAACTAGTGACACAATAGTAAAAAAGCTTACCATGCTATTTGCATGGATGTTACCATCATTCAACTCGTGATATTGTGGCATGTATCCACTATAATGTTGGCTAAATTCATAATGGATCTTAAAAGTCTCAACATCATTAACAAAGGAGACAAGAGAATTTTTCTCCTCTCAAGTTAGCTATGGCACATAACTGTAGTAGGTCTTGTCTACAGCCTTCCGTGTATTTCTTGGAGAAAGGAAATAAGCTATCTATTATAAATAAACAACTTTAGTACGGATGAATACCTACTATTTTTAAATAAACAATATAAATTACTTAAAAATTTTGTTTAACAAACTCACATGGAGGTTGTCGGGGGGATGACCCCCGGGTAAGCACCGGAGCCTGGAACGAGCCCAAGACATCTTTTAAAAACATCAGGATCACTGATGCTCCTCAGTCTAGCTGGCCCTCCATCCGGCTTCCCGATAAGGGCCGGCTGGGCATGGCGACACGGCCGGCTCGCTAGCCGCTTGCCGGCTAGTGATTGCTTGTATCCGCGTTGGTATTTCCCCAAAGAGGAGAGGATGATGCAGCACAGCAACGGTAAGTATTTCCCTCAGTTATGAAACCAAGTTTATCAATCCAGTAGGAGAACCAAGCAACACTATGTAAACAGCACCTGCACACAAACCACAAAAACTTGCAACCCAACGCGTAAGAGGGGTTGTCAATCCCTGCTCGGTATTGAGATAGATTAAATTGTATGAGATTTGATAAATAGATCTAACTAAAACACAAAATAAAATAAATAAAGGAAAAACGCAGCAAGGTATTTTTGGTTTTATATGATAGGAAAGTAGACCCGGGGGCCGTAGATTTCACTCGAGGCTTCTCTCGAGAAAGTAGCATACGGTGGGTAAACAAATTACTTTTGGGAAATTGATAGAAAAGCGAATAATCATGATGATATCCAAGGCAATGATCATGTATATAGGCATCATGTCCAAGATTAGTAGACCGAAATGATTCTGCATCTACTACTATTACTCCACACATCGACTGCTATCCAGCATGCATCTAGTGTATTAAGTTCATGGAAAAACGGAGTAATGCAATAAGAACGATGACATGATGTAGAAAAGATCTATTCATGTAGGAATAGACCCCATCTTTATATCCTTAATAGCAACAATACATGTGTGTCATGTCTCCTTCTGTCAATGAGATTGAGCACCACAAGATCGAACCCATCACAAAGCACCTCTTCCCATTGCAAGAAATATCAATCTAGTTGGCCAAACCAAACCAAAGTTTCGGAGAAGAAATACGAGGCTATAACAATCATGCATAAAAGAGTTCAGCAAAGACTCAAATAATATTCATGGATAGAACTGATCATAAACCCACAATTCATCGAATCCCAACAAACACACAGCAAAAAGTCATTACATCAAATAGGTCTCCAAGAACATCGGGGAAAACATTGTATTGAAGATCAAAAGGAGATAAGAAGTAATCTAGCTACTAGCTATGGACCCGTAGATCTGTAGTAAACTACTCACGCATCATCGGAGGGGCAAGGGTGTTGATGAAGAACCCCTCCATGATCGTTGACCCCTCTGGCAGAGTGCCGGAAAAGGCCTCTAGATTGGATCTCATGGTTCTAGAACTTGCGGCGGCGGAAACGGTTTTCTCTCGACTCCCCTAGGGTTTTTGGGATTTTAGAGTATTTATAGAGCTGAAGGTCGGTGGAGGGGGTGCCTGTGGGCTCCACTACCCACCAGGGCGCGCGCGCCCTGGTGCCTAGTGGGCCCCACAGGCCCCCTCTGGTGCACTCCTTGGGCCTCCTGGGTGTCTTCTGGGAAAAAAAAATTCTCCAAAAAGTTTCGTGGCATTTGGACTCCGTTTGGTATTGATTTTCTGCGAAGTAAAAAACAAGCAAAAAACAGCAACTGGCACTAGGCACTATGTCAATGGGTTAGTCCCAAAAAATGATATAAAGTTGCTAGTAAATGAGTATAAAACATCCAAGAATGATACTTTAATAGCATGGAGCAATCAAAAATTATAGATACGTTGCAGACGTATCAACATCCCAAAGCTTAATTCCTGCTCGTCCTTGAGTAGGTAAATGATAAAAATAGAATTTTTGATGTGGAATGCTACCCATCATATATATCACATATTCTTTTCATTTGTAGCATGGACATTTGGAATTTAGATGATCCAAAGCAATAGTCAATAATTTGCCATGAAGACCTCAATACTGAAGCATATCAACAAGCAACCATGTCTTTCAAAATATCAACACTAAAGAAAGCCATCCCTATCCCATTATGCTCAATCATTGATCTATTCATGAAACACACTCAAATATTAGCTATATCCAATGCACAAGTATGATAATAGTGTTCCCTATTTGGTGCTTTATAAGAGAAGATGGAGACTCAATAAAAATAAAAATTGCATAAAGTAAAAAAATAGGCCCTTCGCAGAGTGAAGCAGAGATTTGTAGAGGTGCCAAAGCTCAAAGCTTAAATTGAGAGATAAAATTATTTTGAGAGGCATGCTTTTCTCGTCAATGAAAACAACCGACAATTCCCAATACTTTCCATGCTAGATAAATCACAGGCGATTCCCAGACATAAATTAAAATTTATTCCTTTTTCAACCATTCTTTCACAATCTATGGCTAGCCGTATCCACGGGTGCCTTCCATACCAACACTTTCCAAGGAATTTATTATTTGACAACATAAAGTAAATTTCTTTTTTATTTTGGGACTTTGCATCCCTATTACCTTTCCACACTCTCGTGCAATGACAAGTGAATAAACACTCATCGTGAGAATAAGATATCTAGCATGGAAAAATATTGGCCACCCCCTGTGGCTTCATGAGCGGTACGGGCACACAAATAGGAAATTTATTTTGAATATTATAGTTGGCACATACAAATTTACTTGGAACGACATTGAAATACCGCATATAGGTAGGTATGGTGGACTCATTTGGCCCAACTTGGGTTTAAGGATTTTGGATGCACAAACCGTATTCCCGCTTAGTACAAGGAAAGGCTAGCAAATAGATTGAGAAGCAACCAACCAAAAAATGAAAACGATCATAAACGAGCATTAAGCATAACTAACACTGAATAATGCACCACAAGTAGGATGTAATTTCATTGCATAACCATTGACTTTCGTGCTTGCATAGGGAATCACAAACCTTAACACCAATATTCTTACTAAAGCATACTTACTCACCAACATGACTCACATATTACTATCTCCATATCACAAAACTATTGAAAGGAATCAAGTCTATTTTGTCCAATGATATTCATGATAGTTTTTATTATCCCTCTTGAATATATATCACTTTGGGACTAGTTTCATATATTACCATTGCTTATAACTAGCTCTCAAACAAATTTAAGTGAAGAACAAGAGCACAAATATTTCTTCAAAATTTTCATCTCTCAAAATAATATAAGTGAAGCATGAGAGGATTTCTTCAAAATCACTAACTCTCAAAATAATCTAAGTAAACGATGAAAACCAATTTCTTAAAAATTAAATCACCATGGTGCTCAAAAATATATAAGTGAAGCACTAGAGCAATTCCATAGCTCAAAAAAAATTAAGGGAAGCACATAGAGCAATTCTAACAAATCATAGCATCATTATGGCTCTCTCAAATAGGTGTGTCCAGCAAGGATGATTGTGAAAAACTAAAAAGCAAAACAAGCAAAGACTCATATAATACATGACGCTCCAAGAAAAACTCATGATATGTGACGAATAAAAATATAGCTCCAAGTAAAATTACTGATAGTCACTAGAAGAAAGAGGAGATGCCTTCCAGGGCATCCCCAAGCTTAATTGCTTAGTTCTCCTTGAATATTACCTTAGGGTGCCATGGGCATCCCCAAGCTTAGGATCTTTTCACTCCTTATTCCTTCATCCATCGTGATCTCACCCAAAACTTGAAAACTACAATCACACAAAACTGAAGAAAAACCTTCGTGAGATCCGTTAGTATAAGAAAACAAATCTTTACTTTAAGTACTGTTGCAGACCCATTCTTATTTTTTTATTGCATTATACCTATTGTATTCTAATTACCATGGCTTATACCCCCCCGATACAATCCATAGATTCATCAAAATAAGCACACAATGCAATGAAGACGAAATCTCTCAAAAACAGAACAGTCTGTAAAGACTCGAATTTGGTCATACTTCTGTAACTCCAAACCTCTTCAAAATTAGGAAAACATAGGCAATTCATATATCAATCTTGTGTAAAAAATTTAGAGTTTTTCTTCACACTAGTGTTTTTTAACAATTCTGCTACTGCACGTAAAAGTTTCTGTTTTCCAATAGGATCAAATCAGCTATCACCCAAGCCATCCTAAAGGCATTACTTGGCACAAACACTAATTAAAACATAAAAAGCACTATCATAACAGTGGTGTAATTGTGTATTTATTGGAAAACAGAAAGAAAACAAAAATTTAAAGGATAAATATATGGTTGCCTCCCAACAAGCGTTATTGTTTTACGCCCCTAGCTAGGCATAATGCATAGATTCAAGTATTGTCATCTTTAGTTTTTGTTCCATAGGTTGCCCTCATGATTGATTCATATGGTGGCTTAATTATAGTCCTAGGGAAGTGTTCCATACCCTTTCTTAATGGAAACTGAAATTTTATATTTCCTTCTTTCATATCAATCACAACACCTATAGTTCGTAAAATAGGTCTACCAAGTATTATGGGACAAGACGGATTGCAATCAATATCAAGAACAATAAAGTCTATGGGCACATAGTTCCTATTTGCAAGAATAAGAACATCATTAATCCTTCTCAAAGGCTTTTTAATAGTAGAATCCGCCAAGTGCAAATTAAGAGAACACTCTTCAATATTGGTAAAACCAAGCACATCACATAGAGATTTCAGAATTGTGGAAACACTAGCACCCAAATCACAGAAAGCATTGCACTCATAATTTTTTATCTTGACTTTAATGGTGGGTTCCCATTCATCATATAACTTTCTAGCAATAGAAATCTCTAATTCTAACTTTTCCTCTAAAGCTTTCATTATCGCTTCAACAATATGTTTAGTAAAAGCTTTATTTTGTTCATAGGCATTGGGTGAATTTATCATGGATTGCAACAAACAAATACACTCAATCAAAGAACAACTATCATAATTAAAGTCTTTGTAATCCAAAATAGTGGGCACATCACTAGCTAAAGTTTTTACCTCTCCAAACCCACTTTTATCAATTTTTCCAACAAGATTTTCACCCTCCGAATTATGAGTACGCCTTCTAACTAATGTTGACTCTTCTTTAGTTCTCTTATCATCAATCTTAATATGACTAAACAAGGAAGGAACCAATAGAAGAAACACAAATCATTTTAACATCTTCATCAATATTATTAAAGCAATCAAGCGAAAACACTTTTTCTAAAAATTCTCTTTTAGCTCTATGCATAGCGGTTCTTTTCTTACTTTCATCCATAGAAACATATAAAGCTTTAATTGATTCATTAATATCAACTTTAGGTGGAAAAATTTTAATCTTGAGATTTTCTACATCATGAGAAATTCTATCAATGCTTCTAGACATATCATCAATCTTATTCAACTTTTCTTCTATCTTAGTATTGAAAACTTTTTGAGCATTGATATAAATTCTTTAATATTACTCTCAAGATTAGAGGGCATCCTATTATTATGATTAGAAGAATTACCATAGGAATTGTCATAATTATTAGAGGAATTTCCAGGAAAAGACCAAGGATTAAAATTACCTCTATAAGCATTGTTATTAAAATTGTTTCGCGAGACAAACTTCACATCTACGAGATCACTATTTTGCTCAACCAAAGTAGACAAAGGCACATCATTAATATCAATAGGAGCATATTTACTAGCAACCAATTTCATAAGCGCATCAACTTTTTCACTCAAAGTACTAATTTCTTCAATAGAAGTGACTTTTTTACTAGTAGGTGCTCTTTCGGTATGCCATTGTGAATAATTTGCCATGATATTATCTAGCAATTTAGTAGCTTCACCCAAAGTAATCTCCATAAAAGTACCACCCACGGCGGAATCCAAAAGATTTCTAGAAAGAAAATTCAATCCCGCATATTTTTTTTGTATAATCATCCATAGATTTAAACCATGAGTAGGACAATTTCTTAGCATTAATTTCATTCTTTCCCAAGATTGTGCAACATGTTCATGCTCAACTTGCTTGAAATTCATGATTTGATTTCTAAGGGAAATAATTTTCACGAAAGGAAAATACTTAGTGATAAAAGCATCTTTGCACTTGTCCCAAGAATCAACACTATTTCGTGGAAAAGATGAAAACCAATTTTTTGCATGATCTCGCAAAGTAAAAGGAAATAATTTCAATTTCACAATATCATTTTCCACATCTTTTTTCTTTTGCATATCACAAAATTCTACGAAAGTCTTTAGATGGGACGCGCATCCTCATTAGGATTACCTGAAAATTGCTCTTTCATAACAAGATTCAACAAAGAGGCATTAATATCATAAGACTCCGCACTAGCGGCGGGAGGAGCAATCGGAGTACTAATAAAATTATTATTATTATTATTGGAAAAATCACACAGTTTCGTATTTTCTTGAGACATCGTGACTACGCAAAAAAGAACACAAGCAAACAAAAGATCAAACAAGAAAAAGGCAAATATTTTTGTGATTTTTTGAAAACATTTTAGAAGTGGGGGAGATGAAAACGAGAGGCAAATGGTAAATAAAGTAATTGCAAGGAGATCAGAGTTTGTGCATAGGAACCTGTTAGATGTTGATGATGTCTCCCCAGCAACGGTGCCAGAAATTCTTCCTGATTGCTTGGATCTGCGTTGGTACTTCCCCGAAGAGGAGAAGATGATGCAGTACAGCAACTGTAAGTATTTCCCTCAGTTATGAAACCAAGGTTATCAATCGAGTAGGAGAACCAAGCAACACTATGTAAACAACACCTGCACAGAAACCACAAAAACTTGCAACCCAACGCATAAGAGGGGTTGTGAATCCCTCCTCGGTTTTGAGATAGAGTAAATTGTATGAGATTTGATAAATAGATCTAACTAAAACACACACAAAAAATAAATAAAGGAAAAACAAAGCAAGGGATTTTTGGTTTTATATGATAGGAAAATAGACCCAGGGGCCGTAGATTTCACTAGAGGCTTCTCTCGAGAAAGTAGCATACGGTGGGTAAACAAATTACTGTTGGGCAATTGATAGAAAAGCGAATAATCATGACGATATACAAGGCAATGATTGTTGGGAAATGTTGCATGGAAAACAAAAAAATTCTACCCACATGCAAAATCTATCAAGGAGATGCATAGCAACGAGAGGGGAGAGTGTGTCTACGTACCCTCGTAGACTGTAAGCAGAAGCGTTTAGTAACGCGGTTGATGTAGTCGAACTTCTTCGCGATCCAACCTATCAAGTACCGAATGTACGGCACCTCTGTGTTCAGCACATGTTCAGCTCGGTGACGTCCACGCCTTCTTGATCCAGCAAGAAGGCGAGGTAGTGGATGAGTTCCGGCAGCATGACGGCATGGTGATGGTGATGGTGATGCTATCTCCGCAGGGCTTCGCCTAAGCAGTACGGAAATATGATCGAGGGTGTAAACGGTGGAGGGGGGTGCCGCACACGGCTAAGAGATTGTCGTGGTTATGTGTGGCGCCCCCCTCCCACATATATATAGGTTGGGGGAGGGAGGAGCAGTGAAGGAGGTGCCCCAAGTAGGCCGAATCCTACTTGGGGTCCTCCCCAAGCCGCGCCCCCCTTTCCTTTCTAGGTGAGCGGGGAAAGGCAGGGGAGGGTGGCGCCCCCCCCCCCTTTCCTTTCTCCCATGTGGAGGGGAAGGCAGGAGAGGCTTGCCCTCCCCCCTTTCCTTCCCTAGGGCCGGCGGCCAAGGAGAGGGGTGCACTAGCCCCCTTGTGGGCTGGTCTATCCCCCTGGCCCATTAGGCCCATACACCTACCGGGTGTCCGGAACCCCTTGCGGTGACCCGATGACTACCCGGTGCACTCCGAAACTCTTTCGGTGTCCGAAAATCATCATCCTATATATCAATCTTTACCTCCGGACCATTCCGGAGCTCCTCGTCATGTCCGTAATCTCATCTGGGACTCCGAACAACATTCAGTCACCAAATCATATAACTCATATAACACTATATTGTCAACGAACGTTAAGCGCGCGAACCCTATGGGTTCGAGAACTATGTAGACATGACCGAGACACCTCTATGGTCAATAACCAATAGCGGAACCTGGATGCCATATTGGCTCCTACATATTCTACAAAGATCTTTATCGGTCGAACCTTATGACAACATACGTAATTCCCTTTGTCCATCGGTATGTTACTTGCCCGAGATTCGATCGTCGGTATCTTCATACCTAGTTCAATCTCGTTACCGACAAATCTCTTTACTCATTCTATAATACATCATCTTGCAACTAACTCCTTAGTCACTTTGCTTGCAAGGATTCTTATGATGTGTATTATCGAGAGGGCCCAGAGATACCTCTCCGATACTCGGAGTGACAAATCCTAATCTCAATCTATGCCAGCTCAACAAACACCTTCGGAGATACCTGTAGAGCATATTTATGATCACCCAGTTATGTTGTGATGTTTGATAGCATACAAGGTATTCCTCCGGTATTCGGGAGTTGCGTAATCTCATAGTCGAAGGAATATGCATTTGTCATCAAGAAAGCAATAGCAATAAACTGAACGATCAATATGCTAAGCTAACGGATGGGTCTTGTCCATCACATCATTCTCCTAATGATGTGATCCCGTTATCAAATGACAACACATGTCTATGGTTAGGAAACCTTAACCATCTTTGATCAACGAGCTAGTCTAGTAGAGGCTTACTAGGGCACGGTATTTGTTTATGTATTCACACATGTATTTAAGTTTTTGATCAATACAATTCTAGCATGAATAATAAACCTTTGTCATGAATATGGAAATATAAAATAACAACTTTATTATTGCCTCTAGTGCATATTTCCTTCAGTCTCCCACTTGCACTAGAGTCAATAATCTAGATTACATTGTAATGAATCTAACACCCATGGAGTCGTGGTGTTGATCATGTTTTGCTCACGGAATAGGCTTAGTCAACGGGTCTGCTACATTCAGAAACGTATGTATTTTGCAAATCTCTATGTCTCCATCCTTGACCTTTTCACGAATGGAGTTGAAGCGTCTCTTGATGTGTTTGGTTCTCTTGTGAAACCTGTATTCCTTCGCTAAGGCAATTGCTCCAGTGTTGTCACAAAAGATTTTCATTGGACCCGATGCACTGGGTATTACACCCAGATCGGATATGAACTCCTTCATCCAGACTCCTTCATGTGCTGCTTCTGAAGCAGCTATGTACTCCGGTTCACACGTAGATCCTGCCACGACGCTTTGCTTTGAACTGCACCAACTGACAGCTCCGCCATTCAATATAAATACGTATCCGGTTTGTGACTTAGAGTCATCTGGATCAGTGTCGAAGCTAGCATCGATGTAACCATTTACGACGAGCTCTTCGTCACCTCCATAAACGAGAAACATATCCTTGGTCCTTTTCAGGTACTTCAGGATGTTCTTGACCGCTGTCCAGTGATCCACTCCTGGTTTACTTTGGTACCTCCCTGCCAAACTTATGGCAAGGCACACATCAGGTCTGGTACACAACATAGCATACATGACAGAACCTATGGCTGAGGCATAGGGAATGACTTTCATTCTCTCTCTATCTTCTGCAGTGGTCGGGCTTTGAGTCTGACTCAATTTCACACCTTGTAACATAGGCAAGAACCCTTTCTTTGACTGATCCATTTTGAACTTCTTCAAAACTTGGTCAAGGTATGTGCTTTGTGAAAGTCCTATTAAGCGTCTTGATCAATCCCTATAGATCTTGATGCCCAATATATAAGCAGCTTCACCGAGGTCTTTCATTGAAAAATTCTTATTCAAGTATCCTTTTATGCCATCCAGAAATTCTATATCATTTCCAATCAACAATATGTCATCCACATATAATATCAGAAATGCTACAGAGCTCCCACTCACTTTCTTGTGAATACAGGCTTCATCGTAAGTCTGTATAAAACCATATGCTTTGATTGTAACACCCCATGTCATTAGCCATAGTAATCACTTTTGATAATGACAAGTCAGCTAGATTAACAGTGCATAATCATCATTTGCATCATATTGCATTTGAACTCCTAACTCAAAATTCAAATTAAATTAAAGTGGAAAATAAAAGTTGTTCAAATCAGAAACTAAATTGTTCCTTAAATAGCAAGTAAAACAGAGACAATTCAAAAATTGAAACCAACATTATTGGAATTGGGTAAGTGACGCAGACATCCTCAAACAGTGACTAAAGACAATATTCAATAACCTTTTATTTAATCTAAATTAAATATGAAATTATGTTTTGCCCAAACTAGTTTTTGGGGTTAGGATATAATGCACTGTGATTTATGAACTAGGTCACACTTTTTACAAAATTCATTTAGTGCCCTAACAATTAACAAAACAGAGTTAAAAGGGAAACAGAAAAAGGAAAAATAGAAAAAGGCCTAAAGCTCTACTGTGCACTTTGGCCTGTTACTACAGCGCCGGCCCAGCCCGCGCAGCCCTTCCCCCACCTCTCACTACTCACTCTCGCCTCGCTGTCGAACACCCCGTGCCCGCACGCGCTCGCGCGCACCCCCCCCCCCCCCCCTCGCTCGCCGCTCGACAGCACATCGCCGCGCGCGCTGGGCATAAGAGCAGCTCCCCGCCGCACCCCCTGGCGAACCCTAGCTGCCTCACTCCCTCTCCCTCGCCCTCTTCTGACGTAACTGAGCACCGCCATGTTCAGCCGCGGCTGAGCTGCGCGGCCACCGTCACCGCCCCGCCTCGCGAATGTGCCCACCGTGCTCGCTGTCGTCGCCTGCTTCGACCGCGCCAATGACCCCGAGCCAGGAGCCACTGCAGCTTCTCCCCGAGCTCTTCTTCCTCCTCGGATCCCCGTCGCCGTTCACCGTCGATTCCGGCCAACCATGCCTTCCCCGCGCACGCTTTGCACCTCTACAGGATCGCTGTGAGCTCCCCTTCCTCCTCCCCCTCGTTGCACTCCATTTTCGCCACCGTAGCCCCCCTCTCCCCGTCATGGCCGAGCTCGTCTCCGCACGAGCTTGTCGCCGGCAGCCCTACGACGACCATTTGGTCCCGCGCCTGTGCCTGTTTAGCTAGCCCGCGCGCGTAGAGCCTCGATAGCCTTTTGCCTCGCTCGTTTGCGCACTGCTGCTGCTGATCCACTTCCGCCCGAAGCTCGCCGTCCGCTGCGGTGCTCGCCGCCGGCGATTCCGACCACCTCAGCCCGTGAAACCACCACAGAACGACGCGGCTCGGAACGCTCGATCGAATGCGCCAAACCCCGCCCGAAATGGTGCACCATAGGCAAAACCCGAGCTCGCTGTCGCGCTCGGGCTCACCGGAGCGCTCTCCGGCCGGCGCCGATGTGGCCAGCTGGGGCCCGCCCCTGTGTCACTGCCACTGGGCCCCACTGGGCCCCGTTGACCTCGGTCAGCGCTGACGTGCCCGCCCCTGTGTCTGACATGCGGGCCCCACTCCATTAGCTGTTTAAAATAAATACATAATTAGTTAATTATCCTAATTAGTTAAATTAACAGACACTGACAGTAGGTCCCACACGCTAATTAATCCTATTTAGTTTAAATTAACTCTGTTTAAACTAATCAGAGGCTGACATGTGGGTCCCACTGGACCCACCTGTCAGGTTTGACTCTGGTCAGCCGGGTTTGACCTGCTGATGTCATGGTGATGTCATGCTGATGTCAGCCTACACGATTCTGGATAATGTTGGATTAAATGGATTAAATAAATTTAGAAAATAGTTAAAACTTTAGAAAATCATATAAAATAAACCGTAACTCCGATGAAAATAATTTATATATGAAAGTCGCTCAGAATTTCGATACGAATCTAAATACGCCCTCCGTATTCCTGTCAGATGTCCCTAGCTAGATGAACATGGAACTTTTAGACCGATTTCAATAAATGAATAGTGCCCAACTTTAATTAAATAAATTCAAATAAATTCCTTAATTGACTAACTCATTTAGTTAGGCAGTAGAACACCTCGGCGTATCATTTAGACATGTCATACATATTGTTTGCATTTTTGCCCTGAATTTATGGTTTCTCTCCCCCTCCTTCTCTCTCGATAGACGTCGAGACCGACGCCGTTGCAGTTGAGTATGACTACGCTCCTGACGAGCAGCCCGTTGACGACCCCTCCTTCTTGCCAGAGCAACCAGGAAAGCCCCCCCCCCCTTGAGCATCCAGATATCGCCCATTCCATTTCTCCTGCTCGCATTAGATTTTTGCTACTGTTAAATGTTTGCTCCTATTCTGATGCATAGCCTGCTTTTGTAACCTGTTCAATGTTACCTTACCTGCCTATGTTAAACTGCTTAGTATAGGTTGGTAGTGAACCATCAGTGACCCCCACCACCTTACCCTTGTTGCCCCTGCTTGATCATCGACGACTCGATCAATGTGATCGTCGACCAGAGACCGACACATCACCTCATCCCCTTAGTTGTACGACTCTGCATAGTTACTATCGAGTGCCGAGGGTGATACCTCGTATTGCAATCCTGATGAATACTCTGCAGTGTAGCTGTTTGGTCATGGTCATCGAGGGTGATTCCTCCTTCTCCACTTCCGATACGACCCTGTCGTGTAACCCCTCAATGTGAACCTCGAGGGTGATGCCTCATACGTTCACCCTGATGGTTTCGTCGAGTGGAATCGACCGAGGGTGATTCCTCGGGGTTTCCCCCTTGATGTTATGACCACATGGTTACTTTGACCTTTGTTACAGGCGGGTCGACCCTGATGGGTACCCGCAGGGGATCTATGATGTCGGGTGTGCCGGAAGGGCACTCGAGTGTGATATCGTGGCGGAGCTTCAGAAACTCTGATTGTCTCCGTGAGTTACTAAATGAGCATATCGGATTTGGGTGTTTGATCTGAGTGGGTCGACGTGCCCTATACGCACTACCACCACGCGGGATAATGGATATGGGGCCCTCTGCGATGTACGTTTCTCCCGAAAGCTCTTCAGACGTCACGGTTCTCCGTGCAGGCTGATTGTCGGGATTGGGCTGGATACTTCACTAACGAGTTCAGAGTCGCGCCTGCACCCCGGCCAGTCTCGCAACGCGCAGGGTGCCCAGGGCGATGGCCCAAGACCTGTGGGTGCACAGGTTAGTCCGGCGTGCTGACCTCCCTGCTGAGCCTAGGTAGGGCGCTGCTTCGTGTTGATCTCCCGAGGCCGGTTATTACCCAGCAAGTGTGTCCGGCCAGAGGTGATCGAGCGTGTTGGGTAACAGTAGTGCACCCCTGTAGGGAAGAATAACCTATCGATAGCCGGTCCTACGGTAAAGGACGCTCAGTTTGTGTATCCCAATCTACTACTAGAACTGGATACTTGTTACTTAATTGAAGCTTCGGGATCGCTTTCTCGCAGGGAGTCGAGGAAGGATCTCTAGGCTTGCTCCAGCATGTTTGCTTGATGGTGGCTCGTGAAGATGTTTGAAGATGCTAGAATTCGATAGGACTAGGCCTTCTCTCTATTCTGGCATTTCTGCAGCCCAGTCCACATATATAGCCTTCCCCCTTTGATAATGTTGCATATGTAGTGTAGATCCTTGCTTGCTGAGTACTTCGGATGAGTACTCATGGTTGATTTGTTACCTTTTTTTCCCATACCCCACTTTGATGATACATAAGACGATGGAGCCCCGGAGCCAGATGCCACCTCAGGAGCTTACTACCAGGAGGGTCTAGACGGCACGTACTACTGGATCGAGCCAGCCGACCAGGAGTAGGATCGGAGGCTCCCAGGCAGGAGGCCTACGCCTTTCGATCTAGAGTCGTTGTTTGTGCTAGCCTTCTTAAGGCAAACCTTGTCTAACTATGTCTGTACCCAGATATTATTTGTATGACTGACTTATGTATTCAGATCTTCGTGATCCCTGGTCTGTAATATTGCGGATCTCCATTTATTTGTGTTAGAGTTGTGTTGTGATATCTTCCCGTGAGTCCCTGTGCTTGATCGTGCATGTTTGCGTGTATGATTCGTGCACGATTGAGTCAGGGGCGTCACAAGTTGGTATCAGAGCCGACTGCCTGTAGGAAGCCCCCTTCCAAATTCCTTGGCCGAAGTTGAGTCTAGACATCGAAAAACTAATTTACTAACTTGGTTGTGTGGCTTACGGGCCCACGTTGCCAATTGGGTGGTATTAGGATCTTTTATTCCTCGTCTATACTCTGGGACTCTGATCTCTCTTCTATTCGGGTTAAATGAATTTACTAACGCCGACACTTAGATTCTCGTAAATCCCGTCTACCCGGAGAGCTGGATATCTGTGCGATGTCCCTGTCATTGATCTGATTAGTCTGATAATCATTTTCCTTTCCATTGTTTTGTTTAACCTTTCTCTCCGAGTTGTGTTAAACTTCTCATTGTCATTTGACAAATTTGAATTTCACCTGTTTCAAATGGATCGTTTGTTTCCACCGCGTCCTATGACGCAGCTTGTGCTTTGCACTTGGGCTCGTGATGCCCCTGGGTTTCTAGCTGTCCTGATCATGGCAGTCTCTTTACCTCAAGATTCTGGGCAAGTTTCCAAGAAGCTATGGGGACTCATCTGTCCTTCAGTACCGCTTTTCACCCTTAGTCACAGGGTCAAGTCGAACGAGTTAATCAAGTGCTCGAAGATATGCTTCGAGCTTGCGTCATCTCCTTCGGTAGAAGTAGGAGGAATCTCTCCCGTATGCCGAATTCTCTTACAACAATAGCTATCAAGCTAGTTTGAAGATGGCACCATTTGAAGTTCTATACGGACGTAAGTGTCGAACCCCTCTGAATTGGTCAGAAACTGGGGAATGCTCACTCGTCGGACTGGACATTATCCAACAAGCTGAAGAACAAGTCCGCATCATCCGCGAACATCTGAAAACTGCTCAGTCTTGTCAGAAGAGAAACTATGACCGAAAGCACCAGGAAATGGTCTATCAGCCTGGCGAGCAAGCTTACCTTCGCGTCACCCCATTGAAAGGCACTCATCGGTTTGGAATCAAGGGCAAGTTAGCTCCTCGCTACATGGGCCCGTTCCGTATTCTTGCCCGTTGAGGAGAAGTGGCATATCAGTTACAATTGCCGCCAAATCTTTCTCAAGTGCATGATGTCTTTCATGTATCCCAACTCCGTCGCTGCTTCAAGGATCCTATTCGAGCTGTGGATCATGAAATGCTGAAATTACGGGAAGATCTGTCTTATCCAGAATATCCCATCCGTATTCTTGATCAAGCTGAACGCCGAACTCGTCAAAAGTCAATAAAATTCCTCAAGGTTCAGTGGTCGAATCATTCTGACGATGAAGCCACTTGGGAATGCGAGGATCGTCTACATGAAGAATACCCCGCTTTCTTTCAGTCTTCCTCTTAATTCTCGGGACGAGAATTCCTGATAGATGAGGAGAATTGTAACACCACATGTCATTAGCCATAGTAATCACTTTTGATAATGACAAGTCAGCTAGCTTAACAGTGCATAATCATCATTTGCATCATATTGCATTTCAACTCCTAACTCAAAATTCAAATTAAATTAAAGTGGAAAATAAAAGTTGTTCAAATCAGAAACTAAATTGTTCATTAAATAGCAATTAAAACAGAGACAATTCAAAAATTGAAACCAACATTATTGGAATTGGGTAAGTGACTCAAACATCCTCAAACAGTGACTAAAGACAATATTCAATAACCTTTTATTTAATCTAAATTAAATATGAAATTATGTTTTGCCGAAACTAGTTTTTGGGGTTAGGATATAATGCACTGTGATTTATGAACTAGGTCACACTTTTTACAAAATTCATTTAGTGCGCTAACAATTAACAAAACAGAGTTAGAAGGGAAACAGAAAAAGGAAAAATAGAAAAAGGTCTAAAGCTCTACTGTGCACTTTGGCCTATTGCTACAGTGCCGGCCCAACCCACGCAGCCCTTCCCCCACCTCTCACTGCTCACTCTTGCCTCGCTGTCGAACACCCCGTGCCCGCACGCGCGCGCGCACCCGGCTCCCCCTCGCTCGCCGCTCGACAGCGCGTCGCCGCGCGAGCTGGCCATAAGAGCAGCTCCCCGCACCACCTGGCAAACCCTAGCTGCCTCACTCCCTCTCCCTCGCCCTCTTCTGCCACACCCGAGCGCCGCCATGTTCGGCCACGGCTGAGCTGCACGGCCACCGTCACCGCCCCGCCTCGCGAACGTGCCCACCGTGCTCGCCGTCGTCGCCTGCTTCGACCGCGCAAACGACTCGGAGCCAGGAGCCACTGCAGCGCCTCCCCGAGCTCTTCTTCCTCCTCGGATCCCCGCCACCATTCGCCGTCGATTCCGGCCACCCCACGCCTTCCCCGCGCACGCTTTGCACCTCTGCAGGATCACTATGAGCTCCCCTTCCTCCTCCCCCTCGTTGCGGTCCATATCCGCCACCGTAGCCCCCTCTTCCCATCATGGCCGAGCTCGTCTCCGCACGAGCTCGTCGCCGGCAGCCCTACGGCGAACATTTGGTCCCACGCCTGTGCCCGTTTAGCTCGCCTGCGCGCGTAGAGCCTCGATAGCCTTTTGCCTCACCCGTTTGCGCGCTGCTGCTGCTGATCCACTTCCGCCCGACGCTCACCGTCCGCTGTGGTGCTCGCCGCTGGCGATTCCGACCACCTCGGCCCGTGAAACCACCGCAAAACGATGTGGCTCGGAACGCCCGATCGAACGTGCCAAACCCCGCCCGAAATGGTGCACTGTAGGCAAAACCCGAGCTCGCCGAAGCTCGCTGCCGTGCTCGGGCTCGCCGGACCGCTCTCCGGCCGGCGCCGACGTGGCCAGCTGGGGCCCACCCCTGTGTCACTGCCACTGGGCCCCACTGGCCCCGTTGACCTCGGTCAGCGCTGACGTGGCCGCCCCTGTGTCTATGACATGCGGGCCCCACTGCATTAGCTATTTAAAATAAAAAGATAATTAGTTAATTAGTTAAATTAACAGACACTGACAGTAGGCCCCACACGCTAATTAATCCTATTTAGTTTAAATTAACTCTATTTAAACTAATCAGAGGCTGACATGTGGGTCTCACTGGACCCACCTGTCAGGTTTGACTCTGGTCAGCCGGGTTTGACCTGCTGATGTCATGGTGATGTCATGCTGACGTCAGCCTACACTATTCTGGATAATGTTGGATTAAATAGATTAAATAAATTTAGAAAATAGTTAAAACTTTAGAAAATCATATAAAATAAACCGTAACTCCGATGAAAATAATTTATATATGAAAGTCGCTCAGAATTTCGATGCGAATCTGAATACGCCCTCCGTATTCCTGTCAGATGTCCCTAGCTAGATGAACATGGAACTTTTAGACCGATTTCAATAAATGAATAGTGCCCAACTTTAATTAAATAAATCCAAATAAATTCCTTAATTGACTAACTCAATTAGTTAGGCAGTAGAACACCTCGGCGTATCATTTAGACATGTCATACATATTGTTTGCATTTTTGTCATGAATTTATGGTTTCTCTCCCCCTCCTTCTCTCTCGATAGACGTCGAGACCGACGTCGTTGCAGTTGAGTACGACTACGCTCCAAACGAGCAGCCCATTGATGACCCCTCCTTCTTGCCAGAGCAACCAGGCAAGCCCCCCCCCTTGAGCATCCAGATATCGCCCATTCCATTTCTCCTGCTCGCATTAGATTTTTGCTACTGTTAAATGTTTGCTCCTATTCTGATGCATAGCCGGCTTTTGTAACCTGCTCAATGTTACCTTACCTGCCTATGTTAAACTGCTTAGTATAGGTTGGTAGTGAACCATGAGTGACCCCCACCACCTTACCCTTATTGCCCCTGCTTGATCATCGACGACTCGATCAATGTGATCGTCGACCAAAGACCGACACATCACCTCACCCCCTTAGCTGTACGACTCTGCATAGTTAATATCGAGTGCCGAGGGTGATACCTCGTCTCGCACTCCTGATGAATATTTTGTAGTGTAGCTGTTCTGTCGTGGTCATCGAGGGTGATTCCTCCTTCTCCACTTCCGATACGACTCTGTCGTGCAACCCCTCAGTGTGAACCTAGAGGGTGATGCCTCATACATTCACCCTGATGATTTCGTCGAGTGGAATCCACCGAGGGTGATTCCTCAGGGATTCCCCATTGATGTTATGACCACACAGTTACTTTGACCTTTGTTACAAGCGGGTCGACCCTGATGGCGGAGCTTCAGAAACTCTGATTGTCTCCGCGAGTTACTAAATGAGCATATCGGATTTGGGCGTTTGATCTGAGTGGGTCGACGTGCCCTATACGCACTACCACCATGCGGGATAATGGATATGGGGCCCTCTGCGATGTACGTTTCTCCCGAACGCTATTCAGACGTCACGGTTCACCGTGCGGGCTGATTGTCGGGATTGGGCTTGATACTTCACTGACGAGTTCAGTGTCGCGCCTGCACCCCGGCCAGTCTCGCAACGCGTAGGGTGCCCAGGGCGATGACCCAAGACCTCTGGGTGCATAGGTTAGTCCGGCGTGCTGACCTCTCTGCTGAGCCTAGGTAGGGCGCTGCTTCGTGTTGATCTCCCGAGGCCGGGCATTACCCAGCAAGTGTCTCCAGCCAGAGGTGATCGAGCGTGTTGGGTAATAGTAGTGCACCCCTGCAGGGAAGAATAATCTACCGATAGCCGGTCCTACGGTAAAGGACGCTCAGTTTGTGTATCTCGATCTACTACTTGAACTAGATACTTGTTACTTAATTGAAGCTTCGGGATCGCTTTCTCGCAGGGAGTCGAGGAAGGATCTCTAGGCTTGCTCCAACATGTTTGCTTAATAAAATGCTATTCTACTCTCTTCTATTGCCGCAAGATGGTGGCTCGCGAAGATGTTTGAAGATGCTAGTCTTCGATAGGACTAGGCCTTCTCTCTATTCTGGCATTTCTGCAGCCCAGTCCACATATACAACCTTCCCCCTTTGATAATGTTGCATCTGTAGTGTAGATCCTTGCTTGCTGAGTACTTCGGATGAGTACTCACGGTTGCTTTGTTACCTTTTTTCCCCATACCCCACTTTGATGATACATCAGACGATGGAGCCCAGGAGCCAGATGCCTCCTCAGGAGCTTACTACCAGGAGCGTCCAGACGGCACGTACTACTGCATCGAGCCAGCCGACCAGAAGTAGGATCGGAAGCTCCCAGGCAGGAGTCCTACGCCTTTCGATCTAGAGTCGTTGTTTGTGCTAGCCTTCTTAAGGCAAACCTTGTCTAACTATGTCTGTACCTAGATATTATTTGTATGACTGACTTATGTATTCGGATCTTCATGATCCCTGGTCTGTAATATTGTGGATCTCCGTTTATTAGTGTTATACTTGTGTTGTGATAGCTTCCCGTGAGTCCCTGTGCTTGATCGTGCATGTTTGCGTGTATGATTAGTGCACGATTGAGTCAGGGGCATCACATTGATCACCTCATCAAAGTGTGTATTCCAACTCTGAGATGCTTGCACCAGTCCATGGATGGATCACTGGAGCTTGCACACTTTGTTAGCACCTTTAGGATTGGCAAAACCTTCTGGTTGCATCATATACAACTCTTCTTTAAGAAAACCATTAAGGAATGTAGTTTTGACGTCAATTTGCCAGATTTCATAATCATAAAATGCGGCAATTGCTAACATGATTCGGACAGACTTAAGCATCGCTACGGGTGAGAAAGTCTCATCATAGTCAACCCCTTGAACTTGTCGAAAACCTTTTGCAACAAGTCGAGCTTTGTAGACAGTAACATTACCATCAGCGTCAGTCTTCTTCTTGAAGATCCATTTATTATCTATGTCTTGCTGATCATCGGGCAAGTCCATCAAAGTCCACACTTTGTTCTCATACATGGATCCTATATCAGATTTCATGGCCTCAAGCCATCTGTTGGAATCTGGGCTCATCATAGCTTCTTCATAGTTCGTAGGTTTGTCTTGTTCTATTAACATGACTTCCAGGACAGGATTACCGTACCACTCTGGTGCGGATCATGCTCTAGTTGACCTATGAAGTTCAGTAGTAACTTGATCTGAAGTTTCATAATCATTATCATTAGCTTCCTCTCTAGTTGGTGTAGGCATCACGGGAACGGGTTTCTGTGATGTGCTACTTTCCAATTTGAGAGAAGGTACAATTACATCAGCAAGTTCTACTTTCCTCCCGCTCACTTCTTTCGAGAGAAACTCCTTCTCTAGAAAGGACCCATTCTTAGCAACAAAGATTTTGCCTTCAGATCTGTGGTAGAAGGTGTACCCAATAGTTTCTTTAGGGTATCCTATGAAGATGCACTTCTCCGATTTAGGTTCGAGCTTATCAGGCTGAAGCCTTTTGACATAAGCGTTGCATCCCCAAACTTTAAGAAATGACAGCTTAGGTTTCTTGCCAAACCACAGTTCATACGGTGTCGTCTCAACAGATTCAGACGGTGCCCTATTTAACGTGAATGTGGCTGTCTCTAATGCATAACCCCAAAATGATAGTGGTAAATCAGTAAGAGACATCATAGAATGCACCATATCTAATAAAGTACAGTTATGATGTTCGGACACACCATTGCGCTGTGGTGTTCCAGGTGGTGTGAGTTGTGAAACAATTTCACATTGTTTTAAATGAAGGCCAAACTCGTAACTCAAATATTCGCCTCCGCGATTAGATCGTAGAAACTTTATTTTCTTGTTACGATGATTCTTTACTTCTCTCTGAAATTCTTCGAACTTTTCAAATGTTTCAAACTTGTGTTTCATCAAGTAGATATACTCATACCTACTCAAATCATCTGTGAAGGTCAGAAAATAACGATACCCGCTGCGTGCTTCAACACTCATCGGACCACATACATCGGTATGTTTTATTTCCAGTAAGTCATTAGCTCGCTCCATTGTTCTGGAGAATGGAGTTTTAGTCATCTTGCCCATGAGGCATGGTTCGCAAGTATCAAATGATTCATAATCAAGTGACTCCAAAAGTCCATCTGCATGGAGTTTCTTCATGCGCTTTACACCAATATGACCTAAATGGCAGTGCCACAAATATGTTGCACTATCATTATCAACTTTGCGTCTTTTGGCATCAATATTATGAATATGTGTATCACTACAATTGAGATTCAACAAGAACAGACCATTCATCAAGGGTGCATGACCATAAAAGATACTATTCATATAAATAGAACAACCATTATTCTCTGACTTAAATGAATAATCGTCTCGCAATAAACAAGATCCAGATATAATGTTCATGCTCAACGCTGGCACCAAATAACAATTATTGAGGTCTAAAACTAATCCCGAAGGTAGATGTAGAGGTAGCGTGCCGACGGTGATCACATCGACCTTGGAACCATTCCCGACACGCATCGTCACCTTGTCCTTAGCCAATCTTCGTTTATTCAGCAGCTCCTGTTTCGAGTTACAAATATGAGCAACCGAACCAGTATCAAATACCCAGGCGCTACTACTAGCATTAGTAAGGAACACATCAATTACATGTATATCAAATATACCTTTGTTCACTTTGCGATCCTTCTTATCCGCCAAATACTTGGGGCAGTTCCGCTTCCAGTGACCATTTCCCTTGCAGTAGAAGCACTCAGTTTCAGGCTTAGGTCCAGCTTTAGGTTTCTTCACGGGAGAGGCAACTTGCTTGCCATTATTCTTGAAGTTCCCTTTCTTTCCTTTGCCCTTTTTCTTGAAACTAGTGGTCTTGTTAACCATCAACACTTGATGCTCCTTCTTGATTTCTACCTCCGCAGCCTTAAGCATTGCGGAGAGCTCAGGAATCATTTTATTCATCCCTTGCATATTATAGTTCATCACGAAGCCTTTGTAGCTTAGTGGCAGTGATTGAAGAACTCTGTCAATAACACTATCAACTGGAAGATCAACTCCCAGCTGAGTCAAATGGTTATGATACCCAGACATTTTGAGTATGTGTTCACTGACAGAACTGTTCTCCTCCATCTTGCAGCTATATAGAACTTGTTGGAGACTTCATATCTCTCAACCCGGGCATTTGCTTGAAATATTAACTTCAACTCTTGGAACATCTCATATGCTCCATGACATTCAAAACATCTTTGAAGTCCTGGTTCTAAGCCGTAAAGGATGGCACACTGAACTATTTAGTAGTCATCAGAACGAGCTTGCCAAATGTTCATAACATCTGCATCAGCTCCTGCAGCAGGTCTGTCACCTAGCGGTGCATCAAGGACATAATTCTTCTATGCAGTAATGAGGATAATCCTCAAGTTACGGACCCAGTCCGTGTAGTTGCTACCATCATCTTTCAACTTAGCTTTCTCTAGGAACGCATTAATATTCAGGGGAACGGTAGCTCGGGCCATTGATCTACAACATAGATATGCAAAACTGTAAGACCAATTTCATGATAAATTAAGTTCAATTAATCAAATTACTAATGAACTCCCATTTAAATAAACATCTCTCAAGTTATCTAAGTGATACATGATCCAAACCAACTAACCCATGTCCGATCATCACGTGAGATGGGGTAGTCATCAATGGCGAACATCTCTATGTTGATCATATCTACTATATGACTCACGTTTGACCTTTTGGTCTCCAGTGTTCCAAGACCATGTTTGTACATGCTAGGCTCATCAAGTTTAACCCAAGTATTATGCGTGTGTAAATCTGGCTTACACCCGTTGTATGTGAACGTAGAGTCTACCACACCCGATCATCACGAGGTGCTTCGAAATGACAAACTTTAGCAAGGTGCATACTCGGGGAGAACACTTTTATCTAGAAATTTAGTGAAGGGATCATCTTATAATGCCACCTCCGTTCTAAGAAAAATAAGATGCATAAAGGATAAACATCACATGCAATCAAAATATGTGACATGATATGGCCATCATCATCATGTGCTTTTGATATCCATCTCCAAAGCATCGTCATGATCTCCATCGTCACCGGCTCGACACCTTGATCTCCATTGTTGCATCGGGGTCGTCTCGCCAACTATTGCTCCTACAACTATTGCTAACGCATAGCGATAAAGTAAAGCAATTACATGGCGCTTGCATTTCATACAATAAAGAGACAACCCTAAGGCTCCTGCCGGTTGTTGATATTACAAAACATGATCATCTCATACATCAACATATATCACATCACGTCTTGACCATATCACATCACAACATGCCCTGCAAAAACAAGTTAGACATCCTCTACTTTGTTGTTGCAAGTTTTACGTGGCTGCTACGGGCTTCTAGCAAGAACCGTTCTTACCTACGGCAAAAACCACAACGGTGATTTATCAAGTTTGCTGTTTTAACCTTCTTCAAGGACCAGCCGCTGTCAAATTCAATTCAACTAGAGTAGGAGAAACAGACACCCGCCAGCCACCTTTATGCAAAACAAGTTGCATGTCTGTCGGTGGAACCGGTCTCATGTACGTGGATATCTAAGGTTGGTCCGGGCCGCTTCATCCCACAATGCCGAAGAATCAAAATAAGACATTGGTGGTAAGCAGTATCACTATCACCGCCACAACTCTTTGTGTTCTACTCATGCATATCATCTACGCATAGACCTGGCTCGGATGCCACTGTTGGGAAACGTTGCATGGATAACAAAAAAATTATATGCACACTCAAGATCTATCAAGGAGATGCATAGCAACGAGAGGGGAGAGTGTGTCTACGTACCCTCGTAGACCGTAAGCGGAAGCATTTAGTAACGTGGTTGATGTAGTCGAACTTCTTCGCGATCCGATCGATCAAGTACCGAACGTATGGAACCTCTGCGTTCAGCACACGTTCAGCTCGGTGACATCCACTCCTTCTTGATCCAGCAAGACGGCGAGGTAGTGGATGAGTTCCGGCAGCACGACGGCATGGTGACGATGATGGTGATGATATCTCCGCTGGGCTTCTCCTAAGCACTATGAAAATATGACTGAGGGTGTAAACGGTGGAGGGGGGCGCCGCACACGGCTATGAGATTGTCGTGGTTATGTGTGGCGCCCTCCTCCCACATATATATAGGTGGGGAGAGGGAGGAGTAGCCAAGGAGGCGCCCCAAGTAGGCCAAATTCTACTTGGGGTCCTCCCCAAGCCGCGCCCCCCTTTCCTTTCTAGGCGAGCGGGGAAAGGCAGGGGAGGGTGGCCCCCCCTTTCCTTTCTCCCATGTGGAGGGGAAGGCAGGAGGGGCTAGCCCTCCCCCCTTTCCTTCCCTAGGGCCGGCGGATAGGGAGAGGGGCGCGCCAGGCCATTTGTGGGCTGGTCTGTCCCCCCCTTGGCCCATTAGGCCCATACACCTACCGGGGGTGTCCGGAACCCCTTTCGGTGACCCGATGACTACGCGGTTGATGTAGTCGAACTTCTTCGCGCTCCAACGGATCAAGTACCGAACGTGCGGCACCTTCGCGTTCAGCACACGTTCAGCTCGGTGATGCCCTCCGCCTTCTTGATCCAGCAAGATGGCGAGGTAGTGGATGAGTTCTGGTAGCATGATGGTGTGGTGACGGTGATGGTGAAGTGATCTCCGCAGGGCTTCGCCTAAGCACTACGAAAATATGACCGAGGATGTAAACGGTGGAGGGGGGCGCCGCACACGGCTAAGCAATTGTTCTGGTTGTGCTAGGTTCCCCCTCCCACATATATATAGGTGGGGGAGGGAGGAGGGAGCCTGGAGGCGCCCCAAGTGGGGCCGAATCCCACTTGGGGTCCTGCCCCAAGCCGCGCCCCCCTGCCATATATAGGTGCGGGGGAAAGGCAAGGGAGGGAGGCGCCCCCTTTCCTTTCTCCCATGAGAAGGGGAAGGCAGGAGGGGCTAACCCTCCCCCTTTCCTTCCCTAGGGCTAGATGGACAGGGAGAGGGGCGCACCAGCCCCCTGTGGGCTGGTCTGTCCCCCTTGGCCCATTAGGCCCATATACCTACCGGGGGTGTTCGGAACCCCTTCCGGTGACCCGATGACTACCCGGTGCATCCCGAAACTCTTCCGGTGTCCGAATACCATCGTCCTATATATCAATCTTTACCTCTCGACCATTTTGAGACTCCTCGTCATGTCTGTGATCTCATCCGGGACTCTGAACAACATTCGGTCACCAAATCATATAACTCATATAACACTATATTGTCAATGAACGTTAAGCGTGCGGACCCTATGGGTTCGAGAACTATGTAGACATGACCGAGACACCTCTCTGGTCAATAACCAATAGCGGAACCTAGATGCCCATATTGGCTCCTACATATTCTACGAAGATCTTTATCGGTCGAACCTTATGACAACATACGTAATTCCCTTTGTCCATCGGTATGTTACTAGCCCGAGATTCGATCGTCGGTATCTTCATACCTAGTTCAATCTCATTACTGGCAAGTCTCTTTACTTGTTCCATAATACATCATCTTGCAACTAACTCCTTAGTCACTTTGCTTGCAAGGCTTCTTATGATGTGTATTACCGAGAGGGCCCAGAGATACCTCTCCGATACTCGGAGTGACAAATCCTAATCTCGATCTATGCCAGCTCAACAAACACCTTTGCAGATACCTGTAGAGCATCTTTATGATCACCCCGTTATGTTGTGACATTTGATAGCACACAAGGTATTCCTCCGGTATCCGGGAGTTGCATAATCTCATAGTCGAAGGAATATGTATTTGTCATCAAGAAAGCAATAGCAATAAACTGAACGATCAGTATGCTAAGCTAACGGATGCGTCTTATCCATCACATCATTCTCCTAATGATGTGATCCCATTATCAAATGACAACACATGTCTATGGTTAGGAAACCTTAACCATCTTTGATCAGCGAGCTAGTCTAGTAGAGGCTTACTAGGGACATGTTATTTGTTTATGTATTCACACATGTATTTAAGTTTCCGATCAATACAATTCTAGCATGAATAATAAACCTTTATCATGAATAAGGAAATATAAAATAACAACTTTATTATTGCCTCTAGGGTATATTTCCTTCAATGATCATTTATATAGGCATCACATCCAAGATTAGTAGACCGAAACGATTCTACATTTACTACTATTACTCCACACATCGACTGCTATCCAGCATGCATTTAGTGCATTAAGTTCATGGAAAAATGGAGTAATGCAATAAGAATGATGACATGATGTAGACAAGATCCATTCATGTAGGAATAGACCCCATCTTTTTATCCTTAATAGTAACGATACATGTGTGTCATGTCTCCTTTTGTCACCCAGATTGAGCACCGCAAGATCGAACCCATCACAAAGCACCTCTTCCCATTGCAAGAAAAATCAATCTAGTTGGCCAAACCAAACCAATGTTTCAGAGAAGAAATACAAGGCTATAACAATCATGCATAAAAGATTTAAGCAAAGACTCAAATAATATTCATGGATAGAACTGATCATAAACCCACAATTCATCGGATCCCAACAAACACACCGTAAAAACTCATTACATGAAATAGATCTCTTATAGCTTGTATCTGCGTTGGTATTTCCCCAAAGAGGAAGGCATGATGCAGCACAGCTACGGTAAGTGTTTCCCTTAGTTATGAAACAAAGGTTATCAATCCAATAGGAGAACCAAGCAACACTATGTAAACGGTACCTGGACACAAAGAACAAATACTTGCAACCCAACGCGTAAGAGGGGTTGTCAATCCCTCCACGGTAAAAAGATAGATTAAATTGTATGAGATTGGATAAATAGATCTAGCGAAAACACAAAATAAAATAAGTAAAGAAAAAGTGCAGCAAGGTATTTTTGGGTTTTTGGAATAATAGATCTAAAAAATATATGATAAAAGATAGACCCGGTGGCCGTAGATTTCACTAGTGGCTTCTCTCGAGAAAATAGCATACGGTGGGTAAACAAATTACTATTGGGCAATTGATAGAAGAGCAAATATTTATTACGATATCCAAGGCAATGAGCATGTATATAGGCATCACGTCCAAGATTAGTAGACCGACTCCTGCCTGCATCTACTACTATTACTCCACACATTGACCGCTATCCAACATGCATCGAGTGTATTAAGTTCATGGAGAAACGGAGTAATGCAATAAGAACGATGACATGATGTAGAAAAGATCTATTCATGTAGGAATAGAACCCATCTTTTTATCCTTAATAGCAACGATACATGCGTGCCTCGCTACACTAGTAGAAAATAGGGCTTTGGTCCAAGCTCGATCTACACATTAGTCCCGTTTGCATTACGAACCGGGACTAATGTGAGCATTAGTCCCGGTTCGAGCGGCTAGGGCACCGGGCAGACAACAATCCCGGTTCAAATGGGACCTTTAGACCCGGTTGGAGACACCAACCGGGACTAAAGTGTGCGATGCCCTTTAGTCCCGGTTGGTGTCTCCAACCGGGACTAAAGGGGTTGAGGCTTTAGTCCTGGTTGGTGTCTCCAACCGGGACAAAAGGTTAGTCCCGGTTGGAGCCACCAACCGGGACTAAAGGGGTTCTGAAAGTTTCTTTTCTGTTTTTTATTTGTTTTTTGTTTTTAGTTTCTGCTTTAAATTGCTTATATCTTTTAGGATATTTGATATTTTTGAGTGAATCTTTTTGCATTAGATTCTAAATTTTGTCTATTTTCTGTTTGTGCCCTTAGTTTTCAAATTTGAATGATTTAAATTCGAATTTGTTCAAATTTGCTTCAAACACTAGATTATGAATAATTTGAGTTTAAAAATAGTTTTAATTTAATTCTTATTGCTCCTAGTCACATGTCAGATTGTTGTCACAGTAAGATTTATTTGGTTATTTTTGGAATAATTCAAATTAGGATTTTAATTAAAACTGTACTGTTTTGCTTATATAGTTGTTTTAGTCCTTTAACTTGTTTTCAATTATTTTTACATAGTTCTTTATGTAGATTTTAACATGTTGTAGTATGCATCTGTTAGACAACAGTAGATAAATTTTTAAATTAATTAATATTATTTTGCTACTGTTTTGTATTAATAGTTGTTTAGCCTTTAATAATAGTTGATAGAATTAGTTTTGCTATATTTAAAAGTAATTCTTTTTGCTGGTTCCGATTTCAACAGTTGTAGGCCATTTTGCAAATTTTTAGAATCCTCAAATTCTGAAAGGAAAAAAGTTATCCTCAAATTTAAGTTTTTTTGAATTTTTGGTCAAACTACTTATTCAATAAATATTAGTGTTACTAAATAATTTTAAAAATTACTGATGTCATATTTGGATTCCTCAGTTTTTTTTGATAATAATGGATATATTATTTGTCGAATTTCGATTTACAGATTTAAAGATATTAATTATGCCATTTTAAATGAATAAATGGCAAAAAAATGAATAAAATAATATTATTACTTATTTTATTGTCATTGAAATTCAATATTATCATTACTTATTTTATTTTAATAATTCTTTGGAATTCAAAAAATTAAATCATGTGACATCAAGACCTAAGGGTTAATAGGATTGACATCTTACTATTGTTAGGAAAACAACAAGTGCAGACTTGGAAACTAGGGGGAATAGAACTCGGAAGTTAAGCGTGCTTAGGCTGGAGTAGTAAGAGGATGGGTAACCAGTCGGGAAGTTAGATGATTTGGAATGAGTGCTCCACACTTGAGCAGTGATTAGAGATTAAGCGTGCTTAGGCTGGAGTAGTGATGAGGGGTGATTAGAGATTAAATTGTCAAATAATTCAGAAATTTGAAAATTGGAAAAAATTCAAAAAAATCGAAAAAAATAAAAAAATAAAAATAATTCCTTTAGTCCCGGTTAGACTTTAGTCCCGGTTGGTAACACTAATCGGGACTAAAGGTCCTCCAACCCCGCTCCAGACAGCGGCCACATGGAGCTCCTTTAGTCCCGGTTCGTAAGCCAACCGGGACTAAAAGTAATGGGCATTAGTCCCGATCGTTTTGTCCCGGTTGCAGAACCGGGACTAAAGGCCCTCTGGAACTGGGACTAAAGGCCCGTTTTCTACTAGTGCTACCCCTTCTGCCACTGGGTGAGGACACAGCAAGATCGAACCCATCACAAAGCACGTCGTCCCATTGCAAGAAAAATCAATCTAGTTGGCTATAACAATCATGCATATAAGAGATCAAAGAAAACTGAAATAATATTCATAGATAGATCTGATCGTAAACTCGCACTTCATCGGATCCCAACAAACACACCGCAAAAAGTCATTACATCAAATAGATCTCTAAGAACACTGAGTAGAACATTGTATTGAGAATCAAAAAGGGAGAAGAATCCATCTAGCTACTGCCTACAGACCCGTAGGTCTATGGTGAACAACTCACACATCATCGGAGGAGCACCAATGAGGATGATGAACCCCTCCGTGATCGTGTTCCCCTCTGGCAAAGTGCCGGAATAGGGCTCTAGATTAGATCTCGTGCTTCTGGAAATTGCGGCGGCTGGAATTGTGTTTCGACGACTCCCCTAGGGTTTCTGGAATATCTGGGTATTTATAGAGCTGAGAGGCGGTGGAGAGGACATCCGTGGGCCCCACCACCCATCAGGGCGCGCCAGGGGCCTCTGGCGCGCACAGGTGGGTGGTGGGCCCCTGATGACCCACAAGTATAGGGGACCAATCGTAGTCCTTTCGATAAGTAAGAGTGTCGAACCCAACAAGGAGCAGAAGCAAATGACAAAGCGGTTTTTAGCAAGGTACGTATTTTTTGTAAGCACTGAAATTATCGGCAACGGATAGTTTGGTGATAAGATAATTCGTAACGAGCAACAAGTAACAAGTGTAGCAAAGGTGCAGAAGGTGGCCCAATCCTTTTTGTAGCAAAGGATAAGCCTGGACGAACACTTATATAAAGCAAAGCGCTCCCGAGGACACATGAGAATTATTGTCAAGTTAGTTTTCGTCATGCTCATATGATTCGCGTTCGTTACTTTGAGAATTTGATATGTGGGTGGACTGGTGCTTGGCTGTTGTCTTTACTTGGACAAGCCTCCCACTTATGATTAACCCCTCTCGCAAGCATCTGCAAATATGAAAGAAGAATTAAGATAAATCTAACCATAGCATGAAACATGTGGATCCAAATCAGCCCCTTACGAAGCAACACATAAACTAGGGTTTAAGCTTCTGTCACTCTAGCAACCCATCATCTACTTATTACTTCCCAATGCCTTCCCCTAGGCCCAAGTCATGGCGAAGTGTCATGTAGTCGATGTTAACATAACACAACAAGAGGAAAGACAACATACATCTCATCAAAATATTGAACAAATACTGAATTCACATGATTACTTATAACAAGACTTCTCCCGTGTCCTCAGGAACAAACGTAACTACTCACAAAGCATGTTCATGTTCAAGATCAAAGGGGTATTGAATATCATTAAGGATCTGAACATATGATCTTCCACCAAATAAACCAACTAGCATCAACTAGGAAGAGTAATCAATACTACTAGCAACCGACAGGTACCATTCCGATGTTTTGGGACAACGATTGAATACATGAGATGAACTAGGGTTTGAGAGGAGATGGTGCTGGTGAAGTTGTTGATTAAGATTGACCCTCCCTCGATGGGAGGATCATTGGTGATGACGATGGCTTCGATTTCCCCCTCCAGGTTGGAAGTTTCCCCGGTAGAATCGCTCTACCGGAGCCCTAGATTGCTTCTGCCCAGGTTCCACCTCAAGACGGCGGTGCTTCATCCCAAAAGCTTCCTTCTTTATTTTTTCTATGTTAAAACCTTTCATATAGCAGAAGATGGGCACCAGACGATGTCTAGGGGCCCACAAGCCCTGGGGGCGCGCCCTGGGGGGTAGGGTGCGCCCCCAGGCTTGTGGCCACCTGGTGGGTCCCCTTCTATAGTTTCTTCACCCAATATTTTTATATATTCCAAAACAATTCTTCGTAAAGTTTTAGAACATTTGGAGTTGTGCAGAATAGGTATCTCAGATTTGCTCCTTTCCGGTCTAGAATTCCAGCTGCCGGCATTCTCCCTCTTTGTGTAAACCTTGTAAAATAAGAGAGAAAAGGTATAAGTATTGTACCATAATGTGAAATAACAGCATAAAAACATGATGCATAATGGACATATCAACTCCCCCAAGCTTAGGCATCGCTTGTGCTCAAGTGAAAGCCGAAATCGATAATCATGTCCACATGGTTAGAGATAGAGGTGTCGATAAAATAAAATACGGACATGAGGGCATCATGATCATCTTTAGAACAACAACATATTGTCATATAACTTATCATGCTAAAGTGACAATTCTTTCACAAGGTAAAGTATGAATCAAAAACATTATTGAAAACTAGCAAACTATGATCTCGGTCGTTGAAACAATTGCAATTTATCATAACATCGGAAAGAGTCAATGTAAGAGCTTTTATTCAGCAAGTTCACATACAAAACCATCATTTAATCTTTCATGATTGCTAACACTCACGAGATACTTATGAGATCAAAGCTTCAGTCAAACAAATAGGAAGATAGGGGCTTATAGTTTCGCCTCCCAACCATTTACCTCAAGGGTAACATCAACAATAATAATTTATGAACACCTACATCCGAGTGGATATATATGCCTTGATCTTCCCCAACACATAGTGTTTGCCAAAAAGAGAAAATATAAAAGGACGGGTGAAGATCACCATGACTCTTGTATAAGGGTAAGAAGTAAAATAAAAGATAGGCCCTTCGCAGAGGGAAGCAGAGGTTGTCATGCGCTTTTATGGTTGGATGCACGAAATCTTAATGCAATAGAACGTCACTTTATATTGCCGCTTGTGATAAACAACTTTATTATGCAGTCCGTCGCTTTTATTTCTTCCATATCACAAGTTCGTATAAAGCTTATCTTCCTCACACTAAAAGATCATACATATTTAGAGAGCAATTTTTATTGCTTGCACCGATGACAACTTACTTGAAGGATCTTACTCAATCCATAGGTAGATATGGTGGACTCTCGTGGCAAAACTGGGTTGATGGATTTTGGATGCACAAGTAGTATCTCTACTTGGTGCAGAAGATTTGGCTAGCATAGGATGAGAAGAAAACTCAACATGTTGGAGGATCCATGACAATATAACTTCTATTCGGATATAAGAAAACATAACCCATTATGTTGTCTTCCTTGTCCAATATCAACTTATTAGCATATAATATTTTAATGAGTGCTCACAATCACAAAAGATGTCCAAGATAGTGTATTTATATGTGAGACCTCTCTTTCTTTATTACTTCCTATTAATTGCAACAATGACCAATACTATGTTTTTCAACTCTCAACAAATTTCATGCGACATACTTCTTATATGTGAAGTCATCACTCTCCATAAGATTATTATATAACCTTTTTATTTCTTTTATTATCTTTCCTTTTCACGATAAAAGCAAGAAAGCAAAGCCATCAACTGAAAAATTCTCTTTATTATATAACTCTCGCACTCGATTACATAGATAGATCACAAAGCAAATCTCAAAACTAGATCATACTAAAAACTTTTATTCTACTGGATAACGATAAAACCAAAAGGATCGAACTAAGAAAAACGATAAAAGTAAAGATGTGATGGTGATACGATACCGGGGCACCTCCCCCAAGCTTGGCACAAGCCAACGGGAGTGCCCATACCCGTGTACTCAAGTCTCCTTCTTTGGAGATGATGATGGTGGTGTGGTGGCATTCTTCTTCTCTTAGATCATCATTCTCAAGCTCAAGCTTTAATACCCTTTTGCATAATGCCGCCTTGCTTTCCTGCAGAAAACGGGGTGGGATAGATTGGACCTTAGACTTGTTTCCTATGTTAGGAAAGCTTGACTTCTTGAATTCCATGTGCATATCTCCAGGTTGAGGTAGTGGATCTTCATCTTCATCAGAGCTATTGTTCCTTGTTTTCTCCATGTAGAAATCTTGCTCCTACTCCGGGTCAGCATCTTGATCCTCCTCCGTGGACCGTAGGTAGGGATAAATTTCCCCAAAGATCTTTGGATCCGCAGTATAATGGGAAACATAGCTCTCTCCATCTGACTCTTGCGAAGACATCTTGCTCTAAATCTGCTGCAGAAAATAGCTTGAAACAAGAACAGAGAATATTGTCATGGTAAGGTGGTTAAAACCTTCGGGAGATTATATAATGAATTTTTACCATGCAAAACAAGTATTCTAGGAGAAAACAGAGTCTGGAAGGCACATGAGGTGGCCACAAGCCAGGGAGGCGCGCCTAGGGGGTAAGGCACGCCCCCAAGGCTTGTCGCCTCCTCGTGCGCTATTCGAACTACTTTTTAATTTCCTAATTTTTTAAATATTCCAAAACAGAGTAAAATTGCTTCTGGGGAAGTTTTGGAGTCGGTTTACTTACCGTATCACATACCTATTCCTTTTTAGGGTTCTGGGCCGTTCTGGAAAGTTTCCCTTATGTACTGCTCCGGTGTTATGGTATTAATAATATTGGTTTCAATATTTATGGGAGTACCTGAGATATAATGTTTGATTCTTTGCCCATTCACCACCTTCGGGTTATTGCCCTTGGCATTGCTGATCTTGATGGCACCGGAACGATAAACTTCTTCAATAATGTAAGGACCTTCCCATTTGGAGAGAAGTTTTCCTGCAGAAAATCTTAAACGAGAATTGTATATAGCAAGACATGGTCACCTACATTGAATTCACGCTTTTGTATCCTTTTGTCATGACATCTCTTAACCTTTTCTTTAAATAATTTGGCATTTTCATAGGCTTGGGTTCTCCATTCATCAAGTGAGCTAATGTCAAATAACCTCTTCTCACCGGCAAGTTTTTAATCATAGTTGAGTTCTTTAATTGCCCAATAAGCTTTATGTTCCAATTCGAGAGGTAAGTGATGTGCTTTTCCATATACAATTTTATATGGAGACATACCCATAGGATTTTTATAAGTAGTTCTATAAGCCCATAATGCATCATCAAGTTTCTTAGGCCAATTCTTCCTGGATCTATTAACAGTCTTTTGCGAGATCAATTTTATTTCTCTATTACTTAATTCTACTCGACCACTAGACTGAGAATGATATGGAGATGCAATTCTATGGTTAACATCATACTTAGCAAGTAATTTAGGAAAGCACCATGAATAAAGTGTGAGCCATCATCAGTCATTAAATATCTAGGGACTCCAAACCTCGGGAAAATAACTTCTTTAAGCATTTTAATGGAGGTGTTATGATCAGCAGTACTAGTTGGAATAGCTTCTACCCACTTAGTAACATAATCAACAGCAACCAAAATATGTGTGTACCCATTGGAGGAAGGAAAAGGTCCCATATAATCAAATCCCCAAACATTAAATGGTTTAATAACAAGTGAATAATTCATAGGCATTTCCCGACGTATACTAATGTTACCAATTCTTTGACATTCATCACAAGACAATACAAACTTACGAGCATCCTTGAAAAGAGTAAGCCAACAAAAACCAGATTGTAATACCTTGTGTGCAGTTCTATCTCTAGCATGGTGTCCTCCGTAAGCCTCGGAGTGACATTTGCATAGGATTTGTTCCTGTTCATGCTCAGGTACACAATGTCTAATAACACCATCTACTCCTTTATAAAGGTGTGGGTCATCCCAGAAGTAATGTCTTAAATCATAGAAAAACTTTTTCTTTTGTTGGTATGTGAAACTAGGTGGTATAAATTTAGCAGCAATAAAATTAGCATAGTCTGCATACCATGGAGTACTATGAGAAGCATTTATAATAGCTAATTGTTCATCAGGAAAGCTATCATCAATAGGTAGTGTGTCATCAAGAATATTTTCTAACCTAGACAAGTTGTCTGCTACGGGGTTCTTAGCTGCTTTTCTATCAGTAATATGTAAATCAAATTCTTGTAGCAAGAGAACCCACCTAATGAGTCTAGGTTTAGCATCTTTCTTTTCCATAAGGTATTTAATAGCAGCGTGGTCAGTGTGAACAGTTACTTTAGAATCAACAATATAAGATCTGAATTTATCACAAGGAAACACAACTGCTAAAAATTCTTTTTGAGTAGTAGCATAATTTCTTTGAGCACTGTCTAGAGTTTTACTAGCATAATGGATAACATTTAGTTTCTTATCAACTCTTCATCCTAGAACAGCACCAACAGCATAATCACTAGCATCACACATAATTTCAAAGGGTAGGTTCCAATCAAGTGGTTGAACAATAGGTGTAGAAATTAAGGCTTTCTTAAGGATCTCAAATGCTTCTACACAATCATCATCAAAAACAAATGGAACATATTTTTTGCAAAATATTAGTGAGAGGCCTAGAAATTTTAGAGAAGTCTTTAATAAATCTCCTATAGAAACCAGCATGACCAAGGAAACTTCTTATATCTTTAGGACAGGACATTTTTTCGATAGCATCAACTTTAGCTTTATCAACTTCAATACCTCTTTCAAAGATTTTATGCCCCAAGACAATACCTTCATTAACCATAAAGTGGCACTTCTCCCAATTCAAGACAAGATTAGTTTCTTCACATCTCTGCAAAACTCGATCAACATTGCTTAAGCAATCATCAAAAGAAGTTCCGTATACGGAAAAATCATCCATGAAAACCTCAACAATCTTTTCAAAAAAGTCAGAGAATATAGCAGTCATACATCTTTGAAAGGTAGCAGCTGCATTGTATAAACCAAAAGGCATACGTTTATAAGCAAAGGTACCAAAAGGGCAAGTAAAAGTAGTTTTTTCTTGATCCTCTTGTGATGCAGGTATTTGGGAAAAACCAGAATATCCATCTAGAAAGCAAAAATATGTATGTTTTGATAGTCTTTCTAGCATTTGATCAATGAATGACAGAGGATAATGCTCTTTCTAGTAGCTTTATTTAATTTTCTAAAATCAATTACCATTCTATAACCTGTGAAATTCTTTGCGGAATCAATTCATTTTTATCATTAGGAACAACAGTAATGCCTCCCTTCTTAGGGACACAATGAACAGGACTTACCCATCTACTATCAGCTATAGGATAGATTATACCTACTTCTAGAAGCTTTAGTATTTTATTTCTTACTACTTCTTTCATCTTAGGATTCAACCATCGCTTGTGATCAACAACTGGTTTAGCTTCAGGTTCCATATTAATTTTATGCTGACATAGAGTGGGACTAATGCCCTTAAGATCGTCAAGAGTATATCCATTAGCGGCACGGTGCTTCCTTAGAGTTTTCAATAATTTCTTTTCTTCATGCTGTGAAAGATTCGCACTAATAATAACAAGATATATCTTCTTTTCATCAAGATAAGCATATTTCAGAGTATCAGGTAATTGTTTAAGATCGAACACAGGATCACCCTTGGGTGGTAGAGGGTCTCCAAGAGTTTCAACGGGCAAGTTGTGTTTCAAAACAGGCATTTGTTTCAAGAATATCTCATCTATTTTATTTCTTTCATTCATATGCATATCATTTTCATGGTCTAGCAAGTATTGTTCTAAAGGATCAGTAGGAGGCACAGCAATAGAAGTAAGACCAATAATTTCATCTTTACTAGGCAATTCTTTATCACGAGGCTGTCTACGAAATTTGGAGAAATTAAACTCATGAGACACATCCCCGAAACTTACACTAACAATTTCTTTCGCACAATCTATCTTAGGATTAACAGTATTCAAGAACGGTCTACCAAATATAATGGGGCAAAAATCATCTTGTGGGGAACCAAGAACTAGAAAATCAGTAGGATATTTTATTTTCCCACACAAGATGTCAACATCTCTAACAATCCCAATTGGTGAGATAGTATCTCTATTAGCAAGCTTAATAGTAACATCAATATCTTCTATTTCAGCAGGTGCAATATCATTCATAATCTCTTGATATAAAGTAAAAGGGATTTCACTCACACTAGCAGCCAAATCACATAAACCATGATAACAATGATCTCCTATTTTAGAAGAGACAACAGGCATGCCAACAACAGGTCTATGTTTATCTTTGTCATCGGGTTTAGCAATTCTATTAGCTTCATTACAGAAGTAAGTAACATGCCCATCAATATTTTCACCCAAGAGATCTTTAATCATAGCAACATTAGGTTCAACTTTAATTTGTTCAGAGGGTGTAGGCGTTCTTGTATAACTCTTATGGACTACAGCTGAAGCTTTAGCATGTTCTTTCATCCTAACAGGAAAAGGTGGTCTCTTAATATAAGCAGTAGGAATAACTGGATCAACATTATAAGTAATGGTTTCTTCTTCAGTTTAATGGGTTCTACTATTTTTACTTCAATGGGAGGATGATATTTAAACCGCTTCTCCTTAGGGAGATCAACATGAGTAGCAAAAGATTCACAGAAAGAAGCTACTATCTCAGAATCAAGTCCATATTTAGTGCTAAATTCATGAAAAGCATCGGCATCCATAAAAGATTTAACACAATCAAACTAAAGGTTTATACCTAACTCCTTACCTTCGTCGAGCTCCTAATCCTCAGAGTTGCGTTTAATTCTTTCCAAGAGATCCCATTTGAATTCAATAGACTTCTGCATAAAAGAACCAGTACAAGAAGTATCGAGCATGGATTGATCATTACAAGAAAGCTGAGCATAAATATTCAGAATAATAATTTCCCTTGAGAGCTCATGATTGGGGCATGAATATAACATTGACTTAAGCCTTCTACAAGCTTGAGCGATACTTTCTCCTTCATGAGGCCAAAAATTATATATATATATATATATATATATATATATATATATATAATTCCGATCACGATGAACCAGATGCATAGGATAAAACTTCTAATGAAATTCCAATTTCAATCGGTTGTAATTCCAAGCTCCAGTATCATTACATAGCCTATACCATGTCAATGCCTTTCCCTTCAAAGATAAAGGGAAGACCTTCTTCTTGACTTCATCTTCGGGCAAACCTGCAAGCTTAAATAATCCACAAACTTCATCCACATAGATTAGATGCATATCAGGATGTAGTGTTCCATCTCCTGCATAAGGATTATCTAGCAGTTTCTCTATCATACCTGAAGGAATTTCATAATAAATATTTTCAGTAGGTGCAGTAGGTTGAGGAGCAACTCTTTGCTCTTCCAGTCGAGGTGAAGATACCCCGAACAAGCCCCTCAAAGGATGACTTTCCATAGTGACAAGTGACAATAAATTTCAGCATGTAATATAAATGTTTCCTTACCAAATTCCACTCACCAAAGGCGCTTCACTCCCCGGCAACGGCGCCAGAAAAGAGTCTTGATGACCCACAAGTATAGGGGACCAATCTTAGTCCTTTTGATAAGTAAGAGTGTCGAACCCAAGGACGAGCAGAAGGAAATGACAAGCGGTTTTCAACAAGGTATTTTCTGCAAGCGCTGAAATTATCGATAACGGATAGTTTGGTGATAAGATAATTTGTAACAGGTAACAAGTAACAAGTGTAGCAAAGGTGCAGCAAGGTGGCCCAATCCTTTTTGTAGCAAAGGATAAGCCTGGACAAACTCTTATATAAAGCAAAGCGCTCTCGATGACACATGGGAATTATTGTCAAGTTAGTTTTCATCATGCACATGTGATTCACGTTCGTTACTTTGATAATTTGATATGTGGTGGACAGGTGCTTGGGTGCTGTCCTTACTTGGACAAGCCACCCACTTATGATTAACCCCTCTCGTAAGCATCCGCAACTACAAAAGAAGAATTAAGATAAATCTAACCATAGCATGAAACATGTGGATCCAAATCAGCCCCTTATGAAGCAACGCATAAACTAGGGTTTAAGCTTCTGTCACTCTAGTAACCCATCATCTACTTATTACTTCCCAATGCCTTCCCCTAGGCCCAACTTATGGTGAAGGGTCATGTAGTCGACGTTCACATAACACTACTAGAGGAAAGACAACATAAATCTCATCAAAATATCGAACGAATACCAAATTCACATGATTACTTACAACAAGACTTCTCCCATGTCCTCAGGAACAAACGTAACTACTCACAAAGCATGTTCATGTTCAAGATCAGAGGGGTATTGAATATCATTAAGGATCTGAACATATGATCTTCCACCAAATAAACCAACTAGCATCAACTACGAAGAGTAATCAATACTACTAGCAACCCACAGGTACCAATCTGAGGTTTTGGGACAAAGATTGAATACAAGAGATGAACTAGGGTTTGAGAGGAGATGGTGCTAGTGAAGATTATGATGAAGATTGACCCTCCCTCGATGAGAGGATCATTGGTGATGACAATGGATTCGATTTCCTACTCCGGGAGGGAAGTTTCCCCAGCAGAATCGCTCTGTCGGAGCCCTAGATTGCTCCTACCCAGGTTCTGCCTCGAGACGGTGGTGCTTCATCCCAAATGCTTCCTTCTTTATTTTTTCTAGGTCAAAACCTTTCATATAGCAGAACATGGGCACCAGATGATGGCCAGGGGGCCCACAAGCCCTGGGAGCGCGCCCTGCTGGCTAGGTCGTGCCCCCTAGGCTTGTGGCCACCTAGTGGGCCCCCTTCTGTAGTTTCTTCGCCCAATATTTTTTATATATTCCAAAACAATTCTTCGTAAAGTTTTAGAACATTTGGAGTTGTGCAAAATAGGTATCTCAGATTTGCTCCTTTCCGGTCCAGAATTCCAGCTGCCGGCATTCTCCCTCTTTGTGTAAACCTTGTAAAATAAGAGAGAAAAGGTATAAGTATTGTACCATAATGTGAAATAACAGCCCATAATGCAATAAATATCAACGTAAAAACATGATGCATAATGGACGTATCAGCCCCGTGGGCCTCCCCTCGTGCACTTCCTTGGCTCCCAAGTTGTCTTCTGGGCTGAAAAAACTCTCCAAAATGTTTCGCTGCGTTTGCACTCCGTTTGATATGGATATTCTGCGAAGTAAAAAACAAGCAAAAAACAGCAACTGGCACTGGGCACTATGTCAATAGTTTAGTCCCAAAAAATGATATAAAGTTGCTATAAAATGAAGGTAAAACATCCAAGAATGATAATATAACAGCATGGAACAATAAAAAATTATAGATACGTTGGAGACATATCAGCATCCCCAAGCTTAATTCCTGCTCGTCCTCGAGTAGGTAAATGGTAAAAACAAATTTTTTGATGTGGAATGCTGCCTAACATGTTCATCACATATTCTTTTCGTTTGTAGCATGGACATTTGGACTTTTAGATGGTTCAAAGCAATAGTCTATAATTGACATGAAGACTTCAATACTCAAGCATATCGACAAGCAACCATGTCTTTCAAAATATCAACACTAAAGAAAGATATCCCTAGCCCATCATGCTCAATCATTGATCCATTCATGAAACACACTCGAATATTAGCTACATCCAATGCACAAGTATGATCATAGTGCTCCCTAGTTGGTGCTTTATAAGAGAAGATGGAGACTCAAATAAAAATAAAAATTGCATTAAAGTAAATAGATAGGCCTTTCGCAGAGGGAAGCAGAGATTTGTAGAGGTGCCAGAGCTCAAAGCTAAATTGAGAGATAAAATATTTTGAGAGTCATGCTTTCCCAATACTTTCCATGCTAGATACATCATAGGCGGTTCCCAAGCATAAAATAAAGTTTATTCCTTTTTCCACCATTCTTTCACAATCCATGGCTAGCCGTATCGACGGGTGCCTTCCGTACCAAAACTTTCCAAGGAATTTATTATTTGACAACATAAAGTAAAATTCTTTTTCATTTCAGGACTGGGCATCCCTATTACCGCCACACTCTTGTGTAATGACAAGTGAATAAACACTCATCTTGAGAATAACACATCTAGCATGGAAAAATATTGGCCACCCCCTGCCGCTTCATGAGCGGTACGGGCACACAAAATTAGAAATTCATTTTGAAATTAGAGTTGGCACATACAAATTTACTTAGAACGGCACAGAAATACCGCATATAGGTAGGTATGGTGGACTCATGTGGCATAACTGTTTTAAGGATTTTGGACGCACAAGTAGTATTCCCACTTAGTACAAGGAAAGGCAAGCAAATAGATTGAGAAGCAACCAACCAAGAAACAAAAATTCTCATAAACGAGCATTAAGCATAACTAACAACGAATAATGCACCACAAGTAGGATGTAATTTCATTGCATATCTATTGACTTTCGTGCTTGCATAGGGAATCACATACCTTAACATCGATATTCTTACTAAAGCATAATTACTCCCCAACATGACTCACATATTACTATCATCATATCTCAAAACTATTACAAAGAATCAAGTTTATTTTATCCAATGATCTTGATGAAAGTTTTTATTATATCCCTCTTGGATATCTATCACTTTGAAACTAGTTTCATATATTACCATTGCTTTTAACAAGCTCTCAAATAAATTTAAGTGAAGAACATGAGCATAAAAATTTTCATCTCTCAAAATAATATAAGTGCAGCATGAGAGAATTTCTTCAAAATTATACTAACTCTCAAAATAATCTAAGTGAAGCATGAGAGTATTTCTTCAAAAATTAAAGCACCACCGTGCTCAAAAAGATATAAGTGAAGCACTAGAGCAATTCCATGGCTCAAAAAATTTAAGTGAAGCACATAGAGCAATTCTAACAAATCATAGCATAATTATGGATCTCTCAAATAGGTGTGTCCAGAAAGGATGATTGCTACAAACTAAAAAGAAAAACAAGCAAAGACTCATACAATACAAGACACTCCAAGCAAAACTCATGATATGTGACGAATAAAAATATAGCTCCAAGTAAAATTCCCGATGGTTGTTAGAAGAAAGAGGGGATGTCTTCCGGGGCATCCCCAAGCTTAGTTGATTGGTTTTACTTGAATATTACCTTGGGGTGCCATGGGCATCCCCAAGCTTAGGCTCTTTTCACTCTTTATTCCTTCATCCATTGAGATCTCACCCAAAACTTGAAAACTTCAATCACACAAAACTTAACAAAACCTTCGTGAGATCCGTTAGTATAAGAAAACCAATCTTTGCTTTAAGTACTGTTGAAAACCCATTCCTATATTGTTATTTCATTATACCTACTGTATTCTAACTTTACCATGGCTTATACCCCCCCAATACAATCCATAGATTCATCAAAATAAGCACACAATGCAAAGAAAATAGAATCTGTAAACAATAAAATAGTCTGTAAAGACTCGAATTTTACTCCTACTTATGGAACTCCAAAATTTCTGAAAAACTAGGAAAACAGAGGAAATTTGTATATCAATCTTGTGTAAAAAATTCATAAGTTTTTGTCGCTTCTGTGAATTTTAACAAATCTGTTACTGTATGCAAAAGTTTCTGTTTTTCAACAGGATCAAATCAACTATCACCCAAAGGTATCCCAAAGGCTTAACTTGGCACAAACACTAATTAAAACATAAAAATTACAATCTTAATGGAGGCATAATTGTGCAAACACACAAGAACAGAAATAAAAACGCAAAAATTAATTATTCATTGGGTTGCCTCCCAACAAGCGCTATCGTTTTATGCCCCTAGCTAGGCATAATGCATAGATTCAAGTATTGTCATCTTTGGTTTTTGCCCCATAGGTTGCCCTCGTGATTGATTCATATGATGGCTTAATTCTTGTTCTAGGGAAGTGTTCCATACCCTTTCTTAGTGTAAATTGAAATTTAATAGTCCCTTCTTTCATATCAATCACGACACCTATAGTTCGTAAAAATGGTCTACCAAGTATGATGGGACAAGACGGAATGCAATCAATATAAAGAACAATAAAATCTATGGGCACATAGTTCCTATTTGCAAGAATAAGAAAATCATTAATTCTTCCCAAAGGCTTTTTAATAGTGGAATCCGCCAAGTGCAAATTAAGAGAACACTCTTCAATATTGGTAAGACCAAGCACATCACATAGAGATTTCGGAATTATGCAAACGCTAGCGCCCAAATCACATAAAGCAAAGCACTCATAATTTTTAATCTTGACTTTAATGGTAGGCTCCCATTCATCATATAATTTTCTAGGAATTGAAATATCTAATTCCAACTTTTCTTCTAAAGCTTTCATCATCGCTTCTACAATATGTTTAGTAAAAGCTTTATTTTGTTCATATGCATTGGGTGAATTTATCATAGATTGCAGCAAAGAAATACATTCAATCAAATAGAAACTATCATAATTAAAGTCTTTGTAATCCAAAAGAGTGGGCACATCACTAGTTAAAGTTTTGAGCTCTCCAAACCCACTTTTATCAATTTTATCAACAAGATTTTCACCCCCTGAATTATGAGGACGCCCTCTAGCTAAAGTTGACTCTTCTTCAGTCCTCTTTTCATCAAGTTTAATATTACTAAACAAGGAATCAATAGAAGAAACACCAATCATCTTAAGTTCTTCATCATTGTTATGAAAGCAATCGGTAGAAAACACTCTTTCTAAAATTCTCTTTTAGCTCTAAGCATAGCGGTTCTTTTCTTACTTTCATCCATAGAAACATATAAAGCTTTAATTGATTCATTGACATCAACCTTAGGTGGAAAAAATTTAATCTTGAGATTTTCTACTTCATGGCAAATTCTATCAATGCTTCTAGACATATCATCAATCTTATTCAACTTTTCTTCTATCATAGTATTGAAAACTTTTTGAGCATTGATAAATTCTGTAATATTACTCTCAAGATCAGAGGGGTTCCTATTATTGTTGTAACAAGAATTACCATAATTATTAGTGGAATTTCGAGGAATAAAGGCCTAGGAATAAAATTACCTCTATAAGCATTGTTATTAAAATTGTTTCGCGAGACAAAATTCACATCTACGGGATCACTATTTTGCTAATTCAAAGTAGACAAAGGAACATCATTAAGATCAATAGGAGAATTTTTACTAGCATCCAATTTCATAAGAGCATCAACTTTTTCACTCAAAGTACTAATTTCTTCAACCAAATTAACTTTTTTACTAGTAGGTGCTCTCTCGGTATGCCATTGTGAATAATTTGCCATAATATTATCTAGCAATTTAATAGCTTCACCTGAATTAATCTCCATAAAAGTACCACCCGTGGCGGAATCTAAAAGATTTCTAGAAACAAAATTCAATCCCGCATAAAAAAATTGTATAATCATCCAAAGATTTAAACCATGAGTAGGACAATTTCTTAGCATCAATTTCATTCTTTCCCAAGATTGTGCAACATGTTCATGCTCAAGTTTATTAAAATTCATGATTTGAGTACTAAGGGAAATAATTTTTGCGGGCGAAATATACTTAGTAATAAAAGCATATTTGCACTTATCCCAAGAATCGATACTATTGCGAGGCAAAGAAGAAAACCAAATTTTTGCACGATCCCTCAAAGAGAAAGGAAATAATTTCAACTTCACAATATCATTGTAAACATCATTTTTCTTTTGCATATCACATAATTCTACGAATGTGTTTAGATGGGATGCGGCATCCTCATTAGGAGTACCGGAAAATTGTTCTTTCGTAACAAGATTCAACAAAGCGGCATTAATATCATAAGACTCCGCACTAGCGGCAGGAGTAGCAATCGGAGTACTAATAAAATCATTATTATTGGTATTGGAAAAATCACATAATTTGGTATTTTATTGAGACATCGTGACTACGTAAACAAGATCGCAAGCAAACAAGAGATCTGACGAGAAAAAGGCGAACGAAAAAGAAGGCAAATAAAAAGGCAAATATTTTTGTGCTTTTCGCAAAAACATTTTAGAAGTGGGGGAGATGAAAACGAGAGCCAAATGGAAAATAATGTAAATTGCAAGGAGATGAGATTTGTGATTAGGAACCTGATAGATGTTGATGATGTCTCCCCGGCAACGGCGCCAGAAATTCTTTCCTGAAAGCTTGTATATGCGTTGGTATTTCCCCAAAGAGGAAGGGATGATGCAGCACAACCACGGTAAGTATTTCCCTCAGTTATGAAACCAAGGTTATCAATCTAGTAGGAGAACCAAGCAGCACTATGTAAACGGTACCTGCACACAAAGAACAAATACTTGCAACCGAACGTGTAAGAGGGGTTGTCAATCCCTCCACGGTAAAAAGATAGATTAAATTGTATGAGATTGTATAAATAGATCTAGCGGAAACACAAAATAAAATAAGTAAAGAAAAATTGCAGCAAGGTATTTTTGGGTTTTTGGAATAATAGATCTGAAAACTATATGATAAAAGATAGACCCGGGGGGCGTAGGTTTCACTAGTGGCTTCTGTCGAGAAAATAGCATACGGTGGGTAAACAAATTACTATTGGGCAATTGATAGAAGAGCAACTAATTATGACAATATCCAAAGCAATGATCATGTATATAGGCATCACATCCAAGATTAGTAGACCGACTCTTGCCTGCATCTAATACTATTACTCCACACATCGACCGCTATCCGGCATGCATCTAGTGTATTAAGTTCATGGAGAAATGGAGTAATGCAATAAGAACGATGACATGATGTAGACAAGATCTATTCGTGCAGGAATATACCCCATCTTTTTATCCTTAATAGGAGCGATACATGCGTGCCTCGCTACCCCTTCTGTCACTGGGTGAGGACACCGCAAGATCGAACCCATCACAAAGCACCTCTTCCCATTGCAAGAAAAATCAATCTAGTTGGCCAAACCAAACCAAAGTTTTGGAGAAGAAATACGAGGCTATAACATTCATGCATATAAGAGATCAAAGAAAACTCAAATAATATTCATAAATAGATCTGATCATAAACTCGCACTTCATCGGATCCCAACAAACACACCGTAAAAAGTCATTACATCAAAAAGATCTTGAAGAACATCCAGGAGAACATTGTATTCAGAATCAAAAAGAGAGAAGAAGACATCTAGCTACTGCCTACGGACCCGTATGTCTATGGTGAACTACTCACACATCATCGGAGGAGCACCAATGAGGATGATGAGCCCCCCCGTGATCATGTTCGCTTCCGGCAAAGTGCCGGAATAGGGCTTTAGATTGGATCTCGTGGTTCTGGAACTTGCGGCGGCTGAAATTGTGTTTCGACGACTCCCCTAGGGTTTCTGGAATATCTGGGTATTTATAGAGCTGAGAGGCGGTGGACAGGACCTCCGCGGGCCCCACCACCCATCAGGGCGCTAGGGGCCTCTAGCACGCCCAGGTGGGTGGTGTGCCCCACGGGCCTCCCCTCGTGCACTTCCTTGGCTCCCAAGTAGTCTTCTGGGCTGAAAAAATCTTCAAAAAGTTTCGCTACGTTTGGACTCCGTTTGATATGGATATTCTGTGAAGTAAAAAACAAGCAAAAACAGCAACTGGCACTGGGCACTATGTCAATAGGTTAGTCCCAAAAAATGATATAAAGTTGCTATAAAATGAAGGTAAAACATCCAAAATGATAATATAACAGCATGGAACAATAAAAAATTATAGATACGTTGGACTAGGGGTGTTACCTCCCCCAAAGGACCCCGAACCTGGGTACGTCTTGTGTCTCACACTCACGCATGCCGACCTCGTCTCCGGAACCCACCGGCGTCCTCACGCAGGCCCCCACTTTCAGCCATCTCATGGCATCTGTCGTGATTTCACCACGACAGAGGTAGAATTGGAATCATGTCCACATGCACCCAAATGTTGATATTATCTATAGGATCATCTTCAGGACCAATATCGATGGTTATTTTCATGTCCTCCTGAAATCCGTAGGCCTTGCATAGTCCTCTCCAATTTGTACAACCAAAATGTGTGTGATTTACTGCATTGTAGAGCCTAAACTCAAAAATGAAATCATGTTTCGTCTTAAGGTGAGATTTCTTTGTCTCCATACTCTCCCTATCTTCGAAATCGAGCATGTCTCAGACATAAGGTGTTGCACAGCAGGGGATGCACTAGTCGAATTGTAAAAAACGGAAATTACACGTTAAAGCAAAAAGTACAAGTCATGTTTTATTACGAAAAAATACTTGCCGTCGCTACATACCATAAAATGTTCGAAGGTCTCCTTCAGCGTGAGAGTGAAACACCTATCCTATTCCAGGTGAGCCCTGTCGCACATACCCCCGTTGTCGGTGCAGTAATCGCACTCGGTGATCCTATTATCGTCTGACATTCCCGTGTTCATAATTCAAAGAATAAAAATCGACGACAAATACCAGGAACTCAACACACAGACCACTATTCAGCACGGGTTGTTTTTGGTCTTTCGTGTCTGGCTTGAAAAACTCTCATATATCATGGTGTATATGGTGGGCACTCCCTCTCTGATTTTTCGACTGTCACTGATGGTCGCTCCTCCTTTCTTTCCCGAGTGAATTACAACAAAATGTCTAGCACACGTGAAAGAAGGAGAAGCGACCCCCATGACAACAGTCGGGATTCTTCCTCTCTGATAAATCTACCGTATATGGAGGACGCTCTTCACTGATATTTCGACCGTCGGTGATGGTCGCTTGACCCCTTCTCTCGTGCATTACCAAGGTATATCACGAGAATAAGAGGAGCAAACGACCTCCACGAAATCAGTCGGGATCCTTCCTTCAAGAATAGACCGAAAGTCACACAAGGAGCCCCAATAGACTGAAAGTCAACCCTAAGCATCAGCAAATTAACATTACATATATCGAGTAATGACATAGAAAATGGCCTATGTTTTGCTGGAATGTCTTTTACTTCCCGTTCCCGTGAATCACGTGCACTCGATATGTCCTACTTTCTAGCACAAGTGATACGTCCATTTTGCATCATGTTTTCCTACTGTTATTTATTATCTTTTTAATTGTCATTTCACTTTATGATGCAATTCTAATACCTTTTCTCTCTTATTTTGCAATTTTCACATGAAGAGGGAGATTGCCGGCAGCTAGAATTCTGGACCTGAAAAAGCTACATCAGAGATATATATTCTCCACAGCTCCAAATGACCTGAAAATTTACGAAGAATTATTTTGAAATATATAAAAAATCTTGGCGGAAGAAATACCAGGAGGGGGCCCACTAGAGAGCCACGAGCTCAGGGAGCGCCCCCCCGGGGGGTGTGCCTCGTGAGCTAGTGACTCTCCCAGCAGGCCTCTAGGGCCCATCTTCTCCTATATTGATGCTATTTGCCCTAGAAAAAAACCAGAAGAAGAATTTCGGGACGAAGCGCCGCCGTTTCTGGCGGAACCTGGGCAAGAGCACTTTTGCTCTCTGGCGGAGCGATTCCGCCGGGGATACTTCCCTCCGGGAGGGGGAAATCGAAGCCATCGACATCACAAATGATCCTCTCATTGTGGGAGGACCAATCTTCATCAACATGTTCACCAGCACCATCTCCTCTCATACCCTAGTTCATCTCTTGTATTCAATCTTTGTCCCCAAACCTCAGATATGTACCTGTGGGTTGCTAGTAGTGTTGATTACATCTTCTAGTTGATGCTAGTTGGTTTATATGGTGGAAGATTAAATGTTCAGATCTTTAAGCATATTCAATACCCCTCTGATCTTGAACATGAATATGATTTGTTAGTAGTTACTTTTGTTCTTGAGGACATGGGAGAAGTCTTGTTATAAGTAATCATGTGAAGTTGGTATTCGTTCGATATTTTGATGATATGTATGGTGTGCTTCCTTTAGTGGTGTCATGTGAACGTCGACTACATTATACTTCACCATACTTGGGCCCATGGCAAGGCATTATGGAGTAATAAGTGGATAATGGGTTGCGAGAGTGATAGAAGCTTAAACCCTAGTTTATGCGCTATTCCGTAAGGGGCTGATTTGGATTCATATGTTTCATACTATGGTTAGATTTATCTTAATTCTTCTTCGTAGTTGCGGATGCTTGCGAGAGGGGGTAATCATAAGAAGGTTGTTTGTTCAAGTAAGAACAACATCCTAGCACCAGTCCACCCACATATCAAATTATTAAAGTAACGAACGCGAATCAACTAAACATGATGAACACTAGATGACAATTCCCATTGTCCTCGAGAACGCTTTGCTTGCTATAAGAGAACTTTCCGGTTTGTCCTTTGCTATAAAAAGAATTGGGCCACCTTGCTGCACCTTGTTACTAATGTTCAAAAATCCATAGCCAAGGCAGTACCTACTCAGGCTTGTATCACTCACACAAGAAGTATGAACAGTAGCAACAATCTGAATTCTTCAAATTGAGCAGAATCAAGTAATATGGCTGATAGATACTATCGTCCTTAAAAATTGAAACATGTTTGATGCGCTTGTGCTCGACATTGCTCCTGTGCAGTTTTGGTTCTGATAAATGTTTCTTGGTATGCAAGCTTTACAAAGAAACAAAGGGCATGGGTTGAGTGTCAAAATTGGCAGATCTGCCTGATATGGCGAGGCCAACCGGTCTGACCGGCCTATTGAAGCGGTCCGACCGGTTGTCGATCCTGTAGCCGATCGGGCAACGCAGACCGATCATCAAACGGATCAGACCTGTCAGATCAAAGTGCTCAAAATGCAAATTGGACTTAACCATTGTGTAGATCTCGTTGAGACAATCGAAATGCATATGTAAAACATCCAATGTGGAGTCTGGGCGAGAGAGTTATGGCTGACCGGTCTGACCGGTTGGGATGGATGGTCTAACCGGTTTGACCAGCCTAATTCAAGTTAGGAGTTGTGTTTTGACACGGGATTTGTATAACCTTCTACTCCTACTGGGGCAAGACTACCCCCACCCTATAAATATGAAGGGCCACGGCTGGTTGAGGACAACTAAATCGAATTAAAACATTTACTTTTTATCTCTATAAGCCCTGAATCCCTCTTCCAACCTCTATGTTGTTCGCCTACTGATCTCTACGACCAGAGATGGCGTCCTAAGAGCATCTACAACCAAACCCCTCAAACCCATCTCAAACGCCCGGGCAGGCTGCCCGGTCACTGCCCGGTAATGATTTTTTTTGACCCAGACGGGCCTCTCAAACGCCCGGGCTGACCGGCGCCCCCCATATCCAGCCCAAATATGGGGCGAATAAGGGGGCGCCCGGGCGCGCTCAGGCACGCCCGTCACGTCAGACCCGATAGCCCGACCCCACTCCAAATTGCACCAAATCCACCAAACCCTTCCTCCTCCTCCCGCCGCCCTCCAACCATTCCCGCGCCCGGACCCTCGCCAGCCTCCACCCTTGCTCCTAATCCTCACCTCCGGTCCCGATCCACCGCCGAAGATGTCGTCCAGCCCGACCCACACCGCCGCGACGGAGACGCAGTCTGCCTGGTGTCGTCGGCGGCGACTTGCAAGGCGGAGAATGTCACCTGCAAGTTGCGGCGACGCTGGCAGCGAGAGAGGGAGGTGGCGGTGGCGTCGCAGGAAGGTTCAGACGTGGTGGAGCAGCTGTCTCCTCTGCCGCGCCCGGATCCCCGCACCCCTTCCCTCCGAGCGCCTACGCGGATTACGCTATCCGCCCCCTTTGGGACACAGGATGATCCGAGCGTAGATGTCGGCGGTCGACGTGTGTGACTCGCTGCAGCTCGTTCGAGCGCGGATGAGCACGGGCTCCGGCAGTGCCCGGGCTGCCCTCAACATGTTCGACGAAATGACCGAGCAAGAGTCGGTGCGTTTTCGTTGCGCTTGTCTGATCAGATTTTAGCATAGACCACTAGTTCATTTCGCACATGATGAATGCTTGCAAACCATAATCATGTAGGAGGCGTTCTTGTCGAACATGATCAATGACAATGAAGAACAACCGACCGAAGTGGAGTATGAATTGGAGGCCACCACCGCATTTGAAGTTGGGACAACATCCGATCCCAATCCAAGCAAGAAGAAGAAGACCAATACGCCGAAGGCAAGAGGTCCGGCATTCTCAAGATTTGAGGACATCTTGTTGGTCAAAGCTTGGTTGGCGACAACGATGGATCCAATATGCGGCATCGAGCAAAAGGGGAACACCTATCGGATGAAGATTTTTAAGGAGTGCCACGAGCAAAAGGAGTATGTGCTGCCGCATCCTATCGTGACCACTCGCAATCTGGCATCTCTCCAACATCGTCAGGGGATCAATCAAGGGGAAGTGAACAAGTATGTCAGCTACTACTCACAAGTGACCAAACGCCCTCAAAGTGGGATGGGAGTCACAACTCTCGTAAGCTCGATTGCCTCATCTTGTCGTCCATTGCATATGCTTCTTGTGTTTGTATTCTCGTGCTCATACATATGTTGTTCGCTAGACGGCGGTGGCCGCCACTTTGTATCACAAGGTGGAGAAGAAGACATTTGCTTTTAGCCATTGTTGGGTCATATTGAATGGCAAGCTGAAGTGGAACCAAGTTGTGGCCGACCTCAAGTCCGGCAAGAAGAGGAATGATGGCTCAAGCTCCAACCAATCAATTGGGTTGGACGATGAAGAGGACGACATTGTCGTGGGGAATGGAAACGCCACCGTGCCAAAGGACAACCGCCAAGTCATGGGAAACAAGTGGGAGAAGGCACGTGCCACCCGTGATGTTGCGGCTACCAAAATGTCGTCAACATGGACGAGCATTTTTTCGGTGAGGGAGAGCAAGAAGGAGAAGAGGTACAAGCTCGTGTTGGATGCGCAAAAGGAAAGGATGGAGTGGGACCGGAAGAGGGCGGAGAAAAAGCTCGAAATTGAGAGGGAGAAGATCGAGTTGGAGAAGCAACAAGTGGCGATCAAATGGGAGCTTGAGAAGGCCAAGACATTTGGCGACATAGAGCTTGAGAAGGAGAGGTTGCAACTCGCACAGCACGCGGAAGATGCGAGGATCATGTTGACGGACGAGACCCTCTATGATGAGCATTCGAAGAAGTGGCTTACGGATAAGAAGATGGAGATCAACGACCGTAGGAAGTACGAGGCGGCGAGGGCAGCTGCGGCTCGGATGCAGGCGGAGCAGGCAGCCCGGATGCAGGCGGAGCAGGACGCATTCCGCCTGGAGCAGGACGCATTCCGCTTGAAGCAGGCGCCGAGCCAGTGATCCGAGGACATCCGTCACGCTCGGACATTGATTTCATTTTGACATGTCTGGTTTGTTGAACTATAATTTGCTTTGCTTTGTTTCGAACTTTGGCATTCGGACAGTTTGTACCGTATTATCGACGCGCGTGGATTGCTTGGATTTGAGGATCGGATTTTGCGGTATGTGGATGTGCGGCGCAACATTTGAGGGGTGCCCAATCAATGCCCGCGTATGCGTCCGGGCGCGTCAGCGGGCGTTTAAGGGGCCGGATTTGCAATGTCCGATTGTAGATGCTCTAAGTCTCGCTGGTTGATCTAGGGCACGCCGACGACGTCCACGCCCCGACGGGGTCCCAATGACGGCCTTTGCTAGTTTTCTGGTAAACTAGTCGTTCTTCGCCACGTAAGTGCGTTGGTTATCTTTTTGCTGGTTTGCTCGTAAACCTAGCCGTCCTCCATCACGTAAGCATGGTAGTTATCCTCTCGAACGATTGAATTGGGCTAAACCCTAGGAAACCGGTCTAACCGGGTCGCTGGACCGGTCTGTGTAGCATTACTGCCGTTCAGTCTATTCACGCCCCGCATGCTCTAGTGCTCCCGTCTGTTGGCCGGCCCTAAATTTGCGCCAACGGATAAATAATTTTGATTAGTTATAAATACTAAATGTATTCATGAATTTTTAATATTTATGTCTCCTAAAATTCTAGCTCATATCATGCTGGAGCATAGGTCCATGGACTAGTACATACATCTAATACTCAACATCTCTCGACAAGTTCGTACCATGCTTATTCTAGCTACTGTACATAGTAGTTTTGTAGCATGCACATGCATGTACCTCGCACTTCCTTTGCGTATATGAAGGGCATATTATATCTCTTCACACGAAATATATTGAGTACTAGTTTAGCGCTCGCTCGATGCTCCGCTCGAGTTCGTCGTCCTTGAGGCCGACGACCTTGCCCACCTGCTTGCAGTTCTTGAATAGCACGAACGTCGGATACGCTCCCTCCACTCCGCAAAGCCCCGCCAAAAACTGCACGTAAGTACGTACGGTTAATAATTGATTGCAATAATCAAGCGCGTCCGCTTCGAAAAAATGATATACATGCATGGAATCATCTGGTTGTGTCTGTACCTCGAAGTTGTCGACGTCCAACTTGCAGAAGTCTGCCTTGCGTTCATACTGCTTGGCGAGTTTCTCCAACAGCTTCTCCGTGGCCTTGTACAGAGTGGAATTCTTGTCGTAGAACGCATACACCAACTAGATCATTTCAAAACATTAGAGTTCTACTAGAGGCCGAGTCTCCAGAAAAGAAAAGAAAAAAAAAGGAAACTTGAGAGATCGAAAAGCTAGCTGCTACTAACTAGGTTAGGTACGTACGTACCAGCTTGTTGTATCGAGCAGAACTGTCCCAATGCGATTGCCATTTCTCCATATCATTGATCGAGATCACACTTCCGGGGGTGCTATCCTGAGGGGGTTCGGTTAATGGTTTTCTGCCGAACGCATATTCGAAGGAGACCTCAGTTAATATAACTATATTAACTGCAGGATAACGTCTACCTACAGAATTAAACAAAATCAAGGAAGTGGGTATAGTTAAAATTACAGGAAAGTAAGAAAGTTTCTTTATTGGATAAATCAGCATGAAGAGAACACAACAGGGATCGAGAACCGAAAATCTGAGATCTGTGCGCGCTCGAATAGAAAGAGGAAGAAAGAAAGAGAAAAGATGGAGCAGGGAGCACCGCGGGATGCGTACCATCGTTACGTCTGCGCCAGCTGCTGCCGCTCCACCAGAACCACTGCCGCGTCTCCTCCAAGTAGTAATAGTAGCTGTTCATGCTGGACTAGGAGGGGTTAGCTCGTGAGGAAGGAGTAAGACAGTGCAAGGTGATGGCATTATATAGTGGGCCGGTGAGCTAAGGCCTACGGCCGGGTGGATCAGCCGTCTGGATGCGGCAAAGAATATGTGCTCACAAAGCTTAGTCTTGCGGGTCTCGTGTACGCCCTCGCGACGTCCCTCTATATTAAGTTGTAGGAGTACTATGTACCTATATATCTTCAACCCCAAAACTTAAGCAAATAGAAAAATATGGACAATTCACTTATATTCCATCACTGTGCGTGGGGCAAAGAATAGATGCTCGGAAGTGCGCAACTGTCGTGTACGTGATCCAAGGCTGCTGTCTGGCGGCAAAGAATAATGCTTTTCAATTCTTTTCTTTTTTGCTTTCTAAAACTCAAGTTTTTTTTATTTTTTTATTTTTGCACACTGCTACTACTACGTACCTCCAGTCAACAATGCACCACTGATCTAGATGTTGGTTTCATTTGTCAAACAATGCAGTTTTCTTGGGGATTTATTCTCAAAAGTTATAAACGAAGGCCACCTTCCTATTCATTGACAAAATGTCAGAATCCAATCAAATTCCAGATGCTCACATCTGCAGCACGCCCACTTGTGCTTGAGGTTCAAGACGTTATTATCTTTCCATAGGATAGCGCACCTGCGGTGCAAACTCGAACTTGGCTCCATTCAAGAATCAGAGAATATTAGGCGCAGCGGGCATCAAGGAAAGAGACCTAAAGGAATGAAGATGGGGTGGCGTGTGGGGTGTCTGTGTGCGCCTTTAAAAGATTCCGACTCCACTCGTTTAGAAAAGAAGAACCCAATTCTTCCACACTCACGCTACTTTTGTCAACATCGATTTACTATATTCCCGGCCCTCGATTCCTTTGGCCAGAAACTATGCAAGACCTGTTTGGAACGTGAAATTGTTTTCCCGTTCTTGCATTTTTATTTTTATTTTGAAAACGGACGGGAGGGGTGTGTGTGTTTGTGTGTGTGTGGGGGGGGGGGGGGGGGGGGGGGGGGGGGGGGGGGGGGGGGGGGGGGGGGGGGGGGGGGGGGGGGGAGGTGGGTGGGGGGGGGCAACATAGATGTTTGTGTTAGGAATAGTGGGCTATGCTGTCCACCCTCTGATCCTCTGCCTATGTGTGATGCCGCTAATAATGCGTAATGAGGCTAGAAAATAGGGACATATTTATAGACTCCACTTTCAGGTGTTACAAATATTACACCCGTCTTTACGAAAAATCCGTGCGACTCCTGAACCATGTCACCAACCACGATCAGACATGTCAGTTTAACGAGTCTAAAATATATAGCATGCCTGACATGCTTACCCCTGAGGTCAATGTGGTTCGCCGGGAGAAAGACATTGTTACCACGGATCGGCAATGCAGAGTCCATCACTAGTCTTCAGCAATGGCTTCTTCACGCCATGATTGGCCAGAGTCAACATCGTGGACTTTATTCTTTGTGAGATTCAAGATGTTATCCTTGATGGGTTGATCGTGGCCGGACATATGCCGTATGCTCACTGGTTCTCCGTCATCCCGAGTCATCTTACGAAAAAGATGAGAATGGTAGAGAGGTGCAAACCGAACACAAAAATTGGCGACATGAGTACAACAATGCCAAAACATTATTCAAGGTATACAAGCCAGTGAGACAAGGAGATAGACGTTGTGGCCTAAGGGCTAGGAATGAGCCATCTCCTGATGAGCACAGAAATGAGAACTATTGCTCAGATAGCGAATGAAGTGAGGATGAAAATACGTATGTACCTTGTCTATAAGTCACTCATGACCAGGAGGTAGGTGCATTGTGATCCGCTACAGAAATAGTACCGGTCACTCCAGCAGCCAGTCAGCCAACGGAGCTTGCCTTAATTCTTCAGGGACTGGTTCATAGTTAGGCAAAACAAGTAGAAAGTATTCTCCGGTTGGCCGAGCTACAAAAATGGTTGGATGAGAGACTGGCTCGTCAAGAGGAGAGACAATTCACGTGGCTAGAGCAGCTGGCACAGAGGGCAGACCAGAACATCAACAATGCGATCACAACCTTCTTTGCTGCACTCAATCAGGTGTGCCAGCAGGCCGGGATAGCAGAACCATAAATTCAACTCTCACTTGCTAGTCAGACCCCCTTGCTAACCATGCCTCCTACTGAATTGGGTAAATCCTCAGAAGTATCTGAGCCGCATCACAATTCAACTGTTTATCCACAATTGTTGACATCAACGACGACCCTGACAAAAAAGGATTCCACACGTTCCCGCAAAGAAGGGTGGTGATGGTGACGAAGCAGATGCATCAATACTCATGGTTCTATCTGATATTGCAGCTGCCTCGCAACAGAAAAGGGAAGATCCTGTGGCAGAAATGTTGGAAATATGCCCTAGAGGCAATAATAAAATGGTTATTATTATATTTCCTTGTTCATGATAATTGTCTATTGTTCATGCTATAATTGTATTAACCGGAAACCGTAATACATGTGTGAATACATAGATCACAGCATGTCCCTAGTAAGCCTCTAGTTGACTAGCTCGTTGATCAATAGATGGTTATGGTTTCCTAACCATGGACATTGGATGTCATTGATAACGGGATCACATCATTAGGAGAATGACGTGATGGACAAGACCCAATCCTAAGCATAGCACAAGATCGTGTAGTTCGTTTGCTAGAGCTTTTCTAATGTCAAGTATCATTTCCTTAGACCATGAGATTGTGCAACTCCCGGATACCGTAGGAATGCTTTGGGTGTATCAAACGTCACAACGTAACTAGGTGACCATAAAGGTGCACTACAGGTATCTCCGAAAGTGTCTGTTGGGTTGGCACGGATCGAGACTGGGATTTGTCACTCCGTATGACGGAGAGGTATCTCTGGGCCCACTCGGTAATGCATCATCGTAATGAGCTCAATGTGACTAAGGAGTTAGCCACGGGATCATGCATTACGGAACGAGTAAAGAGACTTGCCGGTAACGAGATTGAACAAGGTATAAGGATACCGACGATCGAATCTCGGGCAAGTAACATACCGATAGACAAAGGGAATTGCGTACGGGATTGATTGAATCCTCGACATCGTGGTTCATCCGATGAGATCATCGTGGAACATGTGGGAGCCAACATGGGTATCCAGATCCCGCTGTTGGTTATTGGCCGGAGAGATGTCTCGGTCATGTCTCCATGGTTCCCGAACCCGTAGGGTCTACACACTTAAGGTTCGGTGACGCTAGAGTTGTTGTGGGAAATTGTATGTGGTTACCGAAGGTTGTTCGGAGTCCCAGATGAGATCCCGGACGTCACGAGGAGTTCCGGAATGGTCCAGAGGTGAAGAGTTATATATGGGAAGTCCAGTTTCAGTCATCGGAATGGTTTCGGGGGTTATCGGTATTGTACCGGGACCACCGGAAGGTGTCCGGGGGTCCACCGGGTGGGGCCACCTACCCCGGTGGGCCAAGTGGGCTGAGCAAGGGAGGGAACCAGCCCCTGGTGGGCTGGTGCGCCCCCCCCCAAGGGGCCCAAGGCGCCTAGGGTTGAAAACCCTAGGGGGTGGGGGCGCCTCCCACCAAACTTGGGGGGCAAGTCCCCCCTTGGCCGCCGCCCCCCCCCCCCCCTTAGATGGGATCTAAGGGGGCCGGCCCCCTCTCCCCTTCACCCTATAAATAGAGGGGGGGTGGGAGGGCAGCGGCACCCCTTCCCTGGCGCAGCCCTCCCCCTCTCCAACACCTCCTCCTCCTCCGTAATGCTTGGCGAAGCCCTGTCGGAGAACCACGAGCTCCTCCACCACCACGCCGTCGTGTTGCCGGAGCTCTTCCTCAACTTCTCCTCTTCCCTTGCTGGATCAAGAAGGAGGAGATGTCCCCGGGCTGTACGTGTGTTGAACGCGGAGGCGCCGTCCGTTCGGCGCTAGATCGGATCTTCCGTGATTTGAATCGCCGCGAGTACGACTCCATCATCCACGTTCCTTGTAACGCTTCCGCTTAGCGATCTTCAAGGGTATGAAGATGCACTCCCTCTCTCTCGTTGCAAGCTTCTCCTAGATTGATCTTGGTGATACGTAGGAATTTTTTTTGTTTTACTACTACGTTCCCCAACAGTGGCATCATGAGCTAGGTCTATGCGTAGATTCTTTGCACGAGTAGAACACAAGTAGTTGTGGGCGATGATTTGTTCAATTTGCTTACCGTTACTAGTCCTATCTTGATTCGGCAGCATTGTGGGATGAAGCGGCCCGGACCGACCTTACACGTATGCTTACGTGAGACAGGTTCCACTGACTGACATGCACTTGATGCATAAGGTGGCTAGCGGGTGTCTGTCTCTCCCACTTTAGTCGGATCGGATTCGATGAAGAGGGTCCTTATGAAGGGTAAATAGCAATTGGCATATCACCGTTGTGGTTTTTGCGTAGGTAAGAAACGTTCTTGCTAGAAACCCATAGCAGCCACGTAAAACATGCAACAACAATTAGAGGACGTCTAACTTGTTTTTGCAGGGTATGCTATGTGATGTGATATGGCCAAAAACGATGTGATGAATTATATATGTGATGTATGAGATTGATCATGTTCTTGTAATAGGAATCACGACTTGCATGTCGATGAATATGACAACCAGCAGGAGCCATAGGAGTTGTCTCAATTTATTGTATGACCTGCGTGTCAATGTAAAAGCCATGTAATTACTTTACTTTATTGCTAACCGTTAGCCATAGTAGTAGAAGTAATAGTTGGCGAGACAACTTCATGAAGACACGATGATGGAGATCATGGTGTCATGCCGGTGACGATGGTGACCATGCCGCGCCTCGAAGATGGAGATCAAAAGCGCAAGATGATATTGGCCATATCATGTCACTTTATGATTTGCATGTGATGTTTATCATGTTTACATCTTATTTGCTTAGAACGATGGTAGCATAAATAAGATGATCCTTCACTAAAATTTCAAGAAATGTGTTCCCCCTAACTGTGCACCGTTGCGAAGGTTCGTTGCTTCGAAGCACCACGTGATGATCGGGTGTGATAGATTCTAACGTTCGCATACAATGGGTGTAAGCCAGATTTACACATGCGAAACACTTAGGTTGACTTGACGAGCCTAGCATGTACAGACATGGCCTCGGAACACGAGAGACCGAAAGGTCGAACATGAGTCGTATAGTAGATGCGATCAACATGGAGATGTTCACCGTTGATGACTAGTCCGTCTCACGTGATGATCGGACACGGCCTAGTCGATTCGGATCATGTATCACTTGGATGACTAGAGGGATGTCTATCTGAGTGGGAGTTCATTAAATAATTTGATTAGATGGACTTGATTATCATGAACTTAGTCTAAAAATTGTCTTTACAATCTATCCTGTAGATCAAATGGCCCACGCTAATGTTACCCTCAACTTCAACGCGTTCCTAGAGAAAACCAAGCTGAAAGACGATGGTAGCAACTATACGGAATGGGTCCGTAACTTGAGGATCATCCTCATAGCTGCCAAGAAAGCATATGTCCTTGAAGCACCGCTAGGTGACGCACCCATTTTCCCAGCAACTCAAGACGTTATGAACGCCTGGCAGTCGCGTAGTGATGATTACTCCCTGGTTCAGTGCGGCATGCTTTACAGCTTAGAATCGGGGCTCCAAAAGCGTTTTGAGCAGCACGGAGCATATGAGATGTTCCAAGAGCTGAAAATGGTTTTCCAAGCTCATGCCCGAGTCGAGAGATATGAAGTCTCTGACAAGTTCTACAGTTGTAAGATGGAGGAAAACAGTTCTGTCAGTGAGCATATACTCAAAATGTCTGGGTTGCACAACCGCTTGTCTCAGCTAGGAGTTAATCTTCCAGATGATTCGGTCATTGACAGGATCCTCCAGTCGCTTCCACCTAGCTACAAGAGAACTACAATATGCAAGGGATGGAGAAGTCCATTCCCGAGTTATATTCAATGCTGAAATCAGCGGAGGTGGAGATCAAGAAGGAACCTCAAGTGTTGATGGTGAATAAGACCACTAGTTTCAAGAAAGGCAAGGGTAAGAAGAACTTCAAGAAGGATGGCAAGGGAGTTGCCGCCCCCGGCAAGCCAGTTGCCGGGAAGAAGCCAAAGAATGGACCCAAGCCTGAGACTGAGTGCTTTTATTGTAAGGGAAATGGTCACTGGAAAGCGGAACTGCCCCAAGTACTTAGCGGATAAGAAGGCCGGCAATACCAAAGGTATATATGATATACATGTTATTGATGTGTACCTTACCAGCGCTCGTAATAGCTCCTGGGTATTTGATACCGGTGTGGTTGCTCACATTTGTAACTCAAAACAGGAACTGCGGAATAAGCGGAGACTGGCGAAGGACGAGGTGACGATGCGCGTCGGGAATGGTTCCAAGGTCGATGTGATCGCCGTCGGCACGCTACCTCTACATCTACCTTCGGGATTAGTTTTAAACCTCAATAATTGTTATTTGGTACCAGCTTTGAGCATGAACATTGTATCAGGATCTCGTTTGATGCGAGATGGCTACTCATTTAAATCCGAGAATAATGGTTATTCTATTTATATGAGAGATATGTTTTATGGTCATGCCCCGCTGGTCAATGGTTTATTTTTATTGAATCTCGAACATGATGTTACACATATTCATAGTGTGAATGCCAAGAAATGTAAGGTTGATAATGATAGTCCCACATACTTGTGGCACTGCCGCCTCGGTCACATTGGTGTCAAGCGCATGAAGAAACTCCATGCAGATGGACTTTTGGAGTCTCTTGATTATGAATCATTTGACACGTGCGAACCATGCCTCATGGGCAAAATGACCAAGACTCCATTCTCCGGAACAATGGAGTGAGCAACCAACTTGTTGGAAATTATACATACTGATGTATGCGGTCCAATGAGCGTTGAGGCTCGCGGTGGCTATCGTTATGTTCTCACCCTCACTGATGACTTAAGTAGATATGGGTATGTCTACTTAATGAAACACAAGTCTGAGACCTTTGAAAAGTTCAAGGAATTTCAGAGTGAGGTAGAGAATCAACGTGACAGGAAAATAAAGTTCTTACGATCAGATCATGGAGGAGAATATTTGAGTCACGAGTTTGGCACGCACTTAAGGAAATGTGGAATTGTTTCACAACTCACGTCGCCTGGAACACCTCAGCGTAATGATGTGTCCGAACGTCGTAATCGCACTCTATTGGATATGGTGCGATCTATGATGTCTCTTACCGATCTACCACTATCCTTTTGGGGCTATGCTTTAGAGACTGCCGCATTCACTTTAAATAGGGCACCGTCTAAATCCGTTGAGACGACACCGTATGAATTATGGTTTGGGAAGAAACCTAAGCTGTCGTTTCTAAAAGTTTGGGGATGCGATGCTTATGTCAAGAAACTTCAACCTGAAAAGCTCGAACCCAAATCAGAAAAATGCGTCTTCATAGGATACCCTAAGGAAACTATTGGGTATACCTTCTACCTCAGATCCGAAGGCAAGATCTTTGTTGCCAAGAATGGATCCTTTCTCGAGAAAGTGTTTCTCTCGAAAGAAGTAAGTGGGAGGAAAGTAGAACTTGGTGAGGTAATCCCTCTTGAACCGGAGAGTAGCGCAGCTCAGGAAGATGTTTCTGTGGTGCCTGCACCAACTAGAGAGGAAGTTAATGATGATGATCATGAAACTTTGGATCAAGTTGCTACTGAAATTCGTAGGTCCACGAGGACACGTTCCTCACCAGAGTGGTACGGCAACCCTGTCCTGGAAATCATGTTGTTAGACAACGGTGAACCTTCGAACTATGAAGAAGCGATGGCGGGTCCGGATTCCAACAAATGGCTTGAAGCCATGAAATCCGAGATAGGATCCATGTATGAAAACAAAGTATGGACTTTGGTGGACTTGCCCGATGATCGGCGAGCCATAGAAAATAAGTGGATCTTTAAGAAGAAGACTGACGCGGATGGTAATGTGACCATCTATAAGGCTAGGCTTGTCGCTAAGGGTTATCGACAAGTTCAAGGAGTTGACTACGATGAGACCTTCTCACCCGTAGCGAAGCTGAAGTCCGTCCGAATCATGTTAGCAATTGCCGCATTCTATGATTATGAAATCTGGCAAATGGACGTCAAAACGGCATTCCTTAACGGTTTCCTCAAGGAAGAATTGTATATGATGCAGCCGGAAGGTTTTGTCGATCCTAAGAATACTGACAAAGTATGCAAGCTCCAGCGCTCCATCTATGGGCTGGTGCAAGCATCTCGGAGTTGGAACATTCGCTTTGATGAAATGATCAAAGCGTTTGGGTTTATGCAGACTTATGGAGAAGCCTGTATTTACAAGAAAGTGAATGGGAGCTCTGTAGCATTTCTCATATTATATGTGGATGACATACTATTGATGGGAAATGATATAGAACTTTTGGAAAGCATAAAGGCCTACTTGAATAAGTGTTTTTCAATGAAGGACCTTGGAGAAGCTGCTTACATATTAGGCATCAAGATCTATAGAGATAGATCGAGATGCCTCATTGGTCTTTCACAAAGCACATACCTTGACAAGATATTGAAGAAGTTCAATATGGATCAGTCTAAGAAGGGGTTCTTGCCTGTATTGCAAGGTGTGAGATTGAGCACAGCTCAACGCCCGACCTCGGCAGCAGAAAGAGAAAAGATGAGTGTCATCCCCTATGCCTCGGCCATAGGCTCTATTATGTATGCCATGCTGTGTACCAGACCTGATGTGAACCTTGCCATAAGTTTGGTAGGGAGGTACCAAAGTGATCCTGGTATGGAACACTGGACAGTGGTCAAGAATATCCTGAAGTACCTGAAAAGGACTAAGGATATCTTTCTCGTTTATGGATGTGCCGAAGAGCTCGTCGTAAAGGGTTACGTCGACGCTAGCTTTGACACAGATCTGGATCACTCCAAGTCACAAACCGGATACGTGTATATTTTGAATGGTGGGGCAATCAGGTGGTGCAGTTGCAAGCAAAGCGTCGTGGCGGGATCTACATGTGAAGCGGAGTACATAGCTGCTTCGGAAGCAGCGCAGGAAGGAGTCTGGATGAAGGAGTTTATCACCGACCTAGGAGTGGTTCCCAATGCGTCAGGCCCGATGACTCTCTTCTGTGACAACACTGGAGCTATTGCCATTGCCAAGGAGCCCAGGTTTCACAAGAAGACCAAGCACATCAAGCGCCGCTTCAACTCCATTCGTGAATATATTCAAGATGGAGATATAGATATTTGTAAAGTACATACGGATCTAAATCTCGCAGATCCGTTGACTAAACCTCTTCCACGAACAAAACATGATCAACACCAGAACTCTATGGGTGTTCGATTCATCACAATGTATCTAGATTATTGACTCTAGTGCAAGTGGGAGACTGTTGGAAATATGCCCTAGAGGCAATAATAAAATGGTTATTATTATATTTCCTTGTTCATGATAATTGTCTATTGTTCATGCTATAATTGTATAAACCGGAAACCGTAATACATGTGTGAATACATAGATCACAGCATGTCCCTAGTAAGCCTCTAGTTGACTAGCTCGTTGATCAATAGATGGTTATGGTTTCCTAACCATGGACATTGGATGTCATTGATAACAGGATCACTTCATTAGGAGAATGATGTGATGGACAAGACCCAATCCTAAGCATAGCACAAGATCGTGTAGTTCGTTTGCTAGAGCTTTTCTAATGTCAAGTATCATTTCGTTAGACCATGAGATTGTGCAACTCCCGGATACCGTAGGAATGCTTTGGGTGTATCAAACATCACAACGTAATTGGGTGACCATAAAGGTGCACTACAGGTATCTCCGAAAGTGTCTGTTGGGTTGGCACGAATCGAGACAGGGATTTGTCACTCCGTATGACGGAGAGGTATCTCTGGGCCCACTCGGTAATGCATCATCGTAATGAGCTCAATGTGACTAAGGAGTTAGCCATGGGATCATGCATTACGGAACGAGTAAAGAGACTTGCCGGTAACGAGATTGAACATGGTATAAGGATACCGACGATCGAATCTCGGGCAAGTAACATACCGATAGACAAAGGGAATTGCGTACGGGATTGATTAAATCCTCGACATCGTGGTTCATCCGATGAGATCATCATGGAACATGTGGGAGCCAACATGGGTATCTAGATCCCGCTGTTGGTTATTGGCCGGAGAGATGTCTTGGTCATGTCCGCAAGGTTCCCGAGCCCGTAGGGTCTACACACTTAAGTTTCGGTGACGCTAGAGTTGTTATGGGAAATTGTATGTGGTTACCGAAGGTTGTTCGGAGTCCCGGATGAGATCCCGGACGTCACGAGGAGTTCCGGAATGGTCCGGAGGTGAAGAATTATATATGGGAAGTCCAGTTTCAGTCACCGGAATAGTTTCGGGGGTTATCGGTATTGTACCGGGACCACCGGAAGGTGTCCAGGGGTCCACCAGGTGGGGCCACCTGCCCCGGTGGGCCAAGTGGGCTGAGCAAGGGAGGGAACCAGCCCCTGGTGGGCTGGAGCGCCCCCCAAGGGGCCCAAGGCACCTAGGGTTGAAAACCCTAGGGGGTGGGGGCGCCTCCCACCAAACTTGGGGGGCAAGTCCCCCCCTTGGCCGCCGCCCCCCCCCTTAGATGGGATCTAAGGGGGCCGCCCCCCTCTCCCCTTCACCCTATAAATAGAGGGGTGGTGGGAGGGCAGCGGCACCCCTTCCCTGGCGCAGCCCTCCCCCTCTCCAACACCTCCTCCTCCTCCATAGTGCTTGGCGAAGCCCTGTTGGAGAACCACGAGCTCCTCCACCACCACGCCGTCGTGCTGCCGGAGCTCTTCCTCAACTTCTCCTCTTCCCTTGCTGGATCAAGAAGGAGGAGACATCCCCGGTCTGTACGTGTGTTGAACGCGGAGGCGCCGTCCGTTCGGCGCTAGATCGGATCTTCCGCGATTTGAATCGCCGCGAGTACGACTCCATCATCCGCCTTCCTTGTAACGCTTCCGCTTAGCGATCTTCAAGGGTATGAAGATGCACTCCCTCTCTCTCGTTGCAAGCTTCTCCTAGATTGATCTTGGTGATACATAGGATTTTTTTTACTATTACGTTCCCCAACAGGAAACAACTATAGATCCGGATGATCGTGAAGTTTCTACCGCTACTACTCTAGATGATCCTGGTTTCACTACATCGCAAGATAAGGATGATCCTGGTCTCACTACTTTGCAAGCTCAGGAAGATCCTGCGTTGGCTCCTGCTCCTGGTCTCACAACGTCGGAAGGCTCTCTTGTAGTTGCTCCTTGTCTCGCTATGTCAGAAGGCTCTCCTGCACCGGCTCCTGCTCCAACTACGTTGGAAGGCTCTGTTGCACCGGCTCCTGCTCCAAGTACATCGGAAGGCTCTACTATACCTACTCCTGCTGCTTCTCCTCTAAATAATCATGTATCTCTAGCTCCTCATGACCCTCTTCTATCAACCATTCGTGCTACGTCGGCACCTTCTTCGTACCCCGATGACAGAGAGGTAGAATGTTAAACAATCCTTTCACTGCGATTGATTATTGTATTCGATTTGAGCAATAAATATTTCATTGTCAAGTACGAACCAACAATAAATATTTTGTTGAGCTGTGTAATAATAATTGCCTGAGCTTTGTGCTCAGGTTTTAACAATTGATGATCTGGCGGAATTTGTACCAAAGTCGGACGAGTCTTTTAACTGGTGTGGTACCAAAGGGGTGTAGAATGAGGAAGCGGATAGGCTGGCACATCGTCTTCAAGTTGTGGATGAAGCCAGATCATCAAACAGCTCTAGGGGCCTTCAAGACTTGGATTTCCATGTGTTTGAGTCGCTGGATTGGATTAAATGATGGATACATGTGGGGGTACACGCGTGGGAGGGTCTAGTTTTCCACCACCCAAAAACAAGACTTCTCCGACCTCGCCATCAAGTAATGCATGAGTGATGCTATCGATACAAGGAACCCAAAACTACCTTCGCAGTGCTTTTTTTTTTGTAATCGTCAATGTAATCCATGAGTGATGCTAACATGTGGATGTTTGATTGGAGGAAGGGATGTGTTGATCTCCAATGTGCGCATGATTGAGTAGTTAGCAAATCCAATCGAAGGAAGGTATGTGTTGATCTCCAATGTGCGCATGATTGAGTAGTTCGCAAATCCAATTGGAGGAATGGATGTGTTTATCTCCTGATGAGCACAAGGGCTAGGAATGAGCCATCTCCAAATGAGCACAGAAATGAGAACTATTGCTCAGATAGCGAATGCAGTGAGGAGGAAAATACATATGTACCTTGTCTATAAGTCACTCATGACCAGGAGGTAGGTGCATTGTGATCCGCTACAGAAACAGTACCGGTCACTCCAGCAGCCCGTCAGCAACCGGAGCTTGCCTTAATTCTTCAGGGACTGGTTGATAGTTAGGCAAAACAAGTAGAAAGTATTCTCTGGATGGCCGAGCTACAGAAATGGTTGGATGAGAGACTGGCTCGTCAAGAGGAGAGACAATTCACGTGGCCAGAGCAGCTGGCACAGAGGGCAGACCAGAACATCAACAATGCGATCACAACCTTCTTTGCTGCACTCAATCAGGTGTGCCAGCAGGCCGGGATAGCAGAACCATAAATTCAACTCCCACTTGCTAGTCAGACTCCCTTGCTAACCATGCCTCCTACTGAATTGGGTAAATCCTCAGAAGTATCTGAGTCGCATCATAATTCAACGGTTTATCCACAATTGTTGACATCAACGACGACCCTGACAAAAAAGGATTCCACACATTCCCGCAAAGAAGGGTGGCGATGGTGACGAAGCAGATGCATCAATACTCATGGTTCTATCTGATATTGCAGCTGCCTCGCAACAGAAAAGGGAAGATCCTGTGGCGGAAACAACTATAGATCCGGATGATCGTGAAGTTTTTACCGCTACTACTCCAGATGATCCTGGTTTCACTACATCGCAAGATAAGGATGATCCTGGTGTCACTACTTTGCAAGCTCAGGAAGATCCTGCGTTGGCTCCTGCTCCTGGTCTCACAACGTCGGAAGGCTCTCTTGTAGTTGCTCCTTGTCTCGCTATGTCAGAAGGCTCTCCTACACCGGCTCCTGCTCCAACCACGTTGGAAGGCTCTGTTGCACCGGCTCCTGCTCCAAGTACATCGGAAGGCTCTACTATACCTACTCCTGCTGCTTCTCCTCTAAATAATCATGTATCTCTAGCTCCTCATGACCGTCTTCTATCAACCATTCGTGCTACATCGGCACCTTCTTCGTACCCCGATGACAGAGAGGTAGAATGTTAAACAATCATTTCACTGCGATTGATTGTTGTATTCGATTTGAGCAATAAATATTTCATTGTCAAGTACGAACCAACAATAAATATTTTGTTGAGCTGTGTAATAATAATTGCCTGAGCTTTGTGCTCAGGTTTTAACAATTGATGATCTGGCGGAATTTGTACCAAAGTTAGACGAGTCTTTTAACTGGTGTGGTACCTAAGGGGTGTAGAATGAGGAAGCGGATAGGCTGGCACATCGTCTTCAAGTTGTGGATGAAGCCAGATCATCAAACAGCTCTAGGGGCCTTCAAGACTTGGATTTCCATGTGTTTGAGTCGCTGGATTGGATTAAATGATGGATACATGTGGGGGTACAGGCGTGGGAGGTTCTAGTTTTCCACCACCCAAAACAAGACTTCTCCGACCTCGCCATCATGTAATGCAATGAGTGATGCTATCGATACAAGGAACCCAAAACTACCTTCGCAGTGCTTTTTTTTGTTAATAGTCAATGTAATCCATGAGTGATGCTAACATGTGGATGTTTGATTGGAGAAGGATGTGTTGATCTCCAATGTGCGCATGATTGAGTAGTTAGCAAATCCAATCGAAGGAAGGTATGTGTTGATCTCCAATGTGCGCATGATTGAGTAGTTCGCAAATCCAATTGGAGGAATGGATGTGTTTATCTCCTATGAGCACAAGGGCTAGGAATGAGCCATCTCCAAATGAGCACAGAAATGAGAACTATTGCTCAGATACGAATGCAGTGAGGAGGAAAATACTATGTACCTTGTCTATAAGTCACTCATGACCAAGAGGTAGGTGCATTGTGATCCGCTACAGAAACGTACCGGTCACTCCAGCAGCCAGTCACCAACGGAGCTTGCCTTAATTCTTCAGGATTGGTTGATAGTTAGGCAAAACAGTGAGAAGTATTCTCGGTGGCCGAGTTAAGAATGGTTTGGATGAGAGACAGGCTCGTCAAGAGGAGAGACATCAGTGGCCAGAGCAGCTGGCACAGAGGGCAGACCAAACATCAACAATGCGATCACAACCTTCTTTGCTGCACTCAATCAGTGTGCCACAGCCGGATAGCAACCATAAATTCAACTCCCACTTGCTAGTCAGACTCCCTTGCTAACCATGCCTCCTACTGAATTGGGTAAATCCTCAGAAGTATCTGAGTCACATCAAATTCAACTGTTTATCCCCAATTGTTGACATCAACGACGACCCTGACAAAAAAGGATTCCACACATTCCCGCAAAGAAGGGTGGCGATTTGGTGACGAAGCAGATGCATCAATACTCATGGTTCTATCTGATATTGCAGCTGCCTCGCAACAGAAAAGGGAAGATCCTGTGGCGGAAACAACTATAGATCCGGATGATCGTGAAGTTTTTACCGCTACTACTCCAGATGATCCTGGTTTCACTACATCGCAAGATAAGGATGATCCTGGTCTCACTACTTTGCAAGCTCAGGAAGATCCTGCGTTGGCTCCTGCTCCTGGTCTCACAACGTCGGAAGGCTCTCTTGTAGTTGCTCCTTGTCTCGCTATGTCAGAAGGCTCTCCTGCACCGGCTCCTGCTCCAACTACGTTGGAAGGCTCTGTTGCACCGGCTCCTGCTCCAAGTACATCGGAAGGCTCTACTATACCTACTCCTGCTGCTTCTCCTCTAAATAATCATGTATCTCTAGCTCCTCATGACCCTCTTCTATCAACCATTCGTGCTACGTCGGCACCTTCTTCGTACCCCGATGACAGAGAGGTAGAATGTTAAACAATCCTTTCACTGCGATTGATTATTGTATTCGATTTGAGCAATAAATATTTCATTGTCAAGTACGAACCAACAATAAATATTTTGTTGAGCTGTGTAATAATAATTGCATGAGCTTTGTGCTCAGGTTTTAACAATTGATGATCTGGCGGAATTTGTACCAAAGTCGGACGAGTCTTTTAACTGGTGTGGTACCAAAGGGGTGTAGAATGAGGAAGCGGATAGGCTGGCACATCGTCTTCAAGTTGTGGATGAAGCCAGATCATCAAACAGCTCTAGGGGCCTTCAAGACTTGGATTTCCATGTGTTTGAGTCGCTGGATTGGATTAAATGATGGATACATGTGGGGGTACAGGCGTGGGAGGGTCTAGTTTTCCACCACCCAAAAACAAGACTTCTCCGACCTCGCCATCATGTAATGGATGAGTGATGCTATCGATACAAGGAACCCAAAACTACCTTCGCAGTGCTTTTTTTTTTGTAATCGTCAATGTAATCCATGAGTGATGCTAACATGTGGATGTTTGATTGGAGGAAGGGATGTGTTGATCTCCAATGTGCGCATGATTGAGTAGTTAGCAAATCCAATCGAAGGAAGGTATGTGTTGATCTCCAATGTGCGCATGATTGAGTAGTTCGCAAATCCAATTGGAGGAATGGATGTGTTTATCTCCTGATGAGCACAAGGGCTAGGAATGAGCCATCTCCAAATGAGCACAGAAATGAGAACTATTGCTCAGATAGCGAATGCAGTGAGGAGGAAAATACGTATGTACCTTGTCTATAAGTCACTCATGACCAGGAGGTAGGTGCATTGTGATCCGCTACAGAAACAGTACCGGTCACTCCAGCAGCCCGTCAGCAACCGGAGCTTGCCTTAATTCTTCAGGGACTGGTTGATAGTTAGGCAAAACAAGTAGAAAGTATTCTCTGGATGGCCGAGCTACAGAAATGGTTGGATGAGAGACTGGCTCGTCAAGAGGAGAGACAATTCACGTGGCCAGAGCAGCTGGCACAGAGGGCAGACCAGAACATCAACAATGCGATCACAACCTTCTTTGCTGCACTCAATCAGGTGTGCCAGCAGGCCGGGATAGCAGAACCATAAATTCAACTCCCACTTGCTAGTCAGACTCCCTTGCTAACCATGCCTCCTACTGAATTGGGTAAATCCTCAGAAGTATCTGAGTCGCATCATAATTCAACTGTTTATCCACAATTGTTGACATCAACGACGACCCTGACAAAAAAGGATTCCACACATTCCCGCAAAGAAGGGTGGCGATGGTGACGAAGCAGATGCATCAATACTCATGGTTCTATCTGATATTGCAGCTGCCTCGCAACAGAAAAGGGAAGATCCTGTGGCGGAAACAACTATAGATCCGGATGATCGTGAAGTTTTTACCGCTACTACTCCAGATGATCCTGGTTTCACTACATCGCAAGATAAGGATGATCCTGGTCTCACTACTTTGCAAGCTCAGGAAGATCCTGCGTTGGCTCCTGCTCCTGGTCTCACAACGTCGGAAGGCTCTCTTGTAGTTGCTCCTTGTCTCGCTATGTCAGAAGGCTCTCCTGCACCGGCTCCTGCTCCAACTACGTTGGAAGGCTCTGTTGCACCGGCTCCTGCTCCAAGTACATCGGAAGGCTCTACTATACCTACTCCTGCTGCTTCTCCTCTAAATAATCATGTATCTCTAGCTCCTCATGACCCTCTTCTATCAACCATTCGTGCTACGTCGGCACCTTCTTCGTACCCCGATGACAGAGAGGTAGAATGTTAAACAATCCTTTCACTGCGATTGATTATTGTATTCGATTTGAGCAATAAATATTTCATTGTCAAGTACGAACCAACAATAAATATTTTGTTGAGCTGTGTAATAATAATTGCCTGAGCTTTGTGCTCAGGTTTTAACAATTGATGATCTGGCGGAATTTGTACCAAAGTCGGACGAGTCTTTTAACTGGTGTGGTACCAAAGGGGTGTAGAATGAGGAAGCGGATAGGCTGGCACATCGTCTTCAAGTTGTGGATGAAGCCAGATCATCAAACAGCTCTAGGGGCCTTCAAGACTTGGATTTCCATGTGTTTGAGTCGCTGGATTGGATTAAATGATGGATACATGTGGGGGTACACGCGTGGGAGGGTCTAGTTTTCCACCACCCAAAAACAAGACTTCTCCGACCTCGCCATCAAGTAATGCATGAGTGATGCTATCGATACAAGGAACCCAAAACTACCTTCGCAGTGCTTTTTTTTTTGTAATCGTCAATGTAATCCATGAGTGATGCTAACATGTGGATGTTTGATTGGAGGAAGGGATGTGTTGATCTCCAATGTGCGCATGATTGAGTAGTTAGCAAATCCAATCGAAGGAAGGTATGTGTTGATCTCCAATGTGCGCATGATTGAGTAGTTCGCAAATCCAATTGGAGGAATGGATGTGTTTATCTCCTGATGAGCACAAGGGCTAGGAATGAGCCATCTCCAAATGAGCACAGAAATGAGAACTATTGCTCAGATAGCGAATGCAGTGAGGAGGAAAATACATATGTACCTTGTCTATAAGTCACTCATGACCAGGAGGTAGGTGCATTGTGATCCGCTACAGAAACAGTACCGGTCACTCCAGCAGCCCGTCAGCAACCGGAGCTTGCCTTAATTCTTCAGGGACTGGTTGATAGTTAGGCAAAACAAGTAGAAAGTATTCTCTGGATGGCCGAGCTACAGAAATGGTTGGATGAGAGACTGGCTCGTCAAGAGGAGAGACAATTCACGTGGCCAGAGCAGCTGGCACAGAGGGCAGACCAGAACATCAACAATGCGATCACAACCTTCTTTGCTGCACTCAATCAGGTGTGCCAGCAGGCCGGGATAGCAGAACCATAAATTCAACTCCCACTTGCTAGTCAGACTCCCTTGCTAACCATGCCTCCTACTGAATTGGGTAAATCCTCAGAAGTATCTGAGTCGCATCATAATTCAACGGTTTATCCACAATTGTTGACATCAACGACGACCCTGACAAAAAAGGATTCCACACATTCCCGCAAAGAAGGGTGGCGATGGTGACGAAGCAGATGCATCAATACTCATGGTTCTATCTGATATTGCAGCTGCCTCGCAACAGAAAAGGGAAGATCCTGTGGCGGAAACAACTATAGATCCGGATGATCGTGAAGTTTTTACCGCTACTACTCCAGATGATCCTGGTTTCACTACATCGCAAGATAAGGATGATCCTGGTGTCACTACTTTGCAAGCTCAGGAAGATCCTGCGTTGGCTCCTGCTCCTGGTCTCACAACGTCGGAAGGCTCTCTTGTAGTTGCTCCTTGTCTCGCTATGTCAGAAGGCTCTCCTACACCGGCTCCTGCTCCAACCACGTTGGAAGGCTCTGTTGCACCGGCTCCTGCTCCAAGTACATCGGAAGGCTCTACTATACCTACTCCTGCTGCTTCTCCTCTAAATAATCATGTATCTCTAGCTCCTCATGACCGTCTTCTATCAACCATTCGTGCTACATCGGCACCTTCTTCGTACCCCGATGACAGAGAGGTAGAATGTTAAACAATCATTTCACTGCGATTGATTGTTGTATTCGATTTGAGCAATAAATATTTCATTGTCAAGTACGAACCAACAATAAATATTTTGTTGAGCTGTGTAATAATAATTGCCTGAGCTTTGTGCTCAGGTTTTAACAATTGATGATCTGGCGGAATTTGTACCAAAGTTAGACGAGTCTTTTAACTGGTGTGGTACCTAAGGGGTGTAGAATGAGGAAGCGGATAGGCTGGCACATCGTCTTCAAGTTGTGGATGAAGCCAGATCATCAAACAGCTCTAGGGGCCTTCAAGACTTGGATTTCCATGTGTTTGAGTCGCTGGATTGGATTAAATGATGGATACATGTGGGGGTACAGGCGTGGGAGGATATAGTTTTCCACCACCCAAAAACAAGACTTCTCCGACCTCGCCATCATGTAATGCATGAGTGATGCTATCGATACAAGGAACCCAAAACTACCTTCGCAGTGCTTTTTTTTGTTAATCGTCAATGTAATCCATGAGTGATGCTAACATGTGGATGTTTGATTGGAGGAAGGGATGTGTTGATCTCCAATGTGCGCATGATTGAGTAGTTAGCAAATCCAATCGAAGGAAGGTATGTGTTGATCTCCAATGTGCGCATGATTGAGTAGTTCGCAAATCCAATTGGAGGAATGGATGTGTTTATCTCCTGATGAGCACAAGGGCTAGGAATGAGCCATCTCCAAATGAGCACAGAAATGAGAACTATTGCTCAGATAGCGAATGCAGTGAGGAGGAAAATACGTATGTACCTTGTCTATAAGTCACTCATGACCAAGAGGTAGGTGCATTGTGATCCGCTACAGAAACAGTACCGGTCACTCCAGCAGCCAGTCAGCCAACGGAGCTTGCCTTAATTCTTCAGGGACTGGTTGATAGTTAGGCAAAACAAGTAGAAAGTATTCTCCGATTGGCCGAGCTACAGAAATGGTTGGATGAGAGACAGGCTCGTCAAGAGGAGAGACAATTCACGTGGCCAGAGCAGCCGGCACAGAGGGCAGACCAGAACATCAACAATGCGATCACAACCTTCTTTGCTGCACTCAATCAGGTGTGCCAGCAGGCCGGGATAGCAGAACCATAAATTCAACTCCCACTTGCTAGTCAGACTCCCTTGCTAACCATGCCTCCTACTGAATTGGGTAAATCCTCAGAAGTATCTGAGTCGCATCACAATTCAACTGTTTATCCACAATTGTTGACATCAACGACGACCCTGACAAAAAAGGATTCCACACATTCCCGCAAAGAAGGGTGGCAATGGTGACGAAGCAGATGCATCAATACTCATGGTTCTATCTGATATTGCAGCTGCCTCGCAACAGAAAAGGGAAGATCCTGTGGCGGAAACAACTATAGATCCGGATGATCGTGAAGTTTTTACCGCTACTACTCCAGATGATCCTGGTTTCACTACATCGCAAGATAAGGATGATCCTGGTCTCACTACTTTGCAAGCTCAGGAAGATCCTGCGTTGGCTCCTGCTCCTGGTCTCACAACGTCGGAAGGCTCTCTTGTAGTTGCTCCTTGTCTCGCTATGTCAGAAGGCTCTCCTGCACCGGCTCCTGCTCCAACTACGTTGGAAGGCTCTGTTGCACCGGCTCCTGCTCCAAGTACATCGGAAGGCTCTACTATACCTACTCCTGCTGCTTCTCCTCTAAATAATCATGTATCTCTAGCTCCTCATGACCCTCTTCTATCAACCATTCGTGCTACGTCGGCACCTTCTTCGTACCCCGATGACAGAGAGGTAGAATGTTAAACAATCCTTTCACTGCGATTGATTATTGTATTCGATTTGAGCAATAAATATTTCATTGTCAAGTACGAACCAACAATAAATATTTTGTTGAGCTGTGTAATAATAATTGCCTGAGCTTTGTGCTCAGGTTTTAACAATTGATGATCTGGCGGAATTTGTACCAAAGTCGGACGAGTCTTTTAACTGGTGTGGTACCAAAGGGGTGTAGAATGAGGAAGCGGATAGGCTGGCACATCGTCTTCAAGTTGTGGATGAAGCCAGATCATCAAACAGCTCTAGGGGCCTTCAAGACTTGGATTTCCATGTGTTTGAGTCGCTGGATTGGATTAAATGATGGATACATGTGGGGGTACAGGCGTGGGAGGGTCTAGTTTTCCACCACCCAAAAACAAGACTTCTCCGACCTCGCCATCAAGTAATGCATGAGTGATGCTATCGATACAAGGAACCCAAAACTACCTTCGCAGTGCTTTTTTTTTTGTAATCGTCAATGTAATCCATGAGTGATGCTAACATGTGGATGTTTGATTGGAGGAAGGGATGTGTTGATCTCCAATGTGCGCATGATTGAGTAGTTAGCAAATCCAATCGAAGGAAGGTATGTGTTGATCTCCAATGTGCGCATGATTGAGTAGTTCGCAAATCCAATTGGAGGAATGGATGTGTTTATCTCCTGATGAGCACAAGGGCTAGGAATGAGCCATCTCCAAATGAGCACAGAAATGAGAACTATTGCTCAGATAGCGAATGCAGTGAGGAGGAAAATACATATGTACCTTGTCTATAAGTCACTCATGACCAGGAGGTAGGTGCATTGTGATCCGCTACAGAAACAGTACCGGTCACTCCAGCAGCCCGTCAGCCAACGGAGCTTGCCTTAATTCTTCAGGGACTGGTTGATAGTTAGGCAAAACAAGTAGAAAGTATTCTCCGGATGGCCGAGCTACAGAAATGGTTGGATGAGAGACTGGCTCGTCAAGAGGAGAGACAATTCACGTGGCTAGAGCAGCTGGCACAGAGGGCAGACCAGAACATCAACAATGCGATCACAACCTTCTTTGCTGCACTCAATCAGGTGTGCCAGCAGGCCGGGATAGCAGAACCATAAATTCAACTCCCACTTGCTAGTCAGACTCCCTTGCTAACCATGCCTCCTACTGAATTGGGTAAATCCTCAGAAGTATCTGAGCCGCATCACAATTCAACTGTTTATCCACAATTGTTGACATCAACGACGACCCTGACAAAAAAGGATTCCACACGTTCCCGCAAAGAAGGGTGGCGATGGTGACGAAGCAGATGCATCAATACTCATGGTTCTATCTGATATTGCAGCTGCCTCACAACAGAAAAGGGAAGATCCTGTGGCGGAAACAACTATAGATTCGGATGATCGTGAAGTTTCTACCGCTACTACTCCAGATGATCCTGGTTTCACTACATATTAAGATAAGGATGATCCTGGTCTCACTACTTTGCAAGCTCAGGAGGATCCTGCGTTGGCTCCTGCTCCTGGTCTCACAACGTCGGAAGGCTCTCTTGTAGTTGCTCTTTGTCTCGCTATGTCAGAAGGCTCTCCTGCACCGGTTCCTGCTCCAACTACGTTGGAAGGCTCTGTTGCACCGGCTCCTGCTCCAAGTACATCGGAAGGCTCTACTACACCTACTCCTGCTGCTTCTCCTCTAAATAATCATGTATCTCTAGCTCCTCATGACCCTCTTCTATCAACCATTCGTGCTACGTTGGCACCTTCTTCGTACCCCGATGACAGAGAGGTAGAATGTTAAACAATCCTTTCACTGCGATTGATTGTTGTATTCGATTTGAGCAATAAATATTTCATTGTCATGTACGAACCAACAATAAATATTTTGTTGAGCTGTGTAATAATAATTGCCTGAGCGTTGTGCTCAGGTTTTTACAATTGATGATCTGGCAGAATTTGTACCAAAGTCGGACGAGTCTTTTAACTGATGTGGTACCAAAGGGGTGTAGAATGAGGAAGCGGATAGGCTGGCACATCGTCTTCAAGTTGTGGATGAAGCCAGATCATCAAACAGCTCTAGGGGCCTTCAAGACTTGGATTTCCATGTGTTTGTGTCGCTGGATTGGATTAAATGATGGATACATGTGGGGGTACAGACGTGGGAGGGTCTAGTTTTCCACCACCCAAAAACAAGACTTCTCCGATCTCGCCATCATGTAATGCATGAGTGATGCTATCGATACAAGGAACCCAAAACTACCTTCGTAGTGCTTTTATTTGTAATATTCAATGTAATCCATGAGTGATGCTAACATGTGGATGTTTGATTGGAGGAAGGGATGTGTTGATCTCCAATGTGCGCATGATTGAGTAGTTAGCAAATCCAATCGAAGGAAGGTATGTGTTGATCTCCAATGTGCGCATGATTGAGTAGTTCGCAAATACAATTGGAGGAATGGATGTGTTTATCTCCTGATGAGCACAAGGGCTAGGAATGAGCCATGTCCAAATGAGCACAGAAATGAGAACTATTGCTCAGATAGCGAATGCAGTGAGGAGGAAAATACGTATGTACCTTGTCTATAAGTCACTCATGACCAGGAGGTAGGTGCATTGTGATCCGCTACAGAAACAGTACCGGTCACTCCAGCAGCCAGTCAGCCAACGGAGCTTGCCTTAATTCTTCAGGGACTGGTTGATAGTTAGGCAAAACAAGTAGAAAGTATTCTCCGGTTGGCCGAGCTACAGAAATGGTTGGATGAGAGACAGGCTCGTCAAGAGGAGAGACAATTCATGTGGCCATAGCAGCTGGCACAGAGGGCAGACCAAAACATCAACAATGCGATCACAACCTTCTTTGCTGCACTCAATCAGGTGTGCCAGCAGGCCGGGATAGCAGAACCATAAATTCAACTCCCACTTGCTAGTCAGACCCCCTTGCTAACCATGCCTCCTACTGAATTGGGTAAATCCTCAGAAGTATCTGAGCCGCATCACAATTCAACTGTTTATCCACAATTGTTGACATCAACGACGACCCTGACAAAAAAGGATTCCACACGTTCCCGCAAAGAAGGGTGGCGATGGTGACGAAGCAGATGCATCAATACTCATGGTTCTATCTGATATTGCAGCTGCCTCACAACAGAAAAGGGAAGATCCTGTGGCGGAAACAACTATAGATTCGGATGATCGTGAAGTTTCTACCGCTACTACTCCAGATGATCCTGGTTTCACTACATATTAAGATAAGGATGATCCTGGTCTCACTACTTTGCAAGCTCAGGAGGATCCTGCGTTGGCTCCTGCTCCTGGTCTCACAACGTCGGAAGGCTCTCTTGTAGTTGCTCTTTGTCTCGCTATGTCAGAAGGCTCTCCTGCACCGGTTCCTGCTCCAACTACGTTGGAAGGCTCTGTTGCACCGGCTCCTGCTCCAAGTACATCGGAAGGCTCTACTACACCTACTCCTGCTGCTTCTCCTCTAAATAATCATGTATCTCTAGCTCCTGATGACCCTCTTCTATCAACCATTCGTGCTACGTCGGCACCTTCTTCGTACCCCGATGACAGAGAGGTAGAATGTTAAACAATCCTTTCATTGCGATTGATTGTTGTATTCGATTTGAGCAATAAATATTTCATTGTCATGTATGAACCAACAATAAATATTTTGTTGAGCTGTGTGATAATAATTGCCTGAGCTTTGTGCTCAGGTTTTTACAATTGATGATCTGGCAGAATTTGTACCAAAGTCTGACGAGTCTTTTAACTGGTGTGGTACCAAAGGGGTGTAGAATGAGGAAGCGGATAGGCTGGCACATTGTCTTCAAGTTGTGGATGAAGCCAGATCATCAAACAGCTCTAGGGGCCTTCAAGACTTGGATTTCCATGTGTTTGAGTCGCTGGATTGGATTAAATGATGGATACATGTGGGGGTACAGGCGTGGGAGGGTCTAGTTTTCCACCACCCAAAAACAAGACTTCTACGACCTCGCCATCATGTAATGCATGAGTGATGCTATCAATACAAGGAACCCAAAACTACCTTCGCAGTGCTTTTTTTTGTAATCTTCAATGTAATCCATGAGTGATGCTAACATGTGGATGGTTGATTGGAGGAAGGGATGTGTTGATCTCCAATGTGCGCACGATTGAGTAGTTAGCAAATCCAATCGATGGAAGGTATGTGTTGATCTCTAATGTGCGCATGATTGAGTAGTTCGCAAATCCAATTGGAGGAATGGATGTGTTTATCTCCTGATGAGTACAAGGGCTAGGAATGAGCCATCTCCAGATGAGCACAAAAATGAGAACTATTGCTCAGATAGCGAATGCAGTGAGGAGGAAAATATGTATGTACCTTGTCTATAAGTCACACATGACCAGGAGGTAGGTGCATTGTGATCCGCTACAGAAACAGTACCGGTCACTCCAGCAGCCAGTCAGCCAACGGAGCTTGCCTTAATTCTTCAGGGACTGGTTGATAGTTAGGCAAAACAAGTAGAAAGTATTCTCCGGTTGGCCGAGCTACAGAAATGGTTGGATGAGAGACAGGCTCGTCAAGAGGAGAGACAATTCAGGTGGCCAGAGCAGCTGGCACAGAGGGCAGACCAGAACATCAACAATGCGATCACAACCTTCTTTGCTGCACTCAATCAGGTGTGCCAGCAGGCCGGGATAGTAGAACCATAAATTCAACTCCCACTTGCTAGTCAGACCCCCTTGCTAACCATGCCTCCTACTGAATTGGGTAAATCCTCAGAAGTATCTGAGCCGCATCAGAATTCAACTGTTTATCCACAATTGTTGACATCAACGACGACCCTGACAAAAAAGGATTCCACACGTTCCCGCAAAGAAGGGTGGCGATGGTGACAAAGCAGATGCATCAATACTCATGGTTCTATCTGATATTGCAGCTGCCTCGCAACACAAAAGGGAAGATCCTGTGGCGGAAACAACTATAGATCCGGATGATCATGAAGTTTCTACCGCTACTACTCCAGATGATCCTGGTTTCACTACATCGCAAGATAAGGATGATCCTGGTCTCACTACTTTGCAAGCTCAGGAAGATCCTGCGTTGGCTCCTGCTCCTGGTCTCACAACGTCAGAAGGCTCTCTTGTAGTTGCTCCTTGTCTCGCTATGTCAGAAGGCTCTCCTGCACCGGCTCCTGCTCCAACTATGTTGGAAGGCTCTGTTGCACCGGCTCCTGCTCCAAGTACATCGGGAGGCTCTACTATACCTACTCCAGCTACTTCTCCTCTAAATAATCATGTATCTCTAGCTCCTCATGACCCTCTTCTATCAACCATTCGTGCTACGTCGGCACCTTCTTCGTACCCCGATGACAGAGAGGTAGAATGTTAAACAATCCTTTCACTGCGATTGATTGTTGTATTCGATTTGAGAAATAAATATTTCATTGTCATGTACGAACCAACAATAAATATTTTGTTGAGCTGTGTGATAATAATTGCCTGAGCTTTGTGCTCAGGTTTTTACAATTGATGATCTGGTAGAATTTGTACCAAAGTCGGACGAGTCTTTTAACTGGTGTGGTACCAAAGGGGTGTAGAATGAGGAAGCGGATAGGCTGGCACATCGTCTTCAAGTTGTGGATGAAGCCAGATCATCAAACAGCTCTAGGGGCCTTCAAGACTTGGATTTCCATGTGTTTGAGTCGCTGGATTGGATTAAATGATGGATACATGTGGGGGTACAGGCATGGGAGGGTCTAGTTTTCCACCACCAAAAAACAAGACTTCTCCGACCTCGCCATCATGTAATGCATGAGTGATGCTATCGATACAAGGAACCCAAAACTACCTTCGCAGTGCTTTTTTTTTGTAATCTTCAATGTAATCCATGAGTGATGCTAACATGTGGATGTTTGATTGGAGGAAGGGATGTGTTGATCTCCAATGTGCGCATGATTGAGTAGTTAGCAAATCCAATCGAAGGAAGGTATGTGTTGATCTCCAATGTGCGCATGATTGAGTAGTTTGCAAATCCAATTGGAGGAATGGATGTGTTTATCTCCTGATGAGCACAAGGGCTAGGAATGAGCCATCTCCAGATGAGCACAAAAAATGAGAACTATTGCTCAAATAGCGAATGCAGTGAGGAGGAAAATACGTATGTACCTTGTCTATAAGTCACTCATGACCAGGAGGTAGGTGCATTATGATCCGCTACAGAAACAGTACCGGTCACTCCAGCAGCCAGTCAACCAACGGAGCTTGCCTTAATTCTTCAGGGACTGGTTGATAGTTAGGCAAAACAAGTAGAAAGTATTCTTCGGTTTGCCGAGCTACAGAAATGGTTGGATGAGAGACAGGCTCATCAAGAGGAGAGACAATTCACGTGGCCAGAGCAGCTGGCACAGAGGGCAGACCAGAACATCAACAATGCGATCACAACCTTCTCTGCTGCACTCAATCAAGTGTGCCAGCAGGCCGAGATTGTTGAGTAACGTGATTGTATTGGAAACATAGGATAGACTAGGAAGTATTCCGGCTTGTCTTATACTTCAAGTAGATCATGTACTCCTATATATATGCCCACGAGGCTCAAGCAATACAACGAACTATTCCACTAATCCCTCTATTCCCTTCTAACATGGTATCAGCCTAACCGATCCAAACCCTATCCGCCGCCCACCGCTTCCGCACCCGCGCGCCGCCCCCGGGGCGGTCGGCCTCCATGACCGCCGCCGGGGGCCGCGCCGCCCGTACCTAGGGTTCGTTCACCGGTCGTGTTGACTGGCTGCCCTGGAGAGTCTTTTTCCCGAGCCCTTGCTCCGGGTTTTTTTGCTCTCTCGCCGGTCGTTTTGATCGGTGTTTTCTTTTTGGTTTTCCGATCTATGCTTGATTGGTTTGCGTCACCCGCTGCCGCCGTCGACCCCCGTGCGCCTCTACTCCGACACCGGCGCGACCGGCGTTCTCTTCATCGACCTGGCGGCCTCGTGCGACAGGCGGCCCCTCATGGCCGTCGTCCGCGCGCCGGCCTGCTTGTCGATCTACGCCGGCCGTCACCAACCTATCCGAATGGGACACCTGCATCACCCTGACCCGGCGGCCTCGCGCCATGCGGCGGCCCATCATAGCCGCCGTTCGCGCGCCGTCCCACCCGTCGATCCACGCCACCCGCCTTCGCCGCGTCTGCATGGCGTGGTCTTGCGATCTGCCTCACCGGCCTCGTCCCCGGCTGCGTTAGGCACGTCGGCTACCTCAGCTCGGGTGCCACTGCTACGTTGGTCGCTCGGGCCTCGCTGCCAAGGCGCTGCTTTGGCAACCCGGGTGCCGGTGCTGACGCGCTTGTCCGCACGACGTCCCACGCCGTCCGTCATCGCCGGCTTCATCTCGGACTCCGTCGCCACCCCGCCTACACAGAGCGGTGTCCCCGACCTCGCGCGTGATCGGCTTGATCACCCGCTCGCCGCCGCGATCCATCCCATCTACGCTGCGCGCCCGGCCTGGCCCGTCGGTTGCACACGCCTCCTCAGGTCCTGTGAAGATCGTCCCCGAGTTCAACATGCCTCTCCACCGATCGAGCAACGGGCTGCCGCTGCGTCACCCCGTCGGGCTGTAGCGCCGCCGCCCCGTCGTTCTCCCTGCGGCTGCATCGACCCGCGTGCTACCGCTGCGTCGCCCCTTTGGGCCGTAGTGCCGCGGCCCGCGGTCTACCGCCGCCCTGAGTATGTCCGTTCCAGGCCGTCTCCGTGGCCACACCGACCCTCGCGATGCCACTGCATCGCCCCATCTGGCCATAGCGAGCGTGGCACGCGGTCTCCGCCACCGCCCAAGGCCGTCCCCGCGGTTGCACCGACTCGCGCGCCACGGCCCGTGGTCCCCGCCGCCGTCCCGAGGTCTTCTCGCCATCGCCCTGACCCGCACGCCCGCCACTGCTGTGTGGCCCCTTCGGATGAGTGATGCTAACATGTGGATGTTTGATTGGAGGAAGGGATGTGTTGATCTCCAATGTGCACATGATTGAGTAGTTAGCAAATCCAATCGGAGGAAGGGATGTGTTGATCTCCAATGTGCACATGATTGAGTAGTTAGCAAATCCAATTGGAGGAATGGATGTGTTTTATCTCCAATGTGCGCATGATTGGGTAGTTAGCTGATACGTCCATTTTCATAATGTTTTACTACTATTATTTATAATGATTTTGGCCATTATTTCAGTTTATGATGCAATTCTAATGCCTTTTCTCTCTTAATTTGCAAGATTTACATGAAGAGAGAAATTACCGACAGCTGGAATTCCGGACCTAAAAGAGCTACAGCAGAGATACCTATTCTACGGAGCTCCAAATGACCTGATACTTCATGGAGATTTTTTATTGAATATATAAACAATATTGGAGCAAAGAAATACCAGAGGGGGGCCACCTACTGCTCACAAGGCAATAGGGCGCGGCCACCCCCTGGGCGCGTCTTGATGCCTTGTGGGGCCCATAGCTGGCCTCCGATGCCCATCTTCTGCTATATGAAGGGTTTTACCCTAGAAAAAAAAGAGGAAGACCTTCGGGACGAAGCGTCGCCGTCTCGAGGTGGAACCTGGGCAGGAGGACTTTTGCTCTTTGGCGGAGTGATTCCACAATGGATACTTTCCTCCGGGAGGGGAAATCGAAGCCATCGACATCAGCAATGATCTTGTCATCGTGGGAAGACCAATCTTCATCAACATCTTCACCAGCACCATCTCATCTCAAACCCTAGTTCATCTCTTGTATTCAATCTTTGTCTCAAAATCTTAGATTGGTACCTGTGGGTTGCTAGTAGTGTTGATTACATCTTGTAGTTGATGCTAGTTGGGTTATTTGGTGGAAGATTAAATGTTCAGATCCTCAAGCATATTCAATTTAGAGACATTACAACCGAGCACTTTTCCAGCCCTCTCAGGCCATACACATTTTCGACCGTCGGATCTGGAGTGTTGGGCGTCGCTGACTGTTGGATCTATCTGCAATCCCGTGTGGGCTTAGGTCACTGAACAGGGAGAGCTAACGGGCTGGGGCGATGCTCCCGTAACAAAATTGGCAGTCTATTGTTAACTGGGCCAACTGGGCCTTGAGCCTTTAAATATTAGTGAAAGAAGTTCATTTTTCACCCTCAAATGTGCCTGAATGGACAAATACCCCCCCCAAGTCTATTTCGGTATGATTTTAATCCTGAAATTCTCAAAACTGGATAAATATGACCCTAGAGCGGTTTTGTTATAATTTTGGTGGTTTTGGGAGAAGACGTCATCTTATTCCTCCCACCATCTCTCCTCTGTGTCGTTCATCGACAGCCATGGCCCTCGATGCTCCCCACTGAGGTGCTACAGCGTCGCCCCAGATGCCCCAGCTCCTCCTTCCCATTCCCCCCACCCTTCTCACACCCTCTTGCGACGGGAATTGCGTGCCCCGCACGCGCCCATGCTGCAGCCAGCGCCGCTGCCGTTGCCGCCCACGCGTCCACCGGCCACCTTGAGCCACACTGCCATGTCAAGAATCTTCGCCACGCCTCCCTCGCCTACTTTGGCAAAGTAATTTGTGCGAGTCGCCCCCTGAATTACAGCGGGAATGTTAGCTTCCTTGTTTCGAATTTGCCGCCAGCGTGCCTGATTCCCTAGCTCTGAGGAGCCCCGACGCCTCTGCTGCCTTCCTTGAGATCCCTCTGGTGTTCGCGGTGCTGCTGATGCCTCTTCGGCAAGCCCATCGACCCGAGTTTCTTCTCGGTGATGTTGTGCTCCGGTTCCGGTAGTTGCCGCGTAGGTTGACCATATAGGTCTTCCGCCCGAGCAGACGGCATCTGCAGCGTCCCAGATGAACCGTCCCGTCCCGCAGCGGAGGGGGTGGCTCCCACGGTGTAGACAGTGTGGTGGAGTCCCATATCTCCCCGGCACGCGCGAAAACGAGGTTGCAGCCGGCGCCCCCGATGAACAAGCAGCCGCGCCCGCCGTCCATCACCTGCGCCGAGCAAGTAGAACCCGCGAGTCGGCCATCCAGCACGGCACGGGCGTGGCGGCCGGGTCGAATTTGAGCGGCTGCGTGAAACCCGCGACGAGGATGAGCCGCCTAGCCACGGCCACAGACCGGGGCGACAGCCAGCGAGAGAGGAACGACGGGTGGCAAAGCATCGGGGGTGCCGGCAGCCCGTCCCACCGCGCGTCGATCTATTCGTAGAACATGAAGATCGCCGCCGTCGTCGCGCCCTCGAGGAGCGCGTAGTGTGAGAGGAATGGCAGGAACGACGGCGCAAACAGGAGGCGTCGCCATGGCAGGCGACGTGCATCACGAGGAGGCAAGCTAACTATCTATGTCTGCACACCCAAATACCATGCCACATCACACTTCTGGCCCCAAAACCGCCTAAAATTGAAGCAAAACCATGAGGGGGAGATTTACCCGGTTTTAATGATTTGGGGGTTAAAATCATACTCCCTCCGTTCCAAAATATAGTGCTTCCTCTATTCCCGTGCTTCAACTTTGATCTTAAATTTAACCAACGAGACCGACTGCGACGGGAGAAAAAGTTATACCAGTGAATTCCTATTCAAAAGAAGTTTACAATTATATAATTTTTTCTCCCACCACAGTCAGTCTCGTTGGTTAAATTTATGGTCAAAGTTGGACCTCGGGAAGCGCAGGCGCACTATATTTTGGAATGGAGGGAGTACCAAATTGGAGTTCAGGGGGTATTTGTCCCTAGGCTACATTTGGGGGTGAAAAATGGACTTCTTTAAATATTAATTGTTCCCGTGTCATCGTTTTGGTAGGGAAAAACAAAACCATAGTCCGCACGCAGGACGGCAGGGGGACGAATCTCATGTGTCGAGCGACGCCCTCCAGTCCGTGATGTGTTCCCGTGTCATCGTTTTGGTAGGGAAAAACAAAACCATAGTCCGCACGCAGGACGGCAGGGGGACGAATCTCATGTGTCGAGCGACGCCCTCCAGTCCGTGATGTTGACCTCGGCGGATGGTACGGGTCGGGTCGATGTGGGATGCCCTGTTCGCTCAGGTGCGGCGCGAGCTTCAGGGTCTCCTTGCGGGCGACGCCAACGGGAGGTGACGGGGGAAGCCAATCGACTGACTCACAGGCGATTGAGGGATAATTCACTGTTGCTACAGGTCTTTAATGGCAACATGTTCGTAACTCGTCGGTGGGCACTAATTCAGGTCAGTTACCATGTTGCTACTTACCTGTTCATATTCAATCTCACTGTTCCTTCCCGTCTGCCTCCATACTTTGGCAAATACTGTCACTGGCAGTGGCGCTTTGGTCCTTATCTTCTAAATTCTGCCAGTCTTCCCTCCTTCGAACATTCCCTCTTCTCCCATCCTTATCAAAATTTTACAATTATTCTTATTCATGATGTTCTTTGTACTCCCAATTCCTAAATGAATGCAGGCGTCAGTGGATTCAAGTTTGGTTCTCCTAGGTTGGATTATGTCAATATCCAATGAATAACAGACAGGTTAGTATGCGTGTACTAGTCTGCCTCCATGAACTGCTTCATATATTTTCCTAATGATGCTATCCGAAAACTTTGCAAGATTAAACAGTAATGACAAGTCAAATTATTGTGTTGGTGACTATGCGATTCAAGAAAAATACGAAGGGGCATAGATCGATATTAGCATAGTACTATTTGTATTGCTCTGGGCTATTTCTCCATCTCATTTTTATGTCTGATTTTGTGTGTGACATTTTGATATAATATGATGCTTTGGAAATAAAATGGAGCCTATACCAATATCTAGAATAGCATAGGACTATTCACATTTTATAGGTGTATTTTCCATGTACTTTTTTGTGATTTTTTATGTTGTGATATAATACGATGATCTGTAAATAAACATGCAGGCTATTTATTTCCTCCGATGTGTGAGTCAAAATCTTGTTGCAGATCTCCTCTTGGCCATTTTCATGAAAGAGTGAAGTGCATCCTAGGTCCTCAAACAATTTCAGACATGCCACGTAGGTCCTCGAACTATGAAAATCATCATATAGGTCCTCAAAGTGCAATATATGTGTCATCCAGATTCTCAAACCATTTTAGAAGTGTCGCATAGGTCCTTGAACTATTTCAGAGGTGTCACGTAAGTACACACTTATTGCACTTCAAAGGACCCTCGAGGACTTTTCACAGTTCGAGGACCTACGTAACACCTCTAAAATAGTTCGAGGACCTAGGATGCACTTTACTCTTCACGAAACCTAATTTCTTCTCATCTATATATTTAATAGGATCATGAAACCTAATTTCTTCTCATCTATATATTTAATAGGATCTTTGCATGGAATTTCTATTGTGAGATTTTTTTTGATAATTGCAATAAACCAAGATAGATGGCAATAGTCTCGAATTGCAACCTAATTCTTTCATTGTTTAACTTTACATAAAACATGCAAAATACATGATGAGTCATGGTTATCACAAACCAAATGCAATTCATATGTCTTCCATTGAAAATAACCAAACTTTGCCCAGTGTTCTTCACATTGGTTCCTTCTATCCTCAGAAGCAGTAGGGGACGAGGAGATCATGAGCAGGATGATGCCGACCCATTGTTTTGTGTTCGCATGCGTGGATGTTGTTGTCCATTGTGTGTTCACCTAATTGACCGGCCTCTGTTTTCATTTGTTAAAATGGCAACACATTTTTATTTTCTCTTTAGTTTGGAACTTCTTTTCAAAAGCAGCAAAAAGAAGATAGCACAGTCAGGTGCCTCTTACTTTGTGTCACTGGTTTTACATGTCTTTTGTTTTGATGCGCATATTGATAATTCATGTATGCAATACAAGTTAAGCAGGATTACAGATCACATGTGGAATGCCACCTCAGTCAGTTATCAATATGACCATATCAGGTACATCATTGCCTCCAAATAACTATATGTTTAGTAGATGTATCGTGGTCTCTTTGGAAGTTCTTCCTTCTCTTTACCTGTAGTTCATTGTGTAGATTTATACTGCAACATCGATTTTACCAGTGATGAAAGTCTTCACGTCTCCTTAGGAAGTGCATTACTTATGATGGACTCTGCTTGTCAGCTGGCATCTCTTATATATTCCAAGAAGACTGTTATGCTATCACGGAAACCTATATATGTTTGCTGGCATCCATTTTATCTCTATTGTACAGAGAATTCTTTCGAGATGTAGCAGTGCGTGTGTCATATGGTTGAGAAACTAAACACCTGGATTAGTCTCTCTAAAAATATGTGGGAACGAGAATGTCAGTATCAATCACTATCCATTCAGTGATACACCATAGTAGTTGATTCAGGTCATTCATGACTTGTTGCAACATCGAATCATTCTGGGTTCGGTTAGTTCAGTTTTTCATTTTAGTTCAAAAAAAAAATTTCTTTGTCTTTCTCTTTTGAGCCAATCCGTGTGTCGTCCAGTTTCATTTTGTGTTGTACATCAGGAAGGGCAATTATTCACTCAGAATCTAAACTTACAAGGTCATGCATTTTGTAGTTAGAAAAAAATAGGCATTGGTGAAAATTATTTGCTCGATAACAGAACTAGCAATTTTGTATAACTATGCAATTATATATTGCAACTTCCATTTGTTTTTAGGTTTTCAAGTTAGCATGCTGTCTGCGTACATCTCCAGGCTTTTTGGAGCTTATCATGTTGCTACAGTTTATGAATCAGCAATTTTTTTTGCATAAATATCACCTTAGGACTCAATGCAACACATTCGTCATTGTACTAATTTCACCTGATGTGTATACGAACAACTACTCCATTGTGCTATGAAGAATGTTAGTTGATGCCACTAGAGATACTAAACCAGTTGTAACTCCAACATCTTGCCATACCACATTGACTTTATGTACTTTCTTCCCTTTTGATGGTCCGCTCTCCACAGAGAATGAACAAAGTAGTTGTCTTGCTGTACATTGTTTTCTTTTGGTGATTTTATTTTCACTCTTATGTTCGCCACTTTATTTGGGTTCACGTTATTGGCATAACTATATTTATTAGTACGCATGTATATACATATATTCATTCTACATGTTGTACCTTTGATATTTTTATATTCAACTTTTATGTCGCTTAATATTTACATAAATCCCAATCATTCTATTGAAAAAATGGACGGGCGCAGCAACGCGCGCCATCATGGTCTAGTACACCTCTGATCTTGAACATGAATATGATTTGTGAGTAGTTACTTTTGTTCTTGATGACATGGGAGAAGTCTTGTTATAAGTAATCATGTGAAGTTGGTATTCGTTCGACATTTTGATGATATGTATGTTGTTCTTACTTTAGTGGTGCCATGTGAACGTCGACTGCATGACACTTCACCATACTTGGTCCTAAGGGAAGGCATTGAGTTGTAATAAGTAGATGATGGATTGCGAGAGTGCAGAAGCTTATATCCTAGTTTATGCGTTATTCCGTAAGGGGCTAATTTGGATCTCATGCTATGGTTAGATTTATCTTAATTCTTCTTTTATAGTTGCAGGTGCTTGCGAGAGGGGGTTATCATAAGGGGGTTCTTTGTTCAAGTAAGAACAGCACCCTATCACCGGTCCACCCACATATCAAACTACCAAAGTAGCAAACACGAATTAACAAAACATGATACACGTGACTTGACGACAATTCCCATGTGTCCTCGAGAACACCTTGCTTTATATAATAGAACTTTTTGACTTGTCCTTTGCTATAAAAAGGATTGGTCCATCTTTCTGCACCTTTGTTAATATTGCTACTTGTTACCGTCTATGGATTACCTTACTACAAAATTATCTGTTACCGCTACTTTCAATACTTGCAGAGAATACCTGGCTGAAAACCTCTTATCATTTTCTTCTGCTCCTTGTTGGGTTTGACACTCTTACTTATCGAAAGGACTACGATTGACCCCCTATACTTGTGGGTCATCAAAACTCTTTTTTGGCACTGTTGCCGGGGAGTGAAGTGCCTTGGTAAGGAAACATTTTTATTACTTGTTGAAATTTACTGCTACTTGTCACTATGGAAAATAATCCTTTGAGGGGTTTGTTCGGGGTATCTTCACCTCGACCGAAAGAAATAAGAGTTGCCCCTCAACCTACTGAACCTACTGAAAATATTTATTATGATATTCCTTCGGGTATGTTAGAGAAACTGCTAGCTAATCCTAATGCAGGAGGTGGAACAGTACATCCTGATATGCACTTCATATATATAGATGAAATTTGTGGTTTGTTTAAGCTTGCAGGTTTATCCAAGGATGGAGTTAAGAAGAAGGTATTCCCTTTATCTTTGGGGGGAAGTCATTGACATGGTATAGGCTATTGGATGATACTGGAACATGGGATTGAAACCGGTTGAAATTGGAATTTCATCAGAATTTATCCTATGCATTTCGTTCATCGTGATCGTAATTATATATCTAAATTTTGGCCTCGTGAAGGAGAAAGTATCGCTCAAGCTTGGGGAGGCTTAAATACATGATGCATACATGCCCCAATCATGAGCTCTCAAGAGAAATTATTATACAAAACTTTTATGCTCGACTTTGTCATAATGATCAATCCATGCTCGATTCTTCTTCTATGGGTTCCTTTGTGAAGAAAACTATTGAATTCAAATGGGGTCTTCTTGAAAGAATTAAAGGCAACTCTAAAGATTGGGAAATCGACAAAGGTAATGAGCTAGGTATAAATCTTGAGTTTGATTGTGTTAAATATTTTATGGAAACAAATGCTTTTCATAAGTTTAGTACTAAATATGGACTTGACTCCGAGATAGTACCCACTTTTTATGAATCATTTCCTGTTCATGTTGATATCCCTAAGGAGAAGTTGTTTAAATTGCATCCACCTATTGAAGAAAATTGTGAGGAACCTTTAATAGTTAAAGATGAAACAATCATTTATAATGGTGATCTAGTTGTTCCTACTGCTTGCATTAAGAAACCTCCTTTCCCTGTTAGGATTAAGGAACATGCTAAAGCTACAACTGTGGTTCATAAAAGTAATATTCGAAAACCTAAACCCTCATAACAAATTAAGATGGAACCTAATATTGCAATAGTTAAAGATCTCTTGGTTGATAATACTGATGGGCATGTTATTTATTTCTGTTCTGAGGCTGCTAGAATTGCTAAACCTGCTAGAAATGAAGAAGATATGTTAGATAAGAATAAACTTGTAGTTGACATGCATGTTATTTCTGTTAAGATTGGAGATCATTGCTATCATGGTTTATGTGATATGGGTGCTAGTGTGAGCGCTATTCCATTTTCTCTCTATCAATAAGTTATGCATGATATTGCACCTGTCGAGATTGAAGATATTGATGTTACTATTAAGCTTGCGAATCGGGATACTATTCACCACTTGGGATTGTTCGAGATGTTAAAGTCTTGTGTGGTAAGGTCAAATACCCTACTAATTTCTTAGTGCTTGAATCACAACAATATAACTTTTGTCCCATCATATTTGGTAGGCCTTTATTGAATACCGTTAATGCTAAAATTGATTGTATTAAAGAAAAGATTAGAGTTAAGTGTGGTGATGTATCTCATGAGTTTAATTTCTCCAAGTTCAGTAGACAAACACATGAGAAATAATTATCTAGTAAAGATGAAATTATTGGTCTTGCTTCTATTGCTGTACCTCCTACTAATCCATTAGAATAGTATTTGCTACACCATAAAAATGATATGCATATTAATGAAAGGAATGAAATAGATGAGATATTCTTTAAACAATCACCTATTATTAAACATAATTTGCCTGTTGAAAATTTGGGAGATCCTCTCCCACCTAAAAGTGATCCTGTGTTTGAACTAAAGATACTACCGGATACACTGAAATAGGCTTATCTTGATGAAAAGAAAATATATCCTGTTATTATCAATGCTAACCTTTCAGATGTAGGGTAACGCAGCAGAAAATAAAAATTTCCGACCTACACACCAGCCCAGGACCACTATGGAGACTACATACAAGGTTTGATCATTTTCGTTACCGACTCGTAGCGCAGCGGAAGTAGAGTCGATGACGATCGGCGGTGCAGATCCCCGCAGCTAGGATTTTACAACCTCCCAACCGCGAGGATGTAATCCCTCATCCGCCCCACGGATAGCCCTCCGGGAGACGGTTGGACAGTCCCTCGGACAGTGTCACGGACAGCCCTTCGGGAGGACCCTTGAAACTCGGACGGTTACTCGGACAACCCTTCAGGAGGACACTCGAACAGCCCCTCGGGCAAAAGGACGAAACTATGACCTCTCTACGGGGTTGCACACATACGGTGTCATCTATCTGGCAGGGCTTCGCCGTCCAGAACTAGTTCCCACCGGAACCCAGACAGCCTTTCGGCACTACGAAACTATTTCGTGGGAGGGAGAGAGAATGCCAGATCATGCATGGCTTGTCTAAGAGAGTTGGAGTGGAGTTGGAGAGCACCTCTCCTCCTCCTTATATAGTGGTGGAAGGGGTGGAGGGGGCTGAAATTTCAGCCCACTAAACATGGGGAAAACATGTTCCCACAAAACAAGGAGAACATGTTCCCACCAAACAAGGGAAAAACATGTTCCCTTGTCCATGGTGCTCCAACATGGGGCCCCACCACCTCCCACCACTTCCCACCATTTGTGGAGGCTGCCCCCCACCATGGGGGGTCCCCCCAACACCTTTTTTCCAGCCACAAGGGGCTGCCCCCCAAGGGGAGGCGCCCCAAAACAGCCCCCACGAGTCGTGGGATCTTGTCCCCTCACGCTGGGACAAGATGTTTTCCGCGACTATTACTTCTGAAAAATTCCGGAAGGTCCCAGAACATTTTCGGCACCCTCTAAAATTATCTGGACGCACTCCGGAACATTTCCAGTATGGTGGTTTAATTTAAAACCATCTTCGTTTACCCGGTAAACAATTTCGGCAGCTCCGAAAACATTTTTTCGATTTTTTCTCAAAAAAAATTCCAGAAATTATCAGACCAATCTGGCAACCTCCAAAACATTCCTGGTGCTTGCCGAAACCTTTTTGGATCAATGGTTTTATCCAAAACAACTGTTCGGTTTTACTGAAACTTTTTCGGTGTTCTCTTCGAAACTTTTCCGTTGTCTCCGAAACTTTTCCAGTGACTTTCTCTCGGACTCCTTGTCTAGTATTCAGCAGATTAATGAGCCTTAAGCGTGTGACCCTATAGGTTCAGTGAAGTATAGACATGACCGGAACACTTTCCGATCAATGATCAACATCGGAGCCGTGGACACCCATATTGACCCCTATACCCACACGAATGAATATTCGAGTGAAGCTCTAGTTGCCGTGTGCTATTCCTGTTGCTTCGCGATATGTTACAAATACCCGAGGTGAGACATGTTGGCACTCCCGTGGATCAACAACTTGTCCACTAAGCCAGTTACCTCGTTACCGGTATTGTTCTCTTTTCTCGTTCCTGTGTTCCTGCATCCCTGTGATCAAATCACATTGTGTCTGGCCAGACGATGATGGATACCATAACACCGAGAGGGCCCAAAGATATCTCTCCATCGTCGGAGGAGCAAATACCAATCTTGAGCTATCAAGTTACTTGACATACTTTTCCATGAACCCGTAAGCCACCGTAATAGCCACCCATTTACGGATGACGTTTAACAAACCCCAAAGTTCATGAAGCAAGTGTGACACCCAGATTTTGGCAGCTTTTTCTTCTCAAACTTTTTCTTGGTTTTATTTGAATTTGGTTGGTTTTTGAACCTTTTTCAATTGGACTGGGACATTCTGAATTCCTTCCAAATGATCCAAAGCCTCATCACCTTTCCAAAACCCTGCCAAGTACCTCAAGTGCCCAAATTTCAATTTAAATTATCTTCAATAACCCTTTTCTTTTATTTGGGAATTTAGGGCATTACTATGGGTTGTGAAGCAACCTATAGCTATAGTGCTCAGAAAATTCTCAAATAATTCTATAAAATACCTTGGACCCTATATTGCCCCAATATCCAAAAATATTCTATGGTCCAGTTCAAGTATTCTGCCAAATAAATCATTTTTGCTCCTGGTCAGCTTGGACCATTGTGAAGGAAGTGCATGTTTGGGTTGTCCAATTGCTACCAAATTTTTACAGCATGTGAACAACTCCAAACAACCACTCTCCACCAATTTTCAGCCTCTGAAGATCAACCAAATGAGCAGTACTTCAAGTGGCAGATTCAGACCAGATTTACAGCTTCTACATGAACTACACTCATTTCTTATACAAACCCCTTCAAACTTGACCAGTTTGTAGTTCTTTCATCGTGGATCACTCCAGACACCTCCCCTGGCTCAACCTCATCCTCATCCATGCTCCAGAAACCTCCCAAGTTTTCTGTCAGAACCTGTAGATGACTGAACCTCTCAGTTCTGCTTGAATCTTGTCAAACCAGCGCCACAGATGAAGTGAGGCATCGACGGTCGATGAGCTAGAAAAAGTTGGCCAGGCCAACATGGCCCGTGGACACGAGCCACCGTGGTGAGCACGGCACCGGCATGGCTGTCGCCGCGCGCTGCGCAGTGCCCGTGTCTGTGCTGCCTCGTCCCACTGCCCCTCGCCGCAGTCGCTCGTCCGCTCGCGCCGACAACCTTCCCTGGTGACACCTAGACCCCTTGGAACCATCCCCTGCGCCGGAGGAGCCCTCGCCGGCTGCCGCGTCATCGCCGGACTGTTCTGCCCGTGCGGCCACAGTGTTGCGGCGCCGTCGTCTTCCTCCTGCGCAGTCCCCACGGGCATTCAATGCGCCTGCCCTCACCTGTCGTCTCGCCCGCGTCGAGCCAGCCAGCGCGGCGTACGTCCGCCGGCGCCATGGCCCGCATCCATGAGCTTCGGGAGAGCTCGCCGCTCGCCCCCTCCTGGCTATAAATAGCCCCGCCCGGCGCTGCCAAGCTCCTCACCCAACTCCTCCTCCCCATAGCCACAGCCAGCAGCAGCAATCGAGGCAGAGAGGCCTCTGGCCTCGAGCTCGATCTGAGCTCCGCCGCCGATCCCCTCTCCTCCGCCAGCCCTCTCCACCTCTCCTTCGCTCCAACCAAGCCTTCTGTTGTGCTCAGTGGAGTCCGGTGGTGCTTCCTGACCACTCTGCTAGGCCAATTGCTACCGGGATCGTTGGGTACGCCGATCACCGCAGCTGCCGCCCGCCGGAGAAGAAGGGAACCCCGCCGTCCGTCCACCTTTGGCCACGTTTCGGGTATAGGGTGGACCACCACTCGACGCTCTTTCCATCCCAGCCATCTCCGAGCCCAACCGCTATCGGGATCGCCGGCAACGATCGTCGTTGAGCCGCCCCTCCCCTGTTCCCTCCCATCTCTCTGTTTGAAACGGGCTAGGCCCACTGTCAGCCTCTGAGCGAAGGGGTAAGTGGAGGCGTAGTAGCCCAATACGCCTTCGACGTGGCCCAGTCTGGTATTTTCTAATTTTTGATTTTTAAACTGATTTGACCAGTAACTTTGACCGGCCACAACTTTTTATTTACAAGTCCAAATCACCTGATTCTTTTTGCATTAGGTTTGTTTTGAGTCCCTTTAATTCCTGGTAAAGTTTGGTATTTTTCCCACACTCACAGAATTTCTGGTGATTAAAACAGTATTATGTGATATTTTAAAGTGCTATTTTAAATCATTTTCAGAGGGAAATTTTGGCAACTTTGAAGATCAGGAGTTTTCAGGCAACCCAGCAGAGCAAGGCAAGCCATGACTTCCATTTCATGAGCATATCAATAGCATTGCATACTTGAATTCATCATTTTTGTTCATTTTCTATATATCAATTCATGGCAAATTAAGTCAAATACTTGGTGGACAATAACTTGAGTTATTTGTGGCTATACTTGCTAAGTAATGGTAGACGGTTGATGTTGAGTCACCTGTCCGGGCTTTTTCGTGCAACCACACTTGCCGGTATGGGACGGTCTTGACTTGGTCTGACTCCGTGCTCTTTCACCGGTATCGCCATCGAGGGAGGGTTATGCGTGCGTGCTGCCCTGATCAGGTAGACGGCGATAACCCTGTGAGCCCAGTTGAGTTTTATGCCGGCGTCCCCGTTTGGGACAGTTTAGTTGGGCCACGACGGTGGCAGGTGTCACGGGGTGACACAGGGGCCACCCAGGGTAGGACTCAGGGGGAGAATGAATGCCGGTGGTACGATGGGAGAGTCACGGGTCAGGCAGGTTTCGTTGGAGCAACGCTGGTCCGCCCGAATGGGATCACGAGGTCAGTGCTCCATAGTGTGGGTAAAGTGCGCAACCTCTGCAGAGTGTAAAATCTATTCGAATAGCCGCGTCCACGGTATTGGACAGCCCATCTAGACCTCACTAGGTGGTCAACCGTAACAGTGATAGTAATGATGGAAGAACTCGTCTTGAGGATAAGAGTACTCGGTGAATATTCCTAGGGTTGTGGGACAACCCGGAAGTGAGTAAGTGAATAACCGGTGGCTGTAAGTGAATCATTTAAGAATAATCCAACATGCTACTTGCCATGCTATTGTTTGCTGCATTATTTGGTTGTTGTGATCTTGTGAGTACATTCAAAGTACTCACCTGGCGTATCATGCCAGATGCAGGAGAAGGCGAGGACGGAGGTCCCAATGACTCATCCAACTAGGCTGTGTCCACAGCAGTGTCCCTGTGGAAGGAGTACCGCTATGTTCTGCTACGCCGTAGAAGTACCGAGTAGTATCAAGGCCCTGCTATGTTGCATAAATAATGTGGATACTGTCGTGGCACCAAGGGTGCTTTTGGCCTTGCTTTCAATGTAAAATATGAGTTTGTATTTTGAGTTATCAATAAAGTTCAGTCCTGTTCTGTATCAAGTTGTTGGATGTTTCCAGAAGACATGGTCTCTGGGCTGGAAACATTGGTATCAGAGCCGTGCTGACTGTAGGACACCCTACTTTGCCTACGCTAGAAACCGCGATTAGTAGAATTTGAGTATGCACCTTGTTTGCTGCATTTGATTGTTGCATGGCATGCATCATGATTCATTGTTTTTCTAACCATTGGCATTGTGAGTGTAGATGGCACCAGTTCCATACCACTACCATCATGAGCCAGCACCGTTCACCTTTCCTGTACTACTCCGTAGCGTCTGGCTTCGGCTGTATCCCAACGACGAAGATCCAGTATACCAGGTGTTCCGAGAGCAGCTTGCTGAGTCAGTATATGAGTATCACGCGGAGGCTTTTATGACCGCGAGCTCGGACATTGGTAGCTATTCTTGCTCTTCTAAGGGTGGAACGGCTTCAAGTCCGGAGCTGGCAATCCAGTTTGCCGCGATGGAGGCTCTCACTGACTTGCGCTTCCACGAGGTCGAGATGCAGACTCATCCAGGTTTCTTTCACTACCCCACCCTGTCGCCTATGACAGGGCGAGTCCTTTTTGCACCTGTTGACCCGGCAAGTGATCGTGCCACTGGTGTTCTATCTCGTTATCTGAACGCCAGTTACCGCATGATCGTTTCATTGGCCGAGGAGCTGTCCCGTGTCCAAGGGGCACTCGCAGCGGTGTCTATCGCATCATCTCTGCCTCATCCTATGTTTCCACCTGTGCATCCACCGCCAGTTCCACCTCCTCGTACGTTTGATGCTCCCTCCAGTTTCACTATATCACTAGCCTTTTCATCTGGTAGTCGACATGAGACCCCGGCAGAGTGGGCCTCACTCCTAGCTACTCCAGCTGCTCCGATGCTGAGACGTCGTGTTCCTACCTCCCCAGAAGGAGAACCCTCTCAATAGCGTCGTCGTGTTTCCTTTAATCCGGAGGATGCGATCGACTTCATCAGTTCGGATTCCAACTCAGGATCAGATGATGAGGAGTCTACAGCTTGGCAGTGTCCGTGCCACCTGCACCACTAGAGTGGAGGCTTGAGTTTAATGCATGCATCTTTGCATATGTCAACTGCCATATGAGCAGTTTAGCCATGATATTACCCTACTAGCTTGCCATGTATGATGTTGGGTTATCTTGTATAATTATGTCGTTTGCTTCATTCGACTTTTCTCTTGCAGTCTTTCTTTTGGTGCCTTATTACTGTGTTTTGTTTTCCCCTATGGATGTTGCTTATCGATTCGGTATTTTGCAATGGGAACAAATTTAGGATGAAGAGAAGTAGTAGCCAAGGCGGCGATGGAACCCCCGTTCGTCGATCCGCCATACAAGCAGGACAACCACCGGAAGATTTACCACCACCACCACCTTAGGCACCGACTACTGAACAGATCATGAGAATGTTTGAGGAGAAAAGAAACCAGGATCTCATGGAATTCTTAAAGAGTATGCAGACTATAGTGGGCCAGAATAACAATAATGGGACACATTCCAAGTTATCTGACTTTCAGCGTACTAAGCCACCCAGTTTCGGTCAAACTGTGGACCCAATGGAGGCTGATGATTGGCTAAGGACCATGGAAAAGAAGCTGGATATAGCTCGCTGTGAAGAGACAGACAAGGTTCCTTTTGTCACTCATTACCTTGAAGGGCCAGCGGCTATATGGTGGGACAATACTAAGATGGCATGGCCTTCCAGAGAAGACATTTCCTGGGAAAAGTTCAAGGAGGCATTTCGTAAGTATCATATCCCTACAGGCATAATGAAGGTGAAGCAAAGGGAATTTCTTGCTCTCACGCAAGGTAATATGTCCGTGGGGGAGTATCTGCACAAGTTCAATAATCTGGCATGGTACTCTGCCCATGACGTGTCTACCGAAGAAAGGAAGATAGACCGCTTCCTTGGAGGATTGAATCATACTCTTCGCTGTCAACTTTGTATGTTGGATTTTCCAGACTTCCAGACTTTGGTAAACAAGGCTTTCATAGCAGAGCGTGAACACAAGTCCGGCTACGACGATCGCAAGCGGAAGTTTGAACCTAAGAAGGACAACCGGCCGCAATTTGCGCAGAAGCCACGTATTTGGCAGACAGGTCCATCAGAATACAAGTTCGCATGGAACAATGGCAACAACAACAATAAGACGGTTAGCTAGGACAAGACTTTGGCAACCAACCCGTGTTGGAGGATTGCCGCCGCAACAACACTTGTTTCAGTTGTGGCCAAGGCGGACACTACTCCAAGCAGTGCCCCGCCAGAAACGGGAATCCCCCATCCGACTTCAAGCCACAGGTCAACACTATTGGACGCCGCCCCAACCATAACTTCAACTAAGGACGCGTCCACCATATCTCCGCCGAAGAAGCATGCGAAGCCCCAGACGTAGTCCTCGGTATGTTTTCTGTTAACGACATACCCGCAGTAATTTTATTTGATTCTGGAGCTTCCCATTCATTTATTTCACGGAGTTTTGCCACCTTGCACAAATTTTCCCCTTCGCTCTTGGATAAAATCATGGTGGTACAATCCCCTGGCTCCGTGCTCAGTACAAATCTGGTTTATAAAGGCTTGGAAATCTCGATACATGGGGTAAAATTTCCAGCTACACTTGTTGCCATTGAATCTCCTGGATTGGATATAATACTGGGGATGCACTGGTTGACACCACATCAGGTGTGCATTAACTGCGCTACCCGGACAGTGACACTGGTTAACCCGGCAAGACAGACAGTCACATTTCTTGCCAGCAAAATGATGTCAAGGAAGGGAATGGCATACCAAGCTACCGGTACGGATATGAACTTTGATTCCGGCAGTTTGTGAATTCCCGGATGTATTTCCTGAAGAACTACCGGGAATGCCACCTGGTCGGGAGTTGGAATTTGCAATCGAGGTGATTCCCGGAACCTCTCCAATTTACAAGAAATACTATCGTATGCCAGGCCCGGAGTTGGCAGAATTAAAGAAGCAGTTGGATGGACTACAACAGAAAGGGTACATTCGACCAAGTGTCTCGCCATGGGGTGCACCCATATTATTTGTCAAGAAGAAAGATGGGAGTCTATGAATGTGCGTAGACTATCGCCAGCTAAATGAGGTCACTATCAGGAACAAGTACCCGCTCCCTCGTATCGACGATTTATTTGACCAACTAAATGGAGCACAGGTATTCTCCAAGATTGACCTTCGAACGGGATATCATCAGCTAAAAATCAGAAAAGAGGATATCCCCAAAACGGCTTTCACTACCCGGTATGGTCTGTATGAATTCATGGTCATGGCGTTTGGACTGACGAACGCTCCAGCCTATTTCATGAGCATGATGAACAAGGTCTTCATGGACTTCCTGGACAAATTTGTAGTAGTGTTCATTGATGACATCCTGATATATTCCAAGGATGAAGAAGAGCACAAACAACACCTTCGTGCCGTCTTGGAAAGACTAAGGACCCATCGTCTGTATGCCAAATTCAGCAAATGCAAATTTTGGCTCAAAGAGGTGGGATTTCTGGGACACGTTCTGTCAGAACAAGGAGTAGCCGTCGACCCCAGCAAAGTAACTGCAGTTTTGAACTGGAAGACACCAGCCTCAGTTACTGAAGTCCGTAGTTTCCTGGGTTTGGCAGGCTATTACCGTCGCTTCATAGAAAGTTTCTCTAAGATAGCCAAGCCACTGACAGAACTACTGAAGAAAAATCAACGGTTTGTCTGAACAGCAGAATGCGAGAGCAGCTTCTTGGAGCTAAAGACAAGGCTAACCACGGCCCCTGTCTTAGTTCTACCAGACATTCACAAGAGTTTCGATATATACTGCGATGCATCCAGGCGTGGAATTGGATGCGTGCTAATGCAAGAAGGGAAGGTTGTAGCTTATGCATCACGACAGCTACGACCTCCTGAGGAAAACTATCCCACACTTGATATGATGCTAGCTGCTGTGGTTCATGCCTTGAAGATCTGGAGGCATTATCTTATCGGACAACGATGTGAGATATACACAGACCACAAGAGTCTCAAGTATATTTTCACTCAACCCGACCTGAACCTCAGACAGCGAAGATGGCTTGAGCTAGTCAAGGACTATGATGTTGGTATAAATTATCATCCAGGAAAGGTCAACGTGGTTGCCGATGCTCTCAGTAGAAAACCAGGCATGGTGAACTTTCTGACCGCAAGTATTCACCCCCGGTGGCAAGAAGAGTTTGCCAAACTCAATATGGTGTTATGCGGCCCAGTTAATCTGGATACTTTAGAAATTACCCCAACCCTTATGGAGGAAATTAAGAAAGCGCAAGAACCAGGTATGGGGATACAAGAAATCAAGAAGATGATACAGCAAGGGAAGACTAAGTCTTTTCGTATGGATGACCAAGGCACCTTATGGTTTGAGAAGCGGATATGCGTACCCAATCAAGACAACCTAAGACAGCAAATACTCAGGGAAGCTCATGAGTCCGCTTACTCCATCCACCCAGGAGGCACGAAGATGTATCAAGACCTAAAAAAACCTTCTAGTGGCCAGGAATGCGAAGGGATATAGCATACTATGTTGCCTGCTGTGATGTTTGCAATAAAGTCAAGGCAGAACACCAGAAACCCGCTGGACTACTGCAACCTTTACCAGTTCCCCAGTGGAAGTGGGATGACATATGCATGGACTTCATTGTTGGACTACCCAAATCAACAAGAGGTTATGATGCTATCTGGGTCATCGTGGATATACTTACAAAAGTGGCCCACTTTATTCCGGTAAAGACCACTTTTAATGCAAACCAGCTTGCACAACTGTACATGTCTCGGATAGTCAGCCTTCATGGAAAACCCAAGTCTATCACATCGGATAGAGGCTCCTTATTTACCTCCGCATTCTGGTTACGATTGCACCAAGCCTTGGGAACTGTGCAGAAGCATAGCACAGCATATCATCCACAGACGGATGGACAGACCGAACGAGTAAATCAGATACTAGAGGACATGCTTCGGTCGTGTGCCCTTACTCATGGACCCAAATGGGAAGATAGTCTACCCTATGCAGAATTTTCCTATAACAATAGCTATCAGTCAAGCCTTAAGATGTCACCATTTGAAGCACTGTATGGACGGAAGTGCCGGACCCCATTAAACTGGTCTCAAACAGGAGACAGCCGTATCTTTGGCACGGACTTGATGCTCGAGGCCGAGAGACAAGTTAAGGATATTCGGGAGCGTCTTCGGGCAGCCAAGTCCCGTCAAAAGAGTTACTATGATCCAAAACATCGAGAAGTAACCTTTGAACCCGGAGAATATGCTTACCTCCGAGTAACCCCTATGAAGGGAATAAAGAGGTTTCATACCTGGGGAAAACTTGCACCGAGATACATCGGACCATTTCCAGTTGTCGCAAGGAAGGGCAGGGTAGCATATCAGTTGGAGCTACCACCTGAGTTAGCTGACGTTCACGATGTGTTCCACATATCACAACTGAGAAAGTGCATTGCACCACCAATCAAGCAAGCAGATATAAGTGAGTTAGAACTGGCTAAAGATCTAACTTATGAAGAGAAACCTGTCAGAATCTTGGATAAGATGGAAAGAACTACCCGGAGTAAGATGATCAGGTTTTACAAAGTACTGTGGGAACACCACACTGAGGAAGAGGCTACTTGGGAAAGGGAAGACTTTCTAAAATCTGCATACCCTTACTTGTTCCCTGAGCAACCGAATCTCGAGGACGAGATTCATCCTAAGGGGGGGTAGGTTTGTGACACCCTGATTTTGGCAGCTTTTTCTTCTCAAACTTTTTCTTGGTTTTATTTGAATTTGGTTGGTTTTTGAACCTTTTTCAATTGGACTGGGACATTCTGAATTCCTTCCAAATGATCCAAAGCCTCATCACCTTGCCAAAACCCTGCCAAGTACCTCAAGTGCCCAAATTTCAATTTAAATTATCTTCAATAACCTTTTTCTTTTATTTGGGAATTTAGGGCATTACTATGGGTTGTGAAGCAACCTATAGCTATAGTGCTCAGAAAATTCTCAAATAATTCTATAAAATACCTTGGACCCTAAATTGCCCCAATATCCAAAAATATTCTATGGTCCAGTTCAAGTATTCTGCCAAATAAATCATTTTTGCTCCTGGTCAGCATGGACCTTTGTGAAGAAAGTGCATGTTTGGGTTGTCCAATTGCTACCAAATTTTTGCAGCATGTGAACAACTCCAAACAACCACTCTCCACCAATTTTCAGCCTCTGAAGATCAACCATATGAGCAGTACTTCAAGTGGCAGATTCAGACCAGATTTACAGCTTCTACATGAACTACCCTCATTTCTTATCCAAACCCCTTCAAATTGACCAGTTTGTAGTTCTTTCATCGTGGATCACTCCAGACACCTCCCCTGGCTCAACCTCATCCTCATCCATGCTCCAGAAACCTCCCAAGTTTTCTGTCAGAACCTGTAGATGACTGAACCTCTCCGTTCTGCTTGAATCTTGTCAAACCAGTGCCACAGGTCAAGTGAGGCATCGACGGTCGATGAGCTAGACAAAGTTGGCCAGGCCATCGTGGCCCGTGGACACGAGCCACCATGGTGAGCACGGCACCGGCATGGCTGTCGCCGCACGCTGCGCAGCGCCCGTGTCTGTGCCGTCTCGTCCCACTGCCCCTCGCCGCAGTCACTCGCCCGCTCGCGCCGGCAACCTTCCCTGGTGACACCTAGACCCCCTGGAACAGTCGCCTGCGCCGGAGGAGCCCTCGCCGGCCGCCGCGTCATCGCCGGACTATTCTGCTCATGCGGCCATAGTGTTGCGGCGTCGTCGTCTTCCTCCTGCGCAGTCCCCTCGGGCATTCAATGCGCCTGCCCTCACCTGTCGTCTCGCCCGCGTCGAGCCAGCCAGCGCGGCGTACGTCCGTCGGTGCCATGGCCCGCATCCACGAGCTTCGGGAGAGCTCACCACTCGCCCCCTCCTGGCTATAAATAGCCCCGCCCGGCGCTGCCAAGCTCCTCACCCAACTCCTCCGCCCATAGCCATAGCCAGCAGCAGCAATCGAGGCAGAGAGGCCTCTGGCCTCGAGCTCGATCAGAGCTCCGCCGCCGATCCCCTCTCCTCTGCCAACCCTCTCCACGTCTCCTCCGCTCCAACCAAGCCTTCTGTTGAGCTCAGTGGAGTCCAGTGGTGCTTCCCGACCACTCTGCTAGGCCAATTGCTACCGGGATCATTGGGTACACCGATCACCGCTGCCGCTGCCCGCCGGAGAAGAAGGGAACCCCGCCGTCCGTCCACCTCCGGCCACGTTTCGGGTACAGGGTGGACCACCGCTCGACGCTCTTTCCATCCCAACCATCTCCGAGCCCAACCACCGTTGGGATCGCCGGCAACGATCGCCGGAGAGCCGCCCCTGCCCTGTTCCCTCCCATCTCTCTGTTTTAAACGGGCTAGGCCCACTGTCAGCCTCTGAGCGAAGGGGTAAGTGGAGGCGTTGTAGCCCAATACGCCTTCGACGTGGCCCAGTCTGGTATTTTCTAATTTTTGATTTTTAAACTGATTTGACCAGTAACTTTGACCGGCCACAACTTTTTATTTACAAGTCCAAATCACCTGATTCTTTTTGCATTAGGTTTGTTTTGAGTCCCTTTAATTCCTGGTAAAGTTTGGTATTTTTCTCACACTCACAGAATTTCTGGTGATTAAAATAGTATTATGTGATATTTTAAAGTGCTATTTTAAATCATTTTCAGAGGGAAATTTTGGCAACTTTGAAGATCAGGAGTTTTCAGGCAACCCAACAGAGCAAGGCAAGCCATGACTTCCATTTCATGAGCATATCAATAGCATTGCATACTTGAATTCATCATTTTTGTTCATTTTCTATATATCAATTAAGTCAAATACTTGGTGGACAATAACTTGAGTTATTTGTGGCTATACTTGCTAAGTAATGGTAGACGGTTGATCTTGAGTCACCTGTCCGGGCTTTTTCGTGCAACCACACTTGCCGGTATGGGACGGTCTTGACTTGGTCTGACTCCGTGCTCTTTCACCGGTATCGCCATCGAGGGAGGGTTATGCGTGCGTGCTGCCCTGATCAGGTAGACGGCGATAACCCTGTGAGCCCAGTTGAGTTTTATGCCGGCGTCCCCATTTGGGACAGTTTAGTTGAACCACGACGGTGGCAGGTGTCACGGGGTGACACAGGGGCCACCTAGGGCAGGACTCCGGGGGAGAATGAATGCCGGTGGTACGATGGGAGAGTCACGGGTCAGGCAGGTTTCGTTGGAGCAACGCTGGTCCACCCGAATGGGATCACGAGGTCAGTGCTCCATAGTGTGGGTAAAGTGCGCAACCTCTACAGAGTGTAAAATCTATTCGAATAGCCGTGTCCACGGTATTGGACAGCCCGTCCAGACCTCACTAGGTGGTCAACCGTAACAGTGATAGTAATGATGGAAGAACTCGTCTTGATGATAAGAGTACTCGGTGAATATTCCTAGGGTTGTGGGACAACCCGGAAGTGAGTAAGTGAATAACCGGAGGCAGTAAGTGAATCATTTAAGAATAATCCAACATGCTACTTGCCATGCTATTGTTTGCTGCATTATTTGGTTGTTTTGATCTTGCGAGTACATTCAAAGTACTCACCTGGCGTACCATGCCAGATGCAGGAGAAGCCGAGGACGGAGGTCCCAATGACTCAGGCAACTAGGCTGTGTCCACAGCAGTGTTCCTGTGGATGGAGTACCGCTATGTTCCGCTACACCGTAGAAGTACCGAGTAGTATCAAGGCCCTGCTATGTTGCATAAATAATGTGGATACTGTCGTGGCACCAAGGGTGCTTTTGGCCTTGCTTTCGATGTAAAATGTGAGTTTGTATTTCGAGTTTATCAATAATGTTCAGTCCTGTTCTGTATCAAATTGTTGGATGTTTCCAGAAGACATGGTCTCTGGGCTGGAAACATTGGTAATCCGGTTGTCTGAACCAGGGTGCCACAGCAAGCATGAAGAAACTCGATACTCTCATGGTCTAAGGAATTATGCAAATGTAAACCATCTCTGTGTTATTAACAATTAACTTGTGACGAAAGTATTCTAATAGCATAACATCAATTCGGGTCGATTCAACACAAATGTTCTTCTGACATTGTGCCCTCAAAATTTCCGGCATAGTCATGCCCATGATCAGGAAAACAGGATCATCATGCAATACTTGAGCTAGTCACAGAGGCTTGACTAGGAATATATTTTACCATTTATTATCCCACACGTGCACATGAGTTTTCCTCCAAGCCTCGTTTTAATTGTAGACTCGAGAACCATAGCAGTTATAGCATGGAATATAAACCTAATTATGAACAGGGAGATAATAACATTTATTATTGCCTCTAGGGCATATCTCCTACAGACTCCCACTTGCACTAGAGTCAATAATCTAGTTAATCCTAATGCACTTTACACCTGTGGCACACCAGTGTAAATATGCTTCGCTTGTGGTATAGCCTGATGTCCAATGGATCTGACAACTTCAGATCCGTTTGTATTTTTGCATATCCTCACGTTTTCACGCTTTCACAAAATTCATATTTTGTGTGGACTTGGCTTTGCACTTGTGTGAATCATTGGTCGAAACCTGATTCCTCAGACTGAGCTATGGAGCAACTATCTGCAATAGTGTCCCATTGACCAAAGCCATCTTGGAACCACACTAAGTTCATGAATGAACTATATGATTCAACAACTTCTTTGTCGCTTCTAAAGCGCCAACATACTTAGCCATTTGTCATAGAATTCGCCACAGTAACCTGTTTGGAACAATTTCCAACTACCATGCCACCATGTTGTGTATCACACAAAACCCTTAACTTAAATTGAAAATCGCATGGAGCATTGATGAAGACTGTATCGATGTAATTGCTTACAACGAGTACTTCATAATCTCTGCTTGCGAGAAAACATGTCATCAGTACTACTCTAGTACTCAATGACATCTTTCACTGTTGTCCCATGATCAGTACTTTTGATCACTTTGGTATCTATACTCGCAACTCCTTGGGAGCATCGGACATATCTGGTTGTTTTACATACCATGGAATACATGGTTAATCCAAACACAAGAGTGTGTGGAATTTCCATCATGTATTTTGCTCATCAGTGTTTTGGGACACCGAGTCTTGCAAAAACTCTTTCCATGTGACTTTCGGCAAGAATCACTCCTTGGCGTTTTAAATGCTAAAAGGTTTTAGCACCTTGTCAATATGTATTCATTTCTTAGCCCCATTAGGTAAATCTATCTCCATAGATCATCATGCCTAATATTGAGGCTATTTAGCCTAAGCACTTCATTGAAAAACTATATTCAAATGAACTCCTAATTCGTGTCAAGAAATTTATTTCCAATTAACAATGTGTCAAACACACAACGTTTTAGAAAATATTATTATGCTCCCACTTACTTTCTTTAATTACAAGCATCTTCGTTACCCATTGATGAAGTCAAACCCCTTTGACCATTTCATCAAAACACGAAGATTCCAACTCCATTTTGCTCTCTTCTGTCCATCACTGGAACTCTGAAGTTTGCACCCTTACTAGCATCCTCTGGATTGACAAATTACCTTGGACTGTAACACATGCAAGTCCTTGGTTTCATTTCCATCAGATGGAAATCCTATTGTCATCCATGTTTCATATCTCATGATTGAAATATGTATTAATTGCTAGTTCAACCCGAACCAACTTTAAGCATCGCTACGATGAAACAACCTCATCATAGTCAACTCCTTGAACTTGTTATTTCAACAAGTCAAGCTTTATGGATAAAACATTTTTATCCGTCTCAGTTTTAAGTTCCATAAATATTCGTTAGACACTAAGTCTTCCGAAAGGTGTATCAAGGTTTTAATCTTGAATCACTTATGTGGAAACTATCTCGGATTGTATTGGCATTTAGCCAATTCCGGAGTCAGGGCCCATCAATGCTTCCTTGTGTATCGTAGGTATACTGTTGTTTAACAACAATATCTCGTTTGTGCACCTGAGAGGTTTGCACGAGCCTTGCCTACATGGTTCAGCTGCAAGTTCGACCGAAGTCCATACATTTTATTGTAGAGACTTCCGTATCAGTCATAGTAGGAAACTCTGGAATTACTTCCAAGGTCTCTTACCTTTGAACTGATGACGAAGATACTGTTATCTCATCGAGTTGCACTGTTCTCCCACTCACCTTTTTGAAAGAACTATTTTCTTCAAAAAGCATACCGTCCTTTGTGGCAAACCTATTTACCACGGTATAGTGAGGGAGGAATACCCAATTGCTTGGGATAACCTACAAAGTAGCACTTGTCTGATTTGGAATAGGTTTGTAACCTTTTACACAAGCCCCATATTCCAAATATTTAAGAAAAGATATAACATGGTTGGGCGTACCATACCATGGTGTCATTTCAATAGACCCGATGGAGCTCTTTTCAGTGTAAAAGCCGCAGTCTCTAAAGCATCACCTTTTAAAAGGGATAATGGCAAATTTATTTATGTCATCTCTGATCTTACCATGTCATAAATGGTTCGATTACATCTTCACGGACTTTCCACTTGCAGTGGTGTTCCGGGAGGTGCAAGTTATGAAACCCCTTTCACAACTCATCAACATAATTTTCTTGTTACAATAACTTCTACTTCGTTTTTGAAAACCTTTCGAATGATTTCAAAAGATCCAGACTTATGTCGCATCAAGTAAATATCCATATATCTACTTGAGTCATTTCTGAAGATAGATAAATTCACTAATAACAACATTTATCGGACTACACACATCAAATGTATAATCACCAATAAGTTTGTTGTTCGTTTCTTATGGCCTGTGAACGGTATTTCAGTCACTTTACTTTTCGGAAGAAATGTGCAAGTGTCAGATGATTCAAAATCAAACGACTTCAAAATCCGTCAAAATGGAATTTTCCATGCGGGTTTCTCTAATGTGACCAAATGCAGTGCCACACTTGTGTGGTATTCTTTTAGTCTTGCGACATTTAGCTTCAGTGTTATGGATGTATCATATTACCATCAATATTCATAACATACGTCCCATCTGTGATGGATGCATGGCCCTTTATGTTATTCATAATACTGAACAACAATTGTTCTTTTATGAACAACCCTTTTGCAACAACATTGTGTAATGGGCTAGAGTGTGTAAAACTCTAAAATGAATTATGAAAGTAAATCCAGAGGTAATATATTTATTATCATTATTCATAACATACATCTCATTCTCAATGAAAGTATGGCCCTTATGTTATTCATAACAACGAACATAAAAAGTTCTCTTATGAACAACCTTGTTGCAAGATACCTTATGCAAAGGGCTAGAGTGTATGAAACTCTAAAATGAATTATGAAGGTAAATACATAGGGAATACACCGATGGAAGGTATAGTAACTATTACTATGTTCCCAGCGTGTATATAAAAAAAACCTCATTCCTGGCTAGTCTTTCAGGCCATAGTAGTTCTTACATCGAGTTGCAACAGCATGCAATCGAGCGAGTATCTTTGTGATTAACTCACAATAACCAAGAATTAGTGATTTAACATGTTTAATCATAATTCCCAAGAACTATATCTTTGACCAGCCTTCTATACATCAAAAATTTGTATGACATTCATACATGAGCTAGATATTCCAGTCTTCTTTCCTTTTGCCTTTATACTTCTAACAGTTTAACTTTTAGTATTTCTCCTACTCTCAGAAGAAGCACTCAACTTAAGAGTGGCGTTAGCCCCGGACTTTCCTAGGCGTGAAAGTCTCACTAACACCCTTCGGACATTTCCTTCCTCTTTAAGTTGTTGTTTTATTCACCTTCATTTACATGACAGGCGTTCTACTGGATCCCTTTCCTATCAGTCTAATGCATAGTAAACTCCTTTACTAATAGTTTGTAAACAAACATTGCTTTGGATATCTCATATCTTTTAGCCTTTGTCTGTCTCTGAAAATGATTTTTAGATTCCATGACTATCACATAACTATCCAAACTTTCGAAGTTTGGGTCTCATGGAAGCAAACATATTGCACTTGACTGAAATGGAATTCTAGCTTTTGGATTGAAGGACGAGAGTCACATGATCCATAGCATAAGTGAGAGAATACCGAAAGTATGCTATAGGACAAAGTCCTTCTCGGCACTCTTGAGGACAATCCTCACATTACGTTACCAACCGTAAAGTTTTAACCAGATATTTAACAGCTATTCAATTTTAACAGGGAAGGTGGAAACACGAGCCATTATTCTACAACTTTTATGCAAATCACACTTAGACAGTGTTCATAATCAATTGCACTGAGAATTAAACAAGTCAATTCTACAGTGCGCTCCCACTCAAATCAATATCTCTCATAATTGATTGTGAGTGATACAAGATCCACATTTCAATTCAACGCCATTGATGGTAGCATCACAGATGACGAAAATCTCAATCGGTAGGCAAACTTGCCAATCACATCTCTATGTGACTCTTGTTCATCTTTCGATGCGTGTGTTCCGAGCTCATGACTTTCATGCCTGAACGTCAAGACAACCAAGTGATCTAGCTGCGAGGTCTCAACTCACCTGCCTCACACTTCTCTAATCGTTCGTACCCATGGTAGCATCTGATACCCCGAAAAGTTAGGTGCCGTGACGGTGCTACACTTGGGAGAACACTAACTACTTGATATTTTAGTGAGAGATCACCCTAATAAAAGCGACTACCGCACAATCAAGAAGGGGGCATGTCGGAGTAAATGACCATGGGTAGCCCCATGAGCTCCCTTTGGTATTTCAAGACATCGGGGCAGGCTGCGCCCCTCAAACATCAAGGACAAGGGCCGCCTTCTTGAGGCCGGCTGGTCCAAGCAGCCGGTTGCCGGGAGGCGGTGGAGTCCATAAGATGGCCATGAAGTAGGCCAACTCCTGGCAGGCGGCCTCCTGGGATGCCGAGTCCTAGCAGGCGGCCCCTCGCGCCCTCAAAGTCAACACCAACATAAACATGATGAGACAGGGCATGGCTACAGTACAGGCCTGCCACCCCCGAATCCAGGGCAGGGCGTGGCCACGGTACTGCGTACCGAGCAGGTATCCTGCGCCCAACGCAGGACTGTTGCCATGCCACTCATGACGACACCCATGGCAGAGGGAGCCATGCTCCCGTGACAGGCGGCCAGTACGGCCCGCAGGCGGCGGGCCCTACCTGTCCGTGACAAGCCAGAAGGCGGCAAGCTCAGACCAGTCGGCTCAATGGGAGGCCGGCTCCCAGCAGGCGGCCCTCCTCCTCCCTCGAAGTCCATGCGCCATTAACCAGATACGACGGGGTATGGCTACAGTGAGTTCCCGCCAGGTGGCGAGACTGTATCCACGTTCTCCCCGACCAAGCATGCATCATCAGTGGCACGACTATAGTGCTACAAAGCCGACAGGACCCGCAAGCGGCGGACCCAGCTTGTCGGCCGAGGATGAGACCGCCGGGGCGACCCACCAGGTGGCGGTCCCCTGTAGTCGGCGGAGAAGCCGGCGACCAGAGACACTGACGGCCGGGTCCTACGCCCAGCCGGATTACCATTGTATCCCTGGGGGGTAGGCCTATATAAACCCCCCAGGTCACCCCATGCAAGGGGGTTGGCAGTTGGCTCCTGGGCAGAGGCCTCGTCGAGCACTCACAGCAGCACACACACACGCAGAGAGAGTGGAGTAGGGCTAGCCTTGCCCTTCTTCCTCCTCCAGCCAGGAAGCTCAAGGAGCAAGCTTGTAGCCACCTGTTGAGATAGTGACCATGCGGAGACCCCGCAGAGCAGGACTAGGGGTGTTATCTCCTAGGAGAGCCCCGAACCTGGGTAAGATTCGCAAGCGTACGCGGTCTCGCTCACTCCCGCTTCTAGAGCCCGGCGACGTACTTTTGTCCCCATCCACGATAAGCCATCCCCTGGCATATGTCGCATGATATCCCCGACATTTGGCGCCCACTGTGGGGCTAGGTGCACCGTCGTCCGGAAACACATTCTGGACGGGAACCCTCTTCCTCCCTGGCGATCGCAGCCAGCCCGGCACGCCCGACGGCGTTTGCACCGACACGCTGCGTGGCGTGGAAGTTGTTTGTGCCGCAAGCAACCTCACTGATCTCATCGGCGGGATCCGCCTCTTCAACGAGCCCGCACTCGACGCGGGCGCAGCTAGCTCCGAGAGCTGCCTCGTCGATCTCCTCGACAACCTTCACATCGCCGACGAGCCGGTCTCCGACCCGGAGTCCGTTGGCTCCACCGACCTGCTCGTCGACATGGTCATCGACACCGACGTCGCGCTTCCTGATGCCTTCCCCGGTGACGTGGTGATCTTCGAAGATCCACTTCCCGCTGCAGACAGCAGCGCCGGCACCAGCACCGTCACTGAGGTGCTGGTCATCAGCCACGACGGAACCTCCGACCAGGCCGGCCGGGACCCGTTGCAGGCGGTAATGCGGGACCTGTCCGCTCCCGTAGCGCCCGGTGCGAGCGGTGAAACGCTGGAGGCATGCCATATCGCACTTCTCGACAGCGCCAACAAGTTGGCGGCCATGAGACGCCTCACCGAGGCTTACCACCGCGAGATCGACCGCGCCGTTTGTGGCACCCCGGCTGCTGATGAGCCCAGCCGCGTGGGCACGGTCTGGCAGCGCGGCGCCGCCATCGCCAGCATGTTGGGGGCCGACCGCCCGGTCTACGCCTCGCCCATGGAGAACTTGCGCGCCGCCCAGGCAGCGGCAGACGAGCTGGACCGCCTAGAGGGCGATGAACGTCGTTGCATGACGGAGCGCGTCCAGCAGCTCATCGACGCGGCCACTGCTCAGCAAGAAGCCGGCCGCCGCGTGGTGCAACCCGGCCTACAGGCTGGGAACCTTCCCCCTCGCCGGGAGCACGGCGCGACCTCCCGGACGCCGATAGCCGGTGCCCGCGATCAAGGAGACCCAAAGCCGGTTGCCAGCCGCAGCCGCACCCGCATCTCCATTGAGCGCGACCAAGACGGCCGCCGACGAGCAGTGGAGCGGCGGGACGATCGTCAGCCCCCTCCCCCGCGCCAGGAGAGGCGCGCCTCTCTGCCGCCTGTTGAGCATCCGACTCTCGGGCGCCGGCTGGGCCCCCGCGAAGGAGTCGGAGAGAACGACGCCCACAACCGGATCGACCGCTTGGCTCGGTCCCTGGCGTTGGAAGAAGAAGATGCAATCGGCCCGCCTTGTTTCGGCCCCCGCATTCGCGATGAGCCCTTCCCCAAAGGGTTCTTGCTCCCTCGGGACACTCCTAAGTACAACGGCTCTGTGAAGCCGGAAGATTGGCTGGTCGACTACTCCACTGCGGTCAACATAGCGAATGGCAACAAGCATGTCGCCGTGAAGTATGTTCCGCTCATGCTCCAGGGCACGGCCCGGACATGGCTGAACAGCCTCAAGCCCTACAGCGTCAACAGCTGGCTAGACTTCACTGAAGTTTTCATCCGCAACTTCACCAGCACCTACAAGCGGCCGCCCAAGCCTCGCCAGCTCTCCCTGTGCATCCAAGGCCCGATCGAGTCCACCTGCGAATACTTAACACGGTGGGCCGAGCTGTGCAACTCCTGCGAAGGGGTTCATGAGGTGCAAGCCATTGAATACTTCACTGTCGGGTGCCGGGAGGGCACCCTACTCAAGCACCGGCTCCTCTGCCATGAGCCGGCCACGCTCGACGAGCTGTTGATCATAGCGGACAAGTACGCCATTGTCGACTCCTCCATGAAGTCGGAACTCCGGGTGGATGCGTCAGGAAAGATGCTCCCTCCGGCTCCTCAGACACCGGCTGGTGATTCCAGTCGGCGCCAACAGTCAAACGACAATAAGCGCAAGGCCCCGCAGCCGGCTACCACCAGCCGACAGGTGGTGATAGTCGAAGACCAGCAGCCAGGAGAGCAGCCCGGCCCCAAACGGCAGAGGGGCGGCAAGCCTACCTGGTTGACCGCCTTCTCGTTTGAGGAAACCCTCGATGCTCCCTGCAAGTTCCACAGCGGCGCGAAGCCATCCAACCACACCACCCGGATGTGCCACTAGCTCACCCGCATCGCCAGAGGCGAAGGACTGCCTCCGCCGCCTGCTAGCCCGCCGCCTCCGCCTCCCTAGCAGCCGGCGGTCCGACCAGTCGGCGCGATCCAAGACGAGTTTCCTGAAGAGCATGGAGCTTACGTCGTCTTCACCAGCGTGACTGACGATAGGCACAGCCGGCGTCAACAGCGCCGAGAAATGAATACTGTCACCTCTGAAGCCCCAGAGTTCATGCACTGGTCGGAGAAGCCGATCAGTTGGAGCCGAGCTGACCACCCGGAGGTGATGCCTTCTCCGGGTTCCTATGCCCTGGTGTTGGATGCCACCTTCGCAACAAAGAGGCGAGCTCCTCGTTTCTCCCGAATTCTGATAGATGGCGGTAGCAGCATCAACATCCTCTACCGCGACACCATGGAGAAGTTATGCATCAAAGAGAAACAGCTCCAGCCCAGCCGGACTGTCTTCCATGGCATTGTGCCTGGCCTATCCTGCTCACCAATCGACAAGATCGAGATAGATGTCCTCTTTGGAGACAAGAGTAACTTCCGCCGAGAGCCAATCTGGTTCGAGGTGGTTGACCTTGAGAGCCCCTACCACGCGTTGCTTGGCCGGCTTGCTCTGGCCAAGTTCATTGCGGTCCCCCACTACGCCTACCTCAAGATGAAGATGCCGAGCACCAAGGGCATTATCACCATAGCCGGCGACTACCAGAAGTCTGCCGAGTGTGCTGCAGCCAGCAGTTGGCTGGCCGAGTCCCTTGTGATTGCTGCCGAGAAGCGGTTCCTTGACCGGGTTGTGGCCATGGCTGGCAAGCAGCCGGACCTATCGCCAGATCCCAAGCAGTCAGAAGCTTAGGGCTCTTTCCAGCCGGCCAAAGAAACCAAGAAGATACCCTTGGACCCAGAGCACCCAGAGAAGTTCGCTGTCATAGGAGCTCACCTTGACAACAAATAGGAAGGCGAGCTCGTCGATTTCCTTCGTGAGAATCGGGACATCTTTGCGTGGTCTCCAAAGGACATGCCGGGTGTTCCAACGGATTTCGCCGAGCACAAGCTACATGTCAGAGCAGATGCAAAACCAGTCAGACAACCCCTCCGCCGCCTGTCGGAGGAGAAGAGAGGAATTGTTGGTGAAGAGATAGCCCGGCTTCTAGCAGCCAGCTTCATTATGGAAGTATTCTTCCCAGAGTGGCTAGCCAACCCAGTCCTTTTACTAAAGAAGAACAGCAAATGGCGCATGTGTATTGACTACACCAGCCTCAACAAAGCTTGCCCGAAGGATCCGTTCGCCTTGCCTCGGATTGACCAATTGATAGACTCCACAGCCGGATGTGAGCTGTTGAGTTTCTTGGATGCCTATTCGGGGTACCACCAGATTAAGTTAAGCCCGGCCGACCGCCTGAAGACCGCCTTCATCACACCATTCGGAGCCTTCTGCTACCTGACCTTGACATTCGGCTTGAGAAATGCCGGTGCCACATTCCAGCGTTGCATGCAGAAGTGCCTCCTCAAGCAACTCGGCAGAAATGCCCACGTCTATGTAGATGATATTGTGGTGAAGACGGAGAAGCGCGGTACCCTCCTGGAAGATCTCAAGGAAACTTTTGATAATCTGCGCCGTTTTCAAATCAAGCTCAACCCAGAGAAGTGTGTCTTTGGAGTGCCAGCCGGCCAGCTCCTCGGTTTCCTTGTCTCAGAATGCGGCATAGAGTGCAACCCTGTCAAGATCAAGGCCATCGAGAGGATGGAGAGGCCCACCCGACTGCGAGACGTCCAGAAGTTCACCGGCTGCTTGGCATCCATCAGCCGCTTCATCAGTCGGCTGGGTGAGAAGGCTCTTCCCCTGTACCAGCTGATGAAGAAGACCACCCATTTCGAGTGGAACGACAAGGCAGACGAGGCGTTCCTCCAGCTCAAGAAGATGTTGACCACGCTGCCCGTCCTGGCCGCCCCGGCTGCCAAGGAGCCTATGCTTCTCTACATCGCAACCACCAGCCGGGTGGTCAGTACAGTTATGGTGGTAGAGCGCCAAGAGGACGGCAAGGCGCTGCCGGTCCAGAGGCCCGTCTACTACTTGAGTGAGGTGCTGTCAGCTTCCAAGCAGAACTACCCCCACTACCAAAAGTTGTGCTATGGCGTGCATTTTGCCGCCAAGAAGCTCAAGCCATACTTTCAAGAGCATCCCATCACGGTCGTCTGCACCACCCCACTTGCGGAGATCATAGGCAGCAGAGACGCATCGGGCCGAGTGGCCAAGTGGGCCATCGAGCTGGCCCCCTACACCATCTTCTACCAGCCTCGCGCCGCCATCAAGTCCCAAGCACTGGACGACTTCCTCGTTGACTGGGCCGAGACCCAGTACCTGCCGCCAGCTCCAGACTCCACTCATTGGCGGATGCACTTTGATGGCTCGAAGATGCGCACCAGTTTGGGAGCCGACATCGTCCTCACCTCTCCCAAAGGCGACAAGCTCAGATACACGCTGCAAATCCACTTTGCCGCCTCCAACAACGTGGCCGAGTACGAGGCGCTAGTACACGGACTCCGGCTGGCCAGGGAGATTGGCATCCGCCGGATTCTGTGCTACGGCGACTCGGACTTGGTGGTCCAACAGTCGTCCGGCGACTGGGATGCCAAGGATGCAAATATGGCGAGCTACCGCTTCCTCGTCCAGCAGATCAGCGGATATTTTGATGGGTGCGAATTCCTTCACGTGCCACGGGCCGACAACGAGCAAGCAGACGCCCTGGCACGGATCGGCTCCACCAGGCAAGCCATACCAGCCGGCGTGTCCCTTCAGTGCCTCCGCAAGCCGTCCATCAAGCCTTCCCCGGAATCAGAATCCATCTTCGTGCCGGCTGCTCCTGAAGCAGTCGGACCCGGCCCGGGGGCTGCAGCAGCTGGCCCGAGGACTTCGGCAAGCGGCTCGGGGACTGCGATAGTCGCACCCGGCCCGGGGACTCTACAACCCAGCCCGGGGGCTGCAGCAGCCGGCCCGGGGACTTCGGCAAGCGGCTCGGGGACTGCGACAGTCGCACCTGGCCCGGGGACTTTACAACCCGGCCCGGGGGCTGCCGCAGCCGGCACGGGGACTTCGGCAAGCGGCACGAGGACTGCAGCAGAAGCACCCGGCCCGGGGACTTCGCAACCCGGCCCGGGGGCTGCGGCAGCCGGCCCGGGGACTTCAGCAAGTGGCTCAGGGACTGCGGCAGTCGCACCCGGCCCAGGGACTCTACAGCCCGGCCCGGGGGCTGCAGCGGCCATCCCGGGGTCTTCAACAATGCGGCAAGACGCGGCCGACTCCGCCCCACCACCTCTAGACCCAACCTCCCTAGTTTCAGTAACCGTAATGACAGTGGACGAAGTCAAAGCACCATCATGGGCGCAGCCCATCCTCAACCTTCTGGTAGGCGGAGAGCTGCCAGTTGATGAGATCTCGGCCCGGCAGGTGCAACGCCGGGCAGGAGCTTACACGATAGTAAACAGAGAGCTTGTCAGGCGCAGCGTGACCGACGTTTTCCAACGCTGCGTCGAACCAGAGAAAGGCAAGGCAATCCTCAGAGACATACACCAGGGCGAGTGCGGCCACCACGCGGCCTCCGGATCCCTTGTCGCCAAAGCTTTCCGCCATGGTTTCTTCTGGCCGACTGCTTTGGAGGACGCCAAGGATCTGGTCAAGAAATGCAAGGGGTGCCAAAAATTAAGCTCCAAGCAACATCTGTCGGCTTCTGCACTCAAGACCATCCCCCTTACCTGGCCCTTTGCCGTCTGGGGGCTGGACATGGTGGGCCCATTCAAGACAGCACGCGGTGGCATGACCCATCTGCTGGTCGCCGTGGACAAATTCACCAAGTGGATTGAAGCAAAACCAATCAAGAAACTAAATGGTCCGACTGTTGTGACCTTCATCGCGGATCTCACCGTCTGGTACGGTGTACCACACAGCATCATCACCGACAATGGCACTAACTTTGCCAAAGGTGCCTTGGCCCATTTCTGCTCGATGCAGGGCATCCGACTGGACTTAGCGTCCGTTGCCCACCCGCAGTCAAACGGCCAGGTAGAACAAGCAAACGGCCTCATCTTATCCGGCATCAAACCCCGACTGGTCGAGCCGCTGGAGCGCTCGGCCGGCTGCTAGATCGACGAGCCGCCAGCCGTCCTCTGGAGTCTCCGCACCACTCCGAACAGATCAACCGGTTTCACTCCCTTCTTCCTCGTATATGGGGCCGAGGCCATCATCCCAACTGACATCGAGTTTGACTCGCCTCGCGTCACCATGTACACGGAGGCGGAGGCGAAGGAAGCACGAGAAGACGGCATCGATCTGCTAGAAGAAGGCCGGCTGTTAGCACTCAGCCGGTCCACCATCTACCAGCAGAGCCTGCGCTGCTACTACAGTTGAAAGGTCAAGCCACGATCCTTCCACGAGGGAGACCTTGTGCTCCGGCTGATCCAGCGAACAGCCGGCCAGCACAAGCTCTCGGCCCCTTGGGAAGGCCCCTTCATCATCAGCAGAGCCTTGGGCAACGACTCCTATTACCTCATCGACGCGCAGAAGCCCAGGGCGCACAAAAGGGATTATTCCGGCAAAAAAGCAGAGCGCCCGTGGAACGCAAATCTTCTCTGAAGATTTTACAGTTAAATACAGTATGTACCACGCTACCTTTTGTACTAAGGGCAAAGGCACCGGGTCCCTCGAGGAGCACTCGGGGGCTACCTTTCTTATCTGTATGATAAGTTTCATGCCTATGAGTATGTTATTTCATTCCTCCGCCCGGCACCGGGTCCGACCAGTCGGCCCGGGGGCTTGCCGCCTTGTACTATGTTGGCTCTACCTGCAGTCGGACAAGTAGTGTGACGGCATCTAAGCCCACCCATGCCATAAGCCGCAGCTCGCAGAGCGACTGTCTGGCAGGCAAGAGTCAAAGGCAAGAAATGGTGCTCACATGAAAAATGGCTAAGGACGAAAGCACCCACATAGGCCAAGTCGGCTCCTCGCCTAGCCGTCCGGTTGCTGAGCAGCCGGCCGGCCGGCTTCTCACTTAAATTGCTACGTTCTAGGCAGCCAAAGTACTTGTCTTCCCAAAATGGCCAAGTACTTGACCCGGCCAGCAGACCGAGAATGGCTGTCTGGCCGGCAAGGCGGCAGCCAAGGGAAAGCGGCAAAGGAAAAAGCCAAAGGAACAGAAAGAAAGACAAGTCAGAGCTCGGCGAAGCACATCTTGTGCGAGAATTAAATCACATAGCAAGAGGCCCTCGGCCAGCATTCAACAAAGTTTGAATACACCCAGCGGGTGGAACTGCGCGAATTTAACAAAGTTTGTTCTAAAGATTACCAAAGCAGGAAAAGATAAGATAAGTTGGCAGCCTAGGCCAAACGAGCAACAGGCGGGTCCGGCAGGTTGGTGGAGTCGGCGGCGCCAGTTGGTGGAGTGGCCGTCTGGCGAGTCTCGGCTTGGTCGCCTTCAGTAGCAGTCGGTGCACTCGCACGCGGCTCGTTGCTCGAGGCCCGATCAAGCTGAGGCTGGGCGTCCACTCCGCCCTCCACTGCGTCGCCTTCACCATCCTCATCTTCCTCGTCCTCGCCTTCATCACTTGAGGCGATTTCTTCCGCCGAGTCCTCGCCGTCATCCGGGTTCAGCCCGAACCAGTCCATCGGCACCTCGGCACCTTCCTCGTCCAGCTCGGGGAAGAAGACGCCGGTGTCGGTGTCCTCGACGATTGCCACCGCACGATGGGTGAGCGCAGGCCCCGCTGCCGCCAACTCTTCCATGGCCTCCTACCGGAACATGGCCAGCTGGACTAGGTCCAGCCCAGGATACCACGCCTTGACAAACTCCAAGGCTCTTCGGCCGCCTGCCCGAGCGGAGGAGCCCCTCCAAGCCTCGAAGCGGCCGATCGCTGCCTCCAACCAGTCAGCGGTCCGAATGGGGGTGTGTGGAGCTTGGCCACCTGGCCAGAGGGCGGAAACCAGCTGAGACCCGGCGCGCTGAAGGCTGCGGAGCAAACGGTGAATCGGCCGTAAACGCGTCCTGACGGCCAGGAGCTGCTCGTTCATGTTCTGAGGCGCGTCGGGCGGGATCTCCACTCCTTCCTTCCTACGCCGGTCGCGCCGCGCCTCGATGGCTTGGCTGACGGCGACGGCGTGGCCAGGAAAGAAGTCTATGCAAAAGAAAAACAAAGATCAGAAGCCGACTCCCGATGCAGTCGGCAGCTATTCAAAAGAAAGAAGCTTACCGTCGATCATGTCCTCAATCTCACCGTAGCCAGCGGTGAGGATCGCCTCCTTCTCGGCCCACTTTGAGCGTTCGACCTCAAACTCGGCCTGAAGGGCGCCTTCCGCCTCCTTGAGCTTCTGGAGCTCCGCCTTGTGTTGGTCCGCCTGGTCCGCCAACTTCTTGGCCAGACGGTCGTGCTCCAGGGCCGCCTTACGGCGCTCCTCCTCCTTGGCGCGCAGCTCGGTCTGGACTTCGCCCAGATGCTGCTGCAGTGTGGCATTGGCTCCTGCAAAAATGAGAAAGAGAGGACAATCAACAAAGATGACCAAAAAAGAAAGTGGTTGCCAGAAGAACCGGCCCGATTGCTCAGCAGTCGGCCCGAATCTCGGGGGCTACACCTAGCGGGTGCGCTGACGCGCCCCCGCGAGGAAGTAGATAGAATGCTTACGCCGGCTTTCGGTGAGGTCGGCGGTCCGCTTAGCCAACTCCTGGACCTGAGAGTTGAAGGCGGCTGTGCGGATGTTGTGGTAGTCCTGCAACGAAGACAAAAGAAGAGAAAACAAGTTAGCACTCGGAACCTACCTTAAAGTTCCCAGCCGCCTGCTCAGCAGCCGGCCCGGAACTCGGGGGCTACACCCAGTGGGTGTGCTGGCGCGCCCCCACGGAAGACTGCAAGAATAAAAAAAAACAAAGCAAAGTAGCATACCCGAACGGCCGTCCGCGTCACCAAGAACGCCTTCGTACACTATTGGAGGGCGCCGCCTTGGGCCTGGAGCTGGGCCTGAACGTCCTGCGTGGCCTTGTTCAGCATGCCCGTCCCGCCCCCAGGCATCCATTCCGGTGGGGGGGCACTGGTGGCCTCTGCGTCTAGGGCCGACGAGCTCGCGGCCCCGACCTCCTGCGCCCGCGGCGCCAAGGCCGCCTTCGCCGCACACCGGCGCACCGAAGGGCGGACCACGGGAGTCGCCCCCACCACCAACTCGACACCGATCGGCGACGCCGGTGGCACGTCAGGCCGATTGCCTCGGGACTCGGCAGTCGGCGCTTGCGGGGGCACCTCCGCCTCCGAGACGATGGTGTCGCCTCCCCCCTCTCCACGACCGGCTTGTCATCGCCGGCTCCTCCAGTCGGCACCAGGATCTCTGGCGCTGGCGGCGCCGCGCGCAACGGAATGACAAGTTGCGAGACCTGGCCGCACGTGGTTTCTTCCGCCTGCGCCCTGGCGGACGCGTCCGCCCGCGCTGCCTTGGCCGCCTCCGCCTCCTGCCTTTCCGCCTCCTCCCGCTCCTCGCACACCTCCCGTGCGTTCCTCTCCGTCGCCGCCCGGAGGTCGGCGAGCGGGTCCATGCGGCGGTTATTGGCGGAGCCTTCCACCTCCCCGACCACGGAGGCGGCGGCAGACCGCTCAAGAGTGAGTGGGGCCCTGATTCAAGCAAGACAAGAGAAAACTCAGAAAAAGTTTGCAAGGAAGAAGAAAGGAAAACACAGCCAAGCACTTACGCGGACACCATCGGGGGCTGCCTCGGGGCCCTCTGGAACTGGGCCGCTCTTGCGGCAGCCTCTTGCCGCCTGGTCGCGGCGGCCGCGTTCTTGGACTTCTTCGGCCGGCTGCCGAATAGCAACGAGCCGGCCCGATGCTTTTTTGGGCCGCCTGGTGCTGTCGGCGCGGCTGAGGAGCTCGCGCCCGCCCTGTCGGTGCCGTGCGGGCGGCGAGGCTCGTTCTCCTCCTCACCGTCGTCCGGCCAGTCCTCAAGGCCGCCTCCTCCCCCGGAGCCGCCTGCTCCACCGCCGCCACCTGTGGCGTCGTCCTCCTCCATGGCGGCCGCCCCCAAGTCAGGGTCTTCCACGTCGCTCCTCGTTCCATCCGGCATATACTCCTGACCTGGATCCAGAGCGCCGGCGGCCGACTGGGCCGGGAGGACTTGCACCATGGCCGACTGATCAGACGGCGAAACAAGAACTCGGACCAGCAAAAGAGAAAAAGAATTACAAAGACTTACCGCAGGCGGCGGATGTGCGCGGTCATACGGCCGCTTGCCGAACCGCCAGTCCGTCTCTGACAGCTTACAGTCGGAGATATAGTTGACCAGCCGGACCACCTCCACGTCCGGCAGCTCCCACGTGCACATCCGGCATGGGTCCCGGTGCCCGCTCATGCAACTGATGATATGAGGCCGGGCTTGGAGGGGGAGAACTCGGCGCGTCACGAAGGCGGCCAGCAAGTCCGAGCCCTTTAAGCCCTCCGACTCCGTCATCACATGAAGTCTGGCAAGGGCGGCGGAGGAGGCGGTCGATAGAGAGCTCGGCTTGAGCCGCCAGTTGGCGCGCGGCTCGGCCGGTGGGCCGGCTGCGTAAGCCGGCAAGTTGACTTAATCGCTAGTCGGCTGGATGTTTCTGACATAGAAATAAGATTTCTGCCACAGTTTGGCGGACTGCAGCGGAGAGATGGAAGGGAAGCGGTTCCCGGTGCCCGGGCGCCGCACCGCCACGCAGGCTCCGCACTGAGCCGCCTGGCCCTTGGCGGCGGTGCCAAGAAGCACTCCCCCCAGAGTTCGAGGGTGGGGAGAGTGCCGAGATATCCTTCGCACATGGCGACGAAGGCGGTCAGCAGCACCACCGTGTTTGGCGTGAGGTGGTGCGGCTGGACTTGGTAGAAATCAAAGAAAGAGCGGAGGAAGTTGCTTGCTGGAAGGCTGAAGCCGCGAAGGAAATGAGACCGGAAGACGACGTGTTCGTCGTCCTCCGGCGCCGGCGAGATTTCTGCCTCGGGAGGGACGCGCACCTACACGTTCGCCTCTCGAGGCAGCCGACGTGTTTGGCGGAGGAAGGAGAGGTGGTCTTCGTGGACGTTGGAGCCGTCCCAGTCGCCGGCTCATGAACGCGCCATGGGCGACGGAGCTCGTCGCAGGCGCGGCGCGGTGGCGAGCGGACAAGGCTGCAGCGGAGCAAGGAAGCCGCTGCGAGAGGACACACAGCAACGGCGAGCTGCGGCAGCGCTTCGGTGGGAGGAAGGAGCGCTGCGGCGGCAGGAAGAAGAAGGAGGGCAAGGGGGGAGGAGGGCGCCCGTACGTCTGCCACCCCCCTCCTCCCCCTACTTATAGCCCAGGCGGTGAAGCCGAGGGGGCGGGGACGTGGGGGGCCGTGGGGATTAACTGCGCCCACTCCCCCACGATTCCCGCGATTATGGCGCCAGTAAAGGCGTGCATTAACTGCCACAGAATACCAACCGTCCGCCTCGGCCGCAGCGGATCCGCGCGCGCGCCAAGGCACTGTAGTGGCGGGCCCCAGCCTGCGACGCAGTCCCGTCACGCCCGTGGGCTGACAGGCCGGCTTGGCCTGACGACGCCACGTGGCCGACCTGCGCGGGCGGCAAGTCTGATGCCTGGCTGGCATGCCACCTGGTTCCCACCATGACGTTTAGAAATCGCCAGGCGGCCTGCCTGGTCATGGCCGACACCTACCAGTCGGCACCTCGGAAGACGGACGAAGCAGAATACCAGACAACCCGGAATATGAAGCTGCTGAGGCTTCTCGCCCCTTCAGCCACGGCGCCTCATCAGCTTCGGGGACTACTATCGGAGTAAATGACCATGGGTAGCCCCATCAGCTCCCTTTGGTATTTCAAGACATCGAGGCAGGCTGCGCCCCTCAAACATCAAGGACAAGGGCCGCCTTCTTGAGGCCGGCTGGTCCAAGCAGCCGGTTGCTGGGAGGCGGCGGAGTCCACAAGACGGCCATGAAGTAGGCCGACTCCTGGCAGGCGGCCTCCTGGGATGCCGAGTCCTAGCAGGCGGCCTCCTGGGATGCCGAGTCCTAGCAGGCGGCCCCTCCCGCCCTCAAAGTCAACACCAACATAAACATGATGAGACAGGGCATGGCTACAGTACAAGCCTGCCACCCCTGAATCCAGGGCAGGGCGTGGCCACGGTATTGCGTACCGAGCAGGTATCCTGCGCCCAACGCAGGACTGTTGCCATGCCACTCATGACGACACCCATGGCAGAGGGAGCCATGCTCCCGTGACAGGCTGCCAGTACGGCCCGCAGGCGGCGGGCCCTACCTGTCCGTGACAAGCCAGAAGGCGGCAAGCCCAGACCAGTCGGCTCAGTGGGAGGCCAGCTCCCAGCAGGCGGCCCTCCTCCTTCCTCAAAGTTCGTGTGCCATTAACCAGATACGACGGGGTATGGCTACAGTGAGTTCCCACCAAGCGGCGGGACTGTATCCACGTTCTCCCCGACCAAGCATGCCTCATCAGTGGCACGGCTACAGTGCTACACAGCCGACAGGACCCGCAAGCAGCGGGCCCAGCTTGTCGGCCGAGGAGGAGACCGCCGGGGGGACCCACCAGGAGGCGGGCCCCTGCAGTCGGCGGAGAAGCCGGCGACCAGAGGAACTGACGGCCAGGTCCTACGCCCGGCCGGATTACCATTGTATCCCTGGGGGGTAGGCCTATATAAACCCCCCAGGTCACCCCATGCAAGCGGGTTGGCAGTTGGCTCCTGGGCAGAGGCCTCGTCGAGCACTCACATCAACACACACACACGCAGAGAGAGTGGAGTAGGGCTAGCCTTGCCCTTCTTCCTCCTCCAGCCAGGAAGCTCAAGGAGCAAGCTTGTAGCCACCTATTGAGATAGTGACCATGCAAAGACCCTGCAGAGCAGGACTAGGGGTGTTATCTCCTAGGAGAGCCCCGAACCTGGGTAAGATTCGCAAGCGTACGCGGTCTCGCTCACTCCCGCTTCTAGAGCCCGGCGACGTACTTTTGTCCCCATCCACGATAAGCCATCCCCTGGCATATGTCGCACGATATCCCCGACAGTGCATCATAAGGGATAAACATCTCAGGCTATTCATAATAGCATGATATGGTATAGCCCTTTCTGACGGAGAAGTCTTTCATTTCTTCGTCTTCGGCATTCGCGTCGGTGTTCACCTTCACGAAGATTGCCACCACCTTGTCAATGCACCAGATAATATTGCTATCTCTATAGCTAATAAAATAATGCATTACAACAAGGTTGACACATAGGTCATTTAAAGTGCAATCATATGGCTCCAGCCATCATGCCGAATCATGACACGCAGGTCATGTTAATTAGTTTACATTATATAGTCATCTCATACATAACCAAATTATTATGAGCACTGCTATACCACATCACATGCACATGCAACCCCTCCTACAAAACCAAGTTAGACGCCTCTAATCAGTTCATGCAAATACTTGTTTTTCGTGGCTTCTAAGGTTTCGAAACAAACCAAAGCTACCAACGTTCATCATCAAGCATGATTATCCAAGTCGCTAGATTAACAATGCGGGGTGTATGAAACACGAGATAATAAAATCTCGAGCCCCATACCGAACTTTGTCATACGCATGACCCCCGTGCAGATCATACCTGCTTTGCCCTTTCGTATGCGAAACATCCATCTTTCTTTAACTATGGTGGAACCCAAAGAACTGTTAGCACTTCGTTGATCTGCCAATCAGCATACTCAGGAGCAGCATGAAAGGATCGCGGATTGCCAGAACTTTGTGAGATTCCATCATGCCGTGAAGATCAGGATTATGCAAATTCAAGGGAAGCAACAGGAACATCGGGTAACAGATTTCATCTGCTACCCGCACAAATAATTCAGTAATAGAACTCATCTACTACCTAATTATATTGTGCAACACCCATACATCTCTATGTATTCTAGATCGCAATCTGCATCTACGCATAGCATGGCTCATGATGCCACTGTAGGGTAATGCAGCAGAAAATAAAAATTTCCAACCTACGCACCAGCCCAGGACCACTATGGAGACTGCATACAAGGTTTGATTATTTTCGTTACCGACTCGTAGCGCAGCGAAAGTAGAGTCGATGACGATCGGCGGTGCAGATCCCCGCAGCTAGGATTTTACAACCTCCCAACCGCGAGGATGTACTCCCTCATCCGCCCCACGAACAGCCCTCTGGGAGATGGTTGGACAGTCCCTCGGACAGTGTCATGGACAGCCCTTCGGGAGGACCCTTGAAACTCGGACGGTTACTCGGACAGCCCTTCGGGAGGACACTCGAACAGCCCCTCGGGCAAAAGGACGAAACTACAGCCTCTCTACGAGGTTGCACACATAAAGTGTCATCTATCCGGCAGGGCTTCGCCATCCAGAACTAGTTCCCACCGGAACCCAAACAGCCTTTCGGCACTACGAAACTATTTCGTGGGAGGGAGAGAGAATGCCAGATCATGCATGGCTTGTCTAAGATAGTTGGAGTGGAGTTGGAGAGGACCTCTCCTCCTCCTTATATAGTGGTGGAAGGGGTGGAGGGGGCTGAAATTTCAGCCCACAAAACATGGGGAAAACATGTTCCCACAAAACAAGGAGAACATGTTCCCACCAAACAAGGGAAAAACATGTTCCCTTGTCCATGGTGCTCCAACATGGGGCCCCACCACCTCCCAACACTTCCCACCATTTGTGGAGGCTGCCCCCCACCATGGGGGGGCCCCCCAACACCTTTTGTCCGGCCACAAGGGGCTGCCCCCCCAAGGGGAGGCGCCCCAAAACAGCCCCCACGAGTCGTGGGATCTTGTCCCCTCACGCTGGGACAAGATGTTTTCCGCGACTATTACTTCTGAAAAATTCCGGAAGGTCCCAGAACATTTCCGGCACCCTCTAAAATTATCTGGACGCGCTCCGGAACATTTCCGGTATGGTGGTCTAATTTAAAACCATCTTCGTTTACCCGGTAAACAATTCCGGCAGCTCCGAAAACATTTTTTCTCTGGAAAAATTCCAGAAATTAGCAGACCAATATGGCAACCTCCAAAACATTCCCGGTGCTTGCTGAAACCTTTTTGGATCAATGGTTTTATCCGGAACAACTTTTCGGTTTTACCGAAACTTTTTCGGTGTTCTCTCCGGAACTTTTCTGTTGTCTCCGAAACTTTTCCAGTGACTTTCTATCGGACTCCTTGTCTAGTATTCAGCAGATAGATGACCCTTAAGCGTGTGACCCTATAGGTTCGGTGAAGTATAGACATGACCAGAACACTTTCCGATTAATGATCAACATCGGAGCCGTGGACACCCATATTGACCCCTATACCCACATGAATGAATATTTGAGTGAACCTCCAGTTGCTGTGTGCTATTCCTGTTGCTTCGTGATATATTACAAATACCCGAGTTGAGACATGTTGGCACTCCCGCGGATCAACAACTTGTCCAATAAGCCAGTTACCTCGTTAACGGTATTGTTCTCTTTTCTCGTTCCTGTGTTCCGGCATCCCTGTGATCAAATCACATTGTGTCTGGCTAGACGATGATGGATACCATAACACCGAGAGGGCCCAGAGATATCTCTCCACCGTCGGAGGAGCAAATCCCAAACTTGAGCTATCAAGTTACTTGACATACTTTTCCATGAACCCGTAAGCCGCCGTAATAGCCACCCATTTACGGATGACGTTTAACAAACCCCAAAGTTCATGAAGCAAGCATGAAGAAACTCGTTACTCTCATGGTCTAAGGAATTGTGCAAATGTAAACCATCTCTGTGTTATTAACCATTAACTTGTGATGAAAGTATTCTCATAGCAGAACATCAATTCGGGTCGATTCAACACAAATGTTCTTCTGACATTGTGCCCTCAAAATTGCCGGCATAGTCATGCCCATGATCAGGAAAACAGGATCATCATGCAATACTTGAGCCAGTCATAGAGGCTTGACTAGGAATACATTTTACCGTTTATTATCCCACACGTGCACATGAGTTTCCCTCCAAGCCTCGTTTTAACTGTAGACTCAAGAACCATAGCAGTTATGGCATGGAACATAAACCTAATTATGAAGAGGGAGATAAGCAATAACATTTATTATTGCCTCTAGGGCATATTTCCTACATCAGAGCATGAAGAAAAGAGATTACTTAAAACTCCGAGGAAGCATCGTGCTGCAATTGGATACACTCTTGATGATCTTAAGGGCATTACTCCCACTTTATGTCAACATAAGATTAATATGGAGCCAGACGCTAAACCAGTTGTTGATCATCATCGTCACATGAATCCTAAAATGAAGGATGTGGTAAGAACTGAAATATAAAAGCTTCTAGAGGTAGGTATAATTTATCCTATAGCTGATAGTAGATGGGTATGTCCTGTTCATTGTGTCCCTAAGAAAGGAGGCATTACTATTGTTCCTAACGATAAAAATGAACTTATCCCACAAAGAATTGTAACTGGTTATAGGATGGTAATTGATTTTAGGAAATTACATAACGCTACTAGGAAAGATCATTACCCCTTGCCTTTTATTGATAAAATGTTAGAAAGATTGTCTAAGCATACACACTTTTGTTTCCTTGATGGATATTCTGGTTTTTCTCAAATACATGTATCAAAAGAAGATCAAGAGAAAACTACTTTTACTTGTCCTTTTGGAACTTATGCTTATAGAGGTATGCCCTTTGGTTTATGTAATGCACCTGCTACCTTTCAAAGATGTATGACTGCTATATTATCTGATTCTTGTGAAAAGATTGTTGAGGTATTCATGGATGATTTTTCCATTTACGGAACCTCCTTGATGATTGCTTAAGTAACTGAAAGATCGAGGATGTCGCCTAGAGGGGGGGGGGGGTGAATAGGCGCTTTAAAATAATTACGGTTTAGGCTTGAACAAATGCGGAATAAACCTAGCGGTGAATTTGTCAAGCACAAAACCTACAACAACTAGGCTCACCTATGTGCACAAACAACTTATGCTAAACAAGATAAACAACTAAGTGATAGCAAGATATATGACAAGAAACAATATGGCTATCACAAAGTAAAGTGCATAAGTAAAGGGCTCGGGTAAGAGATAACCGAGGCACATGGAGACGACGATGTATCCCGAAGTTCACACCTTTGCGGATGCTAATCTCTGTTTGGAGCGGTGTGGAGGCACAATGCTCCCCAAAAAGCCACTACGGCCACCGTAATCTCCTCACGCCCTCACACAATGCAAGAAGCCGTGATTCCACTAAGGGACCCTTGAGGGCGGTCATCGAACCCATACAAATGGCAACCCTTGGGGGCGGTGACCGAACCCGTACACTTTGGCAACCCTTGGGGGCGGTCACCGAAACCCGTCAAATTGCTCGGGGCGATCTCCACAACCTAATCGGAGACCCCGACGCTTGCCCGGAGCTTTACACCACCATGATTGAGCTCCGAACACCACCAACCGTCTAGGGCGCCCAAGCACCCAAGAGGAACAAGCTCAAGGGTACCAAGCACCCAAGAGTAATAAGCTACTCAACTTCACTTCCACGTATCACCGTGGAGAACTCAAACCGATGCACCAAATGCAATGGCAAGGGCACACGGAGTGCCCAAGTCCTTCTCTCACTACTAGAAAAAAGGTTGTTAGTGGCGCACCAGTTTTTGCTATTAATGGCGCACTATAGGTGCGCCACTATTAACACGCCACTAGTAACAAATAGTAATGGCGCACCTCTGGTGCGCCATTAGTATCCCAGATAATAGTGGCGCACCACATAGTGCGCCATTACTATGTCCAACAGTGCGCCATTACTATGCCTCCTAGGGGGCCATATTTACCTTCACGTATGCCCCCAAGTGCGCCATTACTATGCCCCATAATGTGCCACTGGTATTTAGCCTTGGTGCGCCACTAATGCTCAATATGGTGCGCCACAACTGGGGGCCATATTTGCCTTCACCTATGCCCCAAGTGCGCCATTACTATGCCCGATAATGCGCGACTGGTATTTATCTTGGTGCGCCACTAATTCTCAATATGGTGCGCCACTACTATGAATATTAGGAATTATTATTTTTTGTTTTTCTGGTATTTGCACAGGTTACAAAATACGTTACGGCACAGAATATAAACATCACACAATAGAATTCATCATATTAGTCTCCAAATTCGAAATAGTGAACAAAGTTCAAACATTAGCCAAGTTTAGGTCTCGAGACATTAGCAAAGTTCATCATATTAGCCGAGTTTGTCGTCACATTACAAAGTCGATATCGATCATCTAAACTACCATCACATAGAAGAGAGCTGCGGTCACAATGAGAATCATCGCGATGAAACTGGTCTTCATCCGGTTCCTCCGCCGCTCCCTCCTCTCTCCCACTAGATAGCGTGCGTATCTAGCTTCCGCCTCCTCCCTTGTGGTGTACCCTTTGTAACTGTTACCGCTGAAACGGTGAACCTGTCTCTGACACTCCTCCCAGTCGTTGTAGACTCCAGGAACCTTACCCTTGTACACGACATACGAAGGCATCTCTATGCACTAGACAAACAAAATGTTAGTAGCAATGCACAGATAATATATAAGCAATATATAAGTATGCAACAAAAGGATCGGAAGAGAAAAGCAACACATTAATAGCACGATTCATGGTCCTACTAATAAATAGCATCGATTACATATAAGTTGAACGACTGTCCAAACTAAAGAGACATACAAGTTCATTAAAGTTTAATTACAACATGAGCTAATCGATATTTCAGAACTACATAGCATCAATACTTTCGACTCGACTAAGGGACCGGAGCGTGGATGAAGCCGCCGTCTTTCGTGATGGTCATGAATGTGCGGTCGTTGTCAGCCTGCATTTGTAGTGTTGTTTCTATTTCACTGTTGGATGGTTGATATTTGAGGTAGAACTGCCCCGAGGTACGAAGGACATCTTGATAGATGATTTCCGCAAACTCCGATTGGATGCGAAAGAATTCTTGTCTGATGTCCTCGTCCTGGATTGCCGACAAGCGTGCGGCCCAATCTTTGAGATTATTTGGTAGCATAAGGTGATTATGGTCCCGTACGATTGCCCGCATATGATGGAGGGCGTAGTAGGCATCCTTCTGACTGCCAGGCGGCTGCTTGACGCAAGGGAACGTTGTTACGTGGGTGAACACGTGCTTGCCGTACCTACAAATTGGCCTCCTGAAGGTGCCTCCAAATTTGGCGTAGCCGGGGAGAGCATCATCAAGAACTTTCTTCATATTTGTGTAGTCTTTCTTCGACTGACGGTCCGAGTTGAAATACGTGGCCATGGAATATTTCGGGCTTAAGAGGATGAGTGTGCAATGTGTGTCACTGCACAAAACACGGAATGTTAGAAAAAAAAGAACGATCGAAATCTAAGAAATCATATGTTACGGGGCGGTGACGGGATGACTTACTCGGAAAATAAGGCACGATGAAGTTATCCTTATCAGGGTTCGCCAGAATGATGCCTTCAAGGTATGAACTTGCGACTTGCCGGTCCCCAGCGCTGCCCAAGATCTTGGCACGCATGTAGAAGGGGTCGACTATCACGATGTCTGGGGTCTTGTCTCTAATGATCCGCATCTCCATACTGAGCGAAAATAGCCGAATGAAGGTGTAGTGCAGTGGATGAAGGTTAAACATAGCGAAGATGTCATCAAACCGCAGGACGATCATACGCCCGATGGTGCTATTGACAAAGCCCTTGCCCTCTGGCACCTTGGCCACGAAAACCGGGTATGCCACATCATTCTCGGAGAGACGCCGCTTCTCCATAGAAAGAACACTGTCATGCAGACTCCGCAGAGCACCGGTTGCAGCATTGAGCAGATTAGTCGGTAGCATCGGCCTACCCGCCACATGCACCCTCCTCGAGATATCCTTAGGTATTGGTGGCCCGTCCTCAGCACGGATAGTACTCGGTCCCGGCTGGCTCGCACCCTTGTTATTTTTTCTTTTCTGTCCCTTCTGCTTCTTCTGCTGTAATGGGATCGAGTTCTGCTCAGGGACCACCTTCTTGAGTGTGTTGGGGCTGATAATATTTCGCACCTCGGCTATTTGAGTCTCGGTGAAGGCGGCAGCTGGAGGCGTCTCCTAAGAACTGAACGCCAGACGGCGCCTGTTGCAATTGGGTTTCTCCGCGGTACCAGCTAGATCGCGATCGTCTTTTGCAGGGTTGGGTTCTAGAGAAGGAGGCCCCAAGAATTCGTCACCGTACCCATGTTCGTTGAATTACTTATCGACGTTGGAAAATGTACCATCATCGTCGTCCGGATCCTGTGCCATATGCATGTCCGGATCAGCTGACGGCGGTAGCGTTGCGGCGGTCTTGCAATGGCTTGGCGCCGGCACGACTGGCGGTGTTGTCTGTGGGGTGGTGTCCCCCGCCCCCAAATGAATTTGGCTCTTCTGCCAAAGCATGGACCAGCTTAAGCAGGCACTGAGGGTCATCACATCATCTTCGTCGGCCCCAGGGGGTCGAAACGGAGGTAACAAGTCGTCACAGCCCCGCAGCACCCGAACCAGTTGAACCCTATACATGGTGGGTGGCACCGGATTACCGTGGAACACGCAGTTGCTCGGTTGAATGATTTCGGCCTTGGCGACATCGATCAACTCGCCGTCCACGAAGTGTAGGAGAGTGCATGGAACGTCGGCGGCGCCCTGCGAAAACATGTAGGGCGTCAGGGATGCCCAGTCAAAGGCAAGGAGATGAAGTCATCGGCCGAGGCTTAGTTACCGTGATGGCGTCGAGCTCGGCTAATGTCGAGGCACCGCCAACGGCGGGCGTGCAAGTGACGGAGGGGCCGCTTGCTGCTGAGGTGCCGGCCAGCGTATTCTTCCCACACCCGGGTGCATTAAGCTCCAATGCCGGCGCCGACGCCGGAGACACCAATGCCGCCTCCGCCGGAGACACCAATGCCGGTGCGTTGTGCGAGTTGCTGCCCGTGAAGCTGGGAATCGGGGGTGGCCCCTGTTGGCCGCCCGCAATCCACCCCTGCAGCCCCTCAAGCAAGGTAGGCATAATGGCGGTGATCGTCGCTCCCAGTTGGTCTCGCACTTGCTCTTGGACTATCTCCGGAATCCGCGCCACTTGTGCCTTGAGTTCTTTAACCTCGCGCTCCTGGCTTTTTGAGCTGTTCTTTCTCTCCTTTCGCCCAGCCTTATAGTATTCCGACCATTTCGTGGACAAGCCTTTGCTGGCCACACGACCAGCTGACGACGGCTTACTGAACTTATCCTTGTGTTTCATTACGTTCAATGCCCTATTTAAAGTGGTGTCCCAAGGGGCAGACGGGGAGCTCTGAGACCCCGCACTACTGCTTTCAGTTTCCTGCGGAAGGAACATGAACCATTTAGAAATTTGGCTTCATTAATTAGAATGCAACCATATGGAGCTAATTACGCGGGGGTGTATTCCTTACCAGAACAAGCTCAAGCGCCTTCACCTTCGGATCTGTGGTAAGCTCCTTTGTTACCGGGTCCACCTTGTACCGGGCCCTGACATAGTTCCTGGTCTACTTTTCATGGTATTTATCAAAGAGGGGCAGTAGGCCTTGCTCGGCACGCTCCGCTTCCTCCTTGTCCCATATAGGTTCCGCCACTCTGTAACCGTCGGGACCGAGTTTGTGGACCCCTAAGTTCAAGTCCCGCATATCTTTCCCCCACTGACTTGATTCTGCGGATGCGTTGCTCTCGCACTTGATCTTGAACTCCAGGTAGTCAGCTTCGCTGATCGAAGGATTTGTTTCCTTGATCTTCTCATAACTATCACCACTTAGAATCCTTCTCTTCACCGTGGCTCTCCAAGTAGCCAGGGCCGTGCTCATCTTCATTAGGGCGGCACTGTTCACTTTATTCCCTGAGAGGCGTGTGTTTGCAAAGTCACCGGGGAACTTGTATCGTTCATGCAGCTTCGTGAAGAGGAGGTTGCGCAAATTCCCTCGGTCATGATGCCTTAGGTTCTCGGTGTTGATCAAGACGGTGCTCCGGAGAATGCACCCGAGTTGTCCCGCGTACCCACTGACTAATTCTTTGGGCGCCGTTGGATGCCCACTGGAGGACACTTCAGTAAATTCCTCCTTGACGGTGCCGAGCACGTTCGGGCGCTGGTCCTTCCGTTGCCTCTTCGGTTGGCTGCCATCTGTGCGTGCACTGCCATCATCAGTGGTGGCATCCCCGGCGGCACCATCAGTGGTGTCATCCCCGACGCCACTAGGGGTTGTGTAGTCGGGATCGGTGTCTTCCGCGGCGTCCTCATAGCGGTGAGGTTCTTCCTCCATCTCCTGGGACAGCTCCCAGAATGACTTGCCTGAACCGCCGGCCTCATCGTTGTCGGCCATGTTCGCTCTAAATAGGAAAAAAGGCTAGAATGATTAATTGTAAGACGGTGGCTTCGGTTGAGAATCGGGCACCTTCTAGGTCAAGAAAATTGGGCATGACCTTTGCTAATTTTCTTGACTTAGGAGTGCCCCATTCTCAACCGAAACGGAAATTAATCAACATTTCAGGAGAAAGGGGTAACTATTTGTCAACATTTCAGCAGCGGCACAGTGGCCATCGTGGCATGCCATGAGAGAGGCCTGATGGTTGACACAGTGTCTATCGTCACCTCAACATAGCTACTTCACTGTGCATGTGTGTGTGTGTATGGTACTGTTGATATGTACAAAAAGATAAAGAAAATGCATCTCTCCTAAAACCTTACAGGGGAATCCATGGGGAACTACTGACGCAAGCAGACGGACATCCATGGGGAACTAGTCAAAGCACAAAGCAGAAGCAGCCACTAAATCTACAAGAAAGCATCAAAAATACGACTAGCAACAATCCACAGCCCTAGATCCGTAAGGTACAAGAACAGAGACAAGGCAAATCAAACGCGAGAAAGATGGGCACGCCACTTATAGGAGAAATAAATCATTTTATTTTGTGTCACATATAACTGATGCTATTTTTGTATTATGGCTTGCCCCGAGTCCCTATAGTGTCATTTTACCACAGAGCATCAGTAAAAATAGAAATGAGAGGAGGAGGAAGAGTAGGAGGAGGAGGAGCACCTTCTGGCTTCTGGCGACAGAGCAGAGAAGGATGGCGGCGCTCGCGAACGGGGACGGGGACAGCGACAGCGACGATATCCTCCTGTAAAAGAAACAACTTCTTTCAGACCAACCCTAGGTGCTGCTAAGAGAGGAGGAAGAGGTGCTAAGAGAGGAGGAAGAGGTGCAAGGAGGAGGAGGAGCACCTTCTGGCTTCTGGCTGCGCTCGCGGACGGGGACGGCGATGCGGCGGCGGGGAGGGGGAGGCGGCGGCGGAGGCTAGGGTTTGAGACGAGGGAGGAGGCGAGGTCGAGGCTGCTAGGTTTTTTTTTTGAGTGGTTGCTAGGTTTTGAGGGGAGGGGCGGCTAGTAGTTGGGCTAGGCCGCGGCTAGCCGGTTGGGCTGGGCCACACCTCTATTACTACTACACTCAGGTCCCCCAACCCAACCAAGAACATGAACCCCTCAAAAAAAACCAAGAACATGGGGGAGGGTTAGCAATGGCGCACCTTTTAGGGGTGCGCCATAAAAAGGGGTATATCAATGGCGCACCTTTTAGGGGTGCGCCGTAAACACCGTGATAGCAATGGCGCACCTTCTCCTAGTGCGCCATTACTAACCTTTTTTTTTTATTTTTTTTGGATTTTTAGTTGCATGTAATAATTTAAGATTTGAGATAAAAGAAAAGGAAAATGCAAATGGACTGATAAAACCATTGTGCAAAGATTTAGAATTAGATGACATGGTTGAAATCAAGTGATACATGTAATAATTTAGTTGCATGTAATAATTGAGCTTGCCACTGACACACACACACGCGGCCGACACGTCGTGATTCGATCTTAGCTATCTTTTCACAATATTCTTGCCCTTCTTTTTCGCAAATGAAGTTCTTCTCTTGAACGGACGTCCTTTAGGTAGGGTGGTCCTGCTTCTTCTTGTGGTGTATGGTACTTCATCGTCGTCGTCATCTTCCATCTTCGGGTCGCAGTACTTGTCGAATCCTTGCTCATTGGCGACTCCATCCATTCCGATGATGTTCCTTTTGACTCTCCTCACGACAACACAACTGGGCTTTGACGGGTCGGTAATGAAGAAGCATTGGTCCACTTGGGAAGCCAGTACCCATGGCTCATTTTTCGCGGTGACGTTTGCGCCCGCGGTCTTGGATTTGGCTTCGGGTATAACCATGGTGGTGAAATACCGGTCTTCTTTTAGGATGCTCTTGGCCCATCTGACACGGAACATCGGGACCTTCTCTCCAGCGTAGCTCAGCTACCAGATCTCCTCGATCCTTCCGTAGTATCTGTCCTTGTCGTTACCGGTGTAGGATTCCATCGTTACCCCGGAGTTCTGATAATCGCTCTTCATGTCCTTTTCCTCGGTGTTGAATGTGTAGCCGTTGATATCGTACGCCTCATAGGTCATCAGGTTGTGCTCAACGCCCTGTGACAAGGCGAATATGAGTTTTTCTTCCGCGGAAGAATCCTCATGTAAAGGGTACGATAGAAGCTTCTCCTTGAACCAACGCGTGAAACATGAGTTGTGCTCTTTGATTATATCTCCGTCCGTCCTCTGTTGGCCTCGGTCATTGTACGTCTTCTCAATAAAGGTTTTGTGCTCTACCACCCAAGGATGGACCACGTCTATGTGTTGTAGCGCGACTAGGTTTGCTCTTTCAAAGTCAGCGAGTCGACCCTTGAAGTCGACATGCATTTCGTGGCGACCCTCGTGGTGACCCCATCCAGCGAGCCTGCCGAGGTGCCTGTTGACGGGCAGACCAACGGGGTTCTCGATGCCTAGATAATTCGTGCAATAGGAGATGCACTCTTCGGTCAGAAAGCCCTTGGCTATGCTTCCATCTGGACGTGCCCTGTTGCGAACGTATCCTTTGATGACACCATTCATCCTTTCGAACGGCATCATGCTGTGCAGGAACATCGGCCCGAGTTGGATGATATCCTCCACGATATGGACCAGCAGATGCACCATAACGTCGAAGAATGCGGGCGGGAAGTAGATCTCAAGCTCGCATAGTATCACCACGATCTCTTCCTGTAGCCTTCTGAGTTGCCTCATGCCAACCGACTTCCGAGAGATGACGTCGAAAAAGTTGCATAGGCCAAATAGCGTTTCACAGACGTGCGCGTCCATGATCCCACGGATTGGAACTGGAAGTATCTGCGTCATCAGCACGTGACAGTCGTGAGACTTCATCCCGCTGAACTTCTGCTTCGCTGAGTCTAGGTATCTGCTTATCTTCCCCGCGTAACCGTAAGGAAGTTTTACTCCTACAAGGCAGGTGAAAAACTGCTCGATCTCCTCCTGACTTAGAGTGAAGCACGCGGGAGGGCAGTCATATTCGATCTTCTTGGCCTTTTTGCCTTTGCGTCGACTTTCCGTGTCCTTCGCCTCATCATCATCATCATCATCATCATCGTCATCATTAGGGCATTTTGCGTGAAGCTCCTCCCTGATGCCCATTGATTGCAAGTCTGCCCTTGCTTTCGGCCCATCTTTGGTCCTCTCTGGCATGTTGAGCAGGGTACCAAGCAGACTCTCGCACACGTTCTTTGTGATATGCATGACATCAAGGCTGTGAGGCACACGGAGGATCTTCCAGTACGGCAAGTCCCAGAAAACAGACCTCGTTTTCCATACCTTCAGCAGCGGCTCTGGCGCCTTTCGCTTCTTTCCCGGCGGTGGGCACTCTTTCCAATTTTTCAACAGCTCGTCTATTTCCTCGCCGCTCCTCGTACGCGGGCGTCTTCGGGGTTCGGTTTCACCATCGAACAGATCCTTGCGTTTTCTCCATGCGTCAACGTCGCGAAGCCACCTTCGATGTCCCATGAACACGGTTTTCGAAGACCCAGGATCTCTATCTAGCTGGCGATACGTTGTGTCATCCATGCACCTGACGCATGCACAAAATCCGTGGACCACCTGCCCCGCGACATATCCATAACCGAGATAGTCGTGCACCGTCGTGAGCAGTGCGGCTCTCATAGGGAAATATTCTTTCGCTGCGGCGTCCCACGTATTGGCTGGCATTTTCCACAGCGTGTCTAGCTCCTCTTTCAGCAGCCCCAGATACAGATTGATGTCGTTCCCTGGTTGTTTCGGCCCTTCAATTAGCATACTCATGTGAATGTACTTCCTCTTCATGCACATCCAGGGGGGAAGGTTGTACATCCACACAAACACAGGCCAGGTGCTATGTGTGCTTCTCTGGCTGCCAAACGGATTGACTCCATCGGTGCTCGCACCCAGCACGATGTTCCTTGGATCGTCCCCAAATTCTGGGTGTTCGAAGTTCAACGCTTGCCACTGGCTCGCATCCTTAGGGTGACTCAGCATCTTGTCTTTTTTATTTATCTCCGGATCATTTCCGTCATCTTCTCGCTTCTTCTCCTCCCTATCCGCGTGCCAACGCAGGAGCTTTGCTAGCTTAGGGTCCGTGAAATACCGCTGCAGACGAGGAGTGATCGGAAAGTACCACACCACTTTTCGAGGAGCTTTCTTCCTCTTCTTGTATCGAGTGACGCCGCACACCGGACATATGGTAGACTCTGCGTGCTCGTCCCGATAAATGATGCAATCGTTCATGCACACATGGTATTTCACGTGCGGTAAATCCAGAGGACACACGATTTTCTTCGCCTCCTCGAAACTGGTCGGGCACTTGTTCCCCTTGGGAAGAGGTTCGTGCCAGAATGACATGTTCTCGTCGAAGCATGCGTCTGTCATTTTGTGTTTTACCTTCATCTCCAGAGCCATGAGCGTTACTTTCAGGCGGGTATCCTCGGGCCTGCATCCTTCATACAATGGAGTAACCACGTCTATCTCCAATTGATCCAGCTTGGCTTTCTCTCGGGCGGCAGCTCTTGCGTTACCTGTCTGCTTGAGAAGCAGCTCTTGAATATGAGGGTCCTGCACCCAGCCCATCGATGGTCCATCGTCGTCTGCTCTGGCATCTTCATCTTCATGATCATGCCCTTCGTCTTGATCTTCCTCATCATCATGTCCGGCATCTTCTACATGATGACTGTGTCCTGCATCTACTTCGTGATCATGTCCTGGAGATTCTTCGTCTTCTCGCCCGCCCTCGCCGCTATTGTCTTGCTGCCCTTCCTTATTTCTTGCCCGGCCCCCATGGACGACTTCATAATCATCTTCATCACCTTGCCACCGATAGCCATCCATGAAACCACGCAAGAGCAGGTGGTCCCGCACCTGTCTAGAATCCGGGTCCATAAGGCTCTTCAGCTTGCATCTTCGACACGGACATCTTATCTCCGTCTCGTTCTTTTGAAGCATCTCGGCCTTCGCGGAGCTCAAAAACCTATTCACGATGCCTTCGGTCATCGTGCGGACCATGGTCGCCTGCGGGGTAGAGCAAAACGATATTTTAGAACCAAAAAAAATTTGGCATGACTTTGCCTAAAAATAGGACCAAAAAGAATACATAGTGCCAAATTCTCGCCGAAACGGAAATGAATCAACATTCCGGCAAAATATTGGCAACTATCGCATTTCAAATACCGGTACCCTCAAACACAAACATATGCAACACCACAAACATATGTAGATCTAGGCCATAAAAAGTATGTACGTTGTTGGAGGGAGAAAAAAGTAGATCTAGAACATAAAGAAAGCTTTCCCCTTACTTACCTATCAAAAAAAGGAAATTTAACCACTTAATTTGGGTGAATCTATGGTGCAAATGAGGTGAGGAGGAGGAGGCAGCCGAGACCAAGCTTGGTAGAGGTGGAGAGAATGAAGTGGGGAAAGTGAGTGTGGTAGGTGGCTGTCAAAAATATCTAGCTGCTCTCAGGTTACCAATGGCGCACCTCCTAAGAATGCGCCATTGGTAACCAGGGTTACTAATGGCGCACCTGGTGTGTGGTGCGCCATTACTAGTTTTGAAAAAAAAAATTGAAAAAAAAATTGTTAGTAGTGGCGCACCGTGGGTGTGGTGCGCCATTACTAGTTAAAACTAGTAATGGCGCACCAAACCACGGTGTGCCACTGGTAAGTCTGGGAGGGGGTGTGCCCAGGAGAAACTTAGCGGTGGCGCACCACACACAAGTTGCGCCATTAGTAATATAAACATTAGTGGCGCACCCATGTGTGCTACGCCACTGCTATTTGGCAGTGGCGCACCACATACATAGTGCGCCACTAATGTCTATATTAGCTATAGCCCTTTTTCTAGTAGTGTCTCTCAAATCCCACCAAAGCAACTAATGCTAGGGAGGAAAATGAGAGGAAGAATGAAGAAGAGAACATGAAGAACTCCGAGATCTAGATCCAAAGGGTTCCCCTCACCTAGAGGAGAAAGTGATTGGTGGAAACGTAAATCTAGATCTCCTCTCTCTTTTCCCCCAAAAACTAGCAAGAATCCATGGAGGGATTGAGAGATAGCAAGCTCGAAGAAGGTCAAACATGGGGGAAGAACACGAGCTCAAAAGGATTAGGTTCATTGGGGAAGAAGACCCTCTTTTATAGAGGGGAGAAATCCAACCGTTATCCTCACAGCCCGCACCGAGCGGTACTACCGCTAGGGTGGTGGAAGCCCTTTGAAAAACAACAGCGAGGAGGCAAAAGGCCGGTAGAACCGCCGGAGCGGTACTAACACTCGTCCTCATGGTACTACCGCTAGGGGTAGTGGTACTACCGCTAAGGGTAGCGGTACTACTGCTTGCAAGCGGTACTAAAAAAAACATCGGTGCCTACTACCGCTGGACTTAAGACGAGTTTTTGGTCTGGAGCAGAAGTAGCCACAGAAGTAGCCGCAGTAGTACCGCTCTGGAGCGGTAGTAAAAAATTACATCCGCTCCAAGCGGTAGTACCGCTCCCAAGAGTGGTAGTAAAAAATTACATCCCCTCCAAGCGGTAGTACCGCTCCCATGAGCGGTAGTACCGCTACAGCCTTTTTAAGGACACCAAAACTGACACAACTTCTGCAAACGGACTCCGAATTCAACGAAACCAAGTTTGTTGGAAAGCTAGCGACAAGGGCTAACACAATCTTGATAGAAATAACAATAAGAAGGAAATTAGAAAAGGCCCATAAGAAAATGGTGAGAACCCTTCCTCGAATAAGACCGGTAAAACCTCCAACACCGAAAACGCAATAGAAGAAGCATGTGAACTCCGTTTTCGATGAACTCGAGCTTGTCAAGAAGATGACCATAAGCTACAAATCTCACAAGGAGAAAACCAAAGAAGAACCAAGAAAGATGATGCAAGCATGCAATGGTTTGAGCTCTCTACGAACGATACGATCAAGCTACTCACTTGAGAGCCCCCCTTGATAGTACGACAATCGATCCTATAACCCGGTCTCCAAACTAGCACCATGAGACTGGTAAAATAGAGAACCTATCAAGGCCAAACCTTTGCCTTGCACAAAGTCCACTTGAGCTAGATGTAGACGATCTTGACTTCCTCAAGTAGGACCACCTTTCTTGATTGCGTTGGCTCGGTGAAGACTAGTAGATTGCTCCCCCATACTCCACTATGGGTGAGCCACTCTTCGGCACATCTTCACAAGTCCATTGTCACCACAATGGACGGCAATCTTCAAGCACTTGATCTCTTCGTGATGCATCACTTGAACGTGCACACCGCAACCTAACCCCACAAAGAACTCTCACGAAGACCATGGGTTAGTACACAAAGCGTAATTGACAATGCTTACCATACCATGGGATCACTTGATCCCTCTCGGTACATCTTCTACGCTTTGTGTGTTGATCAACTTGATTCACTCTTTGACTTAGTATTGATCAACCTTGAATCTTTCCAACTCTCTTCATTTGGATGATGTCTTGAAGGTAGACATGAATGATCACACACTCTTCTTCTTCAAGACATGCTTGCAATAAGCTCAACACTCACATGACCAATCTTTGGATAATTCCTTAATAGCACCTTGGTCAACTCATAAACTCTTTGAAACCAACACATGGACTTCAAGAAATGACTATGGACAAATCCTTCAAATATAACTCAATGCAACCATTAGTCCATAGAGAATGTCATCAATTACCAAAACCACACATGGGGGCACCACATGTCCTTTCAATCTCCCCCATTTTGGTAATTGATGACAATCACTTTCAAGAGAGTTTATATAAGGAATTATGCATAACCATGCAATGCAACAACCAATGATGCATGAGTATGAGATGCAAATGCTTAGGAACAAAATCAAAGCAAGGAGAAACTCCAAAAACTTCTCCACAAAACTCTCTGAAACTTCTCCCCCATTGGCAACGATTGCCAAAATGGGCCAAAAGGCCAATATAAAAAGTGTTCCTCCATAAATTGTGTATTTCTCAACAAGAGAGTGGAATGCCATACACATATCCAAAGGTAAATACTTGGAGGAAGACAAACTATATTGAGGCACAAAGATTGCTAAAGAATGATATGCCATAAAGACATAACAAAGAGAGACACAAGCAATCACGCAATCAAAAGATACCAATTGAAGCAAGCAATCAACGGATATCAATTGAACCAACTAGACCAAGTATCCTATGAGCCACATGAATAAATGATATTATGATATGAGCAAAGGAGTGTTGTAAAGAAACTAGAGAAGCTCCACGTGTGCACAAGTAAGAATTTTTGTATTTGGATACAAAGTGCACAAAATAGGATCATAGCTCCCCCAAAATCAATAGAAACTTACAACAAGTGCAAGTGAGGATATAGGAAACAAAGCCTAGCACTTGCAACGAACACATGGTTGAACAACATGTAAAAGAGGCAACTTAAGAATAGGCTCAACCAAAACCGATGTGTGTGAGTCATGGCAAAGCACTTGAGAAGACTAATATAAGGATGAGCATTAAGTATCAACATAGTCTTGGATAAATGAGATACAAGGTGCAAGACATGTCCTTCCCACACACACACACAACAAGCAAATGGATACACAAGCTTACTAAAAAGCGAAATAACAACCAAACTTGTGACAATCCATGGTGAAGATAGAAAGTGAAAGCCTCATCAAGACGAGGGATACCAATTAAGATGGCAAAAAGCCTCGTCAAGACAAGCATGAGGAAAATGATCTTCACCACACAAGAGTGCATCAAGATGCAACGAGATATGACCCGCACTCAAGGCACACACTTTCACGGAGCCACCAAAGAAATAACATGAGAAAGAAAAGGTGGACGTGAAAGAAAGGGATATCAACTAGATATGCAACTTCTCTCAAGTGTATAAGATTCTAGGTAGATGAAGATCATGATGATATCAATCCACAAAGAAGGATGTACACACGAAATAGTTACAAAAAGGAAAGAACAAGATATCCACAAGGAAGTCATAAATATACTAATAAGATATTTTCTTGAAAGCATAGCACTTGGCTAGATATGGTCTTATTGTATATAAATGAAGTCCAACCACACATCCATCAAAGACATCACAACTAGCAACAAGAGATCATCATTGAGATGCTTTGAGAAAGGAAACAAGTATCACAAGATATGAAATGAATATCATGCCAAGATGCAACCTACACAAGGTTGAATGCAAGAGAGGAAAGCATGAATAGATACTTGTTACCGAGATAGCATTGGAAGGATGCAGAAGATACCAATTAAAGGTATTAGATAGTAGTTCATTGAACATCCTAGCTTGACTCCAATAAGCACATGGTGACACGACCTTCCTTGTTAGTGAGCCGAGCATCCAATGTATCTCCAATTGTTCCTAGAACAACAACACAAACAAAATGGTACCCAAACTCATTGGGACCAAAGGGTTAGAAACACCAATACATAGGATAAACTCCACAAACATATGTGCATATAGAAATGGAAATGAATTTCATGCACATCTCATCCAAATTGAGACTTGGTGGAGTTTCCCCTATATATTGGATCAAAGAAAGAAAACATGCCAAATAAAATACACGAAGTGACTATGCATGCTCAAGACTTTCAAGAAGCGATACCAAATGAGAAAGAAATACCAAGAGAAAATAGATTACCAAATGGAGAAATCATCACTTGGAAGATATCATTAAACGATACATCCAGGAATGAGATATCCATTAGCACACTCAAAATGAAAGAAATCAAACTCCCAAAAGAGAGGATGGTTCCAAACAAACCATGCCCTCTACAAAGTTTCATGATGGCATAAAGTACCAAAAATAAACGACTTGCCTTCCACCAAAACACAGTTGATAAGGATCACAAGAAGAGTGTTCTAAAGAAAATAGGATAGCTCCCCCATGAGTTGTGCATTATAGAGAATTTGCATTTGAATACAAAATGCACAAGGTGGGATCACCACTTTCACTATATCTAGAAAACAATAGACAAGAACAAGAAATTAACAAGATCCACAAGTGGTATGGAAGACAACGGGAGTGGACACAATCCTTGGCAAGAGATAAGGCAAATAAAAACAAAAGCTAATGTAAAGATGATCAATAAATTCTACCACACATAAGTGAGTACCAATTGTCAAAAGACAAGAAGTATTTGGAAATAATTCCCGGTGGTAGATAACAAGGATATCCAACATCATCTTCACAACAAACACAAGCAAATTGCAACTTGTAGAGCTAACATGTCACCTAGGAACAAGATAATTAATTATATAAACTCTAAGTGACAATATCTCAAATGTACACATTTTCTAGGCTTGTAATATGCACATAGCATATTACTCCCCCATAATGTGATACCAAGGAAAAACTTAACAAGAGGCAATAAGAGTATCCAACAAGAGATAATTAAAGGACTTTTTAGAATTTGAATTTCTCATGAGAGACATACCACCTAGCGACTAGATAATCTTGTAATATCAATACTAGATGGTATTCCTCATGTGCACAAATTTATAGGATTGTGAGGTGCACAAAGCACATCACTCCCCCAAAATGGGATGTTCCATTAATCTCTCACACGAGCCAACTAGGATACAAACAAGAAGCATAAAGACTCAACGCACGACACACACGTACATGCTGTGCAAACCAACACACACATACTTGATTGCTCAAGATAAGCAAGTTGGAAGCACAACATATACAAACACATGCATGGTACAAAACCAAAACATGCAAAAGGGGCAAGTAACTTTCAATGTAAACAATTTAAGCACGAGTTACTGCAAGGAGGAACATTGGATATAAGATAGAAACTTGATAATCCGAATGACTTGGCTTGAGACAATATGAATGATGAAGACCCCTTAACTCTTCATAATGTAGCCAAGTCCCCAATGCCCTCCAACAACACCTATTGATCAAGTTTGAGCTTGGTGGTCCCCAACCAAGTTGGGTCCCAAGAGGTTAGTCACAATAGGCTTGGCTACCCAAATGGTTCTTTTCTTGACACCACTTTGAGTACCAACAAACTTGGCAAACACATTGCCAACCTTATACTTCCCAAGAGAATATATATCATCAATAATAATTGGGTTGGATAAGTTACCACTAGTGCATGAAGAAGCGACGTGACCTTTCGCACGACATAAGTAGCAACGTCTACTCTTCACTTTCTTCTCACTTGATTTCTCCACTTGAGAAGCATTAGCTTGAGTCTTCTTGGGAAGAGGCCTTTCTTCAACTTGAGGTTGAGCATGAGAATGAACTTGTGGCCACTTCTCTTGTTGCTTGTCATTAATGGGCTTCTTCTTCAGTGGGCAAGATCTAACATGATGCCCTTCAATTTTGCACTTGAAGCAAATAATCTTGGCCGAATTCTTGACTTGTTCTTAGCCCTTCTTCTTGTTTCTCTTGGACTTCTTCTTCTTCTTATTGGAGTTGAATCCAAGTCCACCTTTGTCATTAGGGGATTTCTGCACACTCAAGATATTGTTGAGTGTGGACTTCCCTTCATGACACTTTTCCAAGTCTTTCTTCAAAGAAGTGACTTGAGGCGTGAGCTCTTTAATTTCCTCTACATGGTTAGTATCAACACAAGTACTAGAGGAAGTATATGCTTCATCGTTAGAGCAACAAGGCAAGGAGAGTAATTCATCACAAGAAGTACCAATGTTATGAGTAGATGAATTACAAGGACTAGCACATGGCAAGATAGCATTTTGACTTGAAGTACTGCTAGTATCCACATGAGACTCACTAGATGTTACCTTAGACATAGCCTCATGAGCTATCTTTAGCACATTATGGGATACTAGAAGATCATCATGAGAGCTTGTGAGCTTTACATGATTTTCTTCCAACTTCTCATATTTGCTAGATAGTAACTCAAGTTGAGCCCGTAGCTCAACATTCTCCTTCAAAATGGATGATTCACTAGAAATAGAGTTAGTAGCACAAGCATCATCAATAATAGCAAGAGGAGAAGGCAACTTGGCAAGCTCTTTAGAATATGAAGGTTTAAGTTGAGCATGAGACTCGGTGAGTTTGATGAGCTCAGTCTTAATGACCCTTGAGCCATTTTCGAGGTGCTCAAAGTCTTCAAGGAGTTTAACATGTGCAACTTCAAGCTTCTCATTTTTAGTTTCAAAAACATTGGCCACCTCAAGAGCTCTATCATTAGATTCCCTCACTCTAGATAATTCTAGAGCAAAAGTCTCCTCAAGGGATTCCTTGGTGGTTTGTTCAAGTTCAAGAGCTTGAGAGAGGTCCGCGATCTCATTAGCGTAATCACGCTCATGACCTTCCATTTTCTCAATGGTGACCTCATGCTCCTCAAGACGAGATTCCAACTCATCAATATATTTCTTTCCCTCAATAACAATGGACATGATTTCCATGAATTTGGAATGAGCAATTTTATTCTTATGAAGAGCTTTAAAAATCATTTCCCCGTTAATTTTTAAGGAGGCAACATTATCATTCTCTTCATCACTATCAACATCATCATCATCATTCTTGTCATCATCAATATCATCACAAGATATATTGGGATTCAAAGTGGGAGATACCTTTGAAGCCTTAGTCATAAGGCAAAACGCAATTGATGATGATGTAGGATCCCTTGAGGCACCATTCAAGACCACATCTTGTTCCATGGGGTGTTGGGTTTCCTCTGCATTGTTAGCACAACAATTCAAGGAAATAGATGCATTTTTATCATGGCAACAAGACATAGCAAGCATATCATCATGAGATTTAGTAAAGCAATTTCTACATGATATGCAAGGACTATCAACACAAGCATGATAAACATTTAGAGAGCTCGAAGTGTTGATGTCCAAAGATGGAGCATTGCAATAAGATAGTGATGAGGGATCATCAATGTTAAGCACACTATCATCATTGCAATGAACACCACTACTCACCATATCATTACCTTGTGGAAATCCACATGTAGGTGAAGTAGAAGAAGTTGAGAAAGCAACACGGCCGAAGGAGGAGGGAGAACAATCATCCCCACAAAACTTGGACACGCCATATTTATCTTGAAGCTTTGTCCCCAACTCATGAGCATCCCGAAACGGCATGAGTTGAAATATAACTACATTGCTCAAAGCATCAAAAAGCACATTAGAAGCTTGAGCATTGAGATAAGAGTTTTTCTCATCCTCTATAGATAATCTTTGAGGATCCTTCGGAGGAGAAAAACCCATATCTACAATTCACTCTAAACACGGGTCAATGGCCTGAAAATGATTAAGCATGCAAATAACCCAAACATCAAACTTTGTGCCATCGAAACTAAGAGTGTCAGAGAATCCTAATCCCCTAGTCGACATCCTTACTCTCTAGGCAGTTAAGCCTAACAAAGAGAGACGAGGCTCTGATACCAATTGAAAGATTGAGGATGTCGCCTAGAGGGGAGGGGGTGAATAGGCGCTTTAAAATAATTACAGTTTAGGCTTGAACAAATGCGGAATAAACCTAGCGGTTAATTTGTCAAGCAAATCCCAAAGTGAACTATGGCATAGAATTGGGCCAGAAGTTCAGCATCAAAGCCCTTGTTGAAGGAGATGATCCTCTTGATATCCAGCTCCTCACACCTCTGAAGAGCATCACCGAAGTAAGGCAAGTCCCTCTCCATGTGAGAGATATCAATAGACTAAGCTTTCACATACAAATTCTTCTTTGTCTTTAACACATCATGAAATATGGACTGCTGAAACCTGTTCCAGAACATACGATGAACCAGTGCAGGATCCTGAGGCTCCCGGTACAGATTGCGCCTCCGTGCCGTACCAAACTACAAAGCAGACATCTGATGAGCGCCCTTGGGCCCCTTGTTCTAGGTTGCAATCACATTGACTCTCTGACGTGGCTGCTCGCCTGAGGCACGAGCAGGCACAGAGCCACCCTCTGGAATGGTGCTCCCCACAGACACATCGGCAGAACGATAGTGCTTGGAGCCACCGGTATGGGAGGGGTTCTTGCGATGAGCCTGATGCCCGGAGCTACTACCACCTGGAACACACACACAAGAACACGAACGAGACACAAAGCAAAATCCAAGAGAGAAAGATCACACAAGAGTGAAGATAAAATGGAGAAAATCTGAAGTTGGAACCTCTGAGCGGTAGTACCGCACCTCCCCCCCCAGCGGTAGTACCGCCTACAAGCGGTAGTACCGCTCCGGGGAGAGGTAGTACCGCTCAAGGCGGATGTCAAAGGGCTGACGACTTCCGTTGTGAGATCCGGTAGTACCGGAGATGCCAAATTCAAATATTTGCGGTTAAAACTTCAATCTACCTACTCTAGCAGTCTTCAACGTCCTACTCAAGCCTTGATTTGGCCGAAAATCAAAGAATGCAACGAATATTGCCCTAAAGCCTAGATCCAAGAACTAGAACCAAGGAAAAGAAGATCGGGGGCAATATCGGCATCCATGGCAAGAGGAAGAGGTGGGGATCGATCCCACCAGACGGAAATGCGGAAGACGGCCAGGAGACGGCGGCCCGACGGCAGGCCTCTGCTGCCCGTTTGTCACCTGAGAGAGAGGAGAGAGAGGGATGAGTGAATGGGTATGGGGAGTGGAACCTCTCCTGCCCCGATTCATAACCCCCTTTCTAACTCCCCGCACGATAGTACCGCGGGACAGGGCGGTAGTACCGCTAGGAAGGGGTAGTACCGCGCTGGCTCGGCGGTAGTACCGCTCAAGCGAAACCAGGCAGGAGTAGAAAAAACAAAAGGGCTTATGCAAACGGGAAGACCAAGAAAAAATATGAGAGGGACAACACGAAGAACCACAATAGCGGGAAGAGACACCTCAAGCACAAAAGAAGAGAAAAAGAACCACACAAGAAGTGACTCAAACTCACACAAAGACCTCAAGACCAACAACAACCGTTGATCGCGAGGGGAGGGCGGTGGCCGAAGCCACCTATGTTTGAGTTAATAGGTATGTCACCGCAAAGATTTTAACCTTGGGCCCATGACCAAAACTCATCTTTGAAGCACAAGTACCATAAAAAATGGCTAATGTGAAAGACTAGATCGATTTACGCATAATGGGGGGAGGGAGAGTTCATTGAGAGAACAACACTCCCCTATGTCCATGCCTACATCTAGAACAAGATATGATGATGAGTGTGGCGGGGTGTGCCTAGATTCAAGCCACATTGCTCAAATCAATGATATTTAGCTCATGTCTTAACTCGCGAAATCTTGCTTCATCTAGAGGCTTGGTGAAAATATCCGCTAGTTGCTCTTGAGTGTTGATGTAGATGATATCAATATCTCCACGCTTGATGTGATCCCAAATAAAATGATGACGAATCTCAATATGCTTCGTCTTGCTATGTTGCACCGGATTGTGAGAAATCTTGATAGCACTTTCATTGTCACATAGAAGAGGCACTTTGTCACATGTGACACCATAATCCTTTAAAGTTTGCCTCATCCATAGCAATTGTGCACAACAACTTGCGGCGGCTACATATGCGGCTCCGGTGGACGAGAGAGACACACAATTTTGCTTCTTCGAAGACCAACTTACCAAAGAGTGACCAAGGAATTGGCACCCTCCGGAAGTTGACTTCCTTTCCACACAATCTCCCGCCCAATCCGAGTCTGAGTAACCCATGAGATCAAAGCTTGCTCCTTTGGGATACCATAAGCCAAAGTTTGGGGTATGAGCCAAATATCGAAAGATTTGCTTGACCGCCACATAGTGGCTTTCCTTAGGTGCGGCTTGAAACCGTGCACAAATTCCCACACTCAACATGATATCCGGTCTAGATGCACAAAGGTAAAGCAAGGATCCAATCATGGAACGGTATACCTTTTAATCCACCGCTTTACCATTGGGATCACTGTCAAGCTTGCATTTGGTGGGCATTGGAAACTTCACCGGCTTGACATCATCTAGGTTGAATCTCTTGAGCATGTCTTGGGTATACTTGGCTTGGTTGATAAATGTTCCTTCTCTTCTTTGCTTGACTTCGAACCCAAGAAAGAACTTCAACTCTCCCATCATAGACATCTCAAAGTTCTCGGTCATTAGTGCGGCAAACTCATCATTGAAAGATTTGTAAGGGGAACCAAAAATAATATCATCAACATATAGTTGGCATATGAACAAATCCGCTTTGACCCTCTTAGTAAAAAGAGTGGGATCGATTTTCCCAATTTCAAAACCATGATCTTGCAACAACTCGATAAGGTGCTCATACCACGCACGTGGGGCTTGTTTAAGGCCATAGAGCGCCTTTTTGAGTTTGTATACATGAGTGGGGAGCTTGGGATCCTCGAATCCCGGAGGTTGTTTGACATACACCAACTCATTCAAAGGACCATTAAGAAATGCACTTTTCACATCCATTTGTTGCAATTTAAAGTCATGATGAGATGCATAAGCAAGCAACATGCAAATAGATTCAAGACGAGCAACGGGGGCAAAGGTTTCACCATAGTCGATACCCTTGACTTGGGAGAAGCCTTGTGCCACCAATCTTGCCTTGTTTCGAACAACCACACAATTTGCATCTTGCTTGTTCTTGAAGATCCATTTGGTTCCGATGACATTATGTTCCTCCGTTGGCCTTGGCACTAACTCCCAAACTTGATTGCGCTCGAAGTTGTTGAGTTCATCATGCATGGCTTCAAGCCAATCCTCATCGTCGATCGCCTCATGTACCTTTTGGGGTTCAACACACGAAACAAACGCGTGATGCTCACAACAATTTGACAATTGTTTACGAGTAGTTACCCCTTTTCTCAAACTTCCAAGCACATTCTCCATGACATGTTGTTGACGCTCGAGCTTGGAAGCCATCTTGGCAGCACGGCGCTCCAAAAGTTCCTCGATGGGCATTTGAGGAACATCTTGATTATATTGAACACCGTCTTGAGTGTGCTCTTGATCTTGAGCTTGCTCTTGATCTTGAGCACCGTCTTGAGCTTGCTCTTGATCTTGAGCGAGTTCGGAGTCATGACCTTGATCTTGGGCATCATTTGGTGCATCACCATCTCCATGGGGTTGATCTTGCCCTTGATCTTGTTCATTGAGTTGAGGGCCTTCACTTTGTTCTTCAGAAGCGTGTGGGTCTAGCGTAGATGATGGCTCCACTTGAGTAGAGCATTGTCCTTCTCCTTCGGCCACAAGGGGTTCCTCAATGGGGAGTATTTGACCAATTCCCATTCTTCTTATGGCTTGGGGAGGAATTTCATCACCTACATCACAAAGACCACTTTGCTCCACTTAGGAGCCGTTATTTTCATCAAACTCCACGTTACACGTCTCCTCAATGAGTCTGGTGGACTTGTTGAGGACACAGTAAGCATGAGAGTTTATAGCATAACCAACAAATATGCCCTCTTGAGCTCTAGATTTGAATTTAGACAAACGAACACCTTTCTTGAGAATGAAACACTTACAACCTTCTTGAGGTTGGGCTTGTTGCTGGTAAGTATCTTATATGGAGTCTTGTTCAAGCCTTTGCGGAGATAGAGCCTATTGGATGCATGACAAGCGTTGTTGATGGATTCAGCCCAAAAGTTGTACGGAGAGTTGAATTCCGCCATCATGGTCCTTGCCACGTCCATCAACGTCCGGTTCTTCCTCTCCGCCACACCATTTTGTTGAGGGGTATAGGGTGCGGCATATTGGTGCTTGATCCCCTCATCACTAAGAAACTCATCCAAGGTGTAGTTCTTGAACTCGGTGCTGTTGTCACTTCTAATCATCAATATCTTTGCTTCATGTTGATGTTGAGCTTCATTTGCAAAGTTGATGACGGTTGTTGAGTCTCACTCTTCCTCTTGAAGAAGTATACCCATGTATATCTTGAGTAGTCATCCACAATCACCAAGCAATACTTTCTTCCACCAAGACTATCAAAGGATGGAGGTCCAAAGAGGTCCATGTGAAGGAGCTCCAAGGGCCTCTTCGAGTAGATGATAGTCGAGGGTCGGTGAGCCGTTTCATGAAGCTTTCCTTCGATACAAGCACTGCAAGCACGGTCTTTGGCAAAATTCACATTTGTTAGTCCACGGACGTGGTCCCCTTTTAGGAGACTTTGCAAAGATCTCATATTTACATGGGCTAGTCGGCGATGCCAAAGCCAACCCACATCAACTTTAGCCATTAGGCAAGTCGCGGTTTTAGTGGGTCGCTCCAAAAAGTTCACCACATAGAGACCGTTCTCGACATGCCCAACAAAGGCTACTTTAAGAGTCTTGCTCCACAAAAGGGCCACGGTATCAAGATCAAAGAATGTGGCAAAGCCCATAAGTGCAAGTTGATGAACAGAAAGTAAATTGTATGCAAGAGACTCAACAAGCATGACCTTCTCAATAGATAAATCTTGAGAGATGACCACCTTGCCAAGTCCCAATACCTTAGAAGTTGAGGCATCACCAAATTGGACATGGGTGGGCATAGATGGAATTGGATGCACATCCACCACCAAGACCTTGCTCCCGGTCATATGATTTGTTGCTCCACTATCGAGCAACCATGATACCCCACCGGAAGCAAACTCCTACAAGAGATCAATGCTTGGATTTAGGTACACATTCTTGAATGGGTCCTTTGAGGTTAGTAACAAGGGTCTTAGGAACCCAAATAGACCATTCAATGTACTCATAGTAAGAACCAACGAATTTGGCATAAACATGCCCATCACTAGCACGGCATAAAACATAAGAAGGGATAAAGTCACCGGCTTTGTTGTTAGGGGCGGTTTTGCCCTTCTTGGCATTACCACCCACTTCCTTGTTCTTCATCTTCTCATGAGTACCCTCGCCCGCCTTGACAAAGGTTTCCTTTAGTGGGAGAGGTTGCTTGGTCTTGTTCTTCTTCTTCTTCTTCTTTGACTTGGGTGCAAACCCAAGTCCCTCCTTTCCTACAACTTTCTTTTGGCTCGTTAAAAGGTCATTGAGGTTCTTTTCACCTTGTATGCATGTCACAAGGCCCTTCTCAAGTTGCTCTTTCAACTTGGCATTTTCCTCCACAAGATGCACATGTTTACAACAATGGTTAGTAGCATGGGCATTATCAATTAGAACGAAAGGAGGGCAAGTGGAAATCTCCTTGGTTAGCTTCACTTGGAGTTGATCATGAGACTCTTTGAGAGAAGCATGAACACCCTTCAAGACCTTATGAGCCTTGTCAATTTTATCAAATTCTTCCTTGAGTCTATCATGGCCAACCCCAAGTGCAACTTTCTCGGATTTAAGCACACTTAGTAGCATGATCAAGATCTTTTTGCAATTTAGCATGATCAACATTGTGTGACTCCTCAAGAGTCAAACGGAGACTCGCTCTTCCTCGAGAGGAATGGAAAGATCCGCAATCTCATCGGCATAGTCACGACTATGCCCCTCCAACTTGGAGATAGTATCCTCATGCGACTCAATGATATCATTGGCCTCACCAAGTTGTTCCAAGAGAGCAACAAAGTGCTTCTTGGACTCACCCTTGAGCTTGCTCACAAACTTGGTGAACTCATTCTCATCAACTTTCTCCACCTCACTATCATCAACACAATCTAACAATGAAGGAGTAGTAATGATGGTGGTTTTGATGTTAGGAGTTACCTTGTTGATACCTTTGGCCATGAGGCACTTGGCAATGGTGTTTTCATTGGGGGCGCTGTAGAGAGACACCTTGGAGGGGGAAGATGTAGCAATGGCAATGGTTGCCGTTGCCATTCCTTCTCCACTTGTATCTGCATCATCATCATCAGAGGGGTACTCTTCGTGTGCCACCAAGCCCTTTGGAGGAGACTTCTTGGTGAAGTTGTTCTTGCTTGGGAAAGGCTTGGCTTTGTCTTTGCGAATGAGTTTGCCACCATTGTCTTCCCTCTTCTCGTAAGGGCAATCCACCACAAAGTGACTCACATTGCCGCAATTGTAACAAGTCCTTACTCGTTGCTTGTTCTTTGACCCACTTGTGTTGTTCTTGGTGAAGTTGGGCCTTGAGTTCCTCTTGTTGCTCCAAAATTTCCTTAACGCAAGAGCCATGTGCTCATGGTAAGCATATTTGGTGTCCTCGGGACCACACTCCTCTTCTTCTTCCTCTTCTTATTCCGGAATAGCCTCGGCCTTCAAAGCAAGGGTGGGAGTGCTTTTGTTTGACCAGACACAAGCAAGAGCATTGTCGGCGGTCTTGTTCATGATGTTCATGGCAATAAACTCATCCAACACTTCACTTGAGGTTAAGGAGTGAAAATCCGGCCTTTGACGAATCACGGAAGACATGGCCTTGTTGAATGGCATGATGGCCTTGAGAAACTTGCGCTTGATCCAAGTGTCATCCATATCCTTGCTCCCATGGTCTTGGAGAGCAACCACAAGAGTAGTCACCCTCCGGTAGAGATCACGCGGATACTCATCTTCTAGCATCATGAATTCATCGGCCTCATTAAGGACCACTTCAAAGTTGGATCGTTGGATGCTCGAGCTCCCCTTGTACATAGAAACAATGTGCTCCCAACAATCCTTTGCTCGAGTGAAAGGTCGTAAGTGAGATAGATCTTCGGGTGGGACCACATCTTGAAGGATGAACAAAGCGGAGTGATTGTATTGATTGTCCACTTCTTCTCTTGGGGTGAAGTTGTTTGGATCATGCGGGTAGAAGCCTTGCTCAATGATTCTCCAAAGATTAGTTGAGCAGTGATTCAAATGAGACTTAATGCGAAAGGCCCAATTAGCAAAATCACCCTTCACAAGCTTGGGGGGAAGACCATGAATATTAATGCGAGGTGTAGGGACCGGTCCTCCATAGATCGGGGGAGGGGGAACCGAAGCAAAGGTTCCCGTCCCATTCTTGTCATGAGGGGAAGGAACATGAGTACCTTTAGCCGCTTCCTTGGCGGAATTGGCCTCCGACTTCGATGCCGTGGGATTAACCACAAGCAAAGGATCGGGAGTGGATTTCATCTCCTCAAGTAATTCTTTAAGCATGGACTTGACTTCGGTCGTCATAGACATCTTAAGTGAAGCCATAGCTTCATTTAAGTCGTCTCGAGTGATCGGAGTCAACTCCACGGCCCCGAGCACTTCCTCCCCGGTGTCAACCATACTCTTCGGGTGGTGAAACCCTTAATAAAGAGACAAGGCTCTGATACTAATTGAAAGGATCGATATGGTTGACTAGAGGGGGGGGGGTGAATAGGCAACTACCAATTTTTAGCTTTTCTTAGCAAATTAGGTTTAGCAACAAATAGGTTGTCTAGATGTGCAACTAGTTGAGCAACCTATATGATGCAAACAACAACAACAACAACAAGTGCAAGCAAGGATACAACACAACAATAGCTTGCACAAAGTAAAGGGAAGATATAACCATAAGTGGAGTCGGTGGCGACGAGGATGTGTTACCGAAGTTCCTTCCCTTTGGGGGAAGTACGTCTCCGTTGGACTAGTGTGCAGGCACAATGCTCCCCAAGAAGCCACTAGGGCCACCGTATTCTCCTCACGCCCTCACACAATGCGAGATGCCGTGATTCCACTAGTGGTGCCCTTGAAGGCGGCGACCGAACCTTTACAAACAAGGTTGGGGCAATCTCCACAACTTGATTGGAGGCTCCCAACGATACCACGGAGCTTCACCACAATGGAATGTGGCTCCGAGGTGACCTCAACCGTCTAGGGTGCTCAAACACCCAAGAGTAACAAGATCCGCAAGGGATTAGTGCGGGGAATCAAAAATCTCTTGGTGGAAGTGTAGATCCTGGCCTTCTCAACCAATCCCTAGAAAATCAACAAGTTTGATTGGCTAGGGAGAGAGATCGGGTGAAAATGAGCTTTGGAGCAACAATGGAGTTTTGGGGAGGAAGAGGTGAGTCTTCTTGAGGAAGAAGACCCCCTTTTATAGTGGGGGGACAAATCCAACCATTATGCATCTCTCAGCCCGCAGACAAGCGATACTACCGCTCCCTGAAGGATGCACAGGAGACAAGGGGAAACAGGGGAAAAACAAAGAGCCGGGTGGTGGTGGGCGCGGTAGTAGGAGCGGTACTACCGCCCTAACTACCGCTGCTACAACCGCCCAAATTCTGGGGACGAACGAGTAGCACGGTAGTAACCCGGAGGCAGCACCGTAGAACTCAACATGAAAAATCGAGGTCCCAGCCACGCACGGTAGTGAGAACGGTGGTTACAGTGGTACTACCGCCTTTAGGCGGTACTACCGCTGCAACCAGCGGTACTACCGCTTGTGGTTCTTCTGCCCTACTTCGAAGCAAATGGAGGACAACTCCAAAGGTGCGGAAGTGGTTGATGAGTGCAAGATGAATGTGTACGTGTTGATTCCACCCAAACCTTTCCGACGCGGACCCCTTCTTGATAGTATGGTTTTCCCTACGACTCAAGTCCACCAGAAAAGAAACGTGGGAAAGAAAACTGTCTTCTCTTGAAACTCCGAGGGGCACCAATCGTCTTGTGCTATATGCTTGATAGTCTGAAAAGCTCAGTGCACACGATTAGTCCGCAAATATGTTGTCATCAATCACCAAAAACACTTAGGGAGAAATATGCCCTAACACCTTGTATATCCAAAACTCGGGGCCTTATTGGCCAATGGTTTAACGGGGGTTGACTTGACCTGGTGCTGGGTCACTTGGAGAATCATGCCCTTGAGTCGTCGGCCTGGCTGCAATTATTCAGGCGACTCAACAGACATTCAACAGTACAGTTCTGATGACTTAGAAGCTGATGAACGAAACAAAATTGTAAAGAAATTGCTTGGGGAGCCCCAGGAGAACTACAACAAGATGGGGTTCCAACCGTTCTTCAAGCTTAACCCGGCTCCTCCGGTGAGTATAACTATTTATCCGGTTTATCAACCTTTACTTATTCAACATTTCACTTATTAACTTTGTTCAACTATATAGGCCAACTCCCCATTCTAGAGTAGGAAGAGGAAGACCCAGGCGACCAAGAATAAAACTATGCCGGCTCAAAGAAGGAATAAACCTGCTGTTGTGAATGAGCTGGTAGCAAGGGGCGAGTCACCAGCAGCTGACAATCAGTCAGAGGTAGAACTTAACTCCCTTGGCCGTCTTTTTATTGAGCTCGCTGACGCTTCTTATTCTTAGGGAGATGCTGCAACAAGCCGGGCTGATGATGCTGAGGTAATTTCCATCTCTTCTGACTCAGAATCCTTGTCTCCAAAGGAAACATGGCGGGTCATTCGAAAAGTGAGATTTTCTCATCCAGATGCTCATTTGGATCCAAACTTTATTTTGAAGAAAACCCAGCATGAATCAAGGCGTCAAACTCGGAGTGGCTCTGGAAAGCTTTTGGCCGGCTTATCTCATGAGCCATCCGCTCGCAAGCGACGCAATGAGGTGCCACACAGTCCAACTTCTTCTCTTCCAAGAGCTGGCCTTATTAGGCAACCTCTTAATCCCTCTGATTCCAATTATCAGGAGCCACCGCCGTCTTTAGGAGACTCGTCCACCACTCAGCTGCCGGCTTTGATCATACATCCGGGGTAAGTAATTTTACCAACTGTTGGCGGCTTGTCATGATCACTATTGTATGTTTTTAAATATGTTGTCCTGATCGCAAGGTCAAGGCCAAAGCCAAGAAGAGAAAAGTTGGCGAGTCATCCACAGCTGCTGAAATTTCAGAGTGAGAGGACCCAAACTTAGTGACCCCTGAGACTCATGATGAGATACCAGAAGGCCGTCTTGATGATCAGACTGAGCCGGCTCCAGAATTTGAAATAGTAACTACTGAAGCAATGGATGCCCAGGCTGACCTTCACAACCCGGTGGGTAATCTTAACCCACCCAGTCCGGCTCAAGTTTCAAGCACTGCTAAGGCGGCTGAAGACGTTCCTTCTCATGAAAGGAACAATGATGACATTGTTATTACCGGGGAGGCTTACAAAGCCCTAGAGGTCTCCACCGTGCTGACCAAGCTCACCGCTAAAAATGAGACACCCTTGTCTAAGAAGGGAAAAACCAAAGTTGAGCTACTGGCTTATGAAGACTTCGGTGCAGAACTGTATGCGGGCTACCTGGCTCCCCTTTCTACCAGCCGCGACATGGAAGCCGACATGGTAAACATGATGAAGAGGAAATATGAGGTATGATCAATCTTCTCCCATATCGTATATCCTTATGTAGCCCCCAAGGGACGGGTTATCATGCGAATAATGAACTGGTCCTTCAAATATATACATCTTGCTTAAAAGAAACATCAGGTAGCCCCCAAGGGTCGGCTCATCTTCCTAGGATGAGCTGGGTCTTTCAAATATATGCCTTGTTAAAAGAAACATCAGGTAACCCCCAAGGGCTGGCTCATCTTCCTGAGATGAGCCGAGTCTTCCCGTGTTGTTGAAGAAAAAATGACATGCATTAGCCCCCAAGTGCTAAGCATATTGCTTGCAATCTTCTTGGGACTTCAATAATAAGATTAATGTGCTTGTCATAGCCCCCAAGTGTCGGGTTAAATATTATTGCCGGGTTGAGTCAAAAAAAATTATAACTGAATGAATTCTTTATCTTGTAGGAAGCGTTGAGTACGGCCGAGTCAAATTTGACCGGCTTGAAAAAGGAACTTGAATCTGAACAAGCTCTGCGATCCAAGGCTGAATCAAGCCTGCAATCTTCTTTGGAAGAATTGGAGAAAATAAAGGCGGGCTTTGAGACAGAAAAGAAGTCCTTTGAGACTGAGAAAGCCGCCCTGATCCAACGTGCAGAAGCCGCCGAAAGCCAATTGGAACCAGTTACTGAGGAGCTGGCCGGGTTAAAGCGCCATGTCTCTCAAATGACCCAGGCTATATTTGGTAAGTAACTTCATGAACTCAAGCTAACAACTCGCCGCACGAGTCACGTACAGGTAATAACTCGCCTGGCGACTTACCCATTGCAACTATTTGCAAGTGATAGAACCCACAACCTCCAAGACAACTTAATGAAACTGAAGGCTGTGTACTCCCTCGTAGAGGAACTATATGCTGGAAGCATGCATACCCTCAGGGCTGTAAAGGGCGAAAAAGACCCGCTGCAATTCATAAAAGATGTGTTGAAGCGACTGGCAACTATCCCAAAGAAGGTCAAAGAACTGAAGAGATCAGTCACCCGCTCGGGAGCAATGACCGCACTAAGCCGGGCTATGACTTATGTGCCAGAATTAGACCCTTTGGAAATGGCCAGCGGGATTCCCACATTAAAAGATGATGGGATTGACTTTTCTCAAGCTGATTACGTGCGTTGTGTGAAAGAGACCCGAGCACTGGCGAGTCAGCTTGTCGCAAAAATGGAGTTGAAGAAATATCAGCCGGCTTATGATGGTAACAACACACGAATTCCGCCTCCAATACTGAAATCTTTTGACTTGACTCCACAATAGCGTAAGCATCTCTTTGTACCTGATGTTGACCCGTCTCCTATCTTGCATGACGAAGCCGTCTTCCAAGCCTTAATGGATGTCAACTGGAATCTGGACAACCTTCAGATCCAAGAAGCAGAAGAGTCGGCGCAGGATAACTGATGTCTACTATGCAACCTTCTTCTTGTAGACCCGTGTTGGGCCTCCAAGCGCAGAGTTTTGTAGGACAGTAGCAATTTTCTCTAAAGTGGATGACCTAAGGTTTATCAATCCGTGGGAGGCGTAGGATGAAGATGGTCTCTCTCAAACAACCCTCCAAACAAATAACAAAGAGTCTCTTGTGTCCCCAACACACCCAATACAATGGTAAATTGTATAGGTGCACTAGTTCAACGAAGAGATGGTGATACAAGTGTAATATGGATAGTAGATATTGGTTTTTGTAATCTGAAAATATAAAAATAGCAAGATAAATAGTAACAAAAGTGAGCAAAAATGGTATTGCAATGGTTGAAAACAAAGCCTAGGGTTCATACTTTCACTGCTGCAAATTCTCTCAACAATGATAACATAATTAAATCATATGGCAATCCCTCAACGTGCGACAAAGAGTCACTACAAAGTTCCTATCATGGAGAACATAAGATGAAATTGCTTGTAGGGTACAAAACCACCTTAAAGTTATTCTTTCTGATCAATCTTTTGATCTATTCCTATAAGTGTCACAAACAGCCCTAGAGTTCGTACTAAAATAACACCATATGATATACATCAATCAACCCTAATGTCACCTAAATACTCCAATGTCACCACAAGTATCCGTGGGTCAATTATACGATATGCATCAAACAACTTCAGATTCATAATATTCAATCCAACACAAAGAACCTCAAAGACTGCCCCAAGATTTCTACCGGAGAAACAAGGATGAAAACATGCATCAACCCCTATGCATAGATTACCCCAATGTCACCTTGGGAATCCACGAGTTTAGTGCCAAAACATACATTAAGTGAATCAATAGAACATATCCCATATTCACCATGGATATCCCATCGCAAGACATACATCAAGTGTTCTCAAATCCAACAAAGTATTCAATTCAATAATAGTGAAACCTCAAAGGCAAAAACTCAATTCATCACAACAAGATAGAAAGGGAGAAACACCATATGATCCAACTATAGTAACAAAGCTCGCGATACATCAAGATCATGCAAAATCAAGAACACGAGAGAGAGAGATCAAACACATAGCTACTGGTACATACCCTCAGCACCGAGGGTGAACTACTCCCGCCTCATCATGGTGGCCGCCGGTTTGATGAAGATGGCCTCCGGTGAGGATTTCCCCCTCTGACAGGGTGCCAGAACAGGGTCCCGATTGGTTTTTCATGGCTACAGAGGTTTGCGGCGGTGGAACTTCTCATCTAGGGTTCTTTTCGGGGGTTTTGGTATTTATAGGAATTTTTGTCGTCGGTTTCACATCAAGGGGTTGCCCGAGGGGCCCACAAGTTGAGGGGCGCACCCTAGGGGAGTGGGCGCGCCCCTAGGCTTGTGGCCTCCTCGGTCACTTCCTGGCCCAGTCCGGTGCTTCGGGTGTCTCTTTTGGTCCATAAAAATCCACCGTAAATTTTCAGCCCATTCTGAGAACTTTTATTTCTGCACAAAAAACAACACCACGGTAGTTCTGCTGAAAACAACGTTAGTCCGGATTAGTTCTAATAAAATCATACCAAAACCATATAAAATTGTTGTAAACATGGCATGAATACTTCATAAATTGTAGATACGTTGGAGACGTATCAGCATCCCCAAGCTTAATTCCTGCTCGTCCTCGAGTAGGTAAATGATAAAAGAAATAATTTATGAAGTGTGAATGCTAGCATAGTGCATAAATTTGATCAATGATAGTTCCAACACTTTTTCTAGCATCATTATATATCATAAACAGTAGCTCATCTCATAAAACTTCTCATGATCAAGTAACAAGCTATTCACATGTTAAAGCATAGACCATAAATTATCTTGAAAACTAACACACTATGTTCTCAGTCATCAAACAATTGCAATTCATCTTATTTTCAGGAAGGGTCTATGTAAGAGCTTTGATTTAGCAAATTACACATACTCAACTATCATATAGTCTTCCATGATTGCTGACACTCAAAGCAGATTTTTAGAACAAATAGCATCCATCGAACACAGAGAAAGATAGGGGCTTAATGTTTCGCCTCCCAACTTATTTATCATATAGATAATTGTCAGCAATAATAATTCATGATCAAATACATTTGAATGGCCATATATGCTTGGATCTTTCCCCACCAGATGATACTTTCCAACTAGAGAATAATTGAGGTTGAAATGAGAAGGAATACTACAGGCTCTTGCATAAAAGTAAAAGATAGGTCCTTCGCAGAGGGAAGCAGGGATTTGCAGAGGTGCCAGCGCTCGAAGATTTTAAAACAAAGATGAATATAATTTTGAGAGATATGCTTTCATTGTCAACGTAACGACCAAGAGTTCCCAATATCTTCCATGCTAGACACATTATAGGCGGTTCCCAAACAGAAAGGTAAAGTTTTACTCCCTCTCCACCAACAAACACAAGCCATGGCTTGCTGAATCCTCGGGTGCCCTCCATACCAACAACAATCCGGGGGAGTTTTGTTTTATTATTATATTTTGATTTTGATTTTGATCATAGGACTGGGCATCCCAATTACCAGCCACTTTCTCGTGAATGACAAGCGAATAAACACTCATCGTGAGAATAACCCACCTAACATGGAAGATACTGACTGCCCCCTGTCGCTTCATGAGCGATTTGGGCATACAAAACAGATTATTATTTGAAGATTTATAGTTTGGCACATGCAAATTTACTTGGAACGTCAGGTAAATACCGCATATAGGTAGGTATGGTGGACTCATATGGAATAACTTTGGGTTTAAGGAAGTGGATGCACAAGCAGTATTCCCATTAGTACAGGTGAATGCTAGCAAAAGATCCTAAGCAAGCACCACATGTTGGAGGATCCATAACAATATAACTTCTATACAAATATACCCAAACATAACTCATTACGTTGTCTTCCTTGTCCAACTTCAACTAATTTGCTCAAGTTTGAAAATAATTAATGGGGCTCACAATCATAGAAGATGTCCAAGATAGTATATTTATATGTGAAACCTCTCTTCCTTTAAAATTCTTTCATGAATTGTTCAAGTGACCAATGTTGTGTTTGCTAACTTTCGATAAATTTTACCACCTATACATCTTATATGTGAAGTCATTAATCCCCATGGGATAAGCATATGACACACATATAATTTCAGATTTTATGATATTCAATTCATTCAACCATTTACTCAAAGGATATAAGTGAAGCACGAGAGTAATTGACAAACTACTCCAAAAAGATATAAGTGAAGATCAATGAGTAGTCAAACAATTAAGTAGCTATGTGAAGACTCTCTGTCATAAATAAAATTTTAGATCTTAATTATTTTATTCAAACAGCAAGTAGAACAAAATAAAATGACATTCTAAGGATAGCACATATCATGTGAAGAAGCAAAAACTTAGGCTCAACCAAAACTGACCGATCATTGTTGATGAAGAAAGGTGGGATGCCAACCTGGGCATCCCCAAGCTTAGATGCTTGAGACTTCTTGAAATATTAACTAGGGATGCCTTGGGCATCCCCAAGCTCGAGTTCTTGTGTCTCCTTAATTCCTCTCATATTACGGCTTCCCTAATTCTTAAAAACTTCATCCACACAAAACTCAACAAGAACTCGTGAGATAAGTTAGTATAAATCAAATGCAAAACCTCATCATTCTCTACTGTAGAAAATCACTAAATTATAATTTAACATTGCATACTAAATGCCTCTGCATATTTAATACTCCTATCCTCAAATAGAATCATTAAACAAGCAAACAATGCAAACATAACAACAATCTATCTAAACAGGACAGTCTGTAAATAGTGCAATTATAATCATACTTCCTTAATTCCAAAAATTCTGAAAAATTACCACACTGTAGAATTTTTTTAATAGCTCAACATGTAAAAATTTCAAGATTTTATCATGTACTGACTATTCACAATATTCAAAACATTACAACAAACTATCTGTTTTCAAACAGCAACATATAGACTTGCAAAATAAGCATGGTAAAGACTATACTTGACATTTTTATTGAAATAAAAGATGCAAAACATTACTCTAAATAACAGCCAGAAAATCCTAATAAAATAAAATGATGCTCTAAGAAAAACTCATATCATGTGATGAATAAAAATATAGCTCCAAGTAAGGTTACCGATAATGTTGGAGACAAAAGAGGGGATGCCTTCCGGGGCATCTCCACGCTTAGTTGCTTGGATCTTCCTTGAGTATTACCTTGGGGTGCCTTGGGAATACCAAATCTTAGGTTCTTGCCACTCTTCATTCTTCTGATATCGATATATCACCCAAAACTTGAAAACTTCAATCACACAAAACTTAACGTAACTTTGTGAGATGGGTTAGCATAGTAAAAAAATCATTCACTTGGGTACTTTAAAAGACAAGATTCATAATTGTTTCCACATAATACCTACTATACTCTATAATTTCCGCAATTTATATAAATTAATATAAGCTATGGAAACACTAAAACAAGCAAACTATGCATTGAAAACAGAATCTGTCAAAAACAGAATAGTCTGTAAAGATCTGAATTATTATCATACTTTTGTTACTCCAAAAGTTCTGAAAGTTTATGACAGAGTATAAAATTTGTATATAAAACGTGTGTAAAAAATTCAGAGTTTTTTCACGTTCCAGTGAAATTCAACAATTCTGTTACTGGACGCAAAAGTTTCTGTTTTTGCACAGAATCGAATCAACTATCAACCACACTATCCCAAAGGCCTTACTTGGCACTTTATTCAAACAAAAGCTATAAAACATAATTAATACAGTATATTAATCATGTGAACACACAAAAACAGTAGGGGTAGATATTGGGTTGTCTCCCAACAAGCGCTTTTCTTTAATGCCTTTTTAGCTAGGTATGATGATTTCAATGATGCTCACATAGAAGATAAGAATTGAAACATATGGGAGCATCATGAAGCATATGACGAGCACATTTAAGTCTAACCCACTTCCTATGCATAGGGATTTTTTGAGCAAACAATTTATGAGAACAAGAATCAACTAGCATAGGAAGGCAAAACAATCAAAACTTCAAGATTTTCAACACATAGAGAGGAAACTTGATATTATTGAGATATGTAAAAGCATATGTTCCTCTCTTATAATAATTTTCAGTAGCATCATGAATGAATTCAACAATATAACTATCACATAAAGCATTCTTTTCATGATCCACAAGCATAAATTTTTTATCACTCTCCACATAAGCAAATTTGTTCTCATTCATAATAGTGGGAGCAAACTCAAAAAAATAACTATCATATGATACTTGATTCACATAATCAATTTGAGCATTAAAATCATGATGACAAGTTACTTGGATATCATTACTCTTTATAGCATACATCTCATCGCAATAATCATCATAGATAGCAATTTTTTTATCATAGTCAATTGAAACCTCTTCCAAAATACTGGAATCATCATTAAATAAAGTCACGACCTCTCCAAATCCACTTTCATCAATATAATCATCATAAATAGGAGGCATGCTTTCATCATAGTAAATTTGCTCATCAAAACTTGGGGGACTAAAAATATCATCTTCATCAAACATAACATCCCCAAGCTTATTGCTTTGCATATCATTAGCATAATGGATATTCAAAGTATTCATACTAGCAACACTGCAATCATGCTCATCATTCAAAGATTTTATGCCAAACATTTTATAAAATTCTTCTTCTATCAATAGAGCACAATTTTCCCTTCCATCATTTTCACGAAAGACATTATAAAGACGAATAACATGAGGCAACCTCAATTCCAGTTTTTTGTAGTTTTCTTTTTATAAACCAAACTAGTCATAAAGAAGAAACTAAAAGATTCAATTGCAAGATCTAAAGATATACCTTCAAGCACTCACCTCCCCGGCAACGTCGCCAGAAAAGAGCTTGATGTCTACTATGCAACCTTCTTCTTGTAGACTCGTGTTGGGCCTCCAAGCGCAGAGTTTTGTAGGACAGTAACAATTTTCCCTCAAGTGGATGACCTAAGGTTTGTCAATCCATGGGAGGCGTAGGATGAAGATGGTCTCTCTCAAACAACCCTGCAACCAAATAACAAAGAGTCTCTTGTGTCCCCAACACACCCAATACAATGGTAAATTGTATAGGTGCACTAGTTCGGCGAAGAGATGGTGATACATGTGTAATACGGATAGTAGATATAGGTTTTTGTAATCTGAAAATATAAAAACAGCGAGGTAACTAGTAACAAAAGTGAGCAAAAACGGTATTGCAAGGCTTGAAAATAAAGCCTAGGGTTCATACTTTCACTAGTGCAAATTCTCTCAACAATTATAACATAATTAAATCATATGGAAATCCCTCAACGTGCGACAAAGAGTCACTCCGAAGTTCCTATCGCGGAGAACATAAGATGAAATTGCTTGTAGGGTACGTAACCACCTCAAAGTTATTCTTTCTGATCAATCTGTTGAGCTATTCCTATAAGTGTCACAAACAGCCCTAGAGTTCGTACTAAAATAACACCAAATGATAGACATCAATCAACCCTAATGTCACCTAGATACTCCAATGTCACCACAAGTATCCGTGGGTCAATTATACGATATGCATCAAACAACTTCAGATTCATAATATTCAATCCAACACAAAGAACCTCAAAGACTACCCCAAGATTTCTACCTGAGAAACAAGGATGAAAACGTGCATCAACCCCTATGCATAGATTACCCCAATGTCGCCTCGGGAATCCGCGAGTTGAGTGCCAAAACATACATCAAGTGAATCAATAGAACATCCCATTGTCACCACGGATATCCCATCGCAAGACATACATCAAGTGTTCGCAAATCCAACAAAGTATTCAACCCGATAATAGTGAAACCTCAAAGGTAAAAACTCAATTCATCACAACAAGATAGAGAGGGAGAAACACCATATGATCCAACTATAGTAACAAAGCTCGCGATACATCAAGATCGTGCAAAATCAAGAACACGAGAGAGAGAGAGAGAGAGATTTCAAACACATAGCTACTGGTACATACCCTCAGCCCCGAGGGTGAACTACTCCCTCCTTGATAGGTCCGTTTTGCATTATGGTTTCCTACTGTTATTTATAATGTTTTCATGATTAATAATGCTTTTTGGAGTAATTCTAATGCCTTTTCTCTCATAACATGCAAGGTTTACACAAAGAGGGAGAATGCCGGTAGCTGGAATTCTGGACCTGAAAAAGCTATGTCAGAGTTACCTATTCTTCACATCTCCAAAATGAGCTAAAAATTTATGGAGAATTATTTTGGAATATATGAAAAATACTGGAGCAAATAACTACCGGAGGCGGGCAACCTGGTGAGCACAAGACACCAGGGCGCGCCAGGCCCCCCAGGCGCGCCCTGGTGGGTTGTGCTCAGCCTAGCCCACCTCCGGTGCCAATCTTCTAGTATATAAGTCAATTTGACCTAGAAAAGTTAAGAAGAGGACTTTCAGGACGAAGTGTCGCCGTCTCAAGCCAGAACTTGGGCAAGAGCACTTTTTCCCTCCGGCGGAGCGATTCCGCCGGGGGAACTTCCCTCCCGGAGGGGGAAATCATCGTCATCGTCATCACCAACAAATCTCTCATCTTTGACAGGGCCATCTACATCAACATTTTCAACAGCACCATCTCCTCTCAAACCCTATGTCATCTCTTGTGTTCAATCTTTGTACCAGAACCTCAGATTGGTACCTGTGGGTGACTAGTAGTGTTGATTACATCTTGTAGTTGATTACTATATGGTTTATTTGGTGGAAGATTATATGTTTAGATCCATTATGCTATTTAATACTCCTCTGATCTTGAGCATGATTATCATTTCTGAGTAGTTACTTTTGTTCTTGAGGTCACGGGAGAAGTCATGTTGCAAGTAATCAAGTGAACTTGATATGTCTTCAATATTTTGATGATATGTATGTTGTGATTCCCTTAGTGGTGTCATGTGAACGTCGACTACATGGCACTTCACCATATTTGGGCCTAAGGGAATGCATTGTGTAGTAGTTATTAGATGATGGGTTGCGAGAGCGACATAAGCTTAAACCCTAGTTTATGCGCTACTTCGTAAGGGACCGATTTGGATCCAAAAGTTTAATGCTATGGTTAGATTTTATCTTAATACTTTTCTCGTAGTTGCGGATACTTGTGAGGGGGTTAATCATAAGTGGGAGGTTTGTTCAAGTAAGAATATCACCTAAGCACCGGTCCACCCACATATCAAATTATCAAAGTGGCGAGCACGAATCAAACCAACATGACGAAAATGACATGGTGAAATTCCCGTGTACCCTATAGAATGCTTTGATTATCATAAGAGACCGTTTCAGCCTGTCCTTTGCCACAAAAGGATTGGGCTAGCTTGCTGCACTTTATTTACTGTTACCGTTACTTGTCCATTACAAACTATCTTGCTATCAAACTACCTGTTACCGACTATTTTAGTGCTTGCAGAAAATACCTTGCTGAAAACACTACAAAAAAATACACTTCCGTGATGATACGTGTTTATCATAGTAGGTCATGTTTTCTGTCATGCATGTACATCCATGACGATTTTATGACAGAATCAAGATAGTCAAACCTGTGCTGTCGTAGAAGTGTTCCATGACAATATCAAAATTATCATCACGAAAGTGTCCACTTCCATGACGATAAATGGCATGTCACGGAAGTGTTTTCGTCAAGGGAAACTGACACGTGGCATCCACCGTAATGGGTCGCCGTTAAGCTATCGGTTTCTGGTTTGGATCCGATAACCCGTTAACAGCCCCGACCAATGGGGATTTTCCACGTGTAAAATTCTCATTTGCCGGATGATGCACGTGTCAGCTCATCTTTGGGACAGATGTCATCCCTACAATGGACGAAAGACGCCTATGATATGTCGACACATGGCATGGCCCAACAGTGGCCCATTTAAGGTAAAAAGGCCGGCCCAACTAAAGGCCCACCATATTTTTTCAGACACTAGTGGACTGGCCCGTTAACAGCCTGCCATGTTTTGGGTCAAATTAAGGCCCATACCAGATCAGGCCTGTTCACAGCCTGTCGTGTTTTGGGCTAAATTACGGCCCATATCAGATCAGGCCCGTTAACAAGCCACTGTTCTTTTGGGCCCATTCTAAGCTCGGTTTGTATTTCAGCCTGTTAAATGCCCGTTTACCAGTTCGGCCCGATAATAGTTTTGGCCTGTTAGCGGCCCGTGGTGCATCTGGGCCATTGTCAGCCCGGTTTCACTTTAGGCCATTTAACGGCCCATGCAGAAACTGGGCTATTTCTTGTCCGAAGTGACTTTGGGCCTCTTAACGGCCCGTAGTCTTCGTGGATAAATTTCAGCCCAACTGGCCTATCGGCCTATTAATGGCCCGTGTAACAGTTGGGCCTAATTACAGCCCGCGTTGAATCCGGCCTGCTTACAGCCCATCTGTTAATGGCCCGTGACACTGTTGGGCCTATGACCCGCGTTGATACCGGCCTGCTTAAAGCCCATAATTTTATTGGGCCAAACAGGGCCCAAGATTTATTTTGGCCTGTTAACAGCTCGTTCTATTTGGGCCAAACATGGGCCTAAGGCAGTTTCGGCATGTATTGGCCCATGATTTTTTTGGCTCAATGCTAGCCCAATCTAGTTTTTAGCCTTTTAAAAGCCCATGGTATTCTCTGGACCAGCTGGCCAAAACTTTACTCGGCCTGTTAAAGGCGGAAAACTACAATACATTTAGACCTGCTAATGGCCCAAGATGATTATAGGCCCACGTTTTGGCCCATATATAGCGAGTTATGGGCCGGCCTGAAGACCGACAACATTGAGATCCGTTGAAGCTTCCAGCCTAAATTACAGCATACCGACCAAGAATAAACCAAGACTATACAATAAAGAAATTACGGCATATTACATTCACCGGGCATCAAAGTTCGCCACTAGTGATAATAAAGCGCAACGTGACCATGGATTACATACACTGGGCATCAAAGGTTGCCACCAGTACATATAAACGCGCCGACAAAAGAATATACAAAACTGAGAGCACTTCAGAAGGCATTAGGCCTGCCCTGGCAGTGCACCAAAAGCAGCAGAACAAGCTGATGAGACCTCAGTTCTGTCAATGATAGATACTCTAACCGTAGCTGTGTAGCAAGAAAGCATGGATGGGTGTCCTCTGCGGCCTTCTTTACATCATTGACATCAAGTTGGAGGTGAGCTGAAGCAAGCCTTTCCACTTTAAGTTGAGACAGAAGAAGTCAAACTGATTGAGGCAGCAACTGCACAGAGGTTGTCTCACAGCTGCTGGTGAGTAGCTTCAACTCACTGTCTTCATCAAGACATGACCTTCGGGTCATCTCGCTCTCTTCAAGATGGTTTGGCTCACTATCTTCCCTCACTACTGGAAACAGAGAATTTGCCATCAGTCAGTTCTTTGCCGTCTGCTAGCGGATGGCAACGAAGGCCTTTGCCGTCCGCTTATAAAAAACGGACGGCAAAGACATGGCTGACGACAAAGCTCCTAGTTGCCATCAGCCATCTCATTGCCATCTTCCAGCGTACGGCAAAGAATCCTTGCCGTCCGCTCGCAGACGGCAAAGAGGGGGGTGGGGTCCAGTGGAGGCCTAAACCCTAACGGCCCGCCAGACCCACCTCATTGTCGTCCGCCAGCAGACGGCAAACCGAACGCTACCTAACGACCCGCCCCCACCCCACCTCCCACTCTCTCACTCCACCTCGCCCCCCGACCCTAGCCACCGCCGCCCCCGACCCCCACCGCCCCGCTGCGCCGCCCCACCACCCGCCCCGCCGCCCCACGGCCCCGCGGCCTCGCCGCCATGCCGCCCGCCCCACCCGCGGCCTCGCCGCCTCACGCCCACCCGCCGCCCCGCCGCCCCACTCATGAGCCTCTCCTTTATTTTTTTTTCTACTGTAGTTAGGTTAGTTACTAGGGTTAGTTAGGTTGTACTAGTGTGTTAGTTAGTTAGTTCTAGAAAAAATTATAGGAGAAGAAAAGGAAGAAGAAGAAGAAGAAGAAGAGGAGAAGAAGAGAAAAGGGGAGAGAGAAAGAGAGAGAGAAGAGAGAAAGAAGTAGAAGAGAAGAAGAGAAGAAGAAGAAGAAGAAGAAGAAGAAGAAGAAGAAGAAGAAGAAGAAGAGGAGGAGGAGGAGGAGGAGGAGGAGGAGGAGGAGAAGAAGAATATGAAAAAAAGAAGAAGAAGTAGAAGAAGAAGATGAAAAAGAAGGAAGAAGAAGATGAAAAAAAGTAGAAAAAGTAGAAAAAGAAAGAAAAGAAGGACGAGGGGTCGAGGGTCGAGGTGTCGAGGGTCGAGGATCTCTGACGGGTCGAGGGTCGAGGGTCGCCGAGGGGTCGAGGGGTCGAGGGTCGAGGATCGCCGAGGGGTCGAAGTTTTTTCATAGTTTGAAGTGTCGATGCTTTATGTGATGTGATGTCCTAAATTTTCTTGACTCGATCGATAAAATTTACAGGCTTTGTGCTATTTCGTCTCCTTGGAGTCATCGTGGTCGAAGTTTTTGGTCCGTGATCTTGCCATTGTTCGACTATTTCCTCTACAGCCAAGGGTGAGCTACGAATCCACCTTCACCTCCTACGCTCTTTTAATCATGTCAGTAGATTTCATTTTCATGCCAAGTCGCGTAACCAGTATGCGTCTCCCATCTGAAAGGGTTGCATCGATAAATATGCATTCAATTGCATATTTATCACCGTAACTCATTCAGATTTTCTAGCGATTTCCACGGGCAGCCCGAGGATGTGTAGATTGGGTACGTTCTCCATGCTCTACCCCATTCCGAGACAAAATTTTGTCAGCGCCTCCCTGCTGTTCTCCGGATGCACATTCTCTCAGCTTTTTGCCGAGACGTGTATCAGGAGAACAACGTGGAGGTGCTGCCGAAATTTTGTCTTGGAATGGGGTAGAGCATGGAGAACGTACTCAATCTACACATACTCGGGTGGGATTAGGACCTATCTTTACCTATTAGAGTGTAGGTTGCATGGACATAATAAAATTGACAAACTAGATTAACTGATGAATATACATGCTAAATTATATATATTTCTTGTCTGTCCAGTAGCTAGGCAAGATGAGTGATCGTGCGTGGATGTACACCGGTCACCCTAGTCAGAAAGAGATTACCAATGAATGGTTAACAAAAACCAAGGGGTTTGTGAAAGCCACATTTGCAAATGGCCAGAGGAAAAACTGGTGCCCCTGTGTCCAGTGCAACAATTGGGAAAAGAGGACAGAGGATGAAATGGGCAAAGACCTGCAGAAGAGTGGTTTTACGCCCGGTTATATGGTGTGGACATTTCATGGTGAGTCTGCCCAACGTGCCAGAGCTGAGGTGGTTCGTCATCACACCGACGAGCATGGTACTGGGATGGAAGACATGGTTCAAAACTTTGATGATGCTCGGGATTTGGACGATGAGATGGAGCAATCTGCAAAGGCCTTCAATGAAATGTTGGAGTCTTCAAAACGTCCTCTCCACGAGCACACTGAGCTTTGTCAGCTGGATGCCATCTCACAAATAATGGCTCTGAAGGCTCAATTCAACTTGGGCAGAGAATGCTACGGCGCAATGATGATAGTATTTGGACGCTTTCTACCCAAAGGCCATGTAATGCCTGCAAACCTGTACCAGTCAGACAAAATCCTCCGTGCTCTTAAGATGCCCTATGAGAAGATACATGCCCGTGAGAAAGGATGTGCCTTATTTAGGCTTGAGTATGCAGACTTGAACTATTGTCCCATTTGCAAGTCTTCTAGGTATGTTGTGGTAGACAACGGTATGGGTGAGAAGACGCAGACCAAAATCCCCGTTAATGTTCTTCGGTATATGCCAATCGTACCAAGACTTCAACGTCTTTTCATGGTCGAAGAGACGGCCAGACAGATGACATGGCACAAAACGGGCAAAAGAACCAAACTAGATGCAGATGGGAATCTGATGATGGTACACACATCGGATGGTGAAGCGTGGAAGCGCTTCGATGCATTACATGTGCAAAAAGCGGCAGATCCAAGGCATCCTCGAGTCGCCATCAGCACAGATGGGTTTAGTGTGTTTGGTCTGACGGCAACCCAATACAGTTGTTGGCCTGTATTTGTCATTCCACTCAATCTCCCCCCCCCCGGACAGATTATGCAAAGAAAAAACATTTTCCTGACGTTGATAATTCCAGGGCCGAACTATCCGGGGAAGAATATGAATGTGTACATGCAGCCGCTTAAGGACGAATTGCAAGAAGCTTGGGATAATGGGTTCAAGACATACGACGCCTTTAGCAAACAGAACTTCATAATGCGTGTCTGGTACATGTACTCGGCGCATGACTTGCCGGCGTATGCACTATTCGTTGGCTGGTGTGTGCAAAGAAGGTTCCCGTGCCCCACATGCAAGGCAGCTCTTGAGTTTCGTTGGCTGCAGGCAGGTCGCAAGTTTTCTTGCTTCGACTTTCATAGAAAGTTCCTAGATCCTCGCCATAAGTTCAGGAAAGACAAGAAGAACTTCATCAAAGGTAGAGTTGTCAAAAAATCTGCACCACCTCCGTTGACAGGCCAAGAGACTCTGGATCAGTTAAACGCTCACTATAAGAAATATGTCAACTTGTGACCTTCTGTCAGTGACCGTGGACGAATTGGTCATAAATCTACGACCATTTGAGACCAATTGGCCAAAAGCTGTTTGGGGGGCTCCAAACCCTAAACCATAACGACCATTTTGGTCAGAAAATTCATAATTTCCTTACACAAAATGGTCGTAAAGCAAACAACACTGGTCTGCTGCCTTATTTCTAGCTGATAACAACCAATATAGATGGTCATAGCCTTGTAAATTGTGGTGCATTGCTATGACTAGGCGCCACCTCATCAGTTTTGCCTATGTGTCATGTCTATGTGTCAATTTTTGCCCTAGGTTGTGAAGCAGCCTATATTTCTGTCATTCCCAAAATTCCCAAAGAAATTGGGCATTCTTTACTATCCAAATCATTGCCTCATGACAATATTCAACTCCATTTACCTGGTAAATCTTCCTCGGCAAATTTCCAAAGTTTTTGTTCAGCTAGAACCGTTGTGAAGGAAGTACTAGCTAGGGATATTCTAATGACCTGAATTTTTGCCACATCTTCTATATTCCCAAATCATAGCTCTCCACAAAATTTGAGCCCCATCTAACAATCCATGTGAGCGCACCATCCAATCTTTGTTTCTCGTAATATTTTTAGTTTGTGAAGCAACTATATTTTATGTTAATTTATAATTGCTGAAAATTTACCATGACATGACCTTGCCCATAGAACCTCCCTACACCAAATTTTAACTCATTTATTATATATAATTTCCCTCAACATTTTTCCCAATTTTCTGTTCAGTGGAGAGCACTGTGAAGGAAGTACCATTTTTATTTATCCAAATGGTATGAAAATTTTAAAGTGCCTTCATATGCCCAAATTATCATCCTCCTCCAAATTTTAGATCAATCCATTCATTCATTTGAGTCCAGCTTCAACATTCATATTTCTGTCCAGTGTGGTACTTTGCAAAGCAAGTGACACCTAGGCTCCTCCATTTGAGCTGCAAATTTTCCAAGACAGTGTCCTTAGTAGATGATCATCCTCGGCCAAAACTCAGGCCCATTGGCCATGTGCATTTTCCTCACCACTAATCAAACACTTGGCTGCTAAATGATGTTTGAGCTCAGTTCAGTCTCCTTGTGAGATTCTTCTATTGCCTTCTTCTTCCTGACACCTACCGGGGGAGTGCCCAACCCACTAGACATGCCTAGGCCGCCCAGAACGCGTGGCAATGCCATGGTCGTGCGGTGACCATGCGGCGGGCATGCGAGATTACGCGCTTTGGAGTTGGGGCCCTTGGCCACCGTCCAAACCTCGACGTATCGCCACCAAACCATGTATTTATGATTAAATAGATACTTTTGTACCATGAAATGATTTTTGGAAAAAATAAAGAGCAAACTATAAGGCAGGTGCAGTTGAAATTTGATCCGCTTCCTACTGAATCGGCGAAAATTTGTCTTTTTCACGAGAGGTGGATCAAAGATTTTGACACCCAACCATATGATCAATTGTGCATTAAATATGGGGACAATTCCATTTCTCCCCCTAACTTGAGCCACCACCTGGCATTTGCCCCTAATTTTCAGGTATGCTAAAAAATACCCCTCTGTCGTCAAGTCACCTTATAGAAGTGCCCTTGCCGTCCGGTCAAAGGGCTTTGACCGTTTGGTGAATAGTAATATGGTGAACAGAAAATTCAAAAAAAAAGCAAAAAAAATCAAAAAAATCTGAAATTTTGTGGGATCAAAGATACTCAAGGGCTCAAGGTGCGTGCAAATTTTGGCGCTGTTTGGGCATTCCAAGAACTCGTGGCAAAGGAAAAATTGTAAATCTATATGCTATGAACAGTAAATTCAAAAAAAATAGCAAGGAAATTTAAAAAAATATGAAATTTTTTGGTATCATAGAGGCTTGGGTGCGCAAGGTGCTTGCAAATTTTTGTGATCAAATGACATGCGAGGAGCTCTAGCAAAAAAAAAAAACAAAATAGTGCATTTTTTCAAAGTTTTTTCTGTGCCAAATTTTGTTTTTTTCTCCACGAGCTCCTGCAATGTCGAAACATAACAAAAATTTGCGCACACCTTGCACACCCCAGCCTCTTTGATGCCAAAAAATTTCATATTTTTTTAATTTTCTTACTATTTTTTTGAATTTACTGTTCACACCGTACATATTTATTGTTTCTCCTTTGACACGAGCTGCTGGAATGTCCAAACAGCACAAAAATTTGCACGCACCTTGCTCCCATGAGTATCTGCGATCCCACAAAATTCCAGTTTTTTTGAATTTTTTTGCTATTTTTTTCTTCGAATTTACTGTTCACCAGACGGTCAAACCCCTTTAACCGGACGGTAACGGCACAGAAGGGCATTTCTGTAAGGTGACTTGACGGCAGAGGGGTATTTTTTAGCATTCCTGAAAATTAGGGGCAAATGCCAGGTGGTGGCTCAAGTAAGGGGGAGAAATGGAATTGTCCCTTAATTATGTCCTAGTATTTTAGAAAATTGATTTGGTACAATTTTGCAACAAATATATGGGAGGTCCTTCACAAAAAAACTCATTTTGGGCACTCAAAAAATGGAAAATGAAATTTCTGTCCAAAGAAAATGAAAACTTCCTTAGGAAACATGGTGCATGGTGCAACAGAGGACAAGCGCTTCATGTCCAACCAAGGTGCATGGTGCTCGCAATTGACGAACAGAGGCTGTTTGACATTGGCTACACAAACCACCACTGTGAGCTCCTCCCTTTCCTCTGCTACAACCATGCTCTATTAGGATGTGGCTGAAACCATTGGATGGCCTTCCTGGACATGTTTTGCTGCTATCTAGAATTAGTACTTGTCCCATTTTTGTTTCTTTGCTGGACATGTTATGGTTCAAGGGTTGATGATGTCTAGTAGATAGTTTGCTAGCTATATACCTGCTGCTGATTGATGCTCTTGTGGTTAGCATTTTACTCCTGGAATCATATTATACTATATCTAGTGTTCTTGTGGTTCTGCGAAGATAAATCACAAACATCTAGTGTTCTGATATAAAATTGGTCTCTAAAATATCTAGGTCTTTGAAGTTGGCTGAATCTGTTGCTTTATCATATATTTGGTCCATAAATCTACATTTCTATGAAATTTCTTTCAATATATAATTTTTCGATAGTCTGTACACTAAACTTGGAGGTTTGCAAATCTACTCCAGGAATAATAGCTACTCTAATGCTGGTAGCCTATGTGTTCACTCTTTTACAGGAGCTCCAGGTGTACGAAATTTGAAGTTCGAAGCCGGATAGCCCTACTCAGCAAAGATTCGTCTCTTTTGTTTGACTGTAATAGATTGTAAATATTGTAATATTGTAATAGTAGGCATATTTGGGTTGTAATAGACTATGTACAGATTGTAGTAGACTTAGCTAGTGTTATTTGATGAACTACATTTGTAATGTTCTGTTTGAAATATTGATTATGTATGTGATTTGAAAACATGTGGAATGGAAACCTGACTTGTGGGACCCATTTATGAAAATAATTTGAGCAGTTTTGAAACTTCTGTCAAGTGGGCCCAATGTGTGAGATGATGACAAGTGGGACCCATTTGATTGGTGGGACCAGCTCCAAAATATAATGGCCCAAACAATGTTAAAAGGCCATGGCCCAGAAATAAATAAAAGGCCGAATTGTTGGGCCAGGCCCATGTAGCTGACCAAAATTGAAAGGAAAAAAAAATAAATGGGCTGAATTAATGGGCTCGGCCCATATAGACATTGAATTGGACCGGGCTGATTCTACTCAACGACCTTTTCATTTGGTCGCAATTTTGCCACATCAGCTTGCCATGTTGGATCCGACGTGGCCTGGGTAGACAACCAGCGACCAAAACAAAAGGTCATTGGTTCAACGACCTTTGGTTTTGGTCGTTGCCTTCTACGACCATATCACAGAGAAGGTCGTTAAGTTTCATTAAAGATTGTCAGCTTTTGACCAATTGTTTTTGGTCATAAAAAGGTCGCAAATGAAAAACAATGACCATTCAGCGACCAATAGTGATGGTCGCAAGTTGACATATTTCTTGTAGTGGCTCTCGAGCCAGATCCAGAGCATCTAGGGTATTTCAAGGGGTATAATTCGGAACACGCCTGGACTCACAAGACATGATTGTGGGATCTGCCTAACTTCAAAGACCTCCTTTGCCCACACAACATCAACGTGATGCACACTGAAAAGAATATCACCGAGGTCCTATTTGGTACATTGTTCAGCATAGAGGGGAAGTCAAAGGATAATACTAAGGCTAGATTCAACCAAGAGGCGCTATGTGATAGACCATTGCAAAACATGAAAGAACCGAAAGGAAAGCAGAACTGGATGAAGCCAAATGCATGGTTCAATCTTGGAAGGCCAGCTATGAGGGAAATTATCTTGTGGGTGAAAATGCAGTTGATGTTCCCCGATGGGTATGCAACGAATCTAAAGAGGGGAGCGAGTCTTGAAAAATTGAAAATATTTGGTCTCAAGAGTCATGATTGGCACATATGGATTGAGCGGGTAATGCCGGTGATGTTGCGTGGCTTTATCCCTGAGGATGAATGGCTACTACTGGCAGAGCTGAGCTATTTCTTCCGTGTTCTTTGTGCGAAAGAACTATCGCCTGCCGTGCTAGAAGAAATGGAAGAGTTGGCGCCAGAGTTGATCTGCAATTTAGAGAAGATCTTTCCGCCGAGCTTCTTTAATCCAATGCAACACTTGATTTTGCATCTCCCGACCGAGGCAAGATTGGGGGGGGGGGCATGCAAAATCATTGGTGCTACGCAACTGAGAGGATGCAGAAGACGCTCCGAGCAAAATGTAAAAATAAACGTAGAATTGAAGCATCGATGGCCAAGGCATTCATTACTGAGGAGGCGACAAACTTCATGATAGCACACTACGAAGCCAAAATTGTCATTTGCATAATCTGAAGCCTCGGTACAGTGCTGCTGACCCTAAAAAAGGTGGATCCAACCTCAGCCTATTCAAAGGGAATCTCGCACCAGCCGGTGCTTCTAAACCAATATCGTTGGATGTCGAAGAATGGCGGACCATTTCGTTGTATATCTTCAACAACCTAACAGAAGTGCGGCCGTACGTCGAGTAAGTTATCGCGATACATTGTTTCGCAACTTCTAATTCCTTTGAAAATCTCTTATTCCCGGATATTTGGTACAGTCGATACGTCGCCAAATTCTTGGATGGAGCGGAGATCGAAAAGGAATCCATCAAAGAGTATGAGCTTCTGGCAAAGCAAGGAGGCGGCTTTCCCGGTTTCATCTCTTGGTTCAAACAAATGGTAATTTCCATTAGATCATTATCATTTCTTCGTCTAATTTGCGGCTAATGCAACAATCCTTTCGTATTACACTTGTAGGCTAATTTAGAGTCTATGGACGCCGAATTGAGACAAGTCACTAATGGTTTTGACTATAAGGTCCGTTCATTTGACAAATACGACATCAACGGGTATCGCTTTCGTACCTACGGCAAAGAGCTATCTATGGCCGACCAAAAGTCTACAAATTGGCGTGTCTCTGCTATCGGCGATGGAGGTATCGAGTATTATGGGAGAGTTGAAGCAATTTATGAACTTCTATTCTATGGTGGAAACCCGCCGAATGTCGTAGTCTTCAAATGTTATTGGTTCCAGCCGAAGGAGACTAGAAGGACTCTTGAACATATAGGGCTAGTGGAAATCAAACAAAGCACCCATTTAGATGTTCCCAATGTCTATATTATGGCTCAACAGGCGACCCAAGTTTTCTATCTACCGTGGGCCTGCCAAACTGATCCAAATCTGAATGGTTGGGATGTCGTTTATGAAGTGCCGCCACGTGTTAGACCACCTCCCCCCAATGAAGAGGATTATGAACCTCACATTAACCCAGACACATATGAAGGTGAATTCTTCCAAGAAACACGTCTTTCCAAAAAACACTTCAAGAAACGCTCTACTTCACCCCAGAACATTGAAGTAGAAAGCGACAGTGAATCCGACTTCACCCCTGAGCCGGAACACGAAGAGCCTAAACTAGAAGAAGTTACTGCTGCGGATGACTTGTCAATGCTTGACCGATTACATAAAGGTGGCCTTCCACATGTTGATGCCGCTGAACCCGATGAGCACTTCATGCATGATAGTGATGATGATGATGCATTTATTGATCCCGGAGCATTTATTGAACCCGACGATCAAGATTATTATTATGTATTCAATTTTTTTATGTTGTACTTGATTTATATAGTTACTTGTATGATTGTATGATTTATATAGTTACTTCTATAATTTTCTTACTTTGTATGATTGTTTGTTATACATAGTGCCATGGTCTTGATATCCGTCCCCGTCGGCCCTCGCTCGGTTTATGATTCGGATGTGGTATATTCTCTTTTATAACTATTTGTTGCATTTCGCATTTATGACAATTATGGCCATCAAGTTGACAGAGAGATATTTTTATCTAGGAGGTATGTGAACCGGAAATTGCAACCGACCCTCTTGTCGAGAAGTTAAATTTAATTGAAAAAGAAAACGAGTATTTGAAAGAAAAAATGAAAAGAATTGAAGAAGAGAAGATGAAATTGGAGTTGTATGTTGCCGACGTCGTCGATGATCACAAGATGAAGATGGATGCAATGCGCTTGAAGATGGATGCAATGCACTTGAAGATTAAGAAGATTAGAAAATATGCCATTGATAATGAGGCTTGGTATCATTATGCCGTTGGATCAATTGTTACCTTAGTTGCGATCTTGATCGCATTTGTTGTGATGAGGGTAAGTTTTCTCTAGTGTTTTGCTTAACAAATGCATACTTAGCTTCGTACATGCTTGTTAGCCCTATTATGCCACATACTTAGCTTATTTTCCCCAAAAAAGACGTACTTAGCTAATTATCCTCCAAAATGACATAATTAGCTTATTTAGTTCATTTATGACATAAGTAGCTTATTCATTTCAAAAATGGCATAATAACCTTGGTTCTCTCATAGATGTCATATACTTAGCTTATATTCCTCCAAAATGGCATAATTACCTAAGTTAGATAAAAAATGAGCTATACTTACGTAAGTTGGCTCAAAAATGGCATCATCACCTAGGTTAGCACAAAAATGACCTATACTTACCTTATTTTCCTCCAAATTGACATAATAAGTTTCTTCTTCTTCTTCTTCTTCTTCTTCTTCTTCTTCTTCTTCTTCTTCTTCTTCTAGTCTTCTTCTTCTTCTTCTAGTCTTCTTCTTCTTCTTATTCTTCTTCTTCTAGTCTTCTTCTTCTTCTTCTTCTTCTTCTAACTTTCTTACTCCCATTTTTGCAGGTTTGATTCACTTCATGGAAGCAGCATTGATGGACTGCTAGTGTTTAGTTCTTGTTTTCATTTGTATTGATGAACAATGTGAAACTATGTATGTATATATGGATGAACTCCGTGAAACTATGTATGTAGTGGATCTTTTAATACCCTATGTGTTCTGTTGCATTGATGGACTGCTAGATGTTTGATACATGGGCTATGTTTGAGGTTGAAACTATATATATCATATATATCTTTTGAAAATGCAGGGATATAACAAAAAACAGAAAAAATAGAAACAATGCAGCCTCTTTGCCATCCGCCACCGACGGCAAAGGTGTCTTTGCCGTCTGCCACAGATGGCAAAGAGGCCACGTGGCAGCAACCTGTGCAATCTGGGAGCTGACCCATTTGGTTACTTTGCCGTCTGTGGTAGACAACAAAGGCTGTGGGAGTTTGCCGTCTGTGGCGGACGGCAAAGACTTGAGGTGGCATGACGTGTGGCTGGCGTCAGATAGCAGACGGCAAATGGGAGGGCATGTTTGCTGTCTGCTGGCAGACGGCAAAGGCTGCTGTTAGCCACCTAACATGGCTAACGCCTCTTATTTGCCGTCCATGTTCTTTGCTGTCTGCCACCGACGGCAAAGAGCCTTTGCCGTCCACTTTGAGAAAGCAGACAGCAATGAACCTGTTTACCGTCGCTTACTCTGCCGGACATGTTTGCCGTCCGTGGCTGACGGCAAAGCCCTTTGCCGTCCGCTTTCCGGTCTTGTAGTGCCTAAAGTTCTGCCTGGCATAAGAGATACGACTTTGAAAGAGAAACAAGGAGACACGTAACAGGTTTCACAATTATATAAGCAAATAAATGGATCTGTTTTGCATAAGGAACATGTTTTTACAACTACAATTTAAAACTGGTAGTTGTTGCAAACATCCAATTAGATGTAAACACCAAAGTAAATAGCAGTAGAGGAAATGATGCCTATCCAAATCTATACTAGAACAAAGTTTGAAGGCTTGAGAAGGATGAACTTACATTACATGTTAACACGGGTTGGACAAAGCCCTTCTCCATGTCGATGGAAGGATAATTCAATAAATTCCCCAAAGAAACTTCTTTATAAGCGTTGCCTTTATTCTACATTTTTAAAGAGTAAATATAGATCAAATAATATTGGAAGAAATAGAGGATAATGAAGCTCAGGTGCAGAGTGATGATACATAATCAAATAGCAATTAATTAAGTACAACGTTACAAGGCAAAAGGTACTGACAAGGGGAATGCAGACATCAATGTGTGCAGTGGCATTGTCTTTATTCAACATTTTGGTAAGAGTAAATGTAGATCTGATAATTTGGTGAAAGTGGAGGGCAGGGCAGATAAGATGCAAAGTAATGCTAGACAATCAACTATCTCGCAATGCAAGTTCAATAATACTACCACCGTCCGTTATTACTTGTCGCTCAAATGGATGAATCTAGCACTATTAAGTTCTAAATACATCCAATTGAGCAACAATTAATTTGATACAGAGGGAGTACATGACAACAGGTACTTACATGAGCAATCCAACACTTCATAACCATTGTGTTAATTCTACATTTATCTAAGAGTAAAATATAGATCTTATAATTTCGAGCAAAGGGAGGATAAAGAAGCGAACATTTACAGTGATGCTACATAATCAAACAGCAATGAGTGTAAGTATGCTGACAAAGGGCAAGAGGTACTGACAAGAGCAATGCAGTGCCCGGTATTGTTGTGAGATCCTATGATCCTTAGAGAAAGGAGATTCATCTGAAATTAGTTTGCATACAAGAGAGAAGGTAAGGCACATGCAAAAATTTAGGAGTTCAAATTTTGAATTGATATCATAGACAGTACCTGATGCTGGGCTCTCTGCAGTTCTAGTAGGGGTTTGGCCAGTGGAGTAGGGGTAAAGTGTGGTACAGTTGGGCCTGTCTTTTCTGTGGCTGCTGATCTATCGGATTTAACAGGTATCACTACCTTTTCCAGATACCTAGTTTGTACTCCTTGAGGATCTGCACTCACCCTCTTCCTTTTGGACATCTATTACAAAAGAACAACATTTGACTGAAAAAACATAGTATGATGACACATGGAATAGGTACAGAAAATGGATAGGTATGGCATATACTCATATATGATGCTTAAACTAAGCAGATGGTGGTGTAACAAAGTAGAAGTAATGCAAGAGGTCATATGCAAAATATGTGCGACCAATACAACCTTGCCAAGTTAGAGCAAGCACCTTGATGGGTGAATAAGATAGGCCATCCTCCACCATGCCAAGTTTGTTAGCTAGTGGATTGTTCGGCAATATTCCTCTCATGCGCTCATTCTCAAATTCATTTTGATCATGTTCAATACCTAACATGCATGAAAACATAAAAACAAGTGAGATTATCTTTGTAATGCAGAAGTGATTCTAATCCAATACTGCCTCCCTGTAAACCCCTTTGTGCTATCTCTGCAATTCTTGTGAGAGATGCCATACATGCTGTAATTTGGTGTGTGCATTAATATAATGTGGCCTACTACTCAAAATATGAGAGCTCCAGAAGTGATGATACTTCGCAGATGACAGCTTCAACATATAGTAAAGAAGAACAAGTCGACCTGACCTGACAGATTCAAAATATACTAAGGGAGAACAACTCGACCTGACCAGTCGACCGCAAATGTCTCTGCTACTCTTCCCAACAAGGAACATACTTATTAAAGAAGAGAAGAGGATCATGTTAAAGAAGAGCAGAAGAGCAAGCAGATTGAAGATATTACAAGTCTTTCTATACAATGTCTGTTGCCCACCCATGATGAACCAGAGCGCACAGAGAAATACTATTCCTTCCCGTCTCTCCATATGTGGCTCACATGCATTTCGAAACTAAAGTAGGAACATTTAGCTGACCAATTAAACATGTCTCAGTTTAACTAATATCAGCATAATATCAGATTCGAATTTGTACAACTAAGCTTGTTTAGCTTGATGGGTGGAGCAGTGCTATTACGACATGAACCACGTAGGCTGATCGTGGTCATCATAAAATAGGGAAACCATAAGCATGATGAGTATAGTGTTGACCGTGGCAGTGGGATGGCAGATCTGAAGCTGCAAACTACACAAAGGGTAGTTAGCAACCGATGTTTGCTTTGAAATAACAACTAAGATTTGGTATGGACAAGAAAGTACAGTCAACAAGTGAGAAAGAAATGCAATTTTGCAGCCTCTCTATATGTCGCGACATGCATTTGGAAACTCAAGTGGGACCTTTAGCTAACAATTAAATGTGTCTGTTAACTAATATCAGTATCATATCACAATCATATTTGAACAACTAAGCTTTGGAATTATGAGTGCTATGTTGTTTAGCTTGAAGGGTGGAGTACTGCTAGTACGACAGAAAGCACCTACGCAGATCATAGTAGGGTAGATAAAAGGGGAAAACCCAAAGCATCAAGAGTAAAATCAGGAAAGTGGAACTAGCTGGACCATATGGGCTTGTATTGCCGGTACGGCAAGAAAGGGTTCGGAAAGGCTTCGGCCCCAAAAGGTGCAGCTCTATTCAACTGAAGGCACAATACTGTTACTATCATTCTAGACTATCAAAGACGACATAGCTCCCAGCATTTCCCAGATATTATGGTAGACCATCTAGAATCGTTGAAAGCATCCATTTGAAGCGACCCAATAGACCTGTCGACTGCAAATGTCCCTGCTCCACTTCCCGACAAGGAACATACTGTACTACTCCCTCCGTTCTTAAATATAAATCTCTTAGAGATTCGAATGCGGACTACATACGGAGCAAAATGAGTGAATGTACACTCGAAAATATGTCTACATACATCCGTATGTAGTTCTTATTGGGATATCTAAAAAGACATATGTTTTAGCAAAAAAGGCTTTTGCCCCGCTTTATAAATAAAGCAACGATGAACAACACCCGGTACAAACGCACGCCACCACAACACACGCACACACCCAAGGCAGTTTAGGAATGGAGGAAGTAATATACTTATTAAGAAGAACAGAAGAGGAACATGGTAACAAAGAGCAAGCAGATTTCTCTACTTTTTTTTCTACTCTTATACTCTTATATATATATATATTATATATATCTATACTACTCTTATAAAAAACAGAGTTGGTGATGATGGTGTGCCTGCCATCCTGCAATATAGGCCGTCCGATTTATATCTGACGGATAGGAAGGAAACTATGGCAATTTTGCAAAAAGATACCCACACCCCTCTCCACATTTGCAAATAAGGCCTTCCCTCGTTCATCCTTTTCTCTCACAAGATAAACTAGTCATACAAATGCATCTTGATGTTACGTGCAACGCACGGGCATCTTGCTAGTACTATTATAAAAAACAGAGTTGGTGATGATGGTGTGCCTGCCATCCTGCAATATAGGCCGTCCGATTTATATCTGACGGATAGGAAGGAAACTATGGCAATTTTGCAAAAAGATACCCACACTCCTCTCCACATTTGCAAATAAGGCCTTCCCTCGTTCATCCTTTTCTCCCACAAGATAAACTACTCATACAAATGCATCTTGATGTTCCGTGCAACACACAGGCATCTTGCTAGTTAGATAATACAATGTGTGTTGCCCACCCATGATGAACCAGAGCGCACAGAGAAATGCAAATCCCTGTTGCCTTTCTATATGTGGCACACATGCTTTTCGAAATGAATATAGGAACATTAGCTGAAAAATTAAATGTTCTCTGTTTTAGTAATATGAGCATCATATCAGATTCGTATTTCAACAACTAAGCTTGGGAATTATGAGTGGCATGTTGTTTCGCTTGATGGGTTGAGGTCTTTAGGAGCAGTGCTAGCATGACACGAAGCACCTACGATGATGGTAGTGAATATAAAGGGGGAAAACCATAAGCTTTACGAGTATAGTGACCGTGCCATGGCTGATCTGAAGGTGCAAACCAGACAAAGGCTACTTCGCAACCAATGTTTGCTTTCAACTAGCCACTACGATTTGGTATGGACAAGAAAAGTACAGTAAACAAGTTACGATCTATTTTTCGGGTGAGATCAATAACTTAAGCAGATATGAAAGAGTACCACCTCTCTTGCGATGCCGTGTAGGCCCCTGCTGATACGTTGAGGGTGCTGCGGGTGCAATGGCTGTCGGCGGCGCGGAAGAAGACTTTAGATGGCAGACGGCCGGGTCGGGGGATAAGTCCTATTGCCGTGGACGAGGTGGTCGTAGGAGCGGCAACGGCAAGGTGGACGATGGCGCCGATGAAGCGAGAGGACGCGATGAAAGGATCCTGGTCTGGTGCCGTGGATGAGAGACGTCCATCTCTTGAAGTGGACGACAGGGTAGGGGTAGCCGCTCTGGCAAGATGGAGGATGGGGTGGCGGACGGAGGAGGCTGGCGGGAGTGGGGAGGTTGTTGTGGCGCCAACGGTGTATGAATGGGGAAATGGAGGGGGAGGTCTCAAACTTTGGGATGCGCTTGTCTGAAATGTGGGAAAGTTACGAACTTAGCCACCGTTTAAAATTTCGGACATCTCGTCGGTTGGGGATAGGACGGTAATCTCGCATCTCCCCAAAATTTGTCGGTAGCCATTTCGGGCGAGGAGAGGGTGTTTTGCCGCCCACAGTTGGTGCCCACGGTGTATGAATGGGGCTAACAGGTACGGCGGTTGTGTCACGTCTGAGGGAAGTTACACATCTGCCCCTATTTAAAATATTTGCCTACATCGATTTCGGATGAGGAGAGTTTGTTTTGCCGCCCACCGTGTATGAATGGGGAAATGGAGGGAGAGACACAGGTCTTTCGGACGAGCTTGAATCAAATGTGTTTTGCCGCCCACATTTGGCACCCACCGTGTCTGAATGGGCTCAGAGGCGGTCGTGTCACGTCTGATTGAAGTTACTAGTCTACCCCTATCGACAGCAGTGGAAATCGGGTCGATTAAGATGTGAAGTGTCAGGGGTAGACAGTAATTTCCATCTCGCAAACACTTGCTTCGGGCAGCCGACAAATGATAGTGGGTGTTTTGCCGCTTCATTCAAAATTTGGGAGAATTAGCATTCACGTTTACCCTGGGCCCTGGCAACTAAATTCAAATCCAATTTGTATTCGATTACGAATATCCATACATCATTCCACATTTTGTTATTTATTTCTTCAAAACCACGACAAAGATTTATTCCACCTTTATATACGAATATGATTTCGAAATGCCATGATCTTCGAATTCAGTAGGTTGGATACACTTTGAGTCAAATAGTTATTTCATCCAATACAATATGCTCACACGAAAAACAGTTCACCTTATGTCAATCATACAAGTACTGAGGATTACCTCGCCTAAAAAATTCAGATCATTACAACACATGGACAACATAGGGGGTCTTACAACATAATCCATTTAGAGACATGACACAACATGCAAGTATACTAATCTAATGACAATTTCAACTGGTATCTAAAGAAGAACTGGGATTACCCCAGGCTTCAGATAGCAGAAGCAGCAGGACCTCCTCCGTCTTCAAATGCAACATTCTTACTTCCTCCAATTCTTGGGTTGCTTGCATAATGCGTGCAGCTAATTGCATAATTTCCAGCCTCAAGAACAAGATTACCTCATTCATGGCAGCCACACCATCTTTTTCTGCCTCTAGTAGAGCCTCAAGAACTATAATATCTGTGCTCAGACTGCTCTCCAGTTGTTGCCTCTGAACTGCTACCATCTGGTAACATGGATGGCGCACTGCTTCCACAAATAGATTCTAGGGTTGTACATTGTGTCCTAGTGTGAACGGCATCCTGAAAGGTTTCCGCTGGACATAAGTAAGAGATAGTTATCGCATGATCCAGAAAGTAAGCTTACATGGTAAACGACATACGAATTGTTGCCGAGCATGGCAAGCTATATTTAAATGGTTCGAAGCAGCATCAGCTGAAAACAAATTAAAATGGTAAGATGAAACTTGAAAGGCAGTGTACGACCGCTATATTTAAGTTGCCAAGGCATCTAAGCAGTTGAAATAATCTAAGAAAGCACTTAATAGTGTGGCCTCATATAAACTACGAAGACAGTCTTGTGATGAAGTTCATAGGAAAAGTTAAGGAGTCAAATGAACTAGGCATGCATTTCTTTACGATAGTACAGCAGGCACTGCTGACATATTGGCCAACTCAGGTATAGCCTAACAAGTAACAAACAAGCATTCAAATCAAGTAATATAGCAAAGCAGACAACTGAACTATTTGTAATTCTGTAGGATTACAGGTTGAGGGCACAAGCCAAGAAAGCAGCCCACACGCATTATATTTCACATGTACTAAAACACACTGGCTTACCATATGTTGTTGTGAAGCCTCACTGCTGTTGCAATGTTCTTTGAAAATATCGTCAGCATCCCGTGGTTGCAAATCTAGTTGTTGTAGTTTATTTTGCACCCTCTATTTAGGTAAAATTAATTTTAATCGCATGCACTGGTTCAAATTGATCATCAATGGTTCATCTAAACTAATGAAAGAAGGGTGTGTGCTTACACGACAATATATGTGCTTCACTCTATTTTTATGCTTGTTCGAGGTGCCAGCCCCAAAAGAACAAATATTTTGCTTGATGGGGTTGGCAGCTCCATAATTAATAGAAGCATCAAATTAGTCATGCAACTTGGGAAGATCAATAACGCACAAAAAACTAATGAACAGAGGCTCGGAGCAGTGATGTAATAGCTAGCATCACAAAATGTAGGGTAAAACGAACAAAAAGCAGCGGAACAACAAGCTAGTTTGCTGATGTGTAATTAAGCATAGAGAACATGAAGCAGTCTGATGTAACCAACAGGTGGCATCAGAACAACACCATTATCATAAATATAGCATGCAAGAAGTAAAATAGTAGCCAGTGATATCTAGGAAGTACAGTAATATTTAGGACAAAACAAAAGCATTGTAACTATATGTGCACTGGTTTGTAATTTAGCACATGTAACATGTTCACTGCCAGAAGTATGGCCCTATAGGTGCAAGCAGAATAACGCGTCTCATGAAAAATTGAATGATGCCCTGAAGAAATTCAAAGGTGCGGTGCTTATGCTAAGAAAGTGAACGTATGCGCCGGCCGTTGGATAATAGTACCTAATTCTCGGCGGTGTATGGGTATCGTTGTCATACTTGATAGCTAAGGATCATCGATGGTGCTTGTGTTGCGGTTGAGTTTGGGCCGGTGTCGCCGTTGCTGAAGCGGCTCCGGTGCTTCGGTTGCGGCGCCTGTCGACATACAAGAAAGCTCATCTGTGGTAAGTGAACAGTTCCAGGATAAAGAAGAGAAAAACCGAAGGAGTACAAATCAAAATAACCTGATGAGGCTGCGGCGTCAGTAAAGCAGGGCCGATGGAGTTGAATATGGCATCTGTGGAGTGGGTCCGGTGCAGTGGACAAAGGCGTCGGCGAAGCACATCCGGCGCGGTGTACAGTGCTTTCGGTGAGGCGGATCTGTTGCGGCGGATGAGGGCTTGTATGAAGGGCCAGCGAAGGGGTGGACAAGGGAGTCGGTGAAGGGCATACACTGTGGTGGACGAGGGTGCCGGTGAAGCCGATCCGATGCGGTGGACCATGATGGCGGTCAAGGAGATCTGGAGTGGTGGACAAGCCAGTCGCTGAAGCAGCTCCGGTGAAGTGGTGAGTTGGCAGTTGAGGGTTCCAAGGTGCGGAAGGTAGATCCGGCGGGGTGTGAGGTCCACCGCTGTGGCGGAGGACTAGATTCGGCGGCTTGGCGTGGTTGGGGGGGGGGGCGGGGAGGGGAAGGGGGGCTCTGGGGAAGAATGTTGGGGGCAAAGAGGGGAAAACAATGGAGTTACCAAAGCAGCCCTTTTCCATTCATGTGGCAGGGGTAAAGTAGGAATATCGCAGGGCTAAACTTTCAGGCGCGAGAAATTTCGATGTGAGCGGGAAGTTTGAAAGCTTTTGGCGGCTGAAATTAAGTGTTCTGCTCTTGTACGGCCAACTATGATATCATGGCCGAGAATTTATTTGTTTTGCACGCAAAAAAAGTGCAAGTTTCAAAAATCAATGTCTCCAACTCGAAACTTAGATTGTCCATTCAATTCAAATATGGATCATTGAGCTAGTGGAAGCAAATACTATCATATGGTCCAATTCAATTGAAATTTCAAATGTGTTTATCCTAAATATGATGACAAAAACAAAAATGTGTATGTGTATGAATAAAGTGGATGATTATAAGGGTTGAACATGCCCGTATGTGTATATCTCTAGGTTTGATATATGAATTTGAAATCATGAAATCCCGGCTTAAAAAATGTACCTTGATTTAAATGAATTACAAAAGCTAATGATGGAGTCGAATTCCAAATTTCCAATCTTAGGTTTGTAATTCTGGTACTTCAAAGTATATCATGCATGTTCAAAAGTATCGTTATCTCATTGTCCAAATTCTGAAACAAATTGATCAACCATGAGTGCACACACTATTGACCATATATATCTCAATTATGCTAAAGTCTCTCAAATATAGACACCTCACTCTTTATCTGAAGCTACCCACCCCGTCCCCCCCCCCCACAAGTCGTTCTCTCCCCCGGACACGAACACAGGAGCACATTAACACCCCTCTCTCTTCTAAGTCCAGATCCCAATATAGGTCTCTATCACTTTGTCTCTCGGGCATGCACACATCTCTTCCCCCACTCGCTAGGTCTCCCGGCATCTCTCTTTCACAAGCACACGCACTATTTAGAGTGTATCTTTCCCATACACACAAAACATCACCCCAAATGTCTATCTCCCTAGTTATGTGGTTCTCGCACACTCACCTCACTCACCACCCCCACTGCAAACAAGCACCCTTTGTCTCCTTGTGCACCACTCTCCTCTTTCTATCTCTCCCACATGCGGACCCGCCCCAGCTCCTTCCCTATATACATATATGTCGTGACTCTTTCCATAGCTCCCTAATGTATCATCGTTCTCAATCTCGCACGTTGTTCTCTACACCATCTATTCTAGATCTCTCATGAAGTCTCTATCACACACACGATGACTCGCTTCCCTTGCGTCTCCGTACATAGGCCACTTTCGAACAACATCAACCTTGTCTCCCTATCTATATGCCACTTCCGCACACAAATGACCCCTCTCTCTCCCCTCTCTTCCTCTCTCTCTCTCTCCCTCGCTAGCTCTCTCTCTCGCTCTCACACCCCTCTCCCGCACACACTCGATGTCTCTTCCAAATAGTCTGCTCCCCGCCCGCACCCATGCTATCCCGCTACTAGACATGCCTTTCTCTCTCTTTGACACACATGTCACACCATTCCTCCTTCCCTACTAGGTTTTACATCATTAGTGGTCTCTCTTCTCCACATACACACACTCGCTCTCACACACACATGCGCGCACAAACACACACAGACACGCACAAACACCCATCTATCTGGATCCTTCTTTTAAGACACACACCCTTGCATATTCTCTCCAGCTCTAGGTATGTATATATCCCCCTCTCTCTCTGGCTCACATGCACACCAAAATTCTCCATCTCTCTAACTCACACATCTCTCCCCATGTCCTCATGTGTATCTAACACACTCACTCTCTGATTATGTCTATGTGTCTCCATGTTACACAACACAAAGCCCCATGCACATGTCTCTCTCTATCCTCCACACACAGAGACACAAAGAATCTCTTATCATTGCATCAGTCTCTACACATATCACACACGCACGCGCTGTCTCTCTCTCGCACACACGCTCAACCAAGGTTTTCCCGTGAATAACTTACTGTCTATTCATCAACAGTCGTGGCAGTACAACGAACATGAGATGTGAAAAAGAATAAATCTACATGTGCGTAGACCACCTAGTACGACTACTAGGACTAGAGCGAGCCAAAAGCGCACCGCCGTCACCCCCTCCTTATCGGCGATGGGAAAACCTTTGTTTTACACAGTCGAGAAGTCATCATGCTAAGGCCCCACATGCTCAGCCATTGAATAGAATGTAGATCCAAGTTTATGGAAGCAAGTATCGATAATACGTTTGTATCTCCATACTTATATCTCTTCTTATAAAAAACCGAGTTGGTGATGATGGTATGCCTGCCATCTTGCAATGTAGACCGTCCAATCTATATCTGACGGATAGAAATTAAACTAAAAGATACCCGCACCTCTCTCCACATTTGCAGACAAGGGCTTCCCTTGTTCATCCTTATCTCCCACAATCTCATTGTTGAGCAATTAAAAAAGGAAGCCTCTGGAACAAATTGGCATGGTGGTCGCTGCCGGTGTCGTCCATCCCCATGCCTCCGCTCAGTCCGACCACCAATCACCACCACGCCCCACTCCTCCTCACCTTATCTCTCCTCTTTCTTGAGATATCATTAGTTTTTACAGATGGGATTACACCCGCATGGATCAATCACAACAGGTGTTTTATAAAAAAATGCATCTTGATGTTCCGTGCAATGCACGGGCATCTTGCTAGTACTCCTACAGAAGACTTAGTTGGTGATGATGGTGTGTCTGCCTTCCATTATTTCTGACCATTAGATTTACATCTAACGACTGTGAGGTAAGTTGTTGCCTTTTCTCAATAACATCCCACTTCTCTACCAATTTGCAGAAAAAACCTTAATTAGTATCTTAAAACCAACCACATCCCTCCCTCATCTCACCAAAACAGCCCAAGGAATATATTCTGATTGAAACATAATATATTTCTAGTGATATATGTATATCAAAATTAGAGTGTTTTCTATCAAGTTTGTGAATAAGTATTATTCTAATTATGATCCGTTGCAACGCATGTGCACATTGCTAGTATTTCCAACCATGCAAAAAAAATTGCTAGTATTTCCATAGTTTCGAGTTTTCCATCAAGATATTAGTCACTCATGGTTGATATTTAGTATGAATTATGCACACATAGGCACTATGTAACTAGCCATGCTTATTGGCTTCCAAAGCTTAACTTTCACTCCTACTTACAGTATGTAGAGTATTTAACAAAAAACTACCACTTTCAACCAGCCCTAGGAAGAAACTATTGTACAAAAAATAGCAAAAACATACCCAAAATTTCTTAATCCGCGCCAAAAAACTACTACCTAGTGCCGATTAGGCTCGTTTAAACCCGTTTATGACAGGGTTGGCCCACACGTCCGTGCTGACGAGGCAACTTAAACCAACACATTTTGTTTGACCGTTGACACGAGGGACCCACATCTGACCTTCTATCCTGTTCTTCCTCCTCCAATCATTATTTTTCCTGAACATTACTTCAAACAGTTCTTATGCGTGTTCGTCGGTGGTGCCGGTGATAAGCGAGGTGGCCGCCACTCCGCCGGACGGGCCGGAAGCCGCGCTGGTCTCCGCACGGGTTGGCTGGCTAGCCCGAGCGTGGCTCATGCGTGAGCAAGCTGCCGCGCTGGCCTTCGCTCGAGCCAGATGGCTAGCCTTAGCGCGGTGCACATGAGCAAGCCGCCGCACCGCCGTGCCAACCTAGCTAGCAAACCTTGCAGACAAGCAGCTGGATGCATCCTGTAGGGTCTGTGCTATCTTGGCTAGCTAGCGGCCACGAGCGCCGGACGGAGCTGGCATCCGGGCTGCCGCAAGATGGGCTCCGCGCAGCCGGCGGTTTTGGCCTCGCCTTCTACCGGCGGCGGTAGCTGCATCCCATGGTCAAGGATGACTAGGTGGAGGTGGCGGAGGTAGGAGGTCACTTCGGGATTTTTGTCCAGACTGACATGTAGGTCCCACAAGTCATAACGCCTAACTTGCCGGTCAAATAGAAGGCGTTGACTTAACGGGCGACATGGGTTGAAACGTGCCTATAACGGCACTTTGTAGAGTAGTCGTTTCTTGGTAGGGCTGGTTGGTAAGTGGTAGTTTCTTGGTATTAGTGGTTTCTTGTAAAGAACAATGTACTAGCGACAAAAGGCGATTCTAGGTTGCGTTGTACTCCAACGAGTACTACTAGTGGTCGCGGGAGTGTATAGCTCGTTTTGTGGGTTCGATCCTGGCCGAACGCACGGCAGCCTTTTTTTAAATAGTAACCTCGCTGCGAGCCAATATTGTACATTGGTAGTTTGACTTTTGAAGTCGAACGAACGTGTCGCACCACAATCTGGGTGCACTGGATAGCCCAGCCATGTGAACGGGTTTTCCCTCCCATCATCTTGTGGCTCGCGTACTAGAGTAGTACTCCTATATATCAATTCACACCATGCAAAGTTTCTCGCCTGCGTGCTCGCCCTAGCCGCACCTCACTTGCAGCTTCCTCACTAGCACCTCCCAATTAAGCCCGAGGAGCCGGAAAAGTCTGGCACGGCATTGGGAACTGTGCAATATGGCTCTGTACGTAAGGTGCTACTCTACTACTCTGTAGCTTGTGGCATTGCACGCATGGACTTCGCTCCATTATCGGCTCTATAAAAGAAATTCCTCTTGACATGATTTTTTTTTTGAAACGGAGGCAAAAGCTTTGCCTCATCTCATTCATAAAGAAGGAACTAACAAAGTTCGACGAGATCCATTACACCTCCACAAATGGAAGCGAAAAGCCTAGTCTCGCTGTATCGAAGAACTCAAATGTTCTGCCCTCGCAGTAACCGTCGCTGATAAACAGGCTGCTAGTGTGCGCGTGAGAGGAGCGGCTAAGTAGGCAAGCTATGCGCTTGAATAGAGCATGGAGAGTACGCACTACGCAGGTGTACTTTCCCTGCATTGATAGTACAGCGAAGGTTCTAGACAACAGTAGTACCCTCCACTTGCAACTGTATCTCCTTGGCCTTGAGATTCAAGAGTTCAAAACTGGTGCACTATAGAAGTACAGTACATCGCACTACTAGTTGAGAAAGTAGTACTACTACTGCTGCTACAGTACTACGTAGTAAATAATAGCCTCACCATCGCGGGGCACTAGGCACTACCACTATGCGTGTCCGCATAACTTCCTTAATGAAGGGACGAGGCCCTACGGTTACGCTCTTATCTTCTCCTCGCCAGTTCCCCTCCCCCCGAAGAGACCAAGGCAGTTCGTCGCTGCTCCCATGGATTCGTCAGGCGGTTCTCCTCCTCGTCAGGGCTGGGAGACCTTGGACGATGATCCTCTGGGAGAAATCGCACGCCGCTCCGATGTCCTCACCGCCGCAAGACTCGGTGCTTCCTGCACCAACTATTTTAATACGATGCTTAAACAGGCTTGGGAAAAGGCCATGCTTGGTGGTCTTCCATGCGTACTCAAGGAGAAGGTTATTCTATGGGACAATCCATCGAACAGTCCACCGCTCCCTGGCCATGGTTGCACGTTGACTCCGCTAGAGTTGCCGACGTTGAGAGGTAGTCGGATTTTGTCCGATGAGCAGGTCAGTCATAGAGTTTGATCATGTAGTGTATATTCTAAATATAGTACTTAGTTCTTCCAGGTCAGTCTGGGTTGGTGCCAACGAAGATTGGCTTGCATACCTCTGGCTGGATACCACCATCATTTTGCACAACATCCATAGCAGTGCGGCCGTTCCCGTAGACCCCTTCTCCACCATTCAGATCGGCCTTTCGGACTGGCTGGGCTTGAATACATATGATGATGCCTACATGAGATTGAAGAAGATAGCAATTGCGGACCCGCCGACAAGGCGACGCGGCTACGACGATTACTATCTCATCGCGATGTTCGACATAAGGATTGCCATCAATACAAAAGGCAGTAACGGCAGAGGCTGGCACATGTTGGCCGCGGAAGATTTGTACCCCTACACGTTCGAAGACGCCGTGTGCCATGTAAGGCCGCATATTCGCGGTCACAAGCTAGGGGACTTGTTTCATCTGGTTACCATCCTACGGTACAGGAGAATACAAACGGAATGCACAAACCATCATTTGCATCCCTTACGGTACTCCATTATTTTGCTGGGACCAGTCACCCCCCGATCAAAATAAGATCGCCAATCCTGGATGTGCATTTGCATCCGCTATTCAGTCTAACTTGGAACCTTGTAGCTGATTTGGCATATTGGGATCAACTATCTTAGCAGTCGTTACCCATGGTACCACTGATGTGCAACATGGTCACACAATCTACCACGATCGGACCGTCACCATCTACCCAGGTATTCCATTTTCTCATTGTCGTGTGTTAGAGTAGTAGTACTTGTTAGTTATTTTCTTTTCTTGACTGGGACATGTTTACTGTACTAGTACTACAATTTAGTATTCTATTTTTTAACCCTCTCGCCTTCTCTTACATTGTAGTACTACTTACTAGTACTAGTACTTTTTACCTTGGAGGACGCGTATAGCTAGCTAGGCCCTTGAAGACTTGAACCCACTAGCTCCCACAATTTTTGTTTTTCCATGTCTTACTATCTCATCCATGTAGCCAAGAGTGGCTATATATAATAAGCCGGTTATTTTACTTCCTCTATACCGGAGTAGTACTATTTGCTGCACAATATTACTGACTGCCATATTTGAGCACAACATTATTATGCATGGACCTTGACCATGTATGTCACCATGTGTCCAGATCTAAGATGCCGCGTGTACCAGATGAACGGCGCCAAGTTCGACCCCTGTGATGCTATGTGGGTGCCGAGGAACACTCTTGGAGAGTACTCGCTTTTCATTGGGGACAGCTACCCCATTGTGAAGTGGATGCCACCTTCCGTGCACGACACCGAAGGCCTGCCGTTCATGAAGCATGGATGTGTCTTCAGTGCGCACCACCGGACGAACAACATGCTGGGACACGCTATCCCTGATGTATGCCGCTTCAGCTTGGATGAGTCTCCATCGTGTGGAACCGGACTAGAAAGCTGCGATAATGATTCCTGTTGCCCACCGCTATGGATCATGCCATCTATGAATAACACCTAGGACTGGAACCTGGAGGAGGACATGGAGCCCATCTATAACATGTAAGTGGAGTACGGTAAATTGTGATTGGTAGCGCTGTGAATATATGTAGACTAGTCGTGCACAAATTTATCACATGAAGTGGAGATGAACTTGTGTGGCATACATGCATTTGTCCTTTAGAATTTATTACTAGTAAATGTGTTATGTGTACGTGCAACTTGTGTGGCTATTGCACGGGCTCCAACACGCTCTGTGAGAAAAAAAGGTGGCACGGGTTTGGATATAGGTGACGTGGCGGCATCATACAGTAGCATCGTTCGCTATAGTTGTAGTACTAGGACGACAACTCCTATAAAACCTTGCACCTGGCTCTTTGCCTCTTCAGGAGGTGCAACAGTTCGTACTCCTGTGAACCTTGCACTTGGCTCTTAGCCTCTTCGGAAGGTCCTACAATGATGATACTACAGTAGAATATGCTTCTGGCAATCTGACACCGAATGAACTGCTGCACGTCCACCGCGAGGGCGAGGGAGAGGGTGCTGTAGTCAAAACCCTCTCCTCATCCTGTGAGCCACCGCACGCGTTGGCGAGGGAGAGGGCGTAGGCATACGTAGTAAGCAAGCTTCTCCTCGTCCTGTGAGCCACCGCGCATGGGCGAGGGAGAGGGCGTAGTAAGCAAGCTTCTCCTCGTTCGGTGAGTTGACGAGACACATCAAAGTAGTACTAGTCCATACTGCGTCCTTTCCGGTTAATATGCCTTAATTTGAAATGAGAAAAATACACTGGCGGTCAACGTATGTAACAATACGCTCATTACGGTCACTATATAGTTTTGCGGTGATTATACGGTCACTAGCTCACCGTAGAGCACCGTATTGCACCCTACTGACCGGCCACATAGTCGACGTGGCACTTTGTTGACTGGTTAAATTGACACCTGGTTTCTGGGTCCCATCTGTCAGTTGGCAGAGCAAAGAAATCAGTTAAAGAAAACTTTACGCAGGCGCAACAGGAGTCCAACCCTTGCGCGCAAACCACCCTGGCTATGTATGTGACTGCATGCACGTGTACTCCCTTGGTCCGTGAAAAACTGTACATCTAGCATTAGAAATTTTTCCAACAAAGAGTGTACATCTACACTTCCAATGCACTTAGCCTTTAATCTAATCGATATTGATTGACTAATGCACGAATTTGTGCTCTAGTTATAGGCTACATGTCTATCCTTAATTACAGCATGCAACAACCTTCATTTAATCTTCTTCTCTCAATGGTCGCATGCACACATAATTCTACTACTTTTGGGCGTTAATTATGCCATGAAGTTTCGGTTCCTCTTGGTCAATGTGTAAATCTCTATATGTACAGTCTTTCACGGATGGAGGGAGTAGGTTGAGCACTTGAGCGTGAGCGTGTGTGTTGCGTCGTGTGCTGTGTGCCGCATGGATGTGTGAGTGTTGCGTGCGTGCATGTGTACGTGTGAGTGTTGCATGTTGCATGCATGCATGCATGCACGAGGCTTTTACTCCCTCCCATTGACATGTTCATATTTCAAGCTTCATTAAAATGTTGCATGCAAGAATTAAGAGAAAACTCACCAATGCGTGTAAAAGTTCTTGTCATTTGTTCCTCACGCATGCATTGCAATTAATACGTTCGTAAACACAATTTTCTTGAGGAAAATGAGCCCATTATTGAGTACTTTCGGAAAAAAATTCTTCGGGCACTCATCATTTACTACTACCTTGGTTGATGATTTTTTTATTGACCTGTATATAAACCTCCGTCCTGGTTTAATGGCCCCTTCGTACTTAGTGTAAAATTTTGACCGTAAATTTAACTAACAAAGTGTCAATGCATGTCATAAAAAACTATAGCATTAAAAACTATGTTCAAATACGAATCCAGTGATATGATTTTTGGTGACATGCATTAACATTTTATTAGTTAAATAGATGGTCAAAGTTTGAGACAAAATACTACTAGTACTCCTACATTATTGGGGCCGGGTGCCTTGGCCAATGTTTCATCTTGTTGGACAGGATGAGAGTAGAGGCATAGGGATACTGTAGATAGGAAGTCTTGGCGATCCATTATTCCCCATCTCGGTCAGAGAGACCTATTCAACTAGTCTTCACAGTGAAGTGACAATACACGCTGCAGCAGATGGGACACTTAATTAATAAGCTAAACCAGCGTGTTGGTGTTACTAAATCAGCCTTACCCAGTACTGCCATCATGTTTGCCAGTGGAGCACGTTTCCGCAAATACGCCTACGCACCTCTCTCTTCCATTAACTGACATATGGGCCCTCTTGAGGTAGACCCACATGTCATTGGCTTAACTATTTACACTCCAAAGGACGGTATATCCTGGTAGTAGTACTAGTAGAATTGAGATTTAATGCACTTTCTTGCCCGTCTTTCCTTCTTCTTCTTCTTCGTCCTCTCTTCCCCATCGTCGGCCGCACACCATTTCCCCCCGCTCACTGCTTGCCCGTCCGCGCCATCTTCCTTGGTAGCTCGCCCGTACCATATCCCCCGCGCTCACTGCTCGGCCACACACGCCATCTTCTTCGCTCGCCCGCCCGAATCCACTTCCCTGCTCGCTCACAGGCACCAAAAACCCCAATCACTCAGCGCCCTAAAAAACCCTATGGCAGAACCGACTGACACACAGAGCTGCGATTGGAATTCCCTCCCCGATGTTCTCTTGGAGCAGATCTATAATCGTATGGACCTGCTCAGCACCGTGCGTCTGGCGGCATGCTCGGTGTCTTTGTACCGTCTGCTCGTCTGCAACCGGTCGGCCCTTTTCAAGACACCCTGCTTGCTGATGCCAGATCCTCGCAGGTGGCCCAAACACCGACTTGACGATCCTACGGAGGTTGTCATGGTGCCCCTCGACATGCTACCACTACCCGTCCACCTGTCCTTCACGCGCGGCCACTACTGGGCGGGCATGAAGGCCAACTGGATCGTCCTCATCCACCAATCCGGTAGTCCGTGGCGTCTCGTGGATATCTACACCCAGCGAGAGATCACCCTTCCATCGTTGGATACCACCGGCATCGAGCCTCGCGGCCCACCGGACACTCCTGCCTACTACACATGAGACGCGTTGAGCTTTTGGTGCGACCTCCGTTTGCTGAAGGTTGTAATCTGCGAAGTGCCTACACCATCAGAAGACTACATGGATTACAAGCTCATTGCCTTGTTCGACATGGGATTAGTCTATCTGGAATCCGGTCGCCATACATGGTTATGGCTCATCATCAATCCTATTGAGCCTCCATTTCTGTCTAATGCTATAGTGCACGATGGCATCGTTTACGTGGTCGATGCACAGATTGGCTGCCTATACTGGTGGAATCTATTGTCGTGTAATTGTTCTATCTCATATCATCTTACCTTATGAATACGACTACCTATTGATTGTTAGAAATTTAGAATAGATAGTATGTCTATAACCACATCATTGCTATATGTTCCTCTCATTTCCTAGATTTTTATGACCACACATGTTATTGTTAGAGTTGATATGAGAACAATTGGCATCTAATGATTGTTAGAATAGATATTATGAGTATAACCTCATGATTGCTATATGTTACTCTCATTTCCAAGATTTTTATAACCACGCATGTTATTGTTAGAGTTGATATGAGAACAGTAGTAACTGCTATGGTAGAATGTAACATCCCGATTCTCAGAATGTTTAAGAAAAAGTTTTTCAAAAATCAGGGCGAGAAAATTTTGTTTGCTTTATTTGTTAACAAAGCTTAAATTGGACTTTTATAATTTGGAGGATTTAATTTGAACTAATGCCAACTTAAATTAAATTTGATTTTTGTTGTTTCTTTTAGTTGGATTTTATTTTTGTCTTAAGCATATTTAAATATGCTAGTCTGTGTTTTCTTCGATTTCTAAGTTCGTGTTATTTTGTTTGAGCTTCTTTTTCATTACTAGATTGTCCTCTTAGGAAAATCAATTTGTTTTCCTCTCTCAAACTTTGTACCGAATTCCCGTGGACAGTATGTCTTTCCTCTCTCTTCCCTATGTTAAGCCCACCTATATTTTTCTCACACCCAGATGGGCCAAACCAACCTTTCTCTTTTATATTTTATTTATTTTCTTTTCTGGGCTGAAGCTAACCATTTTCCCCCCTAACTCCCTTCCTTTCTCATGGGCCTAGCTGAATGACCCAGTAACCAGCCAAGCGAGCACCCTTCTCCTTCCTTCCATTCTCTGTACGTTACCTTGCATATGCAGAAATAGAAGCAGGAGAGAAAGAGCCACCACGCCCAGTCACTTTGCCTCCTTTAATTTCCTTAACTCTCCAACGTTTCCGAATCAAGAGAGCATCTTTTCTCTTTACTTCTTTCCTTTGTATGCTCTCAGCTTACAGAGAAGAAAATGTACAGGCACACGTACAGAAGAGAAACAGCCCTTCCTCATTCCCATAAATCCCATTGGTTTCCAAAACTGCAGCCCCTATTGTGCGCCTCCACCTTGTGGCACCCTGGCTCAGAGAAGACCGGAACGCCCCGTATTCCAGCCCAGGGACAAGTCCTCTAGAATACGTCACTGTTGGCATAGAACAAATCAGCTCTTTATTACAATGGATATGGTTACAAAGGGTACAAGGATTACATTGGCACGGCGACACTACGCCTGCCCGGGATAGCTCTATGCTAACAGCGGAGTAACTATCTCGGCAGCGGAACAACGACAGCGGTGACGGACTCCACTCCGCAGGGACTCTGGCTAGAACGCGCATCCTAGGTTGCAAACTCGGGATCCTCGACAAGCAAGCAATCATGGCATGACCTGCAAACTGGCATGACACTCCAGGTGAGTACTTTGAATGTACTCGCAAGCTCATAGCAAACATCAGCATTAAGGCAAGACAACATCATAGTAGTCAGGATTTAACAGGCATGGTTATCTAGCAAGATAACTACTGAAGTAAATGCAGTAAGGTAAAGCATATTTAATCCATACTCCGAATAACCTCAGGATCCAATCCGAACCCGTGCCAAATCCAATTCCCAAGCATGCCGTCATCCGAGCACTCATCTCATAGCCATCCCATGGCTACATATCATCTACCTGATATCATCTGCACCATAAGTCTGACAAACTTACTCTCTTCCGGGTTGCATCACAACCCTCAGAATACTCATGATCCACCGAGTACTTCCGATCTTACGATAAGTTCTTCCATCATTATCACTACTATGGTTGACCACCTAAAGAGGTCTGGACGGACTGTCCAATACCATGGACATGGCTATTCGAATTGATTTTACACTCTGCAGAGGTTGCACACTTTACCCACATCATGGAGCACCTGACCTCGTGATCCCATTCGGGTGGACCAGTGTTGCTCCAATGAAACCTGCCTTAACCGTGACTCTCCCATCGTACCATCGGCAATCATCCTCCCCTAGAGTCCTGCCCCGGGTGGCCCCTGTGTCACCGCGTGACACCTGCAACCGTCGTGGCCAACAAACTATCCCAAACGGGGACCTGGTACCATATAACTCAACTGGGCTCACAAGGTTATCGCCGCCTATCGGGCCAGGGTAGCGCGCATGCATAACCTCCCCTGTCGGGCGGTACCGATGAAAGAGCATGCGATTAGACCAAGTCAAGGCCGTCCCATACCGGCAAATGTGGCTGCACGGATAAGTCCGGACAGGTGACTCTAGATCAACCATGAAGTATCTATTCTCCGAACAATCTCTGTCATGGCTGATACTCTGATATCATAGCAATCCAAGTCAACACGATATCTGGCTAGAAATCCGATAACCAGTATGCTTAAGCCACTGCTACTAATTCATCTCCACAAACTGCCGGATGAAATCCAGAATAATCATAGACGGTAATCTCAACATCATGGCATCAACGAGTCGGTAAACTACTAGTCACTAACAATCCGGTACTCATCACGGAAGTCACCTCTCCAGGAAATTACTCAAGCATTGTGTAATCCAATTCATTTCACAAATAACTCATACTTGTTGTTAAAGTAAATAGTTAAACTATGATATTGCAATGCAATCATGCAGATAAAAGTTGTGGCTTGCCTGGGGATGAAGGAACCATCGGGGAGAAATGCGGAGAGTCCACGGAAGTGATTGCCGAAAACAGTTCTCTCTCAGAGGGGCTGTTTACGGGCAAGGGCAAAATGGTCATTTTCACAGTGGGACCACATAGTGAAAATGGTACTAACAGATAGAGCTCGATGAGACGAAGAATTGGGCATTGGATTCACCTCGATCGGAGTTACGGTTAAAAAGTTACAGCCCGACGAAGTTCAGGGACCGATCTATAAAAATAACTCTACAAACAGGCCCCTGGAGGAGAAAATCAGAAAGCGCCTTTTATCAGATTACGCTTTCAGAACTGAGAAACGTATTTTGGTCTGAAGAATAAAGAAAGTACGCCTTCGTTAGTGGAAGACGTATTCCAGAGGAATACGCTTCCACTTAACCTGACCGTGGGCCCGGCCGAGTTAACGCCGTGACACCGACAGGAGGGCCCTGCGGCTGACTTCTCTCTCCCCTCCCTCCCCTTCTTCTTCCCCGACCGGGCGCGACAGAGGAGGGCGGAGTCTGCGTGGCGTCGGCGCTGGCCCGGCCAACTCCGGCCGTCTCCGGTGGAGCTCGGACCACCAGAGGGTTCGCCGTGAAACGCCGCGCCGGGGATACCTCGCAGGGTCCGCGGGGAAGGGCCATGGGGCTGGTAGTGGTGGAGGGCAGAGGCGGGCGCCGGCGAAGGGCGCAAGCGGCTCCGGCCGTCTCCGGCAGAGCGGAGACTACCGGCGGCCTCGGGACGGTTCGCTGCACCCGCCTGGTGCAACAGCAGGGTAGGGAGAGGGCGGGAGCCGCCACAACATAGGGTGGCCGTGGGTACAGGCGGCGACCGAGCTCGGGGAAGGCGCGGACACAGCGACTCCAGCGAGGCAGGGAGTAGATGGAGGGATTCGCCGGGGTGCGGGGAAGGTGGTGGTGAGGTCAAGAGGAGGAATGGGGCTCGGGCTCGCTCGAATATGAGCAGGGCTCCGCGGTAGCCATGGCGGCAAAGGGCGGCAAGGAGAGGCTCTGGAGCTCGAGGGGAGAGGGGCTGGGGCTTGCTGGCGTGTGGGAGGGCTCGGGCACCCCTTAAATAGGCTCGGGGAGGAGCTACGAGACGACGGCAGAGCTTCGAGAGGCACGACGAGGTGGCGGGATTCCAGTGGTCGGCAGAAACGGCCATGGACTCGGGGACGAGGGGGAGAAGCTACCAGAGGGCACACGCATGCGGTGGGGAGCTCTCCGGCGCTCGCGGACAAGCTGGGACTGACCGGAGGTGTCTTCCCGATGAGACCAGAGTACAGAGCACCGCGGCTGCCGACTAGAGTCGTGGTCACCACTGGCTCCACGCGTCCGCGGCACCCAGGCACTTCCAGGCCTTGTCAACTCGGTGTATCAGAGGTTGGTAAATGCCAAAATGCAAAGAAACAAGAATAGTGGTAAAGGAGGTGACTAGAGCTTGCTGGCAACCACAGGAACAGCAAGGTGTTTGAAATTATATGAGAGAGATTGAGCAGGGGATAGACTCTGGTTTTTAGCTGAGGGTGATCACATACTAGGGTGATCATCTCTGCAAAATTGCAGCTCATTTGGATGAAGATAAATAGCACTTGCAGTTCAATGGGCTCTACTGGACAGAAATGCAAAATATGAATTGGCACTCACATACTTACTTGGATTGAGCTAAAATTTGGAGGATATGAATGATTTGATCAAATAAAGACACTGTAAAATTTTCATACCATTTGGACATGCCAAAATAGTACTTCCTTCACAGATATCCTCTCTGACCAGAATCTTAGAAAAATTATAGGGAATTATTGGGAAGATGAGATGAGCCCAAATTTTGTGGAGATATGTTATATTGGTAGGAGAATGCTCTGGTAAATTTTCAGCAATTATGGAGCAGTATAAAAAATAGTTGCTTCACAATGTGAAAATCTGACCAGAAACCAAGATTTGAGGCTGTGCTCACATAGATGATTGGATAGGGTTGAAACTTGGTGGAGAGTCATGATTTGAGCATATGAATATGCTTGCAAAATTTCAACTCATTTGGATACTCCTAGCTAGCACTTGCTTCACAAAGATTCCAGTTGCACAGAAATTTGGAAATTAGCCAAGGGAGATTTAATATCCAAATAAAGTTGAATTTTGGCATGTGGCAATGATATGGATAGGAAAGAATTCCCAAAAAGTTTGAGACCAAGCAAGCAAATATAAATGGTACTTGCTTCTCAATCTCACAGATAGTGCAGAATCAGAAACGGAATATTTGTGAAATATTTTTGAACATTGCAAGGAATGGTTTGACATATTTGTGGAATATCTGACCCAAACAATTTATGAGAATTATTTAGGAATTTTGTGAATGATGGAAATGTGGGTTGCTTCACAACTCAGGGCAACCAGGGTTATTCCTTTAATAGAAAAAGGAATTTTCCTACGAAAAGAATATTGGGGTTGGTCCAAGATGGAAATGACATGGTCTTGGGATGATTTTGAGGTTGGCAAGCCACTTGGGAAGAGGAATCAAGGGTGATCCCTCCAGTTTGCAGGACTACTAAGCCACAAAAAGCGAATCCGGGCCAAAATCAAAAGAAAAAGAAAATGGGCAAAATCCAGGGTGTTACACACCTCCACTTCCAATTCCCGTAGCACCCTGCCTTCTCCCTTCCTCTCTACCTCCAGAAACTCTCTCCAAAGAATGGTGCTCCATAGACGCCGATGCTCGATCCCGGTAACTCGGGCCATCTCCATCAGCACCCTTGGGCCCTAAGGTTCCTCTCCACACCTCGGTTCCATTCAGAGAAGAAAGAACGCGATCTGTCGACCACACTGTTCATCGAGTTCATCGCATCGTATCTTCATGCTCGGTGAGCAACTAACCAATTCCTTTTTTGTGCCTTCGAAACTTCAATCATAGTATCTCCTAGGCATCATAGCACCTCCTATTTTCGTTGTTGGGCGCGTCGATGCCATCGGTCGCATGGACCGTAGGTCATTGGTTTATTTCCATCTTGTTTGTTCCTCGTTTGATCTCCATCCCAATAGATAAAATGCTCTAACTGGTAATGGGTACCCGATCGTTGTATTAGAATTTTTTTAGATATCATAGAGGTATATTTTTTATCATATTAGGTGCTCGTTAAGTTAAATTGGAAATTACACTACGTGCATGTTTTTTTGGGTACTATTTAATTTTCCGTGTGTTATGTATGCCTAGGAGTCATCTTGAATGATATCATAGAAGTATCATGTGGTTTAATTGATTGATTTGAATGTACATTTTAAATTATTAACTATAGTCTTATCTGTTTTCATCTAGATAATTTCTTATATCATGTAGTAGTGTGGTATGCTTTTGTATTAGTTCTTGTGACTGATCATCATGAGTAGTAATTGATCGGTGAACTTTTGTGTTAATTTCATATGTTTAGGATATGGCTAGGAGCGCATGCTATTTGTTTTATAATTTTTTATGTGGCAAGTGACTTGATAGATTTACCTTTTTACCGATTATAGTTGTTTGAAAATTGTTGAACATGTTGCTTCATGTGCTATTTTTCTTTTGTGTGATAGTAGTTTTATGACATGCTTATGTACAAGTTTTTCCGTACTATTACCATGTGTGGGTTTACATAGGATTATCTTAAGCTTTGCATGATTATAGAATATTTCATGTTTTGATTATATTCATCTTTTATTTTGCATGAATATATCTTAGATATGTTTTATCTAGTCTTTTACATCCTTGTATCATGTGTTTTTTTTGCATTTGTAATCATGTCATGCCTTTGATATGGTTGTTCATCAATTTTTTGTATCTGTGGTTTAGTTCCTTATAATAGTTGTTATGAATCAGTGTGTTAACTTAGGACATAGTTTCTTGTGGCAAATTGCTCATTGTTGCATCATGGTTTAAGACCATTGTATTTTTTTGTGTTAGCTCTACTTTGTGTCACATGACATGTTTCGTGTGATATTTTAGTAGGAACTTTTGAGTAGTTTTTAACCCTATTTTATAGATGTTTGTTATGCAAGATCACATGGTTGGTTGTTTTATGTCACACCTTATATTTGTATTGCTATATAGAATATATTCTTGTGGCATATGTTAAATCTTATTAATTATCATGTGCGTTTATTTATCTTAGTTGATTGCCATGACAAATCAACACTTGATCAAAGTAGAATTCATGTTTTGCTTGTGTACCTACCATGTGTTGTATCATTGCTAGTTTATACCTTATGTTCACACATATGGTTAGTCTTTGCTTGGTAGATATACATGTTAGTAGTTTATCGATCTCATAATTATATAAGTAGGATTTCTTTTACTTGAGTAATATCATGACATGGTGTGGTGTGTTTGTAACTAGATTGTCTAGTGTGTGTGTGTGTGTGTGTGTGTGTGTGTGTGTGTGTGTGTGTGTGTGTATCAGTTTATGCCATAGATCTGTCCTAGTTGTTTATGGTATGTCTTTACAAGTGTAAGTTGTATGAGATAGCAATGCATGCGATCGTGTTATTCATGCTAGTATAATATATGTTCATTGGTTCATGCTATGATCTAGTATTACTTTCCTACATGCTGATTTTGCTATTTTAATGTGCGTATATGTCATAACTAGCATGATAGTGTTGTGTGATAATGCCATGCTTTCCATGTTCTTACATGTCATAACTAGTATGTAGGGTTGTGTGCTAGTGCCCTGCTTGATCATCATGTTAGTTTATATCAACTAAGTTATGTGATAGTTATGAGTGGTATTCTATTGGTAGCATAGTTTGGCAACTTGTGTGACGATCATCTCCATACTTAGCGCCATATCTAGAATATCTAGTTGTTGCATTGTTGTATGTCTAGTGATCATTCATGCAAGTTATCTTTCATGTCTTATTATGTTCCATGTTCTATGATTGAGTACTTAGTTCCTTGCGTTCTTTAAAATATGATTGCCTTTGTTTCATGTTAGTATTATGCGTGTTTGACACATGTCGCCACAGTTCATCACATGGATACTATAGTTTACCTTTCATGTTAGTTGAGTTGTATCTTCCTCATATACTTAGTGTGCATAGTTTGATCTGTTATGTGAGCATGAAGTGGTAATCTTATTGCTAGTGGTTACTTGAGTATTAGTTGATCTTTAGTAGTAAGACCATATCCTAGTTTAGTATCTTCTCATGACAACTTGTAAGTGTGATGCTTGTGTTATTAGATAAGACCTCTTAGTGATTTTCTAGTCATATGCCTTGTACGATGTGTGTCTCATTATTTAATTGTTTAATAGCTTTGACCGTAGTATTGGGTTGGCTCTTGTTATAGAAATGTTGGCTAATAGATGTTATGGTTGATGGTTGATTCCTATTGTTGTTAACCATTATAAATATTTAGGAGCATCTAAATATTTATTTGTGGTTAATTTTTACTCTTAAATGTGCCATGTTTTTGCTTGTGGGAGGATGAGGTTACATTAGTATGTAGTACAATGTCATGTTTAGGAGAGTTTTTATTCATTCATTCCATGTGTTGTTTAATTTATTTATATGAGTTGACATTTTCTTTGGTTCATGATATTGGTTCTATATAGTTTAGAATTACTTTAGGACCAAACCTAGATCAATTTAAGTCATGTTGTTGAATGATGTCTTTCATTGCTTAACTAGTATGTTTGTTTGGTTGTCATATAGAATACTTGCTTTTGAATTATAGTTGATGTATATGTTTGGATGTTGTTGACCATTATAAATATTTATATTCTATCTAAATATTTATTTGTGGTTAACTTTTACCTTGATCATGCCATGTTGTAATTGCATAGTTAAAATGCCTAGGATGGTTCCTTTCCATGTGTGTTGATGTCATGGTGTTTGTTATATAGTAGTCCCTCTATAGTTAGTCGAGGTGTGTAGTGGGTACTACTAGTGGTTAGTAGCATAGTTCGGATCGGAACGTTAGTCTTGATCGCCAAACCTTCCTTAGCCGCGTCAACCTAACCCTGTCACTTCATTGAATCATCTCTCTTACCTCCCTATCATGCAACCTCATTCGGAATCTCCATCTTTTTCAATATCTTGTTATCCATCCACTCTTAATTTTTTTTGGATGTTATTTGGATTTACTATTATTTTGGTATTTATTTGTTTTCCATTTGCTATTGTTACGACGAGTAGGGAGTGATGATGTTGGACAAGGGCAGAACAGGTTACTGAAGAAGGACTCAACAACGAAGGCATGCCTCCTTCTTTGATCATACTTATCCTATGTTTTACAAAATTGCATTGTGTTTTATAGTTACTATATGCATGCTTTTAAATCTCGTAGCTAGCATGTCGATTGACACATTACCTTAATCCGCTTGTCGGCTATTCACTTGACACCTGAGTAGAATTATTACTTCGATAGAGTAGAAATGCTTAGCCATGCTTATCACCCTATAGGTGCTTTGTTGAATGACCTCTAAGTCATTAACAGTTGACACTTAATGCTAAGCTAGGCCGGTTGGCCCTTATTGACCTCCCCTACTCTCTTCTACTCTGGGTGAAACTTACCATCTGAATACTGGCGCGGGCGACAGCTGAATCAAGGATTGAAGGAGCGATTGGCTGGCCTTCATAAGCTGAAGGGAGCAATCAGTCGTCCGTGCCGCATGAGGCCTAATAAGTCTTGGATTTGAAGATTGTGATAATAGTACAGCCACATGCTATATGGGCACTGGCTTGGTTGATTAGTTAGTTCACCCTTATTGTCATCATCGCCGTACCGCAGATGGGATAGCTGCCTTGCGAGGAGTATCCTTGGTACAAAAGGGGGGCCCGGATTGTGAACTGCGGTTACTTCCGTGTTGAAACCTAGTGGGCTGGGCACAGTAAGTGTGGTCTAATGAAAGACCTCGTCACAATCTCCCTGCCGGTATACCAAATGGTGTACTACGCCAGCGGCCACTGGTGGCAACAAGTCGAGATTGTGTCGTGTGGGTAAAGTGTACAACCTCTTCAGAGTGTAAAATTATTCGAATAGCCATGTCCACGGTCATGGACGACATATGAATCTTTCTTAACATACAGGACCTGTCTTGCTTATTCCCTCCTGCACTTATTCTTGGAACCTATGAAGAGTGTGAGTTGATCGAGGATCCTCACTTGATGAAAGTTATTCTAGAGACAAAACATGTTTTCATCTAAAACTGCTATTATCCAAGTACTATGTTATTTCAAACAAAATTAGCTTTTATGCAAATGAGCCATACAGCCTTCCTTTGAAGCCACATGTAGCTATTAGGTCATTCCCCGTGGCAGGCATGTTGAGTACGTAATGTACTCATGGCAATAATTTTGTTGACAACAGAGTTACATGAAGACGAAGGTGATGACTACGACTGCTATGACGATCCGTAGGAGTGAGGTCACATGGACTACATCGACTGCCTGTGGCTGAGATGGAGTCGCTATGCATTTTACTTTCCGCTATTTTCTGATTGTAATAACTGTCATGAGACATTTCACTAGGTATGTCTTGTGACAAATATACTACTTGTAATACTTTTACGTATTGTGCAATTATATCATTTCACTGTGTTGTCAGCAATGATCCTGGGGTTGACGATTATACACAGGAGGATCTGAAAGATAATTCCGGGTTCTCACAGAAGTGGTATCAGAGCTGATGTCGACCTAGTTGCGTGGCCTTAGTTAGAAATGGAAAGCCTTAGGGACCAATTTGATAAGAAAACTATTTTGAAAATAATCATTCTCGTAGTCTTCTTCTTTGCTATTGCTCTTCTTATCTTATCTTATTCAAATAAGGTTTAAACTCTACTTCTCTACCATTCTCTTTATAGTATGTGAAACCCTTCCCCTGCCCATGGTGTTGAAAAGTCGGAAGCTTCAAAAGACATGCCAAGAATTTCAACATAACTTCAAGCCCTGAAGCTCTTAGTAGCAACATTTTGCCGAGAGAAGACACCTCGAGACCTCAAGAAGGCAAAAATTGTCGATCATGCTCCAATCGTCAATGACAAAGATCTACACCAAGTTATGATGTGACCATCCATATAGGATTAGGTTGGTTTACACCCTTGTAGTGGTAGAACTCGTAGCTTGTAGACGCAAAATCTTTTTCTGTGAGTATCGTCTCCATATATTTCTTCTGGCGCTTTCAATGCAGTCATACTAAAACCTAATTTGCCAAAAAGAGTTGCTTTTGAGTTTTATTTGGATAGTTTCATGATTATCTGGGTGTTAGCTTTTGTCTATCTTCTGGGGTATCTCCTCCTTGTGTAGGATTCTTCTACTCCTCTTGTGCTCTTTCCCTCTTCCCTATAACCCTGGAGATCACCTAGAGATGAACGAAGTTTCAACAACCCACTTAGAGATCTATTATGAAAGTGAGCCCTATGGAAAACCTCTTTTAAGGGGGGTAGTTCATGGTGATTTGTGGCGAGATCAAAGATTTGAAGACCTTCATTTGCAAAGAATACGAAGATTTTTGAAGACCTTCATTGCACCTACTATACTATAAGTTGAACCTGAAGGAAGGGTCAATTAGTGTATCCGCACAAAAGGTTAACCTACAAAAGAAGGCACTACCGAAGAATGTTCAAGAACTCAGAGAAGCTATCAGATTACCATTGCCAAGACCAAAGGACTGCTTCCAAGCATTGAGCATGCTGAAGACAGTATCAACAATCGAATTATCTCCAATCAAGACCCCGAAGTTGCTTGCCATCAAGATCAGAATCAACCGTGATTCCATATGTTTCTGAGAAGAACTATGTCGAGGGAAAAGCTAACCCAAACCCATTCTCTTTAGCCAGCCTGAATCTCGGGGACGAGATTTCTTTTAAGGGGGGTAGATCTGTAACATCCTGATTCTCGGAATGTTTAGGAATTTTTTTTCAAAAATCAGGGCGAGAAAATTTTGTTTGCTTTATTTGTTAACAAAGCTTAAATTGGACTTTTATAATTTGGAGGATTTAATTTGAACTAATGCCAACTTAAATTAAATTAAATTTTTGTTGTTTCTTTTAGTTGGATTTTATTTTTGTCTTAAGCATATTTAAATATGCTAGTCTGTGTTTTCTTCGATTTCTAAGATCGTGTTATTTTGTTTGAGCTTCTTTTTCATTACTAGATTGTCCTCTTAGGAAAATCAATTTGTTTTCCTCTCTCAAACTTTGTACCGAATTCCCGTGGACAGTATGTCTTTCCTCTCTCTTCCCTGCGTTAAGCCCACCTATATTTTTCTCATAGCCGAATGGGCCAAAGCAACCTCTCTCTTTTATATTTTATTTATTTTCTTTTCTGGGCTGAAGCTAACCATTTTTCCCCCTAACTCCCTTCCTTTCTCATGGGCCTAGCCGAATGACCCAGTAACCAGCCAAGCGAGTACCCTTCTCCTTCCTTCCATTCTCTGTACGTTACCTTGCATATGCAGAAATAGAAGCAGGAGAGAAAGAGCCACCACGCCCAGTCACTTTGCCTCCTTTAATTTCCTTAACTCTCCAACGTTTCCAAATCAAGCGAGCGTCTCTTCTCTTTCCTTCTTTCGTTTATATGCTCTCAGCTTACAGAGAAGAAAATGTACACGCACACGTACAGAAGAGAAACAGCCCTTCCTCATTCCCATAAATCCCATTGGTATCCAAAACTGCAGCCCCTATTGTGCGCCTCCACCTCCACTTCCAATTCCCGTAGCACCCTGCCTTCTCCCTTCCTCTCTGCCTCCAGAAACTCTCTACAAGGAATGGTGCTCCATAGACGCCGATGCTCGATCCCGGTAACTCGGGCCATCTCCATCAGCACCCTTGTGCCCTAAGGTTCCTCTCCACACCTCGGTTCCATTCAGAGAAGAAAGAACGCGATCCGTCGACCACACGCGAAGAATTTTACATGTTCGTCCACACTGTTCATCGAGTTCATCGCATCGTATCTTCATGCTCAGTGAGCAACTAACCAATTCCTTTTGTGTGCCTTCAAAACTTCACTCATAGTATCTCCTAGGCATCATAGCACCTTCTATTTTCTTTGTTGGGCGCATCGATGCCATCGGTCGCATGGACCGTAGGTCATTGGTTTATTTCCATCTTGTTTGTTCCTCGTTTGATCTCCATCCCAATAGATAAAATGCTCTAAGTGCTAATGGGTACCCGATCGTTGTTTTATAGGTATATTTTTTTTTATCATATTAGGCGCTCGTTAAGTTAAATTGGAAATTGCACTACGTGCATATTTTTTTGGGTACTGTTTAATTTTCAGTGTGTTATGTATGCCTAGGAGTCATCTTGAATGATATCATATAAGTATCATGTGGTTTAATTGATTGATTTGAATGTACATTTTAAATTATGAACTATAGTCATATATGTTTTCATCTAGATAATTTCTTATATCATGTAGTAGTGTGGTATGCTTTTGTATTAGTTCTTGTGAATGATCATCATGTGTAGTAATTGATCAGTGAACTTTTGTGTTAATTTCATATGTTTAGGATATGGCTAGGAGCGCATGCTATTTGTTTTATAAATTTTTATGTGGCAAGTGACTTAATAGATTTATCTTTTTACCGATTATAGTTGTTTGAAATTTGTTGAACATGTTGCTTCATGTGTTATTTTTCTTTCGTGTGATAGTAGTTTTATGACATGCTTATGTACAAGTTTTTGCGTACTATTACCATGTGTGGGTTTACATAGGATTATCTTAAGCTTTGCATGATTATAGAATATTTCATGTTTTGATTATATTCATCTTTTATTTTGCATGAATATATCTTAGATATGTTTTATCTAGTCTTTTACATCCTTGTATCATGTGTTTTTTTGTGCATTTGTAATCATGTCATGCCTTTGATATGGTTGTTCATCAATTTTTTGTTTCTGTGGTTTAGTTCTTTATAATAGTTGTTATGAATCGATGTGTTAACTTAGGACATAGTTTCTTGTGGCAAATTGCTCATTGTTGCATCATGGTTCAAGACAATTATATTTTTTTGTGTTAGCTCTACTTTGTGTCACATGACATGTTTCGTATGATATTTTAGTAGGAACTTTTGAGTAGTTTTTAACCCTATTTTATAGATGTTTGTTATGCAAGATCACATGGTTGGTTGTTTAATGTCACACCTTATATTTGTATTGCTATATAGAATATATTCTTGTGGCATATGTTAAATCTTATTAATTATCATGTGTGTTTATTTATCTTAGTTGATTGCCATGACAAATCAACATTTGATCAAAGTAGAATTCATGTTTTGCTTGTGTACCTACCATGTGTTGTATCATTGCTAGTTTATATGTTAGGTTCACACATATGGTTAGTCTTTGCTTGGTAGATATACATGTTAGTAGTTTATCGATCTCATAATTATATAAGTAGGATTTCTTTTACTTGAGTAATATCATGACATGGTGTGGTGTGTTTGTAACTAGATTGTCTAGCGTGTGTGTGTGTATCAGTTTATGCCATAGATCTGTCCTAGTTGTTTATGTTATGTCTTTACAAGTGTAAGTTGTATGAGATAGCAATGCATGCAATCGTGTTATTCATGCTAGTATAATATATGTTCATTGGTTGATGGTATGATCTAGTATTACTTTCCTACATGCTCATTTTGCTATTTTAATGTGCGTATATGTCGTAACTAGCATGATAGTGTTGTGTGATAATGCCATGCTTTCCATGTTCTTACATGTCATAACTAGTTTGTAGGGTTGTGTGCTAGTGCCCTGCTTGATCATCATGTTAGTTTATATCAACTAAGTTATGTGATAGTTATGAGTGGTATTCTATTGGTAGCATAGTTTGGCAACTTGTGTGACGATCATCTCCATACTTAGAGCCATATCTAGTATATCTAGTTGTTGCATTGTTGTATGTCTAGCGATCATTCATGCAAGTTATCTTTCATGTCTTATTATGTTCCATGTTCTATGATTGAGTACTTAGTTCCTTGCGTTCTTTAAAATATGATTGCCTTTGTTTCATGTTAGTATTATGCGTGTTTGACACATGTCGCCACAGTTCATCACATGCATAGTATAGTTTACCTTTCATGTTAGTTGAGTTGTATCTTCCTCATATACTTAGTGTGCATAGTTTGATCTGTTATGTGAGCATGAAGTGGTAATCTTATGGCTAGTGGTTACTTGAGTATTAGTTGATCTTTAGTAGTAAGACCATATCCTAGTTTAGTATCTTCTCATGACAACTTGTAAGTGTGATGCTTGTGTTATTAGATAAGACCTCTTAGTGATTTTCTACTCATATGCCTTGTACGATGTGTGTCTCATTATTTAATTATTTAATAGCTTTGACCGTAGTATTGGGTTGGCTCTTGTTATAGAAATGTTGGCTAATAGATGTTATGGTTGATTCCTATTTTTGTTAACCATTATAAATATTTAGGAGCATCTAAATATTTATTTGTGGTTAATTGTTACTCTTAAATGTGCCATGTTTTTGCTTATGGGAGGATGTGGTTACATTAGTATATAGTACAATGTCATGTTTAGGAGAGTTTTTATTCATTCATTCCATGTGTTGTTTAATTTATTTATATGAGTTGACATTTTCTTTGGTTCATGATATTTGTTCTTTATAGTTTAGTATTACTTTAGGACCAAACCTAGATCAATTTAAGTCATGTTGTTGATTGAAGGAGCGATTGGCTGGCCTTCATAAGCTGAAGGGAGCAATCAGTCGTCCGTGCCGCATGAGGCCTAATAAGTCTTGGATTTGAAGATTGTGATAACAGTACAGCCACATGCTATATGGGCACTGGCTTGGTTGATTAGTTAGTTCACCCTTATTGTCATCATCGCCGTACCGCAGATGGGATAGCTGCCTTGCGAGGAGTATCCTTGGTACAAAAGGGGGGCCCGGATTGTGAACTGCGGTTACTTCCGTGTTGAAACCTAGTGGGCTGGGCACAGTAAGTGTGGTCTAATGAAAGACCTCGTCACAATCTCCCTACCGGTATACCAAATGGTGTACTACGCCAGCGGCCACTAGTGGCAACAAGTCGAGATTGTGTCATGTGGGTAAAGTGTACAACCTCTGCAGAGTGTAAAACTATTCGAATAGCCGTGTTCACGGTCATGGACGACACATGAATCTTTCTTGACATACAGGACCTGTCTTGGTTATTCCCTCCTGCCCTTATTCTTGGAACCTATGAAGAGTGTGAGTTGATCGAGGATCCTCACTTGATGAAAGTTGTTCTGGAGACAAAACATGTTTTCATCTAAAACTGCTATTATCCAAGTACTATGTTATTTCAAATAAAATTAGCTTTTATGCAAATGAGCCATACAACCTTCCTTTGAAGCCACATGTAGCTATTAGGTTATTCCCCGTGGGAGGCATATGTTGAGTACGTAATGTACTCATGGCAATAATTTTGTTGACAACATAGTTACATGAAGACGAAGGCGATGACTACGATTGCTATGGCGATCCGTAGGAGTGAGGTCACATGGACTACATCGACTGCATGTGGCTGAGATGGAGTCACTACGCATTTTACTTTCCGCTGTTTTCTGATTGTAATAACTGTCATGAGACATTTCACTAGGTATGTCTTGTGACAAATATACTACTTGTAATACTTTTACGTATTGTGCAATGATATCATTTCACTGTGTTGTCAGCAATGATCCTGGGGTTGACGATTATACACAGGAGGATCTGGAAGATAATTCCGAGTTCTCACATAGAATATGAGTAGGCCCTGTCATAGCTGTTTTCCTCTCATTTTTACATGATGTTTGAACCATGACATATTGCTAGAATATGAAAGCCATTGGCTTAATTTTTTTAACTTGGGGTATGATTATGACCACGGCATTGCAACTCTCTGTCTATGATCTGTGTCACTATTATAATAATCTTAATTCCACACATACTCTGAACATGATTGTATATTTTTGTCCTTTTGGTCTCCAATTTGATTTGTTGCAGCAGACACAAATGCACTGGCCTTCATAATTCCAGGACCTGGAAATATACAAGTCAATGGGTGGTGGTTTATCGCTCGTTCAACTGACGGCGGTCATTTGATGCTCATTCGCATGTACCAAATTGACCAAACCATTTCATCAAACCACATGCAGTACAATGCCTGGGGCGTTTGTGACTGTGATGGCTATGGCTGCTTCGTGTTCGAGAAAGATCCTAGCTCTGTTGGGCCAGGCGTATTCAACTGGAGGTGGGTTTACAGCCTCGGCAACCACTCCATGTTCCTCGGGCTCAATTATCTGATCATCCAACCAATCATCGATCATATCACCGGCGATGATTACCATGCTATGAAACTTCCATTCGCCAGGGGGAACTGTGTTTACACATCGTACCATGGGTTTCATGAATCACCATATCCAGAGATTCGTCGACACAGCTTGTTGCTAGATAATCTTCAGTGTGTGAAAGGCATCAAGCTTCCAAGCGATGAATGACTTTTGCAAACCCGACATGCGGCGATGTGGTTCATGCCAACAACAAATATGCACAACTTGATTCGTAGTGATATCTAGACTGAGTCATGTATCCTGCTGCTGTAGCATGACCCTCTTTTGTTGGATATAATGTACTGTAGTTAGTTTGAAGGATAGATACCTTTCTGGGATCAAGTGCATCCTAACTCACCTGCGTAGGATGTACTGATAATGATGATGGAGATGCTGTGCAGAAGCCATATATATATCAATTAGGCTTCAAGTGCATACTTGTTGGTGAAAGTGTTATCCAATGGGAATTATATTTTGTATTACTCATGTAGCCTACAAAGTCTGTCGCACAGCCTTGTAACTTCGTACTCCATTTCTAAATTTGTACTAGTCCTCTATACCATGTATTGCGCTACTCGTACTACTACCTCCCTCCTGGTTTATTTGTCCCCTTCGTAATTTGTGTCAAATTTTGACCATAAATTTAACTAACTAAATGTTAATGCATGTCACAAAAAATTATATCATTGGATTCGTATTTGAACATAGTTTCCAATGGTATAATTTTTGGTGACATGCATTGACATTTTGTTGGTTAAACCTATGGTTAAAATGTGACACTAAATACGACTAGTAAGTAGTACAGTAGTAGTACTAGTATATGTCGGTCAAATTATTCATCATGTCCTCACATTGAATTGACGTGACAACACGCTGCGCGTGAGGTGACACAAGAGTCCCGGCGGCGTGTTCAGTTCACCAAAGTGAGCCTCACCCCTCTCGTACTACAACATCACTCTCGCATTCTCTACAAAATCACTCTCCCATTCTCTCCTGGTCTCCCCGCCACCCAGCCGCCGCCTTGTTCCGATCCATTTGGTACAATGAGCGATGAGCTACTGGAGTTGCTATACTTCATTGCAAGTAGTCAAAAGGAAGACGCTGAAAAAATTGATCTCAACAAGGATGCTCTTCAAGCTAGCCGGATGAAGGAAGGAACCAGTGAGGCCACTCCTGTGAGTATTCGTCCCGTCACCCTGTATTATGATTTTGATGTTTATGGGGATTTTCATGTCTTTAGAGTCTACATGTAGTAATGAAGCCGAAACCCCAGTTTGTTCGGGTATTGTGGACTTCAGATTTGGAGTACCACTTATCTGTCGAAATCTTTCATCATTTACTTAAAACAGTTGATTGATCATACATTGAGTATCATTTAACTGGAATTAACCGATGCAAGTCCAAGAAGGATTGGTCGGTGCTGCTGGCTGGCGTCAAGTTCGATCCCACGGTTCAGGAGCTGATCGAGCACCTTGAGGCCAAAGTGAGTGCCGACAGCGCGAGATCTCACCCTCTCATCAATTTGTTCATACCAACCATCGATAGCGAGCACGGCATATGCTACACCCATCCTGAGAAACTTCCAGGTGAGACACCGATCGGCCGTCTACTTGCATAGACATATTCCTTTGTTTATAGCTCGATTTTTCTTTTTAGACACAGACCTAGTGAAGCAATTACAATTTGACAGTTAATAAAAAATGAAACAATTGACTGCAACATGCCAAAGATGTTATGAAAATGCCAACTACGTACACTAAAACCTGTATTCGACAATACTGCAGGTATCACACTGAGTGTCCTAAGCAAGCATTTCTTCCAGCACAACTCCAGGGCATTCAAAAGGGTCACACGGACGCGTCGCAAGATACAGTCAGAGTGCGGCATGCACGCGATGTGGCACAAGACCGGCAATACCTTGCCGGTGATGGTCAACTGCCGGCAGACGGGCAGCAAAAAGGTTCTGGTGCTGCACACCAACAAGAACTTCGACCAGCAGAGGACCAACTGGGTGATGCACCAGTACCACCTCGGGGACCTGGAGCAAGAGAAGGAGCGGGAGCTGGTCCTCTGCAAGATTTTCTACTAGACGAACACTAGGGCCAGGACTAAAAAGATTATAAGTTAGTTTGGTATTGGTACTTGTACTACCTGGTCGTGTGCAAGTTGGTATTGTTGTTAAGGATCTTTCGGTATGAACTTCGCATTTGCTTTGAACCATCATGTCGAGGATCGACGTGGATATAAAGCTGAATCATTTGTTTCAAAACGAATTTTCAGGCACCTGATTTTTATTTGATGGGTAGCATAAGCACCTGCCGTTCGAATTCCCAGTTCTCCAAATTTTTTACATCTTCGAATTCCCAGTTCTCCAAATTTTTTACATCTTTGAAGTATGCAGGGGATCCATCCGGTTTCATAGGCTGATAGTTGGACGCAGCATGTTAGAACTAGGCTGTGGCATGCCAAGCCCAGCAGCAAATTGTTAAAAGAGAGGAGCGATGGATTTGGGCCTTCCAGAACAGTTAAGTGTCGCGACCTCGATCGTGAAGCACCTCCCATGGACTAAAAAAAGGCCTAGTTGGTTATTATTAGTTGAAATATGTAAAATATTCCATATTGAAAAGAAATATGTAAAATGCAATGAATTTAGTCCGCTTTCACTGAAAACCATCCGATTTGCAAGAAATTCGTCCGTGGAACCACAAGACGGCTGTCCATACAGAGCCTAACCGTACGGAACCAGCAGGTCCATGGCCGTACACAAGCAAGTGCATGCACTTATTATCACGATGGAAAAATAATGCTGACGTCTGAGATAGTGAAACCCATGAAGTTTTCAATGAAGTCAATAAACGAGAGAATTCTGTAAGTACAGACTGATAACTGGGATCCAGTAGGTATATTGTTTTTTCAGGTCGAGCAAGTTTCAACTGGGTTGTAGACTGCCCAAGCTTGGTTTTGTTTTTAATAGGCCCAGCCCATGACGACAATGGGGCACAAAGATCCAGCAGGTATCAACTGGCCTCTGGCCCGACAGCCTTAGTTATATTTTCTCTTAGAACATCCGCAGGCAGTTTTTTTACTGAATCAAACACACAACCTAGTTCTATTTTCCTCTTGAAACGCCATGACCTACTTCTGTTTTCTACTCTCTACCTATAGTTTTACTAGTTCATATACACATATTATTATATTGAAAATACATAAAGTTCCCTTTTCATCTTTACATCCTTAATTTTTTGTTGTTGTTTTCCCTCCCAACGTTGATTTTTTTACCACTGGTTTTCCCTAAAAACCAACTCAATTGTCCCACGTCTTATTAGCTTACAAAAACAAAACGATATTTTATTTGGCAAATCAAGAAGTTCTTAAAAATAAATGTTTATCATTTCTAGATTAAAACAGTTTGGACTCCACCGAAATATGTAAAATAAGGTTGAACTTTTTGACCGTGGTCCTGGGCAGAAAATGGGCTGTAATAAATTCCTTAAGAATTAGCAAATGGGCTGCAAATTATTAAAAAAATTGCAAATGGGCTCTATGTTGTCTGCCACAGATTTGCAGGCTGACTTGTGGGCTTACTAAGTTCATGCGTACACAAGGTTTCTCAAAAAAAGAAACTTAGTCAACAATCGACTCTACCAGCGTCAGACCATTAGATGTCAATCTAACGGCAATCGTGCTTCTTCAGTCTCTGATCTTCCTGCTCCAGCCGCCCAAACCAGCGCCGGCGAAACCGCCTGCTCCCACCTCTCGTGGCCGGCTGTGCTGCCGGGCAGGCCTCACGGCCCCACCATACTCACATCCCTGGCCTGGCTATCCCTCTACTCACCCACACCTTCTGTTATTCTCCGGCGATGGCAGCCTCACACTGCGGCCGAACAAGTAAACCCTCGTACCCACTCCGTGCGGGAAACAACTGCCGAGACTTCCTCGGCTCTGGGTCATTCCCTTACTTGGCCTCGCCGTTGTCCACCGCCTTGGTGCTCTCGGCATGGCGTGGTCAATGAATGACATCCATCGGAAGAGGACTGTACGTGGAGAGGCTGACAGCTGGGTCCACAGTCGCACGCAAGGAAGTGCCTCCTTTTTTTTGCGAGTAGGAAGTGCCTCCTTATTACACGCAAAATAATGATTCCTCCTCCTGACAGCTGGGACCGACTGAAAGGGCCTCTGTATTTCACGAAAAAACATTCCCCCCGCTGACAGCACAGATCCACCAGCAATTACGCATAAAAATAATGAATACCCCCGCTGCTAGGTCAGTCCCACCATATTTGGAGGCTGACTTGTGGGCCTACTAAGTTGACGCAGACGCAGGGCTTTGTCAACTTAGTCAATATAAACAATTCTAGCTGCGGTGACATTACGATGTCCATCCAACGGTTGTCATGCTTCTTCAACCTCTGGTCTTCTTGCTCCAGTCGCCCAAACCAGCGCCGGCCGTGCCGCCTGCTCCTACCTCCCGTGGCCGGCTATGCTGCCCCGCAGGCCTCACCGCCCCACCCTACTCCCACTGCTGGCCAGGCCTTCCCTCTACTCACCCACACCCCCTGTTATTCTCTGGCGACGGCAACCTCAAACCGCAGCCGAACCAGTCAACCCTCGTACTCCCCTCCGCATGGGCATCCACTGCTGCGTATTCCCCGGCTCTAGGTCGTTCCCTTCCTAGGTCGCGCCGTCGTCCACCACCTTGGTGCTCTCGGGCGGTATGGCGTCATCAACGCGGTCAACGAACGACAGCCATTAGAAGAGGACTGTAAGTGGAGAGGCTGACAGCTAGGTCCATGGCCGCACGCAAGGAAGTGCCTCTTTATTACGCGCAAAATAATGATTCCTCCACCTGACAGCTCGGACCTACCGGAAGGGCCTCTGTATTTTGCGAAAAAAATGTTCCCCCCTGACAGCTGGGACCCACCGGCTTTATCTTCGCATGGAAGGAACTGCCTTCTTACCCCCTGACAGCTGGGACCCACCAGGTTGAAGTGAAGGTAGCGTTATCTGTCCGGCCGTGAACGTGTACATACATAGCGGTCGATCGGTCTCTCTGCAGCGACGTACCATGGCCGAGTAAGGAGCAGCACGTATTGCAGTAGAGATGCCGACGTAGCATGTCACGCAGTCCCGTCTATATTGTGTGCATGTACGTACGGCCACGCTGCAAGATAGTAAACACGGCTACGTACGTACATACAGGCGGGGTCATAACACGTACAGCGACGTCGTCCTGTTCATCGGCAGCCAACCGGCTGGGTCGGAATGGAGTAAACAGTGTCACGTGTTCATCGGGAGCCAACCAGCTTGGACAGAACAGCCGAAACAAGGTCTGGCGTACTGCAGAACGGAGGAAACGGCCTTCTATTCGACCGCGTACGGTCGATACGGGGTCCTGTTCATCAGTAATGGTGTGGCGTACCACAAAACGGAGGAAACAGACTTCTGTTCGAGTGCCTACAGTTGAAACGGGGTGCTGTTGATCGGGAGGGGTGTGGCGTACTGCAAAACGAAGGAAACAGACTTGTGTTGGAGCGCCTACGGTCGAAACGGGGTCCTGTTCATCGGGAGGAGTGTGGCGTACCACAAAACGGGACTCCACGGGGGTACTGTTCATCCACCGTCGACTTCCTTGATGACCCACAAGTATATGGGATCAATTGTAGCCTTTTTGATAAGTAAGAGTGTCGAACCCAACGAGAAGCAGAAGGAAATGACAAGCGGGTTTCAGCAAGGTAATGTCTGGAAGTGCTGAAATTGTAAGTAACAGAGTAGTTTCATAGCAAGATAATTTGTAGCGAGCAAGTAGCAATAGTAGTAACAAAAGTGCAGCAAGGTAGCCCAATCCTTTTGAGGCAAAGGACAGGCCAAAACGATCTCTTATGATAAGCAAAGTGTTCTTGAGGGTACACGGGAATTTCATCTAGTCACTTTCATCATGTTGGTTTGATTTGTGTTCACTACTTTGATAATTTGATATGTGGGTGGACCGGTGCTTAGGTGCTGTTCTTACTTGAACAAGCCTCCTACTTATGATTAACGCCCTCGCAAGCATCCGCAACTACGAGAAAAGTATTAAGAATAAATTCTAACCATAGCATTAAACTTTTTGGATCCAATCGGTCCCTTACGAAATAGCACATAAACTAGGGTTTAAGCTTCTGTCACTCTCGCAACCCATCATCTAATAACTACTCCACAATGCATTCCCTTAGGCCCAAATATGGTGAAGTGTCATGTAGTCGTCGTTCACATGACACCACTAAGGGAATCACAACATACTTATCATCAAAATATCGAACACATATCAAGTTCACATGATTACTTGCAACATGATTTCTCCCGTGACCTCAAGAACAAAAGTAACTACTCACACATGATAATAATGCTCAAGATCAGAGGGGTATTAACTAGCATATTGGATCTGAACATATAATCTTCCACCAAATAAACCATATAGTGATCAACTACGAGATGTAATCAACACTACTAGTCACCCACAAGCACCAATCTATAGCTCTGGTACAAAGATTGAACACAAGAGATGAACTAGGGTTTGAGAGGAGATGGTGCTGTTGAAGATGTTGATGGAGATTGCCCTCCCCAAGATGGGAGAGTTGTTGGTGATGATGATGACAATGATTTCCCCCTCCGGGAGGGAAGTTCCCCCGGCGGAATCGCTCCGCCGGAGGGCAAAAGTGCTCCTGCCCAAGTTCCGCCTCGAGACGGTGGCGCTCTATCCCGAAAGTCCTCTCCTTATTTTTTCTAGGTCAAAATGACTTATATAGCAGAAGAGGGGCACCGGAGGTGGGCCTGGGTGAGCACAACCCACCAGGGCGCGCCTGGGATCCCTGGCGCGCTCAGGTGGGTTGTGCCCACCTGGTGGGCCCCCTCTGGTACTTATTTGCTCCAATATTCCTCAGATATTCCATAAAAAATCTCCGTAAAGTTTCAGCTTGTTTGGAGTTGTGCAGAATAGGTGGCCTGATGTAGCTTTTCCAGGTCCAGATTTCCAGCTGCCGGAATTCTCCCTCTTCGTGTGTACCTTGCATGTTATGAGAGAAAAGGCATTAGAATTACTCCAAAAAGCATTATTATGCATAAAAACATCATAAATAATAGTAGGAAAACATGATGCAAAATGGACGTATCAACTCCCCCAAGCTTAGACCTCACTTGTCCTCAAGCGAAAACCGAAATCGAAAAACATGTCCACATGCTTAGAGAGAGAGGTGTCGATAAAAACAAAATACGGGCATAGAAGCATCATGTAGATTATTATAACAGCAACAAATTTAAACATAAGACTTTTATCATAGACTTCTCATGAATAAGTGACAATTCATCACACAATTGAATTATAAAGCATAAACTCTATTAGAACCAACAAACTATGTTCTCAGTCAACTTTGCAACTACAATTCATCATCTCTTCAGGAAGGGTCACGTATCGGAGCCTTTAGGCAAGTCCACATACTCAACCATCATATAGTCTTCTATGATTCCTAACACTCACCGCATACACATGAGCAAAACATTTCAACCGGACACATAGAAAGATGGGGGCTTATAGTTTCGCCTCCCAACGTATTCACCTCAAGGGCAATGGCAACAATAATAACTCATGCCACCCATATTCAACTGGACATATGTGCCTAGATCTTTCCCCACCACATGATGCTTGCCAAAGGAGAAAAATAAAAGGATTAGAGAGAAGAAACTTTGACTCTTGCATAAAAGTAAATACATAAAAGTAAAAGATAGGCCCTTCGCAGAGGGAAGCAGAGGTTGCCATGCGCTTATTTGTTTGTATGCTCAACCCTTTAGTGCAAAAGAAAGTCACATTGTATTGCTTGTTGTGATGGCAACCTTTATTATGTAGTCTGTCACTTTTATTCTTCACCATCACAAGTTCGTACAACGCTCAATTTTCTCTTACACTAAATGATCTCACACTTTTAGAAGCAATTTTTATTGCCTTATTGCACCGATGACAACTTACTTGAGGGATCTTGCTCAATCCCTAGGTAGGTATGGTGGACTCTTGAAAATAAGATTTGGGCTTAAGGGTTTTGGATGCACAAGTAGTATCTCTACTTAGTGCGGAATTTTTGGCTAGCAAAGATAGGGGGCAAGCACCACATGTTTAAGGATTTATGACAATGTAACTTCTATGTGAATATGAACAACCATAAATCATTACGTTGTCTTCCTTGTCCAACGTCAACAATTTTGGCATATAATAATTTGATGGGGGCTCACAATCACAAAGGATTTCTAGGATAGTGTATTTATATGTGAATCTTCTCTTCCCTTATTAATTCATTCATGAATTGCATCATTGACCAATGCTATGTTTGTCAGTCTCTAATAAAATTTTCTACTTATACTTTTCCTTACATGGTGCCATCACCTACCATAAGATTAGCATATGATCTTTTTCATTTATTTCTTTTCTTTTTATTGCAACATGAAAGTAGAGAAAGCAAAAACTCAAACTAAACTTTATTATATATCCCGCACACGATTACAAGGATAGATCACTAAGCAAACTCGCGAAAAGAAAGGATCGAACTAAACTTTTATTCATCTAAAGCAAAAGATTGAGCTAAAATAAGTAAAAGCAAAAGATAGTGGGGATGATACGATACCGGGGCACCTCCCCCAAGCTTGGCGGAAGCCAAGGGGAGTGCCCATACCCGATACTCAATTTTCTTTTGGTGATGAAGAAGAGGGTGGTGGTGATGGAGTAGTGGCGATCTTGTCATCGGGTTTCCATGGCAGAGGTCCACCATCGTAAGAGGAAGAATGAGTCTCACGGGTCCTGCAACTGGCAGCCAAACTCATACCTTTAAACCTTGCCTCATATTCAAAGGCTTGGTTTTGAAGATCATAGATCTGGCTTTGGAGAAAGTTGATTTGCTCGTTGAGAGTGAAGACGATATCCTTCATGGACTTGCCATCCACCTTGAGATCACGGGTAAGGTCCGTAATCATGAGGTGATTGGCATTGAGTCCACGCTCCACCATCCCCTTGCACCGAAAGACTTCCTGCTCCATAGCTTCAAACCTGGCCTCCATAGTTCCCGTCCCCTTGGGTCCTTGCAGATCGCGGATGTGTAGCACCCCCTCATGCATCTGGATGGCCTGAGGGTGCTGCACCACCTCCCGCAAATATGGGTTGATGATGTTCTTGAAGAACTTGTCCTTGGAGGAGCTTGAAACGGCCATGGTAGATGGGATCTGACAAAAATAAGCAAGGAAAAGAAAACAGAAGATTTCTCTGCGATACGGTGGTCAATAGGTTCGGGGGGTATATAAAGATTTTTTATCTTGGGAAACAAGCAAATGGAAGAAAAACTGAGTCCGGAAGGTGCCCCAGGTGGGCACAACTCACCTGGGCGCGCCTGGCAAGCCAAGCGCGCCCTGGTGTCTTGTGCCCACCAGGGTCACTTTCCCGGTAGTTTCTTATTTTCCTAATTTTATAAATATTCCAAAACTATCAAAAATTATTTTTGCGGATTTTTCGGAGTCCGTTTACTTACCGTATCATGTACCTCCTCTTTTTCACGATTCTGGAGTGTTCCGGAAGGACTCTTTTATGTGTTCTTCCGGTGTCAATGTTTGGATAATATTACTTTCAACATTAATGGGCGTACCTGAGATATAATGTTTTATTCGTTGCCCATTGACAACCTTCGGGTTAGTACCTTCGGGATTATTTATTTTGATAGCTCCAGATCGATAAACCTCCTCGATAACATAGGGTCCTTCCCATTTGGAGAGGAGTTTTCCTACAAAGAACCTGAAACGAGAGTTGTACAAAAGAACATATTCTCGGACTTTGAACTCACGCTTTTGGATTCTTTTATCATGCCATCTTTTAACTTTTTCTTTAAATAATTTGGCATTTTCATAAGCTTGGGTTCTCCATTCATCTAATGAGCTAATATCAAATAACCTCTTTTCACCGGCAAGTTTGAAATCATAATTGAGTTCTTTGACTGCCCAATATGCTTTGTGTTCTAAATCAAAAGGCAAATGACAAGCTTTTCCATAAACCATTTTATAAGGAGACATACCCATAGGATTTTTATATGCTGTTCTATAAGCCCAAAGTGCATCATCCAATTTCTTAGACCAATTCTTCCAAGACCTATTGACAGTCTTTTGCAAAATTAATTTTATTTCTCTATTGCTAAGTTCAACTTGACCACTAGACTGAGGGTGATGCAATTCTATGGTTAACATCATACTTAGCAAGCATTTTACGGAAAGCACCGTGAATAAAGTGTGAACCACCATCAGTCATTAAATATCTAGGGACTCCAAACCTTGGGAAAATAACTTCCTTAAGCATTTTAATAGAGGTTTTGTGATCAGCACTACTGGTTGGAATAGCTTCTACCCATTTAGTAACATAATCAACAGCAACCAAAATATGTGTATACCCATTAGAGGAAGGAAAAGGCCCCATGTAATCAAATCCCCAAACATCAAATGGTTCAACAGCAAGTGAATAATTCATAGGCATTTCTTGACGCTTACCGATATTACCTATTTTTTGGCATTCATCACAAGATAAGACAAACTTACGGGCATCCTTGAAGAGAGTAGGCCAATAAAATCCAGATTGCAATACCTTGTGAGCAGTTCTGTCTCCAGCATGATGCCCTCCATAAGTTTCGGAGTGACATTTCCGTAGGATTTGTCCCTGTTCATGCTCAGGTACACAACATCTAATAATACCATCTACTCCTTCTTTATAAAGATGTGGATCATCCCAAAAGTAATGTCTTAAGTCATAGAAGAATTTTTTCTTTTGTTGGTAAGTAAAGCTAGGTGGTAGATATTTAGCAACAATGTAATTAGCATAATCAGCATACCAAGGAGTATTATTAGAAACATTTATTACAGCTAACTGCTCATCAGGGAAACTATCATCAATAGGTAGTGGGTCATCAAGCACATTTTCAAGCCTAGACAAGTTATCAGCTACTGGGTTCTCAGCTCCTTTTCTATCAGTAATATGCAAATCAAATTCTTGTAACAAGAGAACCCACCTAATGAGTCTAGGTTTAGCATCTTTCTTTTCCATAAGATATTTTATAGCAGCATGATCGGTGTGAACAGTCACCTTAGAATCAACAATGTAGGATCTAAATTTATCACAAGCAAACACAACTGCTAAGAATTCTTTTTCAGTAGTAGCGTAATTTCGTTGGGAACTGTCTAGAGTTTTACTAGCATAATAGATAACATTTACTTTCTTATCAACTCTTTATCCTAGAACAGCACCAATAGCATACTCACTAGCATCACACATAATTTCAAAAGGCAAGTTCCAATCAGGTGGTTGAACAATAGGTGCAAAAATTAAGGCTTTCTTGAGTGTTTCGAAGGCTTCTAAGCAATCATCATCAAAAACAAAAGGAACATCCTTTTGCAAAAGATTTGTAAGAGGCCTAGAAATTTTAGAAAAGTCTTTGATAAATCTCCTATAGAAACCAGCATGACCTAGGAAACTACGAATACCTTTGATATCTTTAGGACATGGCATTTTCTCAATTGCATCAACCTTAGCTTTGTCCACTTCAATACCTCTTTCAGAAATTTTATGGCCCAAAACAATACCTTCATTAACCATAAAGTGGCACTTCTCCCAATTCAAGACAAGATTTGTTTGCTCGCATCTCTGCAAAACTCGATCAAGATTGCTTAAACAATCATCAAAAGACTTCCCATAAACAGAGAAGTCATCCATGAAAACCTCAACAATCTTTTCACAAAAGTCAGAGAATATAGTAGTCATACATCTTTGAAAGGTACCAGGTGCATTGCATAAACCAAAAGGCATACGTCTATCAGCATAAGTTCCAAAGGGACAAGTGAAAGTGGTTTTTTCTTGATCAGGTTGAGAAACAGGTATTTGTGAAAAACCAGAATATCCATCAAGGAAGCAAAAGTGTGTGTGCTTAGATAATCTTTCTAGCATTTGATCAATAAAAGGCAGAGGGTAATGATCTTTTCTAGTTGCTTTGTTTAATTTTCTAAAATCAATTACTATTCTATAGCCTGTAATGATTCTTTGTGGAATAAGTTCATTCTTATCATTAGGAACAACAGTAATACCTCCTTTCTTAGGAACACAATGAACATGACTTGCCCATCTACTATCAGCTATAGGATAGATTATACCTGCTTCAAGAAGTTTTAATATCTCTGTTCTTACCACTTCTTTCATCTTCGGATTTAACCGAAGTTGGTGATCAACAACGGGTTTAGCATCAGGTTCCATATTAATCTTGTGCTGACATAGAGTGGGACTAATGCCCTTTAAATCATCAAGAGTATACCCAATGGCAGCTCGGTTCTTCCTTAGAACTTTCAATAATCTTTCTTCTTCATGTTCTGAAGGTTTAGCACTAATAATAACATGATATATCTTCTTTTCATCAAGATAAGCATATTTCAAAGTGTCTGGCAATTGTTTTAATTCAAACACAGGGTCACCTTTAGGAGGAGGAGGACCTCCTAGAGTTTCAATAGGCAGACTGTGTTTAAGCAGAGGACGTTGTTCAAAGAAAATCTCATCTATTTCATTTCTTTCATGCATATGTAAATCATTTTCGTGGTCTAGCAAATATTGTTCTAAAGGATCAGTAGGAGGCATAGCAATAGAAGCAAGACCAATTATTTCATCCTTACTAGGCAATTCTTTTTCATGAAGCTTTCTACTAAACTTGGAAAAATTAAACTCATGAGACTCATCACCAAAACTAACACCGACAGTTTGTTTCTTACAATCTATTTGAGCATTAACGGTGTTCAAGAAAGGTCTACCAAAGATAATGGGACATAAGTCATCTTGTGGGGAACCAAGAACAAGAAAATCAGTAGGGTATTTTATTTTCCCACACAATACTTCAACATCTCTAACAATCCCAATTGGTGAAATAGTATCTCTATTAGTAAGTTTAATAGTAACATCTATGTCTTCTATCTCTGCGGGTGCTATGTCATTCATAATTTCTTGATATAAGGTGTAAAGAATAGCACTTAGGCTAGCACCTATGTCGCATAAACCATGATAACAGTGATCTCCTATTTTAACTGAGACAACGGGGATGCCAACAGCGGGTCTATGATTATCTGTTTTATCGGGTTTAACAATTCTAGTAGCCTCATTACAGATGTAAATAACATGCCCATCTATATCTTCTTCCAAGAGATCGTTAACCATAGCAACACTAGGCTCTACTTTGATTTGTTCATCAGGTTTAGGTGTTCTAATATAACTTTTGTTGACTATAGTCGACACTTTAGCATGTTCCTTTATCCTAACAGGGAAAGGTGGTTTCTCAATATAAGCAATAGGAACAACTGGATCAACATTATAAAGTATAGTTTCCTCTTTGACTGATACCGATTCTTTAATTCCTTCTTTAATAGGTGGGTGATATTTAAACCACTTCTCCTTGGGGAGATCAACATGAGTAGCAAATGATTCAAAAAAGGAGGCTACTATCTCAGAGTCAAGTCCATATTTAGTGCTAAACTTTTGAAAGGCATCGGTATTCATAAAAGATTTAACACAATCATACTTAAGCTTAATACCTCACTCTTTACCTTCATCGATTTCCCAATCTTCAGAGTTGCGTTTAATTCTTTCCAAAAGATCCCACCGGAATTCAACAGCCTTCCTCATAAAAGAACCAGCACAAGAAGTATCAAGCATGGATCGATCATTATGAGAAAGCCGAGCATAAAAATTCTGGATAATAATTTCTCTTGAGAGCTCATGATTGGGGCATGAATATAACATTGATTTAAGCCTCCCCCAAGCTAGAGCGATACTTTCTCCTTCACGAGGACAAAAATTATATATGTAATTCCGATCACGATGAACTAGATGCATAGGATAATTTTTTTGGTGAAACTCCAATTTCAATCGATTCCAATTCCAAGCTCCAATATCATTGCATAGCCTATACCATGCCAATGCTTTTCCCTTCAAAGATAAAGGGAAAACCTTCTTCTTAACTTCATCTCCGAGTAGACCTACAAGCATAAACAATCCACAAATTTGTTCTACATATATCAAGTGCATATCAGGATGTTCGGTTCCGTCTCCTGCATAAGGATTAGCTAGCAGTTGTTCTATCATACCCGAAGGAATTTCATATTCAATATTTTTAGTAGGTGCAGTAGGTTGAGGGGTAGCTAATTGTGGTTCCGATCAAGGTGAAGATACCCCGAACAAACCCCTCAAAGGATTGTTTTCCATAGTAACAAGTGGCAATAAATTTCAGCACACTATATAAATGTTTCCTTACCAAATTCCACTTACCAAAGGCGCTTCACTGCCCGGCAATGGCGCCAGAAAATATCCTTGATGACCCACAAGTATATGGGATCAATTGTAGCCTTTTCGATAAGTAACAGTGTCGAACCCAACGAGGAGGAGAAGGAAATGACAAGCGGTTTTCAGCAAGGTAATGTGTGCAAGTGCTAAAATTGTAAGTAACAGAGTATCATAGATTACCTTGGCCTCTGAAAATTTGAATGAGTTCATCCGAGCTTAAATGCCGGAGTAGTCTTTTATGGAACGAGCCAATCGAATCCGAGCTTTATGCCAGACTGCTTCCGAGCTCCAACGCCGGACTGCATCCGAGTTCTAACGATGGTCAGCATCCGAGGTGTCATAACTAACTTGAGCTTAATGCCGAAATGCCCTCTATGGAGCCAGCCACTGGCGCCCGAGCTTTATGCCGGACTTCTTCCGAGGTGGTGCACCACCCTGACTGCGGGCTGATTTTTTGTGAATATTTTCAATTGGTGCAATTTATTCTCTGCCGAGATATATAGCCAGTAGCCCTCAAGGTGTGTGTCGGTCTAAAACCCGAGATGCACCTGAAGGATGGCATAAAACCGGTGATCCCAGTAGCCCCTGAGACTCAGGTCGATTCACAAAATCGGCCTGAGGATCAACTCCTAGCTCTGTAGCATACTTAGGAATACAAATGTGGTGTGCATATTCCTCGAGACTTAGGTTGGGTGTGGCCGACCAACCTGAGGATCATAATCTCCTCGGGAACTATTTCGCACTTTGTAAACTGTCTGCATTGAATCGTCGATGCAGTAGCCCCAGAGCCAATGGTCGGGTGGCAACACCAGATCAGGGGATCGATGTGCCCCTTTAACATTTGAAAATGAGAAGCGCGAAGCCCAGTAGCCCCCGAGCCTTAACGTGGGCACGGGTGGCCGAATTAAGGATCAATGTCCGGAGTATATCACAATTTATGTGTAATGATTCTATGTATCCAAGTACTTTACATCACTAATGCTCGGATCCGCATTGTACAAAACTTTGTTGACCGACCATCGGCTTCAACCTCTTCGGCCAGCAGCCGAAGAGTGTTCGTCCTACTTTATAAAGCCATTATAAGGGCAAAGATTTATGGAAAACAAGGCAATCCGGTCATACGGTTTTATAAACAAAGGTACACGGAGAGATATGTTATATTACGTTTAAACGTAAGAAACATTTTCCAAAGAAAATAGTCCCGCTATCGGTTCCTTTCTTTGGGTCGTCATGCTTATCATGATCATGAAACCTCACCTCCGATCAATGTGGGAGGAAAATATTGAGGATTTAGTTCGGGGAAAGTTCCCGAACTCTATGGTATTAATGAACCAAAATTTTCACTTCCGTCGTTGCCAACCAATGTGATCCTTTAAGATTGCTAGCTTTCGGCTTCACCCAGTCTGAGGTACTTACTCGGATGACCCGGTAGTAACAATCACAGAGGTGCTCCCTTTACCACCTAGCCGAACAATCGGGAACGTAGGGGTAAGCACAGGAGCCAGGCAACCCATCTTGGCCAAAATCTTAAGTCAAATTGATGCATATTTATGGCTTTATAACGATGATTACGGAAGGCAGCCCTCGTATACTAAATACAAAGGCCGACGATATGATTATTTTGACTCCGTTGCGACCGTTTATCAGTTGAAAGTGGCCCATCATCAGCTTCCACCCCCTTGTAGATGATATGCAAGGTGTTTCCGCAATGACAAAACAACCCTTAGCCGACGTCTTGGTGCCCGAAGGCGGTTGTGTTAGCGGAAACAAGGCAATCAGATATGCGGGCTTTATAACTTTCACTTGGTCATAGGAGCTTTAAACTGGGAAAGCTAACTACGAGCCCCTGGTTAGCGTTCGGCACCGACCGAAGTCTAGCCATTAACACTTCGGCCAATATTATGAAAGGCCCATTGTTTAATACGGGGTAATCGGTATCGATCTATAGTGTGACACCATCATCGGATTGCTGACCAGTTTACGCCCATTGTGACAGTCAGTTTTCGGCTTTCTCCACTGAGGTGCTTAACCATTCGAGCTGGAAGCACAATCGAAGTGGTTCTCCCTTTGCACACATAGCCGAACAAAGCGGAACATAGGAGGCAAGCACAAGAGCCGGGCAACCCAACTATTGACCGAAGACACAATTTGAAACTGATGCATATATAGCAATATCCGAAAATGTTTTTGCTGAATCCCTAAAGGTGTCCGGCGTTGCACTGCGTGACTTATGCTGGAAACACACAAATAGTTTAAAAGTGCCATAAGCTTAAAAACCAAAAGACTTATGCAGAAACTCGACGTCCGAACTAAATCAAGTCATTTGGTGCCAATCCGAAAATTGGTCTTGACATTTTTGTGCTTCTGTCGGGCATTAATATGACACATCCGATCTCAAGACTTCAAGCGGGTCATCCTTCGGCTTCAACCTCCTATCCCGAAGGTGGAGTGCTTCTCAGGCCAGTTTAGCGAACTAAACTCGAGCGGCTTTAGAGGGAAGCCAGGCTATCCGGCTATTGACCACACACTTGAGTCGAGAAAGGAGTAGTAGAAAAAGACTTTGCAACGACTGAGAAGAAAACACATTTATTATAAAATGGCTCATATAAATTTTAAGAGGCCCCAGTTAACATGGGTAGAGTTTCAAACAACGTGTGCGAGCACGGTCGAACCGAACACAAATTAAAAATTTAAAAACCTTGAGCATGAAAGCGACTTAGCTGGTTAATGTGTTCAGCGTTGATGACGCAGTCCGAGCTTGATGCGGGACAAGATTCCAGCCCCCAGGCTGATCCCGAGGTGGCCGAGCGGAGAGCTCGGCACTCTGAAGTGGTGACATAGCACGACCAATGTGGCGAGGTATAACCCCCAGTCCGACCGAGGCGACGGAGAGGCCGGCAAAATGACGCCGAAGTCCCCTTCGTGGGTCAATGAAGTGATGACGAAGCCCCGGTCCAGCCGAGGTGACGTGGTATGTCGGTATGCCGAGGTGACAGTGCTGCCCAACCCGGATCATTTATCTGTGCACAGAAAATAGTGCAGGCCGGAGATAATAGTAGTAATAATAAATTAAAAAAAATTCATAGCATAATAAATAATTTATGCAAAATGTTTAATAAGAGAGATATGGCCCGTATGCCGAACACTCGATGAGGTAGAGCTCTCTCAGCGATGCCGAAGTGACCGCGTGACGCAGTCGAAGTCGATGACCTACACATGTAAAATAGTGCAGTCCGAATAATAATAATATATAAAAATCCTCGCGTAATTAATTTACGCAAAATAAATTATTTTAAAGAGATGTCGCCTGGCGCCGAAGTCAATGTCGACGCAGGGCGTCGGCGTAAAGCGGTAAAGGCACGACAAAGCCTGAATTCACAGGTCGGTCCGAGTTCCGGATGCGGTGTTCGCCAAACTATGTACGGAAACTGACCGAACCACCACGCGACCGTCGTTAATGCGGCCACCATTTGATAGACCTGTGTACAGATGATGGAACAAACCAGAGTAATAATTCCTCGGAAAAAATAAACCCAAGCAAGAAAAAATTACTAGGATTAATAGCACCTGGTTTATCAGTTGTAGCAATCTGACGAAAGGTTACTCCCAAAATTGGGACTCGATCTGCACACCCACTGCCTGATGGGCGATGAAGCGACGGCATGGCGATGCTGGCAAAGGTTGGCTCACCGAGGTGACTTCACAATTCGGTCGACAAAGGAGGGGTGACGACGTTTGTATGCAGATGTCGACACAGGTCGGCTAGCTGAGGTGACGAAAAACCTCACGACCGAGGTGATGAAGAGCTCGGCGGAAAAAAGAAGTGTTTAACAATCAACATTTGAACGAACAACCTTTTTGTTTAAAACAAATATAATGTTTGGTTGAACCGAACAAGAAATAAAATACTTTAAAAAAAATTAAAGAAAAAAAACTGTGCATGGAGGCGACTTAGCTGGTTAATGTGCTCGGTATTGTTGACGAGCTCCAGGCTCGTGGCGGGACAAAGACGTAGTCCGCAGCCTAGCCAAGGTCACAGCCCCCAAGCCCGAGGTAACCGAGCGAGTAGTTTGGCTTGATGAGGTGGCGATGCCGCACGGTCGATGTGGCGAGGCGAAGCCCCCGGTCCAGCTAACATGTCGAAGCCGGTTGGCTGGTGACGCCGAAGTCACCGCAGTAGGTTGATGAAGAGATGACGAAGCCCCCGGTCTAGCCGAGGTAACGGGGTAGGTCGGTAGTATGACGTTTGCAGCCCCATGCCGGCCGAGGTGTTGAAGCAGGTCGGCGTGGTGGACATCGGCTTGGTCAGCCGGATTAGTATTTGCGATTTCTTCGGAAATCGTCCTCCGGTACTATGGTGCGAGGGGCGAGTCCGGTCAGGGTTGACTCCTGATGTTCGGACGCCGAAGTCGCGTCCAGGACTGAAGCAGTATACGTGATAGGAGAGGCAAGTCCGATCAGAATTGACTCTCGATCTTCGGACGCAGAGGTCACATCCAAGCTTGAAGAAGCAATAGTGCGGCGATACCGTCGTGGGCCGGATGTTGTGACGTGGTCGATGCCCACTTGATGAAGTGACCATGCAGCGATGCCGGTGTGCCCGCTCCGTATAATTCATGGGGCGACAATGTTGGTGATGATTTACCCTTCATGATGCCGAACACTTGTTCGGCTTGCCGAGATAATGATCTGAAGAGGTTGATTTTGGCTCGATGAAGCGACGACCCGTCTAGCGCAGGTCGGCAGCCGGGCGGCAAAGTTGTCAGGCTGGTTTGACACCGGCGCAACGGTGAAGGTTACCTCCGAAAAGGAGCAAAATTTGTGAGCATGTGTTCGAAAACAAAACACAATACCCTAGAAAAAGTTTCCTTCAAAAAGGATGTTCAATATCCCGTTCATGAAGAAAATGAATTCGGGTCGGATTCGCTTTCGCGCAGAAAATAGATCCGAAAATCTCTGCGCTCATCGGAGGTTTCCTGGAGTTTGGATGGTCGGATCGAGCTGAAATTTTAAGGGGTGGTAGATATAGGAATTCCGCAGCCGATCAATGGTTGGATCTTCCAAAGGATTTCCGAGCTAGACGCTGGCCTCTACGCCCTAAACTCATCCAGATTCCCGTCCAGACTCGACAGGGGTCCGGTATATCGTAGATCGCTGGAGATTCCTCCATCGGAATACGGCGAAATTTTACAGGGTTGTTATATACACAACTCCACACTATGCCACCAGAGGAATCGTCAAAGCAACAGTCTAGGAAGCGGCGACAGCGAATACGAATCTGCTGTATAGAAAAACAGCACGGTCGCCTGAGGACAATGTTGAAGTTGAGCCCCCGAGCTATACGGATGATTCCTCTAGGATCTTGATAGGGATCGGAGTTGAGGTTTGATGATGGCCCTCGTCCGAACATGACGATCGGAGATGGAGCGCAGTCCTCGGTCGAGCCAAGGTGACCAGTCGAGCCGGCGACGAAGATGCCGACGTCGCAGTTGATCTGCGGGCGAGCCATTGATCCTTTGCCGATCACACAGCAGAACTCTCAATGAAAGCACCATTGTCGGTGTCAAAACCCACAGATCTCGGGTAGGGGGTCCCAAGCTATGGATCTAGGATCGATGGTAACAGAGACGATGAACACGGTGTTTTACCCAGGTTCGGGCCCTCTCTATGGAGGTAAAACCCTACGTCCTGCTCTTGTTTATATTGATGAAGTATCAAGGTACAGAGTTGATCTACCTCGAGATCATATGTTGTGGTCTAAACCCAAGGGGTATGATGAGTAATGTCATCATCTATCTATCAATGAGCCTGGCCTCAGCTTATATAATGTATCGGAGGCCTAGGATAACAAGAGTCCTAGTCGGCTACGTCGGTGGAGAGGAGTCCTTGTCTTGATCACCAAGTCTTGTGGAACCTTCCTCGTATATGTCATCGGGTGTCCGAACTGGCCCATTAGTGAACGGCCACGGGGGTCCTCCTCCCAATCCATTGGTCGGGAGGCGACATGGTGAGTACCCCCTAGTCCAGGACACCATCAGCCGCCGCGTCCTCCTCGGCCCCTGACACCATGGCGGCCGCGCCCACGCCCTCTAGCGCCACCTTGCGTGCTGGATTCCGCCCCTGCATCCTCCACAGGGGGAGGAAGGTGCTGCCGAGAAGAGACCCTTGTCGCCACCACTGAGGTTCCACCACGTCCTCTTCCCCTCACCATAGTGGAGGAAGGATGCGAGGAGAAGGAGAAGGAGGAGATGTGTGTGAGTGAGTACCTCACCCGTGCCCCCCTTTCATAGGGGGGCGTGGCCAGGGGCTGGCTCCTTGCCCAGGAGGCAACCACCCCACTCCGTCAATCCAACCCCTCTGCACCACTGACAACATACAGAATCCATGACTGCCCTTCTGCGCCTATCCACGGTGCTGGGTTTTCTGCCATGGCACTCATCCCCGCGCCCGCCACCAACCTTGTGCAATGCATGCAACGTACGTGGTGGAAACGGCATGGGTAGTGGGACGAGTAAAATGGCAGTTACCTCCCCGTGAATGTGGGCAAACCCACGGGCTATTACGTGGGTAGCCCCACATCGTCTCGCACGATGCACAGGAAAACCGGAAACTGACTCAATCACAGGTTAATGAAGAAGCAAGGAAGATATCAAGAGATAAGGGAATCCCATCGCGGCTCGGCCAAAGGGCTCGCCTGTGTACTTGTTCGGGCCTACCTTAATGATGCATGGCAGCACTTATGGGCCAGGCCCGGGGGCTCCTGTCGGTGCAATGAACATTTACGTTTGTTGCCCAGACTTATACACAGGCGTCCTGGCGTCGTTTGTTCAAACATCAATACAAACCAAGGCCAAGCCAGAGAAGCAGCTCTTAGTGAGATCAAAGAGCGGGTCAAGAAGACCAAGACAAGCAAGACCGCACAGCATCACCTTAGGAAGGCCTCCCTTGCCGGGCAGGAGAGCCTAGCAGGGTCGAGGCCATCCCAGGGACGAGTCCAAGATTTCCCCGCCAAGCTTGCCGGGTGCGCCAAGGGCGAATCTGCCCACCAAGGCACCACTGCTCCACCGCACCACAACGCAAATTAGTTTTCTGTACGGTGTCGAGCCCCCAAGTGATTAAGTGGCTTCCACACTGAGCACGTGGCAGTCATCTGGAAGACAGATTACCCTCATACGACACCCGTCGAGAGGCGTGTCAAGCAGATAAGCAGAATATAATTAAGCGGCATGACATGCTTGCCGGGCTGCACCCTCAGAACGACACCTAGCAATGAATTTAATGCACTTTGTCCTAACTACCAGAGTTAGGTATGGTAGCACTGTTGGCTGTCTAATCATTAGATAAAGACTATTTTGCCACTATGGTCACCCCTTAAGCTATAAAAGGAGGTCCATGGCAACCGAGCAAAGGATTCGACTCCTGGCACACTTGTATGCATGTAGCTGCTCTCCCCAAAGCGACCTTGCCGGGCTTGAGCACTGCGTGCTCGGCATGTTCCCTCATCCAATCCACCAAAGTAGGAGTAGGGTTTTACGCTTCATAGCGGCCTGAACCTAGGTAAAAACCACCAGTGTCACCACCGTCGTGCTGGTTCCATGGCCTGTGCTCTTTGTGCAACGTGAACTCCGCCTTTGCCGAACCACAAAGGGGCCGACGGCCCCATAGGTGATCATGTTCCACCACGACACCTGTTTCTCAGTTAAAATAGCAGATCATTGTTATCATGGTTTATGTGACTTAGGTGCTAGCGTGAGTGCTATTCCTTTTACTCTTTACCAAGAAATTATGGATGACAACACCCGTTGAAATAGAAGACATAGATATTACTATTAAACTTGCTAATAGAGACACCATCACACCACTTGGGATTGTTAGACATGTTGAAGTCTTGTGTGGGAAAATAAAATACCCTACTGATTTTCTAGTTCTTGGTTCCGTACAAGATGATTTTTGTCCCATTATCTTTGGTAGACCTTTCTTGAACACTGTTAATGCTAAAATAGATTGTGAAAAACAAACTGTCGGTGTTAGCTTTGGTGATGAATCTCATGAGTTTAATTTCTCCAAGTTTAGTAGACAACCTCATAAGAAAGAATTACCTAGTAAGGATGAAATAATTGGTCTTGCTTCTATTGCCGTGCCTCCTACTGATCCACTAGAACAATATTTTCTAGACCATGAAAATGATATGCATATGCATGAAAGAAATGAGATAGATAAAAATTTATTTGAACAACGACTTCTGCTCAAACACAATTTGCCTATTGAAACTCTAGGAGGTCCTCCTCCACCTAAAGGTGATCCTGTGTTTGAATTAAAACAATTGCCTGACACTTTGAAATATGCTTATCATGATGAGAAAAAGATATATCATGTTATTATTAGTGCTAACCTTTCAGAGCATGAAGAAGAAAGATTATTAAAAACACTGAGGAAGCACCATGCTGCTATTGGATATACTCTTGATGATCTTAAGGGCATTAGTCCCACTCTCTGTCAGCAAAAGATTAATATGGAACCTGATGCCAAACCCATTGTTGATCACCAATAGCGATCGAATCCTAAGATGAAAGAAGTGGCAAGGACTTAAATACTAAAACTTCTGGATGCAGGTATAATCTATCCCATAGCTGATAGTAGATGGGTAAGTCCCGTTCATTGTGTCCCTAAGAAGGGAGGTATTACTGTTGTTCCTAATGATAAAATGAACTTATTCCACAAAGAATTGTTATTGTCTACAGAATGGTAATTGATTTTAAAAAATTAAATAAAGCAACTAGAAAAGATCATTACCCTCTGCCTTTTATTGATCAAATGTTGGAAAGATTATTTAAGCACACACACTTTTGCTTCCTTGATGGATATTCTGGTTTTCTCAAATACTTGTTTCACAACCTGATCAAGATAAAACCACCTTCACTTGCCCTTTTGGAACTTACACTTATAGACATATGCCTTTTGGTTTATGCAATGCACCTGCTACCTTTCAAAGATGTATGACTGCTATATTCTGTGATTTTTGTGAAAAGATTGTTGAGGTTTTCATGGATGATTTTTCTGTTTATGGAACTTCTCACTACAAGAAATATGTCAACTTGTGACCTTCTGTCAGTTACCCTGGAAGAATTGGTCATAAATCTATGACCATTTGAGGCCAATTGGTCATAAGCTATTCGAGGGCTCCAAACCCTAAACCATAACGACCATTTTGGTCAGAAAGGTCGTAATTTCCTTACACGAAATGGTCGTAAAGCAAACAACACTGGTCCGCTGCCTTATGTCTAGCTGATCATGACCAATGTAGATGGTCATAGCCTTGTAAATTGTGGTGCATTGCTATGACTAGGCGCCACCTCATCAGTTTTGCCTATGTGTCATGTCTATGTGTCAATTTTGGCCCTAGGTTGTGAAGCAGCCTATATTTTTGTCATTCCCAATATTCCCAAAAATATTTGGGCATTCTTTACTATCCAAATCATTGCCTCATGACAAAATTCAGCTCCATTTTCATAGTAAATCTTCCTCGGCAAATTTCCAAACTTTCTGTTAAGCTAGAACCGTTGTGAAGGAAGTACTAGCTAGGCATATCATAATGTACTGAAATTTTTCCACATCTTCTATATTCCCAAATCATAGCTCTCCACAAAATTTGAGCCCCATCTAACAATCCATGTGATCGTGACATCCAATCTTTTTTCTGGTAATATTTTCAGTTTGTGAAGCAACTATATTTTATGTTATTTTATAATTGCTGAAAATTTACCAGGACATGACCCTACCCATTGAACCTCCCTCCACCAATTTTTAGCTCATTTAATCAAGCCAATTTTCCTTAATATTTTTCCCAATTTTCTCTTCAGTGGAGAGCAGTGTGAAGGAAGTACCATTTTTATTTATCCAAATGGTATGAAATTTTTACAGTGCCTTCATATGCCCAAATTATCATCCTCCTCCAAATGATTTCAGATCAATCCATTCATTCATTTGAGTCCAGCTTCAAGATTCATATTTATGTCCAGTGTGGTACTTTGCAAAGCAAGTGACACCTAGGCTCCTCCATTTGATCTGCAAATTTTCCAAGACAATGTCCTTAGTAGATGATCAGCCTCGGCCAAAACTCAGGCCCATTAGCCATGTGCATTTCCCCACCACTAATCAAACACTTGGCTGCTAATTCATGATTGAGCTTAGTTCAGTCTCCTCGTGAGATTCTTCTATTACCTTCTTCTTCCTAACACCTACCGGGGGAGTGCCCAACCCAATGGACATGCCTAGGCCACCCAGAACATGTGGCAATGCCACGGTCACGTGGTGACCACGTGGCGGGCATGCGAGTTTACGTGCTCTAGAGTTGGGGCCCTCGGCCACCGTCCGAACCTCGATGTATCACCACCAAAGCATGTATTTCTGATTAAATAGATACTTATGTACCTAGAAATGATTTTTGGAAAAAATCATTTGCAAACTATAAGGGAGCTGCAGTTCAAATTTGACCCGCTTCCTATTGAATCGGCGAAAATTTGTCTTTTTCATGAGAGGTGGATCAAAGCTTTTGACACCCAACCATTTGGTCAATTGTGCATTAAATATGTCCTAGTATTTTAGAAAATTGATTTGGTACAATTTTGCAACAAATATATGGTAGGTCCTTCACAAAAAAACTCATTTTGGGCACTCAAAAATGGAAAATGAAATTTCCGTTGCCACTCCAAGATGCATCCTTGTGCACAATATTAGATCATTTGAACAAACAATGCCATGAATATGGCCATAAAATTGATCATTTGGCTTGAAAGCCATGAATCTTCACACATGATAGCTCATTTCTGAGAACAGTTTTTAAAAAGAATTGCCATATTACAAGTTTATTATTTTTCCTGGTAACTTGGTCACATATAATGACACAATGCGAAGGTTTTCCAATTCTTTGATTTTTTTTTGAATTTTTTATGTCCGTTTCAAAATGCGGTCAAAATGGCGGGCATGACCGTTCCTAGCTAGTCGTTAAATCTTGGAAAACTTTTGGTGTTTCTTAGATTAAATAGATACTTATGTACCTATAAATGATTTTTGGAAAAAATAAAGAGCAAACTATAAGCCAGTTGCAGTTCAAATTTGACCCGCTTCCAACAAAATTGGCGGAAATTTGTCTTTTTCACGAGAGGTGGATCAAAACTTTGACACCCAACCATTTGGTCAATTGTGCATTAAATATGGCCTAATCTTTTAGAAAATTGATTTTTTCCAATTTTGCAACAAATATATGGTAGGTCCTTCACAAAAAACTCATTTTGGGCACTCGAAAAATGGGAAATGAATTTTTCGTCCAAATAAAATGAAAACTTCCTTAGGCAACATTGTTTGCCATTCCAAGATGCACCCTTGTGCACAATATGAGATCATTTGATGAAACTATGCCATGAATGTGGCCAAAAGATTGATCATTTGGCTTGAAAGCCATGAATCTTCACACATGATAGCTCGTTTCTGAGAACACTTTTTAAAAAGAATTGTCGTACTAAAAGTTTATCATTTTTCCTCGTAACTTGGTCACATATAATGACACAATGTGAAGGTTTTCCAATTTTTTTGATTTTTCTTGAATTTTTCATGCCTGTTTCAAAATGCGATCAAAACGGCAGGCATGACCGTTCCTAGCTAGTGGTTGAATCTTGGAAAACTTTTGGTGTTTCTCTGATTAAATATATACATATTTACCTAGAAATGATTTTTGGAAAAATTAAAGAGCAAACTATAAGCCAGCTGCAGTTCAAATTTGACCCGCTTCCACCTGAATCAGCGAAAATTTGTCTTTTTCATGAGAGGTGGATCAAAAATTTTAACACCCAACTATTTGGTCAATTGTGCATTAAATATGGCCTAATATTTTAGAAAATTGATTTGGTCCAATTTTGCAACAAATATATGGTAGGTCCTTCACAAAAAAACTCATTTTGGGCACTCAAAAAATGGAAAATAATTTTTTCGTCCAAAGAAAATGAAAACTTCCTTAGGCAACATTGATCCAGTCCTTTTTTACAACAATTAATTTGTTGATTTTTCAAAAAAAAAAGCTTATTTAAAAAATATATAAGAGAAACAAAAGAGAAAAACACAATTGCATAAGCTTAATTATCATTGGTGGAAACATGTGTGCCAAGGATCGATGACATGGCACACATCCATCCATCCATCTCTTCATCCAACATCCATCTATCCATCCATCCACCCACCCACCCTCTGTGTCTCGCCCGATGCAGAGAGAGAGCTCTCCTCCTTCCCTTCCAGATCGCCGCCGCCACCTCCCTCCCCATCCCCTCCTGGCTCTCTCCCTCGGCGAGACCCACAAACCCTAACTCAGATCCCCTCCCCCGATTCAGATCCATCCATCCACCCGCCGTCTACACCCTCCCCTCCCCTCCCCTCGTCACAAGACAAGAGAAGAAGACGAGAGGGAGGTCTGCCGCCGGCGGCCATGGCTCGCCTCTTCCCCACCACAGATCAGATCCAGCACGCTCCCAACCAACCACATCCATCCGTTGGAGGTCGCCGGAACCACGACGGCCGGCACGCCCGTGCATGAGGACATGGGCGCGCTGCCGCGATACAACCCCCTCCGACGACGCGACCGTGCATGTGCCCGTGCGCGTGCACGAGCGGCCGGAGCAGGCCGTCCACCCCGCGCACGCGGTGCTCGACGCGCTCGACGTCTTCGGTAATGGAAGCGCCCAGATCCCTCGGTTTCCCTCGTTGGTTTTTTCCTCCATGGATTGGCTTAGCTTCACCGACTGACGAGGAACTGATTTGTGCGTTTGTAGATACGGTGCGGGACATCAAGGACCCGGAGCACCCCTACTCGCTGGAGCAGCTCAGCGTGCTCTCCTAGGAGTCCGTCTCCATCTCCCAGCAGTCCGTCTTCGTCTCCATATCCAGTATGTATGCCTGCAAGAATGTGCTGCTCAAGGTTTCTAGTGATTATTAGGAGTTCGGGATGGGACTTGAAGGTGCTGCTCAAGGTTTCTAGTCCGTCTCCATCTCATGGTTTCTAGTGTTAATTTTCAATGTCAATTTCTTAGTTGCGGGCGTTCTCTCCTGCAGCATCTTGCACTCATCCACCTATGACCCCTCCAATCTTTTCTCTATGATCCCCTTCCATTATAAGAAGCCAGAATCATTGTGGGTTTTTGGTGGAAATGTAGATTTACATTGATGATAAGATAATTAGCACAAATGGCCATTTCTCATCGATATCCCAGTAGAGATTCAGAGTGTGATCTTGAAAGCACGCTGCATATAGAAACACAACGCGGAGTGCCTTTATTAAACAGATTAAGAATAAGTCGTGCGGGTTTGTTTGCTGGTTGGGATTTTATTTCCCACTAGCTTGCTGATCCTACATATCTTCATTCTGTGTACGGATCTATGACCTTCAGGATGCATTTACTTATTGCAAGAGAAGCATCCTATATTATTCTCATTGCACTATACATAGTCTGCTCGCACGAAATCTGTTTTGTTTCATGCAAGAAGTCAAGAACTATCATCCAGCTTGAACTTTTGGGGATCACTGTTCAGACCTTACAATTGCTTTGTAGGATAACCTTCACCCCGACTGTGCAGCACTGCAGTATGGCTATGGTGATTGGCCTGTGCCTCAGGCTTAAGTTGTTGCAAAACTTTCCTTCGCATTTCAAGGTGCTTAGTGTGTTCCTATATTCATGGAGTTCTAATTCCCACCTCACCAATGCCGAGAAACATTCCTATATTCATTTTTCTCATGGCTATTATGTGTGGAAATTTAGATAGGTGGAATCCCCCGATTGGCTTACATGTGTAACTAGTTCTCCTGCATCACTACACTACACACTCATTTTGGAAGATCCATTCAAGTGACAAACCAGTGCATATTTTTTTTACAATGCAACAAAGTGTCTTGTTTCTGTTGTGAAAGTAATGTAAATGGTGTGACACAGTTCTAAATAAAAATGCAAATAGCTTGTGAATGTCAATCTCATGTGAGTCAGTCAAAGGGTCATTGTTTTGGCAACGTAATATAGTAATACTATGGTAAAAGCAACCAATTCATGATAAAACTTGGTGAGGCTGATGCACATAGCTACTTTCAGTACCTTGTTAACAGTGTTGATTGTTGGGCAAGCTATCTGTCTATTGAGCTACGCCAACTATTGATGGCTTGCACAGACGCTACAACATCCCAACCATGCCAGCTTAGCTTGTGCTGCCATACTTCCCTGAGTAGGTAATCACTTCTTGGTCCTCAACAGGGACATGTTTTGGTTTGTTGTGTTATGTATCTTTTCATGAACACATGAGTATATCATGTAACAATTGACAGGTTTATAAGTTACCAAATTTCTGTAGTTCATTAGTTAGGAAGTTCTACTACAAATCATGCTATCACGCACAAATTATACATCATTAGAGCCTAGATGATCCTATCTTTGCAGAATGTATTGATGTGTGCCTGGTTTTTGTTAGTTAGTGTTTTTATTTAGAAAAATAAATTATGGGCCATGTAATAGATATTTTTGTAACTTGGCAGTAAGTGACACTGCGAAAAAATACACTTCCATGATGATACGTGTTTGTCACAGTAGGTCACGTTTTCTATCATGCATGTACATCCATGACGATTTTATGACAGAATCAAGATAGTCGTACCTGTGTTGTCGTAGAAGTGTTCCATGACAATACTGAAATTATCATCACGGAAGTGTCCCCTTCCATGATGATAAATCACGCGTCATGGAAGTGCTTTCGTCAAGGGTAACCGACACGTGGCATCCACCGTAATGGGTCGCCGTTAAGCTATCGGGTTCCGGTTTGGATCCAATAACCCGTTAACAGCCAGGACCAATGGGGATTTTCCACGTGTAAAATTCTCATTCGCCGGGGGATCCACGTGTCGGCTCAGCGTTGGGACAGATGTCATCCACTTATTGTACGGGAGGCGCCTATGATACGTCGACATGTGGCAAGGCCCAATAGTGGCCCATTTAGGTGAAAGAGGCCGGCCCAGTCAAAATTAGCAGGCCGGCCAATATAGGCATACTTCTGTCTGGTCCATTTAGGCCCATGGCCCATACGAGATGTGCCAATATGGGCCGTCAATGGCCCATTAACTATTTGACACCATTGCAGCCCATCGTCAGTTCAAGCCCGTTAATAGCCCGCTATATATTTGGGCTCAATATCGGCCCGTCGTACTTTCGGTCTGTTAACAGCCCATCCAAGGGATGGGCCAATATTCAGCATGTACGTCTTTCGGCCTTTTAGCGACCCATCTAAGTGTTGCGTTAATTTCCAGCCCGGTGTGTCTTTCAGCCTGTTAACGGCCCATAAAGGAGTTGGGCCATATGCGGTCCAACCTGAGTTTTGGCCTCTTAATGACCCATGCTCTTCATGGTCCAATAACAAGCCTATTTCTCTTTCAGCCTGCTAACGGCCCACAAAATAGTTGGGCCGTATATAGTCTGACCTAACTTTCGGGCTCTTAGCGGCCCATGCTCTTCATGGTCCAATACCAGCCTGCTGTCTCTTCCGGCCTGCTAAAGGTCGACAATACAGTTGGGCCATATTCAATTCGACCTTAGTATCGGCCTGTTAACGGCCCGTGAAATCGAATGGGCCCACTTATTGCCCGCTTCGATTTCAGCCTGTTAACGACTCGAGAGGTAACTGGACCCGAGAGCTCGTTTCAATTATAGCGGCCAAATAGAGCTTTCGGCCTTGTTACGGCCCATCAACTTATTGGGCCTGCTAAAGTTCGAACCTGCTTGGAGGCCCAATTATAATTTGAGCCCATTACGAGCATTTATGAACATGACAAAAACCGATAAATCAAAGCCCGATGAGAATTTTGGCCCATGCGAGCCCATTAGGGGGCCCATTAAGGCAATGGGCCGCTATCTTTCACAAAGGGCCCACGATGGTTCGTGCTAGCTATTAATTTCACAGCTTTTTTGGCTTCCTAGCGACCAGTTAGCTGGAATGCGAGGTGCGCTAAGCAAATGTATGGCATAATGCAAAAAACGTAGCACATCCAGCATATATTACAGGAAATACATCCACTGGGCAATCAAGATTGATGCCAGTGCAAATAAATGAATAGAACTTAACGATCTACAACCTCAGCGCGGATGACGCCCATAAGCATGTGAGCAAGTTCTTCCTTCTTTGTTGCACTGTCTCTGAAAACATTGATTAGTTGTTGTTGCGCAAGAATGTGTACCTCTGATTCCTCCATAATTTCCATCATTGCTTCAGCCAGTAATTGGTTCACAAACATACATTTTTTTCGTTGGATTCGAGACAGAGGAAACTAAACAGATTCAGATGGTGATGTTGGTAGGCTTGTATTATTGATAGTGGAGAGTGTCTCGACCACTGCACCATAACATAAATTAGGAGGAGAACCAAACAGATTAATCAAGAGTTATTGCCATTTTACCTGCCCTAGATTTATTGGAAAGAAACAATGGGGTTGCCTTGCTGTTTTCAGAGTTTATCTTCTTATCTGCAGTAGCCTGCACCAAATTAACACACTAGCATTGCTATCATTGGCTAGGTTACATAATAGGAAAGCAACATTGACACAATGAACGTTTGGGCAACCAGACCACACCAGGCTACACCAAATTAACACAATATGGCGCAGCTATCATCAGCCAGGTAAAATAATAGGAAAGCAACATTGACACAATGAACGATTGGGCAACCAGACCACAACACTACAATTTAGTAATGTGCATGACATGAGATAGTACACTCCTGTAGCTTAGTATGCAAAACTACCAGGCAGTTTTTCTTACAAAAATCTACATTGTCGCCTTTAATTATAAATTTTGCTACAAGTAAATTTAGATCAGATAAAGGTTGGATTCACGCTGATTAACAAAATACATGCTGATGTAAAAATATAGTGATATACAACAGGTACTTACATCAGCATTGGAGCACAGAGAATTCCCGCAAGATACTTTCCTCGAACACGATCCTAGTATAGAAAGTCTTCTATCCTTTAAGCTTGTTTTCTAAAATAGAGATGGGTAAGAAACATGTGGAAAATATGATCTGAATGCTATAAAATTTCATGATGCGAGGATACGCACACGCTTCTTAGAATGGAGTTGACATATTTTTGCTGGCCTGGAGCGGACTAGTTCTCTGGCCACTGGAATCTGCTGATTATTAGGAGGAGTTGGGTTTCTCTGTGCTAGAGCAGTATCTATGAACACTGGAGTTGGTTTACTATCTCCTGGCGTTTGGATCTTTTGCAAAGACCTTGTTTGTAGCCCTTCAGATTCTAACATAGCCGTCTTCCCCTTGCATGCCTTATATAGAAGAATGGTGCTTCAATTATAAAACATACTATAGCAGAGAGATGGAATAGATACTGAAGAATAGAAAGGCATGACATACTGACATGTATTCCCTCCATCCGGAAATAAATGGATGTGTCTAGGCGTATTTTAGTTCTAGATACATCCATTTTTACCCATTTCTGTGACATGTAATCCAGATGGAGGGAGTATGTTGTAAGAGCTAGTGATATGACAGGACAACAGAGTAAAAAAACACTAGTTGAATGTAAAACTGTATGATAGCTGGATAGGTATAGAAAAACATGAAGGCAACATATGCGTGTATGATTGGGAAACTAATATAGCATTGCAACAGACCAGTAGAACAACACTTCAATCTAAAAAAAACATGGTATGGTAGACGGATGGAGCACATACTGATGAATAACAATGCATAAGATATTAAAAGCATGATGTCGAGACTAAGCAGATGGCATTGCGATAGAGTAGAATGATAGTACTTGAATTTAAAAACATGTTATCATGAATGGAATAGGTACTGAAAAACAGGAAGGCATGACATATTTACATGCATGATCAGTAGGCTAAGCACATGGCATTGCAACATAGTAGATGCACTCCAGGACATTATATGCATGATGTACCCATATCACGGGCCAAGTTAGAGCAAGGACCTTGTGGGGTGAATAGGATTCATCATCTTTCTGCAACTCTTCTGAAGAACTGCCTTTAACTGTTCCATCATATTGGGTATCATTGACGTCAAGTTTGTTGGTCGTTACGTTGCTCTGCGAGGTTCTTGTGGATATATCAGTGTGTGCAATTATATCTGACATGCATGGAAGACAACTAGTAGTTAGATTATGTAATGAGTGCCTGTAGGAGATGACATAAATAGTAGGACTGGACTTAACTAGCAGCAACATGTCTCAAAAACTAAAGGGAGAACACAGATGAAAGCTACATAATATGTATTCTTTGTACTCGAGATTAACCAGATGGCACACAAAAGTATTAAAGAACAACAACATAGGTAATATTAGAAGTGGTATAATCACCAGCTTGTGGGATAGCATTGGCTGATGGATGATAAGTATGGAACAGCGTTAACACCTGAACAAGTCTCTTATCTGAACTATGGAACAGTGTTAACTCCTGAACAAGACTCTTAAGACATCAGCATGAATATATAGTGACATGTGATAATCTATTCTCCATGCTTAGATGAATAATGAAGCCATAAATGTTGCACACAAGTAATATGAGGGTACAACCTATCTGGCCGCCATCCATAGGAGTGAGCATCATCTGCTGACTTGTCGATGGACCTGCTGTTGTTGTGGCTATCCATGTAGGGCAAGCACATTCGAGGCAGGGAACTATTGAGTGGGGACTATAGCTCACTTCTGGTGTATGCTTCCCTTGTTGAAGCAGCTGCGGTGAGAAGGAAGATGGTGTGGTTGAAGATGCAGAAAACACATAATGTTAAGAACAACACATATCTCTGATCTGAAGAAATGCCCTAAGAGATCAACAATAAGGTACGAGACTGGTGACACGTCTGATGACTGAAAACTAAATTGGGGTCACACGATTTTTATTTATTTTTGGTACTGTCCTATCTACGCCGGATGGCTAGATGGCCGTCTTGTGCCTCTCGGCTGACACTGTTCAAAATCTTCCCCGAAGAGCCAGTGACCACCGGCAGAGCAGCCTGCCTCCTGCATCCCTGGCCACGAGAGCTCCGACCAAAACCCCGCCCCCGCCCGACCGCACTGCCGTGGTTGCGCCGCCCAGGCCAAACCACAAAGACTCGCCATCATCCAGATCCGGAGGCGGCAGTACCTTCAACCCACGCAACTCTTTGATAGCCTCCTAAGCACTGCTTCCATGGCAAACTTGCGCCCCCGCACCCCTACGATAGACACCGAGGCATTGTTGCCCCAGCCAACCGGCAACCTAGGAGCTCCGCCGCCTCGAGGGGTGCTGCTTCCCATTGGCAATCAACCGGCCCAAAATAAAAATTCAGGCAACTAACACATAAATAAAGTGATTTAAGATGAGTGTGCGACCTATCTTGCGTCCCGGTGAAGTAGGCAGCTCCAGCTGCCGAGTTGGTGAGGCCGGCCCGGTTGCAGTGGCTCCCGGCGGCCGGAAAGTAGATATGTCGCTACGGTCGACGGCTATGGCGAAGCTGCGCCGGGGCCCTGGACGCGTCCGAAGTTGGAGCCGCTCCGGTGCCGTGCACAACGGCGCGGGTGAATCGACTCTTGGACGGTTCATGTGGTCGTTGTCGAGGCAGTTCCTGCAGCACGGAGTAAGAGGCATGATACGTCTCCGTCGTATCTACTTTTCCTAACGCTTTTCCTCTTGTTTTGGACTCTAATTTGCATGACTTGAATGAAACTAACCCGGACTGACGCTATTTTTAGCAGAACTACCATGGTGTTGTTTTTTGTGCAGAAATAAAAGTTCTCGGATTAGAACGAAACTTTGCGAGTATTTTTTATACAATAAAAGAGAATTTCTGGAGCCAAGAACCACTGGAGGGGGGCACCTGGGTGGGCACAACCCACCAGGGCGCCCCTCTCCTGGCGCGCCCAGGTGGGTTGTCCCCACCTGGTGGCCCCGTAGACCTCAACCCTGACACTATAAAATCACATTATCGGAGAAAAAAATCAGGGAGAAAGAATTATCGCGTTTCGCGAGACGGAGCCACCGCGACCTCCTGTTCTTCATCGGGAGGCCAGATCTGGAGTCCATTTGGGGCTCCGGAGAGGGGGGTCTTCAATCTTCATCATCACCAACCCTTCTCCATCGCCAATTCCATGATGCTCCCCACGGGGAGTGAGTAATTCCTTCGTAGGCTCGCTGGTCGGTGAGGAGTTGGATGAGATTCATCATGTAATCGAGTTAGTTTTGTTAGGGCTTGATCCCTAGTATCCATTATGTTTTGAGATTGATGTTGCTATGACTTTGCCATGCTTAATGCTTGTCACTTTGGCCCCGGGTGCCATGATTTCAGATCTAAACCGTTTATGTTATCACCATTATATCTATGTTCTAGATCCGATCTTGCAAGTTATACTCACCTACTACGTGTTATGATCTGGCAACCCCGGAGTGACAGAAGTCGGGACACTTCCCGGTGATGACCGTAGTTTGAGGAGTTCATGTATTCACTATGTGTTAATGCTTTGTTCCGGTTCTCTATTAAAAGGAGGCCTTAATAGCCCTTAGTTTCGATATGGACCCCGCTGCCACGGGAGGGTAGGACAAAGGATGTCATGCAAGTTCTTTCCATAAGCAAGTATGACTATTTACGGAATACATGCCTACATTATATTTATGAACTGGAGCTAGTGCCGTATCACCCTAGGTTATGACTGCTATATGATGAATATCATCCAACGAATTCACCGATCCAATGCCTACGAATTTCTCTCATATTGTTCTTGCTAAGTTACTACTGCTATCGGTACTGTTACACTTGCTACAAAATCATTGCTATCATTGTTACTGTTACTATTGCTGTTGCTACTACTATCAAAACTGTCATATCCCTTTGCTACTGATCACTTTGCTGCAGATAATTAATCTCCAGGTGTGGTTGAATTGACAACTCAACTGCTAATACTTGCAAATATTCTTTGGCTCCCCTTGTGTCGAATCAATAAATTTGGGTTGAATACTCTACCCTCGAAAACTGTTGCGATCCCCTATACTTGTGGGTTATCAAGACCTTTTTCTGGCGCCATTACTGGGGAGCATAGCTATATTTGTTGAGTCACTTAGGATTATTATCAAATTATCACTATGAAGAATCTAAAAGACGCTAAGACTAAGATTTTTCCCTCTAAGACGAGGGGAGGTAAGGAACTGCCATCTAGCTCTGCACTTGATTCACCTTCTGTTATAAGTAGACTTGCAACAACACCACATGCTATTAATTCTGATATGTCGCAAGTTATTAATGATGCTACTTCTTCTATGAATGATACTCATGATGATGCTAGTACCCTGCTTGATGATAATGTGCCACTAGGTGAATTTCTTGATGAACAACTTGCTAGAACTAAAGCTTTTGAGAATGCTGAAACTGATGAAATTGTTGAAACTGATGAAGATCTTAAAACTAAAAATCTTGAAACACCTATTAGATCTAGTTCTCCCAGATATGAATTGCCTAAGATACCAGAAGGCTATGTTATGGATGAGGAGACAACTAGAGACTTTCTTGCTTGCAATGATAGGGATGATCTTAAGAAATTATTATGCAAACTGAAAGAAAAATCTTTGAATGCTAGAATGAAATATTATCCTAAGTTTGCTACTTCACCTATCTTTGTTGATGATAAGTATTTTGAATTCCCTGTTGACCCAGAGTTAATTACTTTGGTTGAATCTGATCCTTTCCATGGTTATGAAACTGAAACTATTGTGGCACACCTTACTAAGTTGAATGACATAGCCACCCTTTTTGCTCATGCTGAGAAAATTTGCTATTATTATATTCTCAAATTATTTTTGTTCTCATTAAAGGGTGATGCTAAGACTTGGTATAATACTCTTGCTCCTGGTTGTGTGCAAATTCCCCAGGATATGATTTATTACTTCTCTGGAAAATATTTTCCTGCTCATAAGAAACAAGCTGCCTTACAGGAAATATTTAACTTTGTGCAAATTGAAGAAGAGAGTCTCCCACAAGCTTGGGGGAGGCTTCTCCAATTGCTTAATGCTTTGCCTGATCATCCTCTTAAGAAAAATAAAATACTTGATATCTTCTATAATGGACTAACCGATGCTTCTAGGGATTTCCTAGATAGTTGTGCTGGTTGTGTTTTCAGGGAACGAACTGTTGAACAAGCTGAAGAATTATTGAATAACATATTGAAAAATTATGACGATTGGATCCTTCCTGAACCAGCACTTAAACCTACTTCGAAGAAGAGGGGTATCTTATATCTCAGTCCTGAAGATATGCAAGAGGCAAAGAAATCTATGAAGGAAAAAGGTATTAAAGCAGAGGATGTTAAAAATTTACCTCCTATTGAAGAAATACATGGGCTTGAAACACCACCACAACCTAAGGTGGTAGAGGTAAATTCCTTACTAAAGTTCGGTGAAGGTGATATTCCTTATAACAAACATCCTAGTTAATGCTTATATGAGTTTGATAATTACATTAGAAAGCAAGATCACTTCAATGCAAATGTTATGAAACAATTGAAATACAATTCTGATATGATAGCTCGCTTGAGTGACTTGCTATTTAGAATTACCAATGATGTTAGAGGTGTAGGAAAAAATGCCTCTATGGTTCAAACTCAATTAGAACAAGTTGCTAAATCTCAAAGAGAGTTGTTAGATGAAATGAATAATAATATCAATGATCATGCTGTTAGAGTGATGACTAGAGGAGGTAGAATGACTCAGGAACCACTTTATCCTGAGGGACACCCTAAAAGAATTGAACAAGACTCTCAAAGAGTCAACACTGATGCACCTAGTCCTTCTAAAAAGAAAAAGAAGAAGAAAGATGGTAGGACTTTGCATGCCTCTAGTGAACCTGAAGTAAAAAAACCTCCTGTTAATGATAATGAAGTCTCTATTTCTGATGCTGAAACTCAATCTGGTAATGAACACTCACCTTCTGATAATGAAAAAGATAATGATGAGGTTCATGAAGACACTCCAACAAATGATAAAGAACCAGACAATAATGTTGAAATAGAGCCAGCTGTTGATCTTGATAACCCACAAGTCAAGAATAAAATATATGATAAAAGAGACTTTGTTGCTAGAAAACATGGTAAGGAAAGAGAAACTTGGGTTCAAAAACCTATGCCCTTTCCACCTAAATCAACTAAGAAGAAAGATGATGAAGAATTTGAATGCTTTGCTGAAATGCTTAGGCCAGTCTTTTTGCGTACACGCTTGACTGATATCTTAAAAATGCCTCCTTATGCAAAATACATGAAAGACATCATCAGCAACAAGAGAAAAATACCGGAAGCTAAAATCTCCACCATGCTTGCTAATTATACTTTTAAGGATGGAGTACCTAAAAAACTTGGAGATCCGGGAATACCAACTATACCTTGCTCCATCAAAAGAAATTATGTGAAAACCGCTTTGTGTGATTTAGGAGCTGGTGTTAGTGTTATGCCTTTCTCTCTATATAAAAGACTTGACTTGAATAAACTCACACCTACTAAAATATCTTTGCAAATGGCTGACAAATCAACTGCCATACCTATCAGTATTTGTGAGGATGTGCCCATTGTTGTTGCTAATGTTACTATCTTAACTGACTTTGTTATACTTGAGATGCCCGAGGACGACAACATGTCGATTATCCTTGGTAGACCCTTCTTGAATACTGCAGGGACTGTTATTGACTACAATAAAAGCAAGGTCACTTTTTATATCAATGGTAATGAGCATACGGTGCACTTTCTGAACAAACAATTCCAAGTGAATGGTATTAATGTTATTGAAAAATCTCCGACAATCACTATTGGAAGTTTTCAACTACCTCTACCTATTACCAAAAAGAAATATGAAATGTTTATTGTTGGGGACATTCATATCCCCGTTGAGGTAACTTAGTGTTTTACGAAAGTTCTTTGGTTTCATGCTAATCGAAGGTGGTTGTTAATAAGACTTGATCAACCTTATTAATGAATCATTTTTGAGAGGTATGAAGTTGATGAATTTAGTGAGCACTACCTTCTGTCCTTTACTTTTACTTCCTGTTTTTTAGTTAAATAAAATAAAATGCCATGCTTAGTATGTTTTCTGAATTTTCTGTGCAATAAAAAATGACCCAAAAATAAAAGTTCTCAGAATGCTCTGAAAATTTAATACGATTTTTTTCTGATTATTTAAGAATTTTGGGTGCAAATAACTTCACAGGGGGGCGCAACAGGTGGGCACAACCCACCTGGGTGTGCCAGCACCCCCAGGCGTGCCCTAGTAGGTTGTGGTCCCCACGTGGGCCCCCTTACTTATCTATTTAGCCCATGTCACCACTTACCTCCAGAAAAAAATCACCATTGCTCTCTCTCTCTCTCTCATGTTCTTGCTCTCAAACCCGCGGATTTCGATCTCTTTGCTCGAAGCTCCGTCTCCGAAACTGTTTTGGGGGATTGCTACTTGGTATGTGACTCCTCCGTTGGTCCAATTAGTTTTTGCTTTAGCGGTTTATATTTTGAATAAATAGCTACTCTTGGTGCTGCTGTAGATGAGCCTGCATGTTGAATTCTTAGAGTTCTAAGTAGTTTGAATGCTTGATTTGGCCTCGATGCATCCTTATGAGTAGCTGCTATCAATCTTGTAAAGTTTTGTCAACAAAATTTTGTGACCCAATTTTTTTTTCAGAAATTGTATGCAAATATGATGAACCTTTTTGGAAGGAGTTCTTTGAGGAGGAGGTCCTCGGAGGCATCCTCTAGTAGCAGCTCTGTTCGTCGGTCCTATGTTGAACCAAGTGAAAATTCCATACGAGATGCAGCCACAAAATCATGTTTATGGCCTTGGAATGATTTTATGGTGCGCATTGGTATTAAACAAGAATTTGAGCAATATGTTCACAATGCCGAGCTCGGTACCTACATTGCAGAGAAGTGCAACCAACACCTCAGCCTCACTGAATCATTTACTAAAGAATTTAAATTCCATCCTCGTGAGGCTAGAGTGTCGTTTAAACTGTACGACTATCCTTTCACCCTACCCTTAGAGACATTTTCTAATTACTGCAAAATTCCATTTTGGGGTTCGTTAGACGAACTACCAAGATCGGAGTTTGAGATATTCTTGACTAGCCTTTGCTATGGTGAGACTAGAGGAGTGACGCAAGGTAGAATAAAGAGCATTCATTTTCCCTCAATTCAATACTTTGCACTATTTAATGGAAAATGCATTGTAGGCAAACAAGATTGTAGTACATTTGTGCTCCTGACTTGAGGCTCATATGCACCGCTCTCACCGGTGACAAAAGATATAACTTTGGAGCGATTGTTGCACGCAGGTTGCAACATAACGCTGGTAGTGGATATTTTTATGGTGGAATTTATGCCACACGTTTGGCAAAGGAGCTGGGTGTTTCACCTTGGCCTTATGACCCCATCCTACCCACGCAGTACTTGGACTTTGATGTTATGAAACGTCATAAGATCCTTAGTGGTGAAGCCCATAACTTTACATATAATTTGTTGTTTAATAAAAAGTCCATTGTGGATACCTTTTTGCCTGCACCTGCTCTCTTTGATGTTCATAGCAAGGGAAGATATTTTGTTCTTGAGAGCGAGGCCCGAGCACACAACGCATGGGTGGTGTCTGCTTAGCAAGCTGAGGAGGCTGCACCAAGAGCCTCCGTGAGCTACCACTCTGACTACTACACAGGCTCCAGACAGTGATTACCAAGCTAGGCCAAAAGCCTAAGCTTGGGGGAGTACGTATGCCCACCGACATTACATTCATGTTCACACATTTCATTCCAGTTGTCGGTGTTCACACTTTTTCATTGTATTATCCATGCTAGATTAATTTTCTCGCTTTCTTCTTGTGCGTTTGAAAAACTTGGAGAAAATCAAAAAAAATTATTTCCTGCTTCTTTTCGATTTTTCTTTCTAGTTTAATTAGTGGTAGTATTAAAAGAAAACCCAAAAAGATTTCATTGTTCTTCTTTTGCTTGTTGGCAGCTTTCCCGTGTAAATAGTTTTTCTCATTTTTGTTTTTTCTGTGTCTTTAATTTGCTCTCTTCAAGAACAAAACTAAAACCCCCAAAAACATTTCTGTATGTTTCTTTGAAATTCTTTTCCTTTTATTGAGTCTTACCGAGGAGAAGACCACGATGAAAATGTTGAGTGGCTCTCATTTGCATTACTGATGATCTAACAAAGAGCCCAAATTACCTTGTCTTCTCCTTTTGAATAAAATGTTTGCAGATTCTAGCTTGGTCCATGGTACTCTTGCACTATCATCATTTTCATATCGTTCGGTCGTGCAAGTGAAAGGCAATAATGACAATATTTGGTGAACTGGCTGCGGCAGAGAGAAACGGGTATGAACTCGACTTGTTCTATTTTTGTAAATATGTTTAACCTAGTATCCATGATTCAGCCTATTATGATCAAACATGTTTGCAATGACAATTAGAGATTATAGTTTCTCATGCCATTCTTAAGTAGCTAGGAGTGGATAATGATTTATCTTGGATGCCAACATTGCATTAAAATGATTGTGATGTAGTATGATGATATGGTATCCTCCTGTGAATGTTCGAGTGGCTTGACTTGGCACATGTTCATGCATGTAGTTGAATCAAAACCAACATCGCCTCTATGATATTTATGTTCATGGTGTTCATATCCTACTCATGCTAGTATCCAATGTTACTTATGCATAACGCATGTTCATGACCGTTTTCGCTCTCTAGTTGGGCGCTTCTCAACCTAATTGCTAGCCTTCGCCTGTACTAAGCGGGAACACTGCTTGTGCATCAAAATCCTGAAACCCAAGTTATCCCAGATGAGTGCACCATACCTACCTATATGCGGTATTACCCTGCCGCCCTAATTAAATTTGCATGTGCCACCTCTAAAAACTTCAAATAAATATTCTTTTTTTGTGTGTGCCTGGATTGTTCATAGAGCGATAGGAGGTAGTCAGTATCTTCCATGCTAAGCGGGTTATTCGCATGATGAGTGTTTATTCACTCGTCCTTGCATGAGAGGGGCGGTAATAGGGATTCCCAGTCCCGAATTCAAAATTGCAAATAATTAAACAAAACTCCCCCAGGACTGTTGTTGATATGGACGGTACCCGTTGTTTCGGACCAGCCGTGGAGTGTGATTGTTGGTGGAGGGAGAGTAAACCTTTACTTTTATCGCTTGGGAACCGCCACTAATGTGTTTAGCATGGAAGATACCGATAACTAATGGTCGCGAAGTAAACGAGAAGGGTGCATTTCTCAAAATTTCATTTACCTCTGTTTTAAAAACATGAGCTCTGGCACCGCTGCAAATCACTGCTTCCCTCTGCGAAGGGACTATCTATTTACTTTTATGTTGTGTCATCACCTTCTCAAATAAGCGCCAGATCCTGAGAGCACTATTGTCATCCTCATGCATTGTGTGTAGCTAATGTTGGGTGCATCATGACTAGATCTTTTCTACCATGAATTACAATGTTTAGTCGCTACTTGAACTTTAGGGGTGCTCTGCATTTATGTTTTGCGGTCTCAGAAAGGGCTAGCGAGATACCACTATTGTCATATTATATCATGGTTGCTTTGACAAGGTGTTGTCATTTGAGATATCTTATTATTGCTCGCTAGTTGATTATGCTATTGATATGAGTTAATATAATTTTTAAGAGTTATTGTCGACATGGTTAGTCATGATCTTGGCTAAAAACCTGGGTGCTACTTAAGTATATTTATGTAAACAAGAGCAAAAGAGTTCATAAAAGTTTTTATTTTCCACTTTCAGTTTATCAACTGAATTGCTTGAGGACAAGCAAAGGTTTAAGCTTGGGGGAGCTGATACGTCTCCGTCGTATCTACTTTTCCTAACGCTTTTCCTTTTGTTTTCGACTCTAATTTGCATGATTTGAATGAAACTAACCCGGACTAACGCTATTTTCAGCAGAACTACCATGCTGTTGTTTTTTATGCAGAAATAAAAGTTCTCGGATTGGAACAAAACTTTGTGAGGATTTTTTCTACAATAAAAGAGAATTCCTGGAGCCAAGAACCACTGGAGGGGGCACCTGGGTGGGCGCAACCCACCAGGGCGCGCCCAGGTGGGTTGTCCCCACCTGGTGGCCCCGCAGACCTCAACCCTGACACTATAAAATCACATTTTGGAGAAAAAATTATCGCATTTCGCGAGACGGAGCCGCCGCCACCTCCTGTTCTTCATTGGGAGGCCAGATCTGGAGTCCGTTTGGGGCTCCGGAGAGGGGGATCTTCAATCTTCGTCATCACCAACCCTTCTCCATCACCAATTCCATGATGCTCCCCACCGGGAGTGAGTAATTCATTCGTAGGCTCGCTGGTCGGTGAGGAGTTGGATGAGATTCATCATGTAATCGAGTTAGTTTTGTTAGGGCTTGATCCCTAGTATCCATTATGTTCTGAGATTGATGTTGCTATGACTTTGCCATGCTTAATGTTTGTCACTTTGGGCCTGGGTGCCATGATTTCAGATCTGAACTGTTTATGTTATCACCATTATATCTATCTTCTAGATCCGATCTTGCAAGTTATAGTCACCTACTACGTGTTATGATCCGGCAACCTCGGAGTGACAGAAGTCGGGACACTTCCCGGTGATGACCGTAGTTTGAGGAGTTCATGTATTCACTATGTGTTAATGCTTTGTTTCGGTTCTCTATTAAAAGGAGGCCTTAATATCCCTTAGTTTCCATATGGACCCCGCTGCCACGGGACGGTAGGATAAAAGATGTCATGCAAGTTCTTTCCATAAGCACGTATGACTATTTACGGAATACATGCCTACATTATATTTATGAACTGGATCTAGTGCCGTATCGCCCTAGGTTATGACTGTTATATGATGAATATCATCCAACGAATTCACTGATCCAATGCCTATGAATTTCTATCATATTGTTCTTGCTAAGTTACTACTGCTATCGTTACTATTACACTTGCTACAAAATCATTGCTATCACTATTACTGTTACCATTGCTGTTGCTACTACTATCAAAACTATCATATCCCTTTGCTACTGATCACTTTGCTGTAGATAATTAATCTCTAGGTGTGGTTGAATTGACAACTCAACTGCTAATACTTGCAAATATTCTTTGGCTCCCCTTGTGTCGAATCAATAAATTTGGGTTGAATACTCTACCCTCGAAATTTGTTGTGACCCCCTATACTTGTGGGTTATCAAGGCACACGGCCCAGTGCACGACGGCAAACGGACAGCGGCTCCGACATTGGGGAGGAGGGCGGCGGTGAATTTGGTGTGGTGGGGTGCACCATGGAGAAGGGGCCGAGGTTTCACGGCTGGGGAGGAAGTGATTTGGCACCCACGCTATATGAATGGGGAATCGGGAGGGGGAACCATGTCTTACGGGCGCATTTGTCTGAAATGTGGGGAAGTTATAGTTCTACCCCTGCCTTTTGGCTTCTGGGCTTGGGTCTGTGTCTTGAGGGTCGGGGATAGTAGGGTAACTTTGCTTCTCCCAAATAGTGAGCGCCAGCGATTTCGGGCGACGAGGGCATGTTTTGAAATAGTGTGCGCGAGCGATTTCAGCCTAGGAAAGCGTGTTTTGCCGCCCATGGTTTATGAATTATTCGGCGGCTGCCATTTCGGCCGAGGAGAGGGTGCGCTTGGATGAAGTTACAAACCTACCCTCAATGTACAACGGGCCAACTGATGCGTGTCGCACATGGGCCGGTAATTTCGCGTCTCCCATTTATTTGCTCGGGTGAATTCCAACGAGTAGAGGGTGTTTAGCAGTTCGTTCAAATTTTGGGAGAACGAGCGTCCACGTCTACCTTACCAAGTCGATTCGAATCAAATTTATTAGCTTGCCACTTCTTCTTTAGATGGTGAGATTATGCTCGGGACTAATGTGCTTTTACATGCTCTTTGCCAACGATTTACTATTTCACAAAAAGTTGACCCACTCAAAAACAGGAATCAAATCCAGAATGAAATATCTCGATGCAATGAAATGGTTCGTTCACCCGGTCAAAATTGTGGACTAAATCCAAAATTGAACACCTCAATTGAGTAGCATGTTGTATTATAGTACTCCATGAACATGCTAAAAGTCAAATTAATGAACTTGTTTGATACGCATATCTCCGTTCATGTGTGGATTGCAAACACGATGTTCTCCAATTCAAATATTTGAATGCAAATTTATATCGAAACATGGTTTACATCAGTCTTCGATGCATAAACGCGACATCCCCCTCTCTCGGACTCTTGTTCCCTCTCTAGCCGAAAATCTTCATTTCTATCGCACGCATACAAACATAAACCTTGTCGGTCCCTCTCCCTCCCTCTCTCTCTCTCTCTCTCTATATATATATATATATATATATATATATGTATCTCTCTCTCTCTCTCTCAGTCTTTCTAGTTTGCATGCACACTCCATGTATAGGTATCTCTGGCACAGAATGTATGATTCTCTTGGCCAAGCTAAATATCTAGGGTGCACTCATCGTACGCACACAATTTCCCTAGCTCGTTGTCCGTAACTCTCTCATGCACCACTCCGCCATCTCGGGGCTCTTCCCTCTCTCTCTCTCTCTCTATCTCTCTCTCTCTCTTGAACTCTCCATCTCCCTAGGTCACACATACACATGCATATCTCACTCGCACTAGATAGACCCATCTAAAACTCTTTCTCTCTCCCTCATTCTATCTCCATCTGACACGCACATGCACACAATCTCACGCCTAGCAAAGTATGATTGTCTCTCACTCCATTGTAGGCACACGCAGTCCCCCCTTTGTATATGACTATTTCTCAATCTCCATCACAAACATACGCAATGCCTCTTTCACTCACTTCGTCTATCTCGATTTCTCTCGGGGCATCTATCTATCGCACACACACCTCGTCCCTTGATCTCCCAGCCATATAGTCCCCTCACGATCTCGAGGGGATCTCTCTATCAGAAACACACCCTCTCTCCCTCCCCATGCGTCCATCTTCTCCATACGTCCCTCTCAAGCTTTGTCCCTTGTTGGCCACACCTCTATTGGACAAGTGCTATAGCGGGGTCTCTCTCCGTTGCTAACAACCACACACTAGCTATCTCTGTGTATCTCCTCACCTCACTTTTCTATCTCGGAGATGCATGCGTGATATGTTTGCATAAGACACGCACACTCTCTCTCTCTCTCTATTTTATCGTTTGTTGTCCCTTTCTCTTTCACACACACACACACTCTTTTTGCACACTCACTCTTTCTCCTTCACTCGCACTTGATCTCTCTCGACTTAGGTACTCTCTTCCGTCCATACCATATAGATTTATTGAAAAGTCAAACTTCACAAAGTTTGACCAGGTACGTGGAGAAAAACATTTACATCTAGAACGGTAGACATATATCATTGGATTCATCACAAGATGTAGTTTCATATGATGTATCTTTGGTATTGTAGATAAAAATAATATTTTGTGTAAACCTGGTCAAAGTTTCCAAAGTTTGACTTATAGAAAATTTATATGCACTGCACTATCGAACGGATCGATGGAGTATCTCTTTCCCTCTCAGCTATCTGACGCACCACTCAGCCGTATCGGGGCTCCTCTATCTCTCTCAAACTTTATATCTCTCCCTGGTTCACACATACACATATCTAGCTCGCTCGCACTACATAGACCCATCTAACAATCTCCGCCCTTGTTCTCTCTCTATGTGACACGCACCCCCCTAAGTACCATAATCTCTCACTCCATCATAGGCACACGCACTCCTCCCTAAGTATGACTATGTCTCACTATCCATAAGGAACACACGTATTGTCTCCTTCCATTCCTACGTCTATCTCGATATCTCTCGGGGTATCTTCTATCGTGCACACACCTTGTCAGTCAATCTCCCACCAATGTAGTCCCATCACGATCTTCAGGGGATCTCTCTATCACAAACACACACTCTCTCCTCCCCATGTCTGCATTTTCTCCGTACGTCTCTCTCGACCTCCCTCCCTCCCTTGTTTGCCAGACCTCTCTCCCTTGTTTGCCAGACCTCTCTTGGCCACATGCTAGGGGTCTTTCTCTATCAGTTGCAAACAACCACAAACTATCTCCTCACCTCACTTCCGTTGTTGAAGATGCATGTGTGATATGTTTTCATAAGACACACACACACACACACACTTTTTCTCTACTTTATCGTGTGTTGTCCATGTCTCTTTCACACAAACGCACACACACTTTTTTCACTCACTCTTTCAATCTCACACACACACTCTCTATCTAGTTAGGTACTCTCTCACATCCATAACATATGGATGTTTTGAAAAGTCAAACCTCAGAAAAGTTTGACCAGGTATATATGTGGAGAAAAACATTTACATTTGGAACGATCAATAGATTCATCACAACATGTACTTAGTTCATATTATCATTTATCTTTTGTATTGTAGACATAAGTAATTTCTTTATAAACTCGGTCAAAGTGTCAAAAGTTTGACTTAAAAAAAATTATAGGCACTACATTATTGAACGGAGGGAGTAGCTCTTTCTCTCTCTGTACTATCTCTTTTTTTTCTTTGGCATGGCTCTCTGTACTCTCACTCGGTCTCTCTTTACTGAGGGATTATACGGTCACTGTGTCAGTGCATAGCTCCGTATATTGTTTAGTTGACCGGGCAACCAGTCCACATGCTGCCTTGTCAGCTCGTGTTCTCTATCTTGGTGTGCTGGCCCATGTGGCAGTGGGTGAAAATAAATAAACTAGAGGCCCATCTGACACGCAGTGAAGTAAAAAAAGTTGAAACCACTCAAGGTAGCACCACGCACGCTAGTAAATTGAGGGCACACTTCTTCCGCGTGAAGGACACACTCGCGCACACCACACCACTACGCGGCGGCATGCAAACAAGGACGCACTCGCGCAGACCCAGCACACAATACACAGCAGCACACGTGTACACCGGCATTGCCGCCGGCTGAGATGGACGGCAAGGCATCCAACAAGCGGAGGCGTCTCGAGCCAAAACCGCATCCGGCGAGGCTGGACTTCATCAGCAGCCTCCTGACGACATGCTACTCATGATCATCGCCCTCCTCCCCACCAAATCTGCCGTGCGGACCACCCTGCTCTCCCGGAGGTGGCGCCCCCCTCTAGCGCCGCGTCCCCCTCAACCTCACCGTCGACAGCTGCCTCTGCGATGGGGATTGCAAACGCATGGCCGCAGTCTCCAAGATCCTTACATCGCACCCTGCTAGCCAGACGCCTTGACATCCGCATGTTCAGTACCAACTGCAAGGTCCAACCCAAGTTCGACGAGTGGTTCTTGTCCCCCGCCCTAGATCAGCTCGAGGAGCTTAGGTTTGAAGCTAGACGATGTCGCTCTCTGCCACCGTCCGCGCTCCGCCTCACGCCAACGTGGCACCGCGCCAGCTTCAGCTCCTTCTATTTTCCCCCAATTAATGCCGTGCCCGCCCTTCTTCTCCCTCAACTCAAGCAGCTCGGCCTCTTCAACATTGGCATCTCGAAGAAGGCTATGGAGCACCTGCTCCGTGGTTGTACTGCGCTCGAGTACCTTCGTCTTCAGCAGATCCACGGGTTCATTAACCTCCACATCGCCTCGACGAATCTCCGATGGATTTATGTGTCTTGCTGACCCCGCAACAAGACATCAATTGGGAAGAGATGACTTGAGCTATTCCACGTTATGGTCATTGAGAATGCGCCTTTCCTTGAGAGATTGCTTGTATCTGATCTAGAAGGTCCAACAAAAATCAGGGTCATTGACACCCCGAAATTGACAGCGTTGGTGTACTCATCTGCCAAATTCTCCGAACTCTTTATTGGATCCATAATCGTTCACGTACAACAATCATCTTCTTCTTCGTCTTCTTGAAATTCACATTTTTAAATTTCTTCTTGATGTATTTATGGCTGTCATCCAGAAAATGATTCCCACAAGCTTGACCCAGTCTGTGTGCACAGTGAAGATCTTGGCAATAAAATCTATCGGCCCCAATCTGGATGAAGTTGTTGGATTCCTTAGATGCTTTCCGTGCAAGGAGAAGCTACTCATCGAGGTGAAACTTCTTTCCTATTAGTAAACGGTAATCACAACGTAGCTCAATTTTTTTATAATTTTCCCAAATTATGATGACAAGTGTATTGTTCAAAACTGCAAGTACGCACTACACCGAAAGAAATGTTTTTAGTATTTTTTTCTCACGTGATCACCTGCATCGTTTTTTTGTTGTACTAGTAGCCTAGGATACTCATAGTGCCAAGTAACTTAGACTAGTAACTCTATGGTTAGCCTAAGAGCAAGTACTACCTCCGTCCTGGTTTACTCTTCATATTTTGTAGTATCAAAATTTGACCATAGATTTAACTGACAAAATGTTAATGCATGTCACTAAAAATTATATCATTGGATTCGTATTTGAACATAATTTCAAATGGTATAATTTTTGGTGACATGCATTGGCATTTTCTTAGGTAAATCTATGGTCAAAATTTTACACTAAATACGAGGTAGTAGTGCAAAAGTGGGCTATAACGGCCCTCCACTCTGTAGGCCAAAACACGTGCCAAATTCACTTGTGATGCATTTCGCATCGATGCCCTCCATTGCTCACCTGGTGCCCCAATCTGGATCACCTACTTTCCTCCGATGCCAAATTAACTCAAGCAATGACAAAACACTTGTGTGCGAGAGGGAGAGGACTGAGACAATAAAAAAACACTTGTTTGGGAGAGGGAGAGGCTGGTGTAGTTGGTTTGATTGATTTGTTTATACATGTGGGTTTGTGTGCACATCGGTGCCAACTCTCTCACATTGCTAGAGCGGTGTAGTTGGTTTGATTAATTTGACATCGATGTATATTATGTGGCATACTTTTGAGAAATATGGCATCGGCCACATAGTCGAAGGCAACAAATGCCCAAGCTCTTCACGTGGTCCTAGGTCGATGAGAGGAAAGAGAAAGAGAGAGAGTGAAAAAATATCATTAGCCTTAGAGCCAACCCTATAGCCAACCCTATTGTATGAGCGAATGATATTGGTACCTCTTGATGACACGGCAATCTTATATAGCCAACTGCTCTAATATGTTCTCTTCTTTTGCAGATAAAAAAAGACCCGAAAGTGAAAAATGTGCTGCACTATAACAATCTCATCGAATGCCTTGATCTCCATCTACAGAAATTGATTTGATTGACTACCGAGGCAGCACATTTGAGATTAAATTGGCCAGGTTCTTTGTTCTGGAGGCAAGTGTGCTCAATATAATGAGGTTTGGCATTCCCTGGTGCAACAATGAATGGCGTGCTGATCACCGCAAGCGTCTAAGCCTAAACGACAAAGGCTCCGCAGAAGCTGAATTTGTTTTTGAAACATCAAGTGGCCAGAGACTCAAAAATTTGTTTGCCCATTAGTGACTTGCCAGGGCGATGGATTTTAGTTTGTACGATAATGTTGCATCCACCTAAAGTAACAAAAGTTCTTACGTAAACTTCCTAATAATTCCCTCTTCGTAGGTGCAGCATTACTCCTAGCATTTGTAATATCAGTTTGAAACTTGTAATATTATGACTATCCATCACGAGGTACTATGTTACAATAAATGTTCGCGTGCATAGGTGCAGCAACGATATACCCATTACTCGAGTACAATATTTATTATTACTAGCAACAGGCCCATGCGTTGCACGGAACATCAAGATGCATTTATACGAGCTATTTATCTTGTGGGAGACGAAGATGAACGAGGGAAGGCCTTATCTGCAAATGTGGAGAGGGGTGCGGGTATCTTTTTGCAAAATTGCCATAGTTTGCTTTCTATCCGTCAGATATAGATCGGACGGTCTATATTGCAGGATGGCAGGCACACCATCATCACCTACTCGTTTTTTATAAGAGTACAGATACTCGTGGCAATGCACGGGAAATTATGTCGAACACGGCTGTAAGCAGGCTAGCTCTACAGCCATGATGATAGTGACTGCACACGGTGAGGCTGACTTTGGTATGTCGAACACGGCGCCTACACTCAGGTGTCATCTCCGGCGCATGGTCTTGTCACTTCACTGTCAGGAGCAGCACATAATAATTTGACCAACGGGTAGTACAATACTAGTACTACATTGGTAGTACTACTAGTACTAGCACCACCGTTTGGATTTAGTAGTACTACCATCTCTGTCTGGATTTAGTATTTGACTAGCAATATCTAGTAATGCATGTCACAAAAAATATACTACTCCCTCTGTAAATAAATACATGGAGTATTGTTTTATTCGGTTTTGAATGTAGTTCCCGATGATATTATACACTCTCCCTTCTGGTAGATGGCTCAAATCTGAAATCTCATCAATCAGACTACTATTGTACTCCCTCCGTACTGGTGCATTAGTCACGTTACGAAAACCAAATAATCCCAAAACTTTTAGGCGCGGTGCATTAAGTACCCACCACATTCCCTGTTTTTTGCCACGAAAAAAGAAATCAACCAATAGGAGACGTGGGGTGCGTATGCATTCAATGACATGCAGTGCACAATTCTTTGCATGCAATGACATTAATTACAAAATACTAGTATCAAAGTTCTCTCGTTTTGCCCCAACTTGGTCTCGGTGAGATGACTATACTGCACCGGTACGGAGGGAGGGTCGAGGAGTAGATGGCCAACACACACGTGAATGCAACGCAGTCTACACTTCTCATATAAAGGCTCCCCGCCAGTCCAATCTACGAAATCATACGCACCTATGCACCCTAACCAAGGGCAAGAGTGATCACTCCAATCGCAAGATCAGTTGACTAGAAGCTAGACCCATGGAGGCGATGAGCGCGAGCATGAGCCGGCTGTGCCAGATGGTTCCCAACGCCGGCCTGTGGCTCGGCACCGAGGAACGTCTCCAGGGCGAGAGGCCTCTTGAACGACAGCTTTGTCTCCTTGTTTGATGAGGTCCTCGTCGGCTTCCTCGACAAGTTCACCGTCGTCAAGAAGCTCGCGAACGACCTTGCATACGCCTCCAGCCCACGCGCGCAGGCTCTGTGATGCCCGCCACCCTCAACGGCCTCTATGGTGACAACCTCTTCGATGCACTGGTGGCCCTGTGACTGCCCGCCGTCGCACTGGAGAATGTCCACCTCGAGGTCGCGCTCACCGCGCAATGCCTGGCGCAACAAGACACCATTGACATAATCACCCATGTCTATGAGCAAATCGTCCACAAGGACTACCACGTGCAAGTGGAGGACGATAGGACGCTGGCCTTCTTGGACCGCAGGGCAACCTTGGACGTCATTGTTTAGAAGCACGTTGAGCTCGCCGCCAACGCTGCTTCTCCTCACACGTCGGTTGGTGACCCGACGCACTAGGGCGTGAGGATGTTGTTGACGAATCCATATGTATCTTTATCTTTCCGTCAATTCCATGTAGTAGTATATTGTAATTATCTTACCTTTCGCATCTACTTCATAATTTTCGTACGTACCATGCATGAACCGTGCCAGAACCAAACTTCTCATTACTCTAGGGAAAATCATTATTTCTATCTATCAGTCGCGCCAAGAAGGAATCTGTGCTGTGTTGCATTTTCACTTACAAGTGGTACCACAGTTGAGCAAACCGACTATCGGCAAACCCCTACCCCGCCCACCGCGCGATGGGTGAGCTAGAGAAAACAGGAGGGAGAAGAGATAGCTGTAGCATGGATCCCAAGAAAATTGGTGTCAGATGGGACTCGTGTGGGTGGCGTGTGCCGTACTGCTAGATGTGAATGCTAGTTATGGCCCATGCCATCCCACTATTAATCGAGGTGCTGGTTACGTAGAGCGGACACATTATCTCTCCAAGAGTACGGTACACCACTAGTACTAGTACTCACATTGTCGCAAAATTTCTTGGAGTCCGTGCTCAGCCCTCCTCTCTCTCTTCTCGGCCAGCCAGCAGACGCGCGGAGTGTGCCCATCTTCTGTTTGCTCACATTCTGTCCCACATGTCAGTGAAAACGCAAGACAACCCACTGAACCTGCACATATTTCACCTCGATGTGCTGGTGATGAAAAACAAATCCAATAAAGATCTTCAGTGGCCGCTTTTGTAGTTACTCAAGAGTAAGATTCTATTTATAGTTTAACCCAAGATGCACAGCACGTGCCTTCAACTAGCACTCCATTTTGTTGCCTAACATGACCTGGATGCTGGATGTCCCACCTATCGGCAAAAGGAGGAAGAAGTCGACCAAATCTTCCCCACATTTAGACCGGAGGAGTAGGAAACACGGCAAGCCCTGTGCCTACATCATACGTACAAGCCCACCTCATGCTATGACCATATTTCTCGGCCTCCATGCGACACCTAGCTCTAGTTGATGGTATACTACTACTAGGATTAACTATTTTACTATAGCATACTATTAGGTTGGATCTATGTGATGTGGCAACTTCATATAATCGGATGTTGGCTATACTACTACGGTACTCACACTCCAAAAAGTGACTCAAAAACCATTCATAAATTGAGTTTATCACATGCATATGCAAATGTACCATTCATTACATACAACAAATCATCAACACACAACGCCAACGAGGATACATGTTGCATTATAGATTATTTCCAACAAAACATTCTAGTAAATACTAAAGTTTTTATCACACAAAAAATAACAAGCAATGAAATGAACTTTAGTTCAACCAATCCTCGGTGTTGGAAATGCTTGCTTTGAACCATAAGTAAGCCTCTGGGAAGGGCCAGCTATTGTCAATATCGAGACCAACGCAGGACTCATCATCCAGGCTGAAGCGGCCTATATCAGGACACATATTGTCATAGCCAGGGTAGGGAACCATAGCAATGTCCGAGGTATAGATACCGTTACTTCTCATAAATGGTAGTAATATTGTGCCAATAGCAGCTGGATCACCTTTCACCATCATTGTATAGTTTTGTCCAAGGAAGAGCGAGTTTTCTCCTAGACTATCAATACGGAACCAAGCAGAAGGTGCTGGCGCTAGCACACTAGTATCCATCCCGAATACCCTGCAACGGATGTTGGAATAGGTCCGGAGAGTGCGACCATGGGAGACAACACCTGCTTCCTTAGTAACATCAGCAGTGCCCTGTATACATAGAAGGATCGGGTAGGTTAGAGATTGACGGTAGACTACCTTCTATTTGGCTCGAGGAGCTCAAGCCGGTGGCCATGCTGGTGGGTGGCCAGTGATGGCAGTGTGTGTGGGCGAAGTGGTGGCGGCGCTTCTCGTCAACACTGCGCAAAACCTAGATCGGTAGGGTGTGTCGGTGTGGTGTGCGACTCGTGACAAAACTCGTGTTGTGTGCCGCCGGCCCCCACCTCTTTATATTGCACAGGTGACAGGGGCCCGTCAACCATAGTGGGTTGGGCGCCCCCGATCAGGGCGCGGATCTAAGGGCCCGGTGGGCCGTTGGGCCCACACGGGAGGAGATCAACCTAACATTCTCCCCCTTGATCTCAACTTTTCTTTTAACCATATACTTCTAACTTTACTCGTTTCATCACAGATCATTAAATAGAACATGTTTCATCATCACAGCTCAATTGCCGATAGAATCAGATAGCTACAACATACCTTTCTTTTCTGAAACAAATTCTATTCCTTTTGGGCCTCTCATGATCCAGGAATCATAGGCTTTCCCTTAAACCCATGCCGGCTAAGTGTTCCTTGAACACATTGGGTGGTAAGCCTTTCATAAGCGGATCCGCAAGCATATCCTTTCTCCTTATATGATCGAGACTTATAGTGTGATCCTGGATTTTATCTTTCACAACATAATACTTTATCTCTATTGTTTTGGTAGCATTACTTGACTTGTTGTTGTGAGCATAGAATACTACGGGCTGGTTGTCACAGTACATCTTTAGTGGTTTGTCAATACAATCTACCACTTTCAAGTCGGGTATAAATTTCTTTAACCATATCGCCTACCCCGTGGTCTCAAAACATGCTATAAATTCTGCATACATCGTGGACGATGCAACTATTGACTGTTTGGAGCTTTTCCACGAAATAGCTCCTCCAGCGAGAGTGAACACATATCTTGACATGGATTTTCTATCATCTCTGTCTCCCGCAAAATCTGCGTCTGAATACCCTCTTATCTCTAGGGAATCAGATCTTCTGTATGTTAGCATGTGGTCCTTCGTGCCTTGCGCATAACGCAATGCTTTCTTTACCATCTTCTAGTGCTCTATGCCTAGATTCTCTTGATATCTACTGAGTACCCCGGTGATAAAAGCTAAGTCAGGGCGAGTGCACACTTGTGCATACTGTAAACTTCCAACAGCCGAAGCATATGGTACTGCTTTCATTTGATCGATCTCGTACTGGTTCTTGGGACATTGGAATTTCCCAAAGCTGTCGCCCTGGACTATGGGAGCAGGTGTGGCTTTACTCGCATGCATATTATACTTTTTAAGAACCTTTTCTAAATATGCCTTCCGTGATAGTCCTAAAACTCCATTCTTCCTATCTCGGTGAATTTCTATGCCCAAAACATATGATGCTTCACCAAGATCTGTTATATCAAAATTTGAGGACAAGAACTTCTTTGTTTCTTGTAGCAGACTAACATCACTACTAGCAAGCAAGATATCATCCACATACAAGATTAGGAAAATATGTTTCCCATTTTTAAACTTTGCATAAATGCAGTTATCCTCAACATTCTCTTTAAATCCAAATCTATTAATTGTCTCATTAAACTTTAGATACCACTCTCTAGAGGCTTGCCTTAATCCATAAATAGATTTATTCAGGCGGCATCCCATATCTTCCTTGCCTTCCATGATAAAACCCTTGGGTTGTTTCATGTAAATTTTTTCTTTTAAATCCCCATTCAGAAATGTCGTCTTTACATCCATTTGATGTAACTCTAAATCAAAATGTGCAACTGATGCCATAATGATTCTGAAGGAATCCTTACAAGAGACTGGGGAAAATGTCTCATTGTAATCTATCCTTTCTCTTTGTGTAAATCCTTTTGCCACAAGTCGTGCTTTATACTTTTCTACATTCCCTTTAGAGTCATACTTAGTTTTGTAGACCCATTTACAGCCTACTGTTTTGGCTCCTTTAGTAATATTCTCTAAGTCCCAAACATCTTTGGAACTCATCGATTCCATCTCGTCTTCCATTGCCTCCAGCCACTTTGATGAGTGAGGGCCTCTCATGGCTTCTTCATATGAAGTGGGATCACCTTCCATACAAACTATTTCTGTGTTATAAACTTCATAATTAGTAGAAATAGCTAATCTTTTAGTTCTTTTAGACCTTCTAAGTGCCTCATTCTCTGGCACATTCTGTGCCTCAACTTCCGGCACATCTTCTAAAAATTGCTGCTGCGCCTCCCCTTCATGCTCAACAACGGGTTCAGTCGGCTCCTGACGGACAGGTTCTGAATCATCTCCATAGTTGTCATAGGTGGAGTTACAACAAGTGCTTGTACCGCAACCTCAGGTACAACAGGTAGTGAGAAAAATGGCTCCTGAATCATCGGATTAGGTGCATGCACCCTCTTCTCCTCAAGATCAATTTTCCGAGCTACCATACTCCCCCTCATCATTTCGTCCTCTAAGAAGACTGCATGTCTTTTTTCTACAAACTTTGTGTATCTCTCTGGATAGTAGAAACGAAAACCTTTTGATCTATCAGGATAGCCAATGAAGTGGCAACTGACTGTTTTGGGATCTTACTTTGCAATATTTCGATTAAACACTTTGGCCTCAGCTGGGCTCCCCCACACCCTTAAGTGTTGTAGGGAGGGCACTCTTCCTGTCCACAACTCGTACGGTGTTTTGGGCACCGACTTGCTTGGTACTCTATTGAGAATGTGAATGGCAGTTTTAAGTGCCTCCATCCATAATCCCAATGGCAAGGTGGAGTAACTCATCATGTTGCGCACCATATCCATAAGAGTACGGTTACGCCTTTCAGCTACTCCATTTTGCTGAGGCTCACCCGACATTGAATACTAGGCCACATTCTCCCACTCGAAATATGGCCCAAGCAACAGTGCCATAATTTCGATGAGTCATGAGTTCTCTTTCTTTTCTTTTGTTCTTTATCTGACGCGGAAACATGCTCATTCACATTACACACAGAATACACTTTTTCACGTAGTGATAATAAATAAAGCTCATCGTGTAGGAAAGCAACACCCACATGAGTATTATTAAACCATATGGCACACTTGCCATGTCCAAAGTGACATTCATAATGATATTTATCTAAACACGAAACACTAATCAAGTTTCTGTGTAATGAAGGAACATATAAAACATTTGTAAGCAGAAGCTTGAATCCATCAGCTAACTCCAGGGAGATGTCGCCGATAGCTTCAACTTCTGCTTGAACTCCATTTGCAACCTCAATGCATCTTTCGCTTCATTGCATAGTCTGCGTCGAATGGAATCCCTGTAATGAATTTGCAACATGAACGGTTGCACCTGAGTCAATGAACCAAGTAGATTTCAAAAACTGTGTATACAAGGATTCATTTTGTCGTGGTTCAACATGGCCACCTATGGGGCCATCGGCCCCTTGTGATTCGGCAAGGGGGAAGGGTGCGTTGCACAAAGAGCAGAGACCATAGAGCAGCACGGTAGTGATGACACAGGCAGTTTTTACCAAGGTTCGGGCCGCCGCGAGGCGTAAAACCCTACTCCTGCTTTGGTGGATTGATGAAAGGACCGTGGTGGACACGCAACGCTCTAGCCCGGAAGGGTCGCCTTGGGATGAGAGCAGCTACGCGCGGATGAGTGTACAAGGGTCCAAATCCTTTCTAAGGTTGCCACGACCCTCCTTTTATAGGTCAAGGGGTTACCACAATGGCAAAACAGTCATTATCCAAAGATTAGATAGCCATAGTGCTATCATACCTAACTCTGCAGATAGGACAGGGTGCATTAAATGCACCGCTTTGTGTCACATCACAGGGTAGCCCGGCAAGCCTGGCCGTGCTATTCATCCTCCTTCTCGCCTGCCTACGTGACACGCCTCTGGATGGGTGTCATTTGGGGGTGATCTTCCTCAGAAATGGCTGCCACGTGCCAAATAACAACCACTTGATCACTTGGGGCCTCGAGACCGCACCGGTAGGTGACTTGCATTGCTGTGAGGTGGAGCCTTGGCAGGGTGATCCGCCCTCGGCGTCCCCGGCAAGCTTGCCGGGGGAGTCTTGAGACTTGTCTTCGGGTTGACCTCGACCTTGCCAGGCTCGCCTGCCCGGTAAGGGAGGTTTTTTTCCTTAGTGATACCTTGCTTATTTGGCTTGTCTTGGTCATCTTGATCCCCCCTTTGATTTCTCAAAGAGCTATATCTTCTGCTTGGCCTTGTCTTAGATGCTGCAACTTTGCTCTTGAGCCTGTGTATAGTCCGGGCAACATACACCAGGGTTTGTTGCACCGACAGGAGCCCCCGGGCTTGGTTCGAACACACTGCCGAGCGTCGTCGGGGTAGGCCCTATCCAGTACACAAGCAAAGAGTTTGTGGTCGCCCATCCTTGAGATTTTCTTTGCTTCTTCATTAACCTGTGCTTGAGTCAGTTTCCAGTTTTTCTGCGCGTCATGCACGACGTTTTGAGGGAGTTGCGAGCCATGATCTGTGGGCTACCCACATCCCACGTTCACGGGGCGGTAACTGCCACTCCACTAGCTTCTCCGCTTCTGGCGTTTCTGCCATGTTTGCTGCATGCATTGCATAGGGTTGGTGGCGGGCGTGGAGGGCACGGAAATGTGTGCCGTGGTAGAAAGCCAGACGCCATGGATTGGCGCAGGGGGTCGGCATTGATTCCACGAGCCGTTAATGGCGCGGGGAAGCCAGATTGGCAGAGCGGGGCGGTTACCTCCCCTGAGTGAGGAGCTAGCCCCCGGCCCCGTTTGCCTATAAAAGGGGACGTGGGCGAGGTGCTGGCTCACACCTATCTTCTCCTTCTTTCTTCTGATCTTGTTTCTTCATCATGGTGAGGGGAAGAGGGTGTAGCGGTAACCTAGTAGCGGCGACGAGGGCTTCTGCTCGACAGCGCCTCCCTCCTCCCATTGGGGACGCGGAAGCGGAGCCCACCGTGAGGGGAGGTGGGAGAGGACGGGGACGTGGTCGTCGCGGCGCTCGGGATCGAGGAGAACGGGGCGGTGCGCTGATCGCACCACCTCCGGCCGTCCAGGACCCGAACGAAGGCCATGTCCGCCACTCTCTTCACCATCACCTTCGCCCGCACCCTCCCGATCTTGTCAGGCTCCTTATCATGGGGCCTGACGGGATCAGGCTGGGCTTCTGCCCAGGTGCTCCTTTTGCCCTCTTCACCTCCCACCATAGTTCCTAGGAGGAGAGGGACAAGAAAGGGATTACGGGGAACTTATCTTTTTTCAGTCTAAAATATGTAGGCACTTGCAAAACTTTAGTCTAAAATATGTAATCTTCTTTATCCATGTTTGTGTCCTGTAAGATCTGTACTTGCTTATTCGTATATTAATGAATAAAGACAAACCTTACGGGTACTTGTGCATGTACCATGTCCATGCAGAGGTGGGATGCCTCTATACGTTTAAGTAAACAAGTTTTCTCCAGCAAGCTATCTTGCCGGTGCCTTTCGTTTGTTGCCGCGGGGCTTGGCCTGCCGGGCACAAAACTATGGAAAGGGACCAGCTCCTCGTTGAACCTTCTCTATCAAAGGCCTCTACAACCATCCTGACCGAAGCAACATTTGGGACACAGGATGGGAGCACCTATGCTTCGAAGGTGACGAGGTTTTCATATGCACAAGTTTTCACCTTACAGAACAAGTATGGATAAGGAAGATTTTATCTGTTTGGCTTGTCGGGGACCGATATGTAGGCTTGTCTTCATTTCTTCTCTTCGGGACCGGGTCCATGGCAAGAACCCTGCAGCTTAGTGCAGAGGAAAACAATGCCACATATGCCCTTATCTAAATAATCAAGCGATGCTCATGTTACGCTTATGCATGCATGCAAGTTTTTGGGGCCCCCAGCACTTCGTTTATTATCTGTTGCTCAGGGTCTGCTTCTGGCTTTGTACAAAGGGTTACATGCAACATCGGCAAGGCTTGTACAAAAGGGTGGCTGCCGGGCAGGGCCCGACAGCCGCGCCTTACGGGTAGAACTTACGGAGATGCTCAATATTTCATGAGTTTTGCAATTGAATGCCATCTCCAGTCTCCAGACTGACTGCACCAGGTCTGGTGACTCGTACTAACCGGTAAGGGCCTTCCCACTTTGGCGTCAACTTGTTTGTACCCTTGGCGGACTAAACGCGCCTAAGGACAAGGTCGCCTTCCTCAAGGCTCCGGGCATGAACCCTGCGGTTGTGATAGCGACGCAGGGCTTGCTGGTAGTGTGCAGCACGCGTAGCAGCCCAGAGACGGTTCTCCTCAAGTAGCACAGCATCGTCACGCCGATGCTGTTCTTGCGCTACTTCATCGTAGGCAAGTACTCAAGGTGCCCCGTATATGAGTTCCGTGGGGATCACTGCTTCTGCCCCATAGACTAAGGAGAAGGGAGTCTGGCCGGTAGCTTGATTTGGTGTTGTTCTGAGGGACCAAAGAACCACCGGTAGCTCATCGATCCATCGCGTGCCACATTTCTGTAGCTTATCAAATGTTCTTGTCTTGAGTCCTCGCAGCACTTCAGCGTTCGCCCTCTCAGCTTGTCCGTTGCTTCTGGGATGATCAACAGAGGCAAATGAGACCTTGCTTCTGAGGGCATGAACGTATTGCATGAAGGCACGGCTTGTGAATTGGGTGCCATTGTCAGTGATGACTCTGGCGAGTACTCCAAAACGGCACACCAATCCTTTCAAGAACTTAATAGCTGACTGTGTGGTCACCTTCCTCACAGGCTCCACTTCCGGCCACTTTGTAAACTTGTCGATTGCAATGTACAAGAATTCAAAGCCCTAGGTAGCACGGGGGAAGGGGCCCAAGATGTCGAGCCCCCAGACTGAAAATGGCCATGACAAAGGGATCGTCTGGAGAGCTTGAACAGGCTGATGGATATTCTTGAAGTGGAACTGGCAGGCTTCACATCTGGTGACTAGCTCAATTGCATCTTGGAGGGCTGTGGGCCAGTAGAAACCCTGCTGGAAAGCTTTTCCAACCAGGGCCCTTGATCCAATATGGGAGCTGCACATGCCTTTGTGTATCTCTGCCAACAGTTCCTTCCGTTCTTCCCAGCAAATGCACTTCAATTTCACACTGTTGGGCCTCCTTCTGTATAGCGTGTTGTCGACGAACTGATACATACTGGCCCTCCGGGCTACTCTTTCAGCTTCTTCTTGCTCTTCGGGAAGTTCTCCTGTTTAGAGGTAATGGACTATGTGCCGCGCCCAAGTTGGAGCCTGTGGCTCGACAACAAGGATTAGCGGCACCTCCTCATTCACGGGAGTGCATGCCTTGACCGCAAAGACTGGTAGTCCGGCGGGAGGGTGCTGCTCACCGAGCAAAGGGGAGTTGTTCCCGCCAAGCTCTCTGCCGGGGGCTTCGGGAAGCTCTGCCGGGAGAGGCTTGCCGGAGTCTAGTTTCCTCCTCTTTTTGGCCATAGTTGCCAGGGATACGGAGGGCTGAGTCACATGGAGAACAAAAGTCCCTGGTTCCACAGGAAGCTTTTGTGCAGCGCACTTTGACAGATGATCAGCAATGCTATTTTTCGCACGGGGTACATGCTCTGTTTGCAATCCGTCAAAGCGCTCCTCCAGCTTTCTCACTTCCTCCACGTATGCCTCCATCAATGGACTCTTATAATCCTTGTTCACTTGCCTCACCACAAGCTGTGAGTCTCCTTGTATGATCATCTTCTTAATCCCCAACTCCATCGCAATTCTGAGCCCGGCAAGGAGTCCTTCATATTCTGGAGTGTTGTTGGTTGCGTCTTCCCGAGGGAAATGCATCTGGACAATGTACTTGAGGTGCTCCCTAGTGGGTGCGACGAGAAGCAAGCTATCTCCTACACCTTGTAGGGAGAAGGCACCATCAAAGTACATGATCCCTTCCTGGGGTGCTTCCTTGCCAGGGATAACTATCTCCGGTGTTTCTTCATCTGGAGTTGGTGTCCATTCTGCAATAAACTCCGCCAATGCCCTGCTCTGAATAGTTGATGTGCTCTCAAACTTCAAACCAAAGCTTGATAACTCCAAAGCCCATTCCACTATTCTGCCAGTGACCTCAGGGTTCCTCAGTATGCGTTGTAAGGGGAAACGGGTGACAACCATGATCTCATGGGCTTGGAAGTAGTGGCGCAATTTCCTTGAGGCCATGATGAGGCCAAAGATCAACTTTTGCATGCCAGAATACCTTGATCTAGCCCCCTGCAGTAGGGAGCTGACAAAGTACATTGGCCACTGCACCACCTTCTTCCTTGCCGTGTTCCTGGAATTGTCTCCGTTGCCCCGCTCCTCTTCGTTCTAACCTGCACTTGATCTTGCCGGGATGAGTTCACTTTCCTCTCTGGAGGGGACGGTAGTCGCGGCTGCTCCTTCATCTACTTCCCGCTAGGCTACCAGCGCTGCACTAACCACTTGATTGGTTCCCGCTAGGTACAACAGCAATGGCTCTTGCAGTTTAGGAGCGACTAGGGTGGGAACAGAGGATAGGTAGGTCTTCAAATCTTGCAGCACAGCGTCCTCCTCCAGGGTCCACTCCACGGGACCTGCCTTCTTCAAGATTTTGAAGAATGGCAAGGCGCACTCGGCATACTTGGAAATGAACCTGCTCAGCGCAGCAACACATCCAGTCAAACGCCTCACATCTTTAACTGTATTGGGTGCTTGAATCTGCTCGATTGTCTTGATCTTTTTGGGGTTGGCCTCTATCCCCCGGAGGGATACGAAGAAGCCAAGTATCTTGCTGGAAGGAACACCAAACACACACTTCTCTGTATTCAGCTTCAAGTTGATCTTGCACAAATTTGCAAAGGTCTCTTCCAAGTCCTAAATGAGAGTTGATTTGTGCTTGGTTTTGACCACTATGTCATCAATGTAAGCTTCAATATTCCTATGCAGCTAGGGCTCAAAACCAATTTGCACTGCTCTTGCAAAAGTGGATCTAGCGCTCTTTAACCCAAAGGGCATCCGTACAAAACAGTACGTGCCGCATGGGGTTATGAACGCGGTCTTCTCTTCGTCTTCCTTGAAGATGAAAATCTGGTGGTACCCGGAGTAGGCATCCAAGAAGGAAAGCAGGTCACATCCGAAGGTGGAATCCACAATCTGATCGATGCGCGGTAAGGGGAATGGATGCTTTGGGCATGCTTTATTCAGATCTGTGAAATCTATGTAAAGCCTCCACTTCCCATTCGCCTTACGCACTACCACTGGATTTGCCAACCATGTTGGATGCAATACTCCTCTGACCAAACCTGCAGCTTCAAGTTTCTTGATCTCGTCGGCAATGAATTGCTGCCACTCCAAGGCTTGCTTCCGGACCTTCTGCTTGATGGGCCGAGCATGAGGGCAGACAGCAAGGTGGTGCTCGATTACCTCCCTCGGAACACCGGGGATGTCAGTTGGTTGCCAAGCAAACACATCGACACTCGCCTGCAGGAAGGCAACAAGCGCGCTTTCCTATTTGTCGTCCAGGGTGGAGCTGATAGTAAATGTACCATCAGCGCCACCCAGCCCTACCGGGACCTTCTTCACAGCAGGCGCAACAACCTTTGATCTCTTGCTAGTGGAACTCTCTGGCAAGTCATTGACAGGTGCCGCACACTCCGGAGAGGCACGCTTCCCGGATTCCTTGCCGATATCCTTGCCAGCTTTTCTCCCTTGCTTGTTTTCCTTGGCGAGGACTGCGGCTTCCGCGGCCTCGGCAGCGACCGCATCCCGGTACATCTTGTCCACGCATATAATGGCATCCTTCTTGTCTGATGGGATAGAAATAACGCGCATTGGTCCTGGCATCTTCAGGGTGTTGTAGGCATGGTGGGATGCCGCCATGAACTTTGCCAAAGCAGGTCGTCCAAGTATCCCATTTTACGGCAACGGAAGCTCAACCACATCAAACACAGTCTTCTCAGTCCGGTAGTTCAATTCACCTCCAAACGTCACTGGCAGTGTGATCTTCCCCTTCAGACGATTCTTGCCGGGGTTGATCCCTTGAAAGGTGCCAGTAACCTTGAGCTCTTCTTCTATTATCTGCAGTTTGCTGATGACCTTGGGAGAAATCAGATTCAACCCGGCCCCGCCATCAACCAACATCTTTGTGACCTTGAGGTTGCGGATCCTTGGTGAAACCAACAACGGCAAGCACCCTACCGTGGTGGTGCGGTCAGGGTGATCCTCTTCATCAAAGATGATGGGCGTGCGGGACCATTTGAGTGGTTTTCGAGAATCTGCCGTTGGCTCCACAGCATTGACCTCACGCGCCCACTGTTTAAGCTGGCGGTGAGAGGAGTGCAAGGATGCACCTCCGTCAATGCACATGGCATCCGTGGCCTTCTGGAATTCCTGCTCGCTGGTCCCCTTCATCGCTCTCGTCATCGCATTCCTTCTTCCCATGGCCTCTGCTAGGCTTCCCTTGATGCTGAGGGACCTTGCAAGGGCGACTTCCTTTGCCACCTCGGCCATTCCCGCCAATGCCAGCTTGGTCTCTCTCTTTGTCACGCTTCTTGTACTCAGCCTTCTTCTTCTTGACGAGTGGCTCAACTTGATGACATTCTTGGAGATCATGGCCCTTGGTCCGATGGATCTTGCAGTACGGCCCATCAGCCTTCCCAGCCTTCTCGGCCGCTGCAGCTTCCCGACAGTCATTACATGTGGCAACTTCCTTGCCGGGAGCTTCGGTCTTGGCCTTCTTGCTGGTACTTGGAACGCCAGACCCTTCGACAGCCAGAACTGTCTTCTCCTTGCGCTTCTTGTTGCGTTTCTTGTTGTTGTTCTTCTTCTGATTAGCAGCATCGTCGTCCTCCTCTGAGTCAACGTCGACACCGTCTTCTTCTCCAGGGAGTCGCCTCCCTTCCTCTGTTCGGGCACACTTATCCGCCAAAGTGTATAGCTCATTCACAGTCTTGGGCAACCGGACGTTCATCTTGGAATGTATCTTGCGGTTGCGTACGTTGGACTGGAATGCAGCTATCATAGCTGCCGGGTGGATGTCGGGAATGTTCCTGTGCACCCAACTGAATCTCTGCATATACTTCCACAAACTCTCTCTTTCCTTCTATGGGAGGAGCTGCAAGTCGCTGGGCCGCCCTGGTTCATGATTGCCGCCCGTGAAGGCGCCAAAAAACTCATTGCATAGGTCAGCCCAGGTCGAGATGGAGTTCTTCGGTAAGTGCATCAGCCATGACCTCACATTTGGCTTGAGTGCCAAAGGGACGTAGTTGGCAAATACCTTCTCATCTCTTCCTCCGGCGGCTTGAACAATGATGGTGTAGATGCTCAAGAACTCTACTGGGTTCAGTCTTCCATCGTACTTCTCTGGTATCTCTGGCTTGAACGTACGGGGCTGACAGCCAACAGACTTGCCGCAGCTCGTGAGTGAAGGCAGCACACGTAATATCGAAAGGCAGGTATCCGTCTCCATCGGGCGCGGGCTCGTCGATGTCGGGACCATTGCGCCTATCAGACTGGTGTCACGGCGCTGTCCTATGGTGACGCGCGCGTCTTCCCCTTGCTTGTCTTCCAGGACCCGCCACTGATCTCGAAGGGCTCGAGGATCAGACGAAGCCATTGATACCTCGTCGGGTTCTTGATTGCGTGCCTCTGGCCATGGCCCCTACGCTGGTTGCCGTGGAGGGGACTGCACCGTAGGAGTGACCCCTTTGGTACGGCCAGTGGCTCGGGCCATTGTTGCTGCCTGCAGAGGCCGTGACGGGCCTGCTCGCTGTGATCCTCCCACCTTAGCAAAACCAATCAAGCTTTGAATGGTGGCTCTCCACTCAACCATTTGATCGGCCGCTGGCGGAAATCTCAACAAGAGTTGGGCCCGTGCCATGGCTTCCGAAGTGGTGCTCGACATAGACGACGATGCAGATCGCGATGTCGCCTGACTTCTGACGCTGCCGATAATGGCGGCGCCGTGCTCTCCTTGCCGCGAGCATGTGGCCAAGGTGGCGTGGTGACGAGGTGGATGTGCTTGGGGATTTACGGCTCCATTCGGCGCATCGCATTGGCTAGCTTGCCCTGGGGATGGCGCGTGCCCTACAGCTACACCCGCAACAGAGGTAGCTAGAAGGTTGCGATTCGCACCAGAGCGAGCGTCATCGCTGCGGCTGCGTCCTTTAGCCAGGTGGAGAGGCGGAGATGGGATATTCTCCCCACCCGCATCTTGTGGAGCATGGCCGCTAGGATGCTGTTGAAGCTGTCCTCCACGGTCGCCCCCCCCCCCCGCTCCCGCTTCGGTCGCAGGGGGAACGGTGATGGCGCCACCTACGCCGGTCACGTCCCCCGCGGCGTCCATGTCCCCGTGCGCCCCCGTAGCCCCCACGACATCAGTGGCTGCATGCGAGGGGGCCTTCGAGGTGGACGGGTGAGCTGTAGCACCGAGCTTTTTCTTGGGCGCCATGGGTGATGAAGTTGTTGATGAAGAAGACGATGATCAAGATGACGCGCTGCTTACACCCTCGGGTTCGCACAAGCACTCCCCCCTACCTGGCACGCCAAAGATTTCGTGGTTCAACACAGACACCTATGGGGCCGTCGGCCCCTTGTGGTTTGGCAAGGAGGGAGGGCGCATTGCACAAAGAGCGGAGACCGTAGAGCAGCACGACAGTGATGACACAGGCAGTTTTTACCCAGGTTCGGGCCACCGCGAGGCGTAAAACCCTACTCATGCTTTGGTGGATTGATGAAAGGACCGTGGTGGAGACGCAACACTTTAGCCCAGCAGGGTCGCCTTGGGACGAGAGCAGCTACGCGCGTATGAGTGTACAAGGGTCCGAATACTTTCTAAGGTTGCCACGGCCCTCCTTTTATAGGTCAAAGGGTTACCACAATGGCAAAACAGTCATTATCCAGGGATTAGATAGCCACAGTGCTATCATACCTAACTCTACAAACAGGACAGGGTGCATTAAATGCACCGCTTAGTGTCACATCGCGGGGTAGCCCGGAAAGCCTGGCCGTGCTATTCATCTACCTTCTCGCCTGCCTGCGTGACACGCCTCTGGACAGGTGTCATTCGGGGGTGATCTTCCTCACAAATGGCTGCCACATGCCAAAAAACAGCCACTTGATCACTTGGGGCCTCGACACCGCACCGATAGGTGACTTGCGTTGCTGTGAGGTGGAGCGGTGGAGCCTTGGCGGGGTGATCCGCCCTCGGCGTCCCCGGCAAGCTTGCCGGGGGAGTCTTGAGAGTTGTGTTCGGGGTGACCTCGACCTTGCCAGGCTCGCCTGCCGGGCAAGGGTGGTTTATTCCTTAGTGATACCTTGCTTCTTTGGCTTGTCTTGGTCTTCTTGATCCTCCCTTTGATTTCTCAAAGAGCTATATCTTCTGCTTGGCCTTGTCTTAGATGCTGCAACTTTGCTCTTGAGCCTGTGTACAGTCTGGGCAACATACACCAGGGTTTGTTGCACCAACACATTTACAAAGGAAACAATGTTGTTACCTCTCTTTGCGATTATTGACTTTAGCCAAACAGGGCAATCTTTCTTGTAGTGCCCAGTCTACTTACAATGGAGAAATGTGTCTTTGTCCACTGGAAAAGACTTTTGTTGATGCTGATAGTGCATGGGAGCTTTTCCATGTGGCTTTGAAGGGGAACCTTTGCCACTTTGATTGTAGTTCTTTTTCTTATTATCCTTCACATAGTTCAGAGAACCACCATATGAGGTTTTAAGTCTTTCCTCTTCTTGCACACACATGGCTATAGTCTTTTCAATGTCCCATTTTCCAGGTGACATGTTGTAGTTGACAACAAAAGTGTCAAACTCTTTTGGCAGTGAAGCCATGACTAGGTGAACAAGGAGTGCAGACTTGAGCTCCAAATCCTCATCCATGGGTTTAAGCTTAGCTGCCATGTTGCTCATCCTAAGGATGTGCTCTCTTATGCCATGTCCACCGCCTGTATACTTTTCTGTCACTAGCTGCTTCAACAACTGGGTAGCATATATCTTTTAAGAACCAGTGAACTAGCTCTTTATCTTTTGAAGAAACTCCCCTATGAAAGTACACTCTACAATTGAGCCCACAATAGCGTTCTCAATTGTGTTCTTTATGAAAGCCATGCACTTTTTATTGGTGGTGAGCCACTTTTGGTTTTCGAAGGTATATGACATCTCCACTGGAGCATGATCCCTCTTCTTTTTCTCCCAAGCAACATTATTATCTTTTGCATCTCTGACTGGCTCTGTTGGTTTGACAGGCTGTGGAGTGTCCACAACCCAGTCCACCTCAGCACAAACAAAAGTCAAGTCAACTTTCTTTCTCCATTCAGTGTAGTTATCGCCTCTGAGGGTTGGAACATCCTTGAGGAAACTCATCAAGTCGTACCCTCCTGAAACCAGAATGAAGTGAGATCATAACAACAATTGCACGCATTAATCCAACGTTGGTTAAAATTAAAACATACAACTATTTGTGCAATTAAATCTATATCACCGTTGGGCAAAAATAGAATTAAATTCACCTTTTATAACAATAACAAATCATGATCATGTTGTTAACAATGTTGGTCATAAAATAACTGAATCATAATCACTTTAAACATGCTTTTAAAATTTAATTCTCACTTTAGTTTTATTTACTTTTAAAAGAGCACTTTTATTTATTTGTAGTGGAAAAACATGAATAAAAAATTCATGAACTTTATACTTTTCAGGGGCATTTCTTTTACTTTTCTATTTTCTAAACAGAAATTTTGCTGGATAATTTTGAATAGAAAAAACTATATAAAATTTGCCCAAAAAACTGGACAAAAAACAAAATAAAACGACAGCACAGCCCGGCCTTGGCCCAGTGCGCGCGGCTACGGCCTCAGGCCAGCGCCTGCGGCTGCGGTAAAAATGGCCCGGCCTGTTCGCCCGGTGCCGCTGCCTCCCGTTCTTTCGGCCCAAAAGCCCACGGCCACACTAGGGTTTGATGCGTGGTCGTCCGATTGAATCCGACGGTCACCCGCATGTTTCGCCCGATCAAAAACGCCCCCAGTCGATCCTCCCGACCAAAACCCTAGCCCCACTCTCTATTCTCCTCATCCCTCGTCTTGACATTGTCCCGGTCGCCGGGTGACCGCGCCGCACCCGGCCACCGGCGACGGCGTCGAAGGCCACCGCACCACGCCCGGCCGCCTTCTCTTTCTCCTTCCCCTCCTTTTCTCCTCCCATCCACCGCATCCTATGGCAGAGAGAGAGGAGCGTGGCTGCGCCCTCCTCTGCTCCCCTAGGCTCGACGACGTCTTTTCGATGGAGTGGCGGTGCCCTCCCTGGCCCTCTTGCCGGTGTGCGCGAGCACTAGTTGGTGAACGCGCCGCTTCCAAGCGGCTCAGTGGGGTTGCCCTTCGCCCTGAAGGGGATTTGTTCTTCTTCTCGACACCTCAGCTTGCCGATGCGCGTCAAGATCAAGAGGAACGGCGCGGCCTCATCGGCGGCGCAACTTTTCCGGTGAGCTCGAGGCCCTCTGCCGGTGAGGTTCTTTGCCCTATGATTAGGGTTCTTCGGGAGGGACTTCTCTATTACCAAAAATCTCAAACAAACGCTAGCTGATACCATTGATAGATCCTAAGGATCGGGTAGGTTAGAGATTGACGGTAGACTACCTTCTGTTTGGCTCGAGAAGCTCGAGCCGGTGGCCATGGTGGAGGGTGGCCAGTGATGGCAGTGTGTGTGGGCGAAGTGGTGGCGGCGCTTCGCGTCAGCACTGCGCAAAACCTAGATCGGTATGGTGTGCCGGTGGGGTGTGCGACTAGCGACAAACCTCGTGTTGCGTGCCGCCGGCCCCCACCTCTTTATATTGCGCAGGTGACAGGGGCCCATCAACCATAGTGGGTTGGGCGCCCCCTATCAGGGTGCGGATCTAAGGGCCCGGTGGGCCGTTGGGCCCACACGGGAGGAGATCAACCTAACACCTTAGTAACATCAGCAGTGCCTTGTATACATACAAGAAGAGGTGGTCCATTGGAATAAGTTTCCAGGCGCCACTGAGTATGTAGGTCCTGCTCATCCTCATGCTCATGATCATCACCATCGTCATCTCCCCCTTGGTTATAAATTTTTTCTAGTATAGGTGGTGGAATGTTCACAGGACCTTGGAAACACAAGAAGGTTAATTAGTACGGGGATACTAACTTGCATGCATGTGGATGAAACAATTCTAATTACAGTGTAAGACAAACGTACCGAAACAATAAGGATTCCATGCAAAAACAGTGCCACGAGTGGTGGCAGCAAACACAAGACGCTCATATTGAATTGCATCACAGTACTCATCCGTGTATAGAAATTGATTGTTGAGCATCGAGGCGTGGAAGTAAGGATGGCAACAGGCTTGTCGAAGATAGAAACAACATGATAGTTCGTGTAATCCCAAGAGCGGTTGGGAACTCGACAAATTGCTATCTTCTGTAGACGACAGTCACCATGATCATATTTGAACGTACGTAGATCATCTGTTTGCTCAACCTCAGGGCACTCTGAGATTTTTGGAAGTGGAACCCGGTGACGAGTGTACACATTCACAAGTTCCCACTCGCAGTTGCACCCAATATAAACAACCCAATCTCCATTTGCGCCTGCCCAGTCCTTACCCTTAAGCGATGGCATCTTAACATCACACGTATCATTATCAAGTGGCATCAACTTGCACAAGGCGAGGCTTCAGTCATCCCCACGCCAGCGAGCAGGGTCATGGCGAAGAAGATAGGGGAGATCAAACCGCTCCTGAACCCTTGGGTTCTATGTAACGATGTTATTTGTTGAGTCGATAATGGTCTTGAACGAACCTGCCATGCTAGCCGAGGTGATGACGTTGCACCGATCAATGAGTTCCTCCACCACGTCATCTTTCAGATCGGGGCAAGAATAACGGGGTCGTTTCCGGCCTGTTCCCTCCATGGATAAGACGATCGAACAATGGCAGAAGGAAGGGTGAAGACAAATGGAGGGAGGAAGAGCGTGCGACAGCAGTTCCAAATCGAGAGGGAAAGGCAAAGAGGCGGTGGACGGTTGCCACAGTACAGGAAGAGGCACCCCGGCCTACATAGACATTCGTTCGGAAATTGTACAAAAGGATTCGCCGTCGTCTCACCGACATGTTGGAACCGGACCACGTGTCAACGAAACATGGTGTGTCATTTCCCGTGCAAAATGCGATCTGGCCGCGTTGGCCCGAGGTGCTGCATTATTTCTCGACATTATTTTTTTAATGGCGTGCCATTCAGTTTTGAAGCACAACTAATTGTTACTGTATGTAGAGAAAATATAAACTACTCTACCACTACTCCACCTCTAGTACTGGTATCAAAAAAGATATATAGGCTGGAGCTTCAGCGCTTGCTTGCTAAGGGCTGCCCACTTGCTTCTCACACTATCACCATCTCTCCAGATCTAAAAAAGGCGGCGGTGGCCCTCTCTTTCCCTCCTCATCGGTGGTCACAGATCCGCCAGGATCCCGTCCGCCGGGGAAGAAAAGACGTGCAATGTTGACGCACTCGTCGTCGACGAGCGAGGTCACACACTGACGACAAGGCCATGCTCTCAGACCTAGTGCCCACGCGGGATGGCCTCCGTCCCCAAGCTCACTGCCGTAGTCTGTGGGGAGGACGACGACCACGAGCGACACCACTTCCCGCCGACCCTCAGGTATGCTACCTCTTTTCGAACCATACCCTTGTTCTATTGCCCCGTCTGCCACGTCACTGCATGTGGAGCTTTTTCCACTCCACCATCTCCCCAATATGTTATCCTCTGCTCTGCTGGTCACGCAGATGAAAACCTTAATTTGCACTATTAAAGGAAACCCTACTTCATGCAAACTAATCCATGTCTAGGTTGAATAAAGAAACGAAGGGAGAAAGTACTGTCGAAGAGACTAGGTATCAAACCCGCATCTAGGTTGAAAAAGGGAAAATCCATAGCTCAGGAACGAGTCTCGTGTCTCTTGGTTGAAAAAGGGTAGAAAGGCATGACAACGCAATAGAGAATGACCAGGTCAATCAGTTTGTTGTCCTCACATAGGAAAAAGGTGGCTAAAGAGAACAAAAATGGGACATAATCCACATATGCTGCCTGGATATTTGTTGCTCTAGGCAACCATCCCTCCCTCACCACTCTATGCGTCCGTGGAGGTACATCGTACTGGTGCACCCACTGTCCGAATGGGCCTCCCATGCTCTTATTGCGCCTTTTTTGCATGCTCACCAATATTGACGTAAAGTGAGGTGATCAAGGTTGATGCTGTGATGCGAAGCGAAGGGGCCACTCAATTCAATTTAATGTCATAATTCGACCTGGCTTCTCCTGTCCGCACTTGGGAAAAATTGATACTCGTTTTTTGCTGGATTTGAACTTGCTTAAACAGAAAGGACTCAGCTTCTGTAAAAGGGATCGATGGAGAAGCTCAAAAGTCTCAATCCACCACTAGCTAACGCCACCGGTAAAGTCAAGCAATGCTACTACTAAAGTGATGCCACATTTAACTAATGCCGCACTCAGTCTAATGCCACCGATAAATTTAAGCAACGCCATTTAATGTCACTGGATTATTTCAGGGTTAGCTGTTGATTGTGGATGTATTAAAGATTTTTCAGCTAAGGCATTCTAATGCTGTTGCACAGCCAGTATACCAACGATGAAACTTGTTAAGCAGTTCATGAGATAAGTCAATTTTTTTTTGTACAGTGTCACCAAAATGCCAAGGCGCTGATGTCATTTTATTTTGGTTAAACTACACAAAAAATTATGAAGAGAAGAGGAAAGGTCAAGAGTGGGCACCTCCTCCTCCGGCTATTTTCTTGATTCGTTTGATCAAGTTTGTATGTTTGATCGATTATCAAGATTGGGATAGCAATTTTGTGGTCCCCTCGAGTTCGAAATGATATTTACCTTGAAGGTACATGGTTTGCAATTTTTTTATACTGTCATTAGTTAATAATGCTAGTTACCTTCAGACTTTTTAATTTTGTTTAATGCTATTGCACAGCTAGTATACCAATGCTAAAACTTGTTACCTTTATATTTTGTATTGTTAGTGCTTATAGAAATCTTCCAGTGCTAGCTTATGGAAATCTGTTCAGTAAAACCATTGTACTGTACCCTGTAATAAAAAAACTACTCTACTTTTGCACTAGCCACTGGATTAGTGTATATTTGTACTATTCGAATGGTGTTGCATTAGCGTGTACATATATAAGGTGTGGCAAGCTTTCCCAGATATGTGCTCAAGAAAACTACTACCTATTTTTCTAAATACTAGATGTTTGGGTACTTTAAATTGAACTGCGAAAATGTCTTATATTAAGGAGCGGAGGGTGTAGAGTTCACTCAAATTATGCCAGTAAACCTAGTCACACCTTTGTTAAAATTAATGTTCATTATGTTATCGGAGGAGCTCTGCATGTTTGTCTCAAATGCCTGTCGATTACATACCTGACATCATGATGTAATGGTAAGTCATTTCTTTTTGTACAATGTCACTGAATTCTCAAGGTGGTGATGGCATTTTATTTTAGTTGAACTGCACAAAATATGCTTAAAAGAAGGGGAAAGGTCAGGAATGGTTCAATCTTTCAGAAAATACTATGTATGCCTTCCTGATATCAGCCGATGTTGCCTTATTTATTCCTTCAAACAGGTGGTTAGAAACAGTCTTGCTACCTTTTCCCATTAAGAAATTGGAATGCTTATATTTGTGAGTCTATGCTTCAACTAGTGCCACTCTTATAGTAATCACACTTTCAATATCTGTGCAAACAGGGATGCCCGATTTTCGTGGAACTGCACAAAAAGTCCAAATGGTTCAACATTATGAGCATGTTTTCTTCCAAACCATTATATCCAATTGGTGGCACTATGAGCTGTTCATTACGAAGGTACATGGTTTGCTACTATCTTGCTACTCTTTTTGTACAGTCATTAGATAGTAATATTAGTGGTTTGCATGTGAATTTATTGGCAGGGTAGAACTACATTGGAGGTGCACGACATGATTCAATGATTGGATGCTCAATTTCGGTTGTATCGATTTCACCTCTTCCATCACTGTGAACATGGATATCCTTGGTCTAATGAAGAATAGGCGCTATATTTCTGCTCTGTATGAGCAAATCAATTCAGTACAAAATTGTCCAGTGTAAAACATGAAAGTATCAAATTGTCCAGTGCAAAACATGACAGATGCTAAGCGGAAACGACTAGCAGAGACGTGTTTAAACCGAAAATACAAGGTGGGGTATATGTTTACTAGCTGCTTGATATTTGTGCAAACAGATGTCTGCCCGTTGCTATTTGGCAAACAAACAAAGTGACCTCAATTTTGGTTTAACTGCATAAGAGAATAGTGTAGTCACTGCATGCAGTGCCATTTGAAAATAGACACAGAAAGATTGGATAGTCACTTCATGGACTGCACAAAAGTAGTAATGTACTATTTATTGGCCAACACTAGGTGCTTCATTGCTTTGGTCTGATTCTACAATGGGCATCATTTTGCCTAAGTTAAAGTTTGTATTCCGAAAATAGTCTAGCCATGTGCTCAAGAGAAGACCAAATCATATTGCAGTGGATGTTCCTCCATCATGTGTGGTTCATTCTCATGGTTCCAGCTATTGGTGAAACCAATTATGTTTGCAAGAGGAAATTTAGACTTCACAAACAAATTTGTCTTTCACTCTTTACTGAATATTGGCCCAGAGAGGCATCCATGTTGGTACCAAGAACAAATGTTTTTTCTAGATCTTTGCTTTTGGAGCTACATATTTGTATATGATATGTGAATCATTGAGATGCATTAACATGTTGATCTTATGTACGGGAATCATACTAGTTGGTTGTGAATTTGGGCTACTAATGTGAACATATTACAATGCCAGGCCTGTGACTGTGAGTCTCGTGTCAACATTTCGAACGTATCGGTTCTTACTACTCTGCATGGCATGATCCTTATTTCTGTGTGTTCAGTGTTTACAAGTTACTAGCAGTTCCTTATTTCTATTCGCTCAGTGTTTACAAGTTACTGATCGATCACTAGCTAGCCTATTAATACGCCTGGCAGTTTTAGTTGCGACGCAAGATCCGAAGCTGGCAGTTTTTTGAATAAAAATGCCTACCTTTGAAGAAACTGAGATGCTATTCTGAAGAAAATGCCATGCGAATCTGAAGAAACTGCCAGCAAAAACATTCGCAAATGCCTTATCTCCCAGCGAACGTTCATCAGCTATTGCGATCCTACACCTACACTATCCGACCGACTCGATCCTACATGAATAACCAGTGGATCACGCACGTACCTCATTTGGATGAATCGAGCGCACTTGTTTGACCGTCATGCCGATGTGCGACCCAGCACGAACGGGACGCACCACTGACGGGACGGGACGGCACAGTCATAATTTCAGTTTTTCTAGTTTTCCACAACAAGCTGGCACGCTAAGCCATGCATGCTTATGCATTGAATTCCAATGACCGCGATGACTATTGTGTTTCCCGCGACACGCTAGTTCACCTACCTTCCGCCTATAATTACTTTTTCCTGGCGTTCTCCGATGGCACCATCACCCAGCTCGCCCTATCCTCATAAGCCCCCACCAGCCCGACGTCACTCGCTAGTTGCCCTCGCTCTTGCCACGTCCGTCATGCCCCCGCTCGTCCGCAATAGGCATTGCCGGAGGCGGTCACCACCGGAACTAGTGTTCGGTTTTTCACCAAAAGGCAGAAGGAGGGAGGAGGCATTCTATCGGTCTTTAGATGGCAATGAGGAGTATGAGGACTTGTTGGAGCGTGACCGTTTGGCGGAGGAGCAGCGTATCGCCGGTTTGCGCCGCAAGCAGGGCATGGAGCAGTAGCGCACCGATGGTCTGAGTCGCGAGCAGAGCGCCCGCAACTGGTCCGACTACGTGGAGGCCGGCGCCCGGCAAATAGCCCTGGAGGCTGTCGGGCACGCACGCGTTTGTGATGCCGAATTTTACTACCAGCTCGTCAAGTGGGTTTCCCGCTTAGAAGCCGAAGCTTCGGTGGACCACGCCGGCATGGAAAGGGCCAACGCGCGTGAGCAACGCGCCCTATCGCACCTCTGGCAAGTCCGAGGCGAGGAGGAGGACGTCGGTGCCGGCGTTTAGCGTGTACCACAGATGGCGGCCGACATCGTCTAGTTAGCTAAGAGTAAGTTAGTACTTGTACACTACTAGAGTATTAGTGGGAGTAGATAGTTAACTTGGCAATGATGGTTGTCAATGTGGAAGTTTAGTACTCTATATCTGGATCAGACCTGTTACTTTGCTCTGAATATTGAACTTTCCATTTGAACGTATAGAATTGGCTATTATTTTTTTAAATGGGCTGTATTTGTTCGCCACGGGTTTAGAGGCTGACTTGTGGGCCTACTAGGTTGACGCGTACACAATCAGGAGATGATTGTATGTGGAGAGGATGACAGTAGGGACCCACCAGGGTCATGGCAGTACGCAAGCAAGTGCCTCCTTATTTCAAGCCAAAAAAATGGCCCCTCCTAATGGATTTCTGACATCTGGGTCCCATGCCATTGTGAACATAATCAATAAATAAGAGAATTGCACAACGAGCGGCTGACACTAGGGACCCAGCAGCTCGCCCAGTTCTTTTTGTTTTTGAGATGGAAGCAGGGTGTTAACTGGGCTGTGCGGGGCCCTCTGGCCGGTCTAGCCAACCTTTTATTTTATGTTTACCACAAGACAAGCCCAGTAGTTTTTTTTTCTTTCTGAAAATGGCTAGCCTGGTTTTTTTGTTCTTTTGCAGAATATCCAACCGAGGCCTACTTGCTTTTGTCAGCCCTGCTGGGCTTCAAATCTTTCAAGACGAGGAGAGTTTCATTCGGCTTGCCCAGAAAATGGGCTATCAGTAATGAGAAATGGGCTGTACATTTTTAAAACACATCAAACAGGCAATTAGTTTCAAATTTCTTTTTTTTATTTTGAGATTTTAAATTCCATTGATTTTTAGGCGTGGACAATTTTTTGGATTTTATATTGATGTAAATTTATTTTTCAAATTAGTTTGAATGTGACTCGAAATTTTGAGATTAAAAACAGTTCGGACCGCACCGAAATATGCAAAATTTCGTAGGATTTTTTAACCATGGCCACAATATGGGCGGTAATGCTAACAAAAAGAATGTGGGTTCCAAAAAAATCCTTAAGAATTAGCAAATGGGGTGTAAATTATTAGAAATAATGGTAGATGGGCTGTATGCTATTTTCCACAGATTTGAGGTTGACTTGTGCGCCTACTATAGGTTGACGCGTACGCTTTCCTAAAAAAAGGTTGACACGCACGCAAGGCCGTGTCAACTTAGTCAACACATGAGAGCAGTGACTATTGGATGTCCATCCAACGGCCGTCGTGCTTCTTCAATCTCTGCTCTTCCTGCTCCAGCCGCTCAAACCAGCGCCGGCGGGACTGCCTGCTCCCTCCTCCCGCGGCCGGCTGTGCTGACGCGCAGGTCTCACCGCCCCACCCTACTCCCATCGTTGGCCTAGCCATCCCTCTACTCACCCAGACTTCCTGTTATTCTCCGGCGACGGCAGCCTCACACTGCAGCCAAACCAGTAAACCCTCGTACTCCCCTCTGCGTGGGAAACAACTGCTAAGTCTTCCCAGGCTCCGGGTCATTCCCTTCCCAGGCCTCGCCATCGTCCACCGCCTTGGTGCTCTCGGCATAGCGTGGTCAACGTGGTCAAGGAATGACTTACATCGGAAGAGGACTGTACGTGGAGAGGCTGACAGCTGGGTCCACGGCCGAAGTAAGGAAGTGCCTCCTTATTACGCACAAAATAATGATTCCTCCACCTGACAGCAGGGACCCACCGGAAGGGCCGCTGTATTTTGCGAAAAAAAACATTTCCCCTGACAGCTCGAACCCACTAGCTACATCTTCGCACGCAAGGAAGTGCGTCCATATTACGGGCAAAAAAAATGATTCTTCCCCCTGACAGCTGGGACCCACCAGCTATATCTTCGCACGCAAGGAAGTGCCTCCTTATCCTCCCTGACAGCTGGGACCCACCGGGTCAAACCGTACGTAGGGTTGTCTGTCTGGTCGCGAACATGGACGTACATACTGGTCGATCGCTCTCTCTGCAGTGATGAACCGTGGCCGAGTAAGAAGATGCATGTGTCGTAGTAGAGGCGCGGACGTAGCATGTCACACAGTCCCATGTGTCTATATATATTGTGTACACGTACGTACAGCCACGCTGCAAGAAAGTAGATACGGCTATGTACGTACATACGGGCGGGGTCTTGAAGGTGTACACGCGCATAGTTACGGCTAGGGCTCGTGTACATGGAGAGGCAACGAACGGCAGCGACGTCGTCCTGTTCATTGGCAGCTAACCGGCTCGGTCGAAATGGAGGCAACAACGTCATGTTCGCCGGGAGGCAAGTGACTAGGTCGGAACACGTCCTGTTCATCGAGAGCGAAGCCACTTGGTCGGAACGCGTCCGAGCCAACCGGCTGGATGGAACAGCCGGAACGGGGTCTGGCGTACCGCGGAACGGAGGAAACGGCCTTCTGTTCGAGTGCCTACGGTCGAAAGGGGTCCTATTAATCGGGAGGGGTGTGGCATACCACAAAACGGAGGAAACGGACTTGTGTTGGAGCGCCTACGGTCGAAACGGGGTCCTGTTCATCGGGAGGGGTGTGGCGTACCGCAAAACGGGACTCCACGGGCTACTGTTCATCCACCGTCTACTGCCTCGCTCCAGCCTCCACGGGGCTACTGTTCATCCACCGTCGACTTCCTCCAGCCTCCACCATCTACTGTTCAACCACCGTCGACTTCCTCCTGCCTCCACCAGCTACTGTTCATCCACAGGGTCCTGTTCATCCAGCCTCCACCGGCTACTGTTCAACTAGCCCTCCACGGGGGTCTTGTTCATCCTCCCTCCATCGGCTACTATTCAACCAGCCCTCCACAGGGTCCTGTTCATCCACCCCCATCCGGCTCGATCGGGTGGTGTGTGGCAGCCTCCTCTCGATCGGTGTCCTGTTCATCCAGCGGCAACTGCCTCTACTACCACAAGGTCCTGTTCATCCAACCCCCACCGGGAACTGTTCATCCAACCCCCAATAATGGTCACTGTTCATCAAGAGGCAGCTTCGATCGGCTTCAGTTAGCAGGAGTAGCGAAGGAATCGCTCGGGTTCAGTTAACAGCCAAGGGATCGATCGCTCGAGTTCAGTAACATAGCTAGTGCAATCGCTCCGGTTCAGTAAGCGAACGCCTCACTCGGGTTCAGTTAGAGCCAAACGCCTCGCACACACGCGCGTACGTGTATGAGAGAAACGCGCAAACCTCTGTTCATCGCTCGGCCACGACCACCCACCGTAACCGGGAACTCCCCGATATTTTCCTCGCCCTCGCTTCTACCATGATTTTTTCCGTCATGGACAGCCCAAAGAATGTCATGCAGGTGCGTCCTCGGCCCGCCCAGGACGAAAAGCCCATTTTCTGTCATGATTTTTTGTCATAGAAGTAGGAGCCCACCACATCTATGATGATACGTGCTTTTGTCACTATTATTGTCATAGAAGTGTCATAAGCATGACAAAAAAAAATTGTTCGGCCCAAAATGCCACGGATGTGTCTTTTTTTGTGTGTGAGAATGCACATAATGAATGTTGTATCATGGGTTCAACACACATGGTTTAAATGATTGTTTAACACCGCAGAAGAACTGCATAACCAAAGTCCTATCTCCTATGCTTGAGGGTCTTGCTTGCTTAAATCCTATATCACGGTCCTGTTCTTGTAAAGCAAAAATTCTTTCGTGTCTTGCTCTTTTGCTGGTGCCACTATACATGTTAGATTGCTCGTTGTACTTTTTTCATGTTCGTGCTAATTTACCAATACATGCTTTTCTGTAACTTTAGATCTTTTCTAGAACAGTTTGCTTGGTCCTTCATATCTAAAGTTTGCATGTACTGTAGAAGCTCTACTTTATGCTAATACCTGCATGTGTAACATTTTGCATGGCATATTCTAAATGGACAAGTATATGCGACGTCCAGCGTCAATGATGATGAGGACCATATGTTCAACTGCAGTCCCATCCATCGCATCGACACAAAGTTAGGTATGTACTCGTCTTGCTGAACAGATATGGGCCTGATGCGTGTTGTCCTTATGCTTGATGCATGTATCATGTGACACACACATTAGTAAACCTGAATTAATTTTGGCATAGTTGCTCTGTTACACCTATACAGTATATTGCAAGATGAATAGCTAGTGATTGTTTAATTCAATCATGCACCTGGTAGGTACTATTCATTGAATATGAATGACGGAACTTCGATCTGCTGTAACTTTGAAAGATGGTTTTTAAACCTTGTCGTGTATGTGAAACATTCAATGCTTGTTTGCTACTAAGTTTTTCATATGTGCCAATTCAATTCCTAGTTTTGCTGAATAGGCATATTCTAGATAAGTAGAATGATCTTGTTAAAAAAATAATAAGTAGACTGATAACATACTGGTGTATCTTTAGTTTTTATTTTAAAAGTACTCGTGTAATATTTCTTCTATCAGTGACATACCTTTTGTTCTCTTTTGAATGCTCAGATGTTTTGCATCAGCCTGTCATTGCTAAGGAAGAAGCAGGACTTGGAGAAGAAATCTTTCCATTAAGCAGATTACATGTTTTGTCGCTGTGAAGTACTAGATAGGCTAGTTCTATTTTTTTTACTATCCTGGAGTATTTCAGCAGTTGTACGCTTGAATACAACATGTTGTAGGTTGCTTGGACATGTATAAGATATGGATGTGATGGAAATTTGTAGAATGTGTGATCTGAGATATTTCTGTAACACTTAGCTAATTGGACGTAACTTGATTCATATTTTTATTCTAACTTGTTTGAAAATGTTCGTCAAATGGGCTGGAGTTGGACCGTAAAGAGGCCAAGGCCCAAATTATATTGGACAAATATATTTTAGGTAAAAATAAAACAGAAATAAATAAATGTGGAAAGGGCAAGGCCTAGGAATGAAAAAGCCTAGAAAATATTGGGCTTGACTTGATCGGTAAAACATTATTTGACAAAAAAAGAGAAAAGGGCCGAATTGTAGGGCTTGGCCCGTGTAGCTGACCAAAATTGGCAGGAAAAATAATATAAATGGGCTAAATTATTGGGCTCGGCCCCTGTAAAACACCAGATTGGACTAGGCTGATTCTTATCAACGACCAATTCAATTGGTCGCAATTTTGCCACATCAGCTTGCCACGTTGGATCTGACGTGGCCTGGGTAGACAACCAGCGTAAAAAACAATTGGTCATAGAACCAACGACCTTTTGTTTTGGTTGTTGCCTTCTATGACCATATCACAGAGAAGGTTGTTAAATTTCATTAAAGATGGTCAGCTTTTAACCAATTGTTTTTGGTCATAAAAAGGTCGCAAACGAAAAACAATGACCATTCAACGACCAATATTGATGGTTGCAAGTTGACATATTTCTTGTAGTGTCTTTTGATGATTGCTTAAGCAACCTTGATCGAGTTTGGCACAGATGTGAGCAAACTAATCTTGTCTTGAATTGGGAGAAGTGTCACTTTATGGTTAATGAAGGTATTGTCTTGGGGCATAAAATTTCTGAACGAGGTATTTAGGTGGATAAAGCTAAAGTTGATGCAATTGAGAAAATGCCATGTTCTAAAGATATTAAATGTATTCGTAGTTTCCTTGGTCATGCTGGTTTCTATAGGAGGTTTATTAAAGACTTCTCAAAAATTTCTAGACCTCTTACAATTTTTTTACAAAACGGTGTTCCATTTGTTTATTATGATGATTGTGTAGAAGCCTTTGAAACACTTAAGAAAGCCTTAACTTCTGCACCTATTGTTCAACCACCTGATTGGAACTTGGTTTTTTAAAATTATGTGTGATGCTAGTGATTATGCTGTTGGTGCTGCTCTAGGACAGAGAGTTCAAAAGAAATTGAATGTTATTCATTATGCTTGCAAAACTCTAGACAGTGCCCAAAGAAATTATGCTACTACTGAAAAAGAATTTTTAGCAGTTGTGTTTGCTTGTGATAAATTAAGATCTTACATTGTTGATTCCAAAGTAATTGTTCACACTGATCATGCTGCGATAAAATATCTTATGGAAAAGAAAGATGCTAAACCTAGACTTCATTAGGTGGGTTCTCTTGCTACAAGAATTTGATTTGCATATCACTGATAGGAAAGGAGCTGAGAACCCCATAGCGGATAACTTGTCTAGGTTAGAGAATATGCTTGATGACCCACTACCTGTTGATGATAGCTTTCCTAACGAATAACTAGCTGCAATAAATGTTTCTCATAATGCTCCTTGGTATGCTGACTATGCTAATTACATTGTTCCTAAATACATACCAACTAGTTTTACATACCAACAAAAGAAAAAATTCTTCTATGATTTAAGACATTACTTTTGGGTTGACCCACATCGTTCTAAAGGAGTAGATGGTATTATTAGACGTTGTGTACCTGAGCTTGAACAGGAACAAATCCTACGGAAATTTCATTCTGAAGCTTATGGAGGGCATCATGCGGGAGATAGAACTGCTCACAAGGTATTGCAATCTGGTTTTTATTGGCCTACTCTCTTCAAGGATACCCGTAAGTTTGTTTTATCTTGTGATGAATGTCAAAGAATTGGTAGTATTGGTAAGCATCAAGAAATGCCTATGAATTATTCACTTGTTGTTGAACCATTTGATGTTTGGGGTTTTGATTACGTGGGACCATTTCCTTCCTCTAATGGGTATACTCATATTTTGGTTGCTGTCGATTATGTTACTAAGTGGGTAGAAGCTATTCCAACTAGTAGTGCTGATCATAACACTTCCATTAAAATGCTTAAAGAAGTTATTTTCCCAAGGTTTGGAGTCCCTAGATATTTAATGACTGATGGTGGTTCACACTTTATTCATGGTGCTTTCCATAAAATGCTTGCTAAATATGATGTTAACCATAGAATTGCATCACCCTATCATCCTCAATCTAGTGGTCAAGTTGAACTTAGCAATAGAGAAATAAAGCTAATATTACAAAAACTGTTAATAGGTCCCGAAAGAATTGGTCTAAGAAATTGGATGATGCACTTTGGGCCTACAGAATAGCATATAAAAATCCTATGGGTATGTCTCCTTATAAAATGGTTTATGGAAAAGCTTGTCATTTGCCTCTTGAGTTAGAACATAAAGCATATTGGGCAATTAAAGAACTCAACTATGATTTTAAACTTGCCGGTGAAAAGAGGTTATTTGATATTAGCTCATTAGATGAATGGAGAACCCAAGCTTATGAAAATGCCAAACTATTTAAACAAAAAGTTAAAAGATGGCATGACAAAAGAATCCAACAGCGGGAATTCAAAGTTGGAGAATATGTTCTTTTGTACAACTCTCGCTTTAGATTCTTTGCAGGAAATCTTCTGTCTAAATGGGAAGGACCATATATTATCAAGGAGGTTTATCGCTCTGGAGCCATCAAGATTAATAATGCCGAAGGTACTAACCCGAAGGTAGTCAATGGGCAAAGAATTAAGCATTATATCTCAGGTACGCCTATTAATGTTGAAAGCAATATTATCCAAACCATGACACCAGAGGAACGCATAAAAGAAATCTTCCGGAACACTCCAGAATACTAAAAAAGAGGAGGTACATGATATGGTAAGTAAACAGACTCTAAAAATCCACAAAAATATTTTTTGTCAGTTTTGAAATATTTTAAAAATTAGGAAAAAAGAAATAACCAGGAAGGCACCCGAGGAGGGCACAAGACACCAGGGCGCGCCTGACTTGCCTGGCGTGCCCAGGTGGGTTGTGCCCACCTCGGGAACCTTCCCGACTCCGTTTTCCTCTCGTTTGCTTGTTTCCCAAGATAAAAAATCTTTATATACCCCCCGAACGTATTGACCATTGTATAGCGGAGAAATCTTCTGTTCTTGTTTCGTGCTGTTTTTCTCGCAGATCTGAAATTATGTCATCTCAAGATTCAGAGGAGGAGAGCCTTGTTTCTTACCAGCCTCTGGACTCGAATATCTTCAAGAAGACTTTTCCCTATATGTGGTTCAGAGATGAGGAGGATGAAACTGAACCTATCCCTCCTCGTTTCTTGCATGAAAGCAAGGAAGCGTTACGCAAGAAGATATTAAAGCTTGAGCTGGAGAATGAGGATCTGAGGGAGAACAACTTTAGCCTCCGACGTAAGCTGGACAAACTCACCACTTCATCACCACCACCACCATCATCATCTTCACCACCAAAGGAGACTTGAGTTCATGGTATGGGCACTCCCCTTGGTTTGTGCCAAGCTTGGGGGAGGTGCCCCGGTATCGTATCACCACCACTATCTTTGCCTTTATCTATTTTAGTTTGATCTTTTGTTATCCTATGATTTAGTTGAATAAAATTATAGTTCAATCCTTTCTTTTCAAGTGCTTTCTTAGTGATCTATCTATCTATGTAATCGTGTTGCGAGATATATAATAAAGAGTAGTTTGAGTTTTGTTTCTTTACTCTTATGTTTCAATAAAAGAAAAGAAAATAAATGAAAAAAAGATCATATGCTAATCTTATGGTAAGTATGACATCACATAAGGAAAAGTATAAGTGGTAAAATTTATTGGAGATTGACAAACATAGCATTGGTCAATGATGCAATTCATGAAAGAATTAATAAGGGAAGAGAAGATTCATATGCAAATACACTATCTTGGACATATTTTATGATTGTGAGCCCCCATTAAATATTATATGACAAAATTATTGACGTTGGACAAGGAAGACAATGTAATGATTTATGTTTGTTCATATTCACATAGAAGTTATATTGTCATAGATCCTTCAACATGTGGTGCTTGCTCAATATCTTTGCTAGCCAAAAACTCTAAACTAAGTAGAGATACTACTTGTGCATCCAAAAACCCTTAAACCCAAAATCTTATTTTGAGAGTCCACCATACCTACCTATGGATTGAGTAAGATCCTTGAAGTAAGTTGTCATTGGTGCAATAAGGCAATAAAAATTGCTTCTAAATGTGTTGGATTATTTAGTGTAAGAGAAAATTGAGCGTTGTACGAACTTGTGATGGCAAAGTAATAAAAGCGACGGACTGCATAATAAAGGTTGCTATCATAAGGGGAAATATAACGTGATGTTCTTTTGCATTAAGGGATTTGGCATACAAACAAAAAGTGCATGGCAACCTCTGCTTCCCTCTGCGAAGGGCCTATCTTTTACTTTTATGTGTTTACTTTTATGCAAGAGTCAAAGTATTCTTCCCTATTCCTTTCAAAAAAAAATTCTCTTTTTGCAAGCATCATGTGGCGAGGAAAGATCTAGGCACATATATCCAGTTGGATATGAGTAAGCATGAGTTATTATTGTTGGCATCACCCTTGAGGTGAGTACATTGGGAGGCGAAACTATAAGCCCCTATCTTTCTATGTGTATGGTTGAAACTTTTTGTTCATGTGTATGCTGTGAGTGTTAGCAATCATAGAAGGTTAGGTGATGGTTGAGTATGTGGACTTGCCTAAAGGCTTTGATACGTGACCCTTCATGAAAATATGATGAATTGTAGTTGCAAAGTTGACTGAGAACATAGTTTGTTGGTTTTCAATAAGGTTTATGCTTTATACTTCAATGTTGTGATGAATTGTTATTTGTTCATAAGAAGTTATATGGTAAAAGTTGTGTGATAAAGTTTTATGTTAAAGTTCTTTGTTGTTATAATAATAAGCATGATGCTTCTATGTCTGTATTTTGTTTTTATCAACACCTCTCTCTCTAAGCATGTGGACGTGTTTTCCGATATCGAATTTTCGCTTGAGGACAAGCGAGGTCTAAGCTTGGGGGAGTTGATATGTCCATTTTGCATCATGTTTTCCTACTGTTATTTATAATGTTTTCATGCTTAATAATGCTTTTTGGAGTAATTCTAATGCCTTTTCTCTCATAACATATGCAAGGTTTACACAAAGAGGGAGAATGCCGGCAGATGGAATTCTTGACCTGAAAAAACTATGTCAGAGTTACCTATTCTGCACATCTCCAAATAAGCTGAAAATTTACGGAGAATTATTTTGGAATATATGAAAAATACTGGAGCAAATAACTACCGGAGGGGGCCACCTGGTGAGCACAAGACACCAGGGCGCGCCAGGCCCCCCAGGTGCGCCCTGGTGGGTTGTGCTCAGCCCAGCCCACCTCCGGTGTCCATCTTCTGGTATATATGTCATTTTGACCTAGAAAAAATAAGGAGAGGACTTTCGGGACGAAGAGCCGCCGTCTCGAGGTGGAACTTGGGCAGGAGCACTTTTGCCCTCCGGCGGAGCGATTCCGCCGGGGGAACTTCCCTCCCGGAGGGGGAAATCATCGTCATTGTCATCACCAAAAACTCTCTCATCTTTGGGAGGGCCATCTCCATCAACATCTTCAATAGCACCATCTCCTCTCAAACCCTAGTTCATCTCTTGTGTTCAATCTTTGTAACGGAACCTCAGTTTGGTAGATGTGGGTGACTAGTAGTGTTGATTACATCTTGTAGTTGATTACTATATGGTTTATTTGGTGGAAGATTATATGTTCAGATCCATCATGCTATTTAATACTCCTTTGATCTTGAGCATGATTATCATTTCTGAGTAGTTACTTTTGTTCTTGAGGTCACGGGAGAAGTCATGTTGCAAGTAATCATGTGAACTTGATATGTGTTCGATATTTTGATGATATGTATGTTGTGATTCCCTTAGTGGTGTCATGTGAACGTCGACTACATGGCACTTCACCATATTTGGGCCTAAGGGAATGCATTGTGGAGTAGTTATTACATGATGGGTTGCTAGGGTGACAGAAGCTTAAACCCTACTTTATGCGCTACTTCGTAAGGGACCGATTTGGATCCAAAAGTTTAATGCTATGGTTGGATTTTATCTTAATACTTTTCTCATAGTTGCGGATGCTTGCGAGGGGTTTAATCATAAGTAGGAGGTTTGTTCAAGTAAGAACAACACCTAAGCACCAGTCCACCCACATATCAAATTATCAAAGTAGCGAACACGAATCAAACCAACATGATGAAAGTGACATGGTGAAATTCCCGTGTACCCTCAAGAATGCTTTGCTTATCATAAGAGACCGATACGGCCTGTCCTTTGCCACAAAAGGATTGGGATACCTTGCTGCACTTTATTTACCGTTACCGTTACTTGTTCGTTACAAATTATCTTGCTATCAAACTACCTGTTACTGACTATTTCAGTGCTTGCAGAAAATACCTTGCTGAAAACCACTTGTCATTTCCTTCTGCTCCTTGTTGGGTTCGACACTCTTACTTATTGAAAGGACTACAATTGATCCCCTATACTTGTGGGTCATCACTCCTCGTCATGGTGGCCGCCGGGATGATGAAGATGGCCTCCGGTGATGATTTCCCCCTCCGACAGGGTGCCAGAACGGGGTCCCAATTGGTTTATCATGGCTACAGAGGCTTGCGGTGGCGGAACTTCTCATCTAGGGTTCTTTTCGGGGGTTTTGGTATTTATAGGAATTTTTGGCGTCGGACTCAGGTTAAGGGGTGCCCGAGGGGCCCACAAGCTGGGGGGCACGCCCCCTAGGCTGGTGGCCTCCTCGGTTACTTCCTGGCCCAGCTCCGGTGCTTCGGGGGTCTCTTTTGGTCCATAAAAAACACCGTAAATTTTCAGCCCATTCCGAGAACTTTTATTTCTGCACAAAAAATGACACCACGGTAGTTCTACTGAAAACAACATTAGTCCGGGTTAGTTCTAATAAAATCATACCAAAACGATATAAAATTGTTGTGAACATGGCATGAATACTTCATAAATTATGGATACGTTGGAGACGTATCAATAACCCGGAGGTGTCAACTCCTGGAGGTCATCAAGGGTCTAACCCGGACGGCACAGAGGCCGGCTTACAGGAGTAGTTTATACTCCTTCAAAAACTTTAAGGAATATTGTGGGCTCAACTGGAGCCTTGTAATAGCTTTAGAAAAATAGTTTGTTGCCCTTGCCATGCCTTCGTGCATCTTATCTTTTGTTCAAACACCAGTCTCATGATGTAGAATTTAAACCAACGCGTTCGGATAAACCGCCCTAGATGTCTTATTTGTAATATCGTACAGCTATTGCTTGCACTTATGCCTGATAAGTTGCATGTAGCAGCTTGTAAACGCAGAGGCTCCTTATGCCTGCAAAAAATCCACCCAGTTATAGATGGTGTGAAGAAATCTGGCGCCTTATCCACCGGCGACTTATAGTCGTAATGATTGATGAAAAACTGTGGGTTGATAACCTAGTCGACTCATGGTCGATAAAAGCTCAATACTGATCACAATTAACCCAGAAATCTTTTGACCTGGAGACTTATAGTCATCGCAATAATGTGATCAATGGCCAAAAAATTCCTGAAAAACAAAAATATGACAGCAATATATATATATACACTATTCTGATCACGGGATCAGAATAATATTTTGATAACTACCTGACCTGTCCCAGCGGTAGTAGTTGAACTTCCCCCAGTGCTAGGTTGAACTTCCGCAAACATTGTCCAAATGGGGCATGCGATATACCATTGGAAAGCTGTGGACACGAGTATCATGATCTACGTTAAATTTTTGGCAAAATCTAAGCGGTTTAAGAGGAGTTTTGAAAACCATTTTTTCTTCATACAAAAAATGTGAATCGTATTTTCGATCGCATTTCTAAACCGTTTATCGGAATGAGGCAAATAATATGGCATTGGAAAGCTGCTGCAAATGCGCTCCTTCCACATGTAGAAATTATTCTCTAATTCCCTATGGTTAAAGAGTAATTTGAAACATCATAGAATTTCACAAACCGAACAGCTGAGTTCGTACTTTTGATGTTGTTTCTAAACGGCTAATCCAATGAATGCAAATGAGATGGCGTGGAAAGCTTATAACAATGCGCATATTTTTCATGTACAAAGGTTTTTCCAATTTTGTACAATTTAAGAGTAATTTAGAAAACCGTCCAAGTTCCACCGAATTCGTATTTTTGAGTTAACTTTTTAACCGTACGTCGAAATGCAGCAAATGATATGGCGTTGGGAAGCTTGAGGAAATGCGAAATGTTTTGGTATATAATTTTTCTTCCAATTCCTTACGGTTTTAAGTCAATTTTGAAAATGGTTAAAAACTTTTTTGGCTATAATTTTTGCAAACTTTGTTGGAATGGGGCAAATAATATACCGTTGGATAGCTATCAAAAATGCGAAACATTTTAATATGTAAAATTTTCTCCAATTCCTAGCCGTTTTCAAGTAATTTAGAAAATGGCGAGATCATGATTTCTGCCTTCTTCGCGAAAGGAAATGCACTGCGTGAAGTAGTTGAACTTCTAGGGAATGTCTGTTTGAACTTCACTTTGTTTTTGACGTGCTGTTTTTTGCCCGTAACTCCCAAACCACTTACCAGAATTGAGAAAATGATATACCGATGGAAAGCTGTTGAAAATACGCAACTTTCCCGTGTTGAGCAGTTTTTCATACTCGCGATGGTTCAAAAGAATTTTTTGAATACATAAAAACATGTTTTAAACGGTATACTTGAAAATTTTAAACCGTTCATCGAAATGTAGCACATAATATACCATTGTAAAGCTTATGAATAGCAGTAAGTTTTTCATGTAGACAGGTGTTACAATTTTTTTGCCGTTTGAGAGCAGTTTTTAAAATGGCAAAACAACATTGTTTTTTGCCTTTTTTTCAACACGTAAATGAACAACGGATGTCTCGCACATGAATTTTGAACTATGCTAGGAGGAGCACGTGAACTTCTTGCACCAAACCTTTTAAGCTTTTTGTTTTCTATTCTTAGCTGAAACGCATTCTGTGTAGTAGTTGAACTTCCCGCTGTTTTCACCTTGAACTTTTGTCACGTATTTTTGTTCAACCTCTCTCACAAGAATTTTTGAACTTTTTGGGCCGAGCGCTTGAACTTCTAGCAACAAAACTTTTAGCCTTTGCTTTTTCATTCTTTTTTAATACAAAATGCACACCGTGTAGTACGTGAACTTCTGGCAGTTATCAATCTGAACTTCTCTCGGTTACGTGAAAATATCTAAGTTTTTTATAGACATTGAACAGCTCTACCTTTTTTATTTTGAACATCATTGTGTATCTTTAGTATTGAGGAAAATCTAGGATTTATTAAACATCAAACAACTTCATTTTTTTAATTCGGACTTTTTGATGTTATTCATTAGTATACGGAAAAGTCCTAGTTATGTAATACATCGAACCACTCACTTCTTTAAATTTGAACTTCCAGATCTAAAAAAATAGTGGCAAATCCATGTTTACAAACTTTTTAAACTGCTCGGTTTTTTAATTTTACCTTCTTGGTTTTTTTATAAACATTTTGAACTTCTATGTTTTTTAAATTTAAACTTCTCCAATTTTTTAGTAAAATGTAGAAACACCATTTTTTATAAACTTTTCAAACTACTCCATTTTTAGTTTTTGAACTTCTTGGTTTATTCTATAGTAATGGGGATAATTACAAGTTTGTAATAAACATTGAACCGCCCTATTATTTAAATTTGAACTTGAAGGTATTTTTTAGAAATGGTTAAACTTACAAAATAAAATTATGTTTACCACCTTTCTATGAACTTACTATATTATATCTTATGTAGTTTTATTTATTTGTTCTCACGACATTTGTAGGCATTTTTTGCTGTCGGTGAAATGGCCTTGGCAGTCCTTTTTTTTCATTGATGAATTTCTTCAGTATGTGTACATGATACGTCTCCAACGTATCTATAATTTTTTATTGTTCCATGCTATTATATTATCTGTTTTGGATGTTTTATATGCATTAATATGCTATTTTATATTATTTTTGGGACTAACTTATTAACCTAGAGCCCAGCGCCAGTTTCTGTTTTTTCCTTGTTTTAGAGTTTTACAGAAAAGGAATATCAAACGGAGTCCAAACGTAATAAAACTTTCGCGATGATTTATCTTGGACCAGAAGACACATGTAGGACTTGGGGAGGAAGTCAGAAGAGTCCCGAGGGCTCCACAAGCCCTCAGGGCGCGCCCTAGGGGGGGCGCCCTGGCTTGTGGGCCCCCCGAGAGTCCTCCAACACTAATCTTTGTTCTATAAATACCAAAATATTCCCAAACGACCAGGGAGATCCACCAAAACACTTTTCCGCCATCGTAACCTTCTGTACCCGTGAGATCCCATCTTGGGGCCTTTTCCGGCAATCTGCCGGAGGGGGGATTCGATCACGGAGGGCTTCTACATCAACTCTATTGCCCTTCCGATGAAGCATGAATAGTTTACCACAGACCTACGGGTCCATAGCTAGTAGCTAGATGTCTTCTTCTCTCTCTTTGATCTTCAATACAATGTTCTCCTCGATGTTCTTGGAGTTCTATCCGATGTTATATTCTTTTGAAGTGTGTTTGTCGAGATCCGATGAATTGTGGATTTATGATCAGATTATCTATGAATATTATTTGAATCTTCTCTGAATTCTTATATGCATGATTTGATATCTTTGTATTTCTCTTCGAATTATCGGTTTCGTTTGGCCAACTAGATTGGTATTTCTTGCAATGGGAGAGGTGCTTAGTTTTGGGTTCAATCTTGCGGTGTCCTCACCTAGTGACATAGTGTGGGTAGCGAGGCACGTATTGTTTAGTTGCCATCAAGGGTAAAAAGATGGGGTTTTCATCATATTGCTTGAGTTTATCCCTCTACATCATGTCATCTTACTTAAGGCGTTACTCCGTTCTCATGAACTTAATACTCTAGATGCATGCTGGATAGCAGTCGATGTGTGGAGTAATAGTACTAGATGCAGGCAGGAGCTGGTCTACTTGACACCGACGTGATGCCTATATTCATAATCATTGCCTTGGATATCATCATAACTTTGCGCTTTTCTATCAATTGCTCAACAGTAATTTGTTCACCCACTGTCTTGTTTTCTTTCAAGAGAGAAGCCTCTAGTGAAACCTATGGCCCCCGGGTCTATTTTCCATCATATATTTTCAGATCTATAAACCTAAAAACCCAAAAATACCTTGCTGCAATTTATTTGTTTTTATTTTGTTTTATAGTTCAGTAATCTTTTATATCTATATATATCAGATCTCATCCTTGCAAGTGACCGTGAAGGGATTGACAACCCCTTTATCGCATTGGGTGCAAGTGTTTGATTGTTTGTGCAGGTGCATAGATTGGAGACTTGCTTGTACCTCCTACTGGATTGATACATTGGTTATCTAACTGAGGGAAATACTTATCTCGACTTTGCTGCATCAACCTTTCCTCTTTAAGGAAAAAACCAACGCAAGCTCACGAAGTAGCAGTACACATGAACTTATGAATTACTGAAACATGAACTTCGCATGCTACTATAATTCAAGAAAATTACACCCAACAATACACATACACTTCATGTGCTACATGCATTTACACAAATACGAATGCACACATAAACAACTTTAACACATCTGAATGATTAACATCGAATTATGTGTATTGTTGTTTTTTCTACTTTGTAGGTTTTATTTTATTTTGACCACTAGATCTTTTTAACTTTTTTCTGCCTCGCTTTTAATATTTGAACTTCAGGTGTTCACTTTCTTCGGACAAAATGGATGCAAAAGAAAAGAATTTTCTGGACACATCATATATTTGTGTACCTAACTTCGATCCATCTCCGAATCGAAATTCTTGAGCTCTTACATACCATAGTCAAGAAAACAGTAGTCTTTTGTAGGCATATCAACAACATGTACAAAGCAGGATATCACATCCAATAAAACAAAGTTTTTTATCGAATATTTTTTGCATCAGACTCAACATCACGTTCACACCACCACCACACTTTTTTTTATCCTGTTTACCATATTCTTTTTCCTCACTCTCTGAATTGTTTTTTGCTTCTCTCCTTTAGAATGGTAAAAATGCAATGCTGTAGAAGCTAGGAATAAGCAACTTTTTTAAGAAAACTAGTGACGGGGAGGGCCATTGTAGTCTAATTTTTGACCATGCACACAAACAAAGAGAAAAATGATTCAGATCTACTAGATATTGCTTCAACGGTAGCCTCAATATGTACACATGGAAGTTCAAAGAATGCCACTGTCGATCTTTTTCAGACTACTAAATCAAACTGAAGAAAAACATCAACTTGTTTTGCTATACAAGCGGAGGGACGTAGAGAGAGATTGCTACAAGAGGTGGTTGCTCGTTGTAGCGTTTGCTAAAGACGCACAGCCCGATCTTCAGATGCGTGCACCGCTGCCGGCACAAGCTCCAGCACGAAGGAGCATGGGAGGAGGAACTTGGACGAACACAGGTGGGGCACTTGGACTGCTGAAGCAGCAGCTGGAGCAATGTCTTTTGGAGGGCAGCGACCATAGCTGGACAGCAACATGCAGGGGATGCGGCGTCGGATGCGTGTGGGATGGCCGGCTGCGGCGAGTGGTATTTGGCGGGGGTCTCGCGCTGCAGGTAGCTTGGCCACGCGCACGCATGGTGGAGCGCAAGGACCGGCAACGCTTGCTCGATACCATCGACAGGGAAGAACACACGATCAGGGGAGATCAAATCAGGAGTGATGGCGGCACCATGGGTAGGTCACGGGGGCGCCATGGGAAGGTCGCGGGGGCGCCCTGGGGCAGGTCGCGGTGGCGGTTGACGACAGAAGGAGGCCACCTCCACGGTGGAAGCAGGGGAGGACGACCGGCGACGATCTGAGTCGGCGGGTCGCGGCAGCGGGGTGGTCTGGGAAGGAGGCCATGACACGCGAGCCACAGTGGAAGACGGAGGTTGGGGCGACGGCGCCGGTGCCAGTGGATCCAAGAGTCGGCGCCGCCGGTGGAGCTGGGGCGCGGTGGTGCGCGTCGCCGGGGCCGGTGGCTCGGGAAAGGAAGAGGCACGCGTCGCCTGGATTGGGGAGGAAGTTTAGGGCGGTGGCTGGCTGGGGGCTATTGTTCGGCAGGATGAAGGCGGTGGTGCGGGTTGGGGTGGGCCGGCGGCGGTGCGGGTGCGGGTTGGCGGGCGCCGGCAGGGGTGGGTTCGTGGTTCGGGGCGCCGCCTCGCGGGATAGTGGGGGAGGTGGGGTTAGGTGTGCCGTGTAGATCAGGGATCGGGCATTTTTTTCCTTTTTACCGGTTCGGCAGCACCTCGATCGGGTCCTATATAGGGCGGGTTGTGATCAAAATAACTATTCTGATCATGTGATCAGAATAGTGTTACTCTCTCTCTCTCTATATATATATATATAGAGAGAGAGAGAGAGCCGGTCTATTCTGCTAATAGTTGCAGAATAGTTATTCTGCACACACTTCCGGTCTACTTGCTCAATGCAAGCGCACTGCATCGTATTTATGGTTAGCACTGCAATGCTTTATGGGAGAACTGCTTCATTTTTTGGCGGTCCGCCCGTGTGTTCTGTGTGGAATCGGGTGTTGCGGGATGATTTATCTTGTTTCTGGATGCCATTTGACCTTTATTCTTTGTAATTTACAGGAAAACGACTAAAATTTGGGCAAATTGAGCGATTTGGCGGACGAGCTTTCTCTGTTCGTTCGTGTTCGTGTCAGATGTGACTTTTTCACGCTCGGATGTTGTTTGTTAGTAGGAATTCTTTGATTTCATTTGTTTAATCGCTCCCTTTACTCTACAGTTTGTGTAATTTTTAGGAGTTAGTTTTCGATTTCTGGAAATCATTTGTGTGGGCGTGTGAGCTTCGTCCGCTCCTCTGTTCTTGTTGTTTTTTCGATTATGTGCGTCAATGCATTTTGAATCTTGTAATTAGTTTCTCTATTTTGTTGTTTGAATTCACTGTATTACGTCTGCAATGTTCGTATTTTGGTGTGCATTTTTAAATAATAGCGCTTACTGTTCATCCCAGTGGCCGTGGGTTTGATGTATTTTTTGCGTGAAATTGTTCAAATTTGAGTGGTTGCGCAATATTTACGTGACTTATCGAACTGCGAGTGGAATTGGCACCTCTGTTAGTCTCCCACATGTCTGGATCTGTACTGATTTGATTTTATTGTTGCAGTTCTGGCATATGTTTGTAGTGTACTGCATTTTCGTTAGTAGTGGACTTCAATGTAACTGTATTATAGTGGCCATGACAACTTATGATATTTCTCGTTTTATTAAACTGCATTATGTGTTTCAGAGAACTGCATAATATGCACTTTCGTATTACATTATTAGAATAGTTATGCTGCTATTTCTGCTATTATGTCAATTCTTATGAACTCCATACCATAAGAATTCTTTTGAACAACATAGGTTAACTACAAAGTTTCGACCATTGGCATTGTGTTGTTACTGTTCAGAGTACTGCATTTTTTCTATATAAGGACCGCACTATGTGTATTAGAGAACTGCATTTCTGTCACCAGCAACTTGTCTAAAAAGAGTGATAAAATGATGCAGATGAGGTCGCATACTTTAAAAAGGCACCGTTCAAAGTTTCTGATGGACATAATTTTAAAAGCATTAGAATATGCCACATATGTCTTGCTTTATCCTTGACAACCTACAGTGCAAATATTGTAAACTTCAGGGAGTCTTCTTCTTTGTAGAAAAACACCATGGCCACTTCTCCAGCCACAAAGCCATTCCGGGAGACAAAATCTTTCCAGCCAGTAGTTATGTTGATGCAGTCTTCAGAGTCAATGTGGTAGTCAGCTTGCATGTCTTCATACCCATTCCTGTGTTCTGTCTCCAAAGTAACCTTCCCTAAACTCGGAGCAGGAAACCTTATTGTGGATGGCAGTTTCTGCATTTTGGCATGCATGGAAAAAGAATTTTTATGAGTAAACACCAAATGTTTTTCTTTATATTAGGATGATCTGTTTATGTTGACTTAAATATGTACATATATATGACTACTATTTAAGAAAGCAACTGTAATGTATGAACAAAATTATATACGGACTTGACCTCTAGTTTTAGTAGAATATATAGTATACTGTAACATGTTTGCACTACAAGGTCATTTGCAGTGTACTTCGTTAGCATGTTACGAGAACTACAACACTGATCTATGGAACCTCTTTTTCTGTTCGTGTGTTGGGGTTCTGATCTAACTTCTGTTGACACCTGGTGTGATACTGAAGAAATATAGGTAGAACTATCTAGTCTTAGTAGCTGACAAATCCAAAAAAAGCCAAGATCATTGTATTGTTGATACTATTGAACAAATTGATGGAAATATACATTCAGGTGTGGATTTGCAGCCTATATTGTTCAAAAATTATGAGTGAAAAAACATACCCATCTTTCCTGCAGGTCTACGGATGTGAGACGATGAAGAAATGGTGCCCGAAACCCCCTATTGGGTATCATCAGGCACCCGAGCTTGTTGTGCCACTCGGCGTCTGGGAGCTCCAGACCATCGGCGTACACGCATGTGTCCGCTATCGGCGCCATCCTTGCCAAGCACCCACACAAACAATCCATGGCTGGTTTAGTAGGAATTCAGAGAACAGTTGGGGATGGGCGGAACTCTAGATCTATGATTTGAAGAAGAAGAGGAAGGGGGAAGGAGTTGTGTGAGTCCGGAGCACGAATGGATAGGTTTTATGCAGCCAATTGAGCAACGAAAGTAATAAATGTTGTGGTTGGTGTTAGGTGGTGGAAGGATTCTGATTCAGTTTACGAGAATGCATTTGTTAAGCAACAGCACTGCTTACTTGAGTTTAAAAAACTGCATTTTGTATGTAAACTAACTGCAGAGTGCGTGGATTGTGTTAGTGTTTTTATTTTTATAGTTATTGTTTTATTTTGTTGGGCCGTGTTTTTCCGTGTATGTGGGAATGTTTTTTATATTTAGTGGCATCTCTCACGTGTTGGGCCTGTGCTGGGGAGCAAAGACGCATTCGGCCCAAGTCGGCCTGCCAGCACCGTGTGTGCGCGGTAATGTTTAGTCCCACCTCGCCCGTCGAGAGCGCCCCAGACCGGTTTATAAGCCCTGGCGAGGCAAACGTATCGAACTCCTCTAGTTACTGATTGGGCGCTTATACACGGCGCTCTCTACATTATATTCCGCTGACCTGTGGGCCCTTGTGTGCCCGAGCCCACACATCCTAGTTCAGAACGGACTCGCCTGTGTTCAAAAGCAGGCGTGTAACCTAGTATGAGACTTGTTATGTTCTGGTTGCACCTGGGTGGTCAATTTTTTTTTCATATTTTTCTTCTTACGTATCTTCTAATATAGGGCGTGCACTGCTTAGTTAGATCATTGTGCACTGCATTCATCATGTTTCTGTACTGCATGTGTCCACATTTCGCACTACATATGCAGGAGCATTTTTGCAGTGCATGCATCCTATTTTGTGCACTGCATCTTGGTCGAATTTTTGTTGGTGTTTTTCCTCTTACGTATTATTTTCTAATATACAGTGTGCACTGCTTTGTTAGATCTGTTGCACTGCATTCGTCAGAGTACTGTACTGCATGTGCTCACATTTTGCACTGCATGCATCACTTATCTGCACCGCATCTTCGTCCGTTTGTGCACTACTCGAATCACATACTTTATGTGCACTGCAGTATGTTGTAATATTGAACTCTAGTTTTGTAATTGAAATAAAGTTCTTCATAACTTAAGCAAAGTTCATCATTACAAGCCATTCTGTATGACAAGCAAAGTTCAGCAAAAGCAAACGATCACAAGCAAACTAACTTTACATAAGCAAACAACAGAAAGCAAATTTGATGATAAATCTAAAACGACGTGAGCAATGTTGGAGATACTTTCTTGGCCGGCATTGTCTGCTTCTTCACCAGGTGAAGTCTCCCCAGCTCCTGGCGCGCCTATTGGGGGGCTCCTCCTTCTCTAGCTTTGGCGGCGAAGCCCGTCCTAGGTGAGGGTGATGCGGTTTCATATCTCGTACGCTGCGTATGCGTCCTTTGCCACGTACTCGATGTGCCTCATGGACAGAGGCAGGGAGTCCCAGCGCCTGTGTTCTTCATCGGTGATCTTCTTCTTCATGTTGTTGTAGTAGTCGTCGACGAGCATGCCGGAGATGTCTGCAAGGGAGTCCAACTCCTTGGTGGCCTCGGGCACCCTCCATTCCTTCTGGATGTCGACGAAGTTGGCGACCTCCAGATTGACATGCTCGAGCCTGGTTTTGTCGCCACCGATGGAGAAGCCAACAAACGTGTACCTGGGATCGGCAAGGAAGTTGTCGAAGATGGTGCACCTTTCAGCGGCGCTCAGTTGGAAGAGCAGCACCGGCTGAGTCTTGCCGATAGAGAGTTGGACGAGGGCGGGTTTCTGCGTCTTGTCAGGCTCGTTGGTGTACTCCAGGTCAATTATGACGATCTTGTGGCGCTGGAGCCTAAGGTGGCGCTCGTACTCCTCGAGGGAGGTCGCCATCTGCTTCTTGTCGTTGGTGTGGATCACGTGCAAGTTGGTGTTGCCGTGGGCCTGCACCTGCGTGTACTCATCGACGAACCCCATCGCCGGCAGTGGTGCTTGGTGTCTTCTGTGGTGATCGATGAGATGGAGAGTTTTGGTGGCAGGGCAATGGCGACTTGTGTTGTTGTGGATGAGAAAGCCTTGGCGGGGGTCTGAATTTAAGGGGGAGATGGTCGTAGGGGATGAACTGCATGATCTCGCTAGCGATGCGGTTGTGCAGATCATGGGTTGGGTTGCGCCTGCGATCGTGGGTTTGTGACGATGCAACCGCTCGGATTGGGCGGTTGTATCTGAACGTGGTTTTTTAATGTGGTTTTATTTTATTTTTCATCAGTAAAATTTGTTAACCAGCATGTTTTCTCCCAACGGGCATTGTCCCGTTATATGTATTAATTATACGTGTTTCCGAAACTGCATTGCTTATGCTACCGCACTGCTTCGCCTAATAAAATGCACTGCATTATCGGGAGCTGCGTACTGCACCTGTTTTGTGTGTACTTGCTGCAGCCACTGGCACGGGTGGGGGGGGGGGTTGGGGGCGTCCCCCCCCCGGCCGCCCCCCCCCCATTTTCTTTGTGATACTTATTTGAAGGTAGGCTTTTTTTTCTGATGCGTTATCTTAACACGCGCGTTGTTTTTTCCACTTTAACTGATTTGGCGAACTACATGTATTTATTTGTTTGACCGTCCAAACTTCATTTTCCATCGTAGCGAACTGCATCTGGTACGAACTTCTTTGTTTCGAACTGGTCTGTCTAATTTAGCCGGGCCGTTTTGGGCCGGCCTATTTATGTAACCCTTCCCAATGGGCCTCACACGTCGCCCTCCCAGGCGCTCCCACTGCTCCGCTCATAGGGAGAGACCGAAAAGAAACATCTCCCCTCTCTTGCAGCGCCTCCTGAAACACCTCTCCCTCGAGCAAAACCATTGTCGCCCGCAGCAACCGCCGTCGCCCGCAGAACCACCGTCCTCAAGAGGTCCATATTCCTGCATTCCGCTTCCTCGTCCGCTCCCCCACCCCTTCCCGCTCCGCTCCCCTAGCGCTTTCCCCTCCGCTCCCGTCCCCACCCCCCACCGCTGTCATTCATCCCCTTTTTTGTGGTACATTTCTCGTGCCCTCGGTCGTCATCGTCCCCTCATCTAGTTTTGTGATTCTCGTAGTGGCTGCTGCATTATTTGCTTATGTATTTTTTTCCGTAAGCAGATGATTTGAACTCGATTTGAAGTTGGTACTCGTGTGTGCTATGTAGACAGAGCAAGGTGCATCTAGGGTTTCGTCAGATTTCGTCGATTTTGTTGCTGATATCTGTCATTCCGTCCTTGCGCTTCAGGTAAACACCATGTCTTTGCCAAGCAGAGTAAAAGGAGGAGTTCAAGGTATGTGGACTGCTTGCTTGGCCTTGTTTATTTTCTGTGTTGTTTATCTGGTGGCCTAGTTCCTCTTGCAGATTTGTGTATGTTGTGTTATTTGTCAGCGTTGCTGGCATTATTTTGTCATGTGATGTTTTGTAATTTCTGTTTCTGGTTTTTATCGAATCCAGTAGGTGATTGCACTAGTCACAATGATACGCCAATTGGCTCTCGTTGTCCTGGTGGTAAGGATCATGGTGGTTAGGCAGACTATGAAGTGAATTCACTAGTTGAATCTTCTCCCATAAGTGTGGCCCCTCCTTTTGGTATGTTGTTTGTTCTTTTTTCTTCTTTAGTTTGCCAATTTGGTTGGATCATTCTTTTGTTGTAAAGTTCATATGTGTCCTATGAGTTTTGAAATGCATTTGTTCTTATAAATACCTGCTATTTTTTGATGTGAATGCTTTGTTTATTGTGTATGCTGCTTACTTGATGTTGTACAAACTGTTGTTGCCTTGCTGTATCTAGTCAGGCATTTTTTGGAAACAAACATGATATGTATGTGTGAACTGCATTGTTGTTTTATTCAGTTTTTTGTATGCAGATGGGTGAACTCCATTACATTGATATATGAACTGCATTATTTTTTATTTAGCTTGTGCATGCAGCACTGCATTTATATGTATAAGTGTATTGCATTTGTTTCTTTTATGCACTTCTTAATGACCATAGTTAAACTTCATTTTGACGCAGTGTTTGGTTTTTATGTTGGGGCGCCTGGGTTTGAGGAGGTTACTCAATTGATTGACCATTATTTTGCAAAGGGTGACATCGGTGTGAGCTTTGACCAGAGCCTTAGGCGTCCCATCTTGTCTGAAACACAATCACAATCTGTTGATGGTACAGAGGAAGTTACACAGGAGTGGATGGTCTCGGATCATCTTCGTGCATAAGAAATAAAGCAACGCAGGAAGAAGTTGAGGTTTGAAAGTGACTCAAAGGAGTATGCGGAAAAAGAGAAGCAGAGGAGAGCTGCAGATGGTGCCAAGGGTGCCAAATTTGGTAAAGTCAAGCAGCCTGCTTTGCAGAAGAAGAGACTGAATTCTGTTGCTGAGGAAGGTGGTACTCCTCGGCGGGGTCCTCGTGTTGCTTGCATGAACAAGAACCTTGGTAAGAGAACTGGTGAAGCTGGTGCAGAGGATCCTCAGTGGAAGTGACCACATGTCAGTGAAGGGCCCAACTCTGATGATGATGACTTTGTGCTTGCTGATTTTGTGAGGGATGTTCAGACTGGTAGACAGAAAGGCTGTGGTCCATCTCAGAGTCAACCCATGAGGCCCCGTGATGATGGCGATGAAGATGTTAATGCTGACTCTGGTGGGGAGGCGGATGTTGTTCCAAAGGTTTGTTGAAGTGGACTACATTTGTTTCATTCATTGTTATTCTATCTGTTTTTTGTTGTCTCTTTTATTGCTAACCCTCTAATGTGGATTGCATTTTCCTTTACACAGAGGAAGAAGTCTAATTACAGCAAGGTAACTAAAGATGATGCCGAGGGGGATGATGCTCGATTTAATAAGACCGTACGTTTGTCGCTCCCCACTGTGTGCAAAGCTGCTGCTTTATTGAAAGAAGCACACTGCAATCATGTTCGGGATGCTGGCTTTGGTGTTGTCTTTGAATTGACAGTAAAGAAAAATGTGTCACGCATTCTTATGTGCTATCTGATGGGAGTGATTGACCCTGCCACGATGACAATGGACTTTGGGAATGGTAGGGTTCTTCCAATCAATCATGATGCAGTTCATCACATTTTTTTATTTACCTATGGGACGTCGCACTACACCCATGCCAGCTACCAGTGGCCATGATGACTCGTTGTCTGCCCTCAAGGATGAGCTTGACTTTGACCGTTCACGAAGTATAGGCGTCAAGGACTTGGTTCAGAAGCTGGCGGTGTTGGTGGAGGAAGATGATAATGTGACGGTTGATCTTGCTGTCAAGGTGTTCTTCCTGATACTTTATCAGAATTTGCTGTGCCTCGGGCCTACAGTTCATTTGGATAGGGTTGCTGCCATGGTTGAGAACATGGATTATGCGGCTATGGAGCAGATGGACTATTGTCAGCTTGTTGTTGATGAGCTGCAGGCAGCGGTGGTGAAGTGGCAGACAGAAGGCAGCAAGCAGAATTGTGCAGAGGGTTGTGCCATTATCCCCCTGATCATGTATCTTGATTGCTTGAAGATTCGCAAATTTTTAGTTATGCACATGTTGACGCCACGCGCGTCATACCTGACGACCAAGGACCTGATGAAGTTATACAACAAGGATATGGTTGTCAAGGGAAAGATTTATCTGGAAACTTACAAATTTGGGAGGCTGCCGGTTAGTGCATCAGAGTTTTTTTAATTTGCAGTCATTATAAATCTGAACTTTCTAGTATTCACATATGTACTTATTTTCCTTTTTATCTTTTTTGCAGTGGAAGGCATCAGGCGATATTGTGTACAACCGTCCTGCTGCATTGCTGTGTGGCAGCTCTGATGCGGGGCCTAGCAGTCATGCTAGGTTCTATGAGCCTATCTATAGCCAGCTTCCTGCCTGTGATGATGAGCCGCCGCCTACTCGTGGTTTCACGGCTCGTCGGATGTTTGATAATAGAAGCTCTTCTGAACAGACATTTGTTGGCGGCAAAAAACACGAGGAGATTGGTGAGCTTCTTCTGAAGGTTTTGAAGTTAACTGAAGATTTGCCAACCTTTGGTGACAGGTTGAGGACAGTTGCTGGTTTTTTCCCTGCTCGCCATGGCCCCCGAGATGAAGATATTGTTGCTGCTCACAATTTTGATTGTGGCGTGGTTGAAAGCCTGAAGATTGCAGTGATGAATATTTGGTCTTCGTATGCTCAGTTGAAACATTCACAGGAAGAAAAATGCGCTCGGTATGAGAAGGATGATGAGCACATTTTGGATGAAATGAACCGACAGGACACTGGCGCTGATAATGTTGTCCATTTTTTTGTCCTTTTGAACGTCTTTCGTGTATTATGTGGACTGCTCCTCACTCTTTGTTTTTTGTCATAGGCTGGAGTGGAATCTTCTGGTGTTCATGGATCTAGGGACGATGGAATTGGTCAGGGACAAGTACTTCTCCCATGCCTGTTCTGCCATGTGCCTCTCTTCTTGAACCTGTATTTTTTGCTTTACATTTTATTGTATTTTTTGTGTACCTCGCGATTGTAAAATGTGTACTGCTTATGCATAGTTGAATTTTTTTTTTGGCCATTACCATCTTATTTTGTTTTTGTTTGTTCTATGCCCGTAGACTGGAGTTGCTGCTTGTGATGTGCACAAAGATTCCTACGACGGCTCTGAGAATGATGAGGACTTGGCTGATGCGTCGTCCCCTCCGGATGTTGTGGCTGATAAGGTTTAGTGTAATTACTTCTTCTGTTAGTGGTTTGTGATCTAATTTTTTGTTGTTGTTATAAGCTGGACGTACGCTGTTCTGTTCACTCATATGCATTTCTTTTACATATGTGAGCTGTATAGTTTTACATGTGTGTGCTTCAATCTTTGACAGAAGTGAACTGCATTTGTTTTTGCATATGTGGGCTGCAGTCTTTTACATATGTGAGCTTCAGTCTTTGACAGAAGTGAACTGCAGTTCTTTTGACATATGTGGGCTGCAGTCTTTGACATAAGTGAACTGCAGTTCTTTTGACATATGTGGGCTGCAGTCTTTGACATAAATGAATTGCAGTTCTTGTGACATATGTGGGTTGCAGTCTTTGACATAAGTGAACTGTAGTTCTTTTGACATATGTGGCCTGCAGTCTTTGACATAAGTGAACTGCGTGTTGTTGTGTTATTGTGGCTTTTTTAAACTTTTTACAGCCTGGAGATGAAAACTTAGAAGTTCGTCAATCGGTTGGCGTTGTTCATGATGATGTGAACCTGGGGGATTGTGCTGTTGCTGGTGGTGGCAGTGTGAATGCTTCTGTATCGGTTGTCGTTGACAGTGCAGAACCTTCCGTAGCTCAGGAATCCCACCATGCTGTTGCCCCTAGTCGGCACGAAGATTATGATGTTAGCATTGAAAAGCCATTGGAGAATGTTATTCGTGCTGGTAGTGTTGCTGCTTCTCCTGTTTGTCTGGCGTCCAACGATGTTCCTGATTTATTCAGAGTAGAGCCTCATATAGCTGAAGTATCTGAGGACGTTGCGGTTTATCGGACTGTTGAAAATCCAGACAATGCCGATCTTGCTACAGTAGGGCAGTCCAGTGAGGCTTTGGTGGTTTCATCGCAACCTAGCCAAGAAAATGTTTTGGTTAGCTCTGAAGAACAACAGCATGAAGACTCTGACACTGAAGGAAAGTGTTTTGTTTCGAACAGTGAAGTTGAAGTTTTTCTTATTCATTTTTTAATTACTATGGTAGCTGCATTAGATGTTTAATGATAAGTGAAACTTCTTCTTTTGTCGGTGATTTTCAAAATAGTTGCTAGCTAGCACATTTCCTTCTCTTTAAATTGAACTTCATTTTTTAGATAAGTGAACTTCATATTTTATTTGCTCCCTTATTTTTATTTTTATTACAGATGACGAACTTCCTATTGTGACACCGTCGAGCATTGATCCAGCTCTTCTCAGAAGATACAATGAGTTGTAGACTGCTGTTACGAGGGCTCGGAGGGACAAAAAGAAGAAGTATGTCTTTTTATAAATTGTTTTGTTAATATGTATTTTCTAATTGCAGTCTTTGCCCTTTCTCATTCTTGTTATTTTTGTAGTATCTTATGTTTCAGTTTTTCAAAAAAAAATCAGGGACATGATCGCTTTTAAAACTGAGTTGGCTGATATTACCATTGGCGAAGTTGGACAATCTTTTTGGGATAAAGGGATGCTCACTACAGGCCTCGTAGATCTTGGGGTTTCTTTGCTGGTAGATAAGTTTAAGGGATCACCGACGATGGTTGTCCCGTACCATATTTATGTAAGCATGCAAAAAAAAATATTTGCCTTTTTATTCTCTTTTTCTGATTTCGTGTGATGACCTGTTTGCTTGAACAATGTTTCTTGTTTGGTTTTGTTTTGGCAGGCAAGTATTTGGAAAGGTGGTAGTGTAGGCAGGAGTGTGAAATTGATGTTCTCTTCAAAAGCTGAGGAGCGTGTCGATAAAAAAGATATGGTGAGTAATGTTTTTATGTGTCCAAAACCATTTTTGTGTGTTGGTTTTATAGTGTTTTGTTTCTTGTTCTTGTAATACTTTTATTTATTTTTTACTTCCAACAGGTCATGTTTGCAACATTTGGTTCGCCAGAGACGAGGGATGGTGTTGGTCATTATTGTGTGAAGGAAAGGCGGTTTGAATTTCTTGACTCGCTCAATAAACCTGGCAGCTATGAAGCGAACAGGATTTTTAGGCGGTTGGTTAAAAATATCAAGCGTGCATGGAAAGAAGGTAGCTTAAGTTCTGATGAGCCGCTAAATCCTCCTACACTTGATGGATTTGTGTTGAAACATGTGGTTGTCCCAATTCAGCCAAATGGGTATGTTCCTTGTAGCACCTCTCCACCATACTCCTCAACTGTTCTTTTATATTTTTATGTGAAACTGATGTTTTTTGTTCTTTTTTTGCAGGCATGATTGTGGATTCTATATGTTTCAATTCTTGTAGACTTGGGATGGTGCTCGAGTTGCTCAGTTTGGGGTGGAGCACATTGGCTACATCAGAGAGGCCATGCTCTATAGCTGGCTCACATCGACAAAGTGTTCCCTTGAGTTATCGTCACTTTTATTTTTTGCAGATAAAGGTTGTGTTAGTGAACTGCTTTATTTCCCTTTTTTTGTCTACTGCTTGCTTCTGCTTCTTAAGGTTTTTTTATTAGCATGCTAGTGAAATGCGTGTTTGACAGTGGAGGGCTATGTATTGTTGTGTAAGTGAGATGCATTGTTGTAGACAAGTGAGTTGCATTATTCGGGGCAAGTGGGCTGCATTGTTCTAGAAAAGTGGGCTGCATTGTTCTATATAAGATAACTGCATTTTGTTCTTTAGTGAACTGCATTTTTTTATATTATCGAGTTGCATTTAATGTTTTTTATTTTGTTTTTGGGCTGAGTGTTCCCATGTTTTTTCTCCTCATTATCAGGTTTTGATGGGGGTCTTCATGGAGGCTGTACATCACTGTTTGAGTCCCGGGGTTCTGAGGTAGTTATGAAGGATTGTGCCATTGAAACCTCTCTAGAGAATTCTGGTTCTTTGGGTGGAGATGGTTTGAACACAGATGTGGCATCTGGACCTGATGGTGGAAAGGTTGCTCGTCCTGGCTCTCCGCATGAGGTAGTTGATGTTGATGATGATTTTGTTACCACGGTGCCACGCGTCACTAGGACTAGGAGTGCAGCAATCAATAGTCCTCCCGTTGATGAGGCTCAAGTATTTTCGAACAAGAGGGCAGGTGAGAGGGCTATTAAGTTGAGAGGCTCTTTGGAGAAATTGAGGGCTCCGAGGTTCAAATATATTGATGTGGCGAGGAAAATAAAGGATCTCGTTCTCAACCAAGATTTTGTAACCAAATACAACGAGTAAGTTTTATGTGTGTGTCCTTCATCCTTTTTGTGTGTTTTGATTCGAACTTTAGTTTTTGATTTTTGATCCCATGTGTGTATCTTTACTGCAGTAACGCGTTCTTGATGGTGAATAATACTATTGGTGATGTCGAAACAGTCAAAGTTGACTATACATATAATACATTTGGCAAATGAGCTTGAATGGACTTGTATCTCATGGATTTTGTCATTAAGTACTGGAAGCAAGATCCTGAAATGAGTTTAGTTTATCGTTCTGGCCAACGTTTGCTAGTTTCACATTTATTTATCACGGTAAATGTGTCTGATGTCATTTTTTTTGCTTTGGTGCATTTTTTTCTCTTGTACTGAATATTTTGAGTCCATGTGTGCATGCATTTTTTTTTGCATGTCTCATTTGTTCTTTTTCTATGCAGTATGTTCTTCAAATGGAAACCGATGTGAAGAAAAATGAGGAAGGATCCCCTGTGTTGCCAGTTGTGCATAACCCATTTGTTTTAGGAGATGCAGTTAAGAAGTTCAAGGTTTTTGTTGGCGACGAAAACCTGTTGGACGCAAAACTGGTAAGGCCATTGTTTTCCATCATTTCATTCTTCTTTGTTGCATTTCTTTTATAATTATTTAAAGCAGTGTCCTAATGCTATGTGTCGAATGAACTTTCATTTCATTTGTTTTTTGATGCGACAGATTATGATGCCGTGCTCCAAGGATGGTCATTATGCCCTATACACGATGAACCAGCATCGCCAGACCATTGATATCCATGACACCAGGAAGTACACTGGCCATCCTGATTTCACGACAAAGTGGCGCAGGACTGACTACCACTCAGATTGCACTAAAGTGGTATGTCATATTTTTTTAGCCAGCTGCAAAGCTTTTTTGTGTTTCTCCTACAGCATATTTTTTTAAACTGCACATGCATTGTTAGTACACATAGCACCACACTTGTTAATATAGTGCACTGCAACATATGCGACACAGAACTGCATTTCTCCCACCACCAAATCTGTGTAAAAGAGTGAAAAAATGAAATCACCTCACATCCATTTAAAAGAGGGACTGTCTAGACGTTGTGAATAACTTGTGTTTTGCATCATCTGATAGTTATTGATCTGTGATGTGTGTTTTTTTCTTAGTGCTGCCTTTCCACCTTTTGCCAGATGAGCAGGATGACTTAGCTGTTGAAGACGATTTATGGTGAGAAGTTGTATAACTCTAAGAATCACCCTGACTAGGTTAAATTGGGAGAGAAGCCCTCTTACCCGGCCGTGCCAGCGCAGGGACCAAACGAGTGTGGAATCTATGTTCTGAGGTTGACGCAGGTGTATGACGGCGTGCGTCTAGTCGACAGAATTGTCAAATCCAATGTAATACCTTCTCTGTTTCTTCTTTTTGTTACTGTTTTATTTTTTAATGGTTTCACTTTTCGTTCTTGCGACAACCTTTTCTTAACCACTGATCTGCATTTTTTTAATTTTTTCAGCCTGCTGTTGAAGATTGGAAGGAGGAGTACATTTTCCAGTTGCTATTCAATCCTTTCAACATGTTGTATTATGAAGACATGCCGCCTGAGCTACGAGATCTGATTTCAAGCCTTGGGCTAACATCCTTGTCGCAGTTGCAGTCGTGTACGCAGTGACAGTCATTGGCATATTCTGGTTAAAGTCCTGTGTTTGGACAAGAGCTAGGTTTATGGTGTGTATTGTGTGTTGTCTAAGGTAGATAATGTGTATGAAAGGCTACTTTTTTGTCTTTGTGTAGCGTCCGCTTTTGCAGTGTGTATTTGGTCGAAACTGCGTGTGTTTTACTTTATATATATATATATATATATATATATATATATATATATATATATGCAAACCCGGGTTTTCTCTTTTACGTGTGTTTTTGCTTTTTTGCTCTCCCGCGCTGTTTTTTTAGGTGTTTCTTTTTTCACCCTTTTTTATCTGTGCAATTTTTTTTGCAGAATGGCACTGCATTCATGTGTATAACTAAACTGCATCATGGCTAAGTTCTTTTTTCAGCACAACTTTCCCTTTTTTTATTGGGCTCTGGGGGTCGTGATACCTAGAACGAGCCGGAGCAGGCGACGATGCGGCCGCGTCGTCGCATGCGGAGGCGAGTCCGTCACACCCCGTCGCCCCACTATCTATCTTAGGGGCGTGGCTCTATGGTTGCGTGCGTGTTTGGGGTTGGAAACAGAATAGCCGCACTGCGCCTGTCAACCAAGTGCACTGCGTGCGTTAGTGCGAGACCGAGTAGGGGGAGGGGAGGGGGGTCGTGACCCCCCTCCCCTCCCCCCTGCAAGGCAGAGCCTGGAACGAGCCAGTGCAGGTGACGACGCGGCGTGCCGCGGCATCGCATGCGAAGGCGAGTCTGTCACACCCCGTCGCCCCACTATCTATCTTAGGGGTGTGGCTCTGGGGTTGCGTGCGTGTCCGGGGTTGGAAACAGAATAGCCGCACTGTGCCTGTCAACCAAGCACACTACGTGAGTTAGCACGAGGCCGAGCAGGGGGGAGGGGAGGGGGGTCAGGCCGAGCCTGGAATGAGCCGGAGCAGGCGACGACACAGCGTGCCGCGGCGTCGCATGCGGAGACGGGGACGCACCTGCATGACATTCTTTGGGCCGTCCATGACGGAAAAAATCGTGGTAGAAGCGAGGGCGAGGAAAATTTCGGGGAGTTCCCGGTTACGGTGGGTGGTCGGGGACGAGCGATGCATGGAGGTTTGCGTGTTTCTCTCGTACACGTACGCGCGTGTGTGCGAGGCGTTGGGCTCTAACTAAACCCGAGCGAGGCGTTTGCTTACTGAACCCGAGCGATTGCACTAGCTATGCGCGTTACCGAACACGAGCGATCGATCCCTTGGCTGGTAACTGAGCCCGAGCGATTCCTTCGCTAATGCTGCTAACTAAAGCCCATCGAACCTGCTCCCTCTTGATGAACAGTGACCGTTGTTGGGGCTTGGATGAATAGTTCCTCCCGGTGGGGGTTGGATGAACAGGACCCCATGGTAGTAGAGCCCATTGCCGCTGGATGAACAGGACCCCGATCGAGGAGGCCGCCATACACACACCCGAGCCGGTTGGGGGTGGATGAACAGGACCCCGTGGAGGCTCCATGAACAGTAGCCAATGGAGGCTGGATGAACAATATCCCATGGATGAACAGTAGCTGGTGGAGGCAGGAGCAAGGTCGCGGTGGATGAACAGTAGCAGGTGGAGGGTGGAGGAAGCCGACAATGGATGAACAGTAGCCCGTGGAGGCTGGAGCGAGGCTGTAGACGATGGATGAACAGTAGCCCGTGGAGTCCCGTTTTGCGGTACGCCACACCCCTCCCGATCAACAGGACCCCGTTTCGACCGTAGGCGCTCCAACACAAGTTCGTTTCCTCCGTTTTGCGGTACGCCACACCCCTCCCGATCAACAGGCCCCGTTTTGACCGTAGGCGCTCCAACACAAGTCTGTTTCCTCCGTTTTGCGGTACGCCACACCCCTCCCGATCAACAGCACCCCATTTCGACCGTAGGCACTCGAACAGAAGGCCGTTTCCTCCGTTTTGCGGTACGCCACACTGATGTTGGCTTGAACTACATCGGTATTTCCCCAAAGAGGAAGTGATGATGCAGCACAGCAACGGTAGGTATTTCCCTCAGTGATGAGACCAAGGTTATCGAACCAGTAGGAGAACCACGCAATACCACATAAACAGCTCCTGCACACAAAGAACAAATACTTGCAACCCGACGTGTTAAAGGGGTTGTCAATCCCTTTCGGGTAACGGTGCCAGAAATTGTCGAGTTGACGGGATAAAATTGTAGTAGATTGATAGATGCAAATAAAATTCAGCGAGGTATTTTTGGGTTTTTGGATTAATAGATCTGAAAATAAAAGCAAATGAAAATAGATCATGAAGGCAAATATATTAAAGAAGAGACCCGGGGGCCGTAGGTTTCACTAGTGGCTTCTCTCGAGAAAAATAGCATGCGGTGGGTAAACAAATTACTGTTGGGCAATTGATAGAACTTCAAATAATCATGACGATATCCAGGCAATGATCATTATATAGGCATCACGTCCAAGATTAGTAGACCGACTCCTGCCTGCATCTCCTACTATTACTCCACACATCAACCGCTATCCAGCATGCATCTAGTGTATGAAGTTCATGGAGAAACGGAGTAATGCAATAAGAACGATGACATGATGTAGACAAGATCTATTTATGTAGAAATAGACCCCATCTTTTTATCCTTAATGGCAACGATACATACGTGTCGGTTCCCCTTCTGTTACTGGGATCAAGCACCGTAAGATCGAAACCATCACAAAGCACCTCTTCCCATGGCAAGAAAAATCGATCTAGTTGGCCTAACTAAACCAAAGATTCGAAGAATAAATACGAGACTATAAGTAATCATGCATATAAGAGATCAAAAAGACTCAAATAAATTTCATGGATAAAAACATAGATCTGAACATAAACTCAAAGTTCATCGGATCCCAACAAACACACCGCAAAAAGAGGTACATCAAATAGATCTCCAAGAGACCATTGTATTGAGAATCAAAAGAGAGAGAGGAAGCCATCTAGCTACTAACTACGGACCCGTAGGTCTATAATGAACTACTCACGCATCATCGGAGAGGCACCAATGAGGATGATGAACCCCTCCGTGATGGTGTTTAAATTGGATCTGTGGTTTCTAGAACTTGCGGCAGCTGGAATTGATTTTCGTTAACTCCCTTATGGTTTCTGGTATATTGGGGTATTTATAGAGCAAATAGGCGGTGCGGGAGGCGACCGAGGTGGGCACAACCCACCTGGGCGCGCCTGGGCCCCCAGGCGCACCCTGGTGGGTTGTGCTCCCCTCGGAGCTCCCCTCACGTACTTTCTTGGCCCAACAGGTGTCTTCTGGTCGAGAAAAAATCACCAAAAAGTTTCACTGCGTTTGGACTCCATTTGGCATTGATTTCCTGCGAAGTGAAAAACAAGCAAAAAACAGCAATTGGCACTGGGCACTATGTCAATAGGTTAGTCCCAAAAAATGATATAAAGTTGCTATAAAATGATTGTAAAACATCCAAGAATGATAGTATAACAGCATGGAACAATCAAAAATATAGATACATTGGAGACGTATCACACACCCCTCCCGATGAGCAGGAACCCGTTTTGGCTGTTTCGTCGCTCCCGATGAGCACGACGCATTCCGTTGCCTCCCGATGAACACGACGTAGTTTCTCCGTTCCGACCCAGCCGATTGGCTTCCGATGAATAGGACACCGTTGGTGCCGTCTGTTACCTCTCCATGTACACGAGCCCTGGCTGTACGTATGCGCGAGTACGCGTTCGAGACCCCGCCCGTATGTACATACATTGCCGTATTTTTTGGCATCTGGCTGTACGTACGTGTACACGGTTTTGATTGGACTGCCTGAACTTCTACGTCGGGGGCTCTACTACTACATGTGCTGCTGCATGGTCGGCCATGGTTCATCGTTGCAGAGAGACCGATCGTACACGACCGCGACCAGACAGACAACCCTACGTATGGTTCGACCGGGTGGGCCAGCTGTCAGGGAGGATAAGGAGGCACTTCCTTGCGTGCGAAGATATAACTGGTGGGTCCCAGCGGTTTGGGGGGAGAATCATTTTTTTTGCCCGTAATATGGACGCACTTCCTTGCATGCAAAGATATAGCTGGTGGGTCCCAGCTGTCAGGGGTGAAACGTTATTTTCGCAAAATACAGAGTCCCTTCCGGTGAGTCCCTGCTGTCAGGTGGAGGAATAATTATTTTACGCGTACTAAGGAGGCACTTCCTTGCTGCGGCCGTGGACCCAGCTATCAGCCTCTCCACGTACAGTCCTCTTCCGATGGAAGTCATTCCTTGACCACGTTGACCACACCGCGCCGAGAGCACCAAGGCGGTGGACGACGGTGAGGCCTAGGAAGGGGACGACATGGAGCCGGGGAAGACACGGCAGTGGATGCCCACGCAGAGAGGAGTACGAGGGTTGACTGGTTCGGCTACGGTGTGAGGCTGCCGTCACCACAGAATAACAGGGGTTGTGGGTGAGTAGAGGGATGGCCTGACCAGCTGTTGGAGTAGGCGGGGGCGGTGAGGCCTGCGCGGCAGCACAGCTGGCCACGGGAGGCAGGAGCAGGCGGCACGGCCCGCGATGGTTTGGGCGGCTGGAGCAAGAAGACCAGAGGATGAAGAAGCACGACGGCCGTTGGATGGACATCGTACGGTCACCGCAGCTAGAATCGTTTATATTGACTAAGTTGACAAAGCCCTGCGTCCGCATCAACTTAGTAGGCCCACAAGTCAGCCTCCAAATATGGTGGGTCCCACCTAGTAGCGGGGGTATTATTATTTTTTTTGCATAATAAGGAGGCACTTCCTTGCGTGTGAAGATATAGCTAGTGGGTCCGAGCTGTCAGCGGGGGGAATGTTTTCTTCGCAAAATTCAAAGGCCCTTCCAGTGGGTCCTGGCTGTTAGGTGGAGGAATCATTATTTTGCGTGTAATAAGGAGGCACTTCCTACTCACAAAAAAAAGGAGGCACTTCCTTGCGTGCGGCCGTGGACCCAGCTGTCAGCCTCTCCATGTATAGTCCTCTTGCGATGGATGTCATTCATTGACCACGCCGTGCCGATAGCACCAAAGCGGTGGATGACGGTGAGGCCAAGTAAGGGAACAACCCGGAGCCGAGGAAGACTCGGCAGTTGTTTCCCACGCGGAGTGGGTACGAGGGTTTACTGGTTCGGCTGCAGTGTGAGGCTGCCGTCGTCGGAGAATATCAGGAGGTGTGGGTGAGTAGAGGGATGGCCAGGCTAGGGATGCAAGTAGGGTGGGGCCGTGAGGCCTGCCTGGCAGCGTAGCCGGCCGCAGGAGGCGGGAGCAGGCGGTTCCGCCGGCGCTTGTTTGGGCGGCTGGAGCAGGAAGATCAGAGACTGAAGAAGCACGATTGCCGTTGGATTGACATCTAACGGTCTGACGCTGGTAGAGTCAGTTGTTGACTAAGTTTCTTTTTTTTAGAAACCTTATGTACGCATGAACTTAGTAGGCCCACAAGTCAGCCTCCAAATGTGTGGCAGACAACATAGCGCCCATTTGCTATTTTTTTAATAATTTGTAGCCCATTTGCTAATTCTTAAGGAATTTATTACGGCACATTTTTTGCCCAGGACCACGATCAAAAAGTACAACCTAATTTTGCATATTTTGATGGAGTCCGAACTGTTTTAATCCAGAAATGATAAACATTTATTTTTGAAGAACTTATTGATTTGCCAAAAAATTGTTTTATTTTTGTAAGCTAATAAGACGTGGGATAATTGAGTTGGTTTTAGGGAAAACCAGTGGTAAAAAAATCAGCGCTGGGAAGGAAAACAACAAAAAAAAATAAGGATGTAAAGATGAAAAGGGAACTTTTCATATTTTCAATATAATAATACATGTATATGAACTAGTAAAACTATAGGTAGAGATTAGAAAACGGAAGTAGGACATGGCGTTTCAAGAGGAAAATAGAATTGGGCTGTGTGTTCTAAGAGAAAATATAACTAAGGTTGGTGGGCCAGAGGCCAGTTAATACCTGCTGGATCTTTGTGCCCCATTGTCATCATGGGCTGGGCCTGTTGAAAACAAAACCAAGCCTGGGCAGTCTACAGCCCAGTTGAAACTTGCTCAACCTGAAAAAACAATGTACCTGCTGGATCCCTGTTATCAGTCTGTACTTGCAGAATTCTCTTGTTTATTGACTACGTTGAAAATTCCATAGGTGTCTCAGACATCAGCATTATTTTTCCATCGTGATAATAAGTGCATGCACTTGTTTGCGTACGGCCATGGACCTGCTGGTTCCCTATGGTTAGGCTCTATATGGACAGCCGTCTTGTGGTTCCACGGATGAATTTCATGCAAATCGGATGGTTTTCAGTGAAACCGGACTAAATTCATTGCGTTTTACATATTTATTTTTATTATGGAATATTTTACATATTTCAACTAATAATAACCGACTAGGCCTTTTTTGAGTCCATGGGAGGCACTTCACGCGATCGAGGTCACGACACTTAACTATTCTGGAAGGCCCAAATCCATCGCTCCTCTCTTTTAACAATTTGCAGTTGGGCTTGGCATGCCACAACCCAGTTCTGATGTGTTGCGTCCAACTATCAGCCTTTCAAACCGGATGGACCCCGTGCGTACTTCGAAGATGTAAAAAAATTGGAGAACTGGGAATTCAAACGGCAGGTGCTTATGCTACCCATCAAATAAAAATCAGGTGCCTGAAAATTCGTTTCAAAACAAATGATTCAGCTTTATATCCACGTCGACCCTCGACATGATGGTTGGAAGCAAATGCAAGTTCATACCGAAAGATCCTTAACAACAATACCAACTTGTAGACGACTAGGTAGTACAAGTATACCAACACCAAACTATCTTATAATCTTTTTAGTCCTGCCCTAGTGTTGGTCTGGTAGAAAATCTTGCAGACTACCAGCTCCCACTGCTTCTCTTGCTCGAGGTCCCCGAGGTGGTACTGGTGCATCACCAAGTTGGTCCTCTGTTGGTCGAAGTTCTTGTTGGTGTGTAGCACCAGAAGCTTTTTGCTGCCTGTCTGCCGGCCGTTGACCATCACCGGCAAGGTATTGCTGGTCTTGTGCCACATCGCATGCATGCCACACTCCGACTGTATCTTGCGACGCGTCCGCGTGCCCCTTTTCAACGCCCTAGAGTTGCGCTGGAAGAAATGCTTGCTTAGGCCACTCAGTGTGATACCTGCAGTATCGGCGAATACAAGTTTTAGGGTACGTAGTTGGCATTTTCATAACATCTTTGGCATGTTGCAGTCACTTGCTTCATTTTTTATTAACTGCCAAATTGTAATTGCTTCACTAGGTCTGCGTCTAAAAAAATAGAGGTATAAACAAAGGAATATGTTTATGCAAGTAGACGGCCGATTGGTGTCTCACCTGGAAGTTTCTCAGGATGGGTGTAGCATATGCCGTGCTCGCTATCGATGGTTGGTATGAACAAATCGATGAGAGGGTGAGATCTCGTGCTGTTAGCACTCACTTTGGCCTCAAGGTGCTCGATCAGCTCCTGATCCGTGGGATCGAACTTGACGCCAGCCGGTAACACCGGTCAATCCTTCTTGGACTTGCATCGATTAATTCCAGTTAAATGGTACTCAATGTATGATCAATCAACTATTTTAAGTAAATGATGAAAGATTTCGACAGATAAGTGGTACTCCAACTCTGAAGTCCACAATACCCGAACAAACTGGGGTATCGGCTTCATTACTACATGAAGACTCTAAAGACTTGAAAAAAACCCATAAAGATCGAAATCATCATACAGGGCGACAGGACGAATACTCACAAGAGCGGCCTCAGTATTCCTTCCTTCATCCGTCTAGCTTGAAGAGCATCCTTGTTGAGATCAATTTTTTCAGCGTCTTCCTTTTGACTACTTGTAATGAAGTATAGCAGCTCCAGTAGCTCATCGCTCATCGTACCAAATGGATCGGAACAAGGCAGGAGATGGGAGGCGGGGAGACCGGGAGAGAATGGGAGAGTGATTTTGTAGAGAATGTGAGAGAGATTTTGTAGAGAATGGGAGAGTGTTGTTGTACTACGAGAGGGGTGAGGCTCACATTGGTGAACCAAACACGCCGCTGGGACTCTTGTGTCACCTCACGTGCAGCGTGCTGTCACGTCAATTCAATGTGAGGACATGATGAATAATTTGACCGACGTATACTAGTACTTCTGTACTACTTACTAGTCGTATTTAGTGTCACATTTTAACCATAGGTTTAACTAACAAAATATCAATCCATGTCACTGAAAGTTATACCATTGGAAACTATTTTGAAATACGAATCAAACGATATAATTTTTTGTGACATGCATTCACATTTAGTTAGTTAAATTTATGGTCAGAATTTGACACAAATTATGAAGGGGACAAATAAACCAGGAGGGAGGTAGTAGTACGAGTAGCGCAATATACGGTATAGAGGACTACTAGTACTAGTACAAATTTAGAAATGGAGTACGACGTTACAAGGCTGTGCGACACACTTTGTAGGCTACATGAGTAATACAAAATATAATTCCCATTGGACAACACTTTCACCAACAAGTACGCACTTGAAGCCTAATTGATATATATGGCTTCTGCACAGCATCTCCATCATCATTATCGATACATGCTACGCAAGTGAGTTAGGATGCACTTGATCCCAGAAAGCTATCTATCCTTCAAACTAACTACAGTACATAATATCGAACAAAAGAGGGTCATGCTATAGCAGCTGGATACATGGCTCAGTCTAGATATCACTACGAATCAAGTTGTGCATATTTGATGTTGGCATGAACCACATCGCCGCATGTCGGGTTTGCAAAAGCCATTCATCGCTTGGAAGCTTGATGCCTTTCACACACTGAAGATCATCTGGCAACAAGCTGTGTCGACGAATCTCTGGATATGGTGATTCATGAAACCCGTGGTTCGATGTGTAAACACAGTTCCCCCTGGCGAATGGAAGTTGCATAGCACGGTAATCATCGCCGGTGATATGATTGATGATTGGTTGGATGATCGGATAATTGAGCCGAGGAACATGGAATGGTTGCCGAGGCTATAAACTCGCCTCTAGTTGAATACGACTGGCCCAACGGAGCTAGGATCTTTCTCGAACATGAAGCAGCCATAGCCATCACAGTCACGAACGCCCCAGGCATTGTACTGCATGTGGTTTGATGAAATGGTTTGGTCAATTTGGTACGTGTGAATGAGCATCAATCGACCACCGTCAGTTGAACGAGTGATAAACCACCACCCATTGACTTGTATATTTCCAGGTCCTGGAATCATGAAGGCCAGCACATTTGCGTCTACTGCAACAAATCAAATTGGTGACCAAAAGGACAAAAATATGAAATCATGTTCAGACTATGTGTGGAATTAAGATTATTATAAAAGTGACACAGATCATAGCTAGAGAATTGCAATGCCGTGGTCATAATCATACCCCAAGTTAAAAAAATAAGCCAATGGCTTTCATATTCTAGCAATATGTCATGGTTCAAACATCATGTAAAAATGAGAGAAAAACAGCTATGCCAGGGCCTACTCATATTCTACCATAGCAGTTACTACTGTTCTCATATGAACTCTAACAATAACATGCGTGGTTATAAAAATCTTCGAAATGAGAGTAACATATAGCAATCATGAGGTTATACTCATAATATCTATTCTAACAATCAATAGATGCCAATTGTTCTCATATCAACTCTAACAATAACATGTGTGGTCATAAAAATCTAGGAAATGAGAGAAACATATAGCAATGATGTGGTGATAGACATACTATCTATTCTAAATTTCTAACAATCAATAGGCAGTCGTATTCATAAGGTAAAGATGAGATGAGATAGAACAATTACACGACAATAGATTCCACCAGTATATGCAGCCAATCTGTGCCTCGACCGCGTAAACGATGCCATCGTGCACTATTGCATTAGACAGAAATGGAGGGTCAACAGGATTGATGATGAGCCATAACCAAGTATGGCGACTGGACTCCAGATAGACTAGTCCCATGTCGAACAAGGCAATGAGCTTGTAATCCATATAGTCTTCTGATTGTGTGGGCACTTCGCAGATTACAACCTTTAGCAAACGAAGGTCGCACCAAAATGTAACACCCTGGATTTTGCCCAATTTCTTTTTCTTTTGATTTGGTCCGGTTTTGCTTTTCTGTGGTGTGATAGTTCTGCAACCCGGAGGGATCACCCTTCATTTTTCCTCCTGAGTGGCTTGCCAACCTCTAAACCATTCCAAGACCTTGTCATTTCCATCTTGGACCAATCCCAATATTCTTTTCCTTGGGAATATTCCTTTTTCTATTAAAGGAATAACCCTGTTTGCTCTGGGTTGTGAAGCAACCCATATTTCTATCATTCCCAAAATTCCCAAATAATTCCCAAAAATTGTTTGGGTCATATATCCCACAAATATGTCAAACCCTTCCTTGTCATGTCCAAAAATATTTCACAAATATTCCTTTTCTGATTCTGCTCCAGTTGTCAGATTGAGAAGCAAGTACCCTTTATATTTGCTTGCTTGCTCTCAAACTTTTTGTGAACTCTTTCCTATCCATATCATTGCCACATGACAAAATTCAACTTTATTTGGATATTAAATCTCCCTTGGCTAATTTCCAAAGTTTCTGGGCAACTGGAATCTTTGTGAAGCAAGTGCTAGCTAGGAGTATCCAAATGAGTTGAAATTTTTCAGGCATCTTCATATTCCCAAATTATGACTCTCCACCAAGTTTCAACCCTATACAATCGTCTACGTGACCACAGCATTAAATCTTTGTTTCTGGTCATATTTTCACATTGTGAAGCAACTATATTTTATATTGCTCCATAATTGCTGAAAATTTACCAGAGCATTCTCCTACCCATATAACCCATCTTCACAAAATTTGGGCTCATTTCATCTTCCCAATAATTCCCTAGAATTTTCCAAGTTTCTGGACAGTAAGAATGTTTGTAAAACAAGTACCATTTTGGCATGTCCATTTGGTATGAAATTTTTACAGCATATTCATATGTCCAAATAACCCTGCCTTGCCAAATTTCAGCTCAAGTGGTTTCTTCATTTGAGTGCACCATCATGATCTTGATTCTGGACCAATTGTGTCGTTGCAAAGCAACTATGATGCATATTGATCCAATTCCTTCCAAAACCCTCAGGATTATAGTCCTTTCTCATATAAACATCCTAGACAACTTATTTTGCTCCTAGCTCATCTCTGTTGATCACAGTATCATGATTTAGTCTGATACAGCAAAGTTCCAGTGAAGCCTCACATCTATCCTTGGTCTCATTTGATGATCTATCACTTCTGTGATGCCTTGGGGAGCAAGGACTACACCCCAGACAAGGCTCGCCAGCCTCTCGTGTCTCCTCCAAGCATGTGCATGCGGTGACCACGCGTTTGGACGCATATGCACGCGCTCTGTAGCTTTTGGCCGCGTCCAGAGCGCTGCCCAGCTCCTGTCCCTTCGGCCTAGTCGGTTTCCTCCTCTCCCCCGCCACCTGGCCAAGTCCAGCGGCTTCGTTTCGTCGTCGCCCTCGCTCCTGGACCCCTCTCCCCCTCTCACGTCCTCTCTTACGCGGTGCGACAGCCGCGCCCGCGACTGGTCGCAGTGTCGCCGTCGTGTCCGATCACCACGAGCTCTCCCGAGCCTTCCTGAGCTCGCCTGAGTCCTATTCGCCCCTCTGTGAACCATCTGGATGCCTCACCCCTCCTCCAGGCGAGTTCCCGAAGCTCCGGCGCGCGGCGCACGCGTCGCCATGGCCGAGCTCGGCCACCCCCGTCGCTCGCCTATAAATAGGCCTCCCCGAACCCTCTCGTCGGCACCGCCAGCCTCACCACTCCCCCAGCAACCTCCCCGTCCACTCCTGGGAGCTCCAGCTCCTCTCCTTGCCTCGATTCACCGTCATGACCGCCGCTCGGCCCCGGCAAAATTCCGGCGAGCCGGAGCTCTCCCCTCCCTCATTCCACCACCAACAGAGCCTCTGTGGCCTAGAGACCCTCCCTGTCCCTTCGTCTGGTCGCCGGGACGCTTGTGGCCGCGTGCCCAAGCACGGTCGATGGCCTCCGCCGCGGGCATCCGAGCCACCACTACCACGACCATCCCCGGCGTCCGTGCTGTAGCTGGATGGGTGCGGTGCTCCTACGCGGTGCCGCCGGTGGTCTCGCCCTGGCCGGAGACGGCCGAAGCCAGCCAGGCCAGTCGCCGGCCGAACCTCCCTGCCCTCGTCTGTTCTTCGACGCGGGGAGGAAGAAGGAGGAAAAGGGAGAGAGAGAGAAGGCAGCGCGGGACCCACCTGTAAGTGACCCAGGAGCCTGGCCCCGCCGCTGCTGACGTGGAATAAGTGGCAACGTATTTCGACAAGTACGTCTTCGCTCTCAGAAAGCGCACCCTGCTCCTTCTTCGGGCCAGATTATGCTTTCTCCTCTGGGAAAACGTATTCTGCGAAAGTGTGCGACCCGCCGAGCTGCCAGGGACCCCGTTGGAAATATTCTATTTGCAGATAGGTCCCTGACAGAAAAACCTTCATAACTTTTTGCTCGGAACTCCGATCAAGGTGAATCCAAAGCCCATGTCTTCGTCTCGTCGAGCCCGTCGTGTTGGTATCATTTTCACTATGTGGTCCTACTGTGAAAATGACCATTTTTCCCTTGCCCGTAAACAGCCCCCTCCGAGAGAGTACTGTTTCCGGCAATCATTTCTGTGGACTCTCCGCACTCCTTCCCGATGGTCCCTTCATCTCCAGGCAAGCCACAACTCTCATCTGCATCATCGCATTTCAATGTCATAGTTTAACTATGTACTTTAACAATAAGTATGAGTATCTGTGAAATGAATTGGATTATGCAATGATCGAGTTAATTCTCGGATAGGTGACTGCCATGTTGAGTACCAGATTATTAGTGACTAGTAGTTTACCCACTTGTTGATACTATAATGTTGAGATCACCGTCTATGATTATTTTGGAGTTCATCCGGCAGTTCGTAGAGATGAATTGGTAGCAGTGGCTTTAGCATACTGGTTATCGGGAGGTCAGCTATGACAGAAATATTATTCGGGGATTAGATATTTCATGGTTGACCTTGAGTCACCTGTCCAGACTTATTCGTGCAACCACATTTGCCGGTATGGGACGGCCTTGACTTGGTCTGATCGCGTGCTCTTTTATCGGTACCACCAAAGAGGGAAGGTTATGCGTGCGCGCTACCCTGGCCCGGTAGGCGGCGATAACCTTGTGAGCCCAGTTGAGTTGTTTGGGATCCCGTCCCCGTTTGGGACAGTTTGTTAGCCACGACGGTGGCAGGTGTCACGAGGTGACATAGGGGTCACCCAGGGCAGGACTCCGGGGGAGAATGAATGCCGGTGGTACGATGGGAGAGTCACGGGTCAGGCAGGTTTCGTTGGAGCAATGCTGGTCCACCCGAATGGGATCACGAGGTCAGTGCTCCATAGTGTGGGTAAAGTGCGCAACCTCTGCAGAGTGTAAAATCTATTCGAATAGCCGTGTCCACGGTATTGGACAGTCCGTCCAGACCTCACTAGGTGGTCAACCATGGTAGTGATGATAATGATGGAAGAACTCGTCGTATGATCAGAAGTACTCGGTGGTTCATGAGTATTCTGAGGGTTGTGAGACAACCCGGAGGAGAGTAAGTTTGTCAGTCTTGTCGTGCAGATGGAATCAGGTATTTGATATGTTAGCCATGGGATGGCTGTGAGTTGAGTGGTCGGATGACCACATGCTTGGGGATTGGACTTGATACAGGTTCGTATTGGAGCCTGAGATTATTTGAAGTATGGATTTAATACGCTTTACCTTACTGCAGTCATTTCAGTAGTTACCTTGCTAGATAACCATGCTGGTTAATTTTGGATTGCTATGATGTTGTCTTGCTTTAATGCTGATGTTTGCTGTGAGCTTGCAAGTACATTCAAAGTACTCACCTGGCGTGTCATGCCAGTTTGCAGGTCATGCCATGATTGCTTGCTTGTCGAGGATCCTGAGTTTGCGACCTAGGAGACGCGTTCTAGCCAGAGTCCCTGCGGAGTGGAGTCCATCATCGTCATCGCTGTTCCGCTGCCGAGAGAGAATTACTCCGCTGTTAGCATAGAGCTACCCCGGGCAGGCATAGTGTTGCCGTGCCGATGTAATCCTTGTACCGTTGTAACCATATCTATTGCAATAAAGAGCTGATTTGTTCTATGCCAACAGTGCCGTATTCCAGAAGACTCGTTCTTGGGCTAGAATACGGGGCGTCCCGGTTTACTCTGAGCCGGGGTGCCACAAGCGTTGGTATCAGAGCAGGTCTGGCTGTAGGACGCCCTAGACCACGCGAGCGTTAGTAACCGGTAGTTTAGGACCCGGTTGGTTTGCTGCACTTGTTTGCTGCATTTGTTTGTGCATAGCATGCATATAGACTAGATATCTTGTCACTAACGATGGATCTGGTGAGTGTAGGTGGCATCGGTTTCGATTCCCTACCTGCGCTCTCCAGTTTGCATATTTGTTCCTTGGTGTGGTGTCATCTCCGTCCCAGCGGAGTGATACCAGGGTGCTTAGGGGTGTCGATCACTAGCAAGATTGATGCACCAGTACCACACCAACTTATTCTCTTCAGCCACCCCCTATTGTTTCGGTGATAGACAAGTTCTATCCCGGATCATGCTATTCCACTAGCCGCTTCAGCAACCCTTACTGATCCTTGCTATCAGAAAAGGGCAATGCCTGCAAGCCTTTCTCTCCACCACTATCTCATTCCGCCACCTATTCTTTGGACATGTATGGTTTTTCCTCCGTACGCTTGATGATGATGTGGTTGTAACTTCTGTGTTCCGACCCCCGATCACCAAGTTCGTCCTCGCCACCGGTTACATCGGTGTTAAGCCCGTGTTTGGTGTAGCCTTGTTTACACCAATTTTCTTCCACACATTGATTCACTTTTGTGCACATCGCCCCAGCATGATAGACCGTAATACCGGAGTTCTTGTGAGATTTGTGTGCTTAAGTAGGAATGCATATTATTGCTGCGAATAGCTGTAGAATGTGATATTGCTTGTGTGTGTGATCTTGCTGGTTTGCGTGCTTTGGTTTAGTCATTCCTTTTGCTTTCTTTATTTGGGCCCTTGGTGTTACCTTATTTTCCCCTTAAGGAAGTTGCTCACCGACCCTGAACCCAAAGAGTCAGTGAAGAGACAGTCATTTGGATGCTCAGCTCAGCAATATGAAGTTTTCAGCAGACTGTGTTATATCGGGAATATCGAGCCTGAATATAAATGATATCCTGGTTGGATCGGTTATCAGCATCAAGTATGCATCAGTGCAACTTTCACAGCAGTGATGATCGCATCACCAAGAAGGCAAGGATGTGTGCACGATCAACAGCACAATTTCGAGTCAAGTCCGCAGATGGCAAAAAGAAAGCTTCAGGTGTAAGCAACCGAGTCTTTCCCTACAAGCTACCTGAGAAGCGTACAATGGAAGATGCCTATGTCTTCCTCGATACGACACATGGACATCTTCCGATGCAAAGGTCAGCTCCGCAACAGTTGGTCCGAAGGCAAAAATTCAGTCAGGACACAAGCTTGTCTCAGGAATCAAGTGGCCAGCTACACATGTTTCCATGGATATGGTGGACATGCTGAGGTCATATGGGTGACTCATACAATGATGCCAGCCCGGTGAGGATCTGACTATTGCCTGAGCTATGATAAAATAAGAGAACGCCAGTTATACACTTCAGCGTGATGACCAACAACCCATAGAGCAATCCGACCCTCTGATGTATGCCCTATAACATTGCTCTGTGTTATTCCGGTATGCTCAAATTATTATGCTCATACCTGTATGCATAATAGTGAGCTGTATGGGACGCGGATGAACCCTTGCCCGTCTTTCTTTGGTGACGGCACCACGCCTGTGTTCTGAGCTGTTTTCGACTGTCCAGGGTGGATGCCGATTTTTATTTCTCTTGTCAGCAACTGGCCCGTGTTCTGAGCTGCTTTTCGGCCGTCTCGGGCAGCTGTTGAATTTTTCTCCGTAGCAATGACCCTATGCTCTGAGCTGTTTTTCGGCCGTCTTAGGGAGTTGCTACTTTCTTCTTATAAACACCGTCTCATGCTCTGAGCTGCTTTTCAGCCGTCTTGAGTCGGGGGTGAGTTACTCCAGTAATGTCCCAGATCTGAGTTGTAAAGACCGTTCTGGTGGCTACTGGTTTATTTGCCGGTTTTATCCAAGGGTTCAGACGATCGTTACCCTACAGCTACAACTTGTAAAGTAATATGCATGCCGGAATATTGCACCTGATAACACCTACGGTCACCCGGAGAATCAAGGGCATATTAGGCCAAGTTTTTTTTTCAGCAAAGGATCCAGGCACAGAGAACTATAATGAAAAAGCAAGGTTGTCCATATGGTAATGGTACAAGTAATCCGGACAGTCTGGCTCGGTACTAGTCACCATGGGTACACACCCATGGGGTTTATTCCGTTTGCAAGGACCCCATATCGAGACAACCCGCCCAGCCAACCAGATATGCTCAGAATTGTCAGAGGAGGGCAACCAAGCTGGTCAGGTCAGCCGAAAGATTAACTCAGCAGTTCGAATTCAGCACCATGTTAAAGCATTACTCGGCCTACCATCCATATAGAGATACCGACAGACTGAATAATCAGAAGGATGAACAACAGTCTCAAAGCATGTGTTCTCACAGATAGGAATCAGTTAAAGACTAACCTGCCGTGAACAAGATTCTGCTGCCAGGACCACTGTCAGTCAAGTCTATGGATAATATCACCGTACACCTTTATGCGGGTCATGACGGGTGACAGTCAAATATTTGGTAAGAGCCTCATACCCAGGACAGTGAAGATACCCAAGATGATTCAGCAAACCATGCGAGAAGCCAGATTCCGCCAGGAGAACGGTACGATTCACAGTACTGTTTTAAGCCTGGAGGACACACAGCCATTCGAAGTCACCCAGTGAAATGAGTAAAAGATTTCGTGTCCACCAAGAGAATCTGTTCACAACTCAGTGAACGGTCGTTCGTATTGGACCCCGTCACGACACACCCCTAAGGAACCACCCTCGGACTTACGAGCAGGGCACATAGTTCGGACCGGATAATTTATTGCCCAGACAGGATAGCAGACATAAAAGGATTGAAGTCGGAGTAACATATGAGGTAAGATTTGCCAGAAAAAGGGTCCAGTAAAGCAAACCACCCCGAAGCAAGGCAGTCAGTCATATGAAATTCAACGGGAACATTATACAAAGGTAAAAAGGAAACCCGAGTTGGAAACGGTTTCCTCAAGTGGAAATATTCATGTTTGATTCCTGAGCAACCAAATCTCGAGGACGAGATTTCTTTAAGGGGGGTAGGTTTGTAACAGCCTGGATTTTGCCCAATTTCTTTTTCTTTTGATTTGGTCCGGTTTTGCTTTTTTGTGGTGTGATAGTTCTGCAACCCGGAGGGATCACCCTTCATTTTTCCTCCTGAGTGGCTTGCCAACCTCTAAACCCTTCCAAGACCTTGTCATTTCCATCTTGGACCAATCCCAATATTCTTTTCCTTGGGAATATTCCTTTTTCTATTAAAGGAATAACCCTGTTTGCTCTGGGTTGTGAAGCAACCCATATTTCTATCATTCCCAAAATTCCCAAATAATTCCCAAAAATTGTTTGGGTCATATCTCCCACAAATATGTCAAACCCTTCCTTTTCATGTCCAAAAATATTTCACAAATATTACTTTTCTGATTCTGCTCCAGTTGTCAGATTGAGAAGCAAGTACCCTTTATATTTGCTTGCTTGCTCTCAAACTTTTTGTGAACTCTTTCCTATCCATATCATTGCCACATGACAAAATTCAACTTTATTTGGATATTAAATCTCCCTTGGCTAATTTCCAAAGTTTCTGGGCAACTGGAATCTTTGTGAAGCAAGTGCTAGCTAGGAGTATCCAAATGAGTTGAAATTTTTCAGGCATCTTCATATTCCCAAATCATGACTCTCCACCAAGTTTCAACCCTATACAATCATCTATGTGACCACAACATTAAATCTTTGTTTCTAGTCATATTTTCACATTGTGAAGCAACTATATTTTATATTGCTCCATAATTGCTGAAAATTTACCAGAGCATTCTCCTACCCATATAACCCATCTTCACAAAATTTGGGCTCATTTCATCTTCCCAATAATTCCCTAGAATTTTCCAAAGTTTCTAGACAGTAAGAATGTTTGTAAAACAAGTACCATTTTGGCATGTCCATTTGGTATGAAATTTTTACAGCATATTCATATGTCCAAATAACCCTGCCTTGCCAAATTTCAGCTCAAGTGGTTTCTTCATTTGAGTGCACCATCATGATCTTGATTCTGGACCAATTGTGCTGTTGCAAAGCAACTATGATGTATATTGATCCAATTCCTTCCAAAACCCTCAGGATTATAGTCCTTTCTCATATAAACATCCTAGACAACTTATTTTGCTCCTAGCTCATCTCTGTTGATCACTGTATCATGATTTAGTCTGATACAGCAAAGTTCCAGTGAAGCCTCACATCTATCCTTGGTCTCATTTGATGATCTATCACTTCTGGGATGCCTTGGGGAGCAAGGACTACACCCCAGACAAGGCTCACCAGCCTCTCATGTCTCCTCCAAGCATGTGCACGCGGTGACCACGCGTTTGGACGCATATGCACGCGCTCTGTAGCTTTTGGCCGCGTCCAGAGCGCTGCCCAGCTCCTGTCCCTTCGGCCTAGTCGGTTTCCTCCTCTCCCCCACCACCTGGTCAAGTCTAGCGGCTTCGTTTCGTCATCGCCCTCGCTCCTGGACCCCTCTCCCCCTCTCACGTCGTCTCTTACGCGGTGCGACAGCCGCGCCCGTGACTGGTCGCAGTGTCGCCGTCGTGTCCGATCACCACGAGCTCTCCCGAGCCTTCCTGAGCTCGCCTGAGTCCTCTTCGCCCCTCTGTGAACCCTCTGGATGCCTCGCCCCTCCTCCAGGCGAGTTCCCGAAGCTCCGGTGCGCGGTGCACGCGTCGCCACGGCCGAGCTCGGCCACCCCCGTCGCTCGCCTATAAATAGGCCTCCCCGAACCCTCTCGTCGGCACCGCCAGCCTCACCACTCCCCCAGCAACCTCCCCGTCCACTCCTGGGAGCTCCAGCTCCTCTCCTTGCCTCGATTCACCGTCATGACCGCCGCTCGGCCCCGGCAAAATTCCGGCGAGCCGGAGCTCTCCCCTCCCACATTCCACCACCAACAGAGCCTCTGTGGCCTAGAGACCCTCCCTGTCCCTTCGTCTGGTCGCCGGGACGCTTGTGGCCGCGTGCCCAAGCACGGTCGATGGCCTCCGCCGTGGGCATCCGAGCCACCACTACCACGACCGTCCCCGGCGTCTGTGCTGTAGCTGGATGGGTGCGGTGCTCCTACGCGGTGCCGCCGGTGGTCTCGCCCTGGCCGGAGACGGCCGGAGCCGGCCAGGCCAGTCGCCGGCCGAACCTCCCTGCCCTTCTCTGTTCTTCGACGCGGGGAGGAAGAAGGAAGAAAAGGGAGAGAGAGAAGGCAGCGCGGGACCCACCTGTAAGTGACCCAGGAGCCCGGCCCCGCCGCTGCTGACGTGGAATAAGTGGCAACGTATTTCGACAAGTACGTCTTCGCTCTCAGAAAGCGCACCCTGCTCCTTCTTCGGGCCAGATTATGCTTTCTCCTCTGGGAAAACGTATTCTGCGAAAGTGTGCGACCCGCCGAGCTGCCAGGGACCCCGTTGGAAATATTCTATTTGCAGATAGGTCCCTGACAGAAAAACCATCATAACTTTTTGCTCGGAACTCCGATCAAGGTGAATCCAAAGCCCATGTCTTCGTCTCGTCGAGCCCGTCGTGTTGGTATCATTTTCACTATGTGGTCCTACTGTGAAAATGACCATTTTTCCCTTGCCCGTAAACAGCCCCCTCCGAGAGAGTACTGTTTCCGGCAATCATTTCCGCGGACTCTCCGCACTCCTTCCCGATGGTCCCTTCATCTCCAGGCAAGCCACAACTCTCATCTGCATCATCGCATTTCAATGTCATAGTTTAACTATTTACTTTAACAATAAGTATGAGTATCTGTGAAATGAATTGGATTATGCAATGATCGAGTTAATTCTCGGATAGGTGACTGCCATGTTGAGTACCAGATTATTAGTGACTAGTAGTTTACCCACTTGTTGATTCTATAATGTTGAGATCACCGTCTATGATTATTTTGGAGTTCATCCGGCAGTTCGTAGAGATGAATTGGTAGCAGTGGCTTTAGCATACTAGTTATCGGGAGGTCAGCTATGACAGAAATATTATTCGGGGATTAGATATTTCATGGTTGACCTTGAGTCACCTGTCCGGACTTATTTGTGCAACCACATTTGCCGGTATGGGACGGCCTTGACTTGGTCTGATCTCGTGCTCTTTTATCGGTACCACCAAAGAGGGAAGGTTATGCGTGCGCGCTACCCTGGCCCGGTAGGCGGCGATAACCTTGTGAGCCCAGTTGAGTTGTTTGGGATCCTGTCCCCGTTTGGGACAGTTTGTTAGCCACGACGGTGGCAGGTGTCACGAGGTGACACAGGGGCCACCCAGGGCAGGACTCCGGGGGAGAATGAATGCCGGTGGTACGATGGGAGAGTCACGGGTCAGGCAGGTTTCGTTGGAGCAATGCTGGTCCACCCGAATGGGATCACGAGGTCAGTGCTCCATAGTGTGTGTAAAGTGCGCAACCTCTGCAGAGTGTAAAATCTATTCGAATAGCCGTGTCCACGGTATTGGACAGTCCGTCCAGACCTTTCTAGGTGGTCAACCATGGTAGTGATGATAATGATGGAAGAACTCGTCGTATGATCAGAAGTACTCGGTGGTTCATGAGTATTCTGAGGGTTGTGAGACAACCCGGAGGAGAGTAAGTTTGTCAGACTTGTCGTGCAGATGGAATCAGGTATTTGATATGTTAGCCATGGGATGGCTGTGAGTTGAGTGGTCGGATGACCACATGCTTGGGGATTGGACTTGGTACAGGTTCGGATTGGAGCCTGAGATTATTTGAAGTATGGATTTAATAAGCTTTACCTTACTGCAGTCATTTCAGTAGTTACCTTGCTAGATAACCATGCTGGTTAATTTTGGATTGCTATGATGTTGTCTTGCTTTAATGCTGATGTTTGCTGTGAGCTTGCGAGTACATTCAAAGTACTCACCTGGCGTGTCATGCCTGTTTGCAGGTCATGCCATGATTGCTTGCTTGTCGAGGATCCTGAGTTTGCGACCTAGGAGACGCGTTCTAGCCAGAGTCCCTGCGGAGTGGAGTCCATAATCGTCATCGCTGTTCCGCTGCCGAGAGAGAGTTACTCCGCTGTTAGCATAGAGCTACCCCGGGCAGGCATAGTGTTGCCGTGCCGATGTAATCCTTGTACCGTTGTAACCATATCTATTGCAATAAAGAGCTGATTTGTTCTATGCCAACAGTGCCGTATTCCAGAAGACTCGTTCTTGGGCTGGAATACGGGGCGTTCCGGTTTACTCTGAGCCGGGGTGCCACAAGCGTTGGTATCAGAGCAGGTCTGGCTGTAGGACGCCCTAGACCACGCGAGCGTTAGTAACCGGTAGTTTAGGACCCGGTTGGTTTGCTGCACTTGTTTGTTGCATTTGTTTGTGCATAGCATGCATATAGACTAGATATCTTGTCACTAACGATGGATCTGGTGAGTGTAGGTGGCATCGGTTTTGATTCCCTACCTGCGCTCTCTAGTTTGCATATTTGTTCCTTGGTGTGGTGTCATCTCCGTCCCAGCGGAGTGATGCCAGGGTGCTTAGGGGTGTCGATCACTAGCAAGATTGATGCACCAGTACCACACCAGCTTATTCTCTTCAGCCACCCCCTATCGTTTCGGTGATAGACAAGTTCTATCCCGGATCATGCTATTCCACTAGCCGCTTCAGCAACCCTTACTGATCCTTGCTATCAGAAAAGGGCAATGCCTGCAAGCCTTTCTCTCCACCACTATCTCATTCCGCCACCTATTCTTTGGACATGTATGGTTTTTCCTCCGTACGCTTGATGATGATGTGGTCATAACTTCTGTGTTCCGACCCCCGATCATCAAGTTCGTCCTCGCCACCAGTTACATCGGTGTTAAGCCCGTGTTTGGTGTAGCCTTGTTTACACCAATTTTCTTCCACACATTGATTCACTTTTGTGCACATCGCCACAGCATGATAGACCGTAATACCGGAGTTCTTGCGAGATTTGTGTGCTGAAGTAGGAATGCATATTATTGCTGTGAATAGCTGTAGAATGTGATATTGCTTGTGTGTGTGATCTTGCTGGTTTGTGTGCTTTGGTTTAGTCATTCCTTCTGTTTTCTTTATTTGGGCCCTTGGTGTTACCTTATTTTCCCCTTAAGGAAGTTGCTCACCGACCCTGAACCTAAAGTGTCAGTGAAGAGACAGTCATTTGGAAGCTCAGCTCAGCAATATGAAGTTTTTAGCAGACTGTGTTATATCGGGAATATCGAGCCTGAATATAAATGATATCCTGGTTGGATTGGTTATCAGCATCAAGTATGCATCAGTGCAACTTTCACAGCAGTGATGATCGCATCAGCAAGAAGGCAAGGATGTATGCACGATCAACAGCACAATTTCGAGTCAAGCCGCAGATGGCAAAAAGAAAGCTTCAGGTGTAAGCAACCGAGTCTTTCCCTACAAGCTACCTGAGAAGCGTACAATGCAAGATGCCTGTGTCTTCCTCGATACGACACATGGACATCTTCCGATGCAAAGGTCAGCTCCGCAACAGTTGGTCCGAAGGCAAAAATTCAGTCAGGACACAAGCTTGTCTCGGGAATCAAGTGGCCAGCTACACATGTTTCCATGGATATGGTGGACATGCTGAGGTCATATGGGTGACTCATACAATGATGCCAGCCCGGTGAGGATCTGACTATTGCATGAGCTATGATAAAATAAGAGAACGCCAGTTATACACTTCAGCGTGATGACCAACAACCCATAGAGCAATCCGACCCTCTGATGTATGCCCTATAACATTGCTCTGTGTTATTCCGGTATGCTCAAATTATTATGCTCATACCTGTATGCATAATAGTGAGTTGTATGGGACGCGGATGAACCCTTGCCCGTCTTTCTTTGGTGACGGCACCACGCCTATGTTCTGAGCTGTTTTCGGCTGTCCAGGGTGGATGCCGATTTTTATTTCTCTTGTCAGCAACTGGCCCGTGTTCTGAGCTGCTTTTCGGCCGTCTCGGGCAGCTGTTGAATTTTTCTCCGTAGCAATGACCCTATGCTCTGAGCTGTTTTTCGGCCGTCTTAGGGAGTTGCTACTTTCTTCTTATCAACACCGTCTCATGCTCTGAGCTGCTTTTCAGCCGTCTTGAGTCGGGGTTGAGTTACTCCAGTAATGTCCCAGATCTGAGTTGTAAAGACCGTTCTGGTGGCTAGTGGTTTATTTGCCGGTTTTATCCAAGGGTTCAGACGATCGTTACCCTACAGCTACAACTTGTAAAGTAATATGCATGCCGGAATATTGCACCTGATAACACCTACGGTCACCCGGAGAATCAAGGGCATATTAGGCCAAGTTTTTTTTTCAGCAAAGGATCCAGGCACAGAGAACTATAATGAAAAAGCAAGGTTGTCCGTATGGTAATGGTACAAGTAATCCGGACAGTCTGGCTCGGTACTAGTCACCATGGGTACACACCCATGGGGTTTATTCCGTTTGCAAGGACCCCATATCGAGACAACCCGCCCAGCCAACCAGATATGCTCAGAATTGTCAGAGGAGGGCAACCAAGCTGGTCAGGTCAGCCGAAAGATTAAATCAGCAGTTCGAATTCAGCACCATGTTAAAGCATTACTCGGCCTACCATCCATATAGAGATACCGACAGACTGAATAATCAGAAGGATGAACAACAGTCTCAAAGCATGTGTTCTCACAGATAGGAATCAGTTAAAGACTAACCTGTCGTGAACAAGATTCTGCTGCCAGGACCACTGTCAGTCAAGTCTATGGATAATATCACCGTACACCTTTATGCGGGTCATGACGGGTGACAGTCAAATATTTGGTAAGAGCCTCATACCCAGGACAGTGAAGATACCCAAGATGATTCAGCAAACCATGCGAGAAGCCAGATTCCGCCAGGAGAATGGTACGATTCACAGTACTGTTTTAAGCCTGGAGGACACACAGCCATTCGAAGTCACCCAGTGAAATGAGTAAAAGATTTCATGTCCACCAAGAGAATCTGTTCACAACTCAGTGAACGGTCGTTCGTATTGGACCCCGTCACGACACACCCCTAAGGAACCACCCTCGGACTTACGAGCAGGGCACATAGTTCGGACCGGATAATTTATTGCCCAGACAGGATAGCAGATATAAAAGGATAGAAGTCGGAGTAACATATGAGGTAAGATTTGCCAGAAAAAGGGTCCAGTAAAGCAAACCACCCCGAAGCAAGGTAGTCAGTCATATGAAATTCAACGGGAACATTATACAAAGGTAAAAAGGAAACCCGAGTTGGAAATGGTTTCCTCAAGTGGAAATATTCATGTTTGATTCCTGAGCAACCAAATCTCGAGGACGAGATTTCTTTAAGGGGGGTAGGTTTGTAACAGCCTGGATTTTGCCCAATTTCTTTTTCTTTTGATTTGGTCCGGTTTTGCTTTTCTGTGGTGTGATAGTTCTGCAACCCGGAGGGATCACCCTTCATTTTTCCTCCTGAGTGGCTTGCCAACCTCTAAACCATTCCAAGACCTTGTCATTTCCATCTTGGACCAATCCCAATATTCTTTTCCTTGGGAATATTCCTTTTTCTATTAAAGGAATAACCCTGTTTGCTCTGGGTTGTGAAGCAACCCATATTTCTATCATTCCCAAATAATTCCCAAAAATTGTTTGGGTCATATCTCCCACAAATATGTCAAACCCTTCCTTGTCATGTCCAAAAATATTTCACAAATATTCCTTTTCTGATTCTGCTCCAGTTGTCAGATTGAGAAGCAAGTACCCTTTATATTTGCTTGCTTGCTCTCAAACTTTTTGTGAACTCTTTCCTATCCATATCATTGCCACATGACAAAATTCAACTTTATTTGGATATTAAATCTCTCTTGGCTATTTTCCAAAGTTTCTGGGCAACTGGAATCTTTGTGAAGCAAGTGCTAGCTAGGAGTATCCAAATGAGTTGAAATTTTTCAGGCATCTTAATATTCCCAAATTATGACTCTCCACCAAGTTTCAACTCTATACAATCATCTATGTGACCACAGCATTAAATCTTTGTTTCTGGTCATATTTTCACATTGTGAAGCAACTATATTTTATATTGCTCCATAATTGCTGAAAATTTACCAGAGCATTCTCCTACCCATATAACCCATCTTCACAAAATTTGGGCTCATTTCATCTTCCAATAATTCCCTAGAATTTTCCCAAGTTTTTGTACAGTAAGAATGTTTGTAAAACAAGTACCATTTTGGCATGTCCATTTGGTATGAAATTTTTACAGCATATTCATATGTCCAAATAACCTTGCCTTGCCAAATTTCAGCTCAAGTGGTTTCTTCATTTGAGTGCACCATCATGATCTTGATTCTGGACCAATTGTGCTGTTGCAAAGCAACTATGATGTATATTGATCCAATTCCTTCCAAAACCCTCAGGATTATAGTCCTTCCTCATATAAACATCCTAGACAACTTATTTTGATCCTAGCTCATCTCTGTTGATCACTGTATCATGATTTAGTCTGATACAACAAAGTTCCAGTGAAGCCTCACATCTATCCTTGGTCTCATTTGATGATCTATCACTTCTGTGTTCCTTGGGGAGCAAGGACTACACCCCAGACAAGGCTCGCCAGCCTCTCGTGTCTCCTCCAAGCATGTGCATGCGGTGACCACGCGTTTGGACGCATATGCACGCGCTCTGTAGCTTTTGGCCGCGTCCAGAGCGCTGCCCAGCTCCTGTCCCTTCGGCCTAGTCGGTTTCCTCCTCTCCCCCGCCACCTGGCCAAGTCCAGCGGCTTCATTACATCATCACCCTCGCTCCTGGACCCCTCTCCCCCTCTCACGTCCTCTCTTACGCGGTGCGACAGCCGCGCCCGTGACTGGTCGCAGTGTCGCCGACGTGTCCGATCAACACGAGCTCTCCCGAGCCTTCCTGAGCTCGCCTGAGTCCTATTCGCCCCTCTGTGAACCCTCTGGATGCCTCGCCCCTCCTCCAGGCGAGTTCCCGAAGCTCCGACGCACGGCGCACGCATCGCCACGACCGAGCTCGGCCACCCCCGTCGCTCGCCTATAAATAGGCCTCCCCGAACCCTCTCGTCGGCACCGCCAGCCTCACCACTCCCCCAGCAACCTCCCCGTCCACTCCTGGGAGCTCCAGCTCCTCTCCTTGCCTCGATTCACCGTCATGACCGCCGCTCGGCCCCGGCAAAATTCCGGCGAGCGGGAGCTCTCCCCTCCCTCATTCCACCACCAACAGAGCCTCTGTGGCCTAGAGACCCTCCCTGTCCCTTCGTCTAGTCGCCGGGACGCTTGTGGCCGCGTGCCCAAGCACGGTCGATGGCCTCCGCCGCGGGCATCCGAGCCACCACTACCACGACCGTCCCCGGCGTCCGTGCTGTAGCTGGATGTGTGCGGTGCTCCTACGCGGTGCCGCCGGTGGTCTCGCCCTGGCCGAAGACGGCCGGAGCCGGCCAGGCCAGTCGCCGGCCGAACCTCCCTGCCCTCCTCTGTTTTTCGATGCGGGGAGGAAGAAGGAAGAAAAGGGAGAGAGAGAAGGCAGCACGGGACCCACCTGTAATTGACCCAGGAGCCCGGCCCCGCCGCTGCTGACGTGGAATAAGTGGCAACGTATTTCGACAAGTACGTTTTCGCTCTCAGAAAGCGCACCCTGCTCCTTCTTCGGGCCAGATTATGCTTTCTCCTCTGGGAAAACGTATTCTGCGAAAGTGTGCAACCCGCCGAGCTGGTAGGGACCCCGTTGGAAATATTCTATTTGCAGATAGGTCCCTGACAGAAAAACCTTCATAACTTTTTGCTCGGAACTCCGATCAAGGTTAATCCAAAGCCCACGTCTTCGTCTCGTCGAGCCCGTCGTGTTGGAATCATTTTCACTATGTGGTCCTACTATGAAAATGACCATTTTGCCCTTGCCCGTAAACAGCCCCCTCCGAGAGAGTACTGTTTCCGGCAATCATTTCCGCGGACTCTCCGCACTCCTTCCCGATGGTCCCTTCATCTCCAGGCAAGCCACAACTCTCATCTGCATCATCGCATTTCAATGTCATAGTTTAACTATTTACTTTAACAATAAGTATGAGTATCTGTGAAATGAATTGGATTATGCAATGATCGAGTTAATTCTCGGATAGGTGACTGCCATGTTGAGTACCAGATTATTAGTGACTAGTAGTTTACCCACTTGTTGATTCTATAATGTTGAGATCACCGTCTATGATTATTTTGGAGTTCATCCGGCAGTTCGTAGAGATGAATTGGTAGCAGTGGCTTTAGCATACTGGTTATCGGGAGGTCAGCTATGACAGAAATATTATTCGGGGATTAGATATTTCATGGTTGACCTTGAGTCACCTGTCCGGACTTATTCGTGCAACCACATTTGCCAGCATGGGACGGCCTTGACTTGGTCTGATCGCGTGCTCTTTTATCGGTACCACCAAAGAGGGAAGGTTATGCGTGCGCGCTACCCTGGCCCGGTAGGCGGCGATAACCTTGTGAGCCCAGTTGAGTTGTTTGGGATCCCGTCCCCGTTTGGGACAGTTTGTTAGCCACGACGGTGGCAGGTGTCACGAGGTGACACAGGGGCCACCCAGGGCAGGACTCCGGGGGAGAATGAATGCCGGTGGTATGATGGGAGAGTCACGGGTCAGGCAGGTTTCGTTGGAGCAATGCTAGTCCACCCGAATGGGATCACGAGGTCAGTGCTCCATAGTGTGGGTAAAGTGCGCAACCTCTGCAGAGTGTAAAATCTATTCGAATAGCCGTGTCCACGGTATTGGACAGTCCGTCCAGACCTCACTAGGTGGTCAACCATGGTAGTGATGATAATGATGGAAGAACTCATCGTACGATCAGAAGTACTCGGTGGTTCATGAGTATTCTGAGGGTTGTGAGACAACCCGGAGGAGAGTAAGTTTGTCAGACTTGTCATGCAGATGGAATCAGGTATTTGATATGTTAGCCATGGGATGGCTATGAGTTGAGTGGTCGGATGACCACATGCTTGGGGATTGGACTTGGTACAGGTTCGGATTGGAGCCTGAGATTATTTGACGTATGGATTTAATACGCTTTACCTTACTGCAGTCATTTCAGTAGTTACCTTGCTAGATAACCATGCTGGTTAATTTTGGATTGCTATGATGTTGTCTTGCTTTAATGCTGATGTTTGCTATGAGCTTGTGAGTACATTCAAAGTACTCACCTGGCGTGTCATGCCAGTTTGCAGGTCATGCCATGATTGCTTGCTTGTCGAGGATCCTGAGTTTGCGACCTAGGAGACGCGTTCTAGCCAGAGTCCCTGCGGAGTGGAGTCCATCATCGTCATCGCTGTTCCGCTGCCGAGAGAGAATTACTCCGCTGTTAGCATAGAGCTACCCCGGGCAGGCATAGTGTTGCCGTGCCGATGTAATCATTGTACCGTTGTAACCATATCTATTGCAATAAAGAGCTGATTTGTTCTATGCCAACAGTGCCGTATTCCAGAAGACTCGTTCTTGGGCTGGAATACGGGGCGTTCCGGTTTACTCTGAGCCGGGGTGCCACACAAAAGCTCGACGCGTCTCGTGCGTAGTAGGCAGGAGTGTCTGGAGGGCCGCGAGGCTCGATGCCGACGGTATCCAACGATGGAAGGGTGATCTCTCGCTGGGTGTAGATATCCACGAGACACCACGGACTACCGGATTGGTGTATGAGGACGATCCAGTTGGCCTTCATGCCCGCCCAGTAGTGGCCGCGCATGAAGGACAGGTGGACGGGTAGTGGTAGCATGTCGAGGGGCACGACGGAAACCTCCGTAGGATCGTCAAGTCGGTGTCTGGGCCACCTGTGAGGATCGGGCATCAGCAAGCAAGGTGTCTTGAAAAGCGCCGGCCGGTTGCAGACGAGTAGACGGTACATAGACACCGAGCATGCGGCCAGACGCATGGTGCTGAGCAGGTCCATACGATTACAGATCTGCTCCAAGAGAACATCGGGGAGGGAATTCCAATCGCGGCTCTGTGTGTCAGTCGATTCTGCCATAGGGTTTTTTAGGGCGCTGAGTGATTGGGGTTTTCGGTGCCTGCGAGCAAGCGGGGAAGTGGATTCGGGCGGGCGAGCGAAGAAGATGGCGTGTGGAGCCGAGCAGTGAGCGGGGGGGACATGGTACGCGCGAGCTACCGAGGAAGATGGCGCAGGCGGGCGAGCAGTGAGCAGGGGGAAATGGTGTGCAGCCGACGATGGGGAAGAGAGGAGGAAGAAGAAGAGAGGAGGAAGAAGAGGGAAAGACGGGCAAGAAAGTGCATTAAATCTCAATTCTACTAGTACTACTACTAGGATATACCGTCCTTTGGAGTGTAAATAGTTAAGCCGATGACAGGTGGGTCTACCTCCAGAGGGCCCATATGTCAGTTAATGGAAGAGAGAGTTGCGTAGGCGTATTTGCTGGGCAAACATGATGGCAGTACAGGGTAAGGCTGATTTAGTAACAGCAACACGCTGGCTCAACTTATTAATTAAGTGTCCCATCTGCTGAAGGGTGTATTGTCACTTCACTGTGAAGACTAGTTGAATAGTTCTCTCTGACTGAGATGGGGAATAATGGATCGCCAAAACCTCCTATTGACAGTATCCCTATGCCTCTACTCTCATCCTGTCCAACAACAAGAAACATTGGCCAAGGCACCCGGTGCCAATAATGTAGGAGTACTACTAGTATTTTGTGTCAAACTTTGACCATCTATTTAACTAATAAAATGTTAATGCATGTCACCAAAAATCATATCACTGGATTCGTATTTGAACATAGTTTTTAATGGTATAGTTTTTTATGACATGCATTGACACTTTGTTAGTTAAATTTACAGTCAAAATTTTACACTTAGTACGAAGCGGAGCAATAAACCAGGACGGAGGTTTATATACAGGTCAATAAAAAAATCATCAACCAAGGTAGTAGTAAATGATGAGTACGCGAAGATTTTTTTCCAAAAGTAGTACTCAATAATGGGCTCATTTTCCTCTAGAAATTTGTGTTTACGAACGTATTAGTAATTGGAATGCATGCATGAGGAACAAAAGACCTACACGCATTGGTGAGTTTTCTCTTAATTCTTGCATGCAACATTTTAATGAAGCTTGAAATATGAACATGCCAATGGTAGGGAGTAAAAGCCTCATGCATGCATGCAACACTCACACGTACACATGCACGCACGCAACACTCACGCATCCATGCGGCACACAACACACGAGGCAACACACACACTCACGCTCAAGCTTCTCCTCGTTCGGCGAGTTGCCTTATGTGTGCATGCGAACATTGAGAGAAGAAGACAAATGAAGGTTGTTGCACGCTGTGATTAAGGATAGACATGTAGCCTATAGCTAGAGCACAAGTTGGTGCATTAGTCAATCAATGCCAATTAGATTAAAGGCTAAGTGCATTGGAAGTGTAGATGTACACTCTTTGTTGGAAAAATTTCTAATGTTAGATGTACAGTTTTTCATGGAACGAGGGAGTACACGTGCATGCACTCGCATACACAGCCAGGGTGGTTCGCGCGCAAGGGTTGGACTCCTGTCGCGCCTGCGTAAAGTTTTGTTTAACTAATTTCTTTGCTCTGCCAACTAACAGGTGGGACCTAGAAACCAGGTGTCAATTTAACCAGTCAACAAAGTGCCACGTCGACTATGTGGCCGGTCAGCAGGGTGCAATACAGTGCTCTACGGTGAGCTAGTGACCGTATAATCACCGCAAAACTATATAGTGACCGTAATGAGCGTATTGTTACATACGTTGACCGCTAGTGTATTTTTCTCGTTTCAAATTAAGCCATATTAACCGGAAAGGACGCAGTATGGACTAGTACTACTTTGATGTGTCCTGTCAACTCGCCGAACAAGGAGAAGCTTGCTTACTATGCCCTCTCCCTCGCCCACGCGCGGTGGCTCACAGGACAAGGAGAAGCTTGCTTACTACATACGCCTACGCCCTCGTCCTCGCCAATGTGCGCGGTGGCTCGTAGGACGAGGAGAGGGTTTTGACTACATTGCCCTCTCCCTTGCCCTCGTGGTGGACGTGCAGTAGTTCATTCGGTGTCTGATTGCCAGAAGCATATTGTACTGTAGTATCATCATTGTTGGACCTTCCGAAGAGGCGAAGAGCCAAGTGCAAGGTTCACAGGAGTACGAACTGTTGAACCTCCCGAAGAGGCAAAGAGCCAAGCGTAAGGTTTATAGGAGTTGTCGTCCTAGTACTACAACTATAGCGAACGGTCGCTACTATATGATGCCGCCACATCACCTATAGCCAAAGCTCAGCCATCTTTTTTCTCACAGAGCATGTTGGAGCCCGTGCAACAGCCACACAAGTTGCACGTACACATAACACATTTACTAGTAATAAATTCTAAAGGACAAATGCCAGTATGCCACACAAGTTCATCTCCACTTCATGTGATAAATTTGTGCACAACTAGTCTACATATATTTACAGTGCTACCATTCACAATTTACCATACTCCACTTACACGTTATAGATGGGCTCGATGTCCTCCTCCAGGTTCCAGTCCCAGGTGTTCTTCATAGATGGCACGATCCATAGTGGTGGGCAACGGGAATCATTGTCGCAGCTTTCTAGTCCTGTTCCACACGATGGAGACTCATCCAAGCTGAAGCGGCATAAATCAGGGAAAGCGTGTCCCAGCATGTCGTTCATCCGGCGGTGCGCACTGAAGACACATCCATGCTTCATGAACGGCAGGCCTTCGGTGTCATGCACGAAAGGTGGCATCTGCTTCACAATGGGGTAGCTGCCCCCAATGAAAAGCGAGTACTCTCCAAGAGTGTTCCTTGTCACCCACATAGCATCACAGGGGTCGAACTCGGCGCTGTTCATCTGGTACACGCGGCATCTCAGATCTGGACACATGGCGACGTACATGGTTAAGGTCCATGCATAATAATGTTGTGCTCAAATATGGCCGTCAGTAATATTGTGCAGCAAATAGTACTACTCTAGTATAGAGGAAGTAAAATAACTGGCTTATTATATATAGCCACTCTTGGCAACATGGATGAGATAGTAAGACATGGAAAAACAAAAATGGTGGGAGCTAGTGGGTTGAAGTCTTCAAAGGCCTATCTAGCTATACGCGTCCTCCAACGTAAAAAGTACTAGTATTAGTAAGTAGTAGTACAATGAAAGAGAAGGCGAGAGGGTTAAAATATATAATACAAAATTGTAGTACTAGTTCATTAAACATGTCCCAGTCAAGAAAAGAAAATAACTAACAAGTACTACTACTCTAACACACAACAATGAGAAAATGGAATACCTGGGTAGATGGTGACGGTTCGATCATGGTAGATCATGTGACCATGTTGCACATCAGTGGTACCATGGGTAACGACTGCTAAGATAGTTGATCCCAATATGCCAAAGTCAGCTACAAGGTTCCAAGTTAGACCGAATCGCGGATGAAAATGCACATCCAGGATCATCGATCTTATTTTGATCGGGGGATGACTAGTGCCTGCAAAATAATGGAGTACCGTTAGGGATGCAAATGATGGTTTGTGCATTCCGTTTGTAATCTCCCGTACCGTAGGATGGCAACCAGATGAAACAAGTTGTGGCACCCCGGCTCAGAGTAAACCGGAACGCCCCGTATTCTAGCCCAAGGACAAGTCTTCTGGAATATGGCACTGTTGGCATAGAACAAATCAGCTCTTTATTACTATGGATATGGTTACAAAGGGTACATGGATTACATCGGCACGGCGACACTACGCCTTCCCGGGGTAGCTCTATGCTAACAGCGAAGTAACTCTCTCGGCAGTGGAACAACGACGACGGTGATGGACTCAACTCCGCAGGGACTCTGGCTAGAACGTGTATCCTAGATCGCAAGCACGGGATCCTCGGCAAGCAAGCAGTCACGGCATGACCTGCAAACTGGCATGACACGCCAGGTGAGTACTTTGAATGTACTCGCAAGCTCATAGCAAACATCAGCATTAAAGCAAGACAACATCATAGCAATCCAAAATTAACCAGCATGGTTATCTAGCAAGGTAGCTACTGAAATGACTGCAGTAAGGTAAAGCGTATTAAATCCATACTTCAAATAATCTCAGGCTCCAATCCGAACCTGTACCAAGTCCAATCCACAAGCATGTGGTCATCCGACCACTCAACTCACAGCCATCCCATGGCTAACATATCAAATACCTGATTCCATCTACACGACAAGTCTGACAAACTTACTCTCCTCCGGGTTGTCTCACAACCCTCAGAATACTCATGAACCACCGAGTACTTCTGATCATACGACGAGTTCTTCCATCATTATCATCACTACCATGGTTGACCACCTAGTGAGGTCTGGACGGACTGTCCAATACCGTGGACACGGCTATTCGAATAGATTTTACACTCTGCAGAGGTTGCGCACTTTACCCACACTATGGAGCACTGACCTCGTGATCCCATTCGGGTGGACCAGCGTTGCTCCAACGAAACCTGCCTGACCCGTGACTCTCCCATCGTACCACCAGCAATCATCCTCCCCCGGAGTCAAGCCCTGGGTGGCCCCTTGTCACCTCGTGACACCTGCCACCATCGTGGCCAAACTATACCGTCCCAAACGGGTACGCCGGCACAAAACTCAACTGGGCTCACAAGGTTATCGCCGCCTACCGGGCCAGGGTAGCGCGCACGCATAACCTTCCCTGTCGGGCGGTACCGGTGAAAGAGCACGTGATCAGACCAAGTCAAGGCCGTCCCATACCGGCAAATGTGGCTGCACGGATAAGTCCGGACAGGTGACTCAAGGTCAACCATGAAATATCTAATCCTCGAACAATCTCTGTCATGGCTGACACTCCGATATCATAGCAATCCAAGAACCAATATGCTTAAGCCACTGCTACTAATTCATCTCTACGAACTGCCGGATGAACTCCAAAATAATCATAGACAGTGATCTCAACATCACAGTATCAACAAGTGGGTAAGCTACTAGTCACTAATAATCCGATACTCAACATGGTCGTCACCTATCCAAGAATTAACTCGATCATTGCATAATCCAATCCACTTCACAAATAACTCATACTCGCTGTTAAAGTAAATAGTCAAACTATGATATTGCAATGCAATGATGCAGATGAGAGTTGTGGCTTGCCTGGGGGTGAAGGAATCATCGGAAAGGAGTGCGGAATGGTCGCAGAGTTGACTGCCGGAAACAGTTCTCTCTCGGAGGGGCTGTTTACGGACAAGGGCAAAAGGGTCATTTCCACTATGTGTAAACATTATGAAAATGACTCCATCAGAACGGGCTCGACGAGACAAAGACGTGGGCGTTGGATTCACCTCGATCGGAGTCTCGGTTAAAAGTTGTGATAGTTTTTCTGCCAGGGACCTGTCTGTAAATAAAATCTTCACAAACAGGTCCTCAGTAGAAAAACAGATCGCGCATTTCTGAAAGATACACGTTCCAGAAGAGAAAACGCATTTGGGCCTGAAGAAGCACCAAAGTACGCTTTCAGAAAGTGAAAACGTAAACCCGAGTTTACGCCTCCACTTATCCACGCGGGCCCGGGCGTTGACTCCGCCTTGTGGCTGACGGGTGGGGTCCGCTGGGTGGTGGGGCCTGCCTGGCCTAGTCATCTCCTTCCTCCTCGCGCTGGCCCGACCGAAGCAGAGGAGGGGCAGGGGAGGGGCGGCGCCGGCGGTGGTCTGGGCAGCTCAGGCCGTCTTCGGTCGAGCGGAAGGCACCGGCGGACTCGGGCGGCTGCGCCGAGCTGATCCAGAGGAAGGGTCGGCGCCGGTGAAGAGAGGAGTGACCGCGGCAGCAGGCAACAGAGGCTTCGCAGCAGCGGCCGGACCTAGGCAGCGGCGGCCACAGGGGCTCCGGCGGCGTAATGCGGTGGTGGGGAGGATCGCCGGTGAGTGGGGGACCTTGTGGAGAGGTCAGGGAGGAGAGGAGGGATCGGTCTAGCTCAAATTTGAGCCGGAGGAGGGCGGCGTCCTTGGCGGTCAATAGAGGCAAGGAGGGCGGCTTGAGCTCCGGGGAGAGGACGGGGAGGCGTAGGGGAACGAGGTGGAGCTGGTGGTGAGCTCGGGAAGGCTCGGAGTGGTCTATATATAGGCGAGCGACGGAGGGGGCCGAGCTTGGCCGCGGCGACGTGTGTGCCGGTGTCCCGGCACTTCCAGAGCTTGCTTGGAGGAGGGGAGAAGCTTCCCGGACGGTCAGGGAGGTGCGGAGAGAGCTCAGGCAGGGTCGGGATGGCTCGGGAGAGCTCCATCGACCGGTCCCGTCGGTGACAGGGGGCGGCCATGTTACGGGCGCAGCTGTGCACTGCGCAGGAAGAGACGGGAGAGGGGGGGGAAGAGGGGTCCAGAGCGAGGGCGACGACGAAACGAAGCCGCTGGACATGATGTGGTGTCGAACGAGCAAGGAAACGGACGAGGCCAAGGGTCCCATGCACAGAGCGCGCTATTTGGCAAGTCAAACACGTGGTCACCATGTGCATATGGAGCCACGGCCATGTCCTTGGCACGAAATCTTGTCTGGTGTGTAGTCCCTCCAAACTACATTGCACCTGAGGTGATAGATCGACTAGAAAAGCTCTGAGGTGAAGTGAGGATTCACTGAAACTTTGCTGTATCAGACTGAATCATGATACAGTGATCAACAGAGATGTGATTAGAGCCAAATAAGTTGTCTGCGATGTTTAGCTGAGGAAGGACTATAATCCTGGGGGTTTTGGAAGGACTTGGACCAATACACATCATAGTTGCTTTGCAACAGCACAATTGGTCCAGAATCAAGATCATGATGGTGCACTCGAATGAAGAAGCCACTTGCGCTGAAATTTGGCAAGGCAGGGTTATTTGGACATATGAGTATGCTGTAAAAATTTCATACCAAATGGACATGCCAAAATGGTACTTGTTTCACAAACATTCTTACTGTCCAGAAACTTGGGAAAATTCTAGAGAATTATTGGAAAGATACAATGAGCCCAAATTTTGTGGAGAGGTGTAAGATGATTAGGAGAAGGCTCTGGTAAATTTTCAGCAATTATGAAGCAATATAAAATATAGTTGCTTCACAACAGGAAAATATGACTAGAAACCAAGATTTGATGCTGTTCTCTCATAGATGCTTGGATAGGGTTGAAATTTGGTGGAGATTCATGATTTTGGAATATGAAGATGCTTGCAAAATTTTAACTCATTTGGATACTCTTAGCTAGCACTTGCTTCACAAAGATTCCGGTTGCCCAGAAACTTTGGAAATTAACCAGGAGAGATTTATTATCCAAATAAAGTTGAACTTTGGCATGTGGCAATGATATGGGTTGGAAAGAGTGCACAAAAAGTTTGAGAGCAAGCAATTAAATATAAATGGTACTGGCTTCACAATCTGACAGATAGGGCAGAATCAGAAAATGAATATTTGTGAAATATTTTTGAACATGGCAAGGAAGAGTTTGACATATTTGTGGAAGATATGACCCAAACAATTTATGAGAATTATTTGGGAATTTTGGGAATGATGGAAATGTGGGTTGCTTCACAACTCAGAGCTGACAGGGTTATTCCTTTAATAGAAAAAGGAATATTGCCAAGAAAAGAATATTGGGATTGGTCCAAGATGGAAATGACATGGTCTTGGAATGATTTTGAGGTTGGCAAGCCACTCGAGAAGAAAACTGAAGGGTGATCCCTCCAGGTTGCAGAACTACTACACCACACAAAAGCAAATCCGGACTAAATTAAAAAGAAAAAGAAAATGGGCAAAATCCAGGGTGTTACAAACCTACCCCCCTTAAAGAAATCTTGTCCTCGAGATTTGGTTGCTCAGGGATCAACCATGAATATTCCCACCTGAGGAAACCGTTTCCAACTCGGGTTTCCTTTTTACCTTTGTATAATCTTCCCACTGAATTTCATATGACTGGCTGCCTTGCTTCGGGGTGGTTTGCTTTACTGGACCCTCTTTTTTTTTGGCTAATCTTACCTCATATGCTACTCTGACTCCAATCCTTTTGTGTCTACTGACCTGTCTGGGGCAATAAATTATCCTGACCAATCAATGTGCCTTGCTCGTTAGTCCGAGGGTGATTCCTCATGGACATGTCGTGACGAGGTCCAATATAATTGACCGTTTGCTGAGTTGTGAACAGATTCTCTCGGTGGACACGGAATCTTTTACTCACTGCATTGGGTGACTTCAAATGGCTGTGTGTCCTCCTAGTTCAAAACAGTATTGTAAATCGTACCATTCTCCTTGCGGAATCTGGCTTCTCGCACGGATTGCTGGGTCATCTTGGGTATCTTCACTGTCTCGGGCATAGCGCTTCTACCAAATATTTGTTTGTCACCTGTCGTGACCAGCATAAAGGTGTACGGTCTTATAGTGATATTATCCATAGACTTGACTGACAATGGTCCTGGCAGCAGAGTCTTGTTCATGGCAGGTTAGTCTTTAACCGATTCCCATATGTGAGGATACATGCTTTGAGACTGTTGTTCATCCTTCTGACCACACAGTCTGTTGGTATTCCTATATGGATGGTAGGCCGTGTAGTACCTTGACATAGTTGCTGAATTTGAATTGCTGAGTTAATCTTTCGGCTGACCTGACCAGCTTGGTTGCCTTCCTCTGACAATTCTGAGCATATCTGGTTGGCTGGGCGGGTTGTCTCGATATGGGGTCCTTGCAAATGAGATAGACCCCGTGGGTGTGTTTCCATGGTGATCGGTATTGAACCAGACGGTTCTGAATATCTGTACCATGCATCCATTGCCATACCTGTATGGACGATCTTGTTCTCTTATTGTGGTTTTCTTTGCCTGGATCCTTAACTGAAAGAGTTTGGCCTTATGTATTCTTGATTCTTCGGGTGACCATAGGTGTTGTCAGGTACAATATTCCGGCAGGCATATTACTTTACAAGTGGTAGCTGTAGGGTAACGACCGTTTGAACCCTTGGATAAAACCGGCAAATAAACCAGTAGCCACCAGAACGGTCTTTACAACTCAGATCTGGGACTTTTACTGGAGTAACTCAACCCCGACTCAAGACGGCTGGAAAGCAGCTCAGAGCATGAGACGGTGTTGATAAGAAGAAAGTAGCAACTCCCTAAGACGGCCGAAAAACAGCTCAGAGCATAGGGTCATTGCTACGAAGAGAAATTCAACAGCTGCCCGAGACGGCCAAAAAGCAGCTCAGAACACGGGCCAGTTGCTGACAAGAGAAATCAAAATCGGCATCCACCCCGGACGGCCGAAAACAGCTCAGAACACAGGCGTGGTGCCATCACCAAAGAAAAATAGGCAAGGGTTCATCCGTGTCCCATACAGCTCACTATTATGTATATACCTTACCGTTTCTGCTGTCGGTTACTTGTTGCATGCAACAGGGTATTCGGCTATCCTTCTTGCTGAACTCTAAGTTCATAGCACATTATGGCTTGCTTCCAAGATATAGCAGGGTTCAAATTGTACTCGTAGCAGACTCAAACCTTGTATATATATGAATCATACCTTTGGCACGGAATGCACTGTGGATCATATACACAATTTGCCTTCTTGCTGATGCGATCATGACTGTTGTGAAGGTTGCGCTGATGTATACTTGGTGCTGATAACCAATCCAGTCAGGATATCATTTATATTCAGGCCCAATATTCCCGATATAACACAGTCTGGTGAAAATTCCATATTGCTGAGCTGAGCTTCCAATTGACTGTCTCTTCACTGACTCTTAGGGTTCAGAGTCGGTGAGCAACTTCCATAAGGGGAAAATAAGGTAACACCAAGGGCCCAAAAACAACAAAAGAAACGACTAAACAAAAGCACACAAAGCAGCAAGATCACACACACAAGCAATATCACATCCTACAGCTATTCACAGCAATAATATGCATTCCTACTTAGGCACACAAATCTCGCAAGAACTCCGGTATTACGGTCTAACATGCTGTGGCGATGTGCACGAAAGTGAATCAATGTGTGGAAGGGAGTTGGTGTAAACAAGGCTACACCAAACATGGGCTTAACACGGATGGAACCGGTGGCGAGGACAAACTTGGTGATCGGGGGTCGGAACACAGAAGTTACGACCACATCATCATCAAGCATACGGAAGAAAACCGTACACGTCCAAAGAATAGGTGGCGGAATGAGATAGTGGTGGAGAGAAAGGCTTGCAGGCATTGCCCTTTTCTGATAGCAAGGACCAGTAAGGGTTGCCAAAGCGGCTAGTGGAATGGCACGATCCGGGATAGAACTTGTCTACCACCGAAATGATAGGGTGACTGAAGAGAATATATTGGTGTGGTACCGGTGCATCAATCTTGCTAGTGATCGCCACCCCTAAGCACCTTGGCATCACTCCGCTGGGACGAAGATGACACCACACAAAGGAACAAATATGCAAACCGGAGAGCGCAGGTAGGGAATCGAAACCGATGCCACCTACACTCACTAGATCCATCGTTAGTGATAAAATATCTAGTCTATATGCATGCTATGCACAAACAAATGCAACAAACAAGTGCAGCAAATCGACTAGACTCTATACTACCGGTTACTAACGCTCAAGTGGTCAAGGGCGTCCTACAGCCAGACCTGCTCTGATACCAACGCTTGTGGCACCCCGGCTCAGAGTAAACCGGAACGCCCCGTATTCTAGCCCAAGGACAAGTCTTCTGGAATACGGCACTGTTGGCATAGAACAAATCAACTCTTTATTACTATGGATATGGTTACAAAGGGTACATGGATTACATCGGCACGGCGACACTACGCCTTCCCGGGGTAGCTCTATGCTAACAGCGAAGTAACTCTCTCGGCAGCGGAACAACGACGACGGTGATGGACTCAACTCCGCAGGGACTCTGGCTAGAACGCGTATCCTAGATCGCAAGCACAGGATCCTCGGCAAGCAAGCAATCACGGCATGACCTGCAAACTGGCATGACACGCCAGGTGAGTACTTTGAATGTACTCGCAAGCTCACAGCAAACATCAGCATTAAAGCAAGACAACATCATAGCAATCCAAAATTAACCAGCATGGTTATCTAGTAAGGTAGCTACTGAAATGACTGCAGTAAGGTAAAGCGTATTAAATCCATACTTCAAATAATCTCAGGCTCCAATCCGAACCTGTACCAAGTCCAATCCCCAAGCATGTGGTCATCCGACCACTCAACTCACAACCATCCCATGGCTAACATATCAAATACCTGATTCCATCTGCACGACATGTCTGACAAACTTACTCTCCTCCGGGTTGTCTCACAACCCTCAGAATACTCATGAACCACCGAGTACTTCTGATCATACGACGAGTTCTTCCATCATTATCATCACTACCATGGTTGACCACCTAGTGAGGTCTGGACGGACTGTCCAATACCGTGGACACGGCTATTCGAATAGATTTTACACTCTGCAGAGGTTGCGCACTTTACCCACACTATGGAGCACTGACCTCGTGATCCCATTCGGGTGGACCAGCATTGCTCCAACGAAACCTGCCTGACCTGTGACTCTCCCATCGTACCACCGGCAATCATCATCCCCTGGGTGGCCCCTTGTCACCTCGTGACACCTGCCACCGTCGTGGCCAAACTATACTGTCCCAAACGGGGACGCCGGCACAAAACTCAACTGGGCTCACAAGGTTATCGCCGCCTACCGGGCCAGGGTAGCGCGCACGCATAACCTTCCCTGTCGGGCGGTACCGGTGAAAGAGCACGCAATCAGACCAAGTCAAGGCCGTCCCATACCGGCAAATGTGGTTGCACGGATAAGTCCGTACAGGTGACTCAAGGTCAACCATGAAATATCTAATCCTCGAACAATCTCTGTCATGGCTGACACTCCGATATCATAGCAATCCAAGAACCAATATGCTTAAGCCACTGCTACTAATTCATCTCTACGAACTGCCGGATGAACTCCAAAATAATCATAGACAGTGATCTCAACATCACAGTATCAACAAGTGGGTAAGCTACTAGTCACTAATAATCCGATACTCAACATGGTCGTCACCTATCCAAGAATTAACTCGATCATTGCATAATCCAATCCACTTCACAAATAACTCATACTCGCTGTTAAAGTAAATAGTTAAACTATGATATTGCAATGCAATGATGCAGATGAGAGTTGTGGCTTGCCTGGGGGTGAAGGAATCATCGGAAAGGAGTGCGGAATGGTCGCGGAGTTGACTGCCGGAAACAGTTCTCTCTCGGAGGGGCTGTTTACGGACAAGGGCAAAAGGGTCATTTCCACTATGTGTAAACATTATGAAAATGACTCCATCAGAACGGGCTCGACGAGAGGAAGACGTGGGCGTTGGATTCACCTCTATCGGAGTCTCGGTTAAAAAGTTGTGATAGTTTTTCTGCCAGGGACCTGTCTGTAAATAAAATCTTCACAAACGGGTCCTCAGCAAAAAAACAGATCGCGCATTTCTGAAAGATACATGTTCCAGAAGAGAAAACACATTTGGGCCCGAAGAAGCACCAAAGTACGCTTTCAGAAAGTGAAAACGTAAACCCGAGTTTACGCCTCCACTTATCCACGCGGGCCCGGGCGTTGACTCCGCCTTGTGGCTGACGGGTGGGGTCCGCTGGGTGGTGGGGCCCGCCTGGCCTAGTCGTCTCCTTCCTCCTCGCGTTGGCTCGACCGAAGCAGAGCAGGGGCAGGGGAGGGGCGGCGCCGGCGGTGGTCTGGGTAGCTCAGGCCGTCTTCGGTCAAGCGGAAGGCACCGGCGGACTCGGGCGGCTGCGCCGAGCTCATCCAGAGGTAGGGTCGGCGCCGGGGAAGAGAGGAGGGACCGCAGCAGCAGGCAACAGAGGCTCGGCAGCAGCGGCCGGACCTAGGCAGCGGCGGCCACAGGGGCTCCGGCTGCGTAATGCGGTGGTGGGGAGGATCGCCGGTGAGTAGGGGACCTTGTATAGAGGTCAGGGAGGAGAGGAGGGGTCGGTCTAGCTCAAATTTGAGCCGGAGGAGGGCGGCGTCCATGGCGGTCAATAGAGGCAAGGAGGGCGGCTTGAGCTCCGGGGAGAGGACGGGGAGGCGTAGGGGAACGAGGTGGAGCTGGTGGTGAGCTCGGGAAGGGTCGGAGTGGTCTATATATAGGCGAGCGACGGAGGGGGCCGAGCTTGGCCGCGGCGACACGTGTGCCGGTGTCCCGGCGCTTCCAGAGCTTGCTTGGAGGAGGGGAGAAGCTTCCCGGACGGTCAGGGAGGGGCGGAGAGAGCTCAGGCAGAGTCGGGATGGCTCGGGAGAGCTCCATCGACCGGTCCCGTCGGTGACAGGGGGCGGCCATGTTACGGGCGTGGCTGTGCACTGCGCAGGAAGAGACGGGAGAGGGGGGGAAGAGGGGTCCAGAGCGAGGGCGACGACGAAACGAAGCCGCTGGACATGATGTGGTGTCGAACGAGCAAGGAAACGGACGAGGCCAAGGGTCCCATGCACAGAGCGCGCGATTTGGCAAGTCAAACACGTGGTCACCATGTGCATATGGCGCCACGGCCACGTCCTTGGCACGAAATCTTGTCTGGTGTGTAGTCCCTCCAAACTACATTGCACCTGAGGTGATAGATCGACTAGAAAAGCTCTGAGGTGAAGTGAGGATTCACTGAAACTTTGCTGTATCAGACTGAATCATGATACAGTGATCAATAGAGATGTGATTAGAGCCAAATAAGTTGTCTGGGATGTTTAGATGAGGAAGGACTATAATCCTGGGGGTTTTGGAAGGAATTGGACCAATACACATCATAGTTGCTTTGCAACAGCACAATTGGTCCAGAATCAAGATCATGATGGTGCACTCGAATGAAGAAGCCACTTGAGCTGAAATTTGGCAAGGCAGGGTTATTTGGACATATGAGGATGCTGTAAAAATTTCATACCAAATGGACATGCCAAAATGGTACTTGTTTCACAAACATTCTTACTGTCCAGAAACTTGGGAAAATTCTAGAGAATTATTGGAAAGATAAAATGAGCCCAAATTTTGTGGAGAGGTGTAAGATGATTAGGAGAAGGCTCTGGTAAATTTTCAGCAATTATGAAGCAATATAAAATATAGTTGCTTCACAACAGGAAAATATGACCAGAAACCAAGATTTGATGCTGTTCTCTCATAGATGCTTGGATAGGGTTGAAATTTGGTGGAGATTCATGATTTTGGAATATGAAGATGCTTGCAAAATTTCAACTCATTTGGATACTCCTAGCTAGCACTTGCTTCACAAAGATTCCGGTTGCCCAGAAACTTTGGAAATTAGCCAGGAGAGATTTATTATCCAAATAAAGTTGAACTTTGGCATGTGGCAATGATATGGGTTGGAAAGAGTGCACAAAAAGTTTGAGAGCAAGCAATTAAATATAAATGGTACTGGCTTCACAATCTGACAGATAGGGCAGAATCAGAAAATGAATATTTGTGAAATATTTTTGAACATGGCAAGGAAGAGTTTGACATATTTGTGGAAGATATGACCCAAACAATTTATGAGAATTATTTGGGAATTTTGGGAATGATGGAAATGTGGGTTGCTTCACAACTCAGAGCTGACAGGGTTATTCCTTTAGTAGAAAAAGGAATATTCCAAAGAAAAGAATATTGGGATTGGTCCAAGATGGAAATGACATGGTCTTGGAATGATTTTGAGGTTGGCAAGCCACTCGAGAAGAAAACTGAAGGGTGATCCCTCCAGGTTGCCGAACTACTACACCACACAAAAGCAAATCCGGACTAAATTAAAAAGAAAAAGAAAATGTATAAAATCCAGGGTGTTACACAAGTCCCCTGGGTTGTCACCGCGAAGATATGGCCTGCATGGCACACGGCATCTTTGAACGTGTAGGGGTACAAATCTGCCGCGGCCAACATGTGGCAGCCTATGCCGTTACTGCCTTTTGTATTGATGGCAATCCTTATGTCGAACACCGCAATGAGATAGTAATCATCGTAGCCGCATCGCTTTGTTGGTGGGTCCGCAATTGCTATCTTCTTCAATCTCATGTAGGCATCATCTACGGGAACGGCCACACTACTATGGATGTTGTGCAAAATGATGGTGGTATCTGGCCGGAGGTACGCAAGCCAATCTTCGTTGGCACCAACCCAGACCTATATATAAGACGGTGGGCAACGGAGAAATTACGGGATGGAATAACTAAGTACTATATTTAGAATATACACTACATGATCAAACTCCATGACTCACCTGCTCATCGGACAAAATCCGACTACCTCTCAACGTCGGCAACTCTAGCGGAGTCAACAAGCAAGCACGGCCACGCTGCGGTGGACTATTCAATGGATTGCCCCATCGAATAACCTTCTCCTCGAGGACGCATGGAAGACCAACAAGCATGGCCTTTTCCCAAGCCTGTTGAAGCACCGTCATAAAATAGTTGGTGCAGGAAGCACTAAGTCTTGCAGCGGTGAGGACGTCGGAGCGGCGTGCGATTTCTCCCAGAGGGTAATCGTCCAAGGTTGTCGTGGGAAACCACGGCTACCTATGGGGCCACGGGCCCCTTTTGGTTCGGCAGGGGGACTGAGCATGTTGCACAAAGAGCGGAGGAGCGCAGCGCAGCGCGGCAGAGATCACACGGGCAATTTTACCCAAGTTCAGGCCGCCGCGAGGTGTAAAACCCTACTCCTGCTTTGGTGGATTGATGGTGGATGGTGGTGGAAAACGCTGTGCTCTTGCCAGGCAGGGTTATCCTGGGGCGAGAGCAGCTACGCGCGTATGAGTGTACAAGGGTCCGAATCCTTTCTATGGTAGCCATGGGCCTCCTTTTATAGATCAAGGGGTCACCATAGTGGCAAATCAGTCATTGTGTAGTGATTAGATAGCAAACAGTGCTATCATATCTACTCTACAGGCAGAGCAGAGCGCATTAAATGCGCCGCTTAGCGTCACATCATGGCCTGCCCGGCACACCTTGCCGGGCTGTTTGGCCACCTTCTCTCCTGTCTGCATGACACGTTGCTGAACGGGTGTCATTTGGAGGCGATTCCTGTAGGAAATGTCTGCCATGTGGCAAAAGACAGCCACTTAGTCACCTTGGGGCTTGACACCGCATCGATTGATGACTTGCGTTGCTGCGAGATGGGCGGTGAAGCCTTGGCGGGGTGTTTTGCTTTCGTAGGCCTCGGCAGGCCTGCCGGGGCGGTCTTGAGGCTTGCTTCCGGGGCAACCTTGACCTCGCCAGGCTCTCCTTCCCGGCAAGGGAGGTTTTCCCTTAGCGGTGTCTTGCTCCTTCGGTTGACTTGGTCTCCTCAATCCTGCCCTTTGATTCCTCGTCGAACCTATTTCTTCATCTTGGCCATGTATTGGATGTTGCAATCTTTATCTCGGGCCTGTGCACGGTCTAGGCAATAGACCCAGGGTTTGTTGCACCAATAGGAGCCCCCGGGCCTGGCCCAAACAAGCTGCTGGGCGTCGTCGGGGTAGGCCCTAACTTGTGCACAGGCGAGGGGGAAACAGTTGTTCGTCCTTTGAGATCTTCTTTGCTTCTTCATTAATCTGAGCCCAGGTCGGTTTCCCGTTCTTCCGCCCATCGCGTAACGCCAATTGTAGTGATGGAGATAATGGGCCACGATCCGCTGAGTTACCCACGTCTGTCATGGTGAGAGGTCGAGGGTCCGGTCCTCCCCAAGTGGCGACAAGAACTTCTGCTCGACAGCGTCTCCCTCCTCCCTCCGAAGATGCGGGGACAGAGCCTATGACGAGAGGAGGTGGGATAGGATGAGGTCAAGGCCGTCGTGGCGCACGAGGACGAGGGGGATGGGGTGGCACTCTGATTGCGCCCCCGCCGGCCGCCCCTCCCCTGATGGAAGGCCACGTTGGAGACCAGCCTCTGGAGTTCGTCATTAGGCTGTATAAGCCTCCGCGCGGCCGCCTTCGTCTCCCCACCCCATTCGCAAGGGCGATGGAGCTCGAACAGCTGCGTGCGTTGAGACTACACATGAGGGTCTGTGGGAATGGCAGCATACGGGTGGATGTGGATTTCCCCGCCCCTCATGTCATGTACTTCCATCGTGGCTGGAAGACCTTTGCCCGCGCCCATAGCTTGTCGGAAGGGCACGTCCTCCATTTTAAGGTAATGGAGGCCGATTTCCTTTCTGTCAAGGTTTTTGGGAGCTCGGGTGCTCGCTTAGGGTGCTACGCGGAGAGCTCGAATGACGACGAAAGCTCCTCCTCGAGCGATAGCGACGAGAAGGACAGTGACGCAATGACGACGGCGTCGGCCGGGAGGGCGACGACTCTGACTCCGGCTGAGCACCAGCCGCACCATCACCGTCAGGCGGCGGCACCATCATCTGCACCTGCATCTCCTCCCCGGCAAGGTGATTTGCCGGGGAGTTGGATGCGGGGGTGGGGGTGGTGCTCCTGGTTCCTCCAGCAGCCTTCCAGCTGGACCCCGGCAGGCTTCCTCGCGGGCTGCAGCTTTGTTCGCCCTGCCGCGTCCTGCTGGCCCTGGTGGTGGTGGTTGGCGGGTCATCTCCACTGATCTCTTCACCATCACCTTCGCCCGCGCCCTCCCGCTCTCGCCAGGCTCCTCGTCAGGGGACCCGACGGGATCAGGCTGGGCTTCTGCCCAAGCGCTCCTTTTGCCCTCTTCACCTCTTGCCGCAGTGCCTAGAAGGGGAGGGGCAAGAAAGGGCATCACGGGGCACTTATCTTTTTTTAATCTAAAATATGTAGGCATTTTCCAAAATTTAGCTTCAAATTAATGTAATCTCTTTTATCCATGTTTGTGTTCTGTAAGGTCTGTACTTGTTGATCAGCATATTAATGAAAAAGATAAACCTTGCCGGGTAGTTGTGCATGTAACATGTCCATGCAGAGAGAGAATGCCTCTATACGCTCAAGTAAACAAGTTTTTCCCCGGTAGGCTATCCTGTCGGTACCCTCAGTTTGTTGCCGCGGGGCTGGGCCTGCCGGGCACAAATCATAAAGAGGGACCAGCCCCCCCCCCCCCCCCCCCCCCGCCGCCAACTTTCTGGCCAAAGGCCACTACAACCACCCCGACCAAAGCAATGTTTGAGTCAAAGGGGTGGGAGCACCTATGTTTTGAAAGCGGCGAGGTTTTCCTATGCACAAGTTTTTACTTACAGAACGCGTATGGACAAGAGAGAGAACTTATCTGTTTGGGCTTGCGGGGATCACAATGTTGGCTTGTCTTCTCTTCTCCTTTTTCGGGACCGAATCCACGGTAGGAGCCTGCAACTTGATGTAGATGAAAATGATGCATCATGCAATCTTATCTACATGAACATGCAATGCTCATGATATGCTTATGCATGCATGCAATTTGTCAGGGGCCTTCATTTATTTCTCTATTGCTCAGGGTCTGCGCCTGGCTTTGTACAAGGGGTTACATGCAACAGAGGTAAGGCCTGTACAAAAGGGTGGCTGCCGGGCAGGGCCCGACAGCCGTGCCTTACGGGTAGAACTTGCGGAGATGCTCAATGTTCCATGAGTTTTGCAACTGAATGCCATCTCCGGTCTCCAGATGGACTGCGCCAGGTCTGGTGAGTCGTACTACCAGGTAAGGGCCTTCCTACTTCGGCGCCAACTTGTTTGCACCCTTGGCGGACTGAACGCGCCTAAGGACAAGGTCACCTTCCTCAAAACATCGAGCATGAACCCTGCGGCTGTGATAGCGACACAGGGCTTGCTGATAGCGTGCAGCACGCGTAGCAGCCCGGAGATGGTTCTCCTTGAGTAGCACAGCATCATCATGTCGATGCTGATCTTGCGCTACTTCATCGTAGGCAAGCACTCGAGGTGACCCGTAAATGAGTTCTGTGGGGATAACTGCTTCTGCCCCATAGACTAGGGAGAAGGGAGTCTGCCCGGTAGCTCAATTTGGTGTCGTTCTGAGGGACCAAAGAACCACCAGCAGCTCATCGATCTACCACCTGCCACACTTCTGCAGCCTATCAAATGTTCTCAACTTGAGTCCTCGCAACACTTCAGCGTTCGCCCTCTTAGCTTGCCCGTAGCTCCTTGGATGGGCCACAAAGGCGAACGAGATTTTGCTCCCGAGGGCATGAACGTATTGCATGAAGGCGCGACTCATGAACTAGGTGCCGTTGTCAGTGATGATCCGGGCAAGAACTCCGAAGCGGCACACCAATCCTTTCAAGAACTTGATAGCTGACTGAGCAGTCACCTTTCTCACGGGCTCTACTTCCGGCCACTTTGAAAACTTGTCGATTGCAATGAACAAGAATTCGAAGCCCCCGGCAGCATGGGGGAAAGGGCCAAGGATATCGAGCCCCCAGACCGAAAACGGCCATGACAAAGGGATTGTCTGAAGAGCTTGGGCAGGCAGGTGGATATTCTTGGAATGGAACTGGCAGGCTTCATACTTGGTGACAAGCTCGACCGCATCTTGGAGGGTTGTGGGCCAGTAGAATCCATTCCGGAAAGCTTTCCCAACCAACACCCTTGATCCAATGTGGGAGCCGCACATACCCTTGTGTATCTCCGCCAGCAGTTCCTTTCCTCCTTCCCGGCAAATGCACTTCAATTTCACACCGTTGGGCCTCCTTTTGTACAGCCTGTCATTAATGAACTGATACATACTGGCCCTCCGGGCTACTCTTTCAGCTTCTTCTTGCTCTTCGGGAAGTTCTCCAGTTTGGAGGAAATGGACTATGTGCCGTGCCCAAGACGGAGCCTGTGGCTCGGCAACAAGGACTAATGGCACCTCCTCATTCGTGAGAGTGCAATCCTCGACCGCGGGGACTGGTGGCCTGGTGGGAGGATGTAGCTCAGCGACCGAAAGGGAGGTGCGCCTGACAAGCTTTCTGTCGGGATCCTCGGAAGGTTCTACTGGGAGAGGCTTGTCGGAGTCCAATTTCCACCTCTTTCTGGCCATTGTTGCCGGGGATACGGAGGACTGAGTCAGATGGAGAACAAAAGTTCCTGGTTCCACAAGGAGCTTTTGTGCAGCGCACTTCGACAAATGATCAGCAATGCTGTTTTCCGCATGGGGTACGTGCTTTGTTTGCAATCCATCAAAGCGCTCCTCCAACTTTCTCACTTCCTCAACATATGCCTCCATCAATGGACTTTGGTAATCCCTGTTGACTTGTCTCACCACAAGTTGTCAGTCTCCGCAGATGATCAGCTTCTTGATCCTCAGTTCTGTTGCAACTCTGAGCCCGGCAAGGAGCCCTTCATATTTTGATGTATTGTTGGTAGCCTCTTCCCGGGGAAAATGCATCTGGATGACATACTTCAGGTGCTCTCTAGTGGGAGCAACGAGAAGCACACCAGCCCCCACACCTTGTAGGGAGAAGGCACCATCGAAATACATGATCCATTCTTGGGGCGCTTCCTTGCCGGGAATAACTGTCTCCAATACCTCTTCGTCAGGAGTTGGCGTCCATTCTACAATAAACTCTGCCAACGCTCTGCTCTGAATAGTTGATGTGCTCTCAAACTTCAAACCAAAGCTGGATAACACCAAAGTCCACTCCACTATCCTGCCGGTAGCCTCAGGGTTTCGGAGTATCCATTGCAAAGGGAAACGGGTGACAACTGTGATCTCGTGGGCTTGGAAGTAGTGGCACGGTTTCCTTGAGGCCATGACAAGGCCAAAAATCAATTTTTCACGCCAAAGTACCTGGATCTAGCCCCCTGCAACAGGGAGCTGACGAAGTATACTGGGCGCTGCACCACTTTCTTCTTTGCCGTGACCAAAGAACTGCTTCCGCTGCTTTGCTCTTCTCCATCTTGATCTGCATCTGACCTTGCCGGGGTGTGCTCACTTTCCTCCCCGGGAGGGACACCAGCTATGTCTGCTGCTTCACCCACTTCCCGCTGCGCCACCAGTGCTGCGCTAACCACTTGATTAGTTGCCGCCAAGTATAGCAGCAACGGTTCTTGAGGTTTTGGAGTGACCAAAGTGGGCACAGAGGAAAGGTAGGCCTTCAAATCTTGTAGTGCAGCATCTACCTCTGGGGTCCACTCCATGGGTCCTGCCTTTTTTCAAAATCTTGAAGAATGGCAAGGCACGCTCGGCAGATTTGGAAATGAATCTGCTAAGTGCGGCAACACACCCAGTCAAACGCCTCACGTCATTGACTGTCTTGGGTGCTTGAATTTGCTCGATAGCCTTGATCTTGTCGGGGTTGGTCTCTATCCCCCGGTGGGACACAAAGAAGCCAAGTAGCTTGCCGGAGGGAATGCCAAACACACACTTCTCTGGGTTTAGCTTCAAGTTGATCTTGCGCAGATTAGCAAACGTCTCTTCTAAATCCTAAATGAGGGTTGATCTGTCCTTGGTCTTGACCACAATATTATCCATATAAGCCTCAACATTTCTGTGCAGCTGTGACTCAAAACCAATCTAGACTGCTCTTGTGAAAGTGGACCCGGCGCTCTTCAACCCGAAAGGCATCCACACGAAGCAGTATGTGCCACATGGGGTGATGAACGCGGTCTTCTCTTCGTCTTCCTTGGACATGAAGATCTAATGATATCCAGAGTAAGCATCCAGGAAAGAAAGCAGGTCACACCCGGAGGTGGAATCCACAATCTGGTCGATGCACGGCAAGGGAAATGGGTCCTTCGAGCATGCCTTGTTAAGATCCGTAAAATCTATGCACAGCCTCCACTTCCCATTAGCTTTGCGTACCACCACAGGATTTGCTAACCACGTTGGATGCAACACTCCTCTAACCAGACCAGTTGCCTCAAGTTTCTTGATCTCCTCGGCAATAAACTGTTGCCGCTCCAAAGCTTGCTTCCGGACCTTCTGCTTGACAGGCTAGGCATGTGGGCAGACAGCAAGGTGGTGCTTGATTACCTTCCTGGGAACACCGGGGATGTCAGATGGTTGCCAGGCAAACACATCGACATTCGCCCGCAGGAATGCAACGGGCGCACTTTCCTATTTGTCATTGAGGGTGGCGCTGATGGTGAAAGTACCATCAGCGCCAGCCAGCCCTGCCGGGACCTTTTTCATAGCGGGTGCAGAAGCCTTGGATCTCTTGCTATTGGAACTCTCTAGCAAGTCATCAACAGGCGCAACATAGCTCGAAGAGGTACGCTTCCCGGATTCCTTACCGGTGTCCCTATTAGCCTCCTTCTTTCCATTACTTTCCTTGGCGGGGATTGCAGCATCAGTGGCCTATGCCACGACTGCTTCCCGATACGTCTTGTCCATGCAAATAATTGCGTCCTTCTCGTCTGATGGAATGGAAATGACGCCCACCGGCCCTGGCATCTTAAAGGTGTTGTAGGCATAGTGGGATGCCGCCATGAATTTGGCCAGAGCTGGGCGACCAAGGATTCCATTGTATGGCAGGGGGAGGTCAACCACATCAAACACGATCTTCTTAGTCCGGTAATTCAACTCTCCCCCAAATGTCACCGGCAACGTGATTTTCCCCTTAGAACGACTCCTGCCGGGGTTGATTCCTTGAAACATACCAGTAACCTTGAGCTCTTCTTCTGCTATCTGGAGTTTGCTGATGACCTTTGAAGAAATCAGATTCAACTCGGCCCCGCCGTCAACCAACATCTTTGTGACCTTGAGGTTGCGGATTGTTGGTGATACCAACAACGGCAAGCACCCTACCACGGTGGTGCGGTCAGGGTGGTCCTCTTCGTCGAAGATGATGGGCATGCGGGACCACTTGAGCGGCCTCCGAGAGTCTGCCGCTGGCTCCACGGCGTTGACTTCAAGCGCCCACCGTTTAAGTTGGCGGTGGGAGGAGTGCAAAGATGCACCCCCGTCAATGCACAGGGCGTCAGTGGCTTTCTGGAATTCCTGCTCGCTGGTTTCCTCTTCATCTCCTCCATCACTCTCATCGTTGCAATCCTCCTTCTCACGGCCTCTGGCGGGTTTCCCTTGATTCTGAGGAGCCTTGCCGGGGCGGCTTGCTTCGCCACTCTGGCCCTTTCCGCCAGCACCATTCTGACCTTTATCTTTTTCTCGCTTCTCATATTTAGCCATCTGCTTCTTGACAAGCTGCTCAACCTGATGACACTCCTGGAGATCGTGGCCCTTGGCCCGATGGATCTTGCAGTACGGGCCATCGCCTTTCCCAGCCTTCTCGGCAGCCGCAGCTTCCCGACAATCAGTGCACGCGGCAACTTCCTTGTCGGGTATCTCAGCCTTGGCTTTCTTGCCGGTACTAGGCATGCCCGATCCTTCAACAGTCATCACTGCTTTATCCTTGCGCCATTTGTTGCGCTTCTTGTTCTTCTTCTTTTGACTGGTGGCCTCGTCATCATCCTTCGAATCGATGTCGACGCCATCCTCTTCTCCGGGGAGCTTCCTCCCCTCCTCTATTCGAGCACACTTATCCACCAGAGTGTAAAGCTCCTTCATAGTCTTGGGCAATCGAACGTTCATCTTGGAACGTATCCGACAATTGCACACGTTGGACTGGAACGCAACTATCACAGCTGCCGGGTGGATGTCTGGAATATTCCTGTGGACACGGCTGAACCTCTGCATGTATTTCCGCAGGCTCTCTCTTTCCTTCTGAGGGAGAAGTTGCAAGTCGCTGGGCCGCCTTGGTTCTTGATGGCCGCCCGTGAAGGCGCCAACGAACTCATGGCACAGGTTAGCCCAGGTCGAAATGGAGTTCTCCGGTAGGTGCATCAGCCAAGACCTCACATTTGGCTTGAGTGCCAAAGGGAAGTAGTTGGCGAATACCTTTTGATCTCTTCCCCCGGCATCTTGAATAGCGATGGTGTAGATGCTCAAGAACTCTGCCGGGTTCAGTCTCCCGTCATACTTCTCTGGTATCTCCGGCTTGAACGTGCGAGTGGATGGACAACGGACTTGCCACAGCTCGCGGGTGAAGGCAGGGCACCGAGCCTCGAAAGGCAGGTACCTGCCTTCGGCGAGTGCGGGCTCATCGACGTCGGGGCCATCGCACCTGTCAGACTGGCGCTGGGCGTCGCGGTGTCGCTCGGTGGTGACACGCGTGCCTTCCCTCTGCCTGTCCTCCAGGGCTCGCCGTTGGCCTTGACGTGCTCGAGGGTCGGACGAAGCCATCGAGACGTCGTCGTGTTCTTGGTTGCGCGGCTCCCGCGCTGGCTGCCGTGGAGGGGACATCACCTTAGGAGTGGCCCCTTCTGCACAGCCAGCAGCGTGGGCCGTTGTCGTTGCCTAGGGAGGCCGTGCCGGGCCAGCCCGATGCGATCCTCCTGCCTCGGCGAAGCCAATCAAACTCTGAATGGTGCCTCTCCACTCATCCATCTGATTGTCTGCCGGCGGAAATCTCAACAACAGCTGGGCCCGCACCATGGCCTCCGAAGCGGTGCTTGGCATGGATGTCGATGAAGACCGTAACGTCGCCCGGCTCCTGACGGTGCCGGTAGCGGTCACGCCGTGTTCTCGTCGTCATGAGCCAGCCGCCTGGATGGCGTGGTGACGAGGTGGAGGCGCTTGAGGGCCAGCGGCTCCGTTTAGCGTAGCGGCTGGGTCGGCTCATTCCGGGGGTGGCGCATGCTCTACGGTCGCACCCGCGGCGGTAGCGGTCGGGGAGTTATGATTCCCCCTAGAGTGAGTACCCCCGCTACGGTTGTGCCCCTCGGCCAGACGGGGAGGTGCAGATGGAATGATCTCTCCTCCCGTACCTCGTGGGGCGTGGCCACTGGGATGTTGTTGGTGATGTCCTTCTCTGGTGCCTCCTGCTCCTGCTTCGGCCGCAGGGGAGGTGGTAACGACGCCGCCTGCGCCGACCACGTCCCCCGCAGTGTCCACACCCCCAGGCGTCTCCGTAGCCCCCGCGGCATCGGCCGTCGCGTGCGGTAGGGCCTTTGAGGTGGATGGATGAGCTGCGGTGCCGGGCTTCTTCTTGGGCGCCATGGACGATGGAGCTGTTGATGAAGAAGATGGCGGTGAAGATGACGCGCTACGTACACTTCTCGGGTTCGCGCGAGTGCTCCCCCCTACCTGGCGCGCCAAAGATGTCGTGGGAAACCATGGCCACCTATGGGGCCACGGGCCCCTTTTGGTTCGGCAGGGGGACTGAGCACATTGCACAAAGAGCGGAGGAGCGCAGCGCAGCGCGGCAGAGATCACACAGGCAGTTTTACCCAGGTTCGGGCCGCCGCGAGGCGTAAAACCCTACTCCTGCTTTGGTGGATTGATGGTGGATGGTGGTGCAAAACGCAGCGCTCTTGCCCAGCAGGGTTGCCCTGGGCAAGAGCAGCTACGCGTGTATGAGTGTACAAGGGTCCGAATCCTTTCTATGGTTGCCATGGGCCTCCTTTTATAGATCAAGGGGTCACCACAGTGGCAAATCAGTCATTGTGTACTGATTAGATAGCAAACAGTGCTATCATATCTACACTGCAGGCAGAGCAGAGCTTAGCGTCACATCATGGCCTGCCCGGCACGCCTTGCCGGGCTGTTTGGCCACCTTCTCTCCTGTCTGCATGACACATCACTGGACGGGTGTCATTTGGAGGCGATTCCTGTAGGAAATGGCTGCCATGTGGCAAAAGACAGCCACTTAGCACCTTGGGGCTTGACACCGCATCGATCGATGACTTGCGTTGCTGCGAGGTGGGGCGGTGAAGCCTTGGCGGGGTGTTTTGCTTTTGTAGGACCCGGCAGGCCTACCAGGGCGGTCTTGCGGCTTGCTTCCGGGGCAACCTTGACCTCGCCAGGCTCTCCTGCCCGGCAAGGGAGGTTTTCCCTTAGCGGTGTCTTTCTCCTTGGCTTGACTTGGTCTCCTCAATCCTGCCCTTTGGTTCCTCAAAGAGCCTATCTCTTCATCTTGGCCTTGTATTGGATGTTGCAATCTTGATCTCGGGTCTGTGCACAGTCTGGGCAATAGACCCAGGGTTTGTTGCACCGACAAAGGTCTCCCAGCATCGACGAGGAGGAGAACCGCCTGGCAAATCCATGGGAGCAGCGACGAACTGCCTTGGTCTCTTCGGGGGGAGGGGAACTGGCGAGGAGGAGATAAGAGTGTAACCGCAGGGCCTCGTCCCTTTGTTAAGGAAGTTATGCGGGCACGCATAGTGGTAGTGCCTAGTGCCCCGCGATGGTGTGGCTATTATTTACTACATAGTACTATAGCAGTAGTAGTACTACTTTGTCAACTAGTAGTGCGATGTACCGTACTTCTATAGTGCACTAGTTTTGAACTCTTGAATCTCAAGGCCACGGAGCTACAGTTGCAAGTGGAGGGTACTACTGTTCTCTAGAACCATCGCTGTACTATCAATGCAGGGAAAGTACACCTGCATAGTGCCTACTCTCCGTGCTCTATTCAAGCGTGTAGCTGGCCTACTCAGCCGCTCCACTCACGCACACACTAGCAGCCTGTTTATCAGCGACGGTTACTGCGGGGGCAGAAAATTTGAGTTCTTCCATACAGCGAGACTAGGCTTTTCGCTTCCATTTGTGGAGGTGTAATGGATCTCATCAAACTTTGTTAGTTCCTTCTTTATGAATGAGATGAGGCAAAGCTTTAGCCTCCGTTTAAAAACAAAAAAAATCACGTCAAGAGGAATTTCTTTTATAGAGTTTAGAGCCGATAATGGAGCGAAGTCCATGCGTGCAACGCCACAAGCTATAGAGTAGTAGCACTTTACGTACAGAGCCATATTGCACAGTTCCCAATGCCGCGCCAGGCCTTTCTGGCTCCTCGTGCTTAATTGGGAGGCAATAGTTTAAATATCGTAGCTGATGAGAAAGCTGCAAGCGAGGTGCAGCTTGGGCGAGCATGCAGGCAAGAAACTTTGCACGGTGTGAATTGATATATAGGAGTACTACTCTAGTACGCGAGCCACGAGATGATGGGAGGGAAAACTCGTTCACGTGGCTAGGCTATCCAGTGCACCCAGATTGTGGTGCGACACGTCCGTTCGACTTCAAAAGTCAAACTACCAGTGTACAATATTGGCTCGCAGCGAGGTTACTATTTAAAAAAAGGCCGCCGTGCGTTCGGCCAGGATCGAACCCACAAAACGAGCTATACACTCCCATGATCACTAGTAGTACTCGTTTGAGTACAACGTAACCTAGAATCGCCTTTTGTCGCTAGTACATTTTCCTTACAAGAATCCACTACCAAGAAACTACCACTTTCCAACCAGCCCTACCAAGAAACCACTACTCTACAAAAATTCGCAAAAACATACCGAAATTTTCTTAATCCATCGCAATAAACTACCAAGTGCCATTATAGGCACGTTTCAACCCATGTCGCCCCTTAAGTCAACGCCTTCTATTTGACCGGCAAGTTAGGCGTTATGACTTGTGGGACCTACATGTCAGTCTGGACAAAAATCCCCGAGTGACCTCCTACCTCCGGCCCGTCCACCTAGTCATCCTCGGCCATGGGACACAGCTGCCGCCGCCGGTAGAAGGCGAGGTCAAAAGCGCCGGCGGCGCGGAGCCCATCTTGCAGCAGCCCGGATGCCAGCTCCATCCGACGCTCGCAGCCGCTAGCTAGCCAAGCTAGCACACACCCTGCTGGATGCATCCAGCTGCTTGTCTGCAAGGTTTGCTAGCTAGGTTAGCACAGCGGTGCGGCGGCTTGCTCGCACGTGCCCCGCTAAGGCCAGCCATCTGGCTCGAGCGAAGGCTAGCGCAGCGGCTTGATCGCGCGTGAGCCACGCTCGGGCCAGCTAGCCAACCCGTGCGGAGGCCAGCATGGCGTCCGGCCTGTCCGGTGGAGCGGCGGCCAGCTCGCTCATCACCGGCGCCAACGACGAACACGCATAAGAATTGTTTGAAGTAATGTTCAGGAAAAATAATGATTGGAGGAGGAAGAAGAGTATAGAAGGTCAGATGTGGGTCCCTCGTGTCAACGGTCAAACAAATGGTGTTGGTTTAAGGTGCCTCGTCAGCATGGACGTGTGGGCCAACCCTGTCATAAACGGGTTTAAACGAGCCTAATCGGCACTAGGTAGTAGTTTTTTGGCGCGGATTAAGAAATTTTGGGTATGTTTTTGCTATTTTCTGTACAATAGTTTCTTCCTAGGGCTGGTTGAAAGTGGTAGTTTTTTGTTAAATACTCTACATACTGTAAGTAGGAGTGAAAGTTAAGCTTTGGAAGCCAATAAGCACGGCTAGTTACATAGTGCCTATGTGTACGTAATTCAAACTAAATATCAGCCATGAGTGACTAATATCTTGATGGAAAACTCGAAACTATGGAAATACTAGCAATTTTTTTTGCATGGTTGGAAATACTAGCAATGTGCACGTGCGTTGCAATGGATCATAATTAGAATAATACTTATTCACAAACTTGATAGAAAACACTCTAATTTTGATATACATATGTCACTAAAAATATATTATGTTTCAATCAGAATATATTCCTTGGGCTGTTTTGGTGAGGTGAGGGAGGGATGTGGTTGGTTTTAAGATACTAATTAAGGGGTTTTCTGCAAATTGGGTAGAGAAGTGGGATGTTGTTGAGAAAAGGTAACAACTTACCTCACAGTCGTTAGATGTAGATCTAATGGTCAGAAATGACGGATGGCAGACACACCATCATCACCAACTAAGTCCTCTGTAGGACTACTAGCAAGATGCCCGTGCATTGCACGGAATATCAAGATGCATTTTTTTATAAAACACCTGTTGTGATTGACCCATGCTGGAGTAATCCCATGTGTAAAAACTAATGATATCTCGAGAAAGAGGAGAGATAAGGTGAGGAGGAGTGGGGCGTGGTGGTGATTGGTGGTTGGACTGAGCGGAGGCATGGGGATGGATGATGCCGGCAGCGACCACCATGCCAGATTGTTCTAGAGGCTTTCCTTTTTTAATTTCTCAATAATGAGGTTGTGGGAGATAAGGATGAACGAGGGAAGGCCTTGTCTGCAAATGTGGAGAGAGGTGCGGGTATCTTTTAGTTTGCTTTCTATCCGTTAGATATAGATCGGACGGTCTATATTGCAAGATGGCAGGCATACCATCATCACCAACTCGATTTTTTTTATAAGAGGGAGAAGAGATATAAGTATGGAGATACAAACGTATTATCGATACTTGTTTCCATAAACTTGGATCTACATTCTATTCAACGGCTGAGCATGTGGGGCCTTAGCACGATGACTTCCCGACTATGTAAAACAAAGGTTTTCCCGTCACCGATAAGGAGGGGGTGACGGCGGCGCGCTTTCGGCTCGCTCTAGTCCTAGTAGTCATACTAGGTGGTCTACGAACATGTAGATTTATTCTTTTTCACGTCTCATGTTCATCATACTGCCACGACTGTTGATGAATAGACGGTAAGTTATTCACGAGAAAACCTTGGTTGAGCATGTGTGCGATAGAGAGACAGCGCGTGCGTGTGTGATATGTGTAGAGACTAAGGCAATGATAAGAGATTCTTTGTGTCTCTGTGTGTGGAGGATAGAGAGAGACATGTGCATGGGGCTTCGTGTTGTGTAACATGGAGACACAGACATAATCAGAGAGTGAGTGTGCGAGATACACATGCGGACATGGGGAGAGATGTGTGAGTTAGAGAGATGGAGAATTTTGGTGTGCATGTGAGCTAGAGAGAGAGGGGATATATACATACCTAGAGCTGGAGAGAATATGCAAGGGTGTGTGTCTTAAAAGAAGGATCCAGATAGATGGGTGTTTGTGCATGTCTATGTGTGTTTGGGCCTGTGCGTGTGTGTGAGAGGGAGTGTGTGTATGTCGAGAAGAGAGACCACTAATGATGTAAACCTGGTAGGGAAGGGGGAATGGTGTGACATGTGTGTCCAAGAGAGAGAAAGGCATGTGTAGTAGCGGGATAGCATGGGTGCGGGCGGGGAGCAGACTATTTGGAAGAGACATCAAGTGTGTGTGGGAGAGTGGTGTGAGAGCGAGAGAGAGAGAGCTAGCGAGGGAGGGAGAGAGGAAGAGAGGGGGAGAGATAGGGGTCATTTGTGTGTGGAAGTGGCGTATAGATAGGGAGACAAGGTTGATGTTGTTCGAAAGTGGCCTATGTACGGAGATGCAAGGGAAGCGAGTCATCGTGTGTGTGATAGAGACTTCATGAGAGACCTAGAATAGTTGGTGTAGAGAACAATGTGCGAGATTGAGAATGATGATACATTAGGGAGCTATGGAAAGAGTCACGACATATATGTATATAGGGGAGGAGCTGGGTCGGGTCTGCATGTGGGAGAGATAGAAAGAGGAGAGTGGTGCACAAGGAGATAAAGGGTGCTTGTTTGCAGTGGGGGTGGTTAGTGAGGTGAGTGTGCGAGAACCACATAACTAGGGAGATAGACGTTTGGGGGTGACGTTTTGTGTGTATGGGAAAGATACACTCTATATAGTGCGTGTTCTTGGGAAAGAGAGATGCCAGGAGACCTAGAGAGTGGGGGAAGAGATGTGTGCATGCCCGAGAGACAAAGTGATAGAGACCTATATTGGGGTCCGGACTTAGAAGATAGAGGGGGGTTAATGTGCTCATGTGTTCGTGTCCGGTGGAGAGAACGACTTGTGTAGGGGGACGGGGTGGGTGGCTTCAGACAAAGAGTGAGGTGTCTATACTTGAGAGACTTTAGCGTAATTGAGATATATATATGGTCAATAGTGTGTGCACTCATGGTTGATCAATTTGTTTCACAATTTGGACTATGAGATAACGATACTTTTGAACATGCGTGATATACTTTGAAGTACCAGAATTACAAACCTAAGATTGGAATTTTGGAATTCGACTCCATCATTAGCTTTTGTAATTCATTTAAATGGAGGTACATTTTTTAAGCCGGGATTTTGCGAATTCAAATTCATATATCAAACCTAGAGATATACACATACGGGCATGTTCAAACCTTATAATCATCCACTTTATTCATACCCATACACATTTTTGTTTTTGTCATCATATTTAGGATAAACACATTTGGAATTTCATTTGAATTGGACCATATGATGGTATTTTCTTCCACTATCTCAGTGATCCATATTTGAATTGAATGGACAATCTAAGTTTTGAGTTGGAGACATTGTTTTTAGAAACTTGCACCTTTTTTATGCGTGCAAAACAAATAAATTCTCGGCCATGATATCATAGTCGGCCGTACAAGAGCAGAACAGTTAATTTCAGCCGCCAAAAGCTTTCAAACTTCCCACTCACATCAAAATATTTCGCGCCCGAAAGTTTAGCCCTGTGATATTCCTGTTTTACCCCTGCCACATGAATGGAAAAGGGCTGCTTTCGTAACTCCATTGTTTTCCCCTCTTTGCCCCCAAAATTCTTCCCCAGAGCCCCTCCCCTTCCCCTCCTCGCCTCCTACCCCCAACCATGCCAAGCCGCCGAATCTAGTCCTTCGCCGCAGCGGTGGACCTCACACCCCGCCGGATCTAGCTTCCACACCTTGGAACCCCCAACTGCCAACTCACCACTTCACCGGAGCTGCTTGAGCGACTGGCTTGTCCACCGCTCCAGATCTCCTTGACCGCCATCATGGTCCACCGCACTAGATCTGCTTCACCGGCGCCCTCGTACACCACAGTGTAGGCCCTTCACCGACTCCCTCGTCCCCCACATCGCTGGCCCTTCATACAAGCCCTCTTCCACCGCAACAGATCCACCTCACCGAAAGCATTGTACACCGTGCCGGATGTGCTTCGTCGACGCCTTTGTCTACTGCATCGGACCCGCTCCACGGACGCCATATTCAACTACATCGGCCCTGCTTTACTAACACCGTAGCCTCATCAGCTTATTTTGATTTGTACTCCTTCGGTTTTTTCTTCTTTATCGTGGAACTGTTCACTTACCACAGATGAGCTTTCTTGTATGTCGATAGGCGCCGCAACCGAAGCACTGGAGCTGCTTCAGCAACGGCGACAGCCGGCCCAAACTCAACCGCAACACGAGCACCATCGACGATCCTTAGCTTTCAAGTATGACAACGATACCCAAACGCCGCCGAGAATCAGGTACTATTATCCAACGGCCGGCGCCTACGTTCACTTTCTTAGCATAAGCACCGCACCTTCGAATTTCTTCAGGGTATCATTCAATTTTTCATGAGACGCGTTATTATGCTTTCACCTGTAGGGCCATACGTGTGGCAGTGAACAAGTTACATGTGCTAAATTACAAACGAGTGCACATATAGTTACAATGCTTTTGTTTTGTCCTAAGTATTACTGTACTTCCTAGATATCACTGCCTACTATTTTACTTCTTGCATGCTATATTTATGATAATGGTGTTGTTCTGATGCCACCTGTTGGTTACATCAGACTGCTTTTATGTTCTCTATGCTTAATTACACATCAACAAACTAGCTTGTGGTTCCGCTGCTTTTTGTTCGTTTTACCCTACATTTTTCGATGCTAGCTATTACATCACTGCTCCGAGCCTCTGTTCATTACTTTTTTGTGCATTCTTGATCTTCCCAAGTTGCATGACTAATTTGATGCTTCTATTAATTATGGAGCTGCCAACCCCATCAAGCAAAATATTTGTTCTTTTGGGGCTGGCACCTCGAACAAGCATAAAAATAGAGTGAAGCACATATATTGTCGTGTAAGCACACACCCTTCTTTCATTAGTTTAGATTAACCATTGATGATCAATTCAAACCAGTGCATGCGATTAAAATTAATTTTACCTAAATAGAGGGTGCAGAATAAACTACAACAACTAGATTTGCAACCATCGGGTGCTGACGATATCTTCAAAGGACATTACAACAGCAGCGAGGCTTCACAGCAACATATGTTAAGCCAGTGTATTTTAGTACATGTGAAATGTAATGCGTGTGGGCTGCTTTCTTGGCTTGTGCCCTCAACCTGTAATCCTACGGAATTACAAATAGTTTAGTTGTCTGCTTTGTTGTATTGCTTGATTCGAATGCTTGTTTGTTACTTGTTAGGCTATACCTGAGTTGGCCAATATGTCAGCAGTGCCTGCTGCACTATCGTAAAGAAATGCATGCCTAGTTCATTTGACTCCTTAACTTTTCCTATGAACTTCATCACAAGACTGTCTTCGTAGTTTATATGAGGCCACACTGTTTAAGTGCTTTCTCAGATTATTTCAACTGCTTAGATGCCTGGGCAACTTAAATATAGCGGTGGTACACTGCCTTTCATCTAGGGATGTCAACTTGGTCCTGTTTAATCCCGATTAAAGTCCACTAATGGTATGATAGTCCAAAAGAGTTTTTGTTTTTTGAGGCAAATGAACTAGCGAGCTAGCAAAAACTAACTAGATGGGACTTGCGGATGCCATTTATTTGCCACTTACATCCCTACTTTCATCTTACCATTTTAATTTGTTTTTGACTGATGCTGCTTCGAACCATTTAAATATAGCTTGCCATGCTCGGCAATAATTCATATGTCGTTTACCATGTAAGCTTACTGCCTGGATCATGCGATAACTATCTCTTACTTATGTCCAGCGGAAACCTTTCAGGATGCCGTTCACACTAGGACACAATGTACAACCCCAGGACCTATTTATGGAAGCAGTGCGCCATCCATGTTACCAGATGGTAGCAGTTCAGAGGCAACACCGCTGGAGAGCAGTCTGAGCACAGATATTATAGTTCTTGAGGCTCTACTAGAGGCAGAAAGAGATGGTGTGGCTGCCATGAATGAGGTAATCTTGATCTTGAGGCTGGAAATTATGCAATTAGCTGCACGCATTATGCAAGCAACCCAAGAATTTGAGGAAGTAAGAATGTTGCATTTGAAGACGAAGGAGGTCCTGCTGCTTCTGCTATCTGAAGGCCAGGGTAATCCCAGTTCTTCTTTACATACCAGTTGAAATTGTCATTAGATTAGTATACTTGCATGTTGTGTCATGTCTCTGAATGGATTATGTTGTAAGACCCCCTTTGTTGTCCATTTGTTGTAATGATCTGAATTTTTTAGGTGAGGTAATCCTCAGTACTGGTATGATTGACATAAGGTGAACTGTTTTTCATGTGAGCATATTGTATTGGATGAAATAACTGTTTGACTCAAAGTGTATCCAACCTACTGAATTCGAAGATCACGGCATTTCTAAATCATATTCATATATAAAGGTGGAATAAATCTTTGTCATGGTTTTGAAGAAATAAATAACAAAACATAGAATGATGTATGGATATTCGTAATTGAATACAAATTGGATTTGAAATTAGTTGCCAAGGCCCAGGGTAAACGTGAATGCTAATTCTCCCAAATTTTGAACGAAGCGGCAAAACACCCACTATCATTTGTCGGCTGCCCGAAGCAAGTTTTGTGAGATGGAAATTACTGTCTACCCTTGACACTTCACATCCTAATCCACCTGATTTCCACTGATGTCAATAGGGGTAGACTAGTAACTTCAATCAGACGTGAGATGACCGCCTCTGAGCCCATTCAGACACGGTCGGCGCCAAACGTGGGCGGCAAAACACATTTGATTCAAGCTCGTCCGAAAGACCTGTGTCTCTCCCTCCATTTCCCCATTCATACATGATGGGCGGCAAAATAAACTCTCCGCGTCCGAAATCGATGTAGGCAAATATTTTAAATAGGGGCAGGTGTGTAACTTCCCCCAGACGTGACACAACCGCCCAACCTGCCAGCCCCATTCATACACCGTGGGCGCCAACCATGGGTGGCAAAACACCCTCTCCTCGCCCGAAATCGCTATCGGCAAATATTGGGGAGATGCGAGATTACCATCCTATCCCCATCCGACGAGATGTTCAAAATTTTAAATGGGGGCTAAGTTCGTAACTTTCCCACATTTCAGACAAGCGTGTCCCAAAGTTTGAGATCCCCTCCCCCTCCATTTCCCCATTCATACACCGTCGGTGCCACAACAACCTCCCCACTCAGGCCAGCCTCCTCCATCCGCCACCCCATCCTCCACCTTGCCGGAGCCGCTACCCCTACCCCGTTGTCCACTGCAAGAGATGGACGTCTCTCATCCATGGCACCAGACCAGGATCCTTTCATTGCGTCCTCTCGCTTCATCGGCGCCGTCATCCACCTTTCCGTTGTCGCTCCTACGACCACCTCATCCATGACAACAGGACTTATCCCCCGACCCGGCCATCTGCCGTCTTAAGTCTTCTTCCGCGCCGCAGACAACCATCACACCCGCAGCACCCTCAACATATCAGCAGGGGCCTACACGGTGTCGCAAGAGAGGTGGTACTCTTTCATATCTGCTTATGTTATTCATCTCACTCGAAAAATAGATCATAACTTGTTTACTATACTTTTCTTGTCCATACCAAATCGTAGTGGCTAGTTGAAAGCAAACATTGGTTGCAAAGTAGCCTTTGTCCGGTTTGCACCTTCAGATCCGCCATGGCACGGTCACTATACTCGTAAAGCTTATGGTTTCCCCCCTTTATATTCACTACCATCATCGTAGGTGCCTCGTGTCAGGCTAGCACTGCTCCTCAAGACCTCAACCCATCAAGCGAAACAACATGCCACTCATAATTCCAAAGCTTAGTTGTTGAAATATGAATCTGATATGATGCTCATATTACTAAAACAGAGAACGTTTAATTGGTCAGCTAATGTTCCTATATTCGTTTCAAAAAGCATGTGCGCCACGTATAGAGAGACAACATGGATTTGCATTTCTCTGTGCGCTCTGGTTCATCATGGGTGGGCAACACATGTTGTATTATCTAAAATCTGCTTGCTCTTTGTTATCATGTTCCTCTTCTGTTCTTCTTAATAAGTATATTACTTCCTCCATTTCTAAACTGCCTTTGGTATGTGCGTGTGTTGTGGTGGCGTGCATTTGTACCGGGTGTTGTTCATCGTTGCTTTATTTATAAAGCGGGGCGAAAGCCTTTTTCGGTAAAACATAAGACTTTTTAGATATTCCAATAAGAACTACATACGGATGTATATAGACATATTTTAGTGTACATTCACTCATTTTGCTCCGTATGTAGTCCGCATTTGAATCTCTAAGAGATTTATATTTAAGAACAGAGGGAGTAGTATAGTATGTTCCTTGTCGGGAAGTGGAGCAGGGACATTTGCAGTCGACAGGTCTATTGGGTTGCTTTAGATGGATGCTTTCAGCGATTCTAGATGGTCTGCCATAATATCCGGGAAATGCCGGGAGCTATGTCATCTTTGATAGTCTAGACTGATAGTAATAGTATTGTGCCTTCAGTTGAATAGAGTTGCCCCTTTTGGGGCCGAAGCCTTTCCGAACCCTTTCTTGCCGTACCGGCAATACAAGCCCATATGGTCCAGCTACTTCCACTTTCCTGATTTTACTCTTGATGCTTAGGGTTTTCCCCTTTTATCTACCCTACTATGATCTGCGTAGGTGCTTTCTGTCGTACTAGCAGTACTCCACCCTTCAAGCTAAACAACACAGCACTCATAATTCCAAAGCTTAGTTGTTCAAATATGATTGTGATATGATACTGATATTAGTTAACAGACACATTTAATTGGTTAGCTAAGGTCCCACTTGAGTTTCCAAATGCATGTCGCGACATATAGAGAGACAGCAGGAATTGCATTTCTTTGTCACTTGTTGACTGTACTTTCTTGTCCATACCAAATCTTAGTTGTTATTTCAAAGCAAACATCGGTTGCTAAGTACCCTTTGTCAACCCACTGCCACGGTCAACACTATACTCATCATGCTTACGGTTTCCCCATTTTATGATGACCACGATCAGCCTACGTGGTTCATGTCGTAATAGCACTGCTCCACCAATCAAGCTAAACAAGCTTAGTTGTACAAATTCGAATCTGATATTATGCTGATATTAGTAAAACTGAGACATGTTTAATTGGTCAGCTAAATGTTCCTACTTTAGTTTCAAAATGCATGTGAGCCACATATGGAGAGACCGGAAGGAATAGTATTTCTCTGTGCGCTCTGGTTCATCATGGGTGGGCAACAGACATTGTATAGAAAGACTTGTAATATCTTCGATCTGCTTGCTCTTCTGCTCTTCTTTAACATGATCCTCTTCTCTTCTTTAATAAGTATGTTCCTTGTTGGGAAGAGTAGCAGAGACATTTGTGGTCGACTGGTCAGGTCGAGTTGTTCTCCCTTAGTATATTTTGAATTTGTCAGGTCAGGTCGACTTGTTCTTCTTTACTATATGTTGAAGCTGTCATCTGCGAAGTATCATCACTTCTGGAGCTCTCATATTTTGAGAAGTAGGCCACATTATATTAATGCACACACCAAATTACAGCATGCATGGCATCTCTCAGAAGAATTGCAGAGATAGCACAAAGGGGTTTACAGGGAGGCAGTATTGGAATAGAATCACTTCTGTATTACAAAGATAATCTCACTTATTTTTATGTTTTCATGCATGTCAGGTATTGAGCATGATCAAAATGAATATGAGAATGGGTGCACGAGAGGAATATTGCGAAACAATCCACTGGCTAACAAACTTGGCATGGTGGAGGATGGCCTATCTTATTCGCCCATCAAGGTGCTTTCTCTAACTTGGCAAGGTTGTATTGGTCGCACATATTTTGCATATGACCTCTTGCATTACTTCTACTTTGTTACACCACATGTGTCATCATACTATGATTTTCCAGTCAAATGTTGTTCTTTCGTAATAGATGTCCAAAAGGAAGAGGGTGAGTGCAGATCCTCAAGGAGTACAAACTAGGTATTTGGAAAAGGTAGTAATACCTGTTAAATCAGATAGATCAGCAACCACAGAAAACACAGGCCCAACTGTAGCACACTTTACCCCTACTCCACTGGCCAAACCCCTATTTGAACTGCAGAGAGCCCAGCGTCAGGTACTGTCTATGATATCAATTCAAAATTTGAACTCCTAAATTTATGCATGTGCCTTACCTTCTCTCTTGTATGAAAGCTAATTTTAGATGAATCTCCTTTCTCAAAGGATCATAGGATCTCACAACAATACTGGGCACTGCATTGCTCTTGCCAGTACCTCTTGCCCTTTGTCAGCATACTTACACTCATTATTGTTTGATTATGTAGCATCACTGTAAATGTTCACTTCCTTATCCTCCATTTGCTCAAAATTATAAGATCTATATTTACTCTTAGATAAATGCAGAATTAACACAATGGTTATGAAGTTTTTGATTGCTCATGTAAGTACCTGTTGTCATGTACTCCCTCGGTATCGAATTAATTGTTGCTCAATTGGATGTATTTAGAACTTAATAGTGCTAGATACATCCATTTGAGCGACAAGTAATAACGGACGGTGGTAGTATTAGTGTACTTGCATTGCGAGATAGTTGATTGTCTAGCATTACTCTGCATCTTATCCGCCCTACCCTCCACTTTCTCCAAATTATCAGATCTACATTTACTCTTACCAAAATGTTGAATAAAGCCAATGCCACTGCACACGTTGATGTCTGCATTGCTCTTGTCTTTACCTTTTGCCTTGTAACACTGTACTTAATTAATTGCTATTTGATTATGTATCATCACTCTGCACCTGAGCTTCATTATCCTCTATTTCTTCCAATATTATTTGATCTATATTTACTCTTTACAAAATATAGAATAAAGGCAATGCTTATAAAGAAGTTTCTTTGGAGAATTTATTGAATTATCCTTCCATCGACATGGAGAAGGGCTTTGTCCAGCCCGTGTTAACATGTAATGTAAGTTCATCCTTCTCAAGCCTCAAACTTTGTTCTAGTATAGATTTGGTGATGTAAAGGCGGCCCGATCTTTCGATGAGAGTGGGGATAATTATCGATTTGGTGGATTTTGACCTTGACGATCCGGCTATACCGTACCCGATGATACGCCTCGACACGATCAACCTGAACAACGAGGTTCGAGTTCCTGCAAGCAACCGAAGAACCAGCAAGAACAAAGGTGAATTGCAACTGAATTTGCGGATGATAACTTGAATACACGAACTAGATGAAAAGTTGGGGTTCCACTGTGGATCTGACAAGGCGGTAGTCCTACACGTATCGTAGATGCGAAATTGTAGCGATGGCTAAACAATACAATAAAACCCAGGTCTAAAACCTAATCTAGGGTAGCTATTTATTGAAGGCAGATGTACGTAGAGGCAGCCGTGCGGCCAGTCGGTTCGCTGTCCCATCCTGACACGGAGTCCACGGGCCTGCCTGTAGAGGCCGGAGCGTTGCAGGGCCGGATTGCAAGTCAATTCTGGGATCCTGGTGCAGCCAAATATTTTAGTGCCCGTGTCCTTGTCCTTGTACACGTAACATCAAGTGGTGGATGGGATGGATGGTTCCGTGGGTGCATGCATGCATGTGACATGGTTGGATTCGGTGGGAACATGCATGCACTGTTTGCTTTGTCTGATTGGAATGCACAGTTGTTCTCATCTCTAATCTCTCCTTTATTTCTGAGTACAAGCAAATCAAAACATGAGTTTAGCATCGTATTTTTGTCAGTTAAATCATGTGTACGAAGGGGCGATAGTACCTGGCCATTTATTTGACGCGCACGCGCTCTAGTCATAGGTCCAGGTGGAACAACTGGTGAAGGAGCCACAGTGGGTGTAACGATGGAAGTGATGTCCTCATCATCCCCTCCTTCTTGAATCGAAGTCGTCCTCGATGATATCTCCTCATCCTCACCCAAATAGGTTTTTAAACCAGCAATGTTAAAGGTGGGACTAACCCGAAATTCTGCAGGCAGATCAAGCTTATATGCATTGTCATTAATTTTTTCTATCACTTTAAAAGGTCCATCTGCACGAGGCATTAGTTTTGACTTGCGTAAATCAGGGAAACGCTCTTTTCGCAAATGCAACCATACTAAATCACCTGCTTCAAACACAATACTTTTCCTACCCTGACTACCAGCAAGTTTATATTTGGCATTCATGCGTTCAATATTTTTCTTAGTCATCTCATGCATTTTTAATACCAACTCAGCACGTTCTTTAGCATCAAGGTTTACCTTCTCCGAAGATGGAATAGGTAATAAATCAATTGGCGCACGAGGTATAAATCCATAAACAATCTCAAAAGGGCATAACTTTGTGGTAGAATGAACTGAACAATTATAAGCAAACTCTACATGAGGTAAACATTCTTCCCACATTTTAAAGTTCTTTTTCAAAACAGCCCTAAGCATAGTAGACAATGTTCGATTAACCACTTCAGTTTGACCATCTGTTTGAGGATGACATGTAGTGCTAAATAAAAGCTTAGTCCCCAATTTTGTCCACAACACCCTCCAAAAGTGGCTAAGAAATTTTGTGTCACGATCAGAAACAATTGTATTTGGCACACCATGCAAACGAACTACTTCGCGAAAGAACAAATCAGCAATGTGCGTAGCATCGTCACTTTTATGACAAGGTATAAAATGTGCCATCTTAGAGAATCTATCGACAACAACAAATATACTATCCCTCCCCCGTCGTGTTCTAGGCAGTCCTAATACAAAGTCCATAGATATATCTTCCCAAGGAGTGCTAGGAACAGGAAGAGGCATATATAAACCATGTGGGTTCAATCGTGACTTAGCTTTTTGGCATGTCGTGCAGCGTGCAACATATCTCTCTACATCCCTTCTCATTTTTGGCCAGAAGAAATGACCAGCAAGGATGTCTTCTGTCTTCTTGATGCCAAAATGTCCCATAAGTCCTCCGCCATGCGCCTCCTATAACAACAAAAGACGAACAGAGCTATCTGGGATGCATAGCTTATTAGCACGAAAAACAAATCCATCATCAACGATGAACTTGTTCCAAGTTCTACCCTCTCTGCAATTGAGCAATATATCTTTAAAATCGACATCATTAGCGTATTGCTCTTTTATAGTTTCAAGTCCAAAATTTTTGAAGTCAAGTTGTGATAACATGGTATAGCGTCTAGACAATGCATCAGCAATAACATTCTCCTTCCCTTTCTTGTGCTTAATAACATAAGGAAAAGATTCAATAAATTCAACACATTTTGCATGTCTACGGTTTAGTTTTCTTTGATTTCTAATATGCTTGAGTGATTCATGATCAGAATGTATGACAAACTCCTTAGGCCATAAATAATGTTGCCATGTCTCCAAAGTCCGAACTAGTGCATAAAGTTCCTTATCATATGTTGAATAATTCAGACTAGGCCCACTGAGTTTTTCACTAAAGTATGCTACTGGTTTGCCTTCTTGCAATAAAACACCGCCTAAACCAATGCCGCTAGCATCACATTCTAATTCAAACATCTTATTAAAATCAGGTAATTGCAGCAAAGGGGCGTGTGTAAGCTTATCTTTAAGAATAGTGAAGGCTTCCTCTTGTGCATCGCTCCAAACAAATGGCACATTTTTCTTTGTGAGCTCATTGAGCAACGCTGCGATGGTACTAAAATCCTTCACGAACCGGCGGTAGAACCCAGCAAGTCCGAGAAAACTTCGTACCTGTGTGACCGAGTTAGGGGTCGGCCAACTCTGGATCGCTTCAACCTTGGCTTTATCAACTTCAATTCCCTGTGCTGTCACAACATAGCCAAGAAAAGCGACTCGATCCGTGCAAAAAGTGCACTTCTCGATATTACCAAATAAACGTGCATCACGCAGAGCAGAAAAAACAGCACGCAAATGGTCTAAGTGTTCCTCTAGTGAGTTACTATAAATGAGAATATCATCAAAGTATACTACCACAAATCTTCCAATGAAAGCTCGCAAAACTTCATTCATTAGTCTCATGAAAGTACTAGATGCATTAGTCAATCCAAAAGGCATAACTAACCACTCATATAAACCAAATTTAGTTTTGAAAGCAGTTTTCCATTCATCACCTAGTTTCATACGAATTTGATGGTAGCCACAATGCAAGTCCACTTTAGAAAACACAACTGAGCCACTGAGTTCATCAAGCATGTCATCTAATCTAGGAATAGGATGATGATACCGAATTGTAATATTATTGATGGCTCTACAATCAACACACATACGGGAAGTACCGTCTTTTTTAGGAGCAAGTAAAATTGGTACAGCACATGGACTAAGGGATTCACGAATGTAACCTTTTTCGAGGCATTGCGAGGACGGGGCTGGTCGACGGCATCAGTGTATGAAAGAGGGTGCCTCGGGTCTCCTGGGGGCACCCGACAAGCTCGTTGTAGACCTGTGTTGGTGGCTGGAAGACGCGAAGCGGCAGTGGAGACGGCACCCAGACGGGCATCCTGGGCATCGAGACGTTTCATAATAGATGCAAGTGTTTGAGTGAACGTCTCATTGCTATCCTTGATCGACTTGAGGCGCTTATCAAGTGCGCCCTCGAACGATGTGAACCGCTTGGTGTATGCATGCACATCCTCCTCAAGGAGGGCCACCGTGGCTTTCATGTTGTCTTCATCACCTGCCATGGTTAGGATGAAACAAGAACAAAATCACAAGTATATTGCTCCTACAGTAACTGCGGTGAGGCGGTGGAAAATGTCTCTCAACTCTCGAGCAATTACCAAGCTCTTACCAATTCTTACCGTGCTGCAGTGGTTGTCGGCCGTTGGCGATGTCAAAGTTATCAAAAGATTGATATAGCGATTACCAACTGACCGAACAAGATACAATATAGGAAGTGGAGCTTGGTGAAGGTTTCCTCAACTCACAATATGTGGCACAATTAAGAAAAAAGTAATGCAAGCTGAATAATTGCTCAAACTCCTAACTAGTGTTGGCAGTTGACTAGTAAGAGATAAAACAATCTAAGCCTAGATACTGAATCAAGGGAGTGGAAACGGATAAAAATATGATAGCTCTAAATAGCTAGATATAAGTGAGGTATAAATGCAGTGTAGGCGCAACTAAGAATAGAAAATGTTCAGCAACTATTACTTATATGAACAGAGTAATAGTTCAGAACAATAAAAGATAGTATCCAAAAGATTGTAACCGACCTGAACTTTGCAAAATCTTCTCTCTTTTTTTTCTTTTTTTCTTTTGCTCTTTTTTTCTTTTTCTTTTCTTTTCTTTTTTCTTTTTTTTTGCTCTTTTTTTTAGGCCGGTTGCTACAAGAATCACGGACAGACTTCAATCCACAAGAGAGAGGAAAGAAAAACAAAGCTACTGAATAAGTTGCAACGAAAGCTAGCTAGAAGTGCTTCAACGTTGAGATTAGCTAGTACTAATACTAGTGTATAGGTTCAGCCAGCAAGGATTTTGGGGTGTGGCGCGTGGAGACAGACACAGATGATTGGGCGTCTGGCGTCTTGCGTGTGGCTAAGTGGCGTTGCCTGGCCTCTCATGAAGCGCGACGCGTATATGGATGCGGATGGGATGCATGCGCAGTGCCAGACACGATGGTTCTGTGTCTGGGCGTTCGCGTAGACTGGATAGGTACCGCGCGAAGCAAAATGCACAGCAGGCACAGGCGCATGATGCGGACAGGTGGTGGGTGTCAGGTGCAAAGATATGCTCGTAAAGCGGTAGACAGGACGGACTTTTGAACTGATGCGACCTCGGATTGCACGTAAAAATCGGCAAACTAGAAACAATCTGATGCAATCTTGTTTTTTTCTTTTCATTACGTATGAGCTGACGGCGGAAAATATGGTGGACAAAAACAAGGGTCGATCTAGTAGATGACTTTCTCTCAAATTAATCTAAACCGGCACTAATTGTAGGATGAATGCAACCAAAAACTCAACTACGCAAATACTAGAAGCAAAAATTGCTAAAGGCTAAAAAGGTAGGTGTAAAGGATGAACTAATCTAATCTTTTTTTTTGGCTTTTTCGTGGGTTATAGGACAAAAAAATAAACTAATCTAAGAAAACTATAAATCTCTCACCGATGAACCCGAAAACTGATACCACTTGATGTAACGGCGGCCTGATCTTTCGATGAGAGTGGGGATAATTATTGATTTGGTGGATTTTGACCTTGACGATCCGGCTATACCGTACCCGATGATATGCCTCGATAATCGCTAAACCAATCTCCGATGGTTATTGACCTTGCCGTAGGCACGATCAACCTGAACAACGAGGTTGGAGTTCCTGCAAGCAACCGAAGAACCAGCAAGAACAAAGGTGAATTGCAACTGAAATTGCGGATGATAACTTGAATACACGAACTAGATGAAAAGTTGGGGTTCCACTGTGGATCTGACAAGGCGGTAGTCCTACACGTCTCGTAGATGCGAAATTGTAGCGATGGCTAAACAATACAATAAAACCCAGGTCTAAAACCTAATCTAGGGTAGCTATTTTTTAAAGGCAGATGTACGTAGAGGCAGTCATGCAGCCAGTTGGTTCGCTGTCCCATCCTGACACAGAGTCCACGGGCCTGCCTATAGAGGCCGGAGCATTGTAGGGCCGGATTGCAGGTCAATTCTGGGATTCTGGTGCAGCCAAATATTTTAGTGCCCGTGTCCTTGTCCTTGTACACGTAACATCAAGTGGTGGATGGGATGGATGGTTCCGTGGGTGCATGCATGCATGTGACATGGTTGGATTCGGTGGGAACATGCATGCACTGTTTGCTTCGTCTGATTGGAATGCACAGTTGTTCTCATCTCTAATCTCTCCTTTATTTCTAAGTACAAGCAAATCAAAACATGAGTGTAGCATCATATTTTTGTCAGTTAAATCATGTGTACGAAGGAGCGATAGTACCTGGCCATTTATTTGACGCGCACGCGCTCTAGTCATAGGTCCAGGTGGAACAACTGGTGAAGAAGCCACAGTGGGTGTAACGATGGAAGTGATGTCCTCATCATTTGGATAGGCATCATTTCCTCCACTGTTGTTTACTTTGGTGTTTACATCTAATTGGATGTTTGCAACAACTACCGGTTTTAAATTGTAGTTGTAAAAACATGTTCCTTATGCAGAATAGATCCATTTATTTGCTTATATAATTGTGAAACCTATTTCTTTTTTGACAGAAAGACTATAAGGGAACCCCCTACAGTATAATTGGTGCAACAAACCCAAATTGCAAGTACCATGCCTTGAACTTGGGTGGGTGGAAAGGCACCGGCCCCTTCCTACCACTAGGCTATGCCTTAGTCTGCTACGTGTCTCCTTGTTTCTCTTTCAGAGTCGTATCTCTTATGCCAGGCAGAACTTTAGGGAAGATAGTGAGCCAAACCATCTTGAAGAGAGCGAGATAACCCCAAGGTCATGTATTGATGAAGACAGTTAGTTGAAGCTACTCACCAGCAGCTGTGAGACAACCTCTGTGTAGTTGCTGCCTCAATCAGTTCGACTTCTTCAGTCTCAACTTAAAGTGGAAAGGCTTGCTTCAGCTCAGCTCCAACTTAATGTCAATGATGTAAAGAAGGCCTCAGAGGACACCCATGTGTGCTTTGTTACTACGCAGCTACGGTTAGAGCATCTATCATTGACACAACTGAGGTCTCATCAGCTTGTTCTGCTGCTTTTGGTGCATGGCCAGGGCAGGCCTAATGCCTTCTGAAGTGCTCTCAATTTTGTATATTCTTTTGTCGGCGTGTTTATATGCACTAGTGGCGACCTTTGATGCCCAGTGTATGTAATCCGCGGTCTCGTTGCGCTTTATTATCACCGGTGGCGAACTTTAATGCCCAGTGGATGTAATATGCCGTAATTTCTTTATTGTATAGTCTAGGTTTATTCTTGGTCGGTATGCTGTAATTTAGGCCGGAAGCTTCAATGGATCTCAATGTTGTCGGTCTTTAGGCCGGCCTGTAACTCGCTGTATATGGGCCAAAACGTGGGCCTGTAATCATCTTGGGACATTAGCAGGTCTAAACGTATAGTAGTTTTCCGCCTTTAACAGACCGAGTAAAGTTCTGGCCAGCTGGGCCAGAGAATACCATGGGCTTTTAACAGGCTAAAAACTAGATTGGGTTAAGCATTGAGCCGAAAAATTCACGGGCCAACACAGGCCGAAACTGCCTTAGGCCCATGTTTGGCCCAAATAGGACGAGTCATTAATAGGCCAAAATATATCTCAGGCCCTGTTTGGCCCAATAAAATTATGGGCTTTAAGCAGGCCGGTATCAATGTGGGCCATAGGCCAACAGTGTCATGGGCCATTAACAGATGGGCTGTAAGCAGGCCGGATTCAACGAGGGCTGTAATTAGGCCCAACTGTTACACGGGCCATTAACAGGACGATAGGCCAGTTGGGCTGAAATTTATCCACGAAGACTACGGGTCGTTAAGAGGCCTAAAGTTACTTCGGACAAGAAATAGCCCAGTTTCAGTATGGGCTGTTAAATGGCCTAAAGTGAAACCGGGCCGACAATGGCCCAGATGTACCACGGGCCGCTAACAAGCCGAAACTATTATCGGGCCGAACTGGTAAATGGGCATTTAACAGGCTGAAATACAAACCCGGCTTAGAATGGGCCCAAAAGAACAGCAGCCTGTTAACGGGCCTGATCTGGTATGGTCCGTAATTTAGCCCAAAACACGACAGGCTGTAAATGAGCCTGATCTGATATGGGCCTTAATTTGACCCAAAACATGACAGGCTGTTAATGGGCCAGCCCACTAGTGTCTAAAAAAATATGGTGGGCCTTTAGCTGGGCCGGCCTTTTTACCTTAAATGGGCCACTGTTGGTCTGTGCCACATGTCAACATATCATAGGCGTCTTCCGTTCATTATAGGGATGACATCTGTCCCAACGATGAGCTGACACATGGATCATCCGGCGAATGAGAATTTTACACGTGGAAGATCCCCATTGGTCGGGGTTGTTAACGGGTTATCGGATCCAAAACAGAACCCGATAGCTTAACGGTGACCCGTTACGGTGGATGCCACGTGTCGGTTACCTTTGACGAAAACACTTCCATGACGCACCATTTATCGTCATGGAAGTGGACACTTCTGTGATAATATTTTTGGTATTGTCATGGAACACTTCTACGACAGCACAGGTATGACTATCTTGATTCTGTCATAAAATTGTCATGGATGTACATGCATGACAGAAAACGTGACCTACTGTGACAAACACGCATCATCATGGAAGTGTATTCTTTTTGTAGTGCGCACTGTGCCTATCAACCAAGTGCACTGCGTACGTTAGCGCGAGGCCGGGCAGGAGGGAGGGGAGCCCTGCGAGGCCAAGCCTGGAACGAGCCGGAGCAGGCGACGATGCGGCGTGCCACGGCGTCGCATGCGAAGGCGAGTCCGTCACACCTCGTCGCCCCACTATCTATCTTAGGGGTGTGGCTCTGGGGTTGCGTGCGTGTTTGAGGTTGGAAACAGAATAGCGGCACTGTGCCTGTCAACCAAGCGCACTGCGAGCGTTAGCGCAAGGCCGAACAGGGGGGAGGGGAGGGGGAGTCGTGACCCCCTCCTCCCCCCTGCGAGGCCGAGCCAGGAACGAGCCGGAGCAGGCGACGACGCGGCGTGCCGCGTCATCGCATGCGGAGGCGGGTCCGTCACACCCCGTCGCCCCACTATCTATCTTAGGGGTGTGTGGCTCTGGATTAATTCACGAAATTCCTAGTCACTTAAGAAATGCAGGGAACCGCACTATTTTTTAGAGTGAACTGAACTGAAATGAACTGAACTGCGACCTCCGGTTTAGTGAACTGCATACTCTGGCGTAATTGGTACTGCAATTCCGCGATATGAATGTGTTGCATCTTGTTACGCTGGTGAACTGCAATTTTTTTTGTGGACTGCATTATTTTGATATAAATGTGCTGGCAGGCCCCCTTTTATGTTATGGTTATTTTTACAGTGTTCCTGCAGTATTTAGTGTTGGAGGTACTTACGTGTCAACTAAACTGTACTTAGCATTTTAGAGTACTAGTACTGTTATCCTTAGCATGTCAGTACTCAACATGACATGATTGATGGATAAACATAATAGGAAGCAAGCTAGATAACTTGTTCAATCACTTAAACAAACTATGTACTTGGCATAAGCAAACTTGTTTTTAACCTGATACACATGACATTAGGAAACTGGTTCATTCTAATAGAAGCAAAGTACGAACTTGAAACAATAGAAAAGACAATCACAAGCACAAGCACAACCAACTCCAATTCCAAATTTTGATGTTTACGTCATCACTCGTAGCCGTAGTAGGGGTTGTCATAATTCTTCTCCACCTCTTCTGCGCTCTCTAGACCTTCTCTGATGTTTTCAATTCTCTTCCATGACTCGTAGGTGGCGTATGCATCTATCGCTGCGTACTCGATGAGGTAATCTGGTAGTGGGCTGATCCCCCATAGTTTATGGTCTTCTTCCTTGTTGATATTTTTTTTCATGTTGTTGTAGAATGGGTGGATCACGCTCCCTGCAACATCAGCCAAAGAGTGGAACCTCTTTCTTCCCTTGAATGGAACTCTCCATTTGCGATGGATGTCAATGTACTTGTTGGGGTTGATCTCCAAACCAGATTTCTGGATCTTCTGCTTGTCACCTTCAATGTTGAAGCCGGCAAAGGTGTACAACTTGTCCTCCTTCAAGAGCAGGTGGAGGCCCTTGGGCCTGCAAGGGGGAAGACAGATTGAAGATGAATCCATCAAGTACATGCTTATATAGTATAATTCATTGATGAATAAATTTCAGAAACTAGTATACAAAGTTCAGAAATTAAATTCAAGCACAACATGTTATTTTTCTTTTGGTATTTACAGTTGAGACAATGATTTATCTGCTGCTTACTACTAGTTTAGTTTTCTTTGTTGAATAAATTAACATATACCAGTGCTTTACCAAGTTTCTTTACATTTTCTTGCTGATGAAAAATACATCAGACCAAGTTCAGAAACTAGTTTACTACATCTATTCCAGAAACTATACTATATTACATCAAGATCAGAAACTACAGTAGTACATCAAGCTCAGAAAATAATCTGGTACATCAAATTCATAAATTAATTTAGTGCATCAAATTCATAAACCAATCTAGTGTGTCAGGTTCAAAATCTATTCTATTGCATGTACTTTATAAACTTCACTAGTACATCAAGTACATAAACTAGTTTAATCAAATTTCATAATGCATCACTAATTAAACATATGCATGAAGATGTTGAATGAGTAGGATGGTTCACCATTTTGTTGCCGCGGTGATGTGGTATACCAGGCAGAGTTCCTCCACGAATAACTGCAGAACTGCTGCCCTCTGCGGAGGTTCGTCTTCCCTGATATACTTCACATCAATGCCAATGTACCTAGGGTACAAGCCGCCGATCCTCTTCTTGATCCTGCTGATCATCTTGTCGGCTTTGTCTGGATTGCTGGTGCATACCACATCCAGCGTCTCCTTGCCGTGGAGGTTAACCTTCTTGAGGTACCTGGTGTAGTTGAGTTTCTGACCGGGGATCTGAATGTCGTCGACCTCGCTGGTCTGGTCGGACATCTCAGCACGGTGATGCTTGGCAGATGGTTCCTCCGCCATTGCCCTCCTCCAGCGATGGCAGGCCTGAGACAGAGTTGTTGTTGAGAGTTGCTAGTTGAGATGGAGCGGCAATAGTGTTTTCGGAATGGATCGGCAATGGAAACGGAGGTGGCTTTTTTGTGGCGTGGTTTGGGTCGTGGAGGAGGCGGTTGGATGTAGGCTCGCTGTGGTAGTGGGGGTAGTGGACGTCCGCTCGCCGTTTCAGTGCATCGCGGCAATCACCGAATGGTAGTGCTCGCGGTTGCCTGAAAAAAACAACCGTCCAAGCGAACTGCAATGCTTAACTGGCAGCACATCTTGCTTCAACATATTTGAACTGCATTCTTTGGTGCAGCGGACTACATCCCTTTTATAATTTTTCAGCTTCCTGCATATTTTTTACATGCGAGTGAATTGCAGTTGCATGCTAGTTGTGGGGCGGGGGGCTTGGTGGTTTGGGCTGTCAGACGCATTCGGCCCAAGTACGCCTTGCCTTGCTGTACGGGTGCTTTGCTCTGCGTTGTGTGTGCGTGCTAATGTTTAGTCCCACCTCGCCCGCCGAGAGCGCCCACAACTGGTTTATAAGCGCTAGCGAGGCCACGCTCTCGAACTCCTCTTGTTACTGACTGGGCGCTTATACACGGCGCTCTCTGCACTATATTACGCTAACCTGTGGGCCCTTGTGTGCCCGGCCCCATGCATTGTGGCTTAGAACGGACTCGTCTACTATGGGCGCAGACTTAGTACGAGACTGGCTGGGGCCTGGTTGCACCTGGGCGGTCAATTTTTTATTCTTTTCGTAAAGCAAGCAATTTTTTTTCTTTTGAACTGCATGTAGTTGCGTTTTTCGTATGCATAATTGGTACTGCTTGTACCAACGTTGCGGACTGCGTTGTGTGTATTCACGGACTGCACCGCGTGCACTAAGTCTATGCGTTGTGTACTGCATTAGGTCAATATTTTTTCCTTTTCGTATTGCAAGTATTTTTTTTCTTTTTGCACTGCATGTATTTGTGGCAGTACAAATGATAGCATTTGTACTGCTTGTACCAACATTGCGCACTACACTGCGTGTACTAAGTCTGTGTATTGTGCACTGCATGAAAGTGGATGCATTTCCTCTTGTGCTTCATTTAAGCATGTACTGCACTTCATGTACACACCATGTGCACTGTCTGATATTACTTTGGTGAACTGCATTGACCTTTGTTTAGAATGGTCTGCGGATTATAATTTTTTAGAAATATAAATATTAATGAGCTGCGTTTAGTTCATGGAGGAGTTGCAGCCAAAGTACGCCTTTCTTTGGCCTTCCTTTAATTACGCTTGTGGACTGCATGTACACACCTTGTGCACTGCTTATGTTTACTCTTGTGAACTGCATTCATCTTTCTTATTAGGTAGGAGTTGCATTCAGAGTACTTAGTTTTTTGTATTCCCTATTTGTTGGAACAGTTTTGTTGAACGATGTTTTTGAATCTGGTTTGTATGTGTGTAGTATGTTTTGGTGTCACACATCAGATTTTTCAAACTTGTCTGAGTACTTGTTCTAATACAAACTCAACAATCAAAACCTAGTACAATGACATTGTTTTACAAAGAAACATTCAATATGAAGCAACGGACATAAACAAAACCTAGCAATCAGGAAACAAGGAACAACACAACTAAAGTAAAATGAAACTAAACATAGCCCTGTTCATTTCTAGTTGCTGTATGGGATTATAGCCTTGTTTTTCTTCTTCGCTTCTTTTTCTCTTTTTGCCCTGTCTAGCCCCATTATGACATCGTAGATGATTCTCCATGACTCGTAGGTTGCGAATGCATCTATTGTTGCATACTTGATAAGCTTGTCTGGCAGCGTGTAAAACCCCCACAGAGTATGGTCCTTCTTGCGGTTGATTTTGTTCTTCATGTCATAGTAGTGAATGTTGATCAACCTGCCGGCAACATCAGCCAAAGAGTCAAATTTCTTTGTCTTGTATGGGTCTCTCCATTCCACCTGAATATCAATGTAGTTGTCAGAGTTGATCTCCAAGCCAGATAGCTGCAGCTTCTTTTTGTCTCCTTCACTGGCGAATCCGGCGAAGGTGTATTCATCATTCATGAGGAATTTGTCCTGTTCCATTGGCCTGCAAGATGTTTGTATAGACTGAATATAGTGAGACGGTACCAGTTATTTTGAGAACCACCCAATGTTTTTTTTTCTGAACTGAACTGCAATATGAATCCCTGAATCTGTTGCAGTAAGTAGCTGCTAATACTTTGTACAGCATAACTAGTAAATCGCATAATAGATTCCAGAAACAAATGCATGTTTGTTGTCTTGAATTGAAATTCATACATGATTTAGATAGATTGAACTATGATCTTTTTACCTCCAAATGCATACAGGATTTAAAGTAGGCAGTAATAGTGCAGTTTTCTATTGTTCAGGCAGATAATTTGTATTTGGTAAAACAAAATAAAACTGTGTGGATCCCTAGATCATCTAATTCAAGAATTGAACACATGAGTTACATGGAGCCAGCCGAAAACTGTCAATGAATTCCTATGCCATGCTTTTTAAAAATGAGAACCCAAGTTTACATAATGGCATTTGTGATGAAGAAAATTTAAAATCAATATTGACAACCAAGAGTAAAAATTGATAATTATTGTCGCCTGTCTTTAGCTGCAGAGATGTGGTAGACAAGGCACTCTTGTTCTACGCATGGCTGGAGCACTGCTACCCGCTGTGGCTTCACGTAGTGCGTGTACTCAACATCAACGCCGACTAGTTTGACGGGCATTCCGCCGAGCTTCCTCTTGAGCGTGGACAGCATCTTGTCCATGTCTTGACCCTTGCTTATGCAAACGACGCGGAGCTTGTGGTTGCCGTGGAGGTCAACGTCGTGGTGCTCCTTGGTGTACCTACGGTGCTGCTTGTATAGAGGTGCATCCGCCATGGCTCTCCTCTGCTCTCTCGCGTTTGTTCTAGAGAGAGAGGTTGTCAAAGGAAGTGGGGAGAAGAAGCGGCAATGGGGCTTTTGGGGGACGAAGCAGTTGTGATTTCTCCTCTGCTCTCCTCTGCTCTCTCTGCTCTCTGTGACAGGACGTGGGAGTGGTGGAGGGGGGTGGTAGCATGGTGGGGTTGTGGTTTCAGTTACGTGGCAAATGCAGAGAGGTTCTGCGATGTGGAGGCTGTGTTAGTGCATTGGAAATCCGAAACGGCGTCGCCTCTTTTTTCGTGACAACTTCAGATATGCATGCAACTGTTAGAAAATGAGATGATTGTGTTTTTGGTGACTTTTCTTACTAAGTGCACTTCTTGGGTGTCATGATAGAACTGCCTATGTCCATAAATTATACTACATGCAACTGATTTTATTCTTATACAGTATTAGATCGGATCAAGATTCATACAGATGTAAGCGCATTACTTTTTGATGGAGTGTTTTTTTATTTTATTTTTTTTATAAATGATGGTGATGCAGCTTTTGCGGGGGTGGAGGGTTGTGTGGGTAGGTGTATCGGACTGCTTTGCTTAAGTAACAGGGCTGCATTCTTCATTTTAACCGAATTGCAATACAGTAGAAAGGGAACTGGATTTCAGAAGTAACGATACTTCCTGCTTCCACATGACGAACTGCATTGTTGTAGCCCGCACACTGCATTTATATGTTGACTTGGGGCTTCCTGTATTTTATTTATGAGGGCGAACTACAGTTTCTGGCAGTGCCCACACACTTTTTTTTTTTCTGGTTATTCATTTAAATTTTTTTTAATTTATCTTGCTGTTTTATTTTTGTTTTTTTATTTTTATGAGAGCGAACTGCAGTTTCTCAGACTACATTTTTTTGTTGTGCTTATTTTAGTGGGCCGTGTTATTTTAACCACTCTCGCATGTTGAGCCTGTGTTGGGGAGCGAAGACGCATTCGGCCCAAGAAGGCCTGCCGGCACGGCTGGTTCACGGTGCGTTGTGTGTGCGCGCTAATGTTTAGTCCCACCTCGCCCGCCGAGAGCGCCCCGACCGGTTTATAAGCGCTGGCGAGGCCACGCTCTCGAACTCCTCTGGTTACTGATTGGGCGCTTAAACATGACGCTCTCTGCGCTATATTCCGCTGACCTGTGGGCCCTTGTGTGCCCGGCCCCACGCATCGTGGCTCAGAACGGACTTGTCTACTATGGGCGCAGACTTAGTATGAGACTGGCTGGGGCCTGGTTGCACTTGGGCGGTCAATTTTTTTCTTTTTGTATTGCAAGCAATTTTTTCCTTTTTGAACTGCATGTAGTTGGGTTTTCCATATGCACCATTTGTACTGCTTTTACCAACATTGTGGACTGCATTGCATGGATTTACGGACTGCATTACATGCACTAAGTCTCTGCGTTGTGTACTACATGAAAGTGCATCTCTTGTGCTTCTTCTAAGCATTCACTGCATGTACACACCTTGTGAACTGCCTGATATTACTTGGTGAACTGCATTCACCTTTGTTTAGAATGGTCTGCAGATTATAATTTTTTAGAAGTATAAATATTAATGAGCTACGGTTAGTGGGTGGGAGGAGCTGCAGTCAAAGTGCACCTTTTTTTGTCTTTCTTTTTCTTGGTAACATAAGCCTTTATTGATTGTCCTTCATTCTTGGTAACATAAGTTTTATTAACTCTCATTTAATTTTCACTTTTATTTTCTGCGTGGCTAGACCTTTTGCATTCCTCTTCTATATATCTAGGCCAACTTGTAAGCTTCCCTTGCAGTTCATTTCTCCTCTAGACACAACTTCTCTCCTTCCTCCAGCCTCCCTTTATTTCTTTTTATTTTCTAGGGTTTGTTGCGATGGCTCCAGGCCCCTGCGCGAATCTCTCCTGCTGCGGCCATGGTTGTGGTGTGCCGACGGACTGCGATTGCTCAGCTTGCTCGTAGGCTTGTCATGCTCGCCCGGGGGGCAAGGTCTTGTGCCGAGCTGGGCAAGCGGAGCAGCTTGAATATGGCACAGTTTTCACGGAGGGATTGGATCTGGACCACATCAATGTCGTTGCATTCTATTCCGCCCTGCTTCACCGTGGCCTTGGCCGCATAAGTCCTTTTGTCCATCAGTTTACGCCCACAGACATGGAGACTCACTACAAGATGGTAATTTTTGTTTGATCTGATTTTTTCTTTGTGATTTTTTTGTATAATTCCATACTAGTCTGAACTTCTAGTACTTTAGGAACGCACTTCTTTTGTTTTATTGAAGTGTACTGCACGGTGTTCTTATATCTTGTTTTTTTCCTTGCGTGTATGGAGCTCGGGTTTGTTTGCATGTACTATGATGCTCCATGAATATAGAGTTCGTACTACATGGTTACAATATGTGAACTGCTTAGGTATGAGATGAGCACTACTAGTTTTCACTTTTTTTCTTCGTGTACGGTGTGTACTACATGCAACTTTTTTAAGAACTGCATGATAGTTGGAAGCGTACTGCATATTAGCATGTTCCGTACTGCATATACCTCCCTTGTATAAGAGGTCTTGAACTGTGTGTGTGTTTTATCTGTACTTCTTGTTGAGCCGCATGGTAGTTAGAAGTGTACTGCATATTAGCATGTTCCGTACTACATGTACATCCCTTGTGTAAGAGATCGTGAACTGTGTGTGCGTTTTATCTGTACTCCTTGTTGGAGTGTTGTGCATTTCATCTAGCTCGCATATGTACTGTGTGCAGGTTTTTTCTGCTGTGTGCACAATATGAGAATTGTACTGCTAGTATCATCCTCTAAGAGTTTTATTATTTTTTGCAGAAAATCCCCCAACGAGCTGTTAGGTATCTCTGGCTCAAGAAGAAGGGAATTCTCCAAGTTGTTTTTGGCAATGGACACCCAAAACCAACTAAATACCGTGTAGGCGTTGATGGGCGGCTGTATCTCCAGAAAGGCTGGAAGGAATTCGTCATTGAGAGTGGTCTGAAGTCGCAGCAAGTTGTTGTCCTTAACTTTTTTGAACTCGAGGATCGTATGGTTAGAATCACATTTGACATGATTGGTTAAGGTTATGAGGTTGATTGTAATAAGTACTTTTGCGTATCGAATGCTTCATCTTTTGACCTGATTGTAATAAGTACTTTTGTGATCTGAACCGCTTGGCTTTTAAGTCAGAACTTCGTGCTGTCTATGAGCTAACTGCATTTTTTATGGGTTGTGGATCAATGTGCGTTAGTGTTTACTCAAGACTGCTATATATATGGTTTTATCTATACATCATTTCTCTCATATGGTTTAGTGGAAGAACTCAAAGTCAGCGGAAAATTCGTGTTTACACAAAATTTAAATTGATACATAAGTCATACAGATATGCAAACTGCTATATATATGATTAATTTATTGAACTACAACTATTTGGTCGTTAACCTGCTGCTTCTTTGTGGTGACTGGAGTGCGTCTAATGTTGCACTTTGTCTTGTTTTCCATGGCGGTCTTGCTGCTTCTTGTCTTTGCACCATTGTGTTTGTAGCCCCTCGTGTGCTAGTTGATGGTTGTTTTTGTTTTCCAGCGTTGTGAACTGCAGCCTTCTTTGCTCCTCGCGCACTGGTTGATGGCGGTTTTTCTTTTCCAGCACTGTGAACTACAACCTTCTTTGCTCCTCACGCGTTGGTTGATGGCTGTTTTTGTTTTCCAACGCTGTGAACTACAACCTTTCGTGCTCCTACCTTTTTTTTGTATGTGGTGTCGTTCTCAGTTGTTTTTGTACAGCAGCATTCCTTTCTGTTTTCTATCTTTTGTTTGGTGGTCTTGTGGGCATTGTTTCATCATGTTCTTCGTCCTCTTCACTCTCTTCTTCCTCCTCCTCCTCTTCTTCATCTTCTTCTTCATAAGCCACTTCTTCTTCAGTTTCAACATGTTCTTCGTCCTCTTCACTCTCTTCTTCTTCCTCCTCCTCTTCTTCATCTGCTTCTTCATAAGCCACTTCTTCTTCAGTTGTATCACCATCTTCTTCTATGATTTCATCTTCTTTGTCTTCCTCGTTTTGTGATCTTGTTCTTTTGGGGTAGGTTCTTGAATTGTGTCTCTTCCTCTTTTTGCAGATGCTGCAACGTCTCGGTTTCATCCATTTCTTAGTGTTGTCAGTGGAATCTCTGTTTGGTTGTGCATTGGCATGGCCTTGGTTTTCCTGTTCATGTCTTTTTTTACATGTCCTGGAATTGTGGCCGTTGATGGCATTACATGTCTTGCACCTTCTTATTCCCAGTGGCTGACCATCACTGTCCAGCTCAGGCTGTGGCTTACTGTTTTTGTCATCATTTTTCTCCTTGCATGCAGCCTTTTATTTGGTTGCATCGCCCCCTTTCTTCCTTCCTCTCCTGTTTGAAACAGGAGGTGGAAGAATTGTTTCTTTTTTTATTGCAGCAGTTGCGCTATGTTTGGTATTTTCTACTTGCTCGGTATTCTTGTCAAGCTGGGATTTCTCTGCTTGTTTTTATTTTTGCTGCTTCTTCTTCTTCTTCTTCTTCTTCTTCTTCGTTGAGCACATCAATTTCCTCGTTCAGTGCCATTATACCAGACAACACTCTGTGGTACCCGGCGTCAGACCTTGTCGCTCTGTTTGCAAGGTCCATTGCTGTTTCTGATAGTAATTTTCTACGGCAAAATAGCGAACTTCCATCTGGTGCTGTTTGTTTGTAGTCTCTTCTGTCAAATCTTGCATTTGATCTTGCATTCCGGGTGTATCTTTTCATGATGTACACCTCAGGAATCTTGAGTACTCTCAGGTGAGAAAGCATGCATAACACATGGACGCAAAAGAGCCCTGCAGACAACACATGTTTCTTTGTTTTGTAAGTGAACTGCATGAAATTAATAAACACATATTTTTTTGTTATTTGTTCATTTTAAGGAAGAGAACTTCACTTGGTTTTGTGAGTTACTCATGCATGTGGACTTTTAAAGTTTAGTAAGTGAGCTTCATGCATGACTTTCAGAAATTAGGATTTTGTGTGCTAGCGAGACGCACCTGTGTGTGTCCAGAGTTTGCACTCACATTCCTAGACACCGTTCTTTTCATCGACGACCACTTGGAAATCATGCCTTGCCCAATCAAATGCATCCGATCTGTTGTAGTGGTGTACGAGGTACTTTGTCGGGTTCTCAGGGCACCGTTCTGCTCTGAATGCAGTGCTGCGGTAGAGTGTTTCTTTGAAATCTGCAAAAAAACTGCCCTTGTATACACTTTTGACAGCTGAACTTCGAACCCAAACTGGGTTGTTGTCTTCACCTCTGACTGCATGGTCAGAAATGTAGCGTTACGAATCAGAGAAATGAAAATATTGTTTGTTTTTGTAGTTATTTAGCAGTTTTTTATGGACATTTTATTTACCTCATTTCCTACTGTCTCTGCGTGCTCGACGGCCTTCCTGGTCTGAATGCACTTGTCTACTTGTTGATAAAATAGATGGAGATCATGCTTCTCTTTGACGAAGTTTTTCTTCATTATGCGGTTCATGCTCTCACTTCTCTGCGTGGAAGTCATCCGAGCATAGAAAATTTCCTTGTAGTAAGCTGAGATCCACTCATGCCTGTCATCCCACAGCGAATTCATCACTTCGTCGTTTTGCAAGTTGTATTTCTGCATGAGGTCCTTCCATGCCCATTCAAATTCTGACGGCATTAGTGGGTGGTTCAGCACCGCAGTAAGTTCATCCTTGAGTTTCTCATGCGCCTTATACAGCAAGGCGAGGTGGTCTTTGTACTTCTTCATGATGTGCCACCGACACAACTTATGTAATGTATCTAGGAGGCTAGTTTTTAATGCTGCCTTCATCAAAGAACATTGGTCTGAGAGGCACAAATAGTGTTTTTTATTAAGTTGTTTATGTGTAAGAAAGACAGAAGAAATAGAAGTGTACCAAACAAACGTAAGTATACAGGTGTTGTATTTTGTACCTGTGAGCATGCAGATTGGCGGCTTGTTGTTCATACACCTCAAGAATGTTTTGAAACCCCACTCAAACGACGGTATCGTTTCATCTCGAACAAGGGTGACAGCAAATATGGTGCTCTGTAGATGATGGTTCACTCCCACGAAGACTCCTAGCGGCATGTGGAATTTGCTAGTTTTATATGTTGTGTCAAATGTAACGCAGTCTCCAAAATCTTCATACGATCCTTTGCAACTTGCTTTGGCCCAAAAGACGTTTCTTACACGATTATCTGCATCGACGTCATAATCATAGAAGAACTCTGGGTTGATCTTCTGCATCTTCTCGAAGAAATCCAAAAGTTTCTTGACATCATCTTCAGACTCTTCTCTAGCAAACTTCTGTTTCCTGCATTTCAAATGCAATGCAAACTCATCTTATCAAATAGGAAATAATTACCCACAGAATTCTCAAGCAATATGTTATGTGACGTGCTTACTTGTTGACCCAGTCACGGCTAGTATGTCCCATGAACTGTAGACCACCAGACATACGCTACAGCGTTGACATCATCTATGCGTGTATGTGGTTGTCCAGCTACATGTCCTTCACCAACTGGTCAATCAAAGGATCGTCTCTTTTGTGCGAGTGCATGTGCAAAAGCATCCCGGGGCTTTCTAGCATCTTGTGATTGTGGTTGAGCTCAACCATTTCTATCACAAATCTGCCATTCTTCCTCTCTTTCACTCTAATTCTTGCTTTGCAGCCAATCCTTTTTGACGTCTTCTCACGTTTCCGGTCATAATCTGACACAGTTTGCTTGTGCGTCCCTTCACTTGAGCAGACAATGTAGGCATTTGTCTTGTGTTTTGCCCTCTTGCGTATGCCAAACCCTGCATATCTTGCATAAGTGTTGTAAAAGTCCCATGCTTTGTCGTACGTGGTGAACTTCATTCCAGCGGCAGGTATGAGGTTCAGCGGCATGTGTTTTATCCTGCATCAAGTGCAATGCTCTACGAGACAAAGTGTATTGTTCTGTTTAAATACGAGGACTGCATATGAGTTAAGAAAGCACTAGAATGTTACTAAGTTTTCAGAAGAGTTGACTGTATTAGATGTTAGGCCAACCTTCACAAGAAATATCAGTGTGCACTGCAATGTTATCTAAATGGACTACAAATATTATTATTTTTTTAGGACATAAACTTACATGTGTGTAATGTCATTCATCCGATGGCGTTTGCAGCTCGCCGGGTTGTATTGGACATGGTGGGGTTATAGCAGATCTGTGTAGTTGAGGATCTCATGGTGGCAATAGTGAGGAGGACTTGTACCTGCTGTTGACTTCGGACCGAGGCACCCTTGGTGGTCGCAGTGTTGAAGTTGATGCAGTAGGTCCACTCGGAGCTCTGTTTTTCGGTGCAGCATGTGCACGCTGAGCTCTGTTTTGTGGTGCAGCAGGTGGACGCGGTGGTAATCCAGTGTTGTGGTGATGTCTCATTGGATTGGTTTGAAATTGTTGGAGCGGCGGCACATCATCATAATCATCATCTTCTGCAACATCATGGTCGACAGCATCATCGTTGTCTGTTCGGACATGTTGTCCAAATGTAGTGAACTCGTGCTTGTACTCTGGGTTGAGAACTGTTATTGGCTCATCTTCATCGTCATCATCTTCGTCATCCTGTCGGTGAGTGCCCTCCCACATGAAGGTGACATCGTCGTCATCTTCGACTATCTCTTCTTCCTGGAAAATATCTTCTTCCGGAGAGTATTGCACCCTGTTCGTTGTCGTGAAGAATCATCGAGGAATCTCAGGGGTAACCCAGCAAGTGTCTCTTCCGGAAGAAGCTTGACTCTTCCGAAAGTTTATGGTCCCTGGTTTTTCAATTATGCGCGGCATTTTGTATCTGCTGAACGTCATTTCCTGCACAAAACGGCCGAGCTGCATTGTCAGGTAAAATGAACTGAATTATACGAACTGCATTGTGTTTGAAAGGGTACTGCGAACTAATGCACGCGGACTGCATCATCCCACATGGTGAACTGAATTAACCGCATTGCAACATTGTCCATAGTGAACCTATAGAACCATACTGCATAACCTAGCTACTGCACTGCAATTTTAATCACGGCGAACTGAAGTAACCGCACTGCATCATTTTTGGAGGCGTACTGGACTGCGTGTACTGCTTTGTCTGGAATAAGTAAACTGAGAGAGATGAGGAAGTGTATTGCTTACCTCGTGTTGTAGTGCTTTCTTGCATTTGCACGAGGAAGTTCCCTTCTCGTCCGTCTGCACCACTTTTGCGTTCACCCGTGCAGTCCACTTGCCCTTCAGAAGTTCATGAGGGTTCTGGACGTTGCTCATGGTGAGTGGAGACGAAGGATTTGCGCTGAATGTCGTCGCAGCCTTCATCCAAGAAGCTGTTGTGGATGAAGGAACCTTGCACACAGACCTCCTTGCTCGAATTGGTGTTATGTCGAGGCAGCACCAATCCACATCTGATGAAGGACAGGTACTTGAAGATGCACCGCTCAACGTCGTGGAAGAAGGCCCGGAGGAGATCGGTGGCGGCGCTACCGAGCTGTTGCCGTGGAAGAAGGCCAATATGCGAGCGGCGCTGCTCAGTTGCTGTCGCGGAAGAAGGCCGAGAGGCGATGGGCGGCGGCGCTGCTTGGCCGCTGTCGCGGAAGAAGGCCGTGAGGGGTGGGGCGGCGTGGCTGCCGGCCACGGCCGCTGGAGAAGGCCAGGAGGGGAGTGGCGGCGGTGCTCCCAGGCCGCCGCCGTGGGAGAAGGCAGGGAGGGGAGGGGCGGCGGCGCTCCCAGGCCGTTGCCGCGGAAGAAATCAGGGAGGGGAGGGGCGGCGGCGCTCCCAGGACGCTGCCGCGAAAGAAGGCGGGCAGGGGAGGGGCGGTGGTGCTCCCAGGCCACTGCCGTGGAAGAAGGCGGGGAAGGGAGGGGCGGCGCCGCTCGGGTGGGGGATTTGCAGAATAAGCCAGCTGTTATCAGAATAAGACTCTTAAGGGGTGTTATCATAATAGACCCACCCTATATATATAGGGTGGGTCTATTCTAATAACACCCCTTAAGACTTATTCTGCTAACAATTGCTCTTATTCTGCTAACACCTCTCCAACCAACCAGCGCAACACCGCGCAGACCCACTATCCGTGAAACCGAACCCTCTTGCCCACCTTCTTCCCCACAACCATCACCACCCGGCACCCCCACCAACCCACCCCTCCGACGCCCACCGCCCCCCGTTCCCATGGCCCCCACGACCCCCACCCCTCCGGCCACCATCCCCCACTCCTCCGGCGTGCCACCACCTCCCACCCACGCGGCGCCCCACCACTGCCACCCCTCCGACGCACAACCACCCCTCGGCCACCACCCCGCCCCCGCGCACCACTAACGACCGTCGCCCCACCCCATCCAACTCTCCACTGCTCTGGGTCACGGTCACCGCGTTCCACCACCACCAACACGGCAGCTGCGCGGCGCCGCTCCCCATGGATCTACGCCATCCCGCGCGTGGTGGCCGGATGGGAGGGCCGGCGAGGTCTAGTGTGCCGGAGACGGGAAGGAGCGGCTCCCCCGACCTCCTGTCGATCCCGCGACCTCCTCTGCCGTCGAACTCGCCGGCCCACGACCCCCTCCTCCTCCTACTTCCTCTCCTCGTCGGTCGACTCGGCTACAGGTTGCGCATGTTTTCTATGCTTGCAGTTCATTTGATTTTCTTTTGAAGCTCACTGAATTTTGTTTTATATTCACTGAGATCCATGCGCGCTGGCCGCGCCGCGCCTTGTCCTGCTCCTCCGTCCGAGGTGAGGACGGGCTCTGTCGCCGCCAATAACCAGCCCCTCCTCCCCTACTTCCCCTCCTCGCTGTTCGGCCGGTCTCCGAGTTGCGGAGGCGCGCGCGACGGCACTTACTCTCTCTCCCTTTTGCAGTGCACGAAGGACCTCCACCAACAGCCCCCTGTGCAGTCCGCATGATGCGCTCGCGCGGTGCGGAGTGCATATGCATCCAATTCGTTCATCTATTTTTTTTCATCTGTGCAGTTCGCTATGTCTCTTGTAGGCTCGTATATGGAACAGAGGCTACTATGGACGCAGTTCACTTTTTGTTCTTTGCAGGCCGTAATTATCCTATTGGAGGAAGATCTTGAGGTTGTTACTAGAAAAGGAAGTGCACTCGATGAACACTAGCGGTCCAATTGTTCATGGTTCGCTCACTATGTAAAAAGTGCAGTTTATCTGTAACGATGCTTCTGGTTTGCTCGATATATAATAGAAATTTTAGACATATACAGTACACTACTTTCATCCTGCGCAGCTCAGATCGAATACACACAGAAAAATAGTGGAAATTTTTTAGTTCATTAAACAATGTAAAAAAAAGTAATGCGGTTCACTTTGAAGAGTGTTGAGGTTCGCTTGTGCTCTAAGTGAAGTGCAAAAATGTTAGGGAAGCAAAAAACAGTAATGTGGTTCGCTTTTGATAGTGTTGTGATTCACTTTCGCTCAATGTGAAGTGCAAAAAAAAGTCAAAAAGAAATGAAACAAAATAATGCGGTCCACTTAAACTTATGTCGTGGTTCACTTAAACTTATGTCAAGGTTCACTTTTTCTTCGATGTGAACTGCGCTCGCCTCGTGCACTCGCCTCACATCACAAAACAGTAGAAAACGCATGCAATCACCTTTGTCCGACATTGCATTGCGGTTTTTTTTCTGAAGCAGTGCGATTTTCTGTCCGATGCGGTTCACTCATCGATTTTGGTGTCGTGAAAAACATAGAGTCTGTATTTCGCTAAAATCAAAACTGCTCTTAAACCGTAAGGAATTAGAGAGAGTGTTCTACATGAAAAATTTGCGTCTCGTCGATATCTTTCCAATGGCGTATGATTTGAATCTTTCCGAACAGTGGTTCATAAAAATTTCATGAAAAAACTGCCACTGTCACTCATCGTCTGCCGTACGATTTTCGAAACTAACCTGAAACCATAAGGAATCTCAAAAATAATTCTACATATGAAAGTTGTGCCTCGTCCATAGATTTCCAACGGTGTATCGCACGCCTTGTTTCGACAAATGATTAAAAAACTGGAGCAAAAACAGTACCAAAAAATTGCAAAAATTGAAAAACAAAATTCTGCGCTTTAGTAAATTTGAAACTACTCTTAAACTGTAACGAAATAGAGAAAGAAATATATATGAAAAAGTTGTGCATCGATGATATCTTTCCGACGGCATATCATTTGCTTCATTTCATTGAGCGGTTTAAAAAAAACGTGAAAAAACGCTCGCTGTCACTAGTAGGGTGCGACACCATTTTCAAAACTGCTCTTAAACCATGAGGAATCTCAAAAAAAAATTCTACATGGAGAAGTTGCGCCTAATCCATAGCTCTCCAAGGGTATATTACATGTCTCGTTCGGACAAACGGTTTAAAAAATGGAGCAAAAATAGTAGCGAAAAAACTGCATGCAGTTTTTTGCGACGTGAAGTTCACTCGCGTCAGTACTGCAGTGCTCTTGCTTCAACAATGATGTGCACTTCCGTTGAGTGTGCAGTTCGAAAGTGTTAGCAGAATAACTATTCTGCTAATATTAGCATAATAGACCGGCTATTCTGTTTCACGTAATAGAATATTATTCTGTTATTATTATCGTACTGATGAATCCGAGCGGTTGAACTAATGCTTTCATTTCTGTTGAACAGATCGTCTTTTTTAGTTCAAAAAAAATTTGCAATTTTTTTGTCAGAACGGGACGTGTAATGTATCGTTGGAAAGCTCTTGACAAGTATATTTCAAGTATATTGAACGTTTTTGCAAAATCATCATGGTTTAAGAGCAGTTTTGAAAAAATATTTTTTTCAAAACCAAAAACGCAAAACGTATTTTGGACTTAATTTTCAAATGATTTGTCGGAATTGAGCAAATAAGATGGCGTTGGAAAGCTTGTGAAAATCCGCTTCTTCCATATATCTAACATTTTTTCAATTTCTATATGATTTAAAAGTAATTTGAAAAATGGTGAAATTCTGGGTGAAATGTATTTTTGCGTCTTTTTGCAAACGATTTGTCGGATTGACGTAAATTATACGGCGTTGGAAAGCTATAGAAAATGTGCAACTTTTTCATGTAGAATTGTTTTTCTAATTCCTTACGGTTTAAACTCGAATTCAAATACGATCAAATTTGATTTCGAACATAATTTTTTTCAAAGCTTGTCGAAATGGGGCAAATAATATACCGTTGGAAAGCTATTGAAAATGCAAACTTAGTCATGTTGAACGTTTTCTCAAATTCAAAACCGTTTAAGAGTAATTTTGAATACAGCAAGACGGATCCTGTTGTTTTCCTGTCTGAAAAACAGAGTACTTGTACTGATGTCTGTGTGTATTTGTACTGAGCTATTTTTTGTAGAGTAATTTTGAATGGTTCTGAAAAAAGAGTACTTGAACTGATGTCCGCAAGGGTTTGTACTAAGCGTGTTTTCACTGACTAGACTTTGCTCTGTTTTTTCGATAATATTTTCCTCATAACTTTGCAACGGTTTACGGTATCATAGTCCCTGAACTTGCATGGTTTATATCGTTGAACTGAATGCTATTTTTTTCCAAAAAAAATTGTTTTTGTGTGTCTCCTTTTTTCTTTAAGTCGAATTTTTTTGCAACGATGTTCTGGACTTCTCTTGTTTTGCAACTTGAACTTTTACCATTTTAAACTTTTACCATCTTGAATTTACCGTGTGTGGATGAGCACTTGAACTTATAGAATTTAAAGTTTTTTGTTTTAATTCATATTTGTTTTCTTGTCCAAACTTATGGTGTCGTCATTACTGAACCTGCATGGTTTCTGTAGCTGAACTGAAATAAACTTTTTTACACGAATAAATGTGAACTCTAGGACATCTGTACAACAAGAATTGAATCTAATGCCAATATTGAACTTGCAGGTTCCATATGCAAGCTAGCTACCAACGTCAAATTTACTGATCCTAAATTCAATCACCACCACAAGAACACAATAAAGTTCTCCAAATGGTTGCTCGAGGAAGAGCTAGCTGCTGAACCCGACCAGATTTACCACTGGGAGTAGCCAACCACTAGTTTGTAGAGGGATTTAGCGACGTCAGCGGCCGCCATATCGCACCTGAGAATCAACCCAAATATTCAGGAGAATAAATCAGTGCACAAGAGATATTTCTTTAGCAAGACATTTTCACTGCTAGACCAGATCAAATTTGGAAAATTTCGCAACCAAAAAAAGTGTTTTTCTGTAACTTTTTTCTACACAAAGTATGTTCGCCAGCAACATTTGCATCACAAAGAAATTGAAGCACTAGTAAACATGAACACGGACAGTGAGTGAGAGAGAGAGAGAGAGAGAGAGCTCACGAGGGACAAGATTACAAGCCTTGCATCACCGAGTGAAAGCACCTAGGTGGAAGAAAGTTGAAGCCGACAACCATGTACTGCTGCTCGCGACGAACTCTTGAACTAACATGGTAAGTATATTTGATGTTTTTTCCTAGTTACTGAGCTGTTTGTAGTATAGGCCCAAAACCACAATGCGTTTCTGTTTTTTGTTTAATGAACTACTATAATTTCTTGTACCGAACTGTACTAACTAACTTTTTAAGATTTATATTGATATGCCACAAATCTTTTTTCTTTTCTTTTATGGAGACATACATCTGTACTTTTTAAACAATTATACTTGGACTACCACAAAAAATGAAGCATATGTACACAAGCAAACAACATCAGTACACAAGCAGTGTGGTTGAAATTAGTCACTTCAGTGACAAGCAAGCAATGTTCATATATTAGTAGTATACTACAGGTGGAAGGAGACTGAACCGTGTCACTTTCAGTAGCAGACACGAAGCAAATTATCATTTTTGAACTGATGATAAAACACATAGTGAACGACTACACATAGTGTATGTTTAGTTGTACAAACATGGGAGTATACTATGTTCACAACCTTTCTGCAACTTTGTATCTAGAGAGTGGAAGAAGACAAAATTGGATTCAACTTATCAATTGTGATTTTTGTGTTGCATCAACATGCTTCATAACTGAATCTGAATGGGGTAACGCAACATGCAACAATGGAAATTTCGGGTAGATAACCATATGGCATCCAATCTACATACATGGAAAATTGGGAATCTAGTTGCAGCCTACATGACTTACCGCATACAGGGCACACTCATCTTCCATGCTGCCGAAGCGAGTGCTAGCCTGCCAAGAAAATGGCTGTTGGGGTTCGACTCTCCGATGTCCTAGGCGGAGAAGGCTTCGTCTCTCACTTGCCCTCTCTGTTTGCTTTGCTGCCACCCGGCCAGAGCGTTGCAGTGCAGCCAAAGAATTCCCATAATATACATAAGCAAACCACAAGTGCTAATAGTATGCATTTTTTAGGCTACCAGGACATCAGTGCAATCCAGATAACTTTAGACAAACTACCTACCGATGGTAAACCAAGTGCTAATAGTGAGAAAGAATTAAGGCACACACGAGCATCTGACCAGCTGCTAGTTAGATATGGAATCTTCGTCAGTGCATGCAGCATCTTGCTGGCCCTCACGGCGAGTGTGCAGACGGACGGTGACAAGGACACCACCAGGCGACCACGACACAACTCCTCAACTATCCCGGCTGGCTTGGGGTTGATACAATGGTGCAGAATTCTTTTCCTGATGTTTTGTGCATTCTATTTTCGATGCTCCCACTAGCCAGGTCTGTAGAGGTAGTTCTCTGAGTTGTTATGCAAGGTGAAATACTGAATCTTTAGAGCTCATTTTCTTGTGGAGGAAGTGGAAGAAGTATTAACTAATCTTGAACCATTCTTGTCACAACAAATATAGTAGAACTGAGATGATTTAACTAATTGAGCTAAGACAATTTTAACTCGTTGAACTAAGACAATTATTTTATAACCCAAATACAGAAACATTTGGAGTTATTTTATTATGTTGAAACCGTTTTTTCCAACTTCTCTCGGTGCCATCTCTGAACCTCCATTTTTGTTATTTTTTTTAACACACACACATTGAACCGTTTCTGGGGTTCTTAATGAGCTGATGATAGAAAACATGTTGAACTAAAATTTGGGCTTCCAGAACTAGCGAATGTTTTTGGGTTCTTTTATCAACCTTTTTTGTTATCTTCTTCTGAACACCAAACCACAATTACAATAAACAGATGTACCACACAATAGTGTGCATTTGTACTGTCCATAACAACGAATTAACCAAAAACAACTCATTTATGAAGAAACTAATTTTTGGACTTGGTTTGAGCTTCATTCATATCTGAAATTGGACTTATGATTGGCAAGTAGATGAACTGAACAATATATAAAGATGCACTGGAATTTTTTAGCAAATCTGGACTTTCAGCTAGCCAACAACGAACTGTAGATCGAGTGCGGAGTTGGCGCAGATGGCGGCTGGGAGCTTCGCGGGGAGGGGCCGGCGCCTGGCGGCTGGGAGACTCACGGGTAGGGGCCGGCGAACGCTCGCAGGGAGGCGCGCGGGAGAGGTCAGCAACCCTCGGCGGGGAGGTACGTAGGGAGGGCCCGACGCCCGTTGGATGGGATGCATGCGGAGAGGGCCCGGCGCCCGTCGGAGGGGAGGCGCGTGGGCAGGGGCCGGCGCCCGTAGGAGGGGAGGCACGCGGGGAGGGGCCGGCGCTCGTCGGATGGGAGGCACGTGGGGAGTGGCCGGCCCCCATCGGAGGGGAGGCCTGCGGGGAGTGGCCGGCGCCACGACCTTGGGAGGCGGCGACGGCGTGCGGCGACCGTGGGAGGCGAGGACGACGCATGGTAGCCGTGGGAGGCAGAGACGGCGGTGTGATGGAAGGCGTCGGTGTAGATGCTATCGATGTGCTCCTCACGGGCTCTTCTGTTGCTTTTGTCTCGGGCCGGGATGCTTAGCTGGGCTATTCCTCCGATCGCTCCTATAAGGGGCCGACCAGTAACAGAATAGCTCAGTCCTATATATATATATATACTGAATTAATTGTAAGTCGGCTTACGAGGCTCAACAAAAAGACTGGCTTTCCAGGCTCAAGTCTTGCTTCGGTGAAGCTGGCATGATAGCCTTGGTTTATCCTCGCTTTCTGAAAGCCGGCTTTCATGTGACTTAAGCCGCTGTTTTAACCTTGACAAGTTCAGGGTCATAAAGATTGACTGTCAAGAGTACGGCAGGTCACCTTTTTGGAGTGGCACCAAGCAGACAGGCAGGTTTAACCAACATATTGTGGCATTTTTTGCCGGGTCAAGAGGGTGAGAAAGCTAAACTCGGTGAGTTGGAAGCCCCCAAATGACCTATGATCAACAAATAAAAGACTCATGCACATGATATGAGATGAAACGACAAAGGCCCCGAGTTTCGGGGATGCCAGCTTTATTATATTTGATCATAAGAAGGTATATACATGATATAAGTATGTACAATAACTAGAGCCAGTGGCTCAAGTGTAGTAAGGCCAAAGATGAGCAATGTTCCAGGGCCTGTTGGTCTCCTCCTCAGAGGTACGTGACTTATTGTGTTCATGTATATCAATAAGATAATATGACCCATTATTAAGATTTTTGCTCACCACAAAGGGCCCTTCCCAAGCAGGTGAAAGCTTATGCATGCCTGTTTGATCTTGAATCAAACGGAGCACTAAGTCACCCTCCTGGAAAGTGCGGCTTCGAACTCTTCGACGGTGATAATGACGAAGATCTTGCTGATAAATTGCAGATCGAGCCACCGCGAGATCACGTTCTTCTTCCAAGGCATCCAGAGCGTTTTGATGTGCTGTCTCATTATCTGTTTCGACATAAGCCGCCACCCTGGGCGAGTCATGCCGGATGTCACTTGGGAGAACCGCCTCTGCGCCATAGACCATAAAGAACAGTGTGTAGCCTGTGGATCTATTGGGGATGGTCCTTATGCTCCAAAGAACCGCCGGAAGCTCTTCAACCCAACAACCCGGAGTGTGTTCCAATGGAACCATGAGTCTGGGCTTGATCCCGTGCAATATCTCTTGGTTAGCACATTCGGCTTGGCCATTAGACCGTGGATGAGACACTGATGAAACATCAAGATGGATGTGTTCCCTCTGACAAAACTCCTTCATAGCACCTTTAGACAAATTTTTCCCATTATCAGTGAAAATACTATGAGGATAACCAAAATGTATCAGCTTTTCCACAATTGAACTACAGTCGCTGCTTCACAATTGCCGACCGGCTCTACTTCCACCCACTTGGTAAATTTATCAACTGCAACTAAAAGGTGCGTCTTTTTGTCCTTAGACCTCTTAAAGGGTCCGACCATATCAAGCCCCCAGACCACAAATGGCCAAGTTATTGGGATCATCCGCAATTCCTGAGCCGGCACATGAGCTTGTCTTGCAAACTTCTAGCAGCCATCGCACTTGCGAACAATGTCCTCTACGTCAGCATGAGTAGTTAACCAGTAAAAACTGTGTCTGAAAGCCTTAGCCACCAAAGATCTTAAACCGACATGATGTCCACAGTCTCCTGCATGAATTTCTTGCAGAATTTCATGACCTTCTTCGGGGGAAACACAACGTTGAAACACGCCAGTCACACTGCACTTCTGCAACTCGCCATCGACAATTCTCATGGACTTAGAACGCCGGATGATCTGTCGCGCAAAAATGTTATCCTCTGGAAGCTCACCCCGAGTTAGGTAAGCCAAATAAGGCATCATCCAATCTGGAATAGCACGTAGAGCCGCCACAAGCCACCCTTCCGGGACAGGGATAGCCAGATCCTCCTCTGAAGGCAACTTGACATAAGGGTTGTGCAGTACATCAAGGAATACATAAGGGTTGGGCACAACCCACCTGGGCGTGCCTGGGCCCCAGGCGTGCCCTGGTGGGTTGTGCTCCCCTCGGAGCTCACCTCAGGTACTTTCTTGGCCCAACAGGTGTCTTCTGGTCCAGAAAAAATCACCAAAAAGTTTCGCTGCGTTTGGACTCCGTTTGGTATTGATTTCCTGCGAAGTAAAAAACAAGCAAAAAACAGCAACTGGCACTGGGCACTATGTCAATAGGTTAGTCCCAAAAAATGATATAAAGTTGCTATAAAATGATTGTAAAACATCCAAGAATGATAATATAACAGCATGGAACAATCAAAAATTATAGATACGTTGGAGACGTATCAAATCTCTGCTGCAGTGAATGCTTCCGTCGATGGTGCACCTCAGGTGGGGTGGATGACGGCACGGCAGGAGCAGGACATAACACACAGAGTTTTCTTTAACACCTATCTGAAAATGCAGTAAATCTGTAAGGGCTCCTTAGAATTGGAGGATTCTATAAACGCAGGGATAGGAAAAACACAGGAATAGGATAGGAATGCATGTGCAAAACAGAGCATTTGCAAACATAGGATTTCTGTCAACCTGGGTGTTTGGTTCACATGAATTGGAAGAACACAGGAATGGAGAAACATGGTCAAATTAAAGTCAAACCACATGAAAATGTAAAATAAGAATCTTATTATGCCAGTAATGCAATTTGTCCTGTTCTTCATGCATATTAATTTGAAAAGGACGTCCAAGTGGATATTAAAATTCCTACATTTTTTCTTTGAAAGAGACACCAAAGGAAAAAAAATCCTCCAATTTTGCTTTGCTCTATTCCTTCTAACCAAATGCATGAATAGTAGTACCATAGTAAAGTTTCCAATTCCTATGTTTTCCTTCACTTTTTCTTTGACCCAGTGGCGATTCTAGTAGGCAGTCTTCAACAGGCTGAAGCCTGCCCTCGAAATATTTTGTGAGCTTAGATTTGGTCCACATGAGTATCATATAATGGCTATCTTGCTAAACCAATTCAAATTGTGGTTCAAAAGAGCATTTAGTTTTCTCCCTGTTAACTTTGTCACCACGATTCATTTATTTCTAGATTTGCAACTGCTTTCAACCAAAGGATCCCTGAGGGATCGACATGAATGCAGAGTAACAAAGTGATGCGACGAGTGTACAACCTCTTTGGCATAGCCTTGTCGACCTCAGCATCATTGGGTTGGACGTGGAGGATGGTGATGCTGGTGTGACTGTCGGAGGCGGGGAAGAAGATCTGAGGCCTCTGGAGACAGCGCCGAGGGTACTGCTCTGCTGTGATGGACGGTTCCGTCGTTGGAGCAGCTCCGGTGAGGTGTACGACGGCGAGGCTGAAGCAGGACAAGACAGACAACGTTAATCTGAAGTGGGATTCTAATAGCATCTACAATAGATGATGTAAAATACATCACCAAAAAGTGCTAGATGTAAAATGCATCAGCCGCACCACGGCTGCTCCGACAGATGCTGTAAATACTATTCACTCTGAACTTAACTGAAGAAACTAAACTTTATAGTCGAAACTGAATTTTACTGTCGAAATTGATTTAACTAGTAGCAGAGCATTGCAATAGAAGTTTAGGGCAGTCGAGCACTAGTAGCAGAGAAGCAGTGATCTAAATCAGCAGCCGCTCGAGCAGGAAACGCACTAGCAGAGAGCAACTCGTGCAGCAGCACCGCGAGCGAGTGCTAAAGCAGCAACTCCTGTAGCTGCCATAGGTCGTGCAGCAGCAGCAGCGCGAGCGAGAGCATGAGCAGAGCAGAGCAGCAGCACGAACGAGAGCAAGAGCGGAGCAGCAGTGTGACCGACAGCAATAGCAGAGCAGAGCAGCAGCACGAACGAAAGCAAGAGCAGTGCAGCAGCGCGACCAACAGCAAGAACAGAACCGCAGCGCGAGCGAGAGCAGGAGCAGCAGCAGCTAGTGCTGGTGTGGAAGTCGCCACCGAGGAAGCAACGACATGGGGGAGAGACGCCGTGGACGAAGTGGCCGGCGACGGCGCCGTCGATGGAGACCCGCATGGCTGCTCGGTATCGAGCACCGGCAGCCCCGTGAGATCGAATAAAAGATAAAATGCAGTGGTGAGTGCATAACCTCCTTGGTGGCGCCGAGTAGGCCTCAACTTCATCGGAGGAATTGGTGAGGGTGCTGCGGTTCCGGTGGGGCAGGTCAAGACGGCACTGTGGGGATGGAGGTGGCGTGATAGACGACGCGAACATCGGGGCAGCTCCATGGAGGTGGAGGACGGGGCGGCTGATCCGGCAGGACGACGAGATCGACGACGGATCCTCATCCAGTGCGGTGGATGAGGGACGTTGATGTCTACTACACAACTTGTTCTTGTAGACTCGTGTTGGGCCTCCAAGCGCAGAGTTTTGTAGGACAGTAGCAATTTTCCATCAAGTGGATGACCTAAGGTTTATCAATCCGTGGGAGGTGTAGGATGAAGATGGTCTCTCTCAAACAACCCTGCAACCAAATAATAAAAAGTCTCTTGTGTCCCCAACACACCAAATACAATGGTAAATTGTATAGGTGCACTAGTTCGGCGAAGAGATGGTGATAAGATCGTAGTAATGATAGTAGATATTGATTTTTGTAATAGGAACAATAAAAAAACAGCAAGGTAGCAATTGATAAAACGGAGCACAAACAGTATTGCAATGCTTGAAAACAAGGCCTAGGGTCCGTACTTTCGCTAGTGCAATCTCTCAACAATGCTAATCTAATTGGATCATATAACCATCCCTCAACGTGTGATGAAGAATCACTCCAAAGTTCTTATCTAGCGGAGAACATAAGAAGAAATTGTTTGTAGCTATTCTTTCCGATCGATCTATCCAAGAGTTCGTACTAAAATAACACCAAGTTATTCTTTCTGATCGATCTATCAAGAGTTCGTACTAAAATAACACTAAGTTATTCTTCCCGACGATCTATCAAGAGTTCGTACTAAAATAACACTAAGTTATTCTTCCCGACGATCTATCAAGAGTTCGTACTAAAATAACACCAAGTTATTCTTTCCGATCGATCTATCAAGAGTTCATACTAAAATAACACAAAAGCAAATTCAGATTCATAATACTCAATCCAACACAAAGAACCTCAAAGTGTGCCCCAAGATTTCTACCGGAGAAACAAAAGACGAGAACGTGCATCAACCCCTATGCATAGATTACCCCAATGTCACCTCGGGAATCCGTGAGTTGAGTGCCAAAACATAGATCAAGTGAATCAATATAATACCCCATTGTCACCACAAGTATTCATATGCAAGACATATATCAAGTGCTCTCAAATCCATAAACGTATTCATTCCGATAAAACGAAATCTCAAAGGGGAAACTCAATTCATCACAACAAGATAGAGAGGGGAAAACATCATATGATCCAACTATATTAACAAAGCCCACGATACATCAAGATTGTGACATCTCAAGAACACGAGAGAGAGAGATTAAACACATAGCTACTGGTACAAACCCTCAGCCTCGAGGGTGGACTACTCCCTCCTCATCAAGCTGGCCGCCGGGATGATGAAGATGGCCACCGGTGATGATTTCCCCCTCCGGCAAGGTGTCGGAATGGGGTCTAGATTGGTTTTTCGTGGCTACAGAGGCTTGCAGCGGTGGAACTTCTGATCTAGGGTTACCCCTAATGGTTTCTCTATGTATAGGAATTTTTGGCGTTGGTTTCACGCTAAGATGGGCCTCGAGGTGAGCACAACCCACCGGGGCACGGGCAAGGGCCCACGCACGCCCCGGTGTCTTGTGCCCTACTCCTTCACCTTTTGGTCCTTCCACGAAGCTTCGGGGTCTCTTTTGTTCCAAAAAAAATCGTCAAAAAGTTTCAGCTCATTTGGAGAACTTTCATTTCTGCACAAAAACAACACCACGGTAGTTCTGTTGAAAACAGCGCCAGTCCGGGTTAGTTCCATGCAAATCATACCAAAACCATATAAAATTGTTGTAAACATGGCATGAATACTTCATAAATTATAGATACATTGCAGACGTATCAGCATCCCCAAGCTTAATTCCTACTTGACCTCGAGTAGGTAAATAATAAAAGAAATAATTTATGAAGTGTGAATGCTAGCAAAGTGCATAAGTTTGATCAACGATAATTTCAATCACTTTTTCTAGCATCATAACAGCAACTCTTTCTCATAAAACTTATCATGATAAAGTAGCAATTGAAAACGGAGTTTTTGTTGTGGAAAGCTACCTATCATATTCATCATATACTCTTTCTTTTGTAGCATGGACATTTGGACTTGAATGATTCAAAGCAATAGTCTATACTTTGACATGAAGACATCAATACTCAAGCATGTCAACAAGCAACCATGTCTTTCAAAATATCAACACTAAAGCAAGTTATCCCTAGCCCATTATGCTCAATCATTGATCCATTCATGAAACACACTCGAATATTAGCTACATCCAATGCTCAAGTACGATCATAGTGCCCCTTAGTTGGTGCTTTATAAGAGAAGATGGAGACTCAAATAAAAATAAAAATTGCATAAAGTAAATAGATAGGCCCTTCACAGAGGGAAGTAGGGATTTGTAGAGGTGCCAGAGCTCAAAGCTTAAATTGAGAGATAAAAGATTTTGGGAGGCATACTTTTCCCATCAACGAAAACGACCGAGTAATTCCCAACACTTTCCATGCTAGATATATCATAGGCGGTTCCCAAACAGAAAATAAAGTTTATTCCTTTTTCCACCATTCTTTCACAATCCATGGCTAGCCGTATCCACGGGTGCCCTCCATACCAACACTTTCCAAGGAATTTATTATTTGACAACATAAAGTAAATTCATTTTTCATTTCAGGACTAGGCATCCCTAATACCTTTGACGTACTCTCGTGCAATGACAACTGAATAAACAATCATCTTGAGAATAACACATCTAGCATGAAAAATATTGGCCACCCCCTGCAGCTTCATGAGCGGTACGAGCACACAAAAAGGAAATTATTTTGAAAATTTTGAGATGGCACATACAAATTTGCTTAGAATGGCACGGGAATACTGCATATAGGTAGGTATGGTGGACTCATGTGGCAAAACTGGGTTTAGTGATTTTGGATGCACAAGTAGTATTCCCACTTAGTACAAATGGAGGCTAGCAAATAGATTGAGAAGCAACCAACCAAGAAATGAAAATTCACATAAACGAGCATTGAGCATAACTAACACCGAATAATGCACCACAAGTAGGATGTAATTTCATCGCATAACTACTGACTTTTGTGCTTGCATAGGGAATCACAAACCTTAACACCAATATTCTTACTAAAGCATAATTACTAACCGACATGACTCACATATTATTATCTCCATATCGCAAAACGATTGCAAGGAATCAAACTTATCATATCCAATGATCTACACGAGAGTTTTTATTATATCCTTCTTGGATATTCATTATATTAGGACCAATTTGAAAGCTTGTGCAAATTTTCATCACTATTATCAACTCTCGAAATAATATAAGTGAAGCATGAGAGTGTTCGACAAACTACTCCAAAAAGATATAAGTGAAGATCAAATGAGAAGTGAAGTAAATAGGTAGCTATTTGAGGACTCTCTCTTATTTAAAAACTTTCAGATCTAAGTATTTTATTAAAACAGCAAGCAAAACAAAATAAAATGACATTCTAAGAAAAGCACACATCATGTGAAGAAGCAAAAACTTAGGCTCAACCGATACTAACCGATAATTATTGATGAAGAAAGGTGGGATGCCTACCGTGGCATCCCCAAGCTTAGATGCTTGAGACTTCTTGGATTATTAACTTGGGATGCCTTGGGCATCCCCAAGCATGAGCTTTTGTCTCTCCTTAATTCCTTTTATATCACGGTTTCCTAAATCTTAAAAACTTCATCCACACAAAATTCAACAAGAACTCGTGAGATAAGTTAGTATAAATCAATGCAAAAACCTTATCATTCTCTACTGTAGCAAATCACTAAAATTATTATTCAACATTGCATACTAAATGCCTCTGCGTATTTAATACTCCTATCCTCAAATAGAATCATTAAACAAGCAAACATATGCAAACAATGCGAACATAACAGCAATCTGTCTAAACAGGACAGTCTGTAAAGAGTGCAATTGTATTCATACTTACTTAACTCCAAAAATTCTGAAAACTTACCAAACTGTAGAAAATTTATCAGATATTATTGTGCAAAAAAAATTCAACATTTTATCACATTCTGAATTTTATGGAGAATTTTTGCAACAGCGATAAACTTTCTGTTTTGAAATAGCAACTCATATACTTGCAAAATAAGCATGGCAAAGGTTATACTTGACATTTTTATTGAAATAAAAGATGCAAAACATTATTATAAATAACAGAAAGCAAATTCTAATAAAATAAAATGACTCACCAAGAAAAACTCATATCATGTGACGAATGAAAATATAGCTCCAAGTGAGGTTACCGATAATGTTGAAGACAAAAGAGGGGATGCCTTCCGGGGCATCCCCAAGCTTAGTTGCTTGGATATTCCATGAATATTGACTTGGGGGGTGCCTTGGGAATCCCCAAGCTTATGGTCTTGTCACTCCTTATTCTCCTCATATCGATATCTCACCCAAAACTTGAAAACTTCAATCACACAAAACTTAACGGAACTTCGTGAGATGGGTTAGTATGATAAAGACAAATCATTCACTTTGGTACTGTCAAAGACAAGATTCATAATTGTTCTCACACAATTACTACTGTACTATACAATTTCCACAATTTATATTAAGCAATATAAGCCATAGAAACCATAAAACAAGCAAACTATGCATTGCAAACAGAATCTTTCAAAAACAGAACAGTATGTAAAGATCTGAATTAAGGTCATACTTCTATCACTCCAAAAATTCTAAAACATTAGGAAAACGTAGAAAATTTGTATACCAATCAACTGTAAAAAATTCAGAATTTTTACACGTTCCATTAAAATATAGGAATTTCTGTACTGGACGCAAAAGTTTCTGTTTTTGCACAGAATGAAGTCAACTATCATCCACAATATCCCAAAGGCTTTACTTGGCACTTTATTGAAACAAAACCTATAAAACATGATTACTACAGTATCCTAATCATGTGAAAACACCAAAACAGTAGGGGTAAATGTTGGGTTGTCTCCCAACAAGCGCTTTTCTTTAATGCCTTTTAACTAGGCATGATGATTTCAATGATGCTCGCATAAAAGATAAGAATTGAAACATAAAGGAAGCATCATGAAGCATATGACTAGCATATTTAAGCCTAAACCAATTCCTATGCATATGGATTTTGTGAGCAAACAACTTATGGGAACAAGAATCAACTAGCATAGGAAGGCAAAACAAGTGCAACTTCAAAACTTTCAACATAAAGAGAGGAAAGTTGATATTATTGCAATATGTGGAAGCATGTGTTCCTCTCTCATAATAATTTTCAGTAGCATCATGAATGAATTCAACAATATAACTATCACACAAAGCATTATTTTCATGATCCATAAGCATAGAAATTTTATTACTCTCCACATAAGCAAATTTATTCTCATTCATAGTGGTGGGAGCAAACTCAACAAAATAACTATCATGTGATTGGAAATTAAAATCATGATGACAAGTTTCATGGTTATCATTATTCAATATAGCATACATGTCATCACCATAATCATCATAGGTAGCAACTTTGTTGTCAGAATCAATTGGAACCTCTTCCAAAATAGTGGATTCATCACTAAATAAAGTCATGACCTCTCCAAATCCACTTTCATAATTATCACAATAAGATTCAACACCCTCCAAAATAGTGGGATCATTAGTACCTAGAGTTGACACTCTTCCAAACCCACTTTCATCAATATAATTGTCATAAATAGGAGGCATGCTACCATTATAACAAATTTGCACATCAAAACTTGGGGGACTAAAAATATCATCTTCATCAAACATAGCATCCCCAAGCTTGTAGCTTTGCATATCATTAGCATCATGGATATTCAAAGAATTCAGACCAACAACATTGCAATCATGCTCATCATTCAAAGATTTTTTGTCAAACATTTTATAGAATTCTTCTTTTATCAATTGAGCACAATTTTCCTTTCCATCATTTTCACGAAACACATTATAGAGATGAATAATATGATGCAACCTCAATTCCATTTTTTTAATTTTCTTTTTATAAACCAAACTAGTGATAAAACAAGAAACTAAAAGATTCAATTGCAAGATCTAAAGATATACCTTCAAGCACTCACCTCCCCGGCAATGGCGCCAGAAAAGAGCTTGATGTCTACTACACAACTTGTTCTTGTAGACTCATGTTGGGCCTCCAAGCGCAGAGTTTTGTAGGACAGTAGCAATTTTCCATCAAGTGGATGACCTAAGGTTTATCAATCCGTGGGAGGTGTAGGATGAAGATGGTCTCTCTCAAACAACCCTGCAACCAAATAATAAAAAGTCTCTTGTGTCCCCAACACACCAAATACAATGGTAAATTGTATAGGTGCACTAGTTCGGCGAAGGGATGGTGATAAAACTGTAGTAATGATAGTAGATATTGATTTTTGTAATAGGAACAATAAAAAAACAGCAAGGTAGCAATTGATAAAACGGAGCACAAACGGTATTGCAATGCTTGAAAACAAGGCCTAGGGTCCGTACTTTCCCTAGTGCAATCTCTCAACAATGCTAATCTAATTGGATCATATAACCATCCCTCAACGTGTGATGAAGAATCACTCCAAAGTTCTTATCTAGCGGAGAACATAAGAAGAAATTGTTTGTAGCTATTCTTTCCGATCGATCTATCCAAGAGTTTGTACTAAAATAACACCAAGTTATTCTTTCTGATCGATCTATCAAGAGTTCGTACTAAAATAACACTAAGTTATTCTTTCCGATCGATCTATCAGGAGTTCGTACTAAAATAACACCAAGTTATTCTTTCCGATCGATCTATCAAGAGTTCGTACTAAAATAACACCAAAGAAAATTCAGATTCATAATACTCAATCCAACACAAAGAACCTCAAAGAGTGCCCCAAGATTTCTATCAGAGAAACAAAAGACGAGGACATGCATCAACCCCTATGCATAGATTACCCCAATGTCACCTCGGGAATCCGCGAGTTGAGTGCCAAAACATATATCAAGTGAATCAATATAATACCCCATTGTCACCACAAGTATTCATATGCAAGACATATATCAAGTGCTCTCAAATCCATAAATGTATTCAATCCGATAAAACGAAATCTCAAAGGGGAAACTCAATTCATCACAACAAGATAGAGAGGGGAAAACATCATATGATCCAACTATATTAACAAAGCCTGCCATACATCAAGATTGTGACATCTCAAGAACACGAGAGAGAGAGAGAGAGAGAGAGATTAAACACATAGCTACTAGTACAAACCCTCAGCCCCGAGGGTGGACTACTACCTCCTCATCATGGTGGCCGCCGGGATGATGAAGATGGCCATCGGTGATGATTTCCCCCTCCTGCAGGGTGCCGGAACGATGTCTAGATTGGTTTTTCGTGGCTACATAGGCTTGCGGCGGCGGAAGTTCTGATCTAGGGTTACCCCTAATGGTTTCTCTATTTATAGGAATTTTAGGCGTTGGTTTCACGCTAAGATGGGCCTCGAGCTGAGCACAACCCACCATGGCACGGGCAAGGGCCCAGGCGCGCCCCGGTGTCTTGTGCCCTACTCCTTCACCTTCTGGTCCTTCCACGAAGCTTCGGGGGTCTCTTTTGTTCCAAAAAATCATCAAAAAGTTTAAGCTCATTTGGAGAACTTTCATTTCTGCACAAAAAACAACACCACGGTAGTTCTGCTGAAAACAGCGCCAGTCCGAGTTAGTTCCATGCAAATCATACCAAAACCATATAAAATTGTTGTAAACATGGCATGAATATTTCATAAATTATAGATACGTTGGAGACGTATCAGACGTCGAGCTGTTGCTATGGACGACATCGTCGGGGAAGAGTCTCGGGCTGGGCGGCGGTCGGGAGGCCAACGGAGGAGCGTGGGGTTTCGCAGGTTTTGGCAGCCTCGGTGTACGAATGGGGGGACGAAGGGGAAGGTAGGGGGAAGCCATCACTTAGGGACGCGCTTGTGCCAAATGTGGGGTAAGTTACGAACATACCCCCACCGGTTTTGACCACGCGACGTCGAGGCGGCATTTTCGGCTGAGGGGTAGAAGGGGGATTTCGCGTGTCTAGGCTGCGGGACCGATTTCGGATGAGGAGGGAGTTTTCGCGCGCGTCGAAATTTCAGGATAACAAGGCGCGGTGCGGGTTGAAGAGGCGGGAGTTTCATAGAAGAAGAGACAAAAGATACTCGAGCTTGAAAACTTCGGGGTAACAAGGCGCGGATTCCATGTTCGGCAGAACAAACTTAACGTGTACAAAAAACAATTCATACAAGACACAAGAGAGTCATGTCCCCTTTTACTATATTGTTATAAATGCCATTGAAAAAACTAGAAGAAAATGTAAAAAAATGGGAGAACAAGATTAGCCTGTACAGTACCAAATCAATTCGCACTTCTCTCAACAACAACAAAAAACAAATCAATTCCCACCACAAGAAAGAGTCATGTCCGTTTTTATATGATTACAAATGCCAGGATCTCGAATTTCAATTTTTGAATCCACGTTATGTTGAATTCGAATATATCGTTAGGTGATCTTGCGGTTTATAATGGATGTAGTCCTACATTTTGATCTTCCATCTTATATGAACATTTTACTCCAACCTATGAATATATATATTGTCGTCTACCATATGGACTAAATTTGAATCAATTTTCCTTATTTGAATACGATTATTGTCAAGTTATACCATGATTTAAATATTATCTTGATAACAGAAAACATGTATATAGTAGTAATCATATTTCAATATGAACTACATGTACCATACGATCTCCAATTCAAATATTTGTATCCATTTTATGTTTAATTCAAATCACAGTACATTGGTCTAGGTAGCGAGATGTTCGGGATAATCTAAACCCTATTTTCATATGTATAATTTTTAGCTGAATTGGGACAAGTTTTGGTATAAGCTTCTTGCAAACCGGAGATTCTCTCAACAAGCCTCGTGGTTCCGAGAGGGAACGTGTCACCTTTGTGTGCGAAACGATATACGCTGCCTCCCCCTGATTTCTTTACAGAGGCAACATAGAACTATATGAGTGCCCTGTTAAATTTTGGAATTATTCTGGGTTCGTTTGGCCTTTTTTATACATTAATTGAGTTTCTGGTCATTTAATGTGCATAATTCAAATTTGAACTGCAAGCACATGCTCCGGTGCACCAAAGTTGGTTGAAAAATCACATTTGTGTCCTTGGGTGAATTTCTAGGTCCCATGCAACAAATGGGAATGAAATTCAAACATCTGGGCGTCGTGACTCGGCCGCGAACATTGAGAAACTTGGTTTTTAAATTCCTGTAAATCCAAAACTCGCCTGGAAATCATGAAACTTGGCATGGTGTATCATGGCACTAACATGATGTGGTAAATTTTTTGGATGAATTGGAACAATTTTTGGTATAAGCTTCTTGCAAACTAGAGCTTCTCTCAAGAAGGCTTGTGGTTCTGAGAGGGAACGTGTCACCTTTGTGTGCGAAATGATATACGCTGCGCCCCCCCCCCCCCTTGATTTTCTTTACAGAGGCAACATAGAGCTATATGAGTGTCATGTTAAATTTTGGAATTTTTCTTGGTTCGTTTGGCCTTTTTTGTACATTAATTGAGTTTCTGGTCATTTAATGTGCATAATTCAAATTTGAACTACAAGCACATGCTCCAGTGCACCAAAGTTGGTTGAAAAATAACATGTGTGTCCTCGGGTGAATTTCTAGGTCCCATGCAAGAAATGGGAATGAAATTCAAACATCTGGGCATTGTGGCTCGGCCGAGAACATTGAGAAACTTGGTTTTTAAATTCTTGTAAATCCAAAACACGCCTGAAAATCATGAAACTTGGCATGGTGTCATGTCATGGCACTAACATGTTGTGGTAAAAAAATTGGCCGAATTGGAACATGTTTTGGTATAAGCTTCTTGCAAACCGGAGCTTCTCTCAAGAAGGCTCGTGGTTCCGAGAGGGAAAGTGTCACCTTTGTGTGCGTAACGATATACGCTGCCCCCCCCTTGATTTTCTTTACAGAGGCAACATAGAACTATATGAGTGTCGTGTTAAATTTTGGAATTATTCCGGGTTCTTTGGCCTTTTTTATGCATTAATTGAGTTTCAGGTCATTTAATGTGCATAATGCAAATTTGAACTACAAGCACATGCTCTAGTGCACCAAAGTTGGTTGAAAACTCACATGTGTGTCCTCGGGTAAATTTCTAGGTCCCATGCAAGAAATGGGAATGAAATTCAAACATCTGGGCATCGTGGCTCTGCCGGAAACATTGAGAAACTTGGTTTTTTAATTCCTGTAAATCCAAAACACGCATGAAAATCATGAAACTTGGCTTGGTGTCATGACATGGCACCAACATGTTGTGGTAATTTTGTTGTCCGATTTGTGAAGGCGCGCACATTAACAATCAACAAAGTCATTTTGGAACAAGTGTTGTTACGTTACAATCTGAAACACAAGTATTATTGAAACCGTGGGCGTTCTGCTTACCATTTACGTGCTGCCACGCGTCCCCTATTTTTATTGGCTTGGAGGTGCCGTGCGGGGTAGCTATTTGAGTACGGGAGGTGTGCAATCAGACCCCTGCGCATGCTTATCGGGAGGAGAGCCCTTTGACCTCCATCTGCCGCCCACCTCTCTCCCAAGGTCTCCATTAATGGCGCCCAAGCCCCTATTTAATGGCGTGGCTATGTCTCACTCGACTGAGATTTAAGAGAGAGAAAAGAAAATCTGAAAAGAAAATTTTGCACGGATCTTGATGTAAGATCCGACGGACCTGTATAGCATCTACTACGACTTATAGCAAGACTGATGAATATATAAGGATGACAAGAGTGGATAATAATTGTCTTACATATTTAGGAAGATAATTAAAAAAGCCACATGCGGCTACGCCCGAAATACACAAGGGCAAAAGAAGAAGGAAGACGCATACAACGATCTGGCTCGCTGATCTCTACTTTCTTGATGCGCTGCAGGTCGCGGAGACTAGTTCTCGCGGCGAGCGGCGATGATCTCTTTCATCAGTTTCATGTCCTTAATACGCTGCTTGGCAGCATCCACGGATCCCTCCACTAGATTTGTGCGCTCGGTGCGGAGCATGGAATTCTCGTCCATAAGTTTTTTGATGATGACGCCCATCCTCTTCAACAAAGCAGCGGTCTCCTCCGCCTGCTTCGCCCTTCCGGCGATCTTCACCCTTAGCAGGTCGCGCTCGGTGCGGAGCTTCGCCTTGTCCTCCACTAGTCCGCGCATGACGGCGGTAGCATTTTCAAACGAGGCATTCATCTCGTCCTGCAGCTTCATCCAGCCGGAGATCCGACCCATCAGGCCATCGAGCATAACGTGCATGCACCTATAAGAGTCCTCGCCTGCCCGTGAGACATTTTCCCAGGCCACCGCGGTGCGGGAGGACCTCCCTGTTGCATTCGCGGTGCGGCAGGAGATCTCTACTGCTTCTGCGGTGCCGCCGGACCAGTCTGCTGCATCGATGCCACGGCGGGACCTCTGTGCTGCTTCGGCGGCGCGGCGAGACCTCTGTGCTACTACGGCGGTGCGGCGGGACATGTCGGCTGTTACGGCGGCGAGGCAGGACATCTCTCGTGCTTCCGCTTCCATGCTCGCCTCCCCTGGTAGTAATCTCTCGACCGAGAACTCATGCGGGCCATGGCATACGCAAGGGAATCACTACTGGAACACAGGGAATTTGCCATCAGCCAGCTCTTTGCCGTCTGCCAGCGGATGGCAAAGAACGTCTTTGCCATCCGCTTACAAAAAACAGACGGCAAAGAACTGACAGACGGCAAAGAACCTGATTGCCATCAGCCAGTTCTTTGCCATCTGCCAGCTGATGGCAAAGAATCTTTGCCGTCCGCTGGCAGACGGCAAAGAGGTGGGTGGGGTCCAGTGGACGCCGGTGCTGTAATGGCCTATCAACCCACCTCTTTGCCATCTGCCAGCAGATGGCAAAGAATCTTTTCCGTCTGTTGGCAGACGGCAAAGAAGTGGGTGGGGCCCAGTGGATGACGGCGCTGTAACGGCCCACTAGACCCACCTCTTTGCCATCTGCTGGCTGATGGCAAAGAGGTGGGCCTTTGCCATCCGCTGGCTCATGGCAAAGAGGTGGGACTATCAACTCCCCTCTCCTTTCTCAAAAAAAAGCAAAGAGTGAAAAATTAAAGAAAAGAAAACCCCTAGCCTCCCTAAAAAAAAAGAAAACCCCCAACCACCCCAAAACAGTCCCAGCCCACTCCCGTGCGCCCTCACCGGTCGCCGCCGCCCTCACCGTTCGCCGCCGCCGCCCTCACCGTTCGCCGCCGCCATTGGTTTACCCTACATGGTCGGAGGATAGGGTTCCCCGCTGCCTTCACCGGTCGCCGCCGCCCTCACCGTTCGTCGCCGCCGCCCTCACCGGTCGCCGCCGCCCTCACCGTTTGCCGCCGCCGCCCTCTCATCGGTCGCCACCGCCGTCGGTTTCCCCTACATGGCCGGAGGATAGGCCATCCCGCCGGTCCATTCCTGCCCCACCGTGAGGGAGGAGACCGACCGGTTGCGCCTCCGCGCCGGTCGCCGCCCGCCACCCCAAGGATTAAGGCCGGCCACGCCGGTCCCTGTTGGTCGCCGCTCCGGATCCAGGCCGCCCACCGCTCCGCCCCCGTCAGCCTGGTACAATCTCTGCCTCCAACCCAATCCTTGAATCTCCGCCTCCAATCCTCGACTATCATCTGTTTGCACATGCAGTACATGAGTAGAATCAAATCCAGAGCCACCTCATGCAGTATATGAGTAGATGAACTCGTACAAATAATTTTGCACATGATCTGTTTAACCCTATCATTATGATTGATAGAATGTAATTTTGCACATGATCTGTTCAAAGAAGATAATCTGAAACATTGCTTCTTTTCTTGAGAGCCATGGTAAGAAGAAAGGGAAGAAAGCTAGTATGCTAGATGTGCAGGGGACTGCCGATGTGACCGAGAATTTGTGGTTAAAGAGCGAACATAGTCTTCTTTGAACATAGTCTTTTTGCTATGAATGTTACAATTGCATATGCTATACTGGCTTGAATGTTGACCATCCATTTGGCTCCATCTCCGATGCTGCTTGATATATTCTGAATCAAAAATAACAAATTGTTTATGGTGTCAACAACTCAACACATAAGAAACAGGAACTCCCTGTTACTAGTAGTTCCCACTACTTGGAGAAGCATGGCAAACAAAGGCCACACGAACACATAACATATTATTTTTTGGGTTCTTTCTTTCTTGCGTATTTTCTTTTGGTTAGATGTTCTTGAGCTACGAGATGATGGTGTTGATGCTGTTTATTAGATTGTTGTGTGAGTGCTTATGTTGGTTGTGCCGGTGCTTTTCCTGTGCAGGTATCTTCTCTTCATCTTGAGGAGCACCATTGGTCCCGTTGTCGTTGCCCTCGTCGTTTGACTACCGCCTCTACGTACGGTCTAGGGGTGAGCTCAACTATCATCTCTTCCCCCTCCCCTATTTGCTTTGTTCCGGTCGTCGTGCCGATGTCAATAGATTTTGCTTTCATGTCAAGTCTCGTAACCTAGGCGTCTCCCGTTTGAAAGGGTGACATCTATAAATATGCATGTCTTTGCATATTTATAACCGTCATAAGATTGTCCATCTGGAGAGTGTCTCCCGTTCGAAAGGGCGACATTTATGGCTATCTGGAGAGCACAAATGAAACTTGCTTCAACAAAGTTGTATATTCAATTATTTCTCTTTTAGCTGTTGCTTGTCATTTTATTTGGCTGTCTTTTAAAGTTTTTCTACATGTCCGATCATTACCAGAAAGTGATCTTATAGGCAATATCTTATACACACTGACATCAAGCTTAGAAGATTCAGTAAAGTTCTGCAGGATATGTCTTGGAAAACACTATAGGAAATTTTATATTTTTTATTGAAATGAACAGAGTTCATAAGATCCACTTTACATGATTGATTGATTGATTGCAATATCTACTGTTGTAGGTAGAGAAATAACTCAAAAGTACATACTTTTCAATTACGCAAGTCATGCTCAGTGAAGGTACTACAATGATCAAGACATGCATGTGCAAACACATCACACGATAATACCCAGTCTCATCTGCCTCCCTCTGATTATTGTCCAGCTTGTTGCACTATCCCATGTGAACAAGCAATCTATCTGAGAAAGAAATTTTAAGAGGCTGGCCTATTAATTTTAAGAGGGTTTTTAACCTAGCTTTTTCTGTTTAGTGCTGGTTTGGCTTGATCCAGCATTAAGGGGGGTAAAGGAGGAGATTGGGCTTGATCCAGCCTTGGTCACTGTTGTTTCCTCGCTTGAGCACTACTTGCCCAAGGTAAGATGTCTATGAGTTCTCGCTTATACCCCTACTGAAAGAAATCACATTGTACAGCGGACAGACTATTTAAGTGCACACTGAAAGGCATGTTAGTTTTTTTTCTTCTTATACTTCAAAAAAACACATGCATGCAGCCAAGACTTAGGATATGCTTATAGATGTTTTGTGGATCATGTAGCAGGCTTTTCTTTACAGTCCACTTTTGCCGGATAGAATTTATCTTTGTCCCTTTGACACCACGACACCCCCGACCCCCGACACCTCTTCGGCTTCCTGTTGACTGAAAAGGTGCTTTTCGGTCTTCCAGAGGCCGACGGGGTCATATATTTATGAATTATGAGTTAGGTCATATATTTTCCGATTTTGTTATGAAAAACATCATATATATTTGTGTTGATCAGGTGGATTTAAATGTGCAGTTGTTTCGTCGCTGCGAGGGTCTAGTGTTCGACGACCTCCCCGTGCATTCAACGAGCTCCGCCCCGGCGTTCGTGGGTGAGCACAAATGACATCTCCTCCTCCCCCAATCATTTGCTATGTTCCGGTCTTCGTGCCGATGAAACATGCTAGCTGTAGGTAGATTGAATCATCAGTATGCGTGACCACTATGCGTCTCCCGTTCGAAAGGGTTACATCTATAAATATGCATGCATTTGCATATTTATAACCGTGATTCCTTCGAATTGTCCAACGTTATACATGGACAGCCCGAGTATGTGTAGATTGGGTTCGTTTTCCCATATGGTCTGCTCTGGATCCGATGCAGAATTTCGTCAGTGCCTCCCTGTTGTTCTCCGGGTACACATCCTCTCTGCTTATTGCCGAGACATGTATCAGGAGAACAGTGGGGAGGTGCTGCCAAAATTTTGTGTCGGATCCGGAGTAGAGCATGGGAAAACGAACCCAATCTACACATACTCGGGTGGGATTAGGACCTATCTTTACCTATTAGCGTCTAGGTTGCATGGACATAATAAAACTGACAAACTCTATTAACTGATGAATATGGTTTGCTGAATTATGTATATATTCCTTGTGTGTCCAGTAGCTAGGCAAGATGAGTGATCGTGCGTGGATGTACACTGGTCACACTAGTCAGAAAGACATGACCAATGAATGGATAACAAAAACCAAGGGGTTTGTGAGAGTCGCATTTGCAAATGGACAGAGAAAAACCTGGTGCCCCTGTGTCGAGTGCGACAACTATCATAAGAGGTCAGAGTTTGAAATGATCAAACACCTGCAGAAGTGGGGTTTTACACCTAATTATACGGTCTAGACATTTCATGGTGAGTCTGCCCAACGTGCCAGAGCTGAGGAGGGTCGTCGTCGCACCGACGAGCATGGTACCTGGATGGAAGACATGGTGGAAGACTTTGATGATGCTCGGGATTCGGATGATGAGATGGAGGAATCTGCAAAGGCCTTCAATGATATGTTGGAGTCTTCAAAACGTCCTCTCCACGAGCACACTGCGCTTTGTCAGCTGGATGCCATCGCACAAGTAATGGCTCTAAAGGCTCAATTCAACTTGGGCAGAGAATGCTACGACGCGATGATGACACTATTTGGACGCTTTCTACCCAAAGGCCATGTAATGCCTGCAAACCTATACCAGTCGGACAAAATCCTCCGTGTACTTAAGATGCCATATGAGAAGATAGATGCCTGTGAGAAAGGATGTGCCTTATTTAGGCTTCAGTATGCGGACTTGAAGTATTGTCCCGTTTGCCAGTCTTCCAGGTATGTTGTGGTAGACAACGGTATGGGTGAGAAGAGTCAGACAAAAATCCCAGTTAATGTTCTTCGGTATATGCCAATCATACCAAGACTTCAACGTCTTTTCATGGTCGAAGAGACGGCCAGACAGATGACATGGCACAAATTGGGCAAAAGAACCGAACTAGATGCAGATGGGGAGCCGATGTTGGTACACACATCAGACGGTTTTGTGTGGAAGCGCTTCGATGCAATACATCATGCTAAAGCGGCAGATCCAAGGCATCCTCGAATCGCCATAAGCACGGATGGGTTCAACGTGTTTGGTATGATGGCAGCCCAATACAGTTGTTGGCCTGTATTTGTCATTCCACTCAATCTCCCTCTCGGACAGATTATGCAAAGAAAGAACATTTTCCTGACGTTGATAATTCCGGGGCCCAACTATCCGGGGAAGAGTATGAATGTGTACATGCAGCAGCTTAAGGATGAATTGCAAGAAGCTTGGGATAATGGGATCAAGACATACGACGCCGCTACAAAAAAAACTTCCTAATGCGTGTGTGGTACATGTACTCGATGCATGACTTGCCGGCGTATGCGCTATTCGTTGGCTGGTGTGTGCATGGTAGGTTCCCATGCCCCACATGCAAGGCAGCTCTTGAGTTTCATCGGCTGCAGGCGGGTGGCAAGTTTTCTTGCTTCGACATGCATAGACAGTTCCTGGGTCCTCGCCATAAGTTCAGAAAAGACAAGAAGAACTTCATCAAAGGTAGAGTTGTCAAAAACTCTGCACCACCTGCGTTGACAGGCCAACAGACCCTGGATTAGTTAAACGCTCTCGAGCCGGATCCAGAGCGTCCAGGGTATTTCAAGGGGTATAATTCGGAACACGCCTTGACTCACAAGACATGCTTGTGGGATCTGCCTTACTTCAAAGACCTCCTTTGCCCACACAACATCGACATGATGCACACTGAAAAGAATGTCGGCGAGGCCCTCTTTGGTACATTGTTCGGCATAGAGGGGAAAACAAAGGATAATCCTAAGGCTAGAGTCGATCAGGAGGCTCTATGTGATAGACCGCTACAAAACATGCGACAACCGAAAGGAAAGAAGAACTGGGCGAAGCCAAAGGCATGGTTCAATCTTGGAAGGCCAGATATGAGGGAAATTATCCTGTGGGTGAAAAAGGAGTTGATGTTCCCCGATGGGTATGCAGCGAATCTAAAGAGGAGAGCGAGCCTTGAAAATTTGAAAATATTTGGTCTCAAGAGTCATGATTGGCACATATGGCTTGAGCGGGTAATGCCGGTGATGTTGCATGGCTTTATCCCTGAGGATGAATGGCTAGTACTGGCAGAGCTGAGCTATTTCTTCCGTGTTCTTTGTGCGAAAGAACTATCGCCTGGCTTGCTAGAAGAACTGGAAGAGTTGGCGCCGGAGTTGATCTGCAAGTTAGAGAAGATCTTTCCACCGGGCTTCTTTAATCCAATGCAGCATTTGATTTTGCATCTCCCGACCGAGGCACGATTGGGGGGGGCCCATGCAGAATCGTTGGTGCTACGCAACTGAGAGGATGCAGAAGACACTTCGAGCAAAATGTAAAAATAAACATCGAATTGAAGCATCGATGGCCGAGGCATTCATTACTGAGGAGGCAACAAACTTCGTGACAGCACACTACGAAGCCAAAAATCGTCATTTGCATAATCCGAAGCCTCGGTACAATGCTGGTGACCCTAAAAAGGGTGGATCCAACCTCAGCCTATTCAAAGGGAAGCTCGCACCAGCCGGTGCTTATACTCCCTTATTGTTGGATGTCAACGAATGGCGGACCATTATGTTGTATATCTTGAACAATCTAACAGAAGTGCGGCCGTACATCGAGTAAGTTCTCGGTACATTGTTTCGCAACCTCTAATTCCTTTGAACTGCTCTTATTCTCGGATATTTGATACAGTCGATACGTCACCAAATTCTCGTATGGAGCGGTGATCCAAAAGGATTCCGTCGAAGAGTATGAGCTTCTGGCAATGCATGGACGCGGCTATCCCGGTTTCATCTCTTGGTTCAAACAAACAGTAATTTCCATTAGACCATTTCATTTCTTCGTCTATTTTCTGGCTAATGCAACAATCATTTTGTATTAAATTTGTAGGCTAGTTCAGAGTCTATGGACGCCGAATTGAGACAAGTCACTAATGGTTTTGACTATAAGGTCCGTTCATTTGACAAATACGACATCAACGGGTATCGCTTTCGTACCCATGGTAAAGAGCTATCTATGGCCGACCGAAAGTCTACAAATTGTTGTGTCTCTGCTATCGGCGAAGGAGATACCGAGTATTATGGAAGAGTTGAAGCAATTTATGAACTTCTATTCTATGGTGCAAACCCACCGAACGTCGTAGTCTTCAAATGTTATTGGTTCCAGCCAAAGGAGACTAGAAGGACTCGTGAACATCTAGGGCTAGTCGAAATCAAACAAAGCACCCATTTGGATGTTCCCGATGTCTATATTACGGCTCAACAGGCAACCCAAGTTTTCTATCTACCGTGGGCCTGCCAAAGTGATCCAAATCTCAATGGTTGGGATGTCGTTTATGAAGTGCCGCCACATGTTAGACCACCTCCCCCCAATGAAGAGGATTATGAATCTCACATTAACCCCGACACATATGAAGGAGAGTTCTTCCAAGAAACACGTCTTTCCAAAAAATGTTTCAAGAACCGCTCTACTTCACCCCAGAACATTGAAGTAGACAGCGATAGTGAATCCGAGCATGAGCCGGAACAAGAAGAGCCGGAACAAGAAGAGGTTACTGCTGCGGATGACCTATCAATGCTTGACCGATTACGTAAAGGAGGCCTTCCACATGTTGATGCATTTATTGATGATGATGATGAGCACGTCATTACTGATAGTGATGATGATGATGCATTTATTGACCCCGAAGCATATATAGACGATGAAGATTAATATTATAGTTCATGTTAGGTATTCCATTTTTTTATGTTCATGATGATGATACACTTAAATTATATACATATTATTATTCATGTCAGGTATTCTTTTTTTATGTTGTACTAATTTCATTTACTCTTTGTCATTGCAGGTGTTGACAGATGGTGGGCGCGGGTCGAGCGTGCTCCGAGGCTCCTTCCTCGGCGCATGGTGGGAGGGGTAGTTCCATTCCACCCCAGACCCTCCGGAGAGCGCTAGATCTCAGTATGCAGACACCACCAGTGGTCGCTTCTTCTTCGGCCGGGAGAGGTCGGGGGGGAAGAAGAAGGAGAAGGCTAGTAGAGGTGGACGTGGTGGCGGGAGAGGTAGGAAGGCTGCCGCTACGCCTTCCTCGCCACCACCCCCAGCTAATTCACCTGACCACAGGACTGCTCCATCTGAGATGGAGCCGCCTGAGGTGGACCCGTCTTGGACCCCGGTCCACGAGCCTCGGGCCGACGAGCCTTCGCCCCACGAGACTCCGGTCCCAGAGGCTCCATCCCACGAGACTCTGGATCAGGCTACGTCGCAGCCGAACCGATTGGGGGACTGGCCAGAGTCGAGTGGCCATGCTGATGGTGGCGAGGGTGGCTATAGTTCTGATAGCTATAGTGAGAGTGAGCGGGTTGAGGGGGGCAATGTCTACCAGCATGGTGGTACAAAGCTCCCGCCCACCCCGGCGACCCTTGACCAGAGGTGGTTGATTACGCCTGATGAGGAGAAGTAAGTGCATTTACTCTTTTTTAACCTTCTGCCTTCACGTTTCTTCGAATATCTAATGCGTTAGCCTTGTCATACTGCAGGTCTTGGAAACACGGTCGTGGTGTCCGCAGGCCCAACACAGTCCTTGGTGTGATTTGTCGCCAGAGCTTCCCGGGGTGGGTCACGTTGCCCGGTGAGGGCCAGGTTCTACAGCTAGGAATGACCTAGGAGCACTACTTGGCTGCCCCGACCCCGCCGGGGGAGAGGATCGGCGGTGTCGAGTGCCACACGGTGGCCGACGTTGTGATCCAGACATTTTGGGTAAATTTTCCTCTCTCGTCTACGTTGTGTTTTCTTGTTTGATTGGCAACCCTAGTGATTGTACTAATCCGTGTTTTCTTGTTTGATTGCAGACCTTCTACAGGTGTGCTGAGGGACAGGAGGAGGCCGCGGCTCGGGTTATCGACGCCGAGTGCAGGCGCCTACTTCAAAACTGGCGGAACGGGGCTCGGACGCAGGCTACTCGAGACTACTTCGCCTCGACTAGTATTAGGATGTCCAAGTCGAAGTGCCGCACAAAGTATCTGAGTAAGGAGAAGTACATGAAGGTAATTACCTATTCTTAAGGCCTTGTATTTAGTTTCCTTGATTTGATTCGTAGGCGTAGCGCTCAAATTTCTCTTACTTAACTTAGGTGCCCCCGAGATGGTGTGCGGATAGGCTGGATTGTTGGGAGGCGTTGGTGGATGAGTGGTGCTCTCCCCAATGGCTATCCACCCACAACAATGCAAAGGATCGGCGTGGCAAAATGAGCGGTGTGCCACACCATCAAGGCAGCGTCAACCTATATCAGTACGGGGATAACTGGGTATGTGGTTTGCTTCATGATTCATGCAAATTCATTCTTCATGCTAGCTTGAGCCCTTAACTAATACTTTGTTCCTCTCTTTTAGGCGCGGAACAACAAGACGGATGTGCCAGAGCTGTTCGACCTCTATGCCATGGCCCATAGTGCCCCGTATACGAAGGCCAAGGCATTCTCTGAGTCTGATCTCGATGATCCAAAGAACTTCACCAACCGCGCCTCCCACAACAAGCTCGTGAAGTACAGAGACGAGGGGAAGGCGAGGAAAGGGCCGGACTTTAACCCGAGCCAGCCTATTGATCCAGAGCTGGTGATGATATCTGGTGGCGGGAGGCACCATGGCTTGTTAGCCATTGGGGATGGACTGATACATTGTACTAGCACTCTCCCGCAGATCAAGAGGCGCCAGACGAGCTCCGATCCTGAGATAAGGCCTCGTCCACGGCCAATGGATCTCGAAATCAAGGTTAGTTATACAGAATCAGATACCTTTCCTCCATTACATTATGTGTGCGGCCGTCGATGATTACAATGCTAAAGAGGAGTGGTGTTGCAGGCTGCTATTGAGGAAGAGAGAGCGAAGACCCAGGAGCTTCTGGCGGAGGAAAGAAGGCAGGCGGCGGAGAGGGAGAGGGAGATTGAGGAGAGGACGGCTAGGCTTTTGGAGGAGGAGAGGAACCAGAACGACTTGGCTAACCGGGCCATATACGAGCTCTTCACGGTAAGTTTCTTCTGATATTAGCTAAATCATGCATGTAATGTTCCTTTCATTAGTAACTAATATGACTGACTCGTCAAAACCAAATGTGCAGTCCATGTGCGAGAAGAATGGTCAGACCCCTCCGCCGATGCCAGTCATTGCTTCGGCGGGCACGGTGAGTTTCATTTGAATGGACATTACTTATTAGTCTTCACATTTGAGTTGCATCATGCTAACGAGACATTGCAAATGATCTTTAATTTGGTGCAGCATAACTCCCGACAAGCATCGACGTCTGCCATTGGCGCGAGCAAGAACCCCGATCCTCCTCCGTCTGCCACTACCGCGAGCAAGAACCCCGATCCTTCACCTACGGGTTGACGGTAAGTTTTGCCTAGTGCTTTGCTTAACAAATGCATACTTAGCTTAAGAAATGACCTATTTAGCTCTAAAATGACCTATACTTACCATTTATTCCTCCAAAATGACTTAATATGCTTAGCTAGCTCCAAAATGACATAATATGCTTAAGAAATGACCTATTTAGCTCCAAAATGCTATAATATGCTTAGCTAGCTCAAAAATGACATAATAACCTTAATTAGCTCAAAAATGACCTATTTAACCTAGGATAGCTCTGTGTCAATCTCCCCAATTGCTAATCTATTTGAGAGCATCCTATAACCATAACCTCAACGTTTGATGAGAATCACTCCAAAGTTCTTATCTAGCGGAGAACCAAGAAGAAATTGTTTGTAGCGCTTGTCCTTCCGATCGTCTATCCCAAGGTTGTACTAAAATAACACCAAGTTTATCTGTCTTCTGATCGATCATCAGAGTTCGTACTAAAATAACACTAAGTTATTCTTTCCGATCGTCTATCAAGGAGTTCTTACTAAATAACACCAGTTATTCTTTTCTCGACCTCGATCTATCAGAGTCGTACTAAAATAACACCAAAGAAAATTCGCGATTCATACCAATCCAACACAACGAACCCCTCACAGAGTCCCCCAAGATTTCGACTATCAGATAAACAAAATCGGATGACAATGCATCAAACCCCTATCATAGATACCCCCTATGTCACCCTCGGAATCCGCGAGTTGAGTGCCAAAACATATATCAAGTGATCAAGTATAATACCCCCATTTTGGTCCCCACCAGTTATTCATATGAAAGACATATATCAAGAAGTCTCTCAAATCCATAATGTATTCAATCCGATAACGAAATCTCAAAGGGGAAACTCCATGTTCATCACAGTAACAGATGAGAGGGGAAAATCATATGATCCACGATATTAACCAAGCCTCCCTGCCATAACATCAAGAATTGTGACATCTCAAACACGAGAAGAGAAGAGAGAGAGAGAGACTTAAACACATAGCTACTAAGTAAAACCCTCATCCCCGAGGTGGACTACTACCATCCTCATCATGGTGGCCGGCCGGGATGATCAGAATGGCCATCGGTGATTGATTTTCCTTCCCCCTCCTCAGGGTTCCCGGAACGATGTCTAGATTGGTTTTTTCGGTGCTACATAGGCTTTGCGGCGCGGAAGTTCTGATCTAGGGGGTTTTACCCCAATGGTTTCTCTATTATAGGGAATTTTAGAGAAGAGGGGCGTTGGTTTTCACGCTAAGATGGGCCTCGACTGAGCACACACCCCCATGGCAACGGGCAAGGGCCGCAGGCGCTGCCCGTTGTCTTGGTGCCCACTCCTTCACCTTCTGGTCCTTCCACGAAGCTTTCGGGGGTCTCTTTTTCCAAAAAATCATCAAAAAGTTAAGCTCATTGAGACTTCATTTCTGCACAAAAAACACACCACGGTAAGTTCTCTGCTGAAAACAGCGCCAAGTCCGAGTTCGTTCCACGCATGCAAATCATACTCAAACCATATAACATTGTTGTAAACATGGCATGAATATTTCATAAATTATAGACGTTGGAGACGTATCAGACGTCGAGGCTTTGCTGAATACAGGACGACATAGTGGGAAGATCTCGGGCTGGGCGGCTGTCGGAGGCCAACGGCGGAAGCGTGGGTTTCGCAGGTTTTGGGGCCAGGCCTCGGTGTAACGGAAGGGGGGCACGAAGGGGAAGGTAGGGGGAACCATCACTTAGGGACGCGCCGTGTGCCAAATGTGGGGTAAGTTACGGAACATCCCACCACCGGTTTTTGACCATGACTGGGGGCTGACGTCGAGGGGGTCAGGGCATTTTCGGCTGAGGGTAGAAGGTGGCTTTCGCGTGTCCTAGGCGCGGGAACCGATTTCGTGAGGGTTGGGGAGTTTTCCGGTGGGTGTGTGGTTGGGGTTGTGGGGTTGGTGTGTCTTTTGGGCGGTTGTCGTCGTCAAATCTGGAATTTTCAGTATTTAACCAGGCCGGTGCGGGTTGAATGAGGGCGGAGTTTTCAAGAAGAAGAGACATAAGATACTCGTATCTTGTAAGTAACTTCGGGGTAGGTAGTCCTAGAGTGCCGGATTCCATTTCCGGGGGGCAGAACAAACTTAAGTGTAGCAAAAAACCATTCATACAAGACCAAGAGACTGTCCTGCCCCTTTTACTATTTGTTAATAATGCCATTGAGAAAACTAGAAGAAAATGTACAAAAAGGGGAGAACAAGATTAGCCATGTTACATACCAAATCAATCGCACTTCTCTCAACAACAACAAAAACCAAATCAATTCCCACCACAGAGAAAGAGTCCTGTCGTTGTTTTATGATTACAATGCCGTCTGTGTTTTGGGTATCTCGGATTTCAATTTTTGAATCCAGCGTTATGTTGAATTCGAAATATCGTAGTGATCTTGCGTTTATAATGGCTGTCAGTCCCGACATTTTGATCTTCCATCTTATATGACATTTACACTCCAACCTATGATATATATAGTGGGGGTGTGTCTGTGCTACTGCCATATGGCACTAAATTTTGTAAGCAATTTTCCATTATTTGATACGATTATTGTCAAGTTATACCATGACTTTTAATATTATCTTGATAACAGAAAACATGTATATAGTAGTAATCAATATGTTTTTTCATTATGAAGCTGACATGTAACCAGTAGGGCATCCTCCAATTCAATATTTGTATCGCATTTTAGTGTTTGTGTGTGAATCAAATCACGGACATTGGTCGTGAGGTAGCGAGATGTTCGGGGGATAATCGTAAACCCTATTTTTTCGATATGTATAAATTTTTGCTGAATTGGGGACAAGTTTGTGGTATAAGCTTCTTCAAACCGGAAATTTCTCTCAAAAGCCTCGTGGTTCCGAGAGGGAACGTGTCATCCACACTTTGTGTGCGCAACGATATACGCTCTTGGCATGCGGGGGGGGGGGGTCCCCGCCCCCTTATTCTTTTACAGAGGCAACATAGAACTATATGAGTGCCCTGTTAAATTTTGGAATTTGATTCTGGTGTTCGTTTGGTCGGTTTTTTTTATACATTGAATGTAATTGAGTTTTCTGGTCATTTAAAAATGTGCATAATTCAAATTTGAACATAGCAAGCACATGCCTCCGGTGCATCGCAAAAGTTGGTTGAAAAATCACATTATTGTGTCCTTGGGGGGTGGTGGGGGGTGTAATGTTGCCTGGGTCCCCCCCGTTGCAGTATTAATGGGGAATGGTACTGTTCGGGTCGGGTCGGGTAGACATCTGGGCGTCGTGACTTCGGCCGCGACCAATTGAAAACTTTGGTTTTTTAAATTCCTGTAAATTCCAAAACTCCGCCTGGGAATCATGAAACTTGGCATGGTGTATCATGAGCACTAACATGTGTGGTAATTTTTTTGATGAAGTGGTGGAACAATTTTGGTATCGAGCTTCTTGGCCAACTAGGCGTCTCTCAAGAAGGTGTGGTATCGCAGAGGGAACGTGTCATCCTTTGGTGTGCGACAATGATATCGGGGCTGTGTGGACGCTGCGGGGGGGTCCCCCCCCCCCCCCTTGATTTTTTTACAGAGGCAACATAGAACTATATGCAGTGCCATGTTAATTTTGGAATTATTTCTTTCTGGTTCGGTTGGCCTTTTTTGTACATTAATTGAGGTTTTGGTCATTTAAGTGCATAATTACAAATTTGAACTGACAAGCACCATGCTCCAGTGGCCAAAGTATGGTGTGGGAAAAATCACATTCCTGTTGTCCTGGGTGATTGTCTAGGTCCCAGTGCAAAAATGGAATGAAATTCAAACATCTGGGGGTCAGTGCTCGGCCCGGAGAACATTGAGCAAACTTGGTTTTAATAATTCCTGTGATAAATCCAAAAGACTCGCTTGGAATGATCATGAAAAGCTGTGGCATGGTGTATTTCATGGCACTAACATGAGTTGTGGTAAAAAATTGGCCATTGAATTGGAACATGTTTGGTATAAAGACTTCTTGCAAACGGAGCTTCCTCCAAGAAGCTTGTGGTTCTCGAGAGGGAAAGTTGTCACCTTTGTCGTGCGTAAATCGATATACGCATGCGCCCCCCCCCCCCCCTTGATTTTCTTACAGGGGCCAAACATAGAGCTATATGGAGTGTCTGTTAAATTTTGGAATTTTCTTGGTGTCTTGGCCTTTTTTACATTAATTGATTTCGTCTCAGAGGTCATGTTAATGGCATAATTGCAATTTGAACTACAGCAAGCTTCCAGTGCACCAAAGTTGGTTGAAAACGCATCCATGTGTGTCTCGGGGAATTTCTACGTGTCGCCATGCAAAAATGGGAAGGCATTCAAAATCGGAGTGGCCGGAAAACTTGAGAACGTTTCGAATCAAAACAGCTGACTCATGGGAAACTTGAGACATGGTGTATGTCTGATAAAATGTCGGCTGTCTAAAAAAACGACCGCAAATCTGGAACATTGTGGTTGCTTCTGACAACTGGCCCCACAAAGGCGTCTTGTTCCGAGGGATATGGTCCTTTGTGGTACGATATAGCGCCCTGATTTTTAAGCGGCAACATGAACTAATCACAGTTTCATTTTGGAATTCGGTTCTTTGTCCTTTACATCATATGTATTCACATCAAGTCATAAGTGATCAAGCAAGCTCTATGTGACCAGGCGTTGAACTTCACATGTGTGTCTGGTGTATTTCAGGTCCTAGGGGCCAGCGAATTCAACCCATTTATGGGCCTTTGGAGTGCCGGACATTGTCAGACTTGTGTTCTTTTGAGTATTCGCGAGTGTTACAATCAGGGAACACCCTGCGATGAAACTATCATTGGGAGTAACTGGCTTTGCCTCCATGCTGTGGCGGCCTGTTGGGTTTGTGGCTCGTTGTGAACGGGCCGCACATACAAACAAGTCTTCGGAAGTGGGTGGTACGTGGGTAGGGGTGCTGAAGCACAAGTTATGAATCCGTGGGCTTTTACATTAAGGGCGCAACGGGGCAGTGCCTCTTTTGGTTGAGTCGGCCGTGGGGGTAGTTATTTTTGTGTACGGAAGGTGTGCATCCCCCGCCATGCTAGGGGTGGGCTTTGACCCTCATTTCTGCCCCCATCTCTCACGGTTCGCTTAATGGCGCCCAGCCTATCTCTACTGGGTGGCTAGTGAGAGGGCTAGACTGAGATAAGAGAGTGGTGAAAGCAAGAAAATCTGGGCAGGGGAGGTCGTAGAGAAATGGTGCACAAACGGACTCTGAATGTAGACGAGACTGCCTATTCTACGACTTATAGCAAAGACGGAGATATGAAAGATGACAAAGTGGTAATAATGTCTGACATATTAGGAAGATAATGTAAAAAAGCCACATGCGGCTAACGCCCGAAAAACACGGCAAGAAAGAAGGACGACCCGCATACAACGATTGGCTGTGATCTCTACTTTTATGGGTGGTGGGTGCGGGTCTGTTGCAGGCGCGGGGAGACTCTAGTTGGTCTGCGCGCAGCGGCGAGATCTCTTTATCAGATTTCATGTCTTAAACTCACACGCTAGCTTGGCGCCATCCACGGCATGCCCTCCACTAGAATTCTGGCGCTCGGTGCGGAGCATGGATTCTCGTCCATAATTATTTTTGATGGATGACACCATCCTCTTCAATCAAAGCAGCGTCTCCTCCGCTGCTTTCGCCCTTCGGCGACTTCACCCTTAGCAGGTATCGCCTCGGTGGCGGAGCTTCGCCTTGTCCCCACTAGTCACGCGCATGACGGCGGTAGCATTTTCAAACGTAGGCATGATCTCGTCTTCCGAGTCTTCATCCAGCCGGAAGATCCGACCAATCAGGGCCATCAGAGCATTGGATACGTGCATGCACCTATAGTGGAGGTTGGCCTCTTGGTTCCTGTGGCCGGTTTTTGTTCATGATCATGTTGCCCAGGTTCCTTTACGCGGTGTGCGGGAGTGAACCTCCCTGTTGCAGTTCGCGTCGTGCGGCAGGAGATTCTCTTACTTGTTCTGCGTGCCGCCGGACCAGTCCTGCGGCATCGATGCCAATGCGGAGTAGCCTTGGCTGCTTCGGCGGAGCGGGGGCGACTCCTCTGTGCACTAAGGCGGGTGCGGCGGGACATGTCGGCTGCTCGGCGGTCGAGGCAGGACATCGTCTTCCCGCTTCCATGCTCGCTCCCCTGGTAGACTCTCTCGACCGAGGAACCTCTGCGGGCCCTGGATACGCAGGGAATCACTACTGCTGGACACCAGGGAATTTGCCACATCCAGCTCTTTGCCGTCTCCTGCCAGCGGATGGCAAAAACGTCTTTGTCCTCCGCTTGACAAAAAACAGACGGCAAAGAACTGACAGACGGCAAAGAAACCTGATTTGCCATCACCAGATTCTTTGCCATCTGCCAATGATGGCAAAGAATCTTTGCCTCCGCATGGCACTGACGGCAAAGAGGGGTGTGTGGGTCCAGTGTGACGCCGGTGTCTGTAATGGCCTATCAAACCCACCTCTTTGCCATCTCCAGCAGATGGCCAGAACTCTTTCCCGTCTGTTGGCAGACGGCAAGACGTGGGTGGGGCCCCAGTGGATGACGCGCTGGTAACGGCCCACTAGACCCACCTCTTGCATCTGTGGCTGATGGCAAAGAGGTGGGCCTTTGCCATCCGCTGGCTCATGGCAAAGAGGTGGGACTATCACACTCCCTCTCTTTCCAAAAAAAACAAAGAGGAAAATTAAAGAAAGAAACACCCCTAGCCTCCTAAAAAAAAGAGAAAACCCCCAACCCCCGCAAAACATGTCCCAGTCCACTCCCTGGTTCGCCCTGCACCGGTCGCCGCCTGGCGGGGGGGTACCCTCACCGTTCGCCGCCGCCGCCCTCACCGTTCGCCGCCGCCATTGGTTTACACACTACATGGTCGGAGGTATATGGTTCCCGGCTTCGCCTCGGGGCTCCACTGTTCGTGTCGGGGCCGCAAAGCCCCTCACCAGTCTCCGCGAATCCTCGACCGCCTCTGCCCCCGTCCCTGCATCCGGTCGGTCCCAGGGGAGCGTTTCTCGTTCCCTACATGCCGGAGTGCTCCGTATTGCCCCGTTGGTGAGCCGCCGGCTTTTCGGAGGCTCTGCTCTGCTTATCGTGCGCCAGCCAGTCGGTTCCCCATGGCCGGAGATAGCGCCGATTCCCGCGCTGGGCCAATTACCTGCCCCGTAGGGTAGAGGACGAACGGTACGCACTCGCCCTGACCGTACCCCCAACTCGTGGCCAGGATTAGGCCGGCCACGCCGGTGAGCCCTGTTGGTCGTCATGAGGGTTACGCTCGGATCCGGCCGCGCCACCGGCTCCGCCCCGTCCCTCGGTACAATCTCTCCTTCGCCTAACCCAATCCTTGAATCTCCGCCTCCAATTCCTCGACTACATCTGTTTGTCCATGCATACATGAGTAACCAAATCCAGAGCCCCTCATGCCAGTATATGAGTAGTGAACTCGTTTACAAATAAGTTTAGCAATGATCTGTTAACCCTATCATATGATGATTATAGAATGTATTTTTGCAAACTGATCTGTTCAACAGAAGTAATCTGAACATTGCTTCTTTTCTTGAGAGCCATGGTAAGAAGAAAGAGGAAGAAAGCAGTATGTCTAGATGTGCAGGGATTGCCGATGTTGACCGAGAAGAATTTGTGGTTAAAGTAGTCAACATAGTCTTCTTTGAACATCGTCTTTTTTGTATTGAATGTTACAATTGCAATGCTATACTGCTTGAAATGTTGACCATCCATTTGGCTTCTCTCCGATGCTGCTGGATATTCTTGAATCAACAAATAACAATATGTGTATGTGTGTCAACACCACACACATAGAAACCAGGAAACTCCTCCCTGTACTAGTAGTCCCACTATCTGGAGAAGCCATGGCAAAACAACACGGCCACCACGAACACATAACATATTATTTTTTGGGTTCTTTCTTTCTTTGCGTATTTTCTTTGGGTTAGATGTTTTGAGCTACGAACTGATTGGTGTTGATTGCTGTTTATAGATTGATTGTGTGGAGTGCTTATGTTGGTTGTGCCGGTTTGCTTTTCCTGTGCAGGTATTCTTCTACTTCATCTTGAGGGAGCACCCATGCGTCCCCGTTGTCGTTGCCCTCGCGTTTGACTACCGCTCTTAGTACGTCTAGGGGTGAGATCAACTATCATCTCTTCCCCTCCCCTATTTGCTTTTTCCGGTCGTCGTGCGATGTCAATAGTTTGCTTTCATGTCAATCTCGTAACCTAGGCGTCTCCCTTTTGAAAGGGTGACATCTATAATAGGCATGTTTTTGGCATTCTAAACCGTCTAAGATTGTCCATCTGGAGAGTGTCCTCCCGTTCGAAAGGGCGACATTTATGCTTCTGAGAGCACCAATGAAACTTGCTTCACCAAAGTTGTATATAATCAATTATTTCTCTTTGCGGTGCTTGTATTTTATTTGGCTGTCTTTAAAGTTTTTCTTACATGTCGATCATTACCAGAAAGTGATCTTTAGGCAATGATCTTATACACACTGACCATCAAGCTTAGAAGATTCAGTAAGTTCTGCTGCAGGATATTGCTTGGAAACACTATAGGAAAATTTATATTTTTTGTATTGAAATGAAACAGAGTTCATAGATCCACTTTACATGATGATGATTGATTTGCCCAATATCTACGTTGTATGTAGAGAAAATAACTCAAAGTACTACTTTTCATTACGCACAGTCATGCTCAGTGAAGTGTACTACAATGATCAAGGACATGCTGTTGCAAACACATCACACGCTAATATACCCGTCTCATCTGCCATCCCTCTGATTATTGTCCACAGCTGGTTGCCACTATCCCTGTGAACAGCAATCTATTGAGAAAGAAATTTAAGATGCTGGCATTATTTTAAGAGGGTTTGTACCTAGGCTTTTTTCTGTTTTAGTGCTGGTTTTGGCTTGATCCAGCAATATTAGGGGGGTAAATGAGGGAGATTGGGCTTGATCCAGCCTTGTCACATGTTGGTTTTCCCTCGCTCTCGCTTGAGCACTACTGCCCAGGTAATGTCTATGAGTTCTCGCTTATCCCCTACTGAGAAATCCATGTACAGCGGAAAGTACATTTACGTGCACCTGAAAGCATGTTAGTTTTTTTCTTCTTATACTCTTCAAAAACAGAATCAATGCATGCCAAGACTTAGATATGCTTATAGATGTTTGGGATCATGTAGCAGGCTTTTCTTTACCTCCACACTTTTGCCGGATAAATTGATCTTTGTCCTTTGACACCACGACACCCCGACCCCGCGAACCTCTTCGCTTCCGTTTGACTGAAAAGGTGTTTCGCTTTTCGGTCTTCCAGAGGCCGCGGGGGTCATATATTTGAATTATAGTTGGTCATATATTTTCTACGATTTGTTATAAAACATCATATATATTTGTGTGATCAGGTTGAATTTAAATGGCAGTTGTTATTTCGTCGCGCTGCGAGGTTCACTAGTGTTTCGACACCTCCCGTGCATCAACGAGCTCCGCCCCGGCGTTAGTGGGTGAGTCCAAATGGACATCTCCATCTCTCCCCCAAACATGTTGCTATGTTCCGTCTCGTGCCGATGAAACTGCTAGCTGTAGGTAGTAAGATTGAATCATCCATATATTCGTGACCATATATGCGTCTCCCGTTCGAAAGGGTTAACATCTATAAATTGCATGCATTTGTATATTTTAACCGTTGATTCTTCGAATTGTCCAAACGTGATTACATGACAGCCCGAGTATGTGTAGTATGGTTCGTTTCCCATATGGTCTGCTCTGGCGATCCGATGCAGAATTTCGCAGGGCTCTGTTGTTCTCCGGGTACACATCCTCTCTGCTTATTTTGCCGTAGAACATGTATCAGGGAGAACAGTGGGGAGGTGCTGCCAAAATTTGTGTCGGATCGGAGTAGAGCATGGAAAACGAACCCAATCTACAATACTCGGGTGGGATAGGACCTAATCTTTACCACTATTACGTCCTAGGTGTGCAGGACAATAAAATGACAAAACTCTATTAATGATGAATATGGTTTGCTGATTGGTATAATTCCTTGTGTGTCCAGTAGCTAGGGCAAAGATGAGTGATCGTGCGTGGATGTACACGTCCAATAGTTCAGAAAGACTGACCAATGAATGGATAACAAAACCAAGGTTGTGAGAGTCGCATTGCAAAAAGCTGGACAGAGAAAAAACCTGGTGCCCCTGGTGTCGAGTGCGACAACTATCTATAAGAGGTCAGAGTTTGAATGATGCAAACCCTGGCAGAAGTGGGGTTTTAACACCTAAGTTACGTCTAGAGCATTTCATGTGAGTCTGCCGCCAACGTGCCAGAGCTGAGAGGGTCTCGTCGCACCGACGACATGGTACCACCTGGAATGGAGACATGGTGGAAGAACTTTGATGATGCTCGGGATTCGATGATGAGATGGAGGAATCTGAACAAGGGCCTTAATGATATGTTGGGCTTCAAAAACGTTCCTTCTCGCACGAGACACTGCGCTTGTCAGCTGGATGCATCGCAAAGTAATAGGGCTCAAGCTCATTCAACATTGGGACAAGAATGGCCCCCCCTACTACGCGATTACCGGTGATCACTATTTGGGACGCTTTCTACTCCAAGCCTGAATGCCTGCAACCTATACCACCGTCGGACAAAATCCTCCGTGTACTTAAGATGCCATATGAGAAATAGATGCCTGTGAGAAAGGATGTGCCTTATTTAGGCTTGCATAATGCGGGACTTGAAGTATTGTCCCGTTTGAAACAAGTCTTCCAGGTTATGTTTGTAGACAACGGTATGGTGAGAAGAGTCAGACAAAATCGCCAGTTAAGTTCTTAGTCGTATATGGCCAATCTACCAAGATTCAACGTCTGTTTCATGGTCGAAGAGACGGCCAGACAGATGAACATGGCACCAAATTGGGCAAAAGAAACCCGAACTAAGATCCGATGGGGACCGATGTTGGTAAGCACACAATCAGACGGTTGTGTGTGAAGTGCGGAACGCTTCGATGCAATACTCATGCCTAACGCGGCAGATCCAAGGCAATAGCCTCGTCCTCTCCTCCAAGCATGCGGATGGTTTCAACGTGTTTGGTATGATGGCAGCCCAAATAAGTTGTGGCGCCTGTATTTGTATGTCCAACTCAATCTCCCCTCTCGACAGATATGCAAAAGAAAGAACAATTTTCCTGACGTTGATAATTCCGGGCCAACTATCCCGGGAAGATATGAAGTGTACATGCATCGCAGATTAAGGATGATATTGCAAGAAGCTCTGGGATAAATGGGATCAACAACTACGAGACCGCTACAAAAAACAACTTCCTAATGCCGTGTGTGGTATGCATGTACCGATGCAGACTTGACCGGCGTATGCGCTATTCGTGGCTGTGTGTGCATGGTAGGTTCCCATGCCCCACATGCACTAGTCATCAGTTTTGCAATCTGGTCTCGGCTAAGAGGCTGTGCAGTTTTTCTTGCTTCGCATGCATAGAACAGTTCCTGGGTCCCGCCATAAACGTTTCAAAAAGACAAGAAACACTTCATCCAAAGGTAGCGTGTCAAAAACTACTGGCACCACCTGCCGTTGAAAGGCCAACAGACCCTGATTATTAACGTCTTCCGAGCCGGATCCAGAGCGTCAGGGTATTTCAAGGGGTATAATTCCGGAACAGCCTTGACTTCACCAAGACCTGCTTGTGGGATTGCCTACTTCAAAGACACGCTCCTTGCCCACACACATCGACATGATGCACACTGAAAAGAATTCGCGAGGTGCCCTCTTTGGTACATTGTTCGGCATAGAGGGGAAAACAAAGGATTAAATCTAAGGCTAGAGTCGATCAGGAAGGATGCTATGTGATAGACCGTCTACAAAACAGTGCGACACACCGAAAGGAAAGGAAAACTGGGCGAAGCCAAAGGAATGGTTCAATCTTGGAGCAGATAGATTGAGGGACATTATCTGTGGGTGAAAAAGGAGTTGATGTCCCCATAGGGTATTCAGCGAATCTAAAGAGGAGAGCGAGCCTTGAAAATTGAAATATTTGGTCTTCCAAGATCATGATTGGCACATATTGCTTGAGCGGGAGTAATGCCTGGTGAATGTTGCATGGCCTTTTATCCTGAGGATGATGGCTAGTACTGGCAGAGTCTGAGCTATTGCTTCCGTGTTCTTGTGTCGAAAGGAACACTATCGCCTGGCTTCTAGAAGAAACTGGAGAAGTTGGCGCCGGAGTTGATCTGTCAAGTAGAGAAATTCTTTCCCCACACGGCTTCTTTTTATCGCAATGAAGTGCATTTGATTTTGCATCTCCGACCGTTAGGCACGATGGGGGGGGCCCATGCAGGACTGTGGGGGTGCAGCAAACTGAGAGGATGTCAGAAGACACTTCAGCAAATGTAAAAAATAACATCAATTAATGCATTCGATTGGCCGAGGCATTCATTACTGGGAGAGGCAACAACTCGTTGACAGCACACTACGAAAGCAAAAATCGTCATTTCATTAATCGCAATGCCTCGGTACAATGCTGGTGACCCTAAAAAGGGTGGATCCAAACCTCAGCCTATTCAAAGGAAGCTCGCACCGCCGGGGCTTATACTCACTCCCTGATTGTTGATGGTCAACAATGGCGCGACACATTATGTGGGATATCTTGAACAAATCTAACAGAAGTGCGGGCCGTACATCGAGAAGTTTCTCGGTACATTGTTTCGGCAACCTCTAATTCCTTGAACTGGCTCTGCTTTTATTCTCGGATATTGGGATACAGTCTTACGTCACCAAATTCTCGTATGGAGTCGGTGATCAAAGGATCCTCGAAGAGTATGAGACTTCTGGCAATCATGGACGGTGTATCCGGTTTCACTCTCTTGGTTCAAACAACAGTTAATTTTCCATTAGACCATTTCCATTTCTTCGTATATTTTTTGCTGGCTATTGACAAAACAAATTTTGTATTAATTTGTAGGCTAGTTCAGAGTATATGGACGCCGAAATTATTGAGACAATTCACTAATGGTTTTTGACTAAAGGTCCGTCTTTGACAATAACGACATCAAAGGGTATGCTTTCGTACCCATGGTAAAGAGCTATCTATGCGACCGAAGTCTACAAATTGTTGTGTCTCTGCATCGCGGAAGGAGATACCGAGTATTATGGAATATTGAAGCAAATTTATGAACTTCATTCTATGGTGCAAACCACGAACGTCGTATTCTTCAAATGTTATTGGTTCCAGCCAAGGTAACTAGAGGACTCGTGACATCTAGGGGCTAGTCGAAATCAAACAACCCAATTTGGATGTTCCGATGTCTTATTTACGGCGGCTCAACAAAGGCAACCCAAGTTTCATCTCCCGTGGCTGCCAAAGTGTATCCAAATCCTCAATGGTGTGGATGTCGTTTTAATGAAAGTGCGCACATGTTATACCACCTCCCCCCCCCAATGAATGCGATTATGAATTCACTAAACCCCGACACATATGAAGGAAGTTTCTCTTCAAAAAACAACGTCTTTCCAAAAAATGTTCAAGAACGCTCATATCACCACCCCCCAGACATTGAAGAGACAGCGATAGTGAATCCGAGCATGAGGTCGGAACAAGAAGACCGAACAAGAAGAGTAATTGCTATGCGGATGACCTATCAATGCTGACCGATGACGTAAAGGAGCCTTCCACAGTTGATGCATTTATTGATGCATGCAGATGAGCAAGTCTTACTGAGAGTGATGATGATTGATGCATTTTGGACCACCGAACATATATAGACGATGAGATTTATTATGTCATGTAGGCTATTCCATTTTTTTATGTTCAGATGAGATACCCTTAAATTATTATACAATTAGTATTCATGTCAGTATCCTTTTTTTGTGTATACATTTCATTACTCTTTGGTTCTTGCAGGTGTTGACAGATGGGTGGGCGCGGGTCGAGGCGTGCTCGCGAGGCTCCTCCTCGGCGAAGGTGGGAGGGGTAGTTCCATTTCCACCCCAGACCCTCCGGGTAGTGAGCGCTAGTCTCAGTTGCAGACACCAACCAGTGGTCGCTTCTTTCTTCGCCGGCGAGAGGTCGGGGTGGAAAGACGAGGAGAAGGCTGTAGAGGGTGACGTGGTGGCGGGAGAGGTAGGAAGGCTGCTCCGCTACGCCTTTCTCGCACCTACCCCCAGCTAATTCACCTGACACAATGACTGCTCCATCTGAATGGAGCCATAACTTTCTGTTTTTGAAATACACCATATCCTGTGTCAAAATCAAGCATGGCAAGGTTATACTTGACAACATTTTTCTTGAATAAAAAGTTGCAAAACATGTTTGATAAAATTACAAACGCAAATTCTAGATAAAAATATGGACTCACCAAGAAAAACCATATCTGTGACGAATAAAATATAGCCCCACGTGAGGTTACCGATATTGTTGAAGACAAAGAGGGATGGCCTTCCGGGCATCCCCAAGCGTAGTTTTCTTGGATAGGTGTCAGTGAATAATTGACTTTTGGGGTCCTTGGGAATCCCCAAGATCGTTCATGGTCCTTTCGCTGAACCCTTATTGCTCTCTCTCCTCAATCGATATCTCCCCACAACTTGAAAGTTCAATCACACAAACTTACGCCTTCGTGGATGGGGGGTTTGGTTTTAGTATTATAAAGACAAATCAGTTCACTTGGTACGTCAAAGACCGATTCATATTTTTTTTTTGTTCTCAACAACAAGTACGTACTGTACTATACAATTTCCCACAATTTATATTAAGCAATAATGAGCGTAGAAACCATCAACAAGCAAACACTAATCAATTGGCAAACGAATCTTCAAAACATAACAGTATGTGATCTGAATTAGGTCATACTTCGATCACTCTCTTCCAAAATCTAAAACATTAGGAAAACGTAGAAAATTGGGTATAGCCAGATCAACTGTAAAAAATCAGAAGTTTTACGACGTATCCATTAAAAATCGGGATTTCTGTACTGGAACGCAAAGTTTCTGTTTTGCACAGAATTAAGGTCGAACTAGCTCCACAAATTCCCAAAGGCTTTAACTGTACTTGCAACTTTATTAGAAACAAGAACCTATAAAAACCTGATTCCTGACAGTATCCTAATCATGTAACACCCACCACCAACTAGGTAAATGTTGGTTTGTCCTCCCACAAGCGCTTTTCTTTAATGCCTTTTCACTCGGTCATGATGATTTCAATTATGCCTCCGCATAAAAGATAAGAATGCAACCTACAGGAAGGCATCATGAAGCATATGACTAGCATATTTAGCCTAAACCAATCTCCTATTCATTGAGCTTTTGTGAGCCACCATGTGGTAACAGAAGTCAACTATCGATGGACGGCACACAAGGGTTTTTTTTGGGCAACTTCAAAACTTTCAACTAAAGGAGGAAGTTGATATTATGCAATATGTGGAACATGTTCTCTCTCATAAAATTTCAGTACATCATGTTGAATTTCAACATCGTAACTATCACACAAAGCATTCTTTTCATGATCCAAAGCAAGAAATTTATTCTCTCCACATAAGCAAAAGTATTCTCATTCATCGTGGTGGGGAAGCAAACTCAACAAAATAACTATCATGTGATTTGAACTTTCAATCATGATGACAAGTTTCATTTTCATGGTTATCATTATTCAATATAGCATACATGTCCATCACCATAATCATCATAGGTAGCAACTTTGTTTTGTCAGAATCAATTGAACCTCTTCCAACAATGGATTCATCTACAAAATAAGTCATGACCTCGTCCAACCACTTTCATAATTATCACAATAATTCAACACCCTCCAAAATCGTGGGATCATAGTACCCTTATCTTGACACTCTTTTTCCAAACCAAAACCCCACTTTCACAATATAATTGTCATAATAGGAGGCATGCTACCATTACTAACAAAATTTTGCACATCAAAACCTTGGGGGACTAAAAGATCATCCTTCATCAAACATAATCATCCCCAAGCTTGTAGCTTTCTATCATTGCATCATGGATATGCAAAGAATTCAAGACCAACAAATTGCAATCATGCTCATTCATTTCAAAGATTTTTTGTCAAAAACATTTTCTAGAATTCCTTCTTTTATCAATTGATCACAACATTTTTCCTTTCCATCATTTTCACAAACACATTATAGAGATGAATAATATGATTCCACCATCAATTCCCATAATTTTTTAATTTTCTTTTTATAAACCAACTAGTGATAAAACAAAAACTAAAAGATTAAATTGCAAGATCTAAGATTACCTTCAAGCACGTCACCTCCCCGGCAATGGCGCCAGAAAGAGCTTGATGTCTACATACACAACTTGTTCTTGTAGACTCATGTTGGGCTCCAAGCGCAGAGTTTTTGTAGTACATAGCATTTTCCACAGTGGAGACCTAGGTTGTTATCAATCCGTGGAGTGTAGGATGAAGCTGGTCTCTCTCAACAACCCTGCAACCCAAAATAATAAAACCAGTCTCTTGTGGTGACCCCCCCACAACAAACAAGGGAAATACCAAATACCAATGGTAACTTGGTATAGGTTCACTATTTCGGCGTCGAAGGGATGGTGAATAAACGGTAGTGAATGATAGTCGCATATTGATTTTTGTAATAGAACAATAAAAACCGCAAGGTAACATGATAAACGGAGTCACAACGTAATTGCAAAATGCTTTGAAAAACAAGGCCTAGGGTCCGTACTTCCCTGTGTCAATCTCCCCAATTGCTAATCTATTTGAGAGCATCCTATAACCATAACCTCAACGTTTGATGAGAATCACTCCAAAGTTCTTATCTAGCGGAGAACCAAGAAGAAATTGTTTGTAGCGCTTGTCCTTCCGATCGTCTATCCCAAGGTTGTACTAAAATAACACCAAGTTTATCTGTCTTCTGATCGATCATCAGAGTTCGTACTAAAATAACACTAAGTTATTCTTTCCGATCGTCTATCAAGGAGTTCTTACTAAATAACACCAGTTATTCTTTTCTCGACCTCGATCTATCAGAGTCGTACTAAAATAACACCAAAGAAAATTCGCGATTCATACCAATCCAACACAACGAACCCCTCACAGAGTCCCCCAAGATTTCGACTATCAGATAAACAAAATCGGATGACAATGCATCAAACCCCTATCATAGATACCCCCTATGTCACCCTCGGAATCCGCGAGTTGAGTGCCAAAACATATATCAAGTGATCAAGTATAATACCCCCATTTTGGTCCCCACCAGTTATTCATATGAAAGACATATATCAAGAAGTCTCTCAAATCCATAATGTATTCAATCCGATAACGAAATCTCAAAGGGGAAACTCCATGTTCATCACAGTAACAGATGAGAGGGGAAAATCATATGATCCACGATATTAACCAAGCCTCCCTGCCATAACATCAAGAATTGTGACATCTCAAACACGAGAAGAGAAGAGAGAGAGAGAGACTTAAACACATAGCTACTAAGTAAAACCCTCATCCCCGAGGTGGACTACTACCATCCTCATCATGGTGGCCGGCCGGGATGATCAGAATGGCCATCGGTGATTGATTTTCCTTCCCCCTCCTCAGGGTTCCCGGAACGATGTCTAGATTGGTTTTTTCGGTGCTACATAGGCTTTGCGGCGCGGAAGTTCTGATCTAGGGGGTTTTACCCCAATGGTTTCTCTATTATAGGGAATTTTAGAGAAGAGGGGCGTTGGTTTTCACGCTAAGATGGGCCTCGACTGAGCACACACCCCCATGGCAACGGGCAAGGGCCGCAGGCGCTGCCCGTTGTCTTGGTGCCCACTCCTTCACCTTCTGGTCCTTCCACGAAGCTTTCGGGGGTCTCTTTTTCCAAAAAATCATCAAAAAGTTAAGCTCATTGAGACTTCATTTCTGCACAAAAAACACACCACGGTAAGTTCTCTGCTGAAAACAGCGCCAAGTCCGAGTTCGTTCCACGCATGCAAATCATACTCAAACCATATAACATTGTTGTAAACATGGCATGAATATTTCATAAATTATAGACGTTGGAGACGTATCAGACGTCGAGGCTTTGCTGAATACAGGACGACATAGTGGGAAGATCTCGGGCTGGGCGGCTGTCGGAGGCCAACGGCGGAAGCGTGGGTTTCGCAGGTTTTGGGGCCAGGCCTCGGTGTAACGGAAGGGGGGCACGAAGGGGAAGGTAGGGGGAACCATCACTTAGGGACGCGCCGTGTGCCAAATGTGGGGTAAGTTACGGAACATCCCACCACCGGTTTTTGACCATGACTGGGGGCTGACGTCGAGGGGGTCAGGGCATTTTCGGCTGAGGGTAGAAGGTGGCTTTCGCGTGTCCTAGGCGCGGGAACCGATTTCGTGAGGGTTGGGGAGTTTTCCGGTGGGTGTGTGGTTGGGGTTGTGGGGTTGGTGTGTCTTTTGGGCGGTTGTCGTCGTCAAATCTGGAATTTTCAGTATTTAACCAGGCCGGTGCGGGTTGAATGAGGGCGGAGTTTTCAAGAAGAAGAGACATAAGATACTCGTATCTTGTAAGTAACTTCGGGGTAGGTAGTCCTAGAGTGCCGGATTCCATTTCCGGGGGGCAGAACAAACTTAAGTGTAGCAAAAAACCATTCATACAAGACCAAGAGACTGTCCTGCCCCTTTTACTATTTGTTAATAATGCCATTGAGAAAACTAGAAGAAAATGTACAAAAAGGGGAGAACAAGATTAGCCATGTTACATACCAAATCAATCGCACTTCTCTCAACAACAACAAAAACCAAATCAATTCCCACCACAGAGAAAGAGTCCTGTCGTTGTTTTATGATTACAATGCCGTCTGTGTTTTGGGTATCTCGGATTTCAATTTTTGAATCCAGCGTTATGTTGAATTCGAAATATCGTAGTGATCTTGCGTTTATAATGGCTGTCAGTCCCGACATTTTGATCTTCCATCTTATATGACATTTACACTCCAACCTATGATATATATAGTGGGGGTGTGTCTGTGCTACTGCCATATGGCACTAAATTTTGTAAGCAATTTTCCATTATTTGATACGATTATTGTCAAGTTATACCATGACTTTTAATATTATCTTGATAACAGAAAACATGTATATAGTAGTAATCAATATGTTTTTTCATTATGAAGCTGACATGTAACCAGTAGGGCATCCTCCAATTCAATATTTGTATCGCATTTTAGTGTTTGTGTGTGAATCAAATCACGGACATTGGTCGTGAGGTAGCGAGATGTTCGGGGGATAATCGTAAACCCTATTTTTTCGATATGTATAAATTTTTGCTGAATTGGGGACAAGTTTGTGGTATAAGCTTCTTCAAACCGGAAATTTCTCTCAAAAGCCTCGTGGTTCCGAGAGGGAACGTGTCATCCACACTTTGTGTGCGCAACGATATACGCTCTTGGCATGCGGGGGGGGGGGGTCCCCGCCCCCTTATTCTTTTACAGAGGCAACATAGAACTATATGAGTGCCCTGTTAAATTTTGGAATTTGATTCTGGTGTTCGTTTGGTCGGTTTTTTTTATACATTGAATGTAATTGAGTTTTCTGGTCATTTAAAAATGTGCATAATTCAAATTTGAACATAGCAAGCACATGCCTCCGGTGCATCGCAAAAGTTGGTTGAAAAATCACATTATTGTGTCCTTGGGGGGTGGTGGGGGGTGTAATGTTGCCTGGGTCCCCCCCGTTGCAGTATTAATGGGGAATGGTACTGTTCGGGTCGGGTCGGGTAGACATCTGGGCGTCGTGACTTCGGCCGCGACCAATTGAAAACTTTGGTTTTTTAAATTCCTGTAAATTCCAAAACTCCGCCTGGGAATCATGAAACTTGGCATGGTGTATCATGAGCACTAACATGTGTGGTAATTTTTTTGATGAAGTGGTGGAACAATTTTGGTATCGAGCTTCTTGGCCAACTAGGCGTCTCTCAAGAAGGTGTGGTATCGCAGAGGGAACGTGTCATCCTTTGGTGTGCGACAATGATATCGGGGCTGTGTGGACGCTGCGGGGGGGTCCCCCCCCCCCCCCTTGATTTTCTTTACAGAGGCAACATAGATCTATTGCGTGCCCTGTTAATTTTGGAATTTTCTCTTGGTTCGTTTGGCCTTTTTTTACATTAATTGAGTTATTGGTCATTTAAGTGCATAATTCAAATTTGAACTGCAAGCACATGCTCATGGCCTAAAGTTGGTTGACAGAATATACATTGGCTGTGTCCTCGGGTGATTGTCTAGGTCCCAGTGCAACTAAATGGATGAAATTCAAACATTGGGCGGTCCGTGGCTCGGCCGGAGACATTGAGCAAACTTGGTTTTAAATTCTGGAAATCCAAAAGACGCTGAAATCATGAAAAGCTTGGCATGGTGTATTCATGGCACTAACATGGTTGTGGTAAATATTGGCATTGAATTGGAACATTTTGGTATAAAGACTTCTTGCAAACGAGCTTCTTCTCCAAGAAGCTTGTGGTTCTCGAGAGGGAAAGTTGTCACCTTTGTTTGTGCGAAACGATATACGCGCGCCTCCCCCCCCTTGATTTTCTTACAGGGGCAAACATGAGCTATATGAGTGTCATGTTAAATTTTGAATATTCTTGGTTCTTGGCCTTTTTTATGCAGTTATTGAGTTTCATGGGTCATTTAAGATGTGCATAATTCAAATTTGAACTACAAGCAAGCTCTCTAGTGCACCAAAGGTGGTTGAAAACATAAACCATGTGTGTCCTCGGGGAATTTCTCGTGGTCCCAGCAAAATGGGAAGTGCATTTCAAACATCATGTGCCGGCGAGAACATTGGAACGTTTTTAAATCTGTATCAAAGTGAAAGCTCTGCGGGAAACTTGAGACACTTGGTGTCATTATGACTAAAATGTGGCTGTCTCAAAAAAACATGACCGCAAAAATTGGAACATCTGTGGTATAAGCGTTCTTGACAACCTGAGCTCCAAAACAAAGGCTCGTGCTTGTCCGAGATATAGTGGTACTTTGTGGTAACGTAGCTGCCACTTGATTTCTGTTACAGATGCGCACATAGAACTAATCAAGTGTGTCTTTTGGAATTATCCGAGTTTTGGCCTTTACATCATATGTGAGCATCATCAATGTCATGCAAGTGAACTACAAGCAATACTCGTGCAAAGTGCGTTCTGAAACTTACTGGCTGTCCTCGGTGTATCTTTGGTCCATAGAGGAAGCGTCACCCATTTATGGGCCTCTTGTCGGTGCCGGACTGTGCGCTGTGTGGTGTCTTTTAATGTGCGGTGTTGAGCAATCAGGGAACCTGCGATGACTTATCTATGGGAGTAACTGGCCTTGGTGACTCCATGCTCTGGAGCACATGTGGGTATTTGTTGGCCGTCTGTAGGCGCCCACTACAAAGTCATTTGGAGTGTGTGTGTGGGTACAGGGGTCTGGCACAAGTTGAATCCGTGGGCTGTACTTTACGGCTGACGGGCGTCCTACTTTTGGCTTGATCGGTCGTGGGGGAGCTGTGATCTTGGTAAAAGGTGTGATACCGCGTGCTCGGGTGGGCTTTGACCCTCAGTTGCGCCCCACTTCTCGGGCTTAGGCGCAGCTATTCTAATGGGGGCTGTGGGGGTATGACTGAGATAAGAGAGGGGAAGCGAAAGAAAAGTTCTGGGCGAGGGAGGTCTGGATGGAGAAATGTGGTGCACAAACGGACCTGATGTAGATCCGACTCCTAGTCATACGACTTATAGCAAAGACTGAGAATAAAAGGATGACAAGAGTGGTAATAATTGTCTACATATTTAGGAAGATAATTAAAAAAGCCACATGCGGCTACGCCCGAAAACACAAGGCAAAAGAAGAAGGAAGACGCTACAACGATCTGGCTCGCTGATCTCTACTTTCTATGTGTGGCTGTTGCAGGTCGCGGAGACTAGTTTCTGCCGCAGCGCGATGATCTCTTTCTCAGTTTCATGTCCTTAATACGCTGCTTGGCAGCATCCACGGATCCCCCACTAGATTTGTGCGCTCGGTGCGGAGCATGGATTCTCGTCCATAATTTTTTTTGATGATGACGCCATCCTCTTCAACACAGCAGCGGTCCCTCCGCCTGCTTCGCCCTTCCGGCGATCTTCACCCTTAGCAGGGATCGCGACTCGGTGGCGGAGCTTCGCCTTGTCCTCCACTATCCGCGCATGACGGCGGTAGCATTTCAAACGAGGCATATATCTCGTCTCAAGCTTCATCCAGCCGGAGATCCGACCCATCAGGCCATCGGCATGATACGTGCATGCACCTATAGAGTCCTCGCCTGCCGCGTGAGACATTTGTTCCCAGGCCACCGCGGTGCGGGAGGACCTCCCTGTTGCATTCGCGTGCGGCAGGAGATCTCTACTGCTTCTGCGGTGCCGCCGGACCAGTCTGCTGCATCGATGCCACGCGGAGTAGCCTCTGTGCTGCTTCGGCGGCGCGGCGATCCTCTGTGCTCTAACGGCGGTGCGGCGGGACATGTCGGCTGTTAGGCGCGAGGCAGGACATCTCTCTTCCGCTTCCATGCTCGCCTCCCCTGGTAGTATCTCTCGACCGAGGAACCTCATGCGGGCCATGGGATACGCAAGGGAATCACTACTGTGGCACAGGGAATTTGCCATCAGCCAGCTCTTTGCCGTCTGCTGCCAGCGGATGGCAAAAACGTCTTTGCCATCCGCTTACAAAAAACAGACGGCAAAAGAACTGACAGACTGCAAAGAACCTGATTGCCATCAGCCAGTTCTTTGCCATCTGCCAGATGATGGCAAAGAATCTTTGCCGTCCGCTGGCAGACGGCAAAGAGGTGTGGGGTCCAGTGGACGCCGGTGCTGTAATGGCCTATCAAACCCACCTCTTTGCCATCTGCCAGCAGATGGCAGACTCTTTCCGTCTGTTGGCAGACGGGGGGCAAAGAACGTGGGTGGGGCCAGTGGATGACGGCGCTGTAACGGCCCACTAGACCCACCTCTTGCATCTGTCTGGCTGATGGCAAAGAGGTGGGCCTTTGCCATCCGCTGGCTCATGGCAAAGAGTGGGACTATCAACTCCCCTCTCCTTTCTCAAAAAAAAGCAAAGAGTGAAAAATTAAAGAAAGAAAACCCCTAGCCTCCCTAAAAAAAAAGAAAACCCCCAACCACCCCAAAACAGTCCCAGCCACTCCCTGGCGCCCTCACCGGTCGCCGCCGCCCTCACCGTTCGCCGCCGCCGCCCTCACCGTTCGCCGCCGCCATTGGTTTACACCTACATGGTCGGAGGTATAGGGTTCCCCCTGCCTTCACCGGTCGCCGCGCCTCTCCACGTTCGTGTCGCCCCGCACCCCTCACCGTCTGCGCAGCCCTCACTGCCGCTCAGACGCCCCGTCTCGCACGGTCGCGTCGGTCTCCCGCCCTACAAGCCGGAGGTAGGCCTCCCCGGTCATCTGCCCCACCGTTGGAGGAGACCGACCGGTCTGCGCTCTCAGGCGCCGGCGTCTCCCCTGGCCGGTCGCCGACCCAGCGGGGCATCCTTAAAACACCCCTGCCCCCCCCCCACCGCCAGGATTAAGGCCGGCCACGCCGGTGACCCTGTGGTCGCAGTTTGGTGACGCTCCGGATCCAGGCCGCCACCGCTCCGCCCCCGTCAGCCTGGTACAATCTCTGCCTCAACCCAATCCTTGAATCTCCGCCTCCAATCCTCGACTATCATCTGTTTGTCACATGCAGTACATGAGTAGAATCAAATCCAGAGCCACCTCATGCAGTATATGAGTAGATGAACTCGTACAAATAATTTTGCACATGATCTGTTTAACCCTATCATTATGATTGATAGAATGTAATTTTGCACTGATCTGTTCAAAGAAGATAATCTGAACATTGCTTCTTTTCTTGAGAGCCATGGTAAGAAGAAAGGGAAGAAAGCTAGTATGCTAGATGTGCAGGGGACTGCCGATGTGACCGAGAATTTGTGGTTAAAGAGCGAACATAGTCTTCTTTGAACATGTCTTTTTGCTATGAATGTTACAATTGCATATGCTATACTGCTGAATGTTGACCATCCATTTGGCTCATCTCCGATGCTGCTTGATATATTCTGAATCAAAAATAACAAATTGTTTATGGTGTCAACACTCAACACATAGAAACAGGAACTCCCCTGTTACTAGTAGTTCCCACTACTGGAGAAGCATGGCAAACAAAGGCCACACGAACACATAACATATTATTTTTTGGGTTCTTTCTTTCTTGCGTATTTTCTTTGGTTAGATGTTCTTGAGCTCGACATGATGGTGTTGATGCTGTTTATAGATAGATTGTTGTGGAGTGCTTATGTTGGTTGTGCCGGTGCTTTTCCTGTGCAGGTATCTTCTCTTCATCTTGAGGAGCACCATTGGTCCCGTTGTCGTTGCCCTCGTCGTTTGACTACCGCTCTACGTACGGTCTAGGGGTGAGCTCAACTATCATCTCTTCCCCTCCCCTATTTGCTTTGTTCCGGTCGTCGTGCCGATGTCAATAGATTTTGCTTTCATGTCAAGTCTCGTAACCTAGGCGTCTCCCGTTTTGAAAGGGTGACATCTATAATAGCATGTCTTTGCATTTTATAACCGTCATAAGATTGTCCATCTGGAGAGTGTCTCCGTTCGAAAGGGCGACATTTATGGCTATCTGGAGAGCACAAATGAAACTTGCTTCAACAAAGTTGTATATTCAATTATTTCTCTTTTAGCTGTTGCTTGTCATTTATTTGGCTGTCTTTAAAGTTTTTCTACATGTCCGATCATTACCAGAAAGTGATCTTATAGGCAATATCTTATACACACTGACATCAAGCTTAGAAGATTCAGTAAAGTTCTGCAGGATATGTCTGGAAAACACTATAGGAAATTTTATTTTTTATTGAAATGAACAGAGTTCATAAGATCCACTTACATGATTGATTGATTGATTGCAATATCTACTGTTGTAGTAGAGAAATAACTCAAAGTACATACTTTTCAATTACGCAAGTCATGCTCAGTGAAGTGTACTACAATGATCAAGACATGCATGTGCAAACACATCACACGATAATACCCAGTCTCATCTGCCTCCCTCTGATTATTGTCCAGCTGTTGCACTATCCCATGTGAACAAGCAATCTATCTGAGAAAGAAATTTTAAGAGGCTGGCCATTAATTTTAAGAGGGTTTTAACCTAGCTTTTTCTGTTTTAGTGCTGGTTTGGCTTGATCCAGCATTAAGGGGGGTAAAGAGGGAGATTGGGCTTGATCCGCCTTGGTCACTGTTGTTTCCTCCCCGCTTGAGCCTACTGCCCAAGGTAAATGTCTATGAGTTCTCGCTTATACCACCCTACTGAAAGAAATCACATTGTACAGCGGACAACTATTTAGTGCACACTGAAAGGCATGTTAGTTTTTTTCTTCTTATACTATCAAAAACACAATCATGCACCAAGACTTAGGATATGCTTATAGATGTTTGTGGATCATGTAGCAGGCTTTTCTTTACATCCACTTTTGCCGGATAAATTTATCTTTGTCCTTTGACACCACGACACCCCGACCCCGACACCTCTTCGCTTCCTTTGACTGAAAAGGTGCTTTTCGGTCTTCCAGAGGCCGACGGGGTCATATATTTAGAATTATGAGTTAGGTCTATATTTTCCGATTTTGTTATGAAAAACATCATATATATTTGTGTTGATCAGGTGAATTTAAATGGCAGTTGTTTCGTCGCTGCGAGGTTCATAGTGTTCGACGACCTCCCGTGCATTCAACGACTCCGCCCCGGCGTTCGTGGGTGAGCACAAATGACATCTCCTCCCTCCCCCAATCATTTGCTATGTTCCGTCTTCGTGCCGATGAAACATGCTAGCTGTAGGTAGATGTGAATCATCATATCGTGACCACTATGGCGTCTCCCGTTCGAAAGGGTTACATCTATAAATATGCATGCATTTGCATATTTATAACCGTGATTCCTTCGAATTTCCAACGTTTACATGGACAGCCCGAGTATGTGTATATGGGTTCGTTTTCCCATATGGTCTGCTCTGGATCCGATGCAGAATTTCGTCAGTGCCTCCCTGTTGTTCTCCGGTACACATCCTCTCTGCTTATTGCCGAGACCATGTATCAGGAGAACAGTGGGGAGGTGCTGCCAAAATTTGTGTCGGATCCGGAGTAGAGCATGGGAAAACGAACCCAATCTACACATACTCGGGTGGGATTAGGACCTATCTTTACCTATTAGCGTCTAGGTGCATGGACATAATAAACTGACAAACTCTATTAACTGATGAATATGGTTTGCTGATATGTATATATTCCTTGTGTGTCCAGTAGCTAGGCAAGATGAGTGATCGTGCGTGGATGTACACTGGTCACACTAGTCAGAAAGACATGACCAATGAATGGATAACAAAAACCAAGGGGTTTGTGAGAGTCGCATTTGCAATGGACAGAGAAAAACCTGGTGCCCCTGTGTCGAGTGCGACAACTATCATAAGAGGTCAGAGTTTGAAATGATCAAACCTGCAGAAGTGGGGTTTACACCTAATTACGGTCTAAGCATTTCATGGTGAGTCTGCCCAACGTGCCAGAGCTGAGGAGGGTCGTCGTCGCACCGACGAGCATGGTACCTGGATGGAAACATGGTGGAAGACTTTGATGATGCTCGGGATTCGATGATGAGATGGAGGAATCTGCAAGGCCTTCAATGATATGTTGGAGTCTTCAAAACGTCCTCTCCACGAGACACTGCGCTTGTCAGCTGGATGCCATCGCACAAGTAATGGCTCTAAAGGCTCAATTCAACTTGGGCAGAGAATGCTACGACGCGATGATGACACTATTTGGACGCTTTCTCACCAAAGGCCATGTAATGCCTGCAAACCTATACCAGTCGGACAAAATCCTCCGTGTACTTAAGATGCCATATGAGAAGATAGATGCCTGTGAGAAAGGATGTGCCTTATTTAGGCTTCAGTATGCGGACTTGAAGTATTGTCCCGTTTGCCAGTCTTCCAGGTATGTTGTGTAGACAACGGTATGGTTGAGAAGAGTCAGACAAAATCCCAGTTAATGTTCTTCGGTATATGCCAATCATACCAAGACTTCAACGTCTTTTCATGGTCGAAGAGACGGCCAGACAGATGACATGGCACAAATTGGGCAAAAGAACCGAACTAGATGCCGATGGGGAGCCGATGTTGGTACACACATCAGACGTTGTGTGTGTGGAAGCGCTTCGATGCAATACTCATGCTAAACGGCAGATCCAAGGCATCCTCTCCCTCCCATAAGCACGGATTCAACGTGTTTGGTATGTGGCAGCCCAATACAGTTGTTGGCCTGTATTTGTCATTCCACTCAATCTCCCTCTCGGACAGATTATGCAAAAAGAACATTTTCCTGACGTTGATAATTCCGGGCCCAACTATCCGGGGAAGAGTATGAATGTGTACATGCACAGCTTAGGATGAATTGCAAGAAGCTTGGGATAATGGGATCAACATACACGCCGCTACAAAAAAACTTCCTAATGGCGTGTGTGGTACATGTACCGATGCATGACTTGCCGGCGTATGCGCTATTCGTTGGCTGTGTGTGCATGGTAGGTTCCCTGCCCCACATGCAAGGCGCTCTTGAGTTTCATCCACACGCTGGCAGGTGGCGTTTTCTTGCTTCGACATGCATAGACAGTTCCTGGGTCCCGCCATAGTTCAGAAAAAGACAAGAAAACTTCATCAAAGGTAGAGTTGTCAAAACTCTGCACCACCTGCCGTTGACAGGCCAACAGACCCTGGATTATTAACGTCTTCGAGCCGGATCCAGAGCGTCCAGGGTATTTCAAGGGGTATAATTCGGAACACGCCTTGACTCACAAGACATGCTTGTGGGATCTGCCTTACTTCAAAGACCTCCTTTGCCCACACAACATCGACATGATGCACACTGAAAAGAATGTCGGCGAGGCCCTCTTTGGTACATTGTTCGGCATAGAGGGGAAAACAAAGGATAATCCTAAGGCTAGAGTCGATCAGGAGCTCTATGTGATAGACCGCTACAAAACATGCGACAACCGAAAGGAAAGAAGAACTGGGCGAAGCCAAAGGCATGGTTCAATCTGGAAGGCCAGATATGAGGGAAATTATCCTGTGGGTGAAAAAGGAGTTGATGTTCCCCAGGGTATGCAGCGAATCTAAAGAGGAGAGCGAGCCTTGAAAATTTGAAAATATTTGGTCTCAAGAGTCATGATTGGCACATATGGCTTGAGCGGGTAATGCCGGTGATGTTGCATGGCTTTATCCCTGAGGATGAATGGCTAGTACTGGCAGAGCTGAGCTATTTCTTCCGTGTTCTTTGTGCGAAAGAACTATCGCCTGGCTTGCTAGAAGAACTGGAAGAGTTGGCGCCGGAGTTGATCTCAAGTTAGAGAAGATCTTTCCACCGGGCTTCTTTAATCCAATGCAGCATTTGATTTTGCATCTCCCGACCAGGCACGATTGGGGGGGGCCCATGCAGAATCGTTGGTGCTACGCAACTGAGAGGATGCAGAAGACACTTCGAGCAAAATGTAAAAAATAACATCGAATTGAAGCATCGATGGCCGAGGCATTCATTACTGAGAGAGGCAACAAACTTCGTACAGCACACTACGAGAGCCAAAAATCGTCATTTGCATAATCCGAAGCCTCGGTACAATGCTGGTGACCCTAAAAAGGGTGGATCCAACCTCAGCCTATTCAAAGGGAAGCTCGCACCAGCCGGTGCTTATACTCCTCTATTGTTGGATGTCAACGAATGCGGACCATTATGTTGTATATCTTGAACAATCTAACAGAAGTGCGGCCGTACATCGAGTAAGTTCTCGGTACATTGTTTCGCAACCTCTAATTCCTTTGAACTGCTCTTTATTCTCGGATATTGATACAGTCGATACTCACCAAATTCTCGTATGGACGGTGATCCAAAAGGATTCCTCGAAGAGTATGAGCTTCTGGCAATGCATGGACCGCGCTATCCCGGTTTCATCTCTTGGTTCAAACAAACAGTAATTTCCATTAGACCATTTCATTTCTTCGTCTATTTTCTGGCTAATGCAACAACATTTTGTATTAAATTTGTAGGCTAGTTCAGAGTCTATGGACGCCGAATTGAGACAAGTCACTAATGGTTTTGACTATAAGGTCCGTTCATTTGACAATAACACATCAAACGGGTATCGCTTTCGTACCCATGGTAAAGAGCTATCTATGGCCGACGAAGTCTACAAATTGTTGTGTCTCTGCTATCGGCGAAGGAGATACCGAGTATTAGGAAAGTTGAAGCAATTTATGAACTTCTATTCTATGGTGCAAACCCACCGAACGTCGTATTCTTCAAATGTTATTGGTTCCAGCCAAAGGAGACTAGAAGGACTCGTGAACATCTAGGGCTAGTCGAAATCAAACAAAGCACCCATTTGGATGTTCCCGATGTCTATATTACGGCTCAACAGGCAACCCAAGTTTTCTATCTCCGTGGGCCTGCCAAAGTATCCAAATCTCAATGGTTGGGATGTCGTTTATGAAGTGCCGCCACATGTTAGACCACCTCCCCCCAATGAAAGGATTATGAATCTCACATTAACCCCGACACATATGAAGGAGAGTTTCTTCCAAAAACACGTCTTTCCAAAAAATGTTTCAAGAACCGCTCTACTCACCCCAGAACATTGAAGTAGACAGCGATAGTGAATCCGAGCATGAGCCGGAACAAGAAGAGCCGGAACAAGAAGAGGTTACTGCTGCGGATGACCTATCAATGCTTGACCGATTACGTAAAGGAGGCCTTCCACATGTTGATGCATTTATTGATGATAGATGAGCACGTCATTACTGAAGTGATGATGATGATGCATTTATGTGACCCGAAGCATATATAGACGATGAAGATTTATTATAGTTCATGTTAGGTATTCCATTTTTTTATGTTCATGATGATGATACACTTAAATTATATACATATTATTATTCATGTCAGGTATCTTTTTTATGTTGTACTAATTTCATTTACTCTTTGTCATTGCAGGTGTTGACAGATGGTGGGCGCGGGTCGAGCGTGCTCCGAGGCTCCTTCCTCGGCGCATGGTGGGAGGGGTAGTTCCATTCCACCCCAGACCCTCCGGAGAGCGCTAGATCTCAGTATGCAGACACCACCAGTGGTCGCTTCTTCTTCGGCCGGGAGAGGTCGGGGGGAAGAGAAGGAGAAGGCTAGTAGAGGTGGACGTGGTGCGGGAGAGGTAGGAAGGCTGCCGCTACGCCTTCCTCGCCACCCACCCCCAGCTAATTCACCTGACCACAGGACTGCTCCATCTGAGATGGAGCCGCCTGAGGTGGACCCTTCTTGGACCCCGGTCCACGAGCCTCGGGCCGACGAGCCTTCGCCCCACGAGACTCCGTCCCAGAGGCTCCATCCCACGAGACTCTGGATCAGGCTACGTCGCAGCCGAACCGATTGGGGGACTGGCCAGAGTCGAGTGGCCATGCTGATGGTGCGAGGGTGGCTATAGTTTCGATAGCATAGTGAGAGTGAGCGGGTTGAGGGGGGCATGTCTACCCATGGTGTACAAAGCTCCCGCCCACCCCGGCGACCCTTGACCAGAGGTGGTTTACGCCTGATGAGGAGAAGTAAGTGCATTTACTCTTTTTAACCTTCTGCCTTCTCACGTTTCTTCGAATCTAATCATGCGTTAGCCTTGTCAATCTGCAGGTCTTGGAACAACGGTCTGGTGTCCGCAGGCCAACACAGTCCTTGGTGTGATTTCGCCAGACTTCCCGGTGGGTCACGTTGCCCGGTGAGGGCCAGGTTCTACAGCTAGGAATGACCTAGGAGCACTACTTGGCTGCCCCCCGCCCCGCGGGAGAGATCGGCGGTGTCGAGTGCCACACGGTGGCCGACGTTGTGATCCAGACATTTTGGGTAATTTTCCTCTCTCGTCTACGTTGTGTTTCCTTGTTTGATTGGCAACCCTAGTGATTTTACTAATCCGTGTTTTCTTGTTTGATTGCAGACCTTCTACAGGTGTGCTGAGGACAGGAGGAGGCCGCGGCTCGGTTATCGACGCCGAGTGCAGGCGCCTACTTCAAAACTGGCGGAACGGGGCTCGACGCAGGCTACTCGAGACTACTTCGCCTCGACTAGTATTAGGATGTCCAAGTCGAGTGCCGCACAAAGTATCTGAGTAAGGAGAAGTACATGAAGGTAATTACCTATTCTTAAGGCCTTGTATTTAGTTTCCTTGATTTGATTCGTAGGCGTAGCGCTCAAATTTCTCTTACTAACTTAGGTGCCCCCGAGATGGTGTGCGGATAGGCTGGATTGTTGGGAGGCGTTGGTGGATGAGTGGTGCTCTCCCCAATGGCTATCCACCCACAACAATGCAAAGGATCGGCGTGGCAAAATGAGCGGTGTGCCACACCATCAAGGCAGCGTCAACCTATATCAGTACGGGGATAACTGGGTAGTGGTTTGCTCATGATTCATGCAAATTCATTCTTCATGCTAGCTTGAGCCCTTAACTAATACTTTGTCCTCTCTTTTAGGCGCGGAACAACAAGACGGATGTGCCAGAGCTGTTCGACCTCTATGCCATGGCCCATAGTGCCCCGTATACGAAGGCCAAGCATTCTCTGAGTCTGATCTCGATGATCAAAGAACTTCACCAACCGCGCCTCCCACAACAGCTCGTGAAGTACAGAGACGGGGGAAGGCGAGGAAGGCGGACTTTAACCCGACCAGCCTATTGATCCAGAGCTGGTGATGATATCTGGTGGCGGGAGGCACCATGGCTTGTTAGCCATTGGGATGGACTGATACATTGTACTAGCACTCTCCCAGATCAGAGGCGCAGACGAGCTCCGATCCTGAGATAAGGCCTCGTCCACGGCCAATGGATCTCGAAATCAAGGTTAGTTATAACAGAATCAGATACCTTTCCTCCATTACATTATGTGTGCGGCCGTCGATGATTACAATGCTAAAGAGGAGTGGTGTTGCAGGCTGCTATTGAGAGAGAGAGCGAAGACCCAGGAGCTTCTGGCGGAGGAAAGAAGGCAGGCGGCGGAGAGGAGAGGGAGATTGAGGAGAGGACGCTAGGCTTTTGGAGGAGGAGAGGAACCAGAACGACTTGGCTAACCGGGCCATATACGAGCTCTTCACGGTAAGTTTCTTCTGATATTAGCTAAATCATGCATGTAATGTTCCTTTCATTAGTAACTAATATGACTGACTCGTCAAACCAATGTGCAGTCCATGTGCGAGAAGAATGGTCAGACCCCTCCGCCGATGCCAGTCATTGCTTCGGCGGGCACGGTGAGTTTCATTTGAATGGACATTACTTATTAGTCTTCACATTTGAGTTGCATCATGCTAACGAGACATTGCAAATGATCTTTATTGGTGCAGCATAACTCCCGACAAGCATCGACGTCTGCCATTGGCGCGAGCAAAAACCCGATCCTCCTCCGTCTGCCACTACCGCGAGCAAGAACCCCGATCCTTCACCTACGTTGACGGTAAGTTTTGCCTAGTGCTTTGCTTACAAATGCATACTTGCTTAAGAAATGACCTATTTAGCTCTAAAATGACCTATACTTACCATTTATTCCTCCAAAATGACTTAATATGCTTAGCTAGCTCCAAAATGACATATATGCTTAAGAAATGACCTATTTAGCTCCAAAATGCTATAATATGCTTAGCTAGCTCAAAGAATACAAACTACACCTAATTAGCTCAAAAATGACCTATTTAACCTAGGATAGCTCTAAAATGACCTATACTTAGCACCTCCAAAATGACTTAATATGCTTAGCTAGCTCAAAAATGACATAATAAGCTTAATTAGCTCCAAAATGACCTATTTAACCTAGGATAGCTCTAAAATGACCTATACTTAGCATTTTTTCCTCCAAAATGACTTAATATGCTTAGCTAGCTCAAAAATGACCTATTTAACCTAGGATAGCTCTAAAATGACCTATACTTAGCATTTTTTCCTCCAAATGACTTAATATGCTTAGCTAGCTCTAAAATGACATAATATGCTTACGAAATGACATATTTTAGCTCCGAAATGACTTCATATGCTTAGCTAGCTCCAAAATGACATAATAAACTTATTAGTTCCAAAATGACATTACTTAGCATTTTTTACACCAAAATGACTTAGTATGCTTAGCTAGCTCAAAAATGACATAATAACCATACTTAGCTCCAAAATGACCTATTTTACAGATATAAGTTGCATCATAATAATCTTCACATTTTAGTTGCATCATAATAATCTTCTTCTTCTAGTCTTCTTCTTCTAACTTTCTTCTTTCCCATTTTGTAGATTTGCTTCAGATCACGGAAGCTTGGGTTGATGGAGTGCTTGTCTTTAGTTTTTGTTTTGACTTTGTGAAACTTGCTACCTATGATGAAACTGTGTAATATTGATGAAACTATGTATATGTATGGATGAAACTTGCTACTATTGGTAACATGTGTTGGATATATATGTGTTCATGACTATTGGTAATATGTGTTGAATATGCTATATTGGTCATATATATATATATATATCTATGTTTGATTTTCTATGAAAATGAATTGATATAAGAAAAAACAAAATTAAATGAGGCAATATAGGCACTTTGCCATCTGCTGGCCGATGGCAAAGAGCTTTGCCATCCGCTGGCAGATGGCAAAGAGGCCACGTGGCAGCAACCTGTGAAGCGCTCGTCTGGCCTATTTGGTCTCTTTGCCATCCGCCAGCAGATGGCAAAGAGCCTGCATCCTTTGCCATCCGCCGGCAGATGGCAAAGAGCCTGCATCCTTTGCCATCAGCTGGCGGATGGCAAAGAGCCTGTAGCCTTTGCCATCAGCTGGGAGATGGCAAAGCACGCCGTTAGCCTCCTAACGTGGCTAACCCCGTTCCTCTGCCGTCCAGGGGCTTTGCCATCGGCCAGCTGATGGCAAAGGCTACAGGCTCTTTGCCATCTGCCAGCAGACGGCAAAGAAGCCTTTACCATAGTTTATTCAGCCGGCCCTTTGCCACCCTTTGCCATCAGCTGGCCGTGCCTTTGCCATCTGCCATGACAGATGGCAAAGTGCCTGATTCCTGTAGTGAATGACGATGAAAGACTTGTTTGTTTTTGTGGATGAGGAGTTGAGGAGGAATGTGCAATCATCTTGGAGTAGAGTATTTGTAACCGAGTACTAATACGCTCCTAAGTGGGAAACCGTTTAGGTCTTGATCGGTGTGAACAGGTTTGCAATTAAATATAGCGTGGTAGTAATTTGGAATGTGACAAGACGCAAGCTCAAAATTTATTGACGGTTCTAGTTTCGAAGTGCAGCACTATTCCCGGATGCTGTAACGTGGGCACGCGTTCTCGGTCGTGGTGTTGCAGATTTGTAATATGCCACGGTACTTCTTTTCCTACTGCTGTGTACATGCAATAACTGTCACCGTCGGATATATATCTTACGGTTATTGGGGCGTTCACCAGGAATAGCCACGTGGTGAGCTATAGACTAGTCTGTTTTTCACACGCATTACATCAACACATATCATCTCTCTCCCTCTTTCCCACGCACACACCTAGTCTCTCGGGACTTCTCGCACGCACCATCTCTAGCTCCCTAGATCGATGCCACCCACATACACTTGTACTCTGAGTTTAGTACGTTATACACGAAGAGAAGAGGTGCACGCACACACTCGTCCTCTCTCACACACGCATCTGTAGCTACGAATTATAGTGTTATCAACCATCCGATTGGCTCTATCATAGGTTCCCGTTGCTCCTTGGCCTTGAGATTGATAAGTTTAAAATGCGGAGGCTAAGCTGGAGGTGCGAGGTTTTGGTTAATGTGCGGGCCGCACACGGCACCAACACGACACGAGCTTCGTCTGCCTGGTGCGCAGGCGGGTGAGTACTACTAGTAGTAGTAGTACTTTGATGTGTCGCGTCAACTCGCAGAAGTATGCAACACTTCCTCAACAAACAAGCATATAAGCAGCTTATATTTCTTACCCAAAGGATCTTTATATCCAACAGACATAAAATATCCGTTTGACTGTTGGAAATTACTTTAACTGCTGATCTGATGTCGAAGTAATTGCTGCATCACCACCAAAATCCACCATCTCTTAAGCTAAAGTAGACCGAGCTAACCCCTATATTAGCATATTACTAAGATAAACAGAAGGCACTATAGAATCATTTAGGAGGTGAGCTTGTCAATTTGAATGTGGAGGGACACAGTCCTCGACAACCCAGCCCCGGCCAGCAGCTTGGGCGGAACTGTGAAGAATGTCAACTCCTGCATGACGACGTCGCCGGGATCCTTGCTGCTTGTCACCTCGATTTCCACCTTGACAGCGTCGGTCCTGCCTTTGGGCTCCCCCGGCGGGCCGTTCTCCCACAGCTTGGCCGCGTAGTGCGGCGGTGGGGACCCCCCCGCTCTGATGCAGACGACCGACACGGCGATAGGCGCGCTGATGTCGAGCACGCCGCCGACAAAGAAAAACGCGCGGCCATCCTCCTCCGCGAACAGCAAGAGCCCCGGCTCCGACACTGGCACTTGTAGCTGGAGCACCTTGCCGTACTGGATCCTGTGCACGGGCATGGGATGCACGGTGCTGATGTGGTGAGGGAGCGCCGGCGGCGGGCCTTCGTAGCCGCAGACGGGCACGGGGCATTTGCAGGGCGTGAGCGGACACACGCTCTTGTGATCGGCGAGCTTGTGGTAAGTGACGTAGAGCCCACAACCTTGGTGCGGGCACTCCACCCTCACCGAGGAGAGGACGGCGACCATCGCCGTGTTCTGCACATCGAAGCCGCCGCCGCGCTCGCACTTCTGGCACTGCCGCTGGTTCCCGGGGCGCTCGCCGCGGTAGTCCGCGCAGGCCAGGTGCCCTCCCTTGCACTACACAAATCAATTGAATAGCACATCAATCAAGAAACCTGCACCTTGCTCGATCAACCAAATGAATGAGGTGTATTCGAACCTCATACACTGGAGGCTTCAAGGGGCGGAGGCACAAGGGGCAGTGGAGCAAGGTGAGGTCCATAGAGACCATAGAGAGCTCCATCGTCGGGTCCTGTTCCGTCGGCATGATCTTGCCCTCCTCATGCATCACCATCTCTCGCTTTAGGGCCAGGGCATTAGAAAGTTTTACCATCACATATTCATACTAATTCAAGGTGCATTAAATCAACACATGCAAGTATCAAAAGGAAAGTCACGGCATGCATGCATGCGTTGTAATTAATGCATCGGTAAACGCAAATTATTGAAATATATCGAGTGCACTGCTTTGATGTGTCGCGTCAACTCGTACAACAAGGAGAAGTTTGATTACGATGCCCTCTCCCTCGCCCATGAGCGTGGTGGCTCGCAGGACTAGGAGAAGCTTTCACTACATGCTCTCCCTCCCGTACGCTGTGGACATGCAGCAGTTCATTCGATGTCAGATGGCCAGAAGCATACTAGTGTACTCCACTGTAGTAGTGCCATCATTGTTCGACTTCCCGAAGAGGCAAAGAGCCAAGCGCAACCCGAACGCCCATGTGGCAGTTTCATGTGTAGGGGTGGTAGTATAGTAACATAGTCTAGGATAGCATGTACCATGCCTCTAAGCTTAAAATCGTTGGAGTCGGCTCCATGCTATGAGGCCGTCTCGAAGCATTTTTTTGATTAAAATAATCTTCTGGCCATACCTGTCATCCTGGTTATTGTAGTTTGCACGCTGATCTGGTCAAGAGAGGAATATATATTTTAATTTGTTGTGGGGTAAATGTTAGAGGTTGGAGCAAATATATTGTACACTGCGGGTCTTTTAGCCAAGTTTAGAGGCAAGCATGTGGGGCCAATGCTATGATGTGTCGCGTCAACTCGTACAACAAGGAGAAGCTTGATTTTACTACTAGTACGCCCTCTCCCTCGCCCATGCACGTGGTGGCTCCCAGACGAGGAGAGGCTTTTTCTTACTACAACAAGCTATCCCTCCCGCACGTGGTGGACGGACATGCAGCAGTTGATTCGATTCTGTAGAAGTAGTAACATCATTGTTCGTCTTCTCGAAGAGGCGAAGAGCCAAGCGCAACCCGAACATGGCAGTTGCGAACGCTCGCATGGCAGTCTTTGTGTAGGGGTGGGGGGTGCTGCGGCAGTTTTGTGGCAATTCTTTTCTACTTCTGTTTGCGTCCAATAGGTGCCACCGTCGGATGCAGATCTTACGGTTATTGTGGCGATTGCTAGTAATAGTCATATTAAGAAAATCAAATAATCCCAAAACAAACCCGACCACGTTTCTTGTTTCTAGACATGAATAGGAATCAACCAATGAGAGACGTGGGACGTAGTACCTAGCACGGCATGTAGCGGTCAGTTCAGAGCAAGTACAATAGTGGGCTTATAACCTGCTTACATGGCAACTTTGCCTATGGGGAGGAGAGAGACATAAAAAAGTTAATAATACAGCCAACTGCTGACTATAAGATGTTGCCATATCATTTATAGCCAACACATATAGTCACTTAGATATACAACAAGCTTAGCTATAAGGTTGGCTATAAGATTAGTACTCCATCTCTTTCCTCACATTTATTGCATCTGCCTCTCATCTTCTCTCTATCTCTTTCCTCACATTTATTACATCTGCCTTGGATCATGCATATATCCAGGCTCTTGCATGAGAGCCCACTCCCCTTACTTTTTTATGTCTCTCTCCTCCACATAGACAAAATTGCCATGTAAGCAGGCTATAAGCCCACTACTGTACTTGCTCTTAATAGTATAGCCCTGTAAACCGGAAAGGAGGGACTACTCCCTCTGTTCCAAAATATTTGTCTTTCTAGAGATTTCAACAAGTGACTACTACACCGTAAATGAGTACATACGGAGCAAAATGAGTGAATCTACACCGTAAATAAATACATATTAAGTTCTCTCGTTTTCCTCTCCGCCTTGGTCGCGGTGCACAATATTGAGTATACTACTACTGACTAGTCTCTTTTTGACACGCATTTACGTTGATACGGCTTGAATGCCAACGAGTGAGAGGGTAGCGGTTCCCGAAACGTTGAACGGTCAATGATGCCTCCGCATTCAATTAGCATGCAGAGGTAAGTAATTGGAGAAGCAGAATGGAGCCAGCATGATGTGAATGCAATGCAGTTTGGACTCTCATATAAAGGCGCCCCACCACTCCAATCCATCTACTCATAGTCTCTGCGCAACACTGCCCACTCCAATCCAAGACCAAGACCAAGTGACCAAAAGCCACAAGCACCCATGTCATCGATGGACGCGAGCGGCAGTCGTCTATGCCGGATCGTCCAAGACGTCGACCTGCGGCCCCGCACTGCGCAGCATTTCCAGACGGTGCTGGCGACCGCCAGCGTCTTAGCCCTTGTCGACGCCGGCTTCGCCTCTCGCATGTGCGAGATGATGGTCGCCTCCATCCGCAAGTTCACCGCCGTCAAGAAGCGTGCGGACGACCTTGCCGTATTGCTCCAGCCCGCGTGATAGGCTCCTCGTTGCCTGCCACCCTCATCGGCCTCCAAGGTGACGAACTCTTTGAAGCACTGGTGGCCCTGCAGCTGCCGGAGGTCGCGACGAAGATTGTGCATCTCGAGGCCGCGCTCACCGCGCAGAGCCTCGCCATGCAAGAAACCGTCGACCTGCACATCCACGTCTACGAGGAAATCGTCTACTTAGGCCACTACAAGACCAGCGAGGACAGAAAGACATTGGTGTTCTTCCAGCGGCTGGAATCTTTGGAAGCCATTGTTCAAACGCACGTTGACCTGGCCACGAAAGCTGCTGCTACTTAGCCGCTATTCGGTGGCCGGCGCCCTGAGTCGAGGAGGTGGACGTCGTCGATGGATGCATCTTTCTTCTTGCCTCCTGTAACCAGCACTGCATCACCTCGTGGCCTTAATGTTTTATTAGTGTATGGCATTTTTATTCTAGTCGTAAATGACATGTGTGATCCCTTTCTCTTATTTGGCATTAATTATATGTAGTATCACTGTTTTCGTCCTGGTGTACTACCTAGGTCCTGGTTTATTAGTCCCTTTTGTAATTTGTGTTAAAGTTTGACCAAAGATTTAACTGACAAAATGTTAGTGCATGTCAACAAAAATTATATCGTTTGATTTGTATTTGAACATAGTTTTCAATGATATAATTTTGGTGACATGCATGAACCTTTTGTTAGTCAAAATTTGGCACAGATTACGATGGGGAGCAATAAACCAGGACGGAGGTAGGCTGGTCCGTCACCATCGTGTTTTGTGTCTAATTTTGACTTTAGCGACCCAACCTACATGGAGGGAGTACTGTATATATATTGGAGGGACAACCAAACTTATATATTCAAAACTGAGCGTTACTACATGTCACGAGTTCAAAACGAGAAAGTGGCACAAGTACAGCATGCCTGTGCCGTTCGCGTCGCATCCCCACACGGTCTGTCCGGCACGCCGCTCAATCTAGGGAACACTTGTTGTCTTAGCATTTTCACTGTCAGGTGGGGCCGCAGTTGAGCAAACCGACTATCGGCAAATCCCCACCCCGCCCACCGCGCGTCGACTGAGTTAGAATTAGAAGAGAGAAACGAGGGAGAAGAGCTAGCTGTAGCACGGACGCTGTTGTCAGATGGGACTCGTCTTGATAGAATAGGAGTACTGAGTACTCGTACCTCTTTTTTTTAAGGAAAAAGTAGTCGTACGTCTAGTACCACTAGTTGGGTGCGTGCGACCTATACCTGTCATCACTTCAGGTCTCCTTTTCGAACCGCAGCTATGCTTCATAGTGCATATTTTTTCACACATTTATCCTCCTATATGTACTCCTAGGCTATTTCCATGTGCTTCCTTTCGCCGACATGTGGGACATAGAGCATCTGGGTCGTAGTGCATGCATGACTCGGAGCATATGCAACCATGCCGGTGTACTTTACATTTCAGACCTCACGAATTACATGCATGTGTTTATACATATAGGTTACTTCAAAGTACTGAGATCATTGATGCAATGTGGTCAAACTGTACCATCGATATCTCAAAGCCAAAATAGTTCGATCTTGTTCGTTCTATATAAATACTAGTAATGTATGTTTATTCACCCGTGGGGTTGTTCAATGAATGGAGGGCCAGGGAGAACAAGTGAACAATACTACTCCCTCTATCTAGGTGAATAAGTCATCTTAGGTTGTGCACCATGACCAAGAAGGAGGAGTAAGTAGGAGTCGTACAGTTAGTCACGTTAAATAGAGAGTTTCTTTTCTTTAATGCCACGTACACAAATTGAAACGCTTGTTGTGGAGAGAAAAAGATAATCACTCCACTATATATATAGGCAGGGGCCTGAGCGCTTGCTTTACTAGGGTTGCTCTCTTCATTCTCTCATCATCTCCAGATCTAAACAAGACAGCGGTAGCGACATTTTCTCTCTGCTCACCGCTGGTCATAGATCCGGCCGGATCCCTTTGGCCAGTGTGTGTAGAGGACTAGGTGCATCATTCACGTGGTCATCGGCGGCGAGGGAGAAAACCCACAGCTGCCGGCGGGTCCAAATCCTCTGCCCGTGCCGTTCTCTCTGACACAGCGCCGGCTCGGGAGGTCCTCCGACCCTTCTTCCTCCCTGCCGTATTGTGCGCAGATCCGACCTGCCGCCGGCCTCCTAGCCACATCCCAACGACCCTCAGGTATAAGTTCCTTCGAAAGCGGCCTTGCTCTACTGCCCCAGCTCCCCACGTGTCTGCATGTGGATCTTTTTCTACTTCCATCAGCTCTTCCAAAGCCACCAAAATTTTTAGTATTATTAGAGGTAAAGCTACTTCATGCAGTCGAATCTAGGACTTGGTTCAAACAACGAAGAAAGGGGGGAAAGTAGTAGCATGAATCTAGGACTTGATTCAAAGAGAAAATAACATGGGGAAAGTAGTAGAGACTGGATACCCAAGTGGTCTCTTGGTTGAAAAGGGAAATAAAGGGAAAAGGCAGTAGAAACTAGATAAGGAACAGATCTATTATTGGTTGAAAAAAGGATAGAAAGTGGCGGCTGGTGGACAAGTCAACAGAGTATGTCCAGGATTAGATTTGCTACCCTCACATAGTAAAAGGTCTCCAGGATTAGATTTGCTGCCCTCAGTACAAACTAGATAAGGAACAGATCTATTATTGGTTGAAAAAAGGATAGAAAGTGGCGGCTGGTGGACAAGTCAATTGAGTATGTCCAAGATTAGATTTGCTACCCTCACATAGTAAAAGGTCTCTAGGATTAGATTTGCTGCCCTCACAGAGTATGAACAAACTCGGCATCACCACTTTATGCCTCCTTGTAGGTACATTGTGCTGATGCGTCCACTGTCGCATGTCCTTATACCAACTTTTTGATGTTGTTAATGTAAGGGCGCATGTAAAATGAAGCAATCGTACTGTTACCGTAAGGACATGTCTAATCAGTGTTATTGTTAATCTAATGCCTCCAGTAATATGATGCAATTAAACTGTGTTACAAATGGTACTCCTGCTATTTTCCCCAGTATGATAAGTAAGTTGCTTCTTTACGCTGCTGAGTGTCCTGGTGTCCCCACTGTCCCATGCCCTTAAACCAACTCTTTAGCTACTGTTGATCTACTGTATCTGGTAAACAAGCAATGCCACCATTAAAGTAATCCCATATTTGACGAATGTCATTGTTGATCGTAATGCTTCCGGTAACATGAAGCAATGCTGCCATTTTAAAATTTCTACTGTCCTTGCGTGATTGCCATGAACATAATCAAGATGCTTCTTTTCATTTCGTGTCTGTTTCGTATCTTGTTATTGACCAGCATCTGTTTTCTTTCTATCTTTTTGTGCGGATTGGGATATCCATTTCACCTCGTTGCTATTGTGACCTTTTGGTGAACTGCACAAAACACTTTTTTTTGGAATGAGTGTCTTATGCAGTTCTACTAAAATGTCACGTGGGCAACGTCTGTTAATGTTGGTGGAATTGCACAAAATGATGATTGGAGTTTCCAAAATCTTTGTCAAACTATGCTGGTAATCTCGTGCAACATTTTATTAGCCTTTGCAAGATGAGTCGTCACTGTCACCACAATGGCACTTTATTTTAGTGGAACGGCACAAAAGGATAAGCAAATTATAGTTACACCTTACATGAGCAGGACAGCCAACCTTAATGTTGCTCAATTTTAGTGCAACTACTAAATAAGAACCTGGCAGCTCATGAGAGCAACTACTTCTTGCTAGCTGAATGATGCAATCTTTGCTTCATTTCAGGTGAACTGCAGAAAAAGTCACATGAATTGAATCATGGAGCTGCAGGTTGACTTCATCGAGTCGTGGCGGCATAGGGGCCCCTCTCTCAGTTATGGTTCCCATGACCAGGTATGTTCCTTTTTGCTTCATTTTGACTCTGCATCTAGCTAGTGATCTTGTGCTACTGTTTTGGCACTGCTACTGTCACTGATAAAATGAAGTAATAATACATTTAAAACAGAGCTACTGTCTTAGCTCCCATTTCATTTCCAATGTAGATAATTTGCAGAAGGCCTATCCGGCAGAATGAAGTCCATGTGCACTGCATCAATCACATAGCTGCACTGAACCAGTTGAGTCCATCAGGCCTACTATTGAGGTCGCGCAGGCCCCCTCTCTAACTGGCGGGTGCCATAATTTTAGTTGAACTGCACAAAAAAAGTGATTGAAATGAGTGGACACTCCTCCTTCTACTGCCACACAGAGGTGTTAATGAATTTCAATTAATCGCTTTCATGGCAAGATATGGGGACATGAAGAATAACTTGATCTCCCAAAGTCATCTCACACAGGTCAGTACTATCCTTTATCAACATGATTGTGCTTTGTCATACAGTGCTAATGTTGTATTTTTTAATTAAAGCTATTCTATTGCAATCTTTTCTCGTTTTGGAAATAAAGTTTGCTTCAACTAGTGCCACTATTATAGTAATCATGCTCTTTCTTATCTTTGCAAACAGGAATACTCAACTACAGAACTTGTGATGGTCAAGAGCATTCGCCAAGTTCTTGGGTTGTATGACACGGCTAGCCAAGATGGATTTAATCCCGATATTAAATTTATCAAAAGGCTCTAATGGGTTGGTTCTGAATCTTGCAAGCTGGGAATCAATGAGATGTGTAGGCATCTTTGTTGTACTTATTATTTGAATCTTTTTTGTTGGTTCTGAATCTTGCAAGCTGGGAATCAATGAGATGTGTAGGCATCTTTGTTGTACTTATTATTTGAATCTTTTTTGTTGGTTCTGAATCTTGCAAGCTGGGAAACACGGCATGATGATGCAGAGGACAACAACCATAACAAATTGTTCAAACTTGGTAGTATTGTCTGTGTGAAAGTGCGGCAAATGTGATGATCGTGTGCGCCCTGAGAATAATAATTCTAATTGTTGTGCATGTCAATCCTGTGGCACTGATAGAACGAGCTAATGCTTTGCTTGTTTTAAGAATAAATTTTAATTAAAGCTAATTAAATTTATGTAAAGTGACCACTAACACTTGTTATTACAGTACCAATACAGACCCGCTGTAGGGCCATCAGAGGTTCTGGAGCATTCAGCCGTTTCATCGTCAGCGCCGACTGCAGCTTCGCTACGGTGGAGAGAAGGAAGAACGCGACGATTCAGCCATCTGGTGCAACAAGCTTGTCGACATCCAGAAGCAATACAAGATCATCGACAACGGGCAGGAGAAGGACTCCATGGTTGACCTTGCCGCGACCATCATCGACCCCTGCTACGCCAACATGAAAGAAGACGATGATACCAAGGACCTGAACATGTGGGAGGTGCCTCTGAATCTAGCCTACATAACCTACGCGGCCAAGGACGCATACGCATGCTACGACATGTACAGGTGGATCTTGGACATGAGGGTGTGTCTGCTTCCCGTAACCGACGAGTACACGGACAGCCGTAGCCTCATGATCAAGCGTGCCAGGAAGGTCTAGATGATGTACTTTATCTGTTTAAGCACCTTTATCATCTGAGTGTTTCATGCATTAGCCTATGTGTCGTAATTATCTGTTTTGTCCGAAATATTTCGTCTAAGAACCTATTAACCTGTTTGCTTTTTTTTAGTGGCTAATTGCTTATGTATGTAACTAGTTCATTGGGCTGTCGTGCTTTGAATCTCCTTTCTCCCAACATATTCCCCTTCTCAGGTGGACACAGCAGGTCTCGTACACAGACATCTGGGACCAACCACCTATCCATTTGTAATTCTTTATTATGTTCAATCTTTCGTCCTCATCCTACAGTGGCTGGCAGCGCTGCCGCGCACGCCTCGGTGACCCATCATAGCCTATGGCACTGGCCAGGCCATCCCTCTACTCCCACACATTCTCCGGCGGCGGCAGCTCCACCGGCCCACCCTGCACCCGAACAAGTCAACCCTTGTACTCCCCTCCGCCTGCGTCTTCCCCCGCTCCGGTTCGTTCGGTCCGAGGTCTCGACATTGTCCTCCGCCTTTGTGCTCTCGCCGCAGCGCCGCTGTCTGTCGTTCCCAACATGGTCAGCAAAACAAGAGGAATCGGGAGACAACTTTTCGTCGAGAGGCTAACAGTCCCGGGCCCACCAGGTCCATGGCCTAAGTTTTGTTGTTTAACATGCGCAGCCCACGACATGTAGACATAGTTGATCCAGCTGGTTTCAACTTTTTTTGGGGGTCCAGCAGGTATCAAGCGGCCTCTGGGCCTCCCATCCTAGCTTGTCTATAACATCAGCAGCCCAAGTTATGTTTGTTTTTTCAAGACGACGCACAGCTCAGTTCTATTCTTCTATAAGAATGCAAAACTGAACCTATGTTTTCCCTTCTATAATAGTATATATATTTATATCTTATTTTATTACATATATATAATAGAAACAACATAAGGTTCCGTTAAACCTGTCGTTCATCCAACCATTGTATAGGCCTTCCCACTTCCTTTATTTTTTGTTTTTATTAATCCTATATCTGAATTTTCTCCCACTTTCTTTTTCAATGTAATCTGAGTTTTCTCCCAGTACTTTTCCCTAGAACCAACTCAACTGTCCCACGTCTAGCCTAAAAAATAATAATACCCCACGTCCTATTAACTCATCAAATTAAAATGATATTTTATTTCATAAATCGAATGTTCTTACAAAAAATTGTTTATATATAACTTGGCAAGTTAACTCCTGGTGATTGCGTACATAAGCTTTCGAAGATTTTACTGACCAATGCAGTAATAGACGTGCAATCATGTGATTATGTTTTTATAACATTTCTCCATCCAGCCCAACATGATATTTTCACCCAGCCCAGCAAGTCCGCGGATTTCGAGAAAAATGCAAATGGGCTTTAAATTCTAACATAATATATAAACGGGCTGCATAGATGCCACATCATTGTTTCACCCAGCCCACCAAATGGACTAAAAAACCAAATGGACTAGCTGACATGTGGGCCAGTAGGTCGAAGCCTAAGCACTTTCGCAAAAAATAAAAATACAAAGGTCGAAGCCTAAGCAAGGCTTTGGATTTACATCAAATGGCCAGCATTCTTCTTCAATCTCTCGTCTTCTTCCCCCAGCACTGCCGGGACTGCCTGCTCCAGCCTCCGGCGTCCAGCGGCGCTGTTTTGCGCGCCTCACAGCAAAACGCTACCCCACCGATGGCCAGGCCATCCCTCCACTCCTCCGCACCTCCTGTTATTCTCTGCCGAGTGTAGGCCCACCCCGCACCCGAACCAGTCAAGTTTCCCACTCCTCTCCGTCTATGACTCCACTGCCGCGTCTTCCCCATCTCTGGGGCATTCCAGTATGGGGCCTCATCGTCGTCCACCGGCCTTGGTGCACTCTGCACGGTGTGGTCAACGTGGTCAACAAAGAAGAGTCATCGGAAGATGACTGTATGTGGAGAGGATAATAGTGGGGACGCACCACACCCATGGACGCATGCATGCAACTGCATCCTTTTTACCCTGAAAAATAATGTTTTCTCCCCCTGACAGCTGGGACCCACCAGCTACATCTTCGCACACAAGGAAGTGCGTCCTTATTACGGGCAAAAAAATGATTCTTTGCCCTAACAGCTGGGACCCACCAGCTATATCTTCGCACGCAAGGAAGTGCGTCCTTATCCTCCCTGACAGCTGGGACCCACCAGGTCGAAGCGTACGTAGCGTTGTTTGTGTACATACCGGTCGATCGGTCTGTCTGCCACGATGAACCGTGGCCGAGTAAGGAGCGGTAGCAGTTCAGGCAGTCCAGTCAAAACCGTGTACATGTACGTACAGCCAGATGCCAAAAAATACGGCCACGTACGTACATATGTGCGGGGTCTCGAACACGTACTCACGTATACATACGGCCAGGGCTTGTGTACATGGAGAGGCAACGGACGGCAGCAACGATGTACTGTTCATCGAAAGCCAACCGGCTGGGTCAGAATGGAGAAACTGCGTTGTGTTCATCGGGAGGCAACAGAATGCGTCGTGTTCATCGGGAGGCAACGGAATACGTCGTGTTCATCGGGAGCCAACCGGCTTGGACGGAACAGCCGAAACGAGGTCTGGCGTACCGCAGAACGGAGGAAACGGGCCTTCTGTTCGACCGCGTACGGTCAAAATGGGGTCATGTTCATTGGGAAGGGTCTGGCCTACCGCAAAACAGAGGAAACGGACTTCTGTTCGAGTGCCTACGGTCGAAACGGGGTCCTGTTGATCGGGAGGGGTGTGGCATACCGCAAAATGGAGGAAACGGACTTCTGTTGGAGCATCTACGGTTGAAACGGGGTCCTGTTCATCCACCGTCTACTGCCTCGCTCTAGCCTCAACGGGCTACTATTCATCCATCGTCGACCTCCTCCAGCCTCCACCAGCTACTGTTCATCCAGCCTCCACCGGCTATTTTTCATAGAGCCTCCACGGGGTCCTGTTCATCCACCCCCAACCGGCTGGGGTGCAGCGGCCTCCTCGGGGTCCTGTTCATCCAGCGGCAATGGCCTACTACCACAGGGTCCTGTTAATCCAACCCCCACCAGGAACTGTTCATCCACAGCCAACCAACCGGCTCGACTCACCACGTCTCGACTCATTCTACGTACCGCGCGCACAGTAGCAACAGTCACTGTTCATCAAGAGGCAACCAGCACAGGCTGGCTAAGTCTCGCACAGGGGCTTGATCGGCTTCAGTAAGCAGCAGCAGTGATCGATCGCTCGGTTCAGTTAGCAGCAGCAGCGAAGGAATCGCTCGGGTTCAGTCAGCAGCGAATGAATCACTCGGGTTCAGTTAACAGCCAAGGGATCGATCGCTCGGGTTCAGTAACGTAGCTAGCAGGGCGATCGCTCACGTTCAGTAAGCGAACGCCTCGCTCGGGTTCAGTTAGAGCCCAACGCCTCGCACACACGCGCGTATGTATACGAGAGAAAATGCACAAACCTCCGTGCATCGCTCGGCCCTGGCCACCCACCGTAACCGGGAACTCCTCGATATTTTCCTCGCCCTCGCGTCTACCATGATTTTTTCTGTCATGGACGGCCCAAAGAATGTCATGCAGCTGCGTCTCCGGCCAGCCCAGGACGAAAAGCCCATTTTCTGTCATGATTTTTTGTCATAGAAGTAGGAGCCCAGCACATCTATGATGATACCGGGTTTTGTCACAATTATCGTCATAGAAGTGTCATAAGCATGATAGAAAAAAATTCGTTCGGGCCAAAATGTCACGGATGTGTCTTTTTTTTGTAGTGATGATATGGACTTTTAATCTTAACCACCTCAAACCACAGTGTCTCTGCCCTGTAATTATACTCATCACCAAAAGCCACATCCTGCGCAATCTTCCCTACAGGATAAGCCGACTTGCTAGGAATAACTCCATGAAAAACCGTAGAGGACGGCTTAAGATCCTTCTCTGTCAGATTCATTCATCGAAAAGTGTCATATAGTACAATATGTTGATGCTGCTTCCACCGTCCATGAGAACCTTGGTGAACTTATAACCTCGCTCCTACTTGAGGGGCTACCACCAGGGCTAGATGACCCGGATCATCAACACGGGGCGGGTGATCCGCCCGGATCCAAGTTATCGTGTACTCAAACCACCTCAAATATTGCGGCACCGCCGGCTCAACCGCATTGACTGCCCGCTTATGGACCTTCTGGTCACGCTTGCAAGTGCTCGTAGTAAAGACATGGTACTGGCCACTGTTAAGCTGCTTAGGATTACTCTGATATCCTGACTGGTTATTCTGCTGCTGATTACCTTGACCAGACTACTGATTATGACCACCATGGTTCCCTTGACTCCGATAGATAGAATTTGAGCCGCCACCACCAAAGTCGGCTCCCTGGATACTTCTTGAGCCTGACCCGCCGGGCGGCCCATTACCATTGCCATGATGCTGCTGAAAGGATTGATTCATGTACTCCTGCATAATATAACAGTCCTTCCAAGCATGAGAAGATGGCTTATTAGGATAACTATGCTTAGGGCACGGTGCATTTAGGGCTTCCTCATAATTCTTGGGCTTTCCCCCATTATAAGGCTGCTTGCCATTGTGACGCTGATCTTTGAACCATGTGTTGGTGTTAGCCACAAAATCTGACCCGCCGTCAGGGTGCTTGCGTTTTCCACCATTACCATGCTTATTGTAATTGCCATTCTGTGCCGAGGCATTCTGTTGCTGGCCCTTGCCGCCCCCGTTCTTCTTGCCCTTGCTAGATTTATCATCGTCAGAGCTAGGATCCTTCGTTCCATTAGAATCAGCGTATCTGGTAAGCACGTCCATGAGATTACCCATATACGTGCACTTGCGCTTAAGCCGCCCTAGCTTCTGCACAAGAGGCTGAAAATGACAGTTCTTCTCCAAAATCAAAAATGCTTGAGCCGGCCCGATGCTATCGGAAGAGTGGATAATGCTCGCAACCCGGCAGGCCCAATGATGGGCCGACTCATCTTCACGCTGCACGCAGTGCTGCAGATCAACAATTGTCATCGGCTGCTTGCAAGTTCCTTCAAAAAAATTGATGAAGCGCTCCTTCAACTCCGCCCAGGTGTTGATAGAATTGGGGGCAAGATCTTCAACCATGTGCGAGCCGGCCCCTCCAACATCATTGTGAAATACTTGACACATACCGCATCACTGACATCCAACATATCCATGGCCAGCTCGTAGCTCTCTATCCAAGCCTCTGGAGGGAGATCCGCTGTGTAGTTGGGCACTTTGCGAGGACCCGTAAAATCTTTAGGCATGCGCTCGTTACGTAAAGCCGGCACCAGACACGGCACTCCGATGGTTCTGGCACTCGACCTGGCTCCCACCAAAGCTGAAGGAATTACCGGGGGCGGCTGATAAGCCCCCTGTTTTACTACCTCTGCCTCGCGAATGGCCCTTGCACCATCCACAATTGATTGGGAATCAGTCTGTGGGTTACGGGGCAGGTTATCCTGGGGTGGGTTATGGCATCATTCGCTGCTGGAAACCGTCGGCGACTCAGCATGTCAGCTGTAGCCACAGCTCGGTAGAGGAGTTGAGTGCACACGATCCCGGCTATACAACTAATTAGCTTGCTGAGCAATCATCATCTGCAAAAGTTCAATGGCGTTCCGGGTTTCCACCGTGACTGGCGACTCACCGGTAATAGGAAGCGTGGTGAGTCGGGTTGCCACTGCCACCATGTTATCCACCGGGTTGGAGAAGTGACCCGGCGGTGTCAAAAAGTGATGTGGTGGTGCCTGAATGGGGGACGGGTTTGGGACCGGCTCCTCCCTCCGGACCGGCTCTGGCCAGTGAGGTTGAGCTGTTACCCTGTTCCCAGGTGCATCAACGGTTAACTGGGGTATAACCCAGTGCTCCCGGAGTTCTCGGGCCTGCTCCTGGCATGTTGAACAAACGTGTTGGCTCATAACCTAGAGGTAAACGGCTCTGATATCTCCTCTGGTAGACCGCATTAGAGGTGTTCTGATCTAGATTTAAGCGCCAAGCCTTTGTCTTCAATTGTTCTGCCTCTGCATTAACTTGAGCCTGTAATGTGGCTATCCAGGCGTTTTTAGTGTTGATATCCTCCTGGGCCTTGGTCATCTGCTTCCGGAGCTTTGCAATTTCCGCATTGCGTTCTGCCTGGTTTTCGGCGGTAACCTAAGTCCCCAGCAAGGTCGTTAGTGTATTAACCAGCTTAGCTAGAACTTGAGCCGGGGGCCTGACTAAGCCGGATGCAGAGGGGTCAGTCATTGACGTCGCTTCGACCGCCGAAGAATTGAGAGTCGGCGTCGTCCCCGCCATGAAGATGGCGGCTCGACACAGCGGCTCATAGGGGTCCGGAATAATGTTGCCGTCGGAACAGCCCCAAGCCCACCGTCATGAAGCTGGTAGATTGACTCAGTCTCCCCGGTCGAGGACTCACTATCTGAGTAGACAAGAGTCTCTCCTCCAGACGCGGAATTTTTCGCAAGTTCCACCCCTTGCGTGAAACCAACAAAGACATGCTTCCGTCCGGCTTGGACCCGGGCAGGTTGCACGCGCTGAGCCGACTCGACGAGGTCGGTGCAGATGTCCGGCTCAGGCTCAGATCCACCAATCTTGCCGATGAAGATGTGGATTCTGCCGAAGGGGACCTGGTAACCGTACTCGATTGAGTCGGCCTCGGGGCCCCAGCCGGCATCGTTGATGTAGAGCTTGCCGTAGCGCCTCTTCATCATCCTGCCGACAGTGTATCCCTCAATCCCTGGGAAAGAGCCCTTCAAGAACTTGAAACCACCGTGCGCTGGCCCCACGGTGGGCGCCAACTGTCGTGGTTTTGTCATGGCAGATGTACTAGTGTGAGGACTTAGTCATGAGGCCATCGCAACTAGGAGGTTAGCTTGTCGGGGTTGATCGGAACCGAGAGACACTATTTTACCCAGGTACGGCCCCTCTCGATCGAGGTAATAGCCTACTTCATGCTTGTTTGCTTATTTCTTGGAGATCAATTACAAGGGAGCGGATTCGCTTGACCTAGCTATTGATCGATTGTAACTTAGTCTATCTGCCTCAGGGACTCGCCTTTATATACAGGTCAAGGCCCTAAGATTACAAGAGTCCGGGTCGTATCAGGACCCATGTCCTAGTCCACTTCTATCTTATCTTGTTCCCTTAAGGAAACTCTTGGTGTCTTGCACTTCGGGCTTTGAGCCGCCACCTTCGGATGCTGGGCTCTAAGCCGACCCACTTTGTGAGCCGCCCTGCTGGTCTTGCACCTAGGCACCTCGGCCCATCTTGAGTCCTGCTTATTAGCCGCCACCTGGATGACCCGGCCCAATATGGTGGGTCATATCATGGGGTTATATCCCCAACAGGTATTGAGGTAGATAAAGCTAAAGTTGATGCAATTGAGAAAATGCCATGTCCTAAAGTTATCAAAGGTATAAGGAGTTTACTTGGTCATGCTGGTTTCTATAGAAGGTTCATTAAAGATTTCTCTAAGATTTCTAGGCCTCTTACTAATCTCCTACAAAAATATGTTCCATTTGTTTTTGATGATGATTGTGTAGAAGCCTTTCAAATACTTAAGAAAGCCTTAATTTTTGCACCCATTGTTCAACCTCCTGAGTGGAAACTACCCTTTGAAATTATGTGTGATGCTAGTGATTATGCTATTAGTGTTGTTCTAGGTTAGAGAGTTGATATGGAACTGAATGTTATTCATTATGCTAATAAGACTCTAGATAGTGCTCAAAAGAATAATGCAAGTACTGAGAAAGAATTGTTAGCATATGTGTTTGCATGTGATAAATTCAGACCATATATTGTTGATTCTAAAGTTACTATTCACACCGGTCATGCTGCTATTAGATATCTTATGGAAAAGAAAGATGCTAAACCAAGACTAGTTAGGTGGGTTCTACTATTGAAAGAATTTGATTTGCATATTTTTGATAGAAAGGGAGCTAAAAATCTTGTAGCAGATAATTTGTCTAGGATGGAAAATGTTCTTGATGACCCACTGCCTATTGATGATAGTTTTCATGATGAGAAATTAGCTATTATAAATGCTTCTACCTCTCATAATAATCCTTCATATGCAGACTATGCTAATTACATTGTTGCTAAATATATACCACCTACTTACACCTACCAACAAAAGAAAATGTTCTTCTTGGATTTAAGACATTACTTTTGGGATGACCCACTGTCGGTGTCAAAACCGGCAGATCTCGGGGTAGGGGGTCCCAAGCTGTGGATTTAGGATCGATAGTAACAGGGACGATGAACACGGTGTTTTACCCAGGTTCAGGCCCTCTCTATGGAGGTAAAACCCTACGTCCTGCTCTTGTTTATATCAATGGAGTATTAAGTACAGAGTTGATCTACCCCGAGATCATACGTTGTGGTCTAAGCCCTAGGGGTATGATGGATCAATATCATAATGCTCTATCGACTAGCTTGGCCTCGGCTGATAAAATATACCGGAGGCCTAGGATAACAAGAGTCCTAGTCGAATACGTCGGTGGAGAGGAGTCCTTGTCTTGATCACCAAGTCTTGTGGAATCTTCCTCGTATTTGTCATCGACTGTCCGAACTGGCCCATTAGTGAACCGCCATGGAGGTCCTCGGCCCAACCCACTGGTCGGGAGACGACGTGGTGAGTACCCCCTGGTCCAGGACACCGTTAGTTGCCCCCTGAACCGGTCTTCAAGTTGGGGACGCTCCTCGGTTCTTCCAAACTTTTCTTCATCTTCGGTCATCGGCCTTGAAACTGGTTCAACAAATCTTTCCTTCTTTGATCTTGAGGATTGCTGAGCTAAATCCGAAGAGTTTACACGTCGGGCATCCGAGGAGCCCTTTAAGTCTTCGGCCTTTATCAATGCCTTGTTATTTTTACGCCACACCTCGGGTTTAAAGCGTTTCCTGTGCGGCAGTGCCCTCTTGCATCCGGAATCCAACGCCAGATTGCATCCGAGGTATATCTTTTTGTAGCCGAGCACCAACGCCGGACTGCTTCCGAGCTCCAACGTCGGACTGTATCCGAGCTCCAACGCCAGACTATATCTGAGGTGTCATAGATCACCTTGGTTCAAAAAAGTTGAAGGAGTTCAGCCGAGCTTAATGCTGGAAATGCCCTTTATGGAGCCAACTACTTGTATCCGAGCTTTACGCCGGACTGCATCCGAGGTGGTGCACTACCTCGGGTATGGGCTGATTTTTTGTGGATATATTTTTCTTGATTAGTGCAATTTATTCTCTGCCGAGATATATAACCAGTAGCCCTCAAGGTGTGTGTCGGTCTAAAACCCGAGACGCACCTGAAGGAAAACATGAAACTGCTGATCCCATTAGCCCCTGAGACTCAGGTCGATTTGCGAAATCGGCCTGAGGATCAACTCCTAGCTCGGCAATATACATAGGAATTGAAACGCGGTGTAATATATTAGAGAGAAATAGTGATCGGCAGATGGACCCTTGAGAGAGGGTCTTGAGAAGTTGCCGTAATATATTAGCTTGATGCCGGATAGGTCCAGATGGTACCGACTGTTGTCCGAAGACGCGTTTGCCCATAGCTCGGTCAAGCCGAACACTTAGCACTTTGAATTTTCTGCATTGAATAGGCAATGCAGTAGCCCCCGACCCACTGGTCGGGTGGCAACACCAGATCAGGGGATCGATGTGCCCCTTTAATATTTGTAAATGATAAGCGCGAAGCCCAGTAGCCCCCGAGCCTTAATGTGGGCACGGGGTGGCTGAATTAAGGATCGATATCCGTTTGACAGAAAATTTTGTTGTGTTTAACACGAACTTCTCGGAAAGAGAATAAAGATCTCTTAAAGGAGCTAGAGCTAACGAAAGCTGATCTCGCCAAGGTCGGCCTCAAGGGGCTTAATAGACAGGAAATCAATGCCAATAGCGAATTATGAGAGCGTTATGTCAGCTGCTCAGTTGTCTCAGCGAGATTGTGCCCTTGACTCTTTGAAAGATTGGCTACAATTATTTGACTTTTGCTCGCAATTTATGTGTAATGATTCTATGTACCTAAGTACTTTACATCATTAAAGCTCGGATCCGCATTGTACAAAACTTTGTTGACCGACCATCGGCTTCAACCTCCTTAGCCAGTAGCCGAGGAGTGTTTGTCCCACTTTATAAAGCCTTTATGAGGGCAAAGATTTATGGCAAACGAGGCAATCCGGCCATACGGTTTTATAAACAAAGGTATGCGGAGAGATATGTTATATTACTATGTAAGAAACATCTTCCAAAGAAAATAGTTCCACTATCGGTTCCTTTCTTTGGGTTCTCATGCTGACCATGATTATGAAACCTCATCTCCGATCAATGCAGGAGGAAAATATTGAGAATTTAGTTAGGGGAGAGTTCCCGAACTCTGTGGTCCATGATGAACCAGAATTTTTGCTTCCATCGTTGCCGACAAATTATATCATTTAAGATAGCTAGCTTTCGGCTTCACCCAGTCTGAGGTACTAATCCGGATGACCCGGTAGTAACAATCACAGAGGTGCTCCCTTTACCGCCTAGCCGAACAATCGGGAACATAGGGGTAAGCACAGGAGCTAGGCAACCCATGTTGGCCAAAATCTTAAGTCAAATTGACGCATATTTATGGCTTTATTACGATAATTTTGGAAGGCAAATTCTCCATTGAGACTGTTTATAACCTGAAAGTGGCCCATCGTCGGCTTCCACCCCTTTGTAGATGCTACACAGGGTGTTTCCATACTAACAATACAACCCATAGCCGACGTCTCGGTGCCCGAAGGCGGTTGTGTTATCGGAAACGAGGCAATCAGATATGCAGGCTTTATAACTTTCACTTAGTCATAGGAGTTTGAAGTTCGGGGCCAGTTACTAGCCCCCAGTTAGTGTTCGGCGTTAGCCGGGGTCAAACCAGTAACACTTCGGCCAATCTTATGAAAGGCCCATTGTTTAATACGGTCATCGGATCGCTAACTAGTTTACGCTCATTGTGACAGTCAGTTTTCGACTTTCTCCACTGAGGTACTTGACCAGTTAAACCGGAAGTACAGTCACAGTGGTTCTCCCTTTGCACTCCTAGCCAAACAAAGCGGCATGTAGGAGGCAAGCACAGGAGCCGGGCAACCCAACTATTGACCGAAGACACAATTCGAAACTGGTGCATATAAAGCAATATCCGAGAACGTTTTGCCGAGGACTCCTCGGAGTGCCTTGGCTTTTGGTGGGTTCGGCTCTAGTCGCAGCCTCCCGTTGATATTGCCGAAGCTTTAAATGTGTCCGCCGTCGTATTGTGAGACACACAAATAGGTTAAAAGTGCCATAAGCATGGAAAACCAAAAAACTTTAGTAAAAACTTCACATCCGAACTAAAAACAAGTTTTTTGTGCCAATCCGAAATTGGTCTTAAAAAATTTGTGCTTCTGTCGTGCTTTAACATGACACATCCGATCTCTAAACTTCAAGTAGGTCAGCCTTCGGCTTCAACCTCCTTATCTCGAAGGCGGAGTGCTTCTCCAAGGCCAGTTTAGCGAACTAAACTCAAGCGGTTTTTGGAGAGAAGCCAGGCTATCCCGCTATTGACCACACACTCGGGTCGAAAAAGGAGTGGTAGAAAAAGACTATACAACGACTGAGAAGAAAAACATTCATTATAAAGTGGCTCGTATAAATTTAAGAGCCCCCAGTTAACCTTTGACAGGAAGTGTTTTTAACAAACAACGCATGTGAGCATGGTCGAACCGAACACAAATTAAAAATGTAAAAACTTTGAGCATGAAAGCGACTTAGCTGGTTAATATGTTCGGCGTTGATGATGTGGGCCGAGCTTGCGGCGGGTCGAGGTCCCAGCCCCCAAGCCGGTCCCGAGGTGCCCGAGCGAAGAGCTCGGCTAGATTAAGTGGCGATGCCGCACGATCGATGTGGCGAGCCGAAGCCCCTGGTCCAGCCGAGGTGACAAAAACCCTCATGACCGAGATAACGAAGAGCCTGGCGTAAAAAAGAAATGTTTAACAATCAACGTTTGAACGAACAACTTTTTTGTTTAACACAAATATAATGTTTGGTTGAACCGAACAAGAAATAAAATAAAATAAAAAAATTAAAGAAAAAAAACTGAGCATGGAGACGACTTAGCTAGTTAATGTGCTCGGTATTGTTGACGAGGTCCGAGCTCATGGCGGGACAAAGACGTAGTCCGCAGCCTAGCCAAGGTCCCAGCCCCCAATCCCGAGGTAGCCGAGCGAGGAGTTCGGGTTGATGAGGTGGTGATGCTGCACGGTCGATGTGGCGAGGCGAAGCCCCCGGTCCAGCTAACGTGATGAAGCTGGTCGGCTGGTGACGCCGAAGTCACCGGAGTAGGTTGATGAAGAGATGGCGAAGCCCCCGGTCTAGCCGAGGTGACGGGGCAGGTCGGTAGTATGACGTTTGCAGCCCCATGCCGGCCGAGGTGCCAAAGTAGGTCGGCGTGGTGCACATCGGCTTGGTCAGCTAGATTAGTATTTGGGATTTCTTCGGAATCGTCCTCCGGTACTATGGTGCGAGGGGCGAGTCCGGCCAGGGTTGACTCCTGATGTTCGGACGCCGAAGTCGCATCCAAGATTGAAGCTGGATACGGGATAAAAGAGGCGAGTCCAACCGGAATTGACTCCCGATCTTCGGACACAGAGGTCACATCGCGGGCCGGATCTTGTGACGCGGTCGATGCCCGCTTGATGAAGTGACCATGCAGCGATGCCGGTGTGCCCGCTACGTATAATTCGTGGGGCGACATTGTTGATGATGATTTACCCTTCACGATGCCGAACTCTTGTTTGGCTTGCCGAGATAATGATCCGAAGAGGTTGAGTTCAGCTCGATGAAGCGATAACCCGTCTGGCGCAGGTCGGCGGCCGTGCAGCAACGTTGTCAGGCTGGTTTGACACCGGCGCAATGGTGAAGGTTACCTCCGAAAAGGAGCAAAATTTGTGAGCATGTGTTCAGAAACAAAACACAATATCCTAGAAAGAGATTCCTCCAAAAAGGTTGTCCAATATCCCGTTCATGAAGAAAGATGAACTCGGGTCGGATTCGTATTCGCGCAGAAAAGAGATCAGAAAATCAATGCGCTCATTAGAGGTTTCCCGTAGTTTGAACGCTCGGATCGAGCTGAAATTTTGAGGGGTGATTGATATGGTAATTCCACAACCGATCAATGGTTGGATCTTCCAAATAATGTCCGAACTATGAGCTGGACTGCTCGCCCTAAACTCATCCAGATTCCCGTCCAGATTTGACAGGGCTCCGGTATATCGTAGATCGCCGGAGATTCCTCCATCGGAACGCGACGAAATTTTACAGGGTTGTTATATACACAATTCCGCACTATTCCACCAAAGCAATCATCAAAGCGACACCCGAGGAAGCAGCGACGGCGAATACAAATCCGCTGTATAGAAAAACAGCACGGTCGGCCGAGGACAATGTTGAAGTTGAGCCCCCGAGCTATATGGATGATTCCTCCATGATCTTGATAGAAATCGGAGTTGATGTTGATGAAGGCCCTCGTCCGATCATGATGATCTAAGGTGGAGCGCAGTCCTCGGTCGAGCCAAGGTGACCAGTCGAGCCGGCGACGAATATGCCGACGTCGTAGTTGATCTGCAAGCGAGCCATTGATCCATTGTCGATCACACAGCGGAACTCTCAATGAAAGCACCATTGTCGGTGTCAAAACCGGCAGATCTCGGGGTAGGGGGTCCCAAGCTGTGGATTTAGGATCGATGGTAACAGGGATGATGAACACGGTGTTTTACCCAGGTTCGGGCCCTCTCTATGGAGGTAAAACCCTATGTCCTGCTCTTGTTTATATCAATGGAGTATTAAGTACGGAGTTGATCTACCTCGAGATCATACATTTTGGTCTAAACCCTAGGGGTATGATGGATCAATATCAAAATGATCTATCGACTAGCCTGGCCTCGGCTTATATAATATACCGGAGGCCTAGGATAACAAGAGTCCTAGTCGAATACGTCGGTGGAGAGGAGCCCTTGTCTTGATCACCAAGTCTTGTGGAATCTTCCTCGTATATGTCATCGGCTGTCCGAACTGGCCCATTAGTGAACCGCCATGGGGGTCCTCGGCCCGACCCACTGGTCGGGAGACGACGTGGTGAGTACCCCCTGGTCCAGGATACCGTCACCCACATTTATATAAAGGACTAGATGGTGTTACTAGACATTGTGTACCTGAGCATGAACAGGAACAAATCCTACGGAAATGTCATTTCGAGGCTTATGAAGGACACCATGCAGGAGATAGAACTGCACATAAGGTACTGCAGTCTGGTTTTACTGGCGTACTAGCTCTCTTCAAAGATGCACGTAAGTTTGTCCTTTCTTGTGATGAGTGTCAAAGAATTGGTAATATTGATAGACATCAGAAAATGCCTACGAATTATTCACTTGTTATTGAGCCATTTGATGTTTGCGCTTTTGATTATATGGGACATTTTCCTTCCTCTAATAGGTATACTTATATTTTAGTTGTTGTTAACTACTTTACTAAGTGGGTAGAAGCTATTGCAACTAGTAGTGCTGATCATAACACCTCTATTAAAATGGTTAAAGAAGCTATTTTCCCGAGGTTTGGAGTCCCTAGATATTTAATGACTGATGGTGGTTCATATTTCATTCATGGTGCATTTCATAAACTTCTAGCTAAATATGATGTTAACCATAGAATTGCATCACCTTATCACCCTCAGTCTAGTGGTCAAGTTGAATTGAGCAATAGAGAAATAAAATTAATTTTGCAAAAGACCATTAATACATCTAGAAAGAATTAGTCTAGGAAACTTGATGATGCATTATGGACCTATAGAACTACTTATAAAAACCCTATGGGTATGTATCCATATAAAATGGTCTATGAAAAAGCTTGTCATTTACCTATTGAATTAGAACATAAAGCTTATTGGGCAATTAAAGAACTTAATTATGATTTCAAACTTGCTGGTGAAAAGAGGTTATTTGATATTAGCTCTCTGGATGAATGGAGAACCCAAGCCTATGAAAATGCCAAATTGTTTAAAGAAAAAGTTAAAAGATGGCATGATAAGAGAATACAAAAATGGAAATTTAAAGTCGGTGATCAAGTTCTATTGTACAATTCTCGTTTCAAATTCTTTGCAGGAAAACTTCTCTCTAAATGGGAAGGAACGTATATCGCCAAAAAAATTACCGCTCCGGAGCTATCAAGATCAATAATGCCAAGGGAACTAATCCAAGAGTGGTTAATGGGCAAAGAATTAAACATTATATCTCAGGTATGCCCATTAATGTTGAAACTAATATTATTCAAACTATGACACTGGAGGAACACATAAGGGAGACCCTCCGGAACACTCCAGAACCCTGAAAAGGAGTAGGTATGTGATACGGTAAGTAAATCGACTCCAAAAATTTCTTAAAAATTATCTATTATATACTTAAAACATAAATCAAATGAGACACCACGCTCTTCCACATATGTTAAAAAAATATGCACCGTTGATAGTAATAATTGCGGCTGAGATTTAAAGATATTATGTTACGTGCCTAAAGCATGTATTGAACCGACACATATAAGGTGCGTTAATAAAAAGTTGGAAAGAATAGATGAGTTATAAATCGGCAAGTAACTAGCACGCGCGGATGATTTCAAAAATAGCACGTCCGAACCATATAAATTCTCTCACGTACATGCATCTTTGTTGAAAAAACACAACCACCATCACGTGGATCAGATGGACATCTAAAAGTTAATGCCAGCTAAGTGTTGTACATGGAAAGAAGGAACAAGTAATCAAATCAGGCACGCTACATATACCTGAACCAATATCACGTACGTGTGTACATCACTAAAAGGAAAGTCCCTGAAAAACATACATAGCTAGATGGAAAACAGTGTGGTTTGTATGGAAAGATCTATTTGGAAGAGAAGAGTGTGTATAACTACAAGTAGATCACGTACATGTTACAGAAATAAGAGTGTATTAGGAAAATAAGCTTTTTTTAGGGTTTGTTAGGAAAATAAGCTTATCATAATAATTCTTGGAATATTTCCTAAAAAAATGATTCTTGGAACAAAAAAACATGCGTACTATAAATTTATCAACAAGCCGCTTCCCGGCCGTATACATACATGCACAATATTACATGGCTCTATACATTTGCATTCCATAAAACCGATGGAAGCCGATAGTAAACGATAGTGAAATGCTGATAATTAGTTATGCAAATAGTCGTCCAACCCGAATAAACCGAGAGGCTACCATATTAATCATCTAAACTAAAATCTATATTGAAATCCATATGGATAAGGAATTCTACTCGATTTATATGCGAACTTTAAAATAAAAACAGTTTATTCAAACAATTTTTATTGTATAATTCATATGTAGCGCTTAAATATAAATTTTAACCCATATGGTCGAACATGTATTTAAATTTCAAATAAATCATTATTTGGTTCCAGCCAGATTAGAATATAAGTTGACGTAGAACAATACGGACACAAAAAACCAGTAAAAGATTCAGCAAGATAAAAAGATTAAAACCAAGTTTTTAGGATATAGACTAATAGTGTTAAAAGAATTTTCATTATATAAAGTTTTGCCATAGAGCTAAAATAAAAAGTTACCCATAAATTTGAAGATGTAATTTCAATCAAATATTAAGTGATTCCAACCCGTTCAGAATGTAAATTTATGACAAAAACAAAAAACAATCTATAACAAGATTTAGGAAGACCGAAATATTAATACTAACTTTTTAGGATATACACCAATAGTTACTTCGGCTTAGGTGTTTAGTCTACATAAACAATTAGAGTAAGAGGATAGTGTCACGAGCATTTAGAAGCATGCGTGGACGATCTACGTGCATGGTATTGTGCCATCTCGAAACACAATTGCAAGACGGTGATAAAGAAATAGGAAGATAACATAAAGTTTATATACATTTAATTATGGATGAAATTGTTTGGCATGGTAGGAGGCTAACCTCTCGGAAGTCACCATTTATCACACACCAGTGACTTTAACAATAATAATATAGTTAACATAATAATTTCAGCTGGAGTTTGATCATGTTTCCTCAAGATGATATATTAGTAGAAGAGAGAAATCTGAAGATCATTATGGAATTATAAAGTTTCCACTGTAAGGTGCTGAGCTTTATCACAGTCCAATGTGGTTTACAAGAATAATACAATTAAATGCAGAGTACCAGAAAATTCAAAAAAAATTACAGAGTCCCTGGGTCTTATCTTTTTTCGAAATTACGCATTTTATATATTATCTTTTTGATAAAAAATATTGCTAGAGAAATACTGGTAGCGAATAGAAAATAAAATATAACAAATAGAATTTAGAGAATGGTAGAGAATACTTCAGTAAAAAAATGAAGAACTAATTCATGTCAAACATGCAGTGCATCATATTTTCTTATAAAATACAATTACATGCAAATAAAATGGGCATCATTAGAATTGACAAGCTCTTGCAAGGTCCACTGAAAGAACATTATGGCCAATTTACCCACCATTCATCAATTATATTCGTTCAGACTTGGAATCAGCATCCATAATTACATTATGCATGATGAGATGATGTGGAAGCCCATGTATGGATATGTGGATCTATCATATGATACTAATAACAATACATGCAAAATGTGATCGAGGATGACTTAGACAGTGAAACAGAGAACAAGGTAATTGTTTAGAAAAGGTGGAAAGATGAAACCTAGCAATTAGTAAAAAAAGCTATTGCCATTGTTTGTTTGATATTTGTTTGTCACTCAACCAAATTTGTACCTACAACTTTATAAAAATAACGGAAATATGTGTAGCATTTTTAACAATGTATACTACAACAACAAATATTAGCTATATTTGTTAAATAAATACAGACATAGCGATAGATGAAATGAAATTAGGTAGATAAAACCCACCAAAATATGAAAAACATTGTGAGAGGCCTAGCCACGCAAATGCACGGGTCACACCACTAGTTTCTATCTATTTTGGAATATTAGAAAAAAATACAAAAATAAGAACTAGCCGAGGGGACCCACGAGGAGGTCACAAGGCAACAGTGTCCCCTAGGTGCGCCGGGTTGCCTTGGGGGGGCCCTCATGTGCCTTCCCGACTCCGTTTTCTTCCCGTATACTTGTTTTTGCAAATTAAAAATCATTATATATACTCCCAGATGTTTTAACCATCGCATCGCAAGTTCTCCTCTATTCTTGTTTTGGGCCGTTTTTCTGATAGATCTAGATCGCCATGGCGCCGCCAAGTTCATCCAAGGACAAGTTCTTCGAGAAGGTCATCAACCCCTATCTTCCGAAGGTGATGAAACACCCTCAATCCATTGAGATGCGTGAGGGGGTGCTTCACATCTGGTATGTTCACAGACCAAAGAAGGTGGGAAGCGAGAAGACCAGCCTCAAAGATGTGGAACAAGAGATCTTCATGTGCCAAGGGATGGTGGAGCGTGGTCTCAGTGCCAATCACACCATGATTATTGAGTTCATTCGGGAGCACAAGTTGGACAGCAAGGAAATTGGAGACGCCATATTCAAGCTCAATGATTGGATGGATCATCTTCAAGCTCAATTTTTTTACCTACAAAACCAAAACTATGAGTATGAGTCTAGATTTAAAGGCATGAGCTTGGCTACAACTTTCAAGGTTCCAGAAATGCGTTCATCCTTTTATGATGGAGAGCCTATGCCTTGGAAGACAGAGGACAAGCCTACAACTTCATCACCATCATCACCAAAGAAAGAAACTTGAGTACACGGGTATGGGCACCACCCTTGGCTTGTTCCAAGCTTGGGGGAGGTGCCCCGGTATCGTATCACCATCACCTTTTATCATCGTTATCTATCTTAGTTCAATCCTTAGTTATTTCATGATTTAGAAGAATAAAATTTTAGTATAATCTAGTTTCGAGTGCTTGCTTTGTGTTCTACATATCTCTATAATCGAGTGTGAGAGTTATGTAATAAAGAGTAGTTTGGTTTTTGCTTCTTTACTTTCTTGTTTCAATCTTAGCATTAAAAAGAAATAAAGGATCATATGTAATCCCATGGGGAGTAATAACTTCACATAGAAAGAGTATGGTCTATTAAATTTATTGGAAATTAACAAAAAATAGTATTGGTCATGGATGCAATTCATGCAAGATTATTAAAGGGGGAGAGGATTCACATATAAATATACTATATTGGACATCTTTTATGATTGTAAGCCCCCATCAAATATTTTCTGCTTGGTCAAATAGTTTATCTTGGACAAGGAAGACAACGTAATGAGTTATGTTTGCATACATTCACATAGAAGTTATATTGTCATGGATCCTCTAACATGTGGTGCTTGCTTAGAATCTTTTGCTAGCCAAAACTTTGTACTAAGTAGAGAAACTACTTGTACATCCATAACCCCTTAAACCCAGTTTCTTCTCATGAGAGTCCCCTATATCTACCTATGGATTGAATAAGATCCTTCAAGTAAGTTTTCATCGGTGCAAAAGCAATAAAAATTGCTCCTAAACATGTATGATCTTTTATTGTAAGGGAAAATAAGATTTGTATGATCCTGTGATGGCAAAGAAATAAAAGCGATAGACTGCATAATAAAGGTTATAAGGGGTAATATAAAGTGACATTCCTTTGCATTAAGAGCTTGCACATCCAAAACTAAAAAGCGCATGACAACCTCTGCTTCCGTTTGCAAAGGGCCTATCTTTTACTTTTCTGTATTTACTTTTATGTAAGACGATAGTGATTATCCCTATCCCTTTCTTATTAATCCTTTACGTGATAAGCATCATGTGGTGGGGAAAGATCAAGGCATATATATCCAGTTGGATGTAGGTAGTCATGAGTTATTGTTGTTGACATTATCCTGGAGATAAATGAGTTGGGAGGTGAAAACAATAAACCCCCATCTTCCTATGTGTCTGACGGAAACGTTTGTTCCCAGAAATATGCATTGAGTGTTAGCAATCACAGAAGACTATATGATAGTTGAGTATGTAGACTTGCTAAAACAAAAGCTCTTACATAAACTCTTCCTGGAAACATGATGAATTTTGATTGTTTCAATGACCAAGAACATTGTTTGTTTATTTTCAAGAAAGTTTATACTTCGTACTTCAACATTGTGAATGAATTGTTACTTCTTTATGAGAAGCTATATGATGAATATTTCTTGTTATGTTAATGATCATGATGCTACCATGTTCGTATTTTGTTTTATTGACACCTCTCTCTCTCTAAACATGTGATCATGATTATCGAGTTCGGCTTTTGCTTGAGGACAAGCGAGGTCTAAGCTTGGGGAGTTGATACGTCCATTTTGTATCATGTTTTACTACTATTATTTATAATGTTTTTGGCCATTATTATACTTTATGATGCAATTCTAATGCCTTTTCTCTCTTAATTTGCAAGATTTACATGGAGAGGAAAATTACCGGCAGCTGGAATTCTGGACCTAAAAGAGCTACAGCAAAGATACCTATTCTATACGGAGCTCCAAATGACCAGAAACTTCACAGAGATTTTTTATGGAATATATAAAAAATACTGGAGCAAAGAAATACCAGAGGGGGCCCACCTGCTACTCACAAGGCAACAGGGCGTGGCCACCCCCCTGAGCGTGCCCTGATGCCTTGTGGGACCCACAGCTGGCCTCCGGTGCCCATCTTCTGCTATATGAAGGGTTTTTCCCTAGAAAAAAATAAGAGGAAGACTTTCGGGATGAATCGCCGCCATCTCGAGGTGGAACCTGGGCAAGAGCACTTTTGCTCTTCGGCGGAGCGATTCCATCGGGAATACTTCCCACCGGGAGGGGGAAATCGAAGCCATCGACATCACCAATGATCCTCTCATCATGGGAGGACCAATCTTCATCAACATCTTCACTAGAACCATCTCATCTCAAACCCTAGTTCATCTCTTGTATTCAATCTTTGTCTCAAAACCTCATATTGGTACCTGTGGGTTGCTAGTAGTGTTGATTACATCTTGTAGTTGATGCTAGTTGGTTTATTTGGTGGAAGATTAAATGTTCAGATCCTCAAGCATATTCAATACACCTCTGATGTTGAACATGAATATGATTTGTGAATAGTTACTTTTGTTCTTGAGGACATGGGAGAAGCCTTGTTATAAGTAGTCATGTGAAGTTGGTATTCATTCAATATTTTGATGATATGTATGTTGTTCTTCCTTTAGTGGTGTCATGTGAACATTGACTACTTGACACTTCACCATACTTGGGCCTAAGGGAAGGCATTGGGGAGCAATAAGTAGATGATGGGATGCGGGAGTGAAAGGATCGATATGGTTGACTAGAGGGGGGTGAATAGGCAACTACCAATTTTTAGCTTTTCTTAAAAAATTAGGTTTAGCAACAAATAGGTTGTCTAGATATGCAACTAGGTGAGCAACCTATATATGATGCTAACAACAATAACAACACAAGCAAGCAAGATATACAACACAAGTAAAGCTTGCACAAAGTAAAGGTAAGAGATAACCACAAGTGGAGTCGGAGGAGACGATGATGTGTTACCGAAGTTCCTTCCCTTTGAGAGGAAGTACGTCTCTGTTGGAGTGGTGTGGAGGCACAATGCTCCCCAAGAATCCACTTAGGCCACTGTATTCTCCTCACGCCCTCATGCAATGCGAGATGCCGTGACTCCACTAGTGACGCCCTTGAAGGCGGCAACCGAACCTTTACAAACAAAGTTGGGGCTCTCCACAACCGAGTTGGAGGCTCCCAACACCACCACAAAGCTTCACCATAATGGAATGTGGCTCCGAGGTGACCTCAACTGTCTAGGGTGCTCAAACACCCAAGAGTAACCAGATCCGTAAGGGATTAATGGAGGGAATCAAATTTCTCTTGGTGGAAGTGTAGATCTAGGCCTTCTTAAGCAATCCCTAAAGAATCACCAAGTTTGATTGCCTAGGGAGAGAGACTGGGAAAGAAAGAGCTTGTGAGCAACAATGGAGCTTGGGGAAGGAAGAGGTAAGTCAACTTGGAGAAGATGACTCCCTTTTTTAGTGGGGGATGAAATCCAACCGTTATGCACCCACAGCCGGTGCACAAGCGGTTGTACCGCTCAGGCGAGCGGTACTTCCGCTGGCATGGAGGTTCGACGCACTGAGTACAACTGAGCAGGCCAGGGAGGCGATAGTGCCGCCGAAGCGGTACTACCTCTCCCACCAGAGATACTTCCGCTTAGTTTTGAACAGTAGCCGGAAACAGCGGTAGAAGAGAGAGGCAGGGCGGTAGTGTCGCCCGGGGCGGTACTACCGCTGACAACTACCACTCTAGTTCCGCTCGAGGGACAGAACTATCCAGAGAGCAAAATATATGCGGTACTCAGTGCGGTAGTGAAACAGTGGTAGTTCCGCTGGAGCGGTACTATCGCTCCACACGAGCGGTACTTCCTGTTAGGAGATATATGCCTAGCAAATCCGCGGTAGTGGGGTGGTAGTCACGATCGCAATACCGCTAGGGCGGTACTACCGCGCTGAACTACTGCTCTACTACTGCCCATTTATAGAACATAAAATTAAGCGGAAGTGGGGTTAGCACTGAACTGCGACAGTACCGCTAGAGCGGTACTATTGCTGAGCAGAGCAGTAGTACCAATTAGGATGCTCTGGAAAGCTCATGCACAAAGGAAGGACAAGCTCAATTGCCGGGAAAAAATGAGGGTGCAAAAGGACTGTGTATGTGTTGATTCCACCCAAACCTTTCTGAAGCGGACCACTATTAATAGTACGGTGATCCTACGACTCAAATCCACCGAAAATGAAACACAAGAAAAACACCGTCTTCATAATAGCTCAGAGGGGCACGAATCGTCTTGTGCCATATGATATATTATCTAAACTGCTCAATGCACACGATTAGTCCGCAAATGCATTGTCATCAATCATCAAAACCACTAAGGGAGAAATATGCCCTAACAATCTCCCCCTTTTTGGTGGATTGATGACAATCCGGGATTTGCACAAGAAAGGAACTAGAAACTAGGAAAATCCAACATCTACAAAATATAGACGGGCTCCCTTGATGTCGCTTGAACTACGTCGGTATTTCCCGAAAGAGGAAGGGATGATGCAGCACAGCTACGGTAGGTATTTCCCTCAGTTAAGAAACCAAGGTATCAATCCTCAAGGAGAATCAAGCAACACTATATAAACGGTACCTGCACACAAAAACAAATAGTTGCAACCCGACACTTATCAGGGGTTGTCAATCCCACTACGGGTAACGGCGCCAGATATTATCAAGTTGACGGGATAAAAATTGTGATAGATTGGACAATAGATCTCGATAAAATGTGAAATAAAATAAGTAATAAAATAGTGCAGCAAGGTATTTTTGGGTTTTTGGAAAAATAGATCTGAAAATGAAAGCGAATAAAAATAGATCTCAAAGCAAATATGATAGAGAATAGACCCAGGGGCCGTAGATTTCACTAGTGGCTTCTCTCGAGAATATAGCACACGGTGGGTAAATAGATTACTATTGGGCAATTGATAGAACATCAAATAATTATGATGATATCCACGCAATGATCATTATATAGGCATCACGTCCAAGATTAGTTGACCGACTCCTGCCTGCAGCTACTACTATTACTCCACACATCGACCGCTATCCAGCATGCATCTAGTGTGTTAAGTTCATGGAAAAACAGAGTAATGCAATAAGAACGATAACATGATGTAGACAAGATCTATTCATGTATGAATAGCCCCCATCTTGATATCCTTAATAGAAATGATACATGTGTGTCTTGCTGCCCCTTCTGTCACTGGGAAAGAACACCGCACGATCGAACCCATCACAAAGCACCTCTTCCCATGGCAAGAAAAACCGATCTAGTTGGCCTAACTAAACCAAAGATTCAAAGAAGAAATATGAGGCTATAAGTAATCATGCATAGAAGAGATCAAAGAAAACTCAAATAACTTTCATGGATATAGATCTAATCATAAACTCAAAGTTCATCGGATCCCAACAAACACACCGCAAAAAGAGTTACATCAAATAGATCTCCAAGAGACCATTGTATTGAGAATCAAAAAGAGAGAAGAAGCCATCTAGCTACTGCCTACGGACCCATAGGTCTATGGTGAACTACTCACGCATCATCGGAGAGGCACCAATGAGGATGATGAACCCCTCCGTGATGGTGTCTAGATTGGACCTCGTGGTTCTGGAACTTGCGGCAGCTGGAATTGTGTTTCATCGACTCCCCTAGGGTTTCCAGAATATTTTGGTATTTATAGGGCAAAGAGGCGGTGCGGGAGGTCACCGAGGTGGGCACAACCCACCTGGGCATGCCTAGGTGTCTTGTGCTCACCTCGGGCCCCCTCTCGTGTACTTCTTTGGCCCATATTGTGTCTTCTAGTCCAAAAAAATTCCCAAAAAGTTTCGCTGCGTTTGGACTCCGTTTGGTACTGATATTCTGCGAAGTGAAAAATAAGCAAAAAACAGCAATTGGCACTAGGCACTATGTCATTAAGTTAGTCCCAAAAAATGATATAAAGTTACTATAAAATGATTGTAAAACATTCAAGAATGATAATATAACAGCATGGAACAATCAAAAATTATAGATACGTTGGACACGTATCAGCATCCCCAAGCTTAATTCATGCTCATCCTCGAGTAGGTAAATGATAAAAATAGAATTTTTTATGTGGAATGCTGCCTAACATGTTCATCACATATTCTTTTCTTTTGTAGCATGGGCATATGGACTTTTATATGGTTCAAAGCAATAGTCTAGTTTTGACATGAAGATTTCAATACTCAAGCATATCAACAAGCAACCATGTCTTTCAAAATATCAACACTAAAGAAAGCTATCCCTAGCCCATCATGCTCAATCATTGATCCATTCATGAAACACACTCGCATATTAGCTACATCCAATGCTCAAGTATGATCATAGTGCCCCTTAGTTGGTGCTTTGTAAGAGAAGATTGAGACTCGAATAAAAATAAAAATTGCATAAAGTAAATAGATAGGCCCTTCACAGAGGGAAGTAGGGATTTGTAGAGGTGCCAAAGCTCAAAGCTTAAATTGAGAGATAAATTTTTTTGAGAGGCATACTTTTCCCGTCAATGAAAACAACGTCCGAGTAATTCCCAACACTTTCCATGCTAGATATATCATAGACGGTTCCCAAACAGAAAATAAAGTTTATTCCTTTTTCCACCATACTTTCACACTCCACGGCTAGCCGTATCCACGGGTACCGTCCATACCAACACTTTTCAAGGAATTTATTATTTGACAACATAAAGTAAATTTCTTTTTCATTTCGGGACTGGGCATCCCTATTACCGCCGTACTCTCGTGCAATGACAAATGAATAAACACTCATCTTGAGAATAACACATCTAGCATGGAAAATATTGGCCACCCCCTGCCACTTCATGAGCGGTACGGCACACAAAAAGAAAATTATTTTGAAAATTAGAGATGGCACTTACAAATTTCCTTAGAACGGCACGGGAATACTGCATATAGGTAGGTATGGTGGACTCATATGGCAAAAGTGGGTTTAAGGATTTTGCATGCACAAGTAGTATTTCTACTTAGTACAAGTGGAGGCTAGCAAAAGATTGAGAAGCAACCAACCAAGAAACGAAAAATCACATAAGCGAGCATTAAGCATAACTAACACCGAATAATGCACCACAAGTAGGATGTAATTTCATTGCATAACTATTGACTTTCGTGCTTGCATAGGGAATCACAAACCTTAACACCAATATTCTTACAAAAGCATAATTACTCACCAACATGACTCAATATCACTATCATCATATCTCAAAACTATTACAAAGAATCAAGTTTATTTTGTCCAATGATCTTCATGAAAGTTTTTATTATATCCCTCTTGAATATCTATCACTTTGGGACTAGTTTCATATATATGCAATTGCTTCTAACAAGCTCAAACAAATTTAAGTGAAGAATCATGAGCATAAAGATTTTCATTTCTCAAAATAATATAAGTGAAGCATGAGAGAATTTCTTAAAAATTAATAACTCTCAAATAAATCTAAGTGAAGCATGAGAGAATTTCTTCAAAACATATTAAAGCACACCATGCTCAAAAAGATATAAGTGAAGCACTAGAGCAATTCCATAGCTCAAAAAAATTTAAGTGAAGCATGAAGAGCAATTCTAACAATCATAGCATAATTTTTGCTCTCTCAAATAGGTGTGTCCAGAAAGGATGCTTGTGACAAACTAAAAAGCAAAACAAGCAAAGACTCATATAATACAAGACGCTCCAAGCAAAACTCATGATATGTGACGAATAAAAATATAGCTCCAAGTAAAATACCGATGGGCGTTAGAAGAAAGAGGGGATGCCACTTGGGGCATCCCCAGGCTTAGTTGCTTGTTCTCCTTTAATATTATCTTGGGGTGCCATGGGGCATCCCCAAGCTTAGGCTCTTCTTACTCCTTATTCCTTCATCCATCGTGATCTCAACCAAAACTTGAAAACTTCAATCACACAAAACTTAACAAAACCTTCGTGAGATCCATTAGTATAAGAAAACCAATCTTCACTTTAAGTACTGTTACAAACCCATTAATATTTTTATTATTGCATTATATCGACTGTATTCTAACTTTACCATGTCTTATACCCCCTGATACAATCCATTGATTCATCAAAATATGCACACAATGCAAAGAAAATAGAATCTGTCAAAAACAGAACAGTCTGTAAAGATCCGAATTTTGCTCATACTTCTGTAACTCCAAAACTTCTGAAAAATTTGGAAAACATAGGAAATTTGTATATAAATCATGTGAAAAACATTCAGAAGTTTTCGTCATGTCTGTGAATTTAAAAAATTCTGTTACTGGACGCAAAAGTTTCTGTTTTGTAACAAGATCAAGTAAACTATCACCAAACATGATCCCAAAGGCTTAGCTTGGCACAAAAACTAATTAAAACATAAAAACACAATCATAACAGTAGCATAATTGTGCAAACACTCAAAAACAGAAAGAAAAAGGCAGAAATAAATTTTATTCATTGGGTTGCCTCCCAACAAGCGATATCGTTTTATGCCCCTAGCTAGGCATAATGCATAGATTCAAGTATTATCATCTTTAGTTTCCACTTCCTCGATCACACAACCAATATTCTTCAAAGATTTAGCATATAAACTTTCAATAACAATACTCCTAGGAACAAGATTGAAAAATTCATTCTTGCAAGTAGGGTCTTTTATCACTTCAACAAAATCGGGGTGAATACTAATCTTCTTAAGATCTTCTTTGTTATTATTAGAAGTTGCACCCTTGTTCTTAGTGACTTGAGTAATCTTGCCAATTTTTATGGGAGTTTTTCAATAGTTTTACCAGAAGCAAAAGCCGAGCTTAAATTACTAAAAATTTCTTCCAACTTATCAATCCGGGAAGGACTCTCTCCAATTCTTTCGTTAATTACGGTTTCCTTTTCCCTTTGTAACTTGAAAACATCGCCCGCTTTTGACCCAAATTTATTAGCAAGATTCTACATCTTTGAATCCAAGTTTTCAATTTTCTCTAAGGTGACCATCTTTTTTTAATAGCATCTAATCTTTGCATAACATGCTCAAGAGTTAAGATTGTTTCATTAATAATGATAGGTGGTGCACCTACTAGTTCCCCCATGGCATTAAAAGCATCTAAATATGGACACATCATGATATTTCCACCGGTAATCGTATCAAGGACAACGGTAGATTGCTTATGAACAGATCTATTATGAGCATTGCAAATCCTATACCAAGCATCTTTTAGATTCTCCCCTCCCCTTTGTTTAAAATTAAGAACCTCATTCTCGGGGGTACACGCAATAGAGGAAGAACTAGCCATAACGACAAAGTGACAAGCGAGATCTCACACAAAAAGATAGATCTGACGAGAAAAAGGCGAACGAAAAAGAGGGCGAATAAAACGGCAAATTTTTGTGAAGTGGGGGAGATGAAAATGAGAGACAAATGGCAAATAATGTAAATTACAAGGAGATGAGATTTGTGATTAGGAACCTGATAGATGTTGATGATGTCTCCCCGGCAACGACGCCAGAAATTCCTTTTGATGTCGCTTGAACTATGTCGGTATTTCCCCAAAGAGGAAGGGATGATGCAGAACAACTACGGTAGGTATTTCCCTCAGTTAAGAAACCAATGTATCAATCCAGTAGGAGAACCAAGCAACACTATGTAAACGGTACCTACACACAAAGAACAAATACTTGCAACCCGGTGCTTATGAGGGGTTGTCAATCCCTCTACGGCTAACGGCGCTAGGTATTGTCAAGTTGACGGGATAAAAATTGTGATAGATTGGATAAATAGACCTCGATAAAACATGAAATAAAATAAGTAATAAAAAAGTGCAGCAAGGTATTTTTGGGTTTTTGGAATAATAGATCTGAAAATAAAAGCGAATAAAAATAGATCTCAAAGCAAATATGATAGAGAATAGAACCGGGGGCCGTAGATTTCACTAGTGGCTTCTCTCGAGAAAATAGCACACGGTGGGTAAACAAATTACTGTTGGGCAATTGATAGAACATCAAATAATTATGACGATATCCAGGCAATGATCATTATATAGGCATCACGTCTAAGATTAGTAGACTGACTCCTGCCTGCAGCTACTACTATTACTCCACACATCGACCGCTATCCAGCATGCATCTAGTGTATTAAGTTCATGAAAAACAGAGTAATGCAATAAGAATGATGACATGATGTAGACGAGATCTATTCATGTGGGAATAGCCCCCATCTTGTTATCCTTAATAGCAACTATACATGCGTGTCTTGCTGCCCCTTCTGTCACTGGGAAAGAACACCGCACGATCGAACGCATCACAAAGCACCTCTTCCCATGGCAAGAAAAATTGATCTAGTTGGCCTAACTAAACCAAAGATTCGAAGAAGAAATACGAGGCTATAAGTAATCATGCATATAAGAGATCAAAGAAAACTTAAATAACTTTCATGGATATAGATCTGATCATAAACTCAAAGTTCATCGGATCCCAACAAATACACCGCAAAAAGAGTTACATCAAATAGATCTCCAAGATACCATTGTATTGAGAATCAAAAAGAGAGAAGAAGCCATCTCGCTACTGCCTATGGACCCGTAGGTCTATGGTGAACTACTCACGTATCATCGGAGAGGCACCAATGAGGATGATGAACCCCTCCGTTATGGTGTCTAGATTGGATCTCGTGGTTAAGGAACTTGTGGCGGCTGGAATTGTGTTTCGTTGACTCCCATAGTGTTTCTGGAATATTTGGATATTTATAGGGCGAAGAGGTGGTGCGGGAGGTCACCGAGGTGGGCACAACCCTCCTGGGCGCTCCTGGGTGCGCCCAGGTGTCTTGTGCTCACCTCAGGCCCCCTCTCATGTACTTCTTTGGCCCATCTATTCGTTGTGTTTGGACTCCGATTGGTACTGATATTCTGCAAAAACAAGCAAAAAATAACAACTGACACTGGGCACTATGTCAATAGGTTAGTCCCAAAAATGATATAAAGTTACTATAAAATGATTGTAAAACATCCAAGAATGATAATATAACAGCATGGAACAATCAAACATTATAGATACGTTGGAGACGTATCATCCCCCTAGATGTGTGCACTAATTGAGTATGCCTTTGGAATGCAAAGTACACACAATATGATCAACCCTCCCCCTATATTTTATAGACTGACAATACTTGCATTATTAAATAAGATATATATATATATATATAAGCATAGATGCAAGGAAATATGTCATGGGAAACCACGGCCACCTATGGGGCCATCAGCCCCTTGTGGTTCGGCAGGGGGGATGAGCACGTTGCACAAAGAGCGAAGAACGTAGCGCAACGCGGCAGAGATCATACGGGCAGTTTTACCCAGGTTTGGGCCGCGGCGAGGTGTAAAACCCTACTCCTGCTTTGGTGGATTGATGGTGGATTATGGTGAAAGCGCAGCGCTCTTGCCCGGCAGGATTGCCTCGGGGCGAGGGCAGCTACGCGCATACGGGTGTACAAGTGTCCGAATCCTTTCTATGGTTGCCATGGCCCTCCTTTTATAGATCAAGGGGTCACCACAGTGGCAAATCAGTCATTGTGTACTGATTAGATAGCGAACAGTGCTATCATACCTAACTCTGCAGTCAGAGCAGAGCGCATTAAATGCGCCGCTTAGTGTCACATCGTGGCTTGCCCGGCAAGCCTTGCCAGGCTGCTCGGCCACCTCCTCGTCTGTCTACTTGACACATTGCTGGACGGGTGTCATTTGGAGGTGATTTTTGTAGGAAGTGGCTGCCATATGCCAAATAACAGCCACTTAGTCACTTGGGAGCTTGATACCGCACCGCTCGATGACTTGCGTCGCTGTGAGGTGGAGCGATGGAGCCTTGGCGGGGTAGTTTGCCCTCATAGCGCCCGGCAGGCTTGCCGGGACGGTCTTGAGGCTCGAATTCGGGGCCACCTCATCCTTGCCAGGCTCGCCTGCTCGGCAGGGGAGGTTTCTCCTTAGTGGTGTCTTGCTCATTTAGCTTGTCTTGGTCCTCTTGATCTACCCTTTGATTCCTCAAAGAGCTGATCTCTCCTTGCTTGGTCTTGTCTTGGATATTGCAAGTTGCCGAGCTGGTGATTTGCTGTCCGTGCACAAGTCAGGGGGAAACATACACCCCTGTTTGTGTACCCTGACAGAAGCCCCCGGTCTTGAGCCATATGTGTCGCTGGGCACGTTGGGTTAGGCCCCAAAACAGTGCACGGACACGTGGTGAGAGAATGTTGCGCGCACAGTGGTTTGTCATGATGACCAGTCAATCCAACGTCCAGTTCCCGTAATTACCGCAGGTTGTGGGGTAGTGGGACTGCAGCAGTTAATGTGAAATGGTAACTTTCTAAAGAGTCGCGCCCTTCCCCATGTCTTTTCCCATGAGAGAAAAATGCGGAAGGGCTCTGCTCATTCATCGTCTTCCTCGCCCCCCCCCCCCCATCATCTTCTTCCGCAAGCCAAGCGACTATTCTTCCGTTCCACCCTGCCCGCCACCGATCCTCACCCAATTTTCTTCTCATCTCCACTGTAGTTCGAAGAGATAGGGAAGAAAACTGCCGCTTCAAAGGGGAAGCGGACGACCGCCGCGAAGGAGGCGGCCGCCGAGGGGAGCAAGAGGGCGTCAGAGCTAGATAGGAAGCGAAGGGCAGACGTCGTCTTCTTCCCGTCGAACCTGGACGGCGAAGTGCTGAAAGCAAGGTATGGATATCTATGGGGGCGGGAGGTCCCAAAGGAGCATGGTGCTCCCAAGGTTCTGGCGGGGGAAAAAAAGGAGCATGGCGCATACTTCATTTGCGGCCTCTGTCCTCCTTTCTCGGATTTTCTTGAAGCAATGATGGTGATCTATGGATTCCATCTTCTAGACTTCATGCCAAATGCTATGGCGTGCATGGCGATTTTTGCTCATCTGTGCGAGAACTTCGTCGGAGTCGCCCCCAATGTTGATTTGTTCAGGCACTATTTTGTCCCGCGGGTGGAGAACAAGAACCATCATTCTAGGAACATAAGTTGGATGCCACGAGTGCCAAGGGAGAACTGAGATTACCTCCCTGGTCAACAGTGTGGTAGATGGGAGGAGTGGAGGGGAGATTGGTGCTGGATCCAGGACGAGAAGGCCCCAGATTTCTGCCAGGCGCGGGCAGAGTGCCTCAAGCGCGACAACGATTGGAGGGAAATCGGCCTTACCGATGATAGGCTCCGCCCGGCAATAAACAGGATCACCCGCCTAAAGTCTGCCGGGCTAACCATCAGGCACGTGGGGGCCGACTTCCTCCTTCGCCGTAATGCGCCATTGCAGAAGAGGGATAGGTTTGCCTAGCGGTATGGGGATGCCGTGGATAGGATGAGGCTGTTTCCTGGCCTGGCCAACAATTTGTCAGTCTATGGCCATGCTTGGTTGTGCGAACAACTGTTCGGCAGCCTAGGGCCGTTCAAGTTGCCAGCAAATGTCATCCCTCTGAACATCAACTCCGCCAGGGACTAAATCCTGAAATGGATGCCAGATTGCAACGCTCAGGGAGTCTCGGGCGATTGGCAGCTACCCAGGCTCGACGAAGAGCTTTCGTGGTCCTCCACCTTGGTGGAAAGGGCTACAAGGGTGGAGGCCAACATGTACAAGCACACCTCCAAGGTGGAGGAGGCGTACATCAAGAGGTGGCTCGAGGAGGACAGAGCATTCCGTGCATCTGCGATGGCGAAGGCCGGGAAGGCAACTAAGGGGAAGGGGGAGGCTAAAGGTGAAGGCCCTTCCCACGGCAAGAGCGAGGCGCAAACCAGGGAGGGGGCTGCCAGGGATGGGCATGCTAGGGACGAGCCTGCCGGGATTGAGGCTCTGTATGCCGCGGCAATGGAGGTTCTAGAGGAAGAGGGGGTTGAGGAGGCGGAGCAACCTAAGGAGGAGTGGCTCGCGGAAGGCCCTCAAGCCCCCGAGCCAGACCTGGAACAGCGCCCTCGCAGGCGAGCGGCTAGTCGGGGAGCAGCAGTTCCTGACCCCGCACTTGCTACCAAGAAAGTGAAGAAGACCACCTCCAGGAGCAGCGTCCCTGATGCAGTGCGCCGGCAGTCCCCACGGCTTTCTGGGGCTAAGGCTTCTCCCGCCAAGCGACCGGCAGCCGCTAGAGGTGACTCCAACTCCCAGTCCAGCTCGAGTTCTTCACAGAGCTCTTCCTCGACGGAGCCCCCTGCACCTCAGCAAGGCTTGAAGTTGTCAGGGAGCTCCGTTCCCCCGCCTCAGAAGAGGAGCAGGTCACCCTCGCCACCCATGGAGTTTGAGCTGAGCTCCATGCTCATTGACGAAGAGTAAGAAAGAGCAATTTCCTTTCCTCTTCGCCATTTCCGCATATCATCTTGCCTGTTAACTGATCTTTACTTGCTGCCTTTCTCAGGGAGGAGGAGGAAGAAGGCGAGACCCTCATCCACTGGACCAAGTGGCTCAGGCGCGCGGGGCTGCCGAAGACTATGGAAGGCGTGGGCCCGATAGGGAGCAGCGCGGACGACCCGGCACCAAGCCCCCAGCCCAGCCCCCGGGCTAAGAGTGGAGAGCTGGCCCCTACCTTCTAAGGTGATGGCAGAGAATTCCCCACCCCTGCAGCCAGAGGAGGGGAGGGGACTACTCCGGGCGAGTCCTTCCAGGAGGGACCCATTCCACCCGTCGATCGAGCCGAGGGATCTCCGCCCAAGGTTTCCACGGAAGGGTCTGCTCCTGGCGGCACCGTGGTTTCCCAGGGAGGGGATGGAGATCTTGGCCTGGCAACCGAAGTTGCCGGGGAAACTGAAGCTCCTCCACGGCAGGCATCTTCAGGTAATCCAGTTATTCCTTCCGTGTCGTGCTGCCCTTATCATCCTGCCCCAGGCTCTTGTCTTGTTAAAAATTCTGCATTCTTGTCATTGATTGCTGATTCTGCTTATAGCCCTTTTGAGTGAAGAGCCAGATCTGTTGGACGAGGTGGCCAGCATAGGGAAGGACACTGCAGAAGAAGCCGCCAAGATTGCTGCCATTGAGGGGCAGGAACGCGCTGCCGGGGGTGTCCAAGAACTCCTGGGAGGATCAGAAAAAACCCTTGGCGGCACGTCAAGGTCAGGGGTTGTGGTCGAAGGGAAAATCCCCCTTCAAACCATGGACCCTCTTCCCTTATTTGGCACTTCGGCAGGGGCCCCGCCGCCAACTTTGAGTCAACTGGCGCTGGTACTTGCGCAGCCTGGTCTCGGAGCTCCTGGCTCATCAGCGGCGACAAGCACGGAACTCGACGGTGAGCTCCAACGCATCCTCGCGTCGCTGTACCAGGGGGTCGAAGAGACAGACGACTCCGCTACTGTCGCCATGGATTTGTCTTTCCTGGAGTCCATGGCGGCAGGCATTAAGGAGATGCAAGCTCGGCACACCCAGAAATGGCACGCGCTCAAGGAACAGCGTGAGTCCGCCAACAAGGTTGATCAGAAGCTGAGGGACAAGGGCATCGAGCTGCGTGAATGGCATGACAAGCAGTTCCAGGTCCTCATGAGGCAACAAGAGACCATCTCAATGGCGCGGGAGGATGTCATTGCCTGGGAGGCTCACCTGGCAGACCGAGAGGAGAAGCTTGAGGCCACCCTCCACGCCAAGGACGATAATCTAGAGGCCCTCGTGCTGTAGCGCACTAAGGAGCTGGAGGACAAGCACAAGGCCGCCCTGGATGCCCTCTCTGCCGATTCTGCCGCCCAACTGAAGAGGATCGCTGACGAACTTGCCGCTGCCTCTTCTGTCAAGGTTGATCTCGACCAGCAGGTGGCCAAGCTGACCGAGGAGCTTGCCGGGAGTGTCAAGGAGGTCGAGGCCCTCAAGGAAGAGGCGCAAAAAGCGGAGATCCTTTTGAAGGAGGTTCAATCGCAGCTCTCCTCCAAGAGCCAAGGCCTCGAGACTGCCAACGGGACCATTGAAGATCTGAAGGCCAGGATTGGCATCTTAGAGAGCTCGGTAGAGTCCAGCGAGGCCCGTGAGCAGCAGCTGACAAAGGACCTGGATACCGCAAGGCGTCTTCGGAAGGATGCAGAGGATAAGCTGGCGAATCATTCCGAGCAGGTCGAGCTCTGGATCAAGAGCTTGATCGACATTGCCGAGCGTCTCACTGCTCAGACTGCAGTGATGGGCATGGAAGGGCCAGTCTACTCAGCCAGCAAGCACGAGGTCCCCAGCGTCAAGCTAGGGATCTTTTTAACGAGCTGATTGAGAAGCTGAAGGCACATGAAGAGGGAAGGGCTGGCCGCTTCGCGACTGAATCTCGGAAGCTTGCCCATAATGCCCTCTTCATGGTTCTGAGCAACATCGCCTGCCACCACCCAGACCTCAATCTCGCTGATGGCTTCAAGAAGCCGCCGGAGGGCGCAGACATTTCAGATACTGAAGAAAAGGCCACCCCTCTCGCCGATAGGGTCCTTGGCGTCCCTAACGCTACATGAGGTCGCCAGGCCCGGCCTTGAACTATCCTTGCCGCTGCGCTGTCCTATAACAAAACACGATGTATGTCTTGTGTTTAGACACCGTATCACGTATGTTTGTGTGGAACTAATGTTTTTACTTAATTTTGATTGCATGTTTATCCCTTTAGAGTTCACCCATTGGTGCTCATACGATTAGTCTCCATGCATATTTCAGCTGCCTGCCGGTATCGTATTGCCGCGATTGTCGCAAGGGTCGGGCCCTTAGCAGTTATCTTGGTGAAGATACGTCCCAGCAGGTTTTTCCTTGACAGTTTTGTCATTGCTACCCATTCTGCGAGCGAGATCGGAACAGAGCGAGGGTGTAGACAAAAACTGATAAGGTGCCGTCCTTACGACAGATTTCCTCATACGAACACCTTGGTATCCAAGGGATAAACAAATGCGAAATCTGAAGGTCATGACTGGGCAAGGATTGCATAAAATTAGCTTATTTCTTCGCTTCCTTCTACCCCTTTCAGCCGCGGCCGCTCGTCGCATTCGCATTCCTTGGGAAGGATAGTTGTCGTGTGTGTTGTTCTCCGGTTCCCGGCAGGGACCGGTAAAGGATCATTTGTATCTTGCAGGCGGCAGGACGCGGTGTAAGGCACGACCGGCCTCTCTCTCCTCCTCTCCCCACACTCTAGACAACCTGGTGGCGACTGGCATAAAAAGTCACGCTAACATGGACTGCCTTGCCGGGCACACTTGCCAGGGCGCCGATCAATGGATTCGCACCAGTGCTCCACTCAGGATTTCCCTAAGCAGGGTAAATGCTGAACCAAGTTTCACGCGGTGCTCATCGACATTGTCGATGCTAAAACCTAGAGTGGCTCGATTGTCAATAAGTGGGAGTGGTGGAGAGAGAAACCTTGTACCCGTACACTTTGTTCCTTTCCCCTGGACGGGGTTTGCATGGCAATCATGCTGCCCGATCCGTTGAGGTTGGCTTGCCACCGCCATTGCTAGTTTCTACCGCTGCTGCGGCCGCGGTGGAGGGAGGCGGTGGAGATCAAACAGGGGGTGGGGGAAGAGGCATCGCTTCCCCTCTCCACTCCCTCCGTCCTTCGCCTTTTCTTAGGCATCACGGATGGTGAATCCGTCAATGAAGCAGGTGATGAAGATGATGCGCTGCGTACGCTTCCAGGGTTCACGCAAGCGCAGCCCCCTACCTGGCGCGCCAAAGATGTCGTGGGAAACCACGGCCACCTATGGGGCCATCAGCCCCTTGTGGTTCGGCAGGGGGGATGAGCACGTTGCACAAAGAGCGGAGAACGTAGCGCAGTGTGGCAGAGATCACACGGGCAGTTTTACCCAGGTTCGGGCCATCGCGAGGCGTAAAACCCTACTCCTACTTTGGTGGATTGATGGTGGATTGTGGTGGAAGCGCATCGCTCTTGCCCAGCAGGGTTGCCTCGGGTGTACAAGGGTCTGAATCCTTTCTATGGTAGCCATGGCCCTCCTTTTATAGATCAAGGGGTCACCACAGTGGCAAATCAGTCATTGTGTACTTGTCGGGGGGATAGACCCCGGGTAGCCTCACCCGCACTTAATAACATTTCAAGGCATCGGGGCAAGCCAAGCCCCTCAGGCCGGTAGGTCTCACGACCGGCCCCCAGAGCCGGTTGGTGCCATACAGCCGGCCTCCAGAAGACGGCGCGCTCTCCGAAGGCGGCGTGGGTACGGGCCGGCTTCTAGCTGGTGGCCCGCCCCTTCCCTCGGAGTCTGAGCCCGACCAGGCGACAAGCTGGGGCATGGCCACAGTGCGCCATGCCTCCCCCAAATCATGGTCGTATGGCTACAGTAGGCGCCGCCAGGCGGCCGCCGACCCGCCCGGCGTGGCGCTGTAGCCATGGCGCTCCTGACACGTCCTCCATCAGCACGGACGGCGCCACAGTGAAGAGCCATCAGCGGGGCCCGTAGGCGGCGGGCCCCACCTGTCGGTCGGTTCCTCGGCAGCCGGCAGGGCCCAGCAGAGGCGGGCCCCAGCAGCCGGCGGAGAACCCGGCCCCCATAGACGCTGGCAGCCAAGGCCTACCACTCGGCCATATTACCATTGTACCCCTGGGGGGTTAGCCTATAAAACCCCCCCAGGCCGCACCCATGCAAAGGGTTCCCGTCTCGTTCCACCTCAGTTCTACACACACCGTAGCCAGGGAGAGGAGAGAGCTAGCCTCGCCCTTCTTCCTCCTCTGGCCGAACAGCTCTAGGAGCACCATTGTACTCTTTGCTTCATAGTGGTCATGCGGAGACCCCATAGAGCAGGAGTAGGGGTTTCATCTCCTAGGAGAGCCCTGAACCTGGGTAGATCTCGTGTCCATCCGAGCTTGTGCCCTCTCCCGCTTCCAGGACCCGACGACGATCTCATGGCCCCAACCATGATAAGCCACCCCCTGGCATCTGTCGAGATATTACCACGACAGTTGGCGCCCACCGTGGGGCCAGCAGCGACGTCGGCCGGAGACATGTTCTGGACGGGAACCTTGTTCCTCTCCGGCGAGTGTGCCGCGGCTGGCGAGATCAGCCGGCCCGATGCGCCCGCCCGCGCCGGCCTTGGCGCATCACCTGACGCGGGAGCTGCCTTCCCCGTGGGTCACCTTGCTGGCCTCTTCGGCAAGCTCAGCCTCTTCGACGAGCCCGCCGCCGATGCATGAGAGGCCGACTCCCTCACTGGGCTCTTCGGCAAGCTCGCTCTCATCGACATGGCCTCCACTGACAACTTCCCCAGCTACGTGGAGAACATCGACGATCCCCTCCCTCCTGCCGCCAGCGACGCTCCTGTCGGCGCGCTCGACGCCAGCCCCTTCGCGGAGGTGATGGTCATCGGCGACGGCCTAGGCACTGGCGGATCCAACCAAGACCCGCTGGACGCGACCATACACGCCCTGACAACGCCTCCTCCCCCTGGCACCAGCCAAGAGGAGCTGGAGGAGTTCTGCGTCAAGCTTTTCGACAGCGCTTCCAAGATGGCGGCACTGAAGCGCCGCACTGAAGCCACTCAACGCGAGATCGACCGCGTGGTCGGTGGGACGCCGGCTGCGGCTAAGCCTAGCCGGGCCGGCGCCATCTGGCAACGCGGCGCTGCGATTGCCAGCATGCTGGGGGTCGAACGCCCAGTCTACGAGACCCCAGCGCAGAACATGCGTGCCGCCCAGGCGGCCGCAGACAAGCTCAAGCACTTGCAGGGCGACGAGCTACGCGAGCAACTGGAGCGCCTCCAGCAGCTTATCGACGTTGTGAACGCGCAGTAGGACATGGGCAACCGTGTGGTGGGAGCAGGCCGACGCGTCGACACCCATGTGCCCCGTCGCAAGAACGGCGCGACCTCTTGGTCCCCTAGCGGCGGAGGCCACGGGCAGCCGCGAGACCCGAAGCCGGCTGCTAGCAACAGCCGGCGTACGCGCCGCATGATAGCGGACAGCCACCAAGTGCTCCAGAACCCGGAGCCTCGACGCCGGCCGAAAGAGCGCTTGCCTCCTCGGAGGGAGAGGGCGGCCACTCCCAAGCCGCTGCCTGAACACCCGACACTCAGCGGCCGGCTCGGCCCTCATGAAGCAGTCGGCGAAAATGACACACGCCATCGGATCGAGCGGCTGGCTCTGTCCCAGTTGTTGGAAGAGGAGCGTACAATCGGGCCGGCCTGCTTCGGTCCCCGCATTCACAACGAGCCCTTTCATAGAGGATTCACGCTCCCCCTGTATTAGCTCATGAAGAAAACCACTTGCTTCGAGTGGAACGACCAGGCGGACGAAGCTTTTCGTCAGCTCAAGCGCATGATGTCCACGCCGCCTATCCTGGCGGCTCCGGCTGCCAAGGAACCGATGCTCCTCTACATCGCCGCTATCAGCCGAGTCATCAGCACGGTGATTGTGGTCAAGCGCCCAGAAGCCAGCAAGGTGCAGCCGGTCCAGAGGCCAGTGTATTATCTGAGCGAGGTCTTGTCCGCCTCCAAGCAGAACTACCCCCACTACCAGAAGATGTGCTACGGCGTGTACTTTGCCACCAAGAAGCTGAAGCAATATTTCCAAGAGCACTCCATCACGGTTGTCTGCACCGCCCCCCTTGCCGAGATCATGGGCAACAGAGATGCCTCAGGCCGGGTGGCCAAATGGGCCATCGAGCTGGCTCCCCATACCATCCTCTACCAGCCCCGCACCACCATCAAGTCCCAAGCGCTGGCCGACTTCTTAGTCGACTGGGCCGAGTCCCAGTACCTGCCGCCCACGCGGGATTCTACGCATTGGCGGATGCACTTTGACGGCTCAAAGATGCGCACCGGCTTGGGAGCCGGCATCGTCCTCACCTCTCCCAAGGGCGACAAGCTAAAGTACACGTTGTAGATCCACTTCGCCGCCTCCAACAACGTAGCCGAGTACGAGGCGCTCATCTTTGGGCTCCGACTGGCCAAGGAGATCGGCATCCGCCGCATCCTATGCTACGGCGACTCGGACTTGGTGGTCCAGCAGTCGTCCGACGACTGGGACGCCAAGGACGCCAACATGGCAAGCTACCGCTTCCTTGTCCAGCAGATGAGCGGGCACTTCGATGGGTGCGAGTTCCTCCATGTGCCAAGAGCCGACAACGACGCAGCGGACGCCCTCGCCCGCATTGGTTCCACCCGGCAGGCCATACCAACCGGCGTCTCCCTCGAGTGTCTGCGCAAGCCGTCTATCAAGCCGTCACCAGAGTCCGACTCCATCTTCGTGCCGGCTGACCCCGGAGCAGTCGGATCTGGCTCGAGGACACCAGCAGCCGGCCCGGTGACTTCAGTAGTCGCCCCGGGGACTTCAGCAGGTGGCCCGGGGGCTGCACCACCAGCACCCGGCCCAGGAACTTCAATAGTCAGCCCGGGGACTACAGCAGTCGGCCCGGGGACTTCATCGACACTACCAGGAGCGGCCGGCTCCAGCCCGCCGCCTCCCAACCCGGCCACCCTCGTGCCAGTTGTCGTCTTCACGGTGGTGGTGGCCCCATCTTGGGCACAGCCCATCCGCGACTATCTGGTAAGCCGCGTGCTACCAGCAGACAAAGTGCTAGCCCGACAGATCTAGCGCCGGGCAGGCGCCTACACCATCGTCAATAGAGAGCTCGCCAGGCGGAGCGTGACCCACGTTTATCAGCGCTGCGTGGACCTGGAGAAGGGCATGGAGATCCTCAGAGACATCCACCAAGGCGAATGTGGCCACCATGCCGCCTCCCGGTCCCTCGTAGCCAAAGCCTTCTGCCATGGTTTCTTCTAGCCGACTGCATTGGACGACGCCAAGGAGTTGGTCAAGAAGTGCAAAGGGTGCCAGAAGTTCAGCACCAAGCAACACCAGTCGGCCTCTATCCTCAAGACCATCCCCATCACCTGGCCGTTTGCCGTGTGGGGTTTGGACATGGTGGGTCCTTTCAAGACAGCACGCGGTGGCACGACTCATCTGCTGGTCGCCATGGACAAATTCACCAAGTGGATAGAGGACAAGCTAATCAAGAAGCTGAATGGTCCGACTGCCGTCACGTTCGTCGCCGACATCACCGTCTGATATGGCGTTCCCCACAGCATCATCACCGACAACGGCACCAACTTCGCCAAAGGCGCCTTCGCCCGTTTCTACGCAAACCAGGGTATTCGACTGGACCTAGTGTCCGTTGCCCATCCGCAGTCAAACGGCCAGGTGGAGCGAGCAAACGGCCTCATCCTGTCCGGCATCAAGCCTCGCCTGATCGAGCCACTGGAGCGATCGGACGGCTGATGGATCGACGAGCTGCCGGCCGTCCTCTGGAGTCTTTGGACCACGCCCAACAGAACAACCGGCTTTACGCCCTTCTTCCTCGTGTACGGCGCCGAGGCTATCATCCCCACGGATATCGAGTTCGACTCGCCTTGCATCACTATGTACATGGAGGCGGAAGCAAAGGAGGCGTGAGAACACGGCGTTGACCTGCTAGAAGAGGCCCGGCTGCTAGCATGCAGTCGGTCCGCCATCTACCAGCAGGGCCTGCGCCACTACCACAACAAGAAGGTCAAGCCGCGTACATTCCGCGAAGGCGACCTTGTGCTCTGCCTGATCCAGCGATCAGCCGGCCAACACAAGCTCGCAACACCTTGGGAAGGCCCCTTCATCGTCAGCAAGGCCCTGGGGAACGACTTGTACTACCTCATCTACGCCCAAAAGCCCAGGGCGCGCAAGCGAAGCACAGCCGGCGAAGAGACGGAGTGGCCATGGAACGCGAACCTACTCCGTCTGTTTCACAGTTAAAGCGAGTGTATGTACCACGCCAACTTTTGTAATAAGTAAAGACCTCAGGTCCCCCGAGATGTACTCGGGGGCTACCTTTTTATCCACGAGATAAGCTTATACCATGAATTAAGTTTTTTTATATATTCTTGCCCCGTCCGGGTTCTGGTCAGCCGATCCGGGGGCTCGCCGTCTTGGCCTAAGTCCGCACCAGCCGGAGCCGACTAGTAGTGTGCCGACGCCAAAGCCCTCTCTTCGCTCCATGTCACAGCTCGCAGCGCGGCTGTCCGACTGGCAAGTGTCAAAGGCCGGAAACGCTGTCCACACAAAAAACGACTAAGGAAAACGCCGACTACGGCCAAGCCGGCCTCTCGCCTCCCTTGTCCGGCTGCTCAGCAGCCGGCAGGCCGGCTTCTCGCTCGACTAAGCTACGCTCTAAGAAGCTGAAGTAACTTGCCCGTTCTAAAATGACCAAGTCCCTGACCCAGCCATAGACCGCAGCGCGACTGTCCGGCTGGCAGGGAGGTGGCCAAGGGAACGCGATGAAGGAAAAAGCCAAAGAGGGCAAAAGCAAACTCAAGCTAGAACCCGGCAACACATGCAAAATGTGGGGATTTAAACTTTGTACATTGCAAAAGGGCCCAAGACCAGCATTCATCAAGTTTAAAAATACACCCCAAGTAGGTAGAACCGCACATAACTGACATTGTTTTCAAGCACGAGACAAAAAAACTTGAAAAAAAGATAACAGGCCATCTAGGCGGACGGCCCTCGGGCTGCACGGACTGGTCGGCAGCAGGTGTAGCTCCGGCTAGTGGGGCTTCTCGCTGCGGAGTCTCGGCTTGGCGGTAGGCGGCGGCTGACATGGTCTCTGGCTGGTCGCCAGTCGGCGCCGGGTCGGGCAGAGTCCGGCTGGTCACTCCGCCACCTGGTGCGGCGTAGCTGCCGCCCTCGTCCTCGTCGTCCTCATAGCCTTCGTCACTGGAGGCAATCTCCTCCGCCGAGTCCTCCCCGTCCGACGGGTTCAGGCCGAACCAAGACGGGGGCACTTCGGCGCCGTTGTCTTCCCGCTCCAGGACGAAGATGCTGAAATCAGCGTAGTCGGCAAGATCCGACGCTCGGATGGCGATGGCGTCGCGCTCCACCGCTAGCTCCAGCAGTGCCTCCTGGCGGAAGGTGGCCAGCTGCGCCAGGCGCAGGTCGGGGTACCAGGCCTTGACGAACTCCAGTGCCTTCGCAGCCCCACACCGCGCCGCGGAGCTCTTCCAGGCTTCGAGCCAGTCGGCCGCCACCTCCAGCCAGTCAGCCGTCCGACTGGGAGTCCGCGGGATCCGAGTACCCGGCCACAAGCCCTCCAAGACCTGCGACCCAGCCCGCTGAAGCCGGCGGAGTAGGCGGTGCGTTGGCTCGAGGCGCATCCGGACGGCCATGAGCTGTTCGCGCAAGGTCCGAGGCCGGTCCTGCGCGATCTCTTTGCCCCGCCGCCTGCACTCCTCGCGCTGGGCCTCGATACCCAGGCAAACGGCGACAGAGTGGTCCGGGAGGAACTCTGTTCAAAAGAAAAAAGACAAAAGTGTCAGAAGACAGCTTCCAGCAACAGCTAGCAGCCAGCAGTCGGCAACAAAAAGAAAGGGACGCACCGTCGAGCAGATCCTCGATCACGGTGTAGCCGTCCTGAAGGATCTTCTCCTTCTCGGACCAGTCCGAGCACTGGATCTCAAACTCGACCGTGAGGTTTTCCTTGTCCGCCTTCAGCTACTGGACCCGCTCCGCGTACCGCTCGGCCTGGTCCGCCAGCTCCTTCTCCAACCGGTCGCGCGCTGAGGCCGCCTGGTCACGCTCCTGCCCCACAACCCGGAGCTGGCCCTCGAGCTCGGCCACTCGCTCCCTCAGCTGGGCGGCAGCCGCTGAAACAAGCAAGAGACTTCACCATCTACTCCAACAAAAACAAGAACAAGCCGCCTGAGAAGATCCGGCCCGACTGCTCAGCAGTCGGCCCGAATCTCGGGGGCTACACCCAGTGGGTGCGCTGGCGCGCCCCCCATTGGAAGCCGGCTTATGTACCTCGGCTCTGAGTCAGCTCAGTGGTCCGGGCGGTGAGCGTCTGGTTCTGCATGTTGTAGGCGGCCGCCTGCATGTTGTGGTAGTCCTGCAACAAAAACAAGCATTTCAGCAAACAAAAAGAATACCTTTGAGTTCCAACCCGCCTGCTCAGCAGCCGGCTCGAAACTCGGGGGCTACACCCAGTGGGTGCGCTGGCGCGCCCCCACGGAAGGTTACAAGAAGAAAAAGCAAAAGCAAGATGCGCCTACCCGGACAGATAACCGCAGCGCCAGCAGCTCTCCCCTCGCCTTCAGGAGAGTTGCGTTGTGGGCGAGGAACTGGTCCTCCACATCCCGCTCCACCAGGTTCAGGGCGGCTGGGCCGGCCGCTGCCACCCAACCTGAAGGAGCAGCGCTCGTAGCCCCGGTGCTGGCCCCCGCGAGCTCGAGGCCACGGCCTCCACCCGCCTTGGCTCTGAGGTCGCCCGGGTCGCACGCGGGCGCGCCCGCACAGGAACGTGTGCCGCCAAGACCCGGCCCGCCGCCTGCCCAGCACCGGCTTGCAGCGCATCCGGCTGGCAGGGCCCGCCACTTCCTCGACCGCCAACATCCAGCGCGCGTCGAACATCCTCCACCTCCGGGATGGCAGCGTTGGTGACCACCAGCCCAGGCACCGACTGGTCGGCTCCGGCTACCCCAGGCGGCGTTCGGTTCTCCGCCACCTGCACTTCCAGCTGCCCAAGAGTGATGGTCTCCGGGACCTCACCACCAGCCGGATCCACCGTAGCCCTGGCGTCGGCCTCGGCCTACGCCTTGGTCGCGGCTTCCTCCTGCGCCTCCGCCTCCGCCCTCACCGCGGCCTGGGCCTCGGCATGCGCCGCTTCCTCCACCCGGGTGTCGGCCCGCGCCTTCTCCGCGGCCTCCTTCTCCTCGCGTGCCTCCCGCATGTTCCTCGCCATCGCCTCTCAAAGAGCGGCAGCCAGATCCACGCGCCTGGCCTCCTCGGAGCCGCCCGCTGCGTCCATCAATGAGGCGGACGGAGCCCGCGTGATGACGCAGGCCGTCCTGCTCAACAAGAAAGTAAAGATGAGGAAACCCCCAGGGGAGAAGAAAAATGTGAAGTCAGGGCAGCAAGCGCGCGTACCCGGACGTGTACGGCATGGGCTTGGGCCCCTTCCGGGTGGCGGCCACCTTTAGGGCCTCTTGCCGCCTGGTCGCGTCCGCCTGCTTGGCCTTCTTCGCCGGGTGGATGCCAAACCTCCCCGCAAGGCGGCGTTTCTATCCGCCGGCTGAAGCAGCCGGCCGCGGCGCAGAAGGGCCGGCTCCCGCCCCCGCGCCTCCGCCAGGTCGGCGCCACTCCTCGTCGTCCTCGTCGTCGTCCGGCCAAGACCGGACGTCGCTGACTCCTCCACCTCCCGAGGAGCCGCCTCCTCCGGTGGCCTTGTCGTCGCCACCTTCCTCCATGGCGGCCGCCCCCAGCTCGGGGTCGCCCACGTCACTGTTTTCACGGTCCGGCATCCACAGTCGGTCCGCAGCGGGCCCGCCTTGGCCCGGGAAGCGCTGCCGCAAGGCTGGCTGGTCAGGACGGAGGAAAGGAGAGCATCATAAGTAAAACAGCCAGACCTGGTACTTACCGCTGGGGGCGGGTTGGCCCGACTGTATGGCTCCTTGCCGATGTGCCACTCCTCCTCGCTGAGCTTGCAGTTGGAGAACTAGTTCACATGGCGAACCACCTCCACCTCCAGCATCTCCTTGCTGGACATCCGGCATGGGTCCCGGCGGCCGCTCATCTCGCTGATAAGATGGGCCGAAGTTGGAGGGGCGACACCCGGCGCATGACGAAGCCGGCCAGCAGGTCGGCCGGCTTGAGTCCCTCCCGGTCAGTCATCTCTTGAAGCTGGGCAAGGACGCTGACGATGAGGGCCGGCAGGCGCTTGGGCGGCTGCTGTTGCCAGTTGTCCTGCGGCCCAACAGGCAGCCCGGGCACGAAAGCCGACAGGTTGATGAAGTCGTTGACCTGATGGAGATTTCGGACATAGAAATAGGACCTCTGCCAGAGCTTGGTCGACTCGTGCAGAGGGATGACCGAGAAGCGGGTGCTGCCTCCTGAGCGCCTCACGGCGACACATGCCCTGCACTGGGATGGCTCATCCTTCGCCAACGTGCCCATCTTGAGGTAGAAGAATCTACCCCAGAGCTCAAGCGTGGGCAAGACGCCGAGGTACCCCTCGCAAAGCGTGATGAAGGCTGCCATGAGCACCACCGTGTTGGGGGTGAGGTGATGCGGTTGTAGGCGGTAGAAGTTGAGGAAGGCCCGGAAGAAGTTGCTAACCGGGAGCCCGAAGCCGCGAAGGAAGTGCGTGCGGAAAACAATGAACTCACCAGGCTCCGGCCGCGGCGAGATCTCCCGCTCGGGCGGGAGACGCACGCCCACGTTGTCGGCGTGGGGAAGCCTCCGTGTCGCGCGGAGGAAGTCAATGTGGTCTTCATGTACATTGGAGCCTAGCCAGCTGCTCTTCGCCATGGCTTGAGGACGGCGAGGAGAAGCTCGGGGACGAGAACGACACGCGACGCTGCGGTGGCGCAGGGCAACAGGGGCGTCGCGGTGGCCGCGGCGGAGCGGCAGCGGAAGAGCAGCAGCGGCGGCGGCGAGAGGAAGAAGAGGGAGTAGGAGGGGGTGCATGTGCGCTCCGCCACCCCTCCTCCTTCCCCTATTTATAGCCGACGGGGGCGAAGCCGAGGCGACGTGGGGGCTTGGGATTAACTGCGCCCCACGCCCCGCACGCCCCCTTGCATCCCGCACGGTAAAGGCGGATTAATCGCGCCGCAAAAGGGCAACCGCCCCCTCCGGCCGCAGCGGATCCACGCGCAGGCCGAGGCCCAGTAGTGGTGGGCCCTAGCCAGCGGCGATGTCCCATCGCGCACGTGGGCTGGCAGGCCGGCTTGACCTGCTGGCGCCACATGGTGCGCGCGTGGCGGGCGGCGCCACCCCAGCTCCCGCCTCGTCGATTCGAATCCGCCAGGCCGCCGCCGCCGCGGCCGGCTACTGGCGTCCGGCTCCTCCCAGCCGGACGAAGCGGAAGGCGGAAGATCTCTCGAAGGGGAAACTGCTGAGGCACTTCGCCAGTCAGCCGTAGAGCCTCACCAGCTCCGGGGACTACTGTCGGGGGGATAGACCCCGGGTAGCCTCACCCGCACTTAACAACATTTCAAGGCATCGGGGCAAGCCCAGCCCCTCAGGCCGGCAGGTCTCACGACCGGCCCCCAGAGCCGGCTGGTGCCATACAGCCGGCCTCTAGAACATGGTGCACTCTTCGAAGGCGGCGTGGGTACGGGCCGGCTTCTAGCTGGCGGCCCGCCCCTTCCCTCGGAGTCTGAGCCCGACCAGGCGACAAGCTGGGGCATGGCCACAGTGCGCCATGCCTCCCCCAAATCACGGTCGTATGGCTACAGTAGGCGCCGCCAGGCGGCCGCCGACCCGCCCGGCGCGGCGCTGTAGCCATGGTGCTCCCGACATGGCCTCCGTCAGCATGGACGGCGCCACAGTGAAGAGCCGTTAGCGGGGCCCGCAGGCGGCGGGTCCCACCTGTCGGTTGGTTCCTCGGCAGCCGGCAGGGCCCAGCAGAGGTGGGCCCCAGCAGCCGGCGGAGAACCCTACCCCCATAGACGCTGGCAGCCAGGGCCTACCACCCGGCCATATTACCATTGTACCCCTGGGGGGTTAGCCTATAAAACCCCCCAGGTCGCACCCATGCAAAGGGTTCCCTTCTCGTTCCACCTCAGTTCCACACACACCATAGCCAGGGAGAGGAGAGAGCTAGCCTCGCCCTTCTTCCTCCTCTGGCCGAACAGCTCTAGGAGCACCATTGTACTCTTTGCTTCATAGTGGTCATGCGGAGACCCCGCAGAGCAGGAGTAGGGGTTTCATCTCATAGGAGAGCCCTGAACCTGGGTAGATCTCGTGTCCATCCGAGCTTGTGCCCACTCCCGCTTCCAGGACCCGACAACGATCTCATGGCCCCAACCATGATAAGCCAGCCCCTGGCATCTGTCAAGATATTACCATGACAGTACTGATTAGATAGCGAACAGTGCTATCATACCTAACTCTGCAGTCATAGCAGAGCGCATTAAATGCACTGCTTAGTGTCACATCATGGCGTGCCCAACAAGCCTTGCCGGGCTGCTCGGCCACCTCCTCGCCTGTCTGCTTGACACATCGCTGGACGGGTGTCATTTGGATGTGATTTCCATAGGAAGTGGCTGCCACGTGCCAAATAACAGCCACTTAGTCACTTGGGAGCTTGACACCGCACTGATCGATGACTTGCGTCGTTGTGAGGTGGAGCGGTGGAGCCTTGGTGGGGTAGTTTGCCCTCATAGCGCCCGGCACGCCTGCCGGGACGGTCTTGAGGCTTGACTTTAGGGCCACCTCGTCCTTGCCAGCCTCGCCTTCCCGGCAAGGGAGGTTTCTCCTTAGTGGTGTCTTGCTCATTTAGCTGTTTTGGTCCTCTTGATCTACCCTTTGATTCCTCAAAGAGCTGATCTCTCCTTGCTTGGTCTTGTCTTGGATATTGCAAGTTGCCGGGCCGGTGATTTGCTATTCGTGCACAAGTCAGGGGGAAACATACACCCCTGTTTGTGTACCCCCGACAAAATAGCATGTGAGCATAAAGATAGGGCACAAGATAAATAACATCTCACAAGCTAATAAGGTACGTGACATAAAGATAAATATAGGGTAGCATATGTCTCACACCATATGACAGGTACTTAAGGTTCCACATACAAACGAAAGCAAAATGAAGCAAACGAAAGAGAGTGCACGAGAGAGCAAAACCAACAACAAAGAAGACACACTCGTGACTCGGGAAATCCCTAAGCTCATTCCCCCTTTGGCATCAAGACACCAAAAGGGCAAAAAGCACTGAACACGTCCAAGGTGATGGAGATTCTCTAGAACATTAGTACTCCTCACACTCATCTGATTCCTCGTCCTCCTCAGACTCCTCTGTTGTCCCTGCAGCCTCATGCTGACGCTCAACCTCTGAGTCAGACCACGGAAAGTGCTGTGAAATCCATGTCTCCTCATTTGTGAACCTCTCCTCAAAGCCACTAGTAATCTCCTGACCGAGGTGCCTCATCATGGTCTTGTGATGCGTACGAGCCGCCCTCTCAGCCACATGAGCCCTATATTGACCCTTGGCTTGTAGGCAGAAGAGCTTCTTCATCTTCGACTTGAGCTTGGATGCCCAAGATGGTACCTTCTCTAGAGAGGGGAAAACTCATAATCAGGCTCAGGCTCATCATTTGAGTCAGTAGGTGCAATCTCCTCAGTAGGGGCAGCAGGTACAGTGCCCCAGTTCTCCTTGTGGCATAGGTTCAGAACCCCATGGGTCACCATATGCTCACTGGTAAGGGCCTCTCCTGGAAACTTAGCAGCCCATGTTTCCTCAATCAACTTAAACAGATAAGGGCGATAGATGGGCACCTTCCGGTCCAGCACGGTAGAGCAAAGCTCTCCCCACATGATGTGAGAGATGTCCAAAGTAGATGTCCTGCCCTTCTCCTTGATGCACATCAGCAGCAGATACCAGATAAGAGTGTACCTGAACCAGGTTCCCAATGCGAGGGAAAAGGGTGTTGCAAAAAATGTGGTGCATGATATCCAAGAACGAAATGAGCTCCGTGTGAGTGGCCCCCTTGTCAATAGTCACAAACCTGGAGTAGCGAATGAGCTTGGACTTGTGAGTAGCAGGGGTATCCTTGTGAGGCCAGAGACCAACAGGGTTGTCTTCACCCTCATCGGCAATGCCCAAACAGTCCATGAATGTCTTCCAATTGACCTTCAGTCTCCTCCCACCGGTCATCCATGACATGTTCCTTTCCTCATCTGCATGAAAATGAACCGTGGCATAGAATTGAGCCACAATCTCTGCGTCATAGTCCTTGTTGAAAGTGATGATAGGGATGAGACCCCACTGCTGACAAAGTGCATGAGCCTCTCCAAAGTAAGCAGGATCCTTCTCCATGCGACCGATGTCAATAGACTTCACCACAACAAACAGGTTCTTCTTGGCCTTCAGAATATCCACATATATCAGAGATTGCTCCTTGGTCCAGAAGGGACGACCAACAAGAGCATCGTCCTAAGCACGCCGATATGGGTTGTGCATACGGAAAGCAGCAAATTCTTTTCCAGGCATCTCATCGGGTGGGGTGCTCTTCTCCTTTTGCTTGCTTGTGGTCCTCTTCACATGTTGCTTTGGAGGCCCACTGGAACCAGCTAGAGCCTCATCAAAAGTGCAATAGTGCTTGGAGCCACCGTGATGATCTGGGTTCTTGCGACGAGCTAGATGAGTGGAGCTACCATCACCTGGAATCCACAAACACGGAGGGAGGGAAAAGCAGGTGTAAAGCCATTGCATAACCCAAGAGATACAAACTGAGAATAGAAGTAAGTGCCGGAATTCTGAAAAACTAGGTCATAGCGGTAGTACCGTGCCCAGCAACGGTAGTACCGCCGAAGGATAAGTAGTAGTACCACTGGACATGAGCGGTAGTTCCGCCGCAAGCGGTAGTACCGTCCGCGTCCCAGCGGTAGTACCGCCCACCCGATAGGATAACATCCACGGCGTGGATCCGGTAGTACCGGTGACGTAGAAGCGCAAAATTTTGGCAAAGACGACTATACACCTATCTAGCAGTCATCTTGCATCCTACTCATGCCTAGATTTAGCCAAAAATCTATGAATACCACATGCATTGCCCTAGAACCAAGATTCAAAAAATAAAACCGTAGGAGAGAAAAATGAGGGCAATACCGGTATCCATGGCAAGAGGAGAAGGTGGGGATCGATCCCATCGGTCGAAAACAGAGAAGACGACATGGAATCAGAGGGCCAGAGCTGGCCTCCGGAGCAGTTCTTGGCCGCCTGAGAGAGAGAATATGAGAGGAGAGGAAGTGAATGGGTATGGGGGAGTTAGAACTCCCCGTGCCCATCACTTAACCCCCTCGCAGATCTCCAAAGCGGTAGTACCGCTGGAGTCAGCGGTAGTACCGGTCACTTCTAGTGGTAGTACCGCCCCAGTGCTTTGATAGGAGGTTGGCATATTGCACTCAGCGGTAGTATAGTAAACCTGCGTAGTAGTACCGCCTGAGCGGTAGTACCGTGCCAGTCAGTGGTAGTATCAACTTGCTGCCAGAAAAAACTGCTAGGATCAAATTTTGGGAGTATGGGCTTATGTAATAATAAGAGGTTTGAGAGAAGGAAGGCTTGGGTTGGAGACAAGGAAACACCACAAATGGAAAGGAATACTCCAAGGTCAAAAGGCAACTAAACCAAGAGCACGCATGGAGTAATCCAACACCCAAAAAGCCTAAGACTCGAAAGCACAACTCAAACCACACGGAGCCAAGCCTCTCAAAGAGAGGGCGGTGACCGAAGTCACCTATGTTTGAGTCAATTGGTATGGCACCGCGAAGATTTTAACCTTGGGCCCATGACCAAAACTCATCTTTGAAGCACAAGTACCATCAAGAATGGCTAATGTGAAAGACTTGATTAATTTATGCTTATTGGGGGGAGGGAGAGTTCATTGAGAGAACAACAGTCCCCCTATGTCCATGCCTACATCTAGAACAAGAAAAGATGATGAATGTGGTGGGGTGTTCCTAGATTCAAGCCACATTGCTTGAATCAATGATATTTAGCTCATGCCTTAACTCACAAAATCTTGCTTCATCTGAAGGCTTCGTGAAAATATCCGCTAGTTGCTCTTGAGTGTTGACGTAGATAATCTCAATCTCCCCACGCTTGATATGATCCTGAATGAAATGATGATGAATCTCAATGTGCTACTTCTTGCTATGAAGCACCGGGTTGCGGGAGATCTTGATTGCACTTTCATTGTCACATAGAAGAGGGACTTTGTCACAATTGACACCGTAATCCTTTAAAGTTTGCCTCATCCATAGCAATAGTGCACAACAACTTGTGGCGACTACATACTCAGCCTCGAGGGAAGAGAGACACACACAATTTTTCTTCTTTGAAGACCAACTGACCAAAGTGCGACCAAGGAATTGGCACCCTCCGGAAGTTGACTTCCTATCACAACATCTCCCGCCCAATCCGAGTCTGAATAACCCATGAGATCAAAGCATGCTCCTTTGGGGTACCATAGGCCAAAGTTTGGGGTATGAGCCAAATATCGAAATATTCGCTTGACCGCCACATAGTGGTTTCCTTAGGTGCGGCTTGGAACCTTGCACACATTCCCACACTCAACATAATATCTAGTCTAGATGCACAAAGGTAAAGCAAGGATCCAATCATGGAGCGATATACCTTTTGATCCACCGCTTTACCATTGGGATCAATGTCGAGCTTGCATTTGGTAGGCATAGGAAACTTGACCGGCTTGACATCATCTAGCTTGAATCTTTTGAGCATGTCTTGGGTATATTTGTCTTGGTTGATGAAGGTTCCTTCTCTTCTTTGCTTGACTTCTTTTGGTGCAATATCTACCTACCTTGTGTTTTGGAGATTGTTGACAGAAACAGGTATGGACTAATCTGTTTGCTAGTGCACACAGAGAGAAAAGTCCATACACAACCAAAGAGAATGCTGTCTCTGGTCCAGAGATCGAGGAACTTCACCGAAGCATATCTGCACAGCAGAGAAGAACAAGATATATCTGTTGAAGTGATAGAGTCAAGAAGATTAATGTGAAGAAATCAACCCCTCGAAATGTTTACTGTTGAAGCGAAGCTTTTGTTTCGATAATGTTGTCCGAAGAAATTGACTGTTGTGATTGGAGTCGAAGACAAAGTGAAGACATAGCATTCATTTTGTTTTTCTTCTTTCAGTCTGTCGAGTCATAGGACCTCCGTACTATTAAGAGGGGTATAGGTTCTCGATGCTTAGATCAGCTGTGAATGCTTAGCCACAACCTATGAAAGATGCGAGAGAAATCTCTTTGTGTTCCGAGTAAATACTTGCCAGCAAGAGACTGTGATCTTCTTCACTGCGAGAGATTTGCCTCGGACCAAGGAGTTAGCATTTCTTGCTCTGCAAGAAAAGTTACCGTTGTGCTCAAATCTGACCGTTGGAATCGTGTCGTTCGGCCATTTGCTGAAGCCGATGTCCATTTTGGTCATTCCCCATCTGGGAAGGCTGTGGCTATAAATAGCCACCCCGCTCCAACTTTGATCATTGGCTGCTCCGCTTGAGATTTCTGAGAAGATTGATTTGAGCAACCCCTCTCCGAGTGATTTGAGTTTAAGATCCGCCGAGAGAAAACCAAGAGCCCAAACTTAGACGGTGATTTAGCATCACAGCAGTTCTGAGTGAGAGTTCTTGTACCTATTACTCTTGAGAGTTGCGCACTCTCTAGACGGATAGGTTTGGCATCGAGTGTTGAAGAGTTGTTGTCTTCACCGAGCCTGATCTTCAGCAACCAAGAGTGATTGCGGTTCGCGAAGGTCGACCGAAGGTTTGGAGATCGCCGACAAGGATCTACCACAAGTGAAATCAACCTGAGTCTGATCAGCTCTGCGTTGAAGGAGAATAGGGTGAAGAGAGTTTATCTTCCGTGTTAAGTCACAGCCCCTCCAACCAGACGTAGCCCTTTGGCAGAAGGGTGAACTGGTCTACCAAATCTCTCTGTCGCCATCGAGCACCACTGGTTATTTCTATACTACTGTAATTCATTCAATAGTTCTTATTCGTGCTCTGTGTTGATTGTTTTCTTGATTAGTCTATTCTGTTTATATCATTTCATGTATCCGTTCTTCGACAGTATCTGTATTCATTCTTTACCATCTTGTGTTTCAGTCGTACTTGTGATATCTGTGAGGTGCAACTCATTCTATCGCTGGCATGTTGTGTCTTATCCTGTTGCATGTGTTTGCTTGTTGTGTAACCATCTGTGTAGTTAAACCAGTTATCCATCAAGCTCGTACCGTTGTAAAAGCTTTCTTTGAAGAATATGCTTTTGACGAAGAGGACTGAATCTATTTACTTCCTTCGTCTTTCTATTCCACCGATGTGATTGAGTTGAGTTTCAAAGCTTTCGAAAGAAAATTTGAATCTCCTATTCATCCCCTCTGGTCGATATACTCTCGGTCCTAACAATTGGTATCAGAGCAGGTACTCCCTGTCTCTGTTTATTAAAGGTCTAACATCCTTGGAGTTTTGAGTATGTCATATGCAGGTAGATCCTTGCACTCTGAAAGATTTCCTATCTTTGATGGAAATGACTATCTGTACTAGAAGGAACGAATGAGAATCAGAATTCAAGCCATCGACTATGATCTATGGCAGATTGTAGAAGATGGTTACACCAGTCAACACCCTGATGCTCCATCTTCTAATGACAAGGCTATGATGCGTCTAGATGCACAAGCAAAAGATATCATCTGTGCAAGTATCTCAAAGAATGTGTTCATTCGGTTCCGAAACCTTAACACAGAAAAGCAACTCTGGGATGCTATCAAAAATGTTAATGAAGAATTTATCTCCAGAACAGACTCCCACTCTCAAATGCTTCGTGCCATGTTCACTGGGTTCAGAAGTCTTCGAAAGGAAAGTGTGATGGAACTCACGGATAGGCTGACTGACATTGTTGAAAGACTTCGTCAACGAGGAGTAACAGATGTCACTGATAAAGATGTGGTGAACAAGCTATTAAGTGCACTTGATGAATCATTCGATTCTATTGTAGCCAAAATCAAACAAAGACCAGACTATGAAGAGCTTCACTATGTTGAGATCATGACGCTACTATCTACATATGAAGAGAATATGGAATTAGAAAATGCAGTTCAAGAATCTTCGTCAGAAAGTGAAGGAGAAATCCTCTCCCACTATGGCAGCTCTCGGGAAGAAGAAGAAGAAGAAGATGTTGAGAATCAACACACTATCACAAGAGAATTGGAAATGCTCACACAACAGCCGATTGATCTTAGAAGACAAAACTTATATCTTGTGAATGATGATGAAGATGAGGTGCCTGAGTCATCAAGACAGTTACCTCCGAAAGAAATGAAGTGCTTCAAATGCAAACAATTCGGTCATGTCATAGCAGATTGTCCTTGCTGGGATGAAGCACCTAGTAATCGTTGGAAGCATCTTCACTGCAATGGCTTTGCTCGAATGGATCGTCACACTAAGCTCTCGAAGAAAAAGGAGCCCGCTTCATCCTCTTTGATGAGACCAGTCACTAACATAAATGCCAGAGCAATCATTGATTCCAACATGAAGAAAATCTCTCAGCTGAACAAAGCATGTACCAACCTGACTCTTGACTCTGAAGAAGAAACAACAGATACTAATTAAGATGATGAAGAATTTTACAAAAGGATTGGGATAAGTAATGCATATGTTGCTATTGAATCATCAAAGAAGTTCAGTGAATCAGATACTGATGATGATGCTTCAAGTAATGATGATTCAAGCAATGATGAACCAATCACCTTCTGTCTCATGGCAAAATCATCAAAAGATCGGGTATCGGCCAAACACCTAAGATCCATGAATGAATACTCTCCTGAATACATATCTTATGCCAAGCTGGTCAAAAATGCTAAATCTCAACATGATGAACTTGAGATGCTTGAAAGAAATCTCAGGAAAACTGAAGGATTACTGGTCGAAGAGATGGAGAAAAATCCAAAGTTCATTGAAGAGCAAGATGCTTTTTCCTCAACTATTGATGATCACACCATTCGATATGACTCACTCTTAGCTGACTACGAGGGTTTATCAAATGAACTCCTCAACAGGAATCAGGAACTCATGTCATTGAAAGAGTCTCATAACGAGCTGGTTTTAGAGAAAGCTTCTCTCTTCGCCGAGCAATCAGTTCAAATTCCTGATGGTTTTGTTCCTCCGTGTTTAAAATGTCTAGAACGTAGCAATGCTGAGTCTCATGCTGAAACTTATGATGCTACAAAAAGGAATATTGATACTACTGAAGTTGGTACCACTGACCCCTCTTCCGAGGACATTGCTTCTATTACTGAAGAAAATTGCAGGTTAAAGGGATTACTTGAGACTGGTATGCTGAGGAGCCTAAAAGGGCATCAAACCCTATGTGATGTGCTCAAGAAATCCATTCTTCCCAAAAATCCACAGAAGGAAGGATTGGGTTTTGAAAAGAAACTCAATGTGGATGGATCCTATTGGACTCTCAAACAATATCCTCGAACAACTTGGGTTCGTGCAAAGAGTAAAATCCTCGAACCTGAAACTTTGACTGGTTATCATTCGCCCATTCATGTTGATACTAACGAGTCAAATGATTCAAATTACAAACTGTTCAAGCAACAGAATGGCAAAGTTTTCGCTCGATATGTTGGTGCTAACTGCAGGGCAAGCTCACCCAAGAAGCAAATTTGGGTGAAGAAAAGTGTCGTTGAAATCTATCTGTTACTGCTAATCTGACTGTGCAGGACAATTCTCGACGAGGGAATGGCTACCATTCATAGCCTAATCGAATACCATTTTCGAATGTTTATCACCCTCATCTGTGTCAAAAGGAGTACATGTGCATATCTTCTAATCATTACACTCATGTATCTGGAAACAACTTCAATGCCTATTCTTATGATTATTATCATAGTGCTCGGGTGTCTCGCAGAACACGCCGAAGAAATATCCCAAGTCAGGCGAAGCAAATGAGATCCTCACCTCCCACACATGTGTGGGTTGTGAAGAAGAACTAATTGTTTCTTGCAGGAAACACTCTCAGGGATATCTCCTGCTCATCAATTTTCCCTGAGATCATTTATTGTTGGTGCCTATCTTTCTGAGTTTTTCTCTCTTAGTGTTTGTGTTCTTTTTCGATGGTGTTGTGCTTTGAGTTTGATTCCTTTGTGGTTTATTCTCGTTCATCATGTCATAATCATGCACCTTGATCTGAAGAAGATTTCTTTTCGACATCCTTGGTCGTGAATTAAATCATCCTCAATATTTTATCTGTTTTGGCGATTACCCTTTCCTCAAACCCTTCGGCATCCAGTTCAGTTACCGGGTTTTTCACAGGAAACGGCTGACACGTGCCCAGATCTCTTCATCGTGATCTTGTCCGTTGAATGTGGAACGTCCCGAGTTTTTCGTCCGTAGATTTCGGAGTGGGCGGTTTCTCCCTCAGACTATTTATACCCCCTCTCTAGGTCTCTTCTTCCTCAGTTTCCTCTCTATTCGACCTCTCCTCTAGCTCTCCGTTCAAGCCCGAGCTCGTAGCAGCATCGACGTCAAGCCTCGCTGTGCAACTCCGGTGGAGCTCCGTCGTCGGTGGTCGCGCCAGTGCGGTAACCTCTCTCTTTCGCACTATCGTAGTCGATCTGTCTCGCCAAGTTAGGGCATTCAGATCTGGAACTAGCTCTACTCCCTTCTTGTTCTAGAGCAATTCATCCCGACACCATTTTTCCTAGGTTATTTCTTTGCAGTAGATATTTAGGGTTCAATAAGCTATGACTTGTACGGGTTTTAGTTGTTCCTCGTGCTAGTCTCCTGAATCTAGGGTTCACTGTATGTTTCGAAAGATTAGAGGATTGGTTATGTCAACATTAGGCATACTGCAATTTATTCGATGATATCTTGCAAATGCATGCCTTGTATCCCTTGCTTCTCTCTGTAAAACCATCTGTTTCGAGTTAAAATTTCCTCTGTGCATGCTTGTGACTTCTTCTGTGCTTTCTTTCGAATTTGTGTTTGTTTTTTCTCTCGGGAGTGGTCATGGCAAATAGTTCGGATGAGCATTCTGGTTCAGAGGAAGAAATCCCTCAGCAGCCAAGGATGGCTGACAAAGCTAAAATGGTCAAAAGAAAATCAGCAAAGCCACCAAGAGCGCCGAAGAAAAAGGCCGAATCAGAATCTGCTGAGGAAGATGATGATGTTCCCTCAGCGCAAAGCCAGCCAGAGGATGAGCTTGTCACAGACTCCAAGACCATGTTCTCTGATGGAAATCCCAAAAAGGGTGGCAGAGGAAGAGAAAGGAATATTGTGGCCGAAATGTCTGATCAAGAAACTTACAGCACTCCACTAGGAGTGGAAACTGCTCAGGAAAGGAACAACTGATTGCAAAAGATTCTCCGTCACTGGGAGAAGAAATGGTTCAATTATGAGAACGTCTGAAGGAAATACCAAATCCTATTTGCGTTCACTCCACCCTGGAATGATTGCATTGCAGAAGGCCTAGGGCAGGACGATGAAAAAGTGAGGCCGGCACCGCCTCCCAATGCTAATGTTGATTCTTTGAAAACTATAGCTGATTTTCCCGAAGAAGTTGCAAAAAGGGAAAAGGCAAAGGCCAAGCATGAGGCTAGACTTGCAAAGAAGAACCAAGTAGAATAGCGAAATGTTGAGTTAACTCAACTGGATGTGATTGAAAAGAAGGAAAGGGCGTCTGCCCGTAAAGAAAAGAAGAAGAGGAAGTCAGTTTCTCCTCGAGCTTCGAAGAAGAAGTCCGTTGCAAGAAAATCTAGGAAAGCTGCATCTTTCTCGTCTGATGGCAGTGCTCGCGAAGAAATTCCCATGTATGATCAGAAAGCTCTGCTTGACAAGCCATACCAAACCCCTTCTCCTGTGAAGATTTCGCCACCAGTGAGATCTTCACCAAGACTTGCACCTATCCCCTCTAATAAACCTTTGGGTTCTGCTGCTCCAACTGCAAAGAGAAAATTGATTACTGATGAGAAAGCTGCTGCTTTTGCCAAGAAGGCAAAGAAAATCATTCCTGCTTCCACAGAGGAATATGATTTTGATCTGATATTCGACATCATTAAAGGTGCTTCCTATGATGCCAATCCAGCTGAGTTGGGTACTTTGGGTCTGCCAGAAGATGTTACCAAGATGGTAGCCAAGCACTTCACTGATGTGAAAGAAATCACCAAAGAACTCAATCAAGCTATCGAAGATAAGAAGCTTCTGGAGAAGATGAGAAGGGAAGCTAAATCTGAGTCTGAAAGAAAAGATGTGAACAAGGCTATTCTTGAGACCACCAAAGCTCTCACTACCATGAGAAACAACAAGATTGATTGGCACTCCAGGATGAAGATGGATGTCTCTCAGCTTTGTGGTTGCAGAATCGAAGAGATTAAGCGTCAAGAAGCTCTTGCTCGACGCAGAGAGAAAGAAGAGAAACATGTAAGAATACAGGCCAGAGCATATAAGCCAAAAGAGACTAAGGATCGTCGTACCCAAACTGTTTCTTCAAAGGCACCCGTCGATGCAAGTGTTCCTCTTCAACAGATTCCACCATCCCCTCGTCCCGAGGAAGTGACCGAGCAACAAGTTGAGACTGTGGTAGTTCCTACCTCAGTCGAACAAGAAGGTGATGTCGTGGATATGTATCTTGTCAATCCTGATGAAGTAAATGTTGTGCCCGAGCAAAATGCTTCCGAAGAAAAGATTGACGAAGAGATTGAGATGGAAAAGGCAGTCCCATCGCCTTTAAAAGAAGTTCATGCTAAACCTTCTGGATCCACTAAGGAGGGTGAAAAGATTGAGGGGGAGCAAGTTGCTGCCCAAGGTACTACCCCTACGGTCTCCTCATCAGGTGCTCCTGCCCCGATGGAAGTTGACTCTGCTCCTGGTTTTTTTGGCTTTACAGCCAGAACAGGAAGAAAAGAAGTTTGAAGAGCCCATGGCTCACGAGGAGAAAGATGAAGAAGTTGCACCAGTAGTTCTATCCCACCAGGTTGTACCACCAATTCTGCCACAGCGGACTTAAGGAGAACAAGCTGAGACACTTGTGTCTCAAGAAGTTTTTGTGCCGCCACCAGTTGATGAGTCACTGAAAGAAAAGGCCCTTGTGCCTGGATCTGAGAAAGCCATTGAAGGAGTTCCAGCAAAGAAAAATGACAGTCATTCCAGTGACCCCATGCCATCTGCTTCAGATACAGTCAAGGCCTCTTGTGCCATTGAAGGCCGTCGATGAAAATGCTCCAGTATCAGATGGAGTATAGCCGATGGAAATTAGCGAGGAAGTACTCAAGAAAATCCTGAAGAATCCTTCCTGCTGTTTTCAGCTGAATATGGCCCTAATGGCCCCGCCTTCAACGAACAGCTTCACTCTGTGAAGCTTGCATTCTTTGGGGTCAGCCCGTATGAAGGAGAAAGGACTTCATTGTCCCCCAGGTTCTGGACAGAAGAGCAGGCAATCTACTATGCTCGAATCTTGTTTGGCAAGCACAGGATTTTCAATCATAAGATATTGAACTTTGCTAAGCTTGAAGAAATGCCTTGCTTCCTTAATGCAATTGATCACATTGAACATGCTCTCCTGAAGGGGTTCATGCATTTCAACCATGGCTGGAATAAGGAGGTTATTCTTCAGTTCTATGCCATGCTATACATCACAGGAGAAATGGCAAATCCTTCATCTTGGACGCTTAAGTGGATGACTGGCAGAGAGAGAATCAAGTGCTCGGCAGATCATTTTCTGACCCTGATAAATTTGCCTCGATGTGAATTTGAGAATGACAGAGAACACAGACTGCATTTCTGGGATGTATCTGAAGCTCAACTCCATGTCTTGATGGATTCCACCATGGTGGGCTATGAATGTGTTGAAGTTGATCCGAAGAAGTTGGCCTACGACAACAAAGTGCTATTCCACATTTTGTGCAATACCATCACGCCAACAAACCAGCCCAACTCCATCAAAGGCATCATAGGAAATGCTCTTGTTGCAATATCTCAGGGAATCAAGTTTGACATTCATGACCTTTTCATTCGGAATTTGGCAAGTGCTGCAGATAGCCCTCAGTCTTTAAAGCCCTATGCTCCGTGGATTATGTATGCCATTGAGCAACTCACAAATGAAAAATTCTTCTGGGCCTATGAACCGAAGGTATTCATGCCACCTGTCTGTGACACTCTGCGCATCATAAAGGAATACAGAAAAGGGAAGGAACCTGTTGATGTTACTGCAACTGCTTCTGCTTCTGAGAATGCACCGAAGGTAAAAGAAGCCAAGGTTGAAGTTCCTCGAGAGGAAAATCCATCAATATATGAGATTTGCATTCGCACTCAGCAGACCCTAGAAAGGCATATCAGAATGGATAGAAAGGAAAAGATGGAATTGCTGGCTGAACTGAATATGCTTCATAATCACACCCGGCAAATTCTTCTGCGTGAGAAGGAGGCTAGGAAGAGATCATGGACCTTGCTGAGAAAGCATTACTCTCGCAAGGATCTAGCCAAGAAGAATCTATTCAAAGACTATGAATATCTGGACTTGCTTGAGGTACCGCGTGTCCGAAGACAAACTCCAGAGCTCCCACAACATTCTGCATCAATGGATCTGCTGTTTGTTAACCATGATGATGAAATCAAAGACACCATCGGCACTCGTATCTTCATGCCAGATGCACATCCCTCGAAGCCCCTTAAAGAAAAGGCTACTGCTCCTACTTCTGCCTCGACCATTCCGCATTCTTCTAACTCTGGTTCTTCAAGTGGTTTCAACTCTGACTCAGAAGATTCTCCCTCGGAGTAATCCCTCGTATGATCTCTCTTTCCTTTTTGACACTTGTTGACAAAAAGGGGGAGAATAACATCGAGTGATAGTTTATCGGGGTTTGTAGGGTGTTTTGCTTCGAACTTTCATTTGGTCTCTCTTCAAACAATTTGCTTCAGCACTTATCGCACCGCTTGTGGTGTTGAAATACTCGATCGTCATGTAATGTTAATAACCCCCACCTGCAATATCAGTTCCTTCGCAATCTTTGTCTGTAGGTGCCTTCGACTGTGTTTCCCTTGATTGATTTTTATCGGAAATCTTCTATCTTACAGGGACAAACAACTGCTCCACAAAGAAGAATAGAGAACCATCAAATGATGATGTTACATTGGAGCACTATATGATTTATGACTATTGTGGTTGGATATGCTCGTATTGCTATCTATCATTATCTAACCTTGCAGGAAGTTAAAAGTCATCTATATGATTGTCGAAGTGTTTTGTTTTCCTCGCGAATATCATTTACATCATCTCTTTTGCAGGAAAACCACCTTCAAAGCATATCCACTCTGAACTATGAATTATGATTCGATCCTGCCTTGATTATATCAAATATCTAACATGCAGAAAAACTATATCTCATGTGGATTCAAATTGTGTTCTGGGAAAACCTTTCATGACTCATCCTTGTCACAAAACTCACAATGTTGTTTAACCCTTGTCGAAGTTTTCATGACAGGAACTACCTCAGACACCATCGAATGCATTGAAAGAACACCAGAGTGAAATCTAATGTCAATGACACTCATACGAAGAAAAATACTTTCTCCCAAAATGAAGCATACGTTAAGGGGGAGAATATCTTATCTTCGTAATTATCTCTTGTTCTTCATTAATCTTCGCATTACATTTCACCATCTATCATTCGATGTGATCTGTTTTGTCAACAATCTTCCAAAAAGGATGAGATTGTTAGTGCAATATCTGCCTACCTTGTGTTTTGGAGATTGTTGACAGAAACAGGTATGGACTAATCTGTTTGCTAGTGCACACAGAGAGAAAAGTCCATACACAACCGAAGAGAATGATGTCTCTGGTGCAGAGTTCGAGGAACTTCACCGAAGCATATCTACGCTACAGAGAAGAACAAGATATATCTATTGAAGTGATAGAGTCAAGAAGATTAATGTGAAGAAATTGACCCCTCAAAACGTTTACTGCTGAAGCGAAGCTTTTGTTTCGATACTGTCGTCCAAAGAAATTGACTGCTGTGATTGGAGTCGAAGACAAAGTGAAGACGTAGCATTTGTTTCGTTTGTCTTCTTTCAGTCTGCCGAGTCATAGGACCTTCGTACTATTAAGAGGGGTATAGGTTCTCGATGCTTAGATCAGCTGTGAATGCTTAGCCACAACCTATGAAAGATGCGAGAGAAATCTCTTTGTGTTCCGAGTAAATACTTGCCAGCAAGAGACTATGATCTTCTTCACTGCGAGAGATTTGCCTCGGACCGAGGAGTTAGCATTTCTTGCTCTGCAAGAAATGTTACCGTTGTGCTCAAATCCAACCGTTGGAATCGTGTTGTTCGGCCATTTGCTGAAGCCGATGTCCATTTTGGTCATTTCCCATCTGGGAAGGCTGCGGCTATAAATAGCCACCCCGCTCCAACTTTGATCATTGGCTGCTCCGCTTGAGATTTCTGAGAAGATTGATTTGAGCAATCCTTCTCTGAGTGATTTCAGGTTAAGATCCACCGAGAGAAAACCAAGAGCCCAAACTTAGACAGTGGTTTAACATCACAGCAGTTCTGAGTGAGAGTTCTTGTACCTATTACTCTTGAGAGTTGCGCACTCTCTAGACGAATAGGTTTGGGTTTGAGTGTTGAAGAGTTTTTGTCTTCACTGAGCCTGATCTTCAGCAACCAAGAGTGATTGTGGTTTACGAAGGTCGACCGAAGGTTTGGAGATCGCCGACAAGGATCTACCATGAGTGAAATCAACCTGAGTCAGATCAGCTCTGCATTGAAGGAGAATAGGGTGAAGAGAGTTTATCTTTCATGTTAAGTCACAGCTCCTCCAACTAGACGTAGCTGTTTGGCAGTAGGGTGAACTGGTCTACCAAATCTCTTTGTCGCCATCGAGCACCACTGGTTATTTCTATACTACTGCAATTCATTCAGTAGTTCTTATTCGTGCTGTGTGTTGATAGTTTTCTTGATCAGTCTGTTATGTTTATATCATTTCGTGTATCCGTTCTTTGACAGTATCTGTATTCATTCTTTAACATCTTGTGTTTCAGTCGTACTTGTGATATCTGTGAGGTGCAACTCATTCTATCACTGGCATGTTGTGTCTTATCCTGTTGCATCTGTTTGCTTGTTGTGTAACCATCTCTGTAGTTAAACCCATTATCCATCAAGCTCGTACCGTTTTAAAAGCTTTCTTCGAAGAATATGCTTCTGACGAAGAGGACTGAATCTATTTACTTCCTTCGTCTTTCTATTCCGCTGCTGTGATTGGGTTGAGTTTCAAAGCTTTCGAAAGAAAATTTGAATCTCCCATTCACCCCCCCCCTCTGGTCGATATACTCTAGGTCCTAACAACTTCGAACCCAAGAAAGAACTTCAACTCTTCCATCATAGACATCTCGAATTTCTCGGTCATTAGCACGACAAACTCATCATTGAAAGATTTGTTAGGAGAACCAAATATAATATCATCAACATATAGTTGGCATATGAACAAATCCCCTTTGACCCTCTTAGTAAAAAGAGTGGGATCTATTTTCCCAATTTCAAACCCACGATCTTGCAACAACTTGGTAAGGTGCTCATACCACGCACGCGGGGCTTGTTTAAGGCCATAGAGTGCCTTGTTAAGTTTGTACACATGATTGGGGAGCTTGGGATCCTCGAATCCTGGGGGTTGTTTGACATATACCAAATCATTCAAGGCACCATTAAGAAATGCACTCTTCACATCCATTTGTTGCAATTTAAAATCATGATGAGATGCATATGCAAGCAACATGTGAATAGATTCAAGAAGAGTAACGGGGGCAAAGGTTTCACCGTGGTCGATACCCTCGACTTTGGAGTAGCCGTGTGCCACCAATCTTGCCTTGTTTTGAACAACCACACCGTTTGCATCTTGCTTGTTCTTGAAGGTCCATTTGGTTCCAATGACATTGTGGTCCTCCGTTGGCCTTGGCACTAATTCCCAAACTTTGTCGCGCTTGAAGTTGTTGAGTTCATCATGCATGGCCTCAAGCCAATTGTCGGGGCCGAATTTACCAGGACATGAAATCCCAGCAAATGACCCTCGTGTCATCACCAGCCCCAGGATTACTGTTGCTGGTGGACACCTTCTTGATACAGAATTCCAGGCAATTACAAGAAATTGAGTACAAGACCGTAAAGGTCCAATGAATATAACAAGGATCTCTACTACTGGATGATGGAAGCGACTCATGGATCTCCAACGCTGATGGGACTCCATTCCCACGAAAGGTCTTGAAAAGAATTGCCAGTCGGGTGTCAAAGTGACGCCACGGTTGGTATTGAAGAGAAATGCCAATCGGGTATCCACAAGAGTAGTGGCGTGATAGACCGCCTGTGAACTCGAGGGACATCACAGAGAGGACTTTAAAATAAAACCGAATGCCCAGGGTAGTCTAGCCAGCCCCTGAGACACTTAGGAAAATAAAATAAGAGAAATGGGTTAGTCCACAATAATAGGCATAACCACAGTAATATTAATATGCATAGCAAAATATTCATGGTAGCAATAGGGTGACAAAAATTATCCTGCAAAACTATGTCAGACATATTTTAATTATTTCCTCCGAAGACCGACACCGGGACCGACACTTGACCCACCCAGCTACGCCCATGACCGAGGACTCGGCTATTCGAATAGGTTTAAACTCTGCAGAGGATGTACTCTTTACCCACAAGTAAAGGATTTCTTTAGTCAGTACCGTGACACTGACTAATTCCCATTACGGTCTTTGGGTTGAAAACACACCTGACCAGCGCACACCAGAATAACTTTCCGGATGCCAGGAATCACCCAAAGCATCGTTCAAGAAAAACTTCAAGACGGGGAGACCAACGTCCTGCATGGGATCACTATTAATACGCACGGATTCCAAGGGGTGCCCCCCACTCAATCACAACTGGAAACACCCATGCCCCCTGACCCGATGACAGGATTTAGTCTGTGGCCATAGAAACCCTCATCGTGGCCCTCTGTACGGTGTGCACTTAGACAGGGGTTATCAACTTACTAAGCCATACCTTCCTTGCGAAAGGACCCGTGGCAGCACGGTATCCAGCTAGGTGTAAAGGAACAAGACTCGATCTAGGCCGACTCAGGAGGTGTTAATTATTATCACTGGTGTATTCCACACATGTCACGTGACACCACTGTGTCAAAACAAGGCCCGTGCCCACCGGCACGTCCAAGGAAGGAGTACACTCCTGGTTTCTCACAATCTTTCTGCATGTCGAAACTTGAGTGGGATGCATGCAAGAGAAAATATACAAGACCGTGCATGCATGCACTTGCGGTATGCTTTTCATATGGTGCAACTCGAAACTAGTGCAGTCATGCAAATGCAATCATCATATCCCGGGTTCAACATGCTTGCCTTGTTCAAAGTAGTCAGGGAAAAACCCCTTCGAAATTCCCGGCAAAGTTCCCCTCTTCTTTTTCTGAAAATTTCAAATTTAAACTCAAATAAAAATTTCATCACAGTACAAAAACTTGTCTCAAAATATTTTGAAATAAATACTAAAAAACTAGAGATAAAAATAAGAATTTCAAAAAAAGAATCAAGTCATTTGGACTTGTGGTTAAAAAGTTATAAAGGTTTTAAAACCAGGGACCTCTCTGTAACTAAAACAACTACTATCGGGTCCTTGCTGCAATAACCGAAAACGCCTCGGGCAAAAGTATGCCTTCCCGTACAGGAAGCGTAAAGCACCGAATACGCTTTCGTTTTGAACGCAGAAAAAAAGAAAACGCTGACGGGTGGGGTCCACCCGTCAGGTTCAAATACAAACGCGCTCGCACACGTGTACAGAGGAGGTGCAGCGATCGCCGGCGATGATCGCCGGGGTTTTGAGCGACGGCGATGATGTGGTCGAGCTCGGGAAGGTTTTTGCATCGTTGGGGGGTGGATTTGGTCGTCGACGAGCACCGGAGCGACGGCGAGGTCGACGGCGGCGGATGGCGTTTCGGGTGGTGGTGGATCTTGCAAGAGATAGCTCGGGAGGTTAAATTGTGGCGCGGGATCGACGAGTTGGTGTGAGAGAGAGCTACTGGCAAAGTTTCAGCGGCGGAGGTCGAGTATAGGCGTTGTGGTGATCGGGAAGGTTGGCGGCGGCTCAGTGATCGGAGACGGGGAAGGTGACCTCCTCGAGGTCGAGCGAGTGCATGGGAGCTCGATTGAGATGTGGTGTGGGTGGCACGAGGAGAGAACGGGGCTCGGGGGCCTCTTTTTATAGGCGATCGAGGGAAGCCAGTGGCTTGCGGCTGACGCCGGAGTAACTCCGGCCATCGAGTTAGGTTAGGGCGGTGGTTAAGGGCGGCGAGGTGTTAATGAGGGCAGTGGAGGGCTCCAGAGAGGTCGGCGCGGATGAGTTCGAGCTCTCCGGCCTTATCCACGGTGTGGCCACCGTACGGGGGCGGCGGCGCCGCCAGCTTCGGCGACTGCCAGGCGGGCCCTGGGCGGCGTGGTCGGCATGGAGAGGGTGCGGGGGAGATGCCGCGTGGAGGGGAAGTAGGTGAGGGAAGCAGTAGCAGCAGTTAAGGGGGGCGGCGTCATGGCGATCCGCTCGGCCGCCATGGATGGGCTCGGTGGTAGCTGCACCGGCCGGCAACTGTGCCGTCGGCGGTGAGCCACTGACCAGAGGGGTCCTTGGAAGTTCATGTATGGCGAGGGGAGGCGTGGAGGAGAAGGGAATGGAGTGAAGTGTGGAGCACGGCGCCGTCTCTCCTCTGTCGACTGAAGAAATTCAGTTAACTGAATCTCTATCAGTCATGAACAGTGCACATACCCTTATATGATCATATGACAGAGAGTGCTAGGCATTTTAGGAATTTGTGTGGATTTTTGTGGTAAGGTATTGATGCTCAAAAATGGGTTTGGCAAAGTTTCAGAATTTTTGGAGCATTTAAAAATAGGTTTTGGGCAAGGAATCTGTTTCTGGTCCAAATTTGAATGGTTTGAATTTTGAAAATTTTGAACTATGGAACCCAAAGTTTTTGGTGAAATGGGCTGTGGGTACCATCTAGTTGCTAGGAAAAATTTTGGTGGAGGTAGAAAAGTTGTAGAAAATATAGTTCCTTTGTAACTCAAAGAAACCATGAGTATTGTAAATTCCAACTTTGGAATTATTTAAAATATGAAAAATATTTTTGTGGGGTGGGAGAGACTTGGATACTGCCCTAGAATGTGAGTATGACTTGTGGGATTACTTAGGAGTGGCAGAAAAATTGTTGGAAGGTTTTTTTTTGGATGTGCTAGGAGGAAAGAAAAGGCCATATTATTGAAATAATTTTAATTATCCAAAACTTTTCTAAAAGAAAAATATTTTTGATCTCTCAAAAATAATTACCCAATAAACAATTCACCCAAAACAGAACCATTCAAAAAAATTTGAAACCCAGTTGAAAATTAAAATAATTTTCAGAACAGAGGAACTAGAAAGAGAATAAAGTCAAAAAAATAATTCAAAGTATTTTATTTTCAGGAAAAGATTTTGAAAATCCAAAAGAAATAATTTTGGGGTGTTACACCAATCCGTGTCATCAAGCGCCTCGTGTACCTTTTGGGGTTCAACACAAGAAACAAACATGTGATGCTCACAAAAGTTTGATAATTGTTTACGAGTAGTTACCCCTTTCCTCAAGCTTCCAAGCATATTTTCCATGACATGTTGTTGCCGCTCGAGCTTGGAAGCCACCTTGGTAGCACGGCGCTCCAAAAGTTCCTCAATAGGCATTTGAGAGGATTCATCTTGATCATCTTGAGCACTGTCTTGAGCTTGCTCTTGATCTTGAGCTTGTGCTTGATCTTGAGCTTGCTCGGAGTCATGAACTTGATCTTGGGCATCATTTGGTGCATCACCATCTTCATGAGCTTGATCTTGCTCTTGATCTTGTTCATTAAGTTGTGGGCCTTCACTTTGTTCTTTGGAAGCATGTGGGTCTAGCGTCGGTGATGGCTCCACTTGAGTAGAGCATAGTCCTTCTCCTTCGGCCACAAGGGGTTCCTCAATGGGAAGTATTTGACCAATCCCCATTCTTCTTATGGCTTGAGGAGGAATTTCATCACCTACATCACAAAGACCACTTTGCTTCGCTTTGGAGCCATTATTTTCATTAAACTCCACGTTACACGTCTCCTCAATAAGTCCATTGGAATTGTTGAGTACATGGTAAGCATCAGAGTTTGTAGCATAACCAACAAATATGCCCTCTTGAGCTCTAGGTTCAAATTTAGACAAATGAGCATCTTTCTTGAGAATGAAACACTTACACCCAAACACCCAAAAGTACTTGAGGTTGGTCTTGTTACCGGTAAGTATTTCATATGGAGTCTTGTTCAAGCCTTTGCGGAGATAGAGGCGATTGGATGCATGACATGCGGTGTTGATGGCTTTGGCCCAAAGGTTGTACGAAGATTTGAATTCCACCATCATGGTCCTCGCCACATCCATCAACATCCGGTTCTTCCTCTCCGCAACACCATTTTGTTGAGGGGTGTAGGGTGCGGCATATTGATGCTTGATCCCCTTATCACTAAGAAACTCATCCAAGGTGTAGTTTTTGAACTCGGTGCCATTGTCACTTCTAATCATCAATATATTTCCGTCATGTTGATGTTGAGCTTCATTAGCAAAGTCGATGATGGTTTGTTGGGCCTCACTCTTCCTCTTGAAGAAGTACACCCATGCATATCTTGAGTAATCATCAACAATCACCAAGCAATATTTTCTTCCTCCAAGACTATCAAAGGATGGAGGGCCAAAGAGATCCATGTGAAGGAGCTCCAGGGGCCTCTTTGAGTATATGATAGTCGTGGGTCGGTGAGTCATCTCATGTAGCTTTCCTTCAATACAAGCACTGCAAGCATGATCTTTGGCAAAACTCACATTTATTAGTCCACGAACGTGATCCCCTTTGAAGAGACTTTGCAAAGATCTCATATTGACATGGGCTAGTCGACGATGCCAAAGCCATCCCACATCAACTTTAGCCATTAGGCATGTCGCTGTCTTAGTGGGTCGCTCCAAAAAGTTAATCACATAGAGACCATCCTCGACATGCCCAACAAATGCTACCTTAAGAGTCTTGCTCCACAAAAGGGCCACGGTATCAAGATTAAAGAATGTTGCAAAGCCCATGAGTGTAAGTTGATGAACGGAAAGTAAATTGTATGCAAGGGACTCAACAAGCATGACCTTCTCAATAGATAAATCTTGAGAGATGACCACCTTGCCAAGACCCAATACCTTAGAAGTTAAAGCATCACTGAATTGGACATGGGTGGGCATAGATGGGATTGCTTGCACGTCCACCACCAAGTCCTTGCTCCCATTCATATGATTTGTTGCACCACTATCAAGCAACCATGACACCCCACCGGAAGCAAACTCCTACAAGAGATTAATGCTTGGATTTAGGTACCCATTTTTGAATGGGTCCTTTTATGTTAGAAACAAGGGTCTTTGGAACCCAAATAGACCACTCAATGTACTCATAAGAATAACCAACAAATTTGGCATAAACATGCCCATCACTAGCACGACATAAAACATATGAGGGGTTAAAATCGTTGGCTTTGTTGGGAGGGGTGGTCTTGCCCTTCTTGGCATTACCACCCACTTCCTTGTTCTTCTCCTTCTCATGAGCACCCTCTCCCGCCTTGACAAAGGTTTCCTTAAGCGGGATAGGTTGCTTGGTCTTGTACTTCTTCTTCTTCTTTGGCTTGGGTGCAAACCCAAGTCCTTCCTTTGACATAACTTCCTTTTGATTGCTCAAAAGGTCATTGAGGTTCTTCTCACCTTGTAAGCAAGTCACAAGGCCCTTCTCAAGTTGCTCTTTCAACTTGGCATTCTCCTCCACAAGATGCACATGCTCACAACAAGGGTTAGTAGCATGGGCGTTATCAATTAAAACAAAAGGAGGACACATGGTAATCTCCTTGGTTAGTTTCACTTGGAGTTGATCATGAGACTCCTTGAGAGATGCATGAACACCCTTCAAGACCTTGTGATCCTTGTCAAGTATGTCAAACTCTTCCTCGAGTCTATCATGTCCAACCCCAAGTGCAACCTTCTCGGATTTAAGCACACGAGTAAGAACAATAGCATGATCAAGATCTTTTTGTAATTTAGCAAGATCAATGTTGTGTGACTCCACAAGAGCCAAACAAAGACCTCACTCTTCCTCAAGAGAAATGGATAGATCTACAATCTCATCGGCATAGTCACGACTATGCCCTTCTAACTTAGAGAGGGTATCATGTCGTGGTATCACACAGCCACCTATGGGGCCATCGGCCCCTTGTGGTTCGGCAAGGGGGAAGAGCGCATTGCACGAAGAGTGAAAAGCATAGAGCAGCATGGCAACGATGACACGGGCAGTTTTACCCAGGTTCGGGCCGCCGCGGGGCGTAAAACCCTACTCCTGCTTTGGTGGATTGATGAAAGGACCGCGGTGGAGACGCAGCGCTCTAGCCCGGCAAGGTCGCCTTGGGGCGAGAGCAGCTATGCGCGTACAAGCGTACAAGGGTTCGAATCATTTCTAAGGTAGCCACGGCCCTCCTTTTATAGGTCAAGGGGTTACTACAATGGCAAAACAGTCATTTATCCAACGATTAGAAAGCCACAGTGCTATCATACCTAACTCTACGGACAGGACAGGGTGCATTAAATGCACCGCTTAGTGTCACAACGTGGCGTAGCCCGGCAAGCCTTGCCGTGCCATTCAGCCACCTTTTTGCCTGTCTGTGCGACACGTCGCCTGGACGGGTGTCATTTAGGGATGATCTTCCTCAGAAATGGCCTGCCACATACCAAATAATAGCCATTTAGTCACTTGGCGGCTTGACACCGCACCGATGGGTGACTTGCGTTGCTGTGAGGTGGAGCGGTGGAGCTTTGGCGGGGTAATCCGCCCTTGGCATCCCCGGCAAGCCTGCCGGGGGAGTGTTGAGGCTTGTCTTGGGGTAACCTCGACCCCGCCAGGCTCGCCTGCCCGGCAAGGGAGGTTTTTCCTTGGTGATATCTTGCTTGTTTGGTTGGTCTTGGTCTTCTTTATCCGCCCTTTGATTTCTCAAAGAGCCATCTCTTCTGCTTGGCCTTGTCTTGAATGCTTGGTGCAGCTTGCTCTATAGCTGTCGCGTCGGAGATCTGCCTGTCCGGGCACAAGTCAGGGGGAAACATGCACCCCTGTTTGTGTACCCCGAAATAAGCCCCCGGGCCTGAGCCATACGTGTCACTGGGCATGTTGGGTTAGGCCCCAAAATGGTGCACGGACACGCGTTGAAGATATGCTGCGCGTGCAGTAATTCGCTATGATGACCAGTCGATCCAACGTCCACTCCGCGTAATTACCGCAGGTCGTGGGGTCGTGGGACTATAGCAGTTAATGTCAAAACGGTAACTTTCTGAGGAAAGTCTACGCCGCTCCTCCCCCTCCCCGCCCCCCCCCCCATGTTCGCTCCCATAAAGTGGAAAAATGCGGAGAGGCGCGGCTCATTCGCACCCGTTTCTCCATCCTTGATCTTCTTCCTCAAGCCACGCAGCGACCCCGCGCCCATTCTTGCTTCCATTCACCTTGTCCGACCATCCACCCCTCCATTGCTCATAAGGATGGGGAAGAAAACTGCTGCTGACAAAGGGGAAGCGTGCGGCCACCGCGAAGACAGCAGCCGCGGAAGGGAACAAGAAGAGAGTGGTGGAGTTGGATAAGAGGCGGTGGGGAGGTGTGGTTTTATTCCCGTCGAATCTGGACAGCGATGCCCTAGTTGCGAGGTATGGATATATGTGGGGGACGGAAGTTCCAAAGGGGCATGGCGCACCCAAGGTTCTGGCGGAGGGAAAAAAGGAGCCGCCGAAGTCTCCAGGAGGCACGGGCCAGGCAGGGAGCAGCACGAATGATCCGGTGGCAAGCCCCCAGCCCAGCTCCCGATGCGAAGACATGGGGGTGGTTTCACCCACCAAGGATGACGCAGAAGGGCATGCCCCATCTCCATCCAGAGGAGAAGAAGGGTCTGCCCAAGATGGGGCCTTCCAGGAGGGGCCCACTCCGCCTGCTGACTAGGCTGAGGGGACCCTGACGGAAACTCCCATGAAAAGCCCTGTCCAGGTCGACACCGTAGTTACCGGGGAAGGGGGTGGTGTCCACATCCCGGCAATTGAGGTTGCTGGGGAAAATGAAGACCCTCCACGGCAGACAACTCCCAGTAACTTATCTGTTTTTCCTTCATAACCCCGCTCCAAGTCCTCGGTTCCCCAATGCTTCTTCCTCCTCATGATTGCTGGTTTGCTTTTACTTGCAGTACCGCTGGCCGAGGAGCCTGAGTTGCTGGAGGAAGTGGCCAGCATTGGTAAAGATGCCACAGAGGAGGCTGCCAAGATTACTGCCGTGGAGGGATAGGAACATGCTGCCGGGGATGCCCAGGAGTCCTTGAAGGAAGCAGGGCAGGCCCCCGGCAGTGCGTCAGGGTCGGGGATGCTGGTTGAAGAGAAGATCCCCCTTCACACCATGAGCCCTCCTCCATCTTTTAGCATCTCGAGTGGGATCCCACAGCCAACCTCAAGCCAACTGGCATTGGTGCTTGCCCAACCCGGTCTTGGAGCCCCCGGTTCCTCGGCAGCAGCGAGTGCAGAGCTAGATGAGGAAATCCAGCGCATCATAGTGCCCCTATCTCAGCAAATCGGAGAGACTGATGGCTCTGTTGATGCGGTCTTGGACCTGTCCTTTCTGGAGTCTGTGGTGGCGGGCATCAAAGAAATGCAGAACCGGTACGGCCAGAAGTGGCAGGCACTCAAGGAGCAGCGAAACTCCGCCAATAGCATAGATCAGAAGCTGAGGGACAAGGGCATCGAGCTGCGTGAGTGGCACGGCAAATAGTTCCAAGTCCTTCTGCGGCAGCAAGAGACGATCTCCATGGCAAAGGAGGATGTCACCGCCCGAGAAGCCCGCCTAGCAAAACGCACAGCGCTTTTGGATGCCAGGGAGCAGAGCATCTCTTCCCAGGAGGAGAACCTCGAGGCTGCCCTCTGTGCCAAGGATGATGAACTAGAAGCCCTTGTACAGCAGCGTACCAAGGAGTAGGAGGACAAGCACAAGGCAGCCCTGGATGCTCTCACTGCTGACTCTGCCGCCCAACTGAAGAAGCTTGCTGATGATCTTGCCACCGCATCTACTGCCAGGGTTGATCTCGACCAACAGGTGGCCAAACTGACAGAAGAGCTTATCGGGAGTGCCAAGGAAGTCGTGATCCTCAATGAGGAGGCGTAGAAAGCGGAGATCCTTCTGAAAGAGGTGCAATCGCAGCTCTTCTCCAAGGGTCAAGACCTTGAGACTGCCAACGGCACCATTGAAGACATGAAGGCCAGGATTGGCACCCTGGAGAGCTTGATCGAGTCTGGCGATGTCCGCGAGAAGCAGATGATGAAGGATCTGGACAACACGAGACACCTTCGAAAGGATGCGGAGGACAAGCTGGCGAACCAATCCGAGCAGGTCAAGCTTTGGATCAAAAGCCTGATCGATATCGCCGAGCGCCTCACAGCCCAGGCTGCATCAATGGGCATGGAAGGGCCAGTCTTCTTGGTTGGCGGTTATGAGTTCCCGAGCGTTAAGCTAGGGCTCTTCTTCAACGAGTTGATTGAAAAGTTGAAGATCCATGAAGAAGGAAGAGACGCCCTTTTCGAAAGCGAGTCTCGAAAGCTTGCCCGCAATGCCCTCTTCATGGTCTTGAGCAACTTTGCATACCGCCACCCCGAACTCAACCTTGCTGATGGCTTCAGGAAGCTCCCGGCAGGTGCTGATGTTTCTGCCGCTGAGAAGAAGGCTGCCCTCTACGCCGACAAGGTGCTCTCTGTTCCCAGGGCTCAATAAGGCCGTCAAGGACGGCTTCGAACCATTCGCATTGGCGTTCCGCCCTATAACAAAACATTATGCATGTCATGTGTTTAGACATCGTACTTCTTTTGCTTGCGCTGAACTGGTATACTAATTAATTCCGAACACATGCCATCCTCCTTGCGTTTATCCATGGATGTTCATATGGTTAGTTTCTTTTTATGTGTTTTGGCTGCCTGCCGGTAGCATACTACCGCGATTGCTGCGAGGAACGGGTCCTTAACATTTGGCTGGCAAAAGTACGTCCCGGTAGGCTTTTCCTTTAGGAGCCCTTGATGCAGCCACCCGCTCCATGAGCAGGCTCGGAACAGAGCGAGGGCGCAGGCAAACCCGTTAAGGTGCTATCACACAAAAGGCTTGACCATACGAAAGAACATTGGTTTCTGGGGGATAGGCAAATGTGAATTCTGGATCTATAAAAGAGCAATGATCACGTGAACTTAGCTTTTTGCTCACGCTTTTCTCCCTTCTTTGTTGCGGTCGCTTGCCGCGTTTGCATACCTTGGGTGGATGGCCCTTCGCGTGCCACTATCGGACCCTCGGCAAGGGTCGGAGGGGGCCGCAAATCTCTTGCGGGTGGTAGAACTTGGCATAAGGTTGGGCTGGTTTCGCCCTCCTTCCACTTACACTTTTGACAATCTTACGGCGGTTGGCACAAAGGTCACGCTGACGCAGACGGCCCTGCCGGAGTGTGCTTGCCGGGGCATCAATCAACGGATTTGCACCGGCGCTATACTCAGGATTCTCCCATAGCAGGGCAAATGCTGAACTGAGTTTCTGTAACATCCCAAAATTCTAAATTTTTGGAATGTTATAATAATTAAAATATATGATTGTTTGATTGATTGAGTGAAATTGATTGGAATTTTAAACTTTTGAAGCTTTGAATGAGAGGGAATAAAAGGACTTTCCAAAAAAAATGTTTCTGTTTGAAAATATTTGAATTTGGAAATATTTCAAACTTCATGCCACTCAATGATCCTCGGGATTTCTTCAATGAAAGAGAGTGGGAAGTAAAGAAAAATTTCTTTTGAATTTGTCATTTAAATTTTGTTTTTAACTCAAAGTGGCATTTGAATATTATTCAAAAACTTTTCTGACAAAGAACACTTGAAACAAAAGTGTTGAGAGGGAGTAACATGACACCCCAAAAAAATGTTGGAATAATTTTTCCTTTGAGTTTTGAAAGTCATTTGGATTTTTGTTTGAATTTAAAAAAAATGATTTTTCAAAAAGTGTTTTATTTTCCCCTGGAAAGTATCCCATTAAATTGGGCTTATTTTTCTGATCATTTTGATATATAATACTCCTATATTTTATTTTTATTTTATTTTCTAAAAATGATTTTTTTTTCTTCGCGGGTTATTTAAAAAAAAGGAAGGTACTGCTTTTTTTTGGGCCAAATCCGGCCCGATCCGAACCGGATCATCTCTTTCCTCCAGGCGAGATACTCCCGATTTCCAGCCACCACCGGAGCACCGCCGGAATCGCGGGATTCGTGAAATCCCTCGCCCCCTCCTCCAAGCCGACCTCCCCCCTATAAATAGCCCTCCCCACCCATTCCCCACCCCCCCCCCCCCCCCCCTCCCCCCCCAACCCCCCCCTAGTCCCTCCTCTCCTCGCCCCACGTCGCCGCGCCGCCCCGCCGGAGTTCGCCGGAGCCGCCGCCGCCATTTGCTCCGCCCCGCCACCTCCGGCCATCCCTGCCACCCACCGACCCCACCACTCGCTCCGCCCCGCTCTGCCGCCCCCGACCGTCCCTTCCCTGACGCCGGAGGGCCACCGGAGGACGTCGCCGGAGCTCCACCAGAACCCCATCACCGGACTGCTACAGTAAATCCCGACCTACTGTTCATTCTTTTTTTCCCTTCGTTCTTGTTTTTTTAAAACAGAATAGTTTCAATCTTGTAAAATCCATAGTTAATTATCTACGAGTTATTTTTGAGTGATTCCAACTGCGTTGGATCACAAATTTTATGAAGTTTCTGTTAGTACAATTGTATTTCATATTTGAGCAGTTTAAATTTGTGCTTGTATGAATTTGCTCAAATCACTAGATTTGAGCTATTTTGAGTTAGGAATATTATTTTTGACCGATTCTTTTTGCTACTGGTTTCTTATTAGACTAGCTACGTAGTAGTGTTTAGTTTGCATGCTAGTGATTTATTTAAATTAGCTTTTTATTGTAAACAGTATTGTTTACTCTGTTTTTAGTCCTGTTTGTAATTTAATTATTTTTTAATTATTTTCTTTTGCTAGTTTTCGCTAGTGTAGCATTTATTCTGTTGTTTAACAGTAGGTAAATTTTAGGATTTATTAGACTTAGTATTCTTGAGGTTCTAGGTGTTGTTTATTGCATGACTATATTGCTAGTAGTGGTAATAGTATATTTTATTGTTTTGCTAGAATTTTATTATAGGAAAATACTTTATGTTATTTAGTGAATAATTATTTTTACCTTGTGTTAAGTAATTGTTTTAGGCTTTTTACTTGTTGTTAAGTAGAGTTGTTGTGGTGTAGATTAGCCCTATAAGTTTATTTGAGTGATTTGGAGTTTTATTTGGTTTTTTGCCTTCGATCCTATTTCGATTTCATTGTTATTTTGATTGTTATGATTGAGTGCTAGAATGTTTGCTTATGTGAATACTATGCTTGCTTGTATAGATTTCATCGGAGAGTGACGACTAGTTTATCAAGTTTCTGAGAGCGTTTTTATCTTCATCAAGTAATACCAGGCAAGTTCACTTTGACCATGTTTTTCATACCTATGTTTTATTTGCATGTAGTAGCACCCTTTCAACAATCCCTCCAGTAGTGTTATTGAATCTTGTAGTTGAGTAGAATGCATGAGGTAGGAACCCATCTCCCTGTTACCAAGCCCGGGACGTTATATAGTTTTAATGCTACGCTTTAGTAGACGGGGTTTGGTATGAGTACACGAGAGTGGTGTGAAGGAGGACTCTACGTCAATGACGACAACTCCATGATGGAATCTGCAAGGACTGCATCTTCAAGGCCTCAAGACTTCAAGACTCGAGACAAGAATTCAATACACACTACTGGGTGAAGGACGGTTGACGGGCACCCTGGAGCAACCAGTGGATGGCCGGGATGCATGGAGAAGCGCCATGACATCTTGCGGAAAGCTTCACCCAGACTCAAAGAGACGGAAGAATACTTCATGCCCGGAAGCTTACCTGTGCAACCGGAAGTCACTATGGGCTCTGGCTTGGTTGACCTTAGTTGTGACTCTGGCTGGGACGGTGCTAGCAGATGTAGAACTACGGTAGGATTGGATGAGCACCGGACAGTGGTCAGGGGAACTCTTCGGAAGACCATGTTTCGATCGTCTTGTTCTCAAACATCCTGAAGTGCGAGAACGTAAAAAAGAGGGATCGAATCTTGCGGGTAAAGTGTGCAAACCTCTGCAGAGGTTAAAACCTAATCGATTAGCCGTGTCCCCGGTTACGGACAACTTGAGCCTCTGGACTTGGATCTATCTCGGAACTCTCAACACCGGACTGATAACTTAATTGTGGGCAACTTATGATTGTTCTGGGCTATGAGACATCGGTTGGCGGAACCATGTCATGATAGAAAACTCTGTAGTACAGACTCCTGATATTCCTTTGATGTAGGGAAAATAAAACCAGCTTTTACGCAAAACAAAACTCAGACACAGAGCCACAAAGCCAATTTGCATATAGTATAGTTTTATCATCTGTTTTCTCATGTTGTGATCTTGCCGGTACATTCAATGTACTGACCTACACGGCTACAACGTATCATGTTGCAGATACTTTCTTCCGACGAGTAAGAGTACGGTACAGGGTTACGGTCTACACTCAACCTGCCGATGGTGTTGATGGGACTCCACACCCGACTATTTGTTTCCGCTGACAATTATGAGGTATATATCAGTTTTATGTTATTTATACATGTGATTGCACTTTGATATATACATTGATGTACTGTGTGTGCCAGCATACTGATCCAGGGATGGCACAGATACACAGAGGCTTGACCGTTTGAGGTCGGGTCGCTACAGATATGGTATCAGAGCACATGTTGACTGTAGGACGTGACCCTAGAAATTGGAAAGCCCTAGGACAGGATATTTCTAAAACTTTGCTTTTAAAAAGACCCTTACTTCTCATCTTTTCTGATTTTACCACAAACTCCCTCTTACCTCAAATAGTTAGAATATACCCTTTACCCTTTTGACCACAAGAAGGATCAACTGAAGCCGCTCCAAGAAGAACAAGATATCGGACAACTGATGGCCACTTCAGAGTAAAGAGTATTTCACCATACATTTCGGAGAAAGAAGCTACAACCGTTGAAGACTCTGAAGACTCGAAGAAATTGAAGACTCTGAAGATTTATTTGTCCTTTAGAAGACCAAACCCCTGTTATATACTTACGTTAGATTGCGATGATTGTGAGCTATCATTTGTTTGATGTTTTTCCGACAGCCACAAAATAAAACCCGTTTCTTCAAAACTTTTGTTTGTATTGTGTGTATATCCCTCCATTCTTCTCTCGTATCTCATCCCAAAACCCTTGGACCCATAGATGATGAATGAAGTTGGACTGGTATTCTCTGGACCAATGCCTAAGTTGGAGGCAGAGCTATGGATTAAAAACATGGAGGATCAATTCGGGAAAAATTTGATTGCAAGAAAGTATGAGGTTCAATACACTCTTCAGTATTTTACCGGGAGTGCTGCAACCTGGTGGAAAATGCATCAAGCCATACAAGGATGCAACGGAGCAAAAACCTGGGAGGAATTCAAGAAGACTCTGTTGAGATCACGTCTCATCCGGAAGCACTGTGATAACCTGATGAAGAAACCTTGTGCCTGCAAGATTTGCGGAGAAATAGGACACACCCATGAAGAACACAAGAATGGATGCCCTCATTGTGAGGAAAATCACTCAGCCAAAGTGAAGGAAATATGCCCTAGAGGCAATAATAAAGTTATTATTTATTTCCTTATTTCATGATAAATGTTTATTATTCATGCTAGAATTGTATTAACCGGAAACATAATACATGTGTGAATACATAGACAAATAGAGTGTCACTAGTATGCCTCTACTTGACTAGCTCGTTGATCAAAGATGGTTATGTTTCCTAACCATAGACATGAGTTGTCATTTGATAAACGGGATCACATCATTAGGAGAATGATGTGATTGACTTGACCCATTCCGTTAGCTTAGCACTTGATCGTTTAGTATGTTGCTATTGCTTTCTTCATGACTTATACATGTTCCTATGACTATGAGATTATGCAACTCCCGTTTACCGGAGGAACACTTTGTGTGCTACCAAATGTCACAACGTAACTGGGTGATTATAAAGGTGCTCTACAGGTGTCTCCGAAGGTACTTGTTGAGTTGGCGTATTTCGAGATTAGGATTTGTCACTCCGATTGTCGGAGAGGTATCTCTGGGCCCACTCTGTAATGCACATCACTATAAGCCTTGCAAGCATTGTAACTAATGAGTTAGTTGCGAGATGATGTATTACGGAACGAGTAAAGAGACTTGCCGATAATGAGATTGAGCTAGGTATTGAGATACCGACGATCGAATCTCGGGCAAGTAACATACCGATGACAAAGGGAACAACGTATGTTGTTATGCGGTTTGACCGATAAAGATCTTCGTAGAATATGTAGGAACCAATATGAGCATCCAGGTTCCGCTGTTGATTATTGACCGGAGACGTGTCTCGGTCATGTCTACATAGTTCTCGAACCCGTAGGGTCCGCACGCTTAAAGTTCTGTGACGATTTGTATTATGAGTTTATGTGTTTTGATGTACCGAAGGTAGTTCGGAGTCCCGGATGAGATCGGGGACATGACGAGGAGTCTCGAAATGGTTGAGATGTAAAGATCGATATATTGGACGACTATATTCGGACTTCGGAAAGGTTCCGAGTGATTCGGGTATTTTTCGGAGTACCGGAGAGTTACGGGAATTCGCCGGGGAGGTATATGCGGCCCTATTGGGGCATTAGGGGGAAAGAGAGAAGGGGAGGCTGAGCCACCCCCCCCCCCCCCCCCCCCCCCCAAGGCTTAGTCCGAATTGGACTAGGGGGAGGGGCGGCGCCCCCTCCTTCCTTCTTTTCTCTTTTCCCTTTCCTTCTCTCCTACTCCTACTACATGGAAGGGGGGGAATCCTACTCCCGGTGGGAGTAGGACTCCCCAGGGCACGCCATAGAGAGGGCCGGCCCCTCCCCTCCTCCACTCCTTTATATACGTGGCCAGGGGCACCCCATAGACAGCACAACAATTGATCATTGATCTCTTAGTCGTGTGCGGTGCCCCCCTCCATCATAATCCACCTCGATCATATCATAGCGGTGCTTAGGCGAAGCCTTGCGTCGGTAGCATCATCATCACCGTCACCACGCCGTCGTGCTGACGAAACTCTCCTGTGAAGCTTTGCTGGATCGGAGCTCGCGGGACGTCATCGAGTTGAACGTGTGCTGAACTCGGAGGTGCCGTGCGTTCGGTACTTGGATCGGTCGGATCGTGAAGACGTACGACTACATCAACCGCGTTGTGCTAACGCTTCCGCTTTCGGTCTACGAGGGTACGTGGACACACTCTCCCTTCTCGTTGCTATGCATCACCATGGTCCTGTGTGTGCGTAGGAAAATTTTGAAATTACTACATTCCCCAACAGTGGCATCCGAGCCTGGTTTTATGCGTAGATGTTATATGCACGAGTAGAACACAAGTGAGTTGTGGGCGATACAAGTCATACTGCTTACCAGCATGTCACACTTTGGTTCGGTGGTATTGTTGGATGAAGCGGCCCGGACCGACATTACGCGTACGCTTACGCGAGACTGGTTTTACCGCCGTGCTTTGCACACAGGTGACTAGCGGGTGTTAGTTTCTCCAACTTTAGTTGAACCGAGTGTGGCTACGCCCGGTCCTTGTGAAGGTTAAAACAGCACTAACTTGACGAACTATCGTTGTGGTTTTGATGCGTAGGTAAGAACGGTTCTTGCTCAGCCCGTAGCAGCCACGTAAAACTTGCAACAACAAAGTAGAGGACGTCTAAATTGTTTTTGCAGGGCATGTTGTGATGTGATATGGTCAAGACATGATGCTATATTTTATTGTATGAGATGGTCATGTTTGGTAACTGAGTTATCGGCAACTGGCAGGAGCCATATGGTTGTCGCTTTGTTGTATGCAATGCAATCGCCCTGTAATTGCTTTACTTTATCACTAAGCGGTAGCGATAGTCGTAGAAGCAATAGTTGGCGAGACGACAACGATGCTACGATGGAGATCAAGGTGTCGCGCCAGTAATGATGGTGATCATGACGGTGCTTCGGAGATGGAGATCACAAGCACAAGATGATGATGGCCATATCATATCACTTATATTGATTGCATGTGATGTTTATCCTTTATGCATCTTATTTTGCTTTGTTTGACGGTAGCATTATAAGATGATCTCTCACTAAATTTCAAGGTAAAAGTGTTCTCCCTGAGTATGCACCGTTGCCAAAGTTCATCGTGCCGAGACACCACGTGATGATCGGGTGTGATAAGCTCAACGTTCATCTACAATGGGTGCAAGCCAGTTTTGCACATGCAGAATACTCGGGTTAAACTTGACGAGCCTAGCATATGTAGATATGGCCTCGGAACACTGAGACCGAAAGGTCGAGCGTGAATCATATAGTAGATATGATCAACATAGAGATGTTCACCATTGAAAACTACTCCATTTCACGTGATGATCGGTTATGGTTTAGTTGATTTGGATCACGTGATCACTTAGATGATTAGAGAGATGTCTATCTAAGTGGGAGTTCTTGAGTAATATGATTAATTGAACTTTAATTTATCATGAACTTAGTCCTGGTAGTATTTGCAAATTATGTTGTAGATCAATAGCTCGCGTATAGCTCCCCTATTTTATTTTTGATATGTTCTTAGAGAAAACTAAGTTGAAAGATGATAGTAGCAATGATGCGGACTGGTTCCATGATCTGAGGTTTATCCTCATTGCTGCACAGAAGAATTATGTCCTTGATGCACCGCTAGGTGACAGAACTATTGCAGGAGCAGATGCAGACGTCATGAACGTTTGACAAGCTCGGTATGATGACTACTTGATAGTTTAGTGCACCATGCTTTACGGCTTAGATTCGGGACTTCAAAAATGTTTTGAACAACATGGAGCATATGAGATGTTCCAAGAGCTGAAATCGGTATATCAGACTCATGCCCGTGTCGAGAGGTATGAGACCTCTGACAAGTACTTCGCCTACAAGATGGAGGGGAATAGCTCAACCAGTGAGCATGTGCTCAGAATGTCTGAGTACTACAGTTGCTTGAATCAAGTGGGAATTAATCTTCCGGATAAGATAGTAATTGACAGAATTCTCTAGTCACTATCACCAAGTTACTGGAACTTCGTGATGAACTATAATATGCAAGGGATGACAAAAACGATTCCCGAGCTCTTCGTGATGCTGAAATCAACGAAGGTAGAAATCAAGAAAGAGCATCAAAGTGTTGATGGTTAACAAGACCACTAGTTTCAAGAAAAGGGCAAAGGGAAGAAGGGGAACTTCAAGAAGAATAGCAAGCAAGTTGCTACTCCCGGGAAGAAGCCCAAGTCTGGACCTAAGCCTGAAACTAAGTGCTTCTACTGCAAAAGGACTGGTCACTGGAAGCAGAACTGCCCCAAGTATTTGGCGGATAAGAAGGATGGCAAAGTGAACAAAAGTATATTTGATATACATGTTATTGATGTGTATTTTACTAGTGTTCATAGTAGCCCCTGGGTATTTGATACTGGTTTAGTTGCTAACATTAGTAACTCGAAACAGGAGTTGCAAAATGAACAGAGACTAGTTAATGACGAGGTGACGATGGGTGTTGGAAGAGATTCCAAGGTTGATAAGATCACCATCGCACACTCCCTCTATTTTCGGGATTAGTGTTGAACCTAAATAAAATGTTATTTGGTGTTTGCGTTGAGCATGAATATGATTGGATCATGTTTATTGCAAAATAAAAGTTATTTGGTGTTTGCGTTGAGCATGAATATGATTGGATCATGTTTATTGCAATACGGTTATTCATTTAAGTCAGAGAATAATTGTTGTTCTGTTTACATGAATAAAAACCTTCTATGGTCATACACCCAATGTAAATGGTTTATTGAATCTCGATCGTAGTGATACACATATTCATAATATTGAAGCCAAAAGATGCAAAGTTAGTAATGATAGTGAAACTTATTTGTGGCACTGCCGTTTAGGTCATATTGGTGTAAAGCGCATGAAGAAACTCCATACTGATGGACTTTTTGGAATCACTTGATTATGAATCATTTGATGCTTGCAAACCATGCCTCATGGGCAAGATGACTAAAACTCCGTTCTCCGGAACAATGGAGCGAGCTACGGACTTATTGGAAATAATACATACCGATGTATGCGGTCCGATGAGTATTGAGGCTCGCAGCGGGTATCGTTATTTTCTCACCTTCACAGATGATTTGAGAAGATATGGGTATATCTACTTGATGAAACATAAGTCTGAAACAATTGAAAAGTTCAAAGAATTTCAGAGTGAAGTGGAAAATCATCGTAACAAGAAAATAAAGTATCTACGATCTGATCATGGAGGAGAATATTTGAGTTACGAGTTTGGTCTTCATTTGAAACAATGCGGAATAGTTTCGCAACTCACGCCACCTGGAACACCACAGCTTAATGGTGTGTCCGAACATCGTAACCGTACTTTATTAGATATGGTGCAATCTATGATGTCTCTTACCGATTTACCACTATCGTTTTGGGGTTATGCATTAGAGACAGCTGCATTCACGTTAAATAGGGCACCATCTAAATCCGTTGAGACGACACCGTATGAACTGTGGTTTGGCAAGAAACCAAAGTTGTCATTTCTTAAAGTTTGGGGTTGCGATGCTTATGTGAAAAAGCTTCAGCCTGATAAGCTCGAACCCAAATCGGAGAAGTGCGTCTTCATAGGATACCCAAAAGAAACTGCTGGGTGCACCTTCTATCACAGATCCGAAGGCAAGATAATTGTTGCTAAGAATGGATCCTTTCTAAGAGAAGGAGTTTCTCTCGAAAGAAGTGAGTGGGAGGAAAGTAGAACTTGATGAGGTAGTGGTACCTTCTCTTGAATTGGAAAGTAGTTCATCACAGAAATCAGTTCCAGTGATGCCTACACCAATCAGTGAGGAAGCTAATGATGATGATCATGAAACTTCAGATCAAGTTACTACAGAACCTCGTAGGTCAACCAGAGTACGTTCCGCTCCAGAGTGGTACGGTAATCCTGTTCTGGAAGTCATGTTACTAGACCATGACGAACCTATGAACTATGAGGAAGCGATGATGAGCCCAGATTCCGCGAAATGGCTTGAGGCCATGAAATCTAAGATGGGATCCATGTATGAGAACAAAGTATGGACTTTGGTTGACTTGCCTGATGATCGGCAAGCCATAGAAAATAAATGGATCTTCAAGAGGAAGACAGACGCTGATAGTAGTGTTACTATCTACAAAGCTAGACTTGTCGAAAAAGGTTGTTGACAAAGTTCAAGGAGTTGACTACGATGAGACTTTCTCACCCGTAGCGATGCTTAAGTCCGTCCGAATCATGTTAGCAATTACCGCATTTTATGATTATGAAATTTGGCAAATGGATGTAAAGACTGCATTCCTGAATGGATTTCTGGAAGAAGAGTTGTATATGATACAACCTGAAGGTTTTATCGATCCAAAGGATGCTAACAAAGTGTGCAAGCTCCAGCGATCCATCTATGGACTGGTGCAAGCATCTCGGAGTTGGAATATACGCTTTGATGAGTTGATTAAAGCATATAGTTTTATACAGACTTGCGGTGAAGCCTGTATTTACAAGAAAGTGAGTGGGAGCACTACAGCATTTCTGATAAGTATATGTGAATGACATATTGTTGATCGGAAATAATGTAGAATTTTCTGGAAAGCATAAAGGAGTATTTGAAAGGAGTTTTTCAAAGAAAGACCTCGGTGAAGCTGCTTACATATTGAGCATCAAGACCTATAGAGATAGATCAAGACGCTTGATAAGATTTTTCAATGAGTACATACCTTGACAAAGATTTTGAAGTAGTTCAAAATGGAACAGTCAAAGAAGGAGTTCTTGCCTGTGTTTTAAGGTGTGAAGTTGAGTGAAGACTCAAAACCCGACCACAGCAGAAAATAGAAAGAGAATGAAAAGTCATTCCCTATGCCTCAGTCATAGGTTCTATAAAGTATGCTATGCTGTGTAACAGATCTATTGTATACCCTACATTGAGTTTGGCAAGGGAGTACAATAGTGATCTAGGAGTAGATCTCTGGACAGCGGTCAAAATTATCCTTAGTGGAATAAGGATATGTTTCTCGATTATGGAGGTGCCAAAAGGTTCGTCGTAAAGGGTCACGTCGATACAAGTTTTGACACTGATCCAAATGACTCTAAGTCTCAATCTGGATACATATTGAAAGTGGGAGCAATTAGCTAGAGTAGCTCCGTGCGGAGCATTGTTGACATAGAAATTTGCAAAATACATACGGATCTGAATTTGGCAGACCCATTGACAAAACTTCTCTCACAAGCAAAACATGATCACACCTTAGTACTCTTTGGGTGTTAATCACATGGCGATGTGAACTAGATTATTGACTCTAGTAAACCCTTTGGGTGTTGGTCACATGACAATGTGAACTATGGATATTAATCACATGGTGATGTGAACTGTTGGTGTTAAATCACATGGCGATGTGAACTAGATTATTGACTCTAGTGCAAGTGGGAGACTGAAGGAAATATGCCCTAGAGACAATAATAAAGTTATTATTTATTTCCTTATTTCATGATAAATGTTTATTATTCATGCTAGAATTTTATTAACCAGAAACATAATACATGTGTGAATACATAGACAAACAGAGTGTCACTAGTATGCCTCTACGTGACTAGCTCGTTGATCAAAGATGGTTATGTTTCCTAACCATAGACATGAGTTGTCATTTGATAAACGGGATCACATCATTAGGAGAATGATGTGATTGACTTGACCCATTCCGTTAGCTTAGCACTTGATCGTTTAGTACGTTGCTATTGCTTTCTTCATGACTTATACATGTTCCTATGACTATGAGATTCTGCAACTCCCGTTTACCGGAGGAACACTTTGTGTGCTACCAAACGTCACAACGTAACTGGGTGATTATAAAGGTGCTCTACAGGTGTCTCCGAAGGTACTTGTTGAGTTGGCGTATTTCGAGATTAGGATTTGTCACTCCGATTGTCGGAGAGGTATCTCTGGACCCACTCGGTAATGCACATCACTATAAGCCTTGCAAGCATTGTAACTAATGAGTTAGTTGCGAGATGATGTATTACGGAACGAGTAAAGAGACTTGCCGGTAACGAGATTGAGCTAGGTATTGAGATACTGATGATCGAATCTCGGGCAAGTAACATACCGATGACAAAGGGAACAACGTATGTTGTTATGCGGTTTGACCGATAAAGATCTTCGTAGAATATGTAGGAACCAATATGAGCATCCAGGTTCCGCTATTGGTTATTGACCGGAGACGTGTCTCGGTCATGTCTACATAGTTCTCGAACCCGTAGGGTCCGCACGCTTAAAGTTCTGTGACAATTTGCATTATGAGTTTATGTGTTTTGATGTACCTAAGGTATTTCGGAGTCCCGGATGAGATCGGGGACATGACGAGGAGTCTCGAAATGGTCGAGACGTAAAGATCGATATATTGGACGACTATATTCGGACTTCGGAAAGGTTCCGAGTGATTCGGGTATTTTTCGGAGTACCGGAGAGTTACGGGAATTCGCCGGGGAGTATATGGGCCTTATTGGGCTTTAGGGGAAAGAGAGAGGGGAGGCTGCGCGCCCCCCCAAGGCTTAGTCCGAATTGGACTAGGGGGAGGGGCGGCGCCCCCTCCTTCCTTCTTTTCTCTTTTCCCTTTCCTTCTCTCCTACTCCTACTACATGGAAGGGGGGGAATCCTACTCCCGGTGGGAGTAGGACTCCCCAGGGCGCGCCATAGAGAGGGCCGGCCCCTCCCCTCCTCCACTCCTTTATATACGTGGCCAGGGGGCACCCCATAGACAACACAACAATTGATCATTGATCTCTTAGCCGTGTGCGGTGCCCCCCTCCACCATAATCCACCTCGATCATATCGTAGCGGTGCTTAGGCGAAGCCCTGCGTCGGTAGCATCATCATCACCGTCACCATGCCGTCGTGCTGACGAAACTCTCATGTGAAGCTTTGCTGGATCGGAGCTCGTGGGACGTCATCGAGTTGAACGTGTGCTGAACTCGGAGGTGCCGTGCGTTCGGTACTTGGATCGGTCGGATCGTGAAGACGTACGACTACATCAACCGCGTTGTGCTAACGCTTCCGCTTTCGGTCTACGAGGGTACGTGGACACACTCTCCCTTCTCGTTGCTATGCATCACCATGATCCTGTGTGTGCGTAGGAAAATTTTGAAATTACTACGTTCCCCAACACAAAGAATGCCCGACTAGGCAGGTTACTTGTTTCCTGTGTGAAGGAACTACGCACTACCCTGCTCAGTGTCACCTTTACCCCAAGGTACAAGAAGTTATCAATCAGTAGAAAGAAGCCCTCATGGAAAGTTTAGAAGCACCTGTGATGAAGGAATGTGCTGAAGACCCTGATGGAGAAGGCCTCAACAGATTTTACTCCAATGCCTGCTATTCATGTGGAGAAGAAGGACATTTTTCACAGTATTTCACCAAGGAAAGAAAAGAGTATCTGGGATACTTCCCGACAGAAGCAGTGGAGTTTGATCCCCAGGGAATAGAAGGTTTGATCACAATGAAGAAACCCAGGAAGAGAAAACAAAGACACCCTCAGAACAACCCAATTTCTGCAAAGAGGGACAAGAGTCATATTACCTGTTTTGAATGTAAGGACGTCGGGCATTATGCCAATGATTGTCTCGAAAGGAAGCAAGGAACTCAAGGAGCAGGCACCATCACCAAGAAGCCCCGAGACATGTCGGAAGTTATTTGTTTTCGTTGCAAGGAAGCAGGACATTTTGCTAGGGAATGTTCAGATCAGGAGAAAGCTGGAGCTGAGTAGTGGAGATGTTGATATCAGTAATAAGTGTGGTATGGAAAACACTTTTATTTTCATGAGAATGTGGAGTTGAGTTATGTAATAGATTACTCAGAGATTGTAATAATTCATGACTCAATAAAGTTGATATGTCATATGCTGAAAGGCTTTAAGGAGTTGTTATGTTTTATCTTGGAAATTAATATTGTGGGTGAACATGGAAGAAAATGAGTTGTGATGCATAAACTAGATGTTGGAAATTGAGTTTGAAGTTTTGTTTGGATGATATGAATGTTTACCCAAGGAGATACATACCTTATTCTGAGTACCATTTTTGTTTTACAACTGCAGATGACGACCCTTTATGAGTCATTCCTCAAGGGACCGGAAATGACCATGACCGGAAATGACCATGACCGGAAATGACCATGACCCTGACTAGTGATCATGATTACCCGAAAGTCTTGAAGGATATGATGAAGCACATCCACCTGGAAGGAGATGCAGTTTACAAGGGTTATCCCTTCATCGAGAATGGAGTGGAACTTTGGTATGTGGAGGTACACCTTCACCGGGTGAAAGGAGTTTGCCCAAAGACTATGGGGCAATACTTTTACATTTCCCGAGTACCCAGAGCAACTTTCTTTGACTCTATTCGTGAAGCTGCCATGGAAGCCATACGACAGATCGGAGACATATTGGAAGCAAGACTCCGTCATACTCAGGAATACCTGAGAGAGGTGCATGCAGAGATGATGGAGATGAAGCTCATGTCCACCATGATGACGCAAAAGATGGAAGATTTCAAGGAGCATGTTGCACAATTCCAGTGGGACTGAAGGATCCTCAAGGAGGAAAAATGAATAAAGTTGGAAGTAATGCTTGACCATACCAAACTATGTGGATGGCAGCATTTGTAATAAAGTACTTTTGAGATTGGAATTTTGAGAAATGTTTAAGGATGTAATAAAAGATTTGATATGAAAATAATATGATTTATGGATGAACTAGTGCATTTCATTTTAAGTGTGGTAGTACTCCGTAAAGCCACAGGATCAATGAAGAAAGAAAGGTGTTGTCCATGACGGTCCATAGAAAGGAGCCGGACGAAATAAGTTGGAGTTTGATTATGATGGTTACCCCAAGAGTATGACAAAATGAAGTACTATTGGATTTAAAGGAGGTGTAATGTTGGAATATGGAACAACTGTAACTCCACGGATGAGTTAACACTATGCAAGTGCTGAAGTGGACCCATAACCCACAGGCCCAGGATTTGACCAAGGCACAAGCACAATCTTGTTGAAGGAAGAATTCTGGAAGAAGCTGTGATTTGATCAGCAGACGTTACATAGGATGTTACGTAAACCCCGAGATTGTGAAGAATGATAGATGTTTTGTTCAGCTTGCAGAATCAATGGATTTACCCGAACCCAGTTTGAGGACAAGAGAAATTTCTGCAAAGCTTGTGAGGATGCCCAAGTGTTAGAAATACGAGATTCGCTAAACCTTATACAGGGTAATGATCTGGGTGCGGAATGGATTGATCACCATACCGACTTACTCTTATCATTCGCTCTTGATATTTGGAATGGTAAATATGAGAGACTTACCCATAGTAAAGTGACAACACTCGTTGAAGCCTTGCTTAAGCCTTAGAATGGTATGATGATAAACCCATGTACATGGCAGCTGTTGCCAATCATAGATTATACGGTGAGAATAAAGCCAAGGCCCTTTTTCTGCAGAAACCATTAATGGTAGACCACCATGAGTATTTCGATAGTTGTCTAGAATGGACGCAGACCTATCAGCTAAGAAGATCCAGTCTCGGACGAACTTCATCTTTGACGTAGCGACCCAAGATTTTGAGGAAAACGCTATGCTTCTGACAGAAGAGCGTTAATGAAGGAGCTATTGTAAGATATGTGAAGAGACAAATATTGTCGGCACTCCAGAGGAAGTATCTGAGTTTATTGGAACCGTAACCTTGCTTTTAAGTGTGGTAGCACCCCTGACCTTTTCGACCAAAAGATTTGCTAGAAGACCCCCAACCCCTAACGTTTTCTTGCTAGCCTCTTCGAATCTCGAGGACGAGATTCATTTTAAGTGTGGTAGTTTGTAACATCCCAAAATTCTAAATTTTTGGAATGTTATAATAATTAAAATATATGATTTTTTGATTGATGGTTGAGTGATTGATTGAGTGAAATTGATTGGAATTTTAAACTTTTGAAGCTTTGAATGAGAGGGAATAAAAGGACTTTCCAAAAAAAATGTTTCTATTTGAAAATATTTGAATTTGGAAATATTTCAAACTTCATGCCACTCAATGATCCTCATGATTTCTTCAATGAAAGAGAGTGGGAAGTAAAGAAAATTTTCTTTTGAATTTGTCATTTAAATTTTGTTTTTAACTCAAAGTGGCATTTGAATATTATTCAAAAACTTTTCTGACAAAGAACACTTGAAACAAAAGTGTTGAGAGGGAGTAACATGACACCCCAAAAAAATGTTGGAATAATTTTTCATTTGAGTTTTGAAAGTCATTTGGATTTTTGTTTGAATTTAAAAAAAATGATTTTTCAAAAAGTGTTTTATTTTCCCCTGGAAAGTATCCCATTAAATTGGGCTTATTTTTCTGATCATTTTGATATATAATACTCCTATATTTTATTTTTATTTTATTTTCTAAAAATGATTTTGTTTCTTCGCGGGTTATTTAAAAAAAAGGAAGGTACTATTTTTTTTGGGCCAAATCCGGCCCGATCCGAACCGGATCATCTCTTTCCTCCAGGCGAGATACTCCCGATCTCCAGCCACCACCGGAGCACCGCCGGAATCATGGGATTCGCGAAATCCCTCGCCCCCTCCTCCAAGCCGACCTCCCTCCCTATAAATAGCCACCTCCCGCACCCATTCCCCCTCCTAGTCCCTCCTCTCCTCGCCCCACATCGCCGCGCCGCCCCGCCGGAGTTCGCCGAAGCCGCCGCCGCCATTTGCTCCGCCACGCCACCTCCGGCCATCCCTGCCACCCACCGACCCCACCACTCGCTCCGCCCCGCTCTGCCGCCCCCGACCATCCCTTCCCCGACGCCAGAGGGCCACCGGAGGACGTCGCCGGAGCTCCACCAGAACCCCATCACCGGACTGCTACAGTAAATCCCGACCTACTGTTCATTTTTTCCCTTCGTTCTGGTTTTTTTAAAACAGAATAGTTTCAATCTTGTAAAATCCATAGTTAATTATCTACGAGTTATTTTTGAGTGATTCCAACTGCGTTGGATCACAAATTTTATGAAGTTTCTGTTAGTAAAATTGTATTTCATATTTGAGCAGTTTAAATTTGTGCTTGTATGAATTTGCTCAAATCACTAGATTTGAGCTATTTTGAGTTAGGAATATTATTTTTGACCGATTCTTTTTGCTACTAGTTTCTTATTAGACTAGCTACGCAGTAGTGTTTAGTTTGCATGCTAGTGATTTAAATTAGCTTTTTATTGTAAACAGTACTGTTTACTCTGTTTTTAGTCCTGTTTGTAATTTAATTATTTTTAATTATTTTCTTTTGCGTTTTTGCTAGTGTAGCATTTATTCTGTGTTAACAGTAGGTAAATTTTAGGATTTATTAGACTTAGTATTCTTGAGGTTCTAGGTGTTGTTATGCATGACTATATTGCTAGTAGTGGTAATAGTATTATTTTATGTTTTGCTAGAATTTTATTATAGGAAAAATACTTTATGTTATTTAGTGAATAATTATTTTTACCTTGTGTTAAGTAATTGTTTTAGGCTTTTTACTTGTTGTTAAGTAGAGTTGTTGTGGTGGAGATTAGCCTATAAAGTGTATTTGAGTGATTTGGAGTTTTATTTGGTTTTTTGCCTTCGATCCTATTTCGATTTCATTGTTATTTTGATTGTTATGATTGAGTGCTAGAATGTTTGCTTATGTGAATACTATGCTTGCTTGTATAGATTTCATCGGAGAGTGACGACTAGTTTATCAAGTTTCTGAGAGCGTTTTTATCTTCATCAAGTAATACCAGGCAAGTTCACTTTGACCATGTTTTTCATACCTATGTTTTATTTGCATGTAGTAGCACCCTTTCAACAATCCCTCCAGTAGTGTTATTGAATCTTGTAGTTGAGTAGAATGCATGAGGTAGGAACCCATCTCCCTGTTACCAAGCCAGGGACGTTATATAGTTTTAATGCTACGCTTTAGTAGACGGGGTTTGGTACGAGTACACGAGAGTGGTGTGAAGGAGGATTCTACGTCAATGACGACAACTCCATGATGGAATCTGCAAGGACTGCATCTTCAAGGCCTCAAGACTTCAAGACTCGAGACAAGAATTCAATACACACTACTGGGTGAAGGACGGTTGACGGGCACCCTGGAGCAACCAGTGGATGGCCGAGATGCATGGAGAAGCGCCATGACATCTTGCGGAAAGCTTCACCCAGACTCAAAGAGACGGAAGAATACTTCATGCCCGGAAGCTTACCTGTGCAACCGGAAGTCACTATGGGCTCTGGCTTGGTTGACCTTAGTTGTGACTCTGGCTGGGACGGTGCTAGCAGATGTAGAACTATGGTAGGATTGGATGAGCACCGGACAGTGGTCAGGGGAACTCTTCGGAAGACCATGTTTCGGTCGTCTTGTTCTCAAACATCCTGAAGTGCGAGAACGTAAAAAAGAGGGATCGAATCTTGTGGGTAAAGTGTGCAAACCTCTGCATAGGGTTAAAACCTAATCGATTAGCCGTGTCCCCGGTTACGGACAACTTAAGCCTCTGGACTTGGATCTATCTCGGAACTCTCAACACCGGACTGATAACTTAATTGTGGGCAACTTATGATTGTTCTGGGCTATGAGACATCGGTTGGCGGAACCATGTCATGATAGAAAACTCTGTAGTACAGACTCCTGATATTCCTTTGATGTAGGGAAAATAAGACCAGCTTTTACGCAAAACAAAACTCAGACACAGAGCCACAAAGCCAATTTGCATATATTATAGTTTTATCATCTGTTTTCTCATGTTGTGATCTTGCCGGTACATTCAATGTACTGACCTACACGGCTGCAACGTATCATGTTGTAGATACTTTCTTCCGACGAGTAAGAGTACGGTACAGGGTTACGGTCTACACTCAACCTGCCGATGGCGTTGATGGGACTCCACACCCGACTATTTGTTTCCGCTGACAATTATGAGGTATATATCAGTTTTACGTTATTTATACATGTGGTTGCACTTTGATATATACATTGATGTACTGTGTGTGCCAGCATACTAATCCAGGGATGGCACAGATACACAGAGGCTTGACCGTTCGAGGTCGGGTCGCTACAGTTTCGTGCGGGCTCATCGACATTAACGACTCTAAAACCTAGGGTGGCTCGATCATCGACAAGTGAAAGTGGTGGACGGAGAAACCATGTACCTTAGCACCTCGCTCTTTTCCCCGAACGGGGCGCGCATAGTGGCCGCGCTGCTCAAGCCGTTCAGGGTCGCCATGCCGTCGCCGTCCCTCGTTTCCGATGCCGCCGCTTGTGGCCGCAGCGGGGATAGATGACGGAAACTGGGCAAGGTGGCGGAGGAGCGATGTCGCTTCCTCCTCGAGCTGGCGCGTCGGGGGCCACAAACAATGAGGCCACCGACAAAATCGATGATGATGAAGATGACGCATGGCTTATACTCTCGGGTTCGTGCAAGCGCTTCCCCCTACCTGGCGTGCCAAAGATGTCGTGGTATCACATGGCCACCTATGGGGCCATCGGCCCCTTGTGATTCGGCAAGGGGGAAGAGCGCATTGCACGAAGAGCGGAAAGCATAGAGCAGCACGACAACGATGACACGGGCAGTTTTACCCAGGTTCGGGCCGCTGCGAGGCATAAAACCCTACTCCTGCTTTGGTGGATTGATGAAAGGACCGTGGTGGAGACGCAGCGCTCTACCCCGGCAAGGTCGCCTTGGGGCGAGAGCAGCTACGCGCGTATGAGCGTACAAGGGTCCTAATCCTTTCTAAGGTAGCCACGGCCCTCCTTTTATAGGTCAAGGGATTACCACAATGGCAAAATAGTCATTTATCCAATGATTTGATAGCCACAATGCTATCATACCTAACTCTGCGGACAGGACAAGGAGCATTAAATGCACCACTTAGTGTCACATCGTGGCGTAGCCCGGCAAGCCTTGTCATGCCATTCAGCCACCTTTTTGCATGTCCGCGCGACACGTCACCTGGACGGGTGTCATTTAGGGATGATCTTCCTCAAAAATGGCCTGCAACATACCAAATAACAGCCACTTAGTCACTTGGGGGCTCGACACCACATCGATGGGTGACTTGCGTTGCTGTGAGGTGGAGCGGTGGAGCTTTGGCGGGGTAATCCGCCCTTGGCGTCCCCGGCAAGCCTGCCGGGGGAGTCTTGAGGCTTGTCTTGGGGTAACCTCGACCCCGCTAGGCTCGCCTGCCCGGCAAGGGAGGTTTTTCCTTGGTGATATCTTGCTTGTTTGGTTGGTCTTGGTCTTCTTGATCCGCCCTTTGATTTCTCAAAGAGCCATCTCTTCTGCTTGGCCTTGTCTTGAATGCTTGGTGCAGCTTGCTCTATTACTATCGCGCTGGAGATCTACCTGTCCGGGCACAAGTCAGGGGGAAACATACACCCCTATTTGTGTACCCCGACATATCCTCATGAGACTCCATGATATCATTCGCCTCACCAAGTTGCTCCAAGAGAGCAACAAAGTGCTTCTTGGTCTCACTTCTTAGCTTACTCAAGAACTTATCAAATTCGTTCTCATCCACCTTTGCCTCCACATGATTATCCACACAATCCAACAAAGAAGGAGTAGTAGTGATGGAAGTTTTGATGTTGGAGGTTACCTTGTTGGTACCTTTGGCCATGAGGCACTTGGCAATGAGGTTCTCGTTGGGGGCATCGAAGAGAGACACCTTGGTTGGGGAAGAGGTGGCAATGGCCACGGTGGCCGTTGACATTCACCACTTGTATCTTCATCATCATCATCGCAGAGGTACTCTTCTTGTGCCACCAACCCCCTTTGAGGCACTTTCTTGGTGAAGTTGTTCTTGCTTGGGAAAGACTTGGCCTTGTCCTTGCGGATAAGCTTGCCACCATTGTCCTCCCTCTTCTCATAGGGCAATCCACCACAAAGTGACTCACATTGCCACAATTGTAGCAAGTTCTCACATGTTGCTTTCCCTTAGAGACACTTGAGTTGTTCTTGGAGAAGTTGGGCCTTGAGTTTCTCTTGTTGCCCCAAAATTGCCTTGACGCAAGAGCCATGTGCTTGTGGTACGCATATTTGGTGACTTCGGGGTAACTCTCTTATTCCTCCTCTTCTTCTTCTTCTTCTTCTTCTTCTTCTTCCGGAATTGCCTTGGACTTCAAAGCAAGGTTGGGTGAGGCCTTCTTTGACCGTTGGACACGAGCTAGAGCATTATCGGCGGTCTTGTTCATGATGTTCATGGCAATAAACTCATCCAAAAGCTCACTTGAAGACAAGGTGTGGAAGTCCGGCCTTTGACGGATCACGGAGGACATGGCCTTGTTGAATGGCATGATGGCTGTCGGTTCTATATCTGGCATATCTCATAGTAGGGGTCCTAAGCTAGGCGTCTTGGAGCGATGGTAACATGGACACAGGATTTTACACTAGTTCGGGCTCTCACGAAGAGATAATACCCTACGTCCTGCTTTTGATTGTATTCATATGGGTGTAGTACAGGGTACATGTATCTACCACGAGATTATTCTAATGAATATGAGATGATCTATTGACTAGCCTGGCCTCGGTTTATATAATACATTGGAGGCCTAGGGTTTAGAGGAGCCCTCGTCCTGTGCGCCAAGTCTTGTGGAGTCTTCCTTGTATGCGGCATGGGCTGCCCAAACTGGCCCAATAGTGAACCACCATGGGGGTCCTCGGCCCGATCCACCTGGTCGGGAGACGACATGATGAGTACCCCCTAGTCCAGGACACCGTCAGTAGCCCCCTGAACCGGTCTTCAAGTTGGGGACGCTCCTCGATTCTTCCGAACTGTTCTTCATCTTCGATCGTCGGTCTTGAAAACTGGTTCAACAAATCTTCTCATCTTCGGTCTTGTGGATCGCCGAAGTGAATCCGAAGAGTTTACATGTCGGGTATCCGAGGAGCCCCTTTAAGTTTTCGGCCTTTATCAATGCCTTGTTATTTTTACGCCACACCTTGGGTTTGAAGTGTTTCCCGTGCGACGGTGTCCTCTCGCGTCCGAGCTCCAATGCCGGACTCTATCCAAGCTCCAACACTGGACTGCATTCGAGGTGTCTTTTTGCAGCCGAGCTCCAACACCGGACTGCATCCGAGCTCCAACGCCGGACTGTATCCGGGCTCCAGCGCCGGAATATATCCGAGCTCCAACGTCGGACTGCATCCGAGCTCCAACGCCGAACTATATCCGAGCTCCAACGCCGAACTGCATCCGAGCTCCAACGCCGGACTGTATCCGAGGTGTCATAGATCACCTTGGTTCGAAAAAGTTGAAGGAGTTCAGCTGAGCTTAATGCCCGAAATGTCCTATATGGATCTTGCCACTTGCATCCGAGCTTAATGTCGGACTGCTTTCAAGGTGGTGCACCACCTCGGCCGTGGGCTGATTGTTTGCGAATTTTATTTCTGATTGGTGCAATTTATTTGCTGACGAGATGTATAGCCAGTAGCCCTCAAGGTGTGTGTCGGCCTAAAATCCGAGATGCATCTGAAGGAAAACATGAAACCGTTGATCCCAGTAGCCCTTGAGACTCAGGTTAATTCGCGGAATCGGCCTGAGGATCAACTCCTAGCTCGGCAGCATACGTAGGAATAGAAACACGGTGTAATATATTAGAGGAGATAGTGATTGGCAGACAGGCTCTTTAGAGAGGGACTTTGAGAAGTCGCCGTAATATATTAGCTTGATGCCAGATAAGTCCCAGATGGTACCTATTTTTGTCCGAAGACGCGTTTGCCCATAGCTCAGTCAAGCTGAACACTTAGCACTTTGAATTTTCTGCATTGAATAGGCAATGTAGTAGCCCCCGAGCCACTGGTCGAGTGGCAACACCAGATCAGGGGATCGATGTGCCCCTTTAATATTTGTAAATGATAAGCTCGAAGCCCAGTAGCCCCCCAGCCTTAATGTGGGCACGGGTGGCCGGATTAAGGATCGATATCCGGAGTAAAATCACAAATTATGTGTAATGATTCTATGTATCTAACTACTCTACATCATTAATGCTCGGATACACATTGTACAAAACTTTGTTGACCGACCATTGGCTTCAACCTCCTCGGCCCGTAGCCGGGGAGTGTTTGTCCTACTTTATAAAGCCTTTATAAGGGCAAAGATTTACAGCAAACAAGGCAATCCGGCCATATGGTTTTATAAACAAAGGTACGCGGAGAGATATGTTATATTACTTTTTAACGTAAGAAACATCTTCCAAAGAAAATAGTCCCGCTATCGGTTCCTTTCTTTGGGTTGTCATGCTGACCATGATCATGAAACCTCACCTCCGATCAATGTGGGAGGAAAATATTGAGGTTTTAGTTTGGGGAAAGTTCCCGAACTATGTGGTCTTTAGCGAACCTAATTTTTCACTTCCGTCGTTGCCGACCAATTATATCCTTTAAGATGGCTAGCTTTCGGCTTCACCCAGTCTGAGGTACTAACTCGGATGATCCGGTAGTAACAATCACAGAGGTGCTCCCTTTACCGCCTAGCCGAACGATCGGGAACGTAGGGGTAAGCACAGAAGCCAGGCAACCCAGCTTAGCCAAAATCTTAAGTCAGATTGATGCATATTTATGGCTTTATAACGATAATTACGGAAGGCAGCGCTTGTATAATGAATACAAACGCTGATGATATATGTTTATTTTGACTCCGTTGCGACCGTTTATCATTTGAAAGTGGCCCATCGTCGGCTTCAACCCCTTTGTAGATGCTATGCAGGGTGTTTTCGCAGTAACAAGACAACCCTTAGCCGACGTCTCGGTGCCCGGAGGCGGTTGTGTTAGCGGAAACAAGGCAATCAGATATGCGGGCTTTATAACTTTCACTTAGTCATTGCAGCTTAAAGTTGGGAGGCCAGTTACTAGCCCCCGGTTAGTGTTCGGCGTCAGCCGAGGTCAAGCCGTTAACACTTCGGCCAATGTTATAAATGGCCCGTCATTTAACACGGGGTGACCTCCATCGATCTTATAGTTTAACACAGTCATCGGATCGCTGACCAGTTTACGCTTATTGTGACAGTCAGTTTTCGGCTTTCTCCACTGAGGCGCTTAACCATGCGAGCTGGAAGCACAATCGTAGTGGTTCTCCCTTTGCACACCTAGCCGAACACTGCGGAATGTAGGAGGCAAGCACATGAGCTGATCAACCCAACTATTGACCGAAGACACAATTCGAAACTGATGCATATAAAGCAATATCCGAGAATGTTTTGCCGAGGACTCCTCGGAGTACCTTGGCTTTTGGTGGGTTCGGCTCTAGTTGCAACCCCCCGTTGATATTGCCGAAGCTTTAAAGGTGTCCGGCGTTGCACTGCAAGACTTATGTTGGAAACACACAAATAGGTTAAAAGTGGCATAAGCTTGGAAAACCAAAAAACTTCAGTAAAAACTTTACGTCCGAAATAAATCAAGTTTTTTGTGCCAATCCGAAATTGGTCTTAAAAAAATGTGTGCTTCTGTCGTGCTTTAGCCTGACACATCCGATCTCAAGACTTCAAGCGGGTCAGCCTATGGCTTCAACCTCCTATCCCGAAGGCGGAGTACTTCTCGTTAGGCCAGTTTAGCGAACTAGACTCGAGTGGCTTCGACAGAGAAACTAGGCTCCCCGGCTATTAACCACACACTCGCGTCGAAAAAAGGAGTGATAGAAAAAGACTTTTCAACGACTAAGAAGAAAACAATTATTATAGAATGGCTCATATAAATTTAAGAGCCCCCAGTTAACTTGGGTAAGAGAAGTGTTTTTAACAAATAACGTTTTTAACAAACTAAGTTTTTTGTTTAGCACAAATGTAATGCTTGGTCGAACCGAACAAAAATTAAACATTAAAAAAAGTGAGCATGAAAGCAACTTAGCTGGTTAATGTGCTCGGTGTTGATGACGCGGCCCGAGCTTACGGCGGGACGAGGTCCCAGCCTCAAGCCAGTCCCGAGGTGGCCGAGCGAAGAGCTCGGCACTCCGAAGTGGCAACACAGCACGACCGCTATGGAGAGGTGAAGCTCCTAGTCTAGCCGAGGTGATGGAGCAGGTCGGCGGGTGACGCCGGAGCCTCCCACATCAGCCGACGCGTCGAAACAGGTTGGCGTCGGTTTACTGAGCACTGAGGTCGGCTCGATGGCATGACGGCGTTGTGGCGCAGCGGTCTCGACACAGGTCGGCCAGTTTCGGTGACGGCGAGACGCCGGCTAGACCGCCGTCGTGCACAAGTGTCGACAAAATAACCCTGCAAAAATAATGCAGTGCGAAACAACAGAAAATATTATGTGTGCAATAATTTTAGGAGCTAACCGAATAGTTAGGAAAAATAAAACCTGTTCGATGGCGATGACTGGGACTGGTCTGTACAGAACTAGTATCAGTGAGCACCAAGAATTAGGTCACTTTGATCTTTATGTGAAGTAGTACTTGAATTACTAGAATTCGCTGACCAAAATCAAGGTACCGTACTGCAAGACTAGTATAATCAATTGGGTTATAGATTTATGCAATTTTCAACAAAAAAAATAGCAGAAGACCAGCGACCAACTAGGAGCGGGGGGAAAAAATCTCCCTGATGTGTGTTCGGAGGTCCTCATCTCCATGTGGTCGCTCGGGACGTGCTGCCGCCGCTCCATGTATGTGTTGCTGCGCGTGCGCCCCTGAGAAGCCGATCAAGCCGGAGCTAACGCCCATCACGTGGTGGCAACAATGACCAAAAAAGGACTATTGAATTAGTAATCCAAGATGAATTAGTATATCCAAGTAAAAAGAGGATATCTATCAATTAAATATGGAAAACATGATCAATTTAGCACAAGTAGTACTTCCCTTACTAGTATATTCATGATTACGCTTTTACTTTGCTAGCTTGGTTATGAGACTTGCGCGGGGATCATCTCCTCATGTGACTTTATGTCCGGATGGGGCCGCCGCGTCGACGGACCGAATTTTAAATCGGTCGCTAAAGGTCTACACAGAAATAATGATGCAAACCAGCAGAACAATATCCAGTGCGTATTTAATATATACTGTGCAGGTAACTGGAAAAATAGAACCTGATATTCTTGTTCGAGTAGCGAGGCGCTGAAATTCGAGGTGAAAAAGCCTAAACTGATCGGACTAGTACTACCTTGTATGAAGATCAATCAGACCTCAAAAGACGTGATGACTGAATAGTATTTTTTAGTGGAGTCCTATACATGAACTCCTAGTGGATTTGTACTAGTAGTTCAAGGCGTTTTGGTTCTCCACGTGCCCCAGCTTCGCTCCATCTCTTCTAACACTGGTTTGACCTCCACGTGAAGTAGCAGCCATGAAGGGATTCAACAAAACTGCACCATCTGACAAACGGCACTGTCACTACCTTAATAATAAAATAAAAGGAAAAGGAGAGGAGAGGATCATCCCTGTGCATGCACTGCCTGGGAAGGGTGGCTTCTGGCCCCTTCGTGTCCGCTTGGGACCCAGGATCACACGAGGCCAGTGCTCAGCCGAGGAAGACGCTTTTTGTCCTCGGTCGTGCCGATCTCTTGACGCTTAGCGGCTGCCCGGCGCATAATTTTTTTATCCGATCTAAGATCGAAGTTGATCTGGACGAGCCTGTGAAATAAGATTGCGATCCAACAACAATAGCTCTCAAAGAAATAAATTCGTGTGGAATAAATCTAACTGAAAAAATAGCACCTGGTCATCTCATCGATTCGCGGCGATCACCAAGCAAGCTCTCAATGAAAGCACCAATGTCGGTTCTATATCCGGCATATCTCGTAGTAGGGGTCCTAAGCTAGGCGTCTTGAAGCGATGGTAACATGGACACAGGATTTTACCCAGGTTCGGACTCTCTCGAAGAGATAATACCCTACGTCTTGCTTTTGATTGTATTCATATGGGTGTAGTACAGGGTACATGTATCTACCATGAGATTGTTCTAATGAATATGAGATGATCTATTGACTAGCCTGGCCTCGGTTTATATAATACACCGGAGGCCTAGGGTTTAGAGGAGCCCTTGTCTTGTGCGCCAAGTCTTGTGGAGTCTTCCTTGTATGCGGCATGGGCTGCCCGAACTGGCCTAATAGTGAACCACCATGGGGGTCCTCGGCCCGATCCACCTGGTCAGGAGATGACATGATGAGTACCCCCTAGTCCAGGACACCGTCAATGGCCTTGAGAAACTTGCGCTTGATCCAATTGTCATCTGTATCCTTGCTCCCATGATCTTGAAGAGCGACCGCAAGACTTGTCAATCTTAGAAAGAGATCACGAGGATCCTCATCTTCATTCATCACAAACTCATCAGCCTCATCAAGAACCACCTCAAAGTTGGACCATTGAATGCTTGAGCTCCCCTTGTACAAAGATATAATATGTTCCCAACAATCCTTTGCACAGAAGAAGGGATGCAAGTGAGATAGATCTTCGGGAGGCACTGCGGATTGGAGGATGAACAATGCGGAGTGATTGTATTGATTGTCCGTCTCTTCTCTTGGGTTGAGGTTGTTTGGATCATGCGGGTAGAAACCTTGCTCGATGATTCTCCAAAGTTTTGTTGAGCTGAGATTCAAATGAGACTTGATACGAAAAACCCATTTAGCGAAATCACCCTTCACAAGCTTAGGAGGAGGACCAAGGTTGTTAATATGCGGTGTAGGGACCGGTCCTCCATAGACCGGGGGAGGGGGAACCGAGGGATAAGTTCCTATTCTTACCATGAGGGGAAGAGGTATGCGTACCTTTAGCTGCTTCCTTGCCGGAATTGGCCACCGACTCCTATGCGGTGGGATTAACCACAAGCAACGAATCGGGGGGAGATTTCAACCCCTCAAGAAGTTCTTTAAGCATGGACTTGACCTCGGCTGTCATAGAGTCGTCTTGGGTGACCAAGTTCAACTCCACGGCCTCGGGACTTCCTCATCCCCATCCCCGTTGCCAAACATATTCTTTGGGTGGTGAAACCAATAAAGAGATGAGGCTCTGATACTAATTGAAAGGATCGATATGGTTGACTAGAGGGGGTGAATAGGCAACTACCAATTTTTAGCTTTTCTTAACAAATTAGGTTAAGCAATAAATAGGTTGTCTAGATATGCAACTAGGTGAGCAACCTATATGATGATAACAACAATAACAACACAAGCAAGCAAGATATACAACACAAGTAAAGCTTGCACAAAGTAAAGGTAAGAGATAACCACAAGTGGAGTCGGGGGAGACGAGGATGTGTTACCGAAGTTCATTCCCTTTGAGAGGAAGTACGTCTCTGTTGGAGAGGTGTGGAGGCATAATGCTCCCCAAGAAGCCACTAGGGCCACCATATTCTCCTCACGCCCTCACACAATGCGAGATGTCGTGATTCCACTAGTGGTGCCCTTGAAGGCGGCAACCAGACCTTTACAAACAAGGTTGGGGCTCTCTCCACAACCGAATTGGAGGCTCCCAACACCACTATGAAGCTTCACAACAATGGAATGTGGCTCAGAGGTGACCTCAACCGTCTAGGGTGCTCAAACACCCAAGAGTAACAAGATCGGCAAGGGATTAATGGGGAGGATCAAATATCTCTTGGTGGAAGTGTAGATCTAGGCCTTCTCAAGCAATCCCTAAAGAATCAATAAGTCTGATTAGCTAGGGAGAGAGATCAGGCAAGAAAGAGCTTGTGAGCAACAATGGAGCTTGGGGAAGGAAAAGGTAAGTCAACTTGGAGAATATGACTCCCTTTTTATAGTGGGGGATGAAATCCAACCGTTATGCACCCACAGCCCGTGCACAAGCGGTAGTACCGCTTAGGCGAGCGGTACTTCCACTGGCATGGAGGTTCCAGGCGCTGAGTACAACTGAGCAGGTCAGGGAGGCGGTAGTGCCTCTGGAGCGGTACTACCGCTCCCACCAGTGGTACTTCTGCTTAGTATTGAACAGCAGCCGGAAACAGTGGTAGTAGAGAGAGGCAGGGCGGTAGTGCCGCCCGGGGCGGGACTACCGCTCACAACTACCGCTCTAGTTCCGCTCGAGGGAGAGAACTATCCAGAGAGCAAAATATAAGCGGTACTCAGTGCGGTAGAGAAACAACGGTAGCTTCGTCGGAGCGGTACTACCGCTCCGCACGAGCAGTACTTCCGCCTAGCAGATATATGCCTAGAAAATCCGTGGTAGTGGGGTGGTAGTCAGGCCCGCAGTACCGCTAGAGCGGTACTACCGCACTGAACTACCGCTCATTTACAGAACATAAATTTAAGTGGAAGCGGGGTTAGCACTGAACCGTGACAGTACCGCTGGAGCGGTACTACCGCTGAGCAGAGCGGTACTACCGCTTAGGATGCTCTGGAAAGCTCATGCACAAAGGGAGGACAAGCTCAATTGTCAGGAAAGAACGAGGGTGCAAAAGGACTGTGTAAATGTTGATTCCACCCAAAACTTTCCGAAGCGGACCCCCTCTTAATAGTACGGTCATCCTACGACTCAAATCCACCGAAAATGAAACGCAAGAAAAACACCGTCTTCGTAATAGCTCAGAGGGGCACGAATCGTCTTGTGCCATATGATAGATTATCTGAAATGCTCAATGCACATGATTAATCCTCAATTGCATTGTCATCAATCACCAAAACCGCTAAGGGAGAAATATGCCCTAACAGAGAGTGACATAAGTTTAAACCTTAGTTTATGCATTATTCCATGAGGGGCTGATTTGGATCCATATGTTTCATGCTATGGTTAGATTTATCTTATTTCTTCTCTCATTGTTGTGGATGCTTGCGAGAGGGGGTAATCATAAGATGTTTGTTTGTTCAAGTAAGAATAACACCCTAGCACCGGTCTACCCACATATCAAATTATCAAAGTTGGGAACGTGAATCAACAAAACAAGATGAATGTGACTAGGCGACAATTCACATGTGTCCTTAAGAACACTTTGCTTTATATAAGAGAAATTTTCGGCTTATCCTTTGCTATAAAAAGGATTGGTCCATCTTGTCGCACCTTTGTTACTATTGCTACTTGTTACTTGCTATGAATTACCTTGCTACAAAACTATCTGTTACTGCTACTTTCAGTACTTGCAGAGAATACCTTGTTGAAAACCGCTTATCATTTCCTTCTGCTCCTCGTTGGGTTCGACACTCTTACTTATCGAAAGGACTACAATTGATCCCCTATGCTTGTGGGTCATAATTAGCAAATCCAATCGGGGGAAGGGATGTGTTGATCTCCAGTGTGCGCATGATTGAGTAGTTAGCAAATCCAATCAGAGGAAGGGATGTGATGATCTCCAATGTGTGCATGATTGAGTAGTTAGCAAATCCAATCGGGAAAAGGGCTAGTATGTGGATGCCCCAAGCTGCTTAACCCATGGGAGCACAACCAATTGGGAAAAATTATGTTTGCTTGCCAATGTGCACATGAATAAGTAGTTTCCAATATTGACATGTAAGTAAGCACACCCAATCGAAGGGAGATTTATTTGGATTCCAATGTTGACATGTAAGTCAGCACATGCAACCAAAGGGAGGGTTATTTGATTTCCAATGTGCACATGATTAAGTAGTAAACACATACAATGGAAGGCATGCACTACTGCAGGATGGTGCTAACGTGACACATGTATTAGAGGCCAATCGACGAAACTATGTGCGATGCATGAATCGCAAACGGTATTGTAATAAAACCGTCACCAATAAAACAAACTACATGTGTTGGTGGATCCATCAAATACGATTCAGAAAAGAGGTGCATGTGCGATACGTGGCATACATTAGATCCATACAAACTGTTTGGGATGGGCTAAAACAATAGAAATGGTCGGCCAGATCAAGGTGTGTGCGATAGGTGGCATACAGTTCACTCGGATGAACTATTTGCAATGAGCCAAAACAATAGAAACGCCCAGCCAGATGAAGGTGCGTGCTATAGACGGCATAGAGTTCACTCGGATGAACTATTTGTGATGAGCCAAAATAAACACAAACGATTCAGCTCAACAAGATGTGTGTGATACGCGACAAACAGGTCAGTAATCAGAATTGTGTGAGAAGACCGATAATAACACATGAGATTCCTGCTAATAAACCGTGTGTGTTGTGGGCAAACGCTTGCTAGTATACAATTGTTAGCAATTGATGAAATCATCACTGACGGGTTCCGTGTTTAGTCTGTGTGTGATGTGATTTGCTCTGTCTGCACAACATCTATGCTCTGTCTAAAGAACAAAAACATATATACTTATAAGAACATGATTGCATAACCAAATTTAACATCCAATTACATAAGTGACTACACACATAACATTTGCACACACACCAAGTAAACAATTACATGCATACTAAATTAGGAGAAACGATTATCTAATCATCTACTTGTTGTGACGACGCTTGCCATTGCTCTGCTTTCGGCTGGATCCCTGGCCGTTTCAGGGAAGAAGGAGGCACGTCTTCATGTCAACGATCCGCCTGTACATCTCGTAGCTCGTGAGCTTCTTGAGCTAAGCAACCTTCCTGCACCTGGCGAAGCCTATGTTCCAAACTGCGTTGCATATGATGAAGTTGTCAAGAGCATCTTTCACAAGCTTGAACCCAATATGACAGAGATGCTGACAATGATGAATCCATTGCCTGTTAAAGCTAATTGCCCCAAGGAATTTCTTGTCAAAGACCATGAGTATTTTCCACGCACCATATTCCATATTCTTCGGCACACACTCTAGCCTATCAAAGGGCACTCACCCTCTCGAACACTTGAAGGAGCCTTGAAGACTTTGGTCTACAAGATCTTTAGTGGCATCAAGTTTAACCTCCATGACTTCTTCATTTGTCAGCTTGCTACCTCAAGCATTGGTCTTTTTGAACTCAAAGTCTATGCCCCTTGGATCATTCGTCTCATCAAGCATCATTCCACTGTGAGCTATCTGCCATCCTGCCGCAATCATCACATTTTTCTGCGTGAAGTGGAAGTTCTTTCTGAAGTCATTTATCCTGAGCCAAACAAGACTCCAACTGACGATGATAATGCTGCACACCAAAGCTTCTAAGGCCATCTTGAAGCAATTCACATTCCAAATGCTTCTTCTCCAGATCATCTGACCAGCCAGTTTCGCCAGCCTCATGAAACTACCACAGAAGCAACAACAAGCACTATGCCTCAAAAGCGTCAGAAGCATGCGCGCACAATGACTGATAGAGAGCTCGTCTCCCTTCACCAAAAGCAAGATAGGCATCACAAGTGGACCAAGCGCCAGATGCAGCGTGTTCTTTCTGATGTCAGTCGCATCAGGAACTTATCTACCAATAATGCCTTTGTGGCCTATGAAGCTTGTTGCCGTGCTTGGAAGAGTCTCACTTTGCTATGTTCTGAAGATGATCTTGAAGCCGATGCCTTCAAGAAGGCAATCAAGATTTTCTCCTCCATCAACTGAGAAGTGGCGTGCTACTCCGTGCATTGAGGACTCTGATTATTCATCTTTGGCACCAACTGTTCATGCTCGTCTGATTAACGAAGAAGATGGTACCAGTTCTCCGGCCATAGCTTCTATGCATCACGATTCAACGTCAGGCCCTTCTGCACTGCCCAACTCCAACGTTGACCTGGCTCCACCAACCTCTTCACCGCCTCCTTGTCGATTCAGCCCCCATGGTGGCCGGGGTTCTCAAACCCTAGGTAGAGTAGGGCCTACTTGGTGGCCGTAGTGACGAGGGTGTTGTTCTCCGCGATGGCGGCCTCTTGTTGTGCGGCGACGGCCAGGGCGGCCGCGGCTGCCTCCTTGTCAGCCTGCACATGCCTCCGGCCAGCTCTCTTGGCCAATTGAATGGCACGCTGCGCGCCGGCAGCACCTTCTTGGGCTTGGGCGGGAGTTCTTTTGGGAAAGGGAGGGAAATGGGGTGGATGTGTCACCGACTAGCGGCCAGGGGGGGACAAGGGCGAGCGTTGCGCGCGTCCGCTGGGTGTCCGCGCTGACGCAAACCCAGCCCAAATTTGGGCATGAAATGGGTCGCACATGGACAAAAAGCGGACGCTCGTCCGTTTGGGTCGCCGCGTTGGGCCAACTTTTGTGTCCGTTTCGACCCAAACGAACACGCGTGGACAGCTTGGGTCGGCGCATTGGAGTTGCTATAAATTTCGCCTTGGCCTCTCTCGAAGAACCAAATCGAGTCGCACCATGACATCACTAGGCACGCGTCATAGTACGTTTTTCTTTCTTTTGAAAAGGACCCGGATAAAGGCACCGACAATACGGAGCACCCTAAGCATAATAAAGTTACATTGATGTCTCTAGACAACCGAACAATCAGTGCCACCGTCAGAATGAGTCGTTGTTGTCGCTCTCATACCAAAGCTGGGATGATTTTGTTGATTACAACTGGGAAGTCTTCGAGTACGTGCCCGTAAGGACCGTCACCCCCAGAGTTGAACCCTTGAACTGAAATTATCTGAGATACCTGATACCAAATTACACCACCGCGTACATACGATTAGAAACCCTAACTTCGCCGCCCCGGGAAGCCGGTAGGAATCTATGCCGAAGTTTTGTCGAATCCGTCCCAACGGACAAACTCAAAGAGGCTCGAAACTCGAAAGACCAACTCAAAGATGAAGCGCCGCCATCTGCCCAAGCGCCCCTCCTGCGAGAATTGAAACTCTAACCTATCTCCTAGCCAGAGCGAGGCAACAGGATTTCCCTCTTTGATGTCGGCCATCGAAGCGGCCAACAGAGGACATGATTTTTGGGGGGGAAATGGACATCACGTATTTGAAAATTGTTCCTCACACATTTACAAGAATGTCACCGCATATTTACAAAATATTCATTACATACTTTAAAACTTCATCCTACATTTTCAAAAGATTGACCGTATATCTTAACAAACATTTATAGATAAAAAATTGTACCTGTGAAAATAAATACCGAAATAAATAGTATTCAAATTATAACGGAAGAACAAATATGAAAAGAAAAGGTGAAAATGAAAAAATGAAACACATAATGGAAAAGAAATTGAAAGAAGAAAAGCCAAAGAAAACCACTTGGAATAATTATTTTTTAGAAAAAATAGCTAGAAACAATATGGGTCAAGGCAGACCCAGTCGAGCACGTCTCGTCTATTCCACGCATCAAGGCTATTTTTCGCCTATTGCGAGACCTATCGCCGCCTCGCCTCTGGTGCTGGGGCGCACTCTTAGTGGGACGACCCATCTTAGTTTGCGAAGGTTCTACAGATTGGTTTGGACCGGTAACCATCAATGCATTTTTTTTTTCAGTTTTCTAGTTTTCCAGTTTTCCTTTATTATTTTCTATGTTTTTTTCAATAGATGTCGACTATTTTCAATACATGTCATACATTTTTCCTATACATGCATAATATATTTTGACACACATCCTATACATGATGAACATTTTTTGAAATAAATTAAAAAAATACGCATTGACCAATTTTTTTAATGGTATGACACATTTTTTAAACTATGAGAACAGTTTTAAGTGTACAAAATATATTTTGTAAATTTCAAGAACATATTCTTGAAACACGAGAACATTGCTTTAATGTTACGGACATTTTTACATTGCGTAAGCATTTAAAAAAATGTGACAAACGTTTTTAGAAATGCGTGAACAATTTTTTGAATGGTATTAAACATATTGTTTTACATTGTGTAGACACTATTTTTAGTAATGCCATGAACATTTTTTTAAATACTTGAACATTTTTAAAATATCTCAAACATTTTTTTTAATGCTATCAACATCTTTTTAATGTTGTGCGATGAACATTTTTAAAAAGTTAAGCCAAGTAATTTTGAAATATGTTGAAGGGTAGGCCTAGCGCAGTGTGAAGTACTCTCCACTTGTGCCAAGAGGTCCTCGGTTTGAAGCACTCTCTCTGCGTTAGATGGTGCAGGGGTATGTTTTGCCTCGTATAATCCTTCCTCATACCGCACTTGATGTGCGAGCAGTTAGCGCTGGTTATATCCTTACTTTCCTTTTTATTTTTTTAAATATGTACTCCTCCGATCCAGATTAATTGTCGCTCATTTACTAAATAAGTGACAACTAATATGACTCGGAGGCAGTATATTTCATTTTCGGAATACAAAAAAAGTTAAAAAAAAATAACAACAACAAAATGAACGAACAAGCGTTTATCGCAACTAACGGGCCGACCCTATTCCATGTACGAATATAATTTGCCATCAATGTACTATGCTTCTAGCTAAGAGCAACTCTCGTTCAGAAACGTCGGCATTCAAATTTTGAAGCCCGTAGCTTCGTAAAGGCTGCCATGTCACCATAAATTGCACACATATGTGGTTCTTGTGATCATATCTCCTTCGGACCTATGTCTCACCCGTGCCGAGGCGTAATGCATCTCGCCTACAGCTCAGCGCTACTGAGCCGACCAAATATTTTAGTTGCGTGCAAGTTTCTTTCTGCATTATTTTTATCACTTTTTTCATTGTTTTGTCTCGGGCTTCTTTGTTTCCATCTTCAGTTTTCATAGGTTTCTTCTGTTTTTTTTATTTTTGCATACACATTATACATTTTTCGTATACACTAGGACTTTTTTTATACATGTTTAATATTTTTCAAATGCATGTTTAACAATTTTTTTCAAATATATGTTTTGATGTCTACTATTTTCATACACATCATAATTCTTTGTATAAATCTAATTTTTTATACAGGTTTAAGATTTTTTTGAAATACGTAGTTGACAATGTTTTTAGAATATAGGTTAAACATTTCTTAAATAGACATTGATACTTTTTTCTTGAATGATACAATTTTTTTAAAACTATGTGAACAGTTTTTTACATTGTAAAAACAATTTTTAAATGTCACAATCATATTTTTGAAACCCGTGAATATTTTTTTAAATGTAACATACATTTTCAATGGTTAGAAACCTTTTTAGCCACACAAACATTCTTTACATTGTATAATATTTTATAAAAATGTCTCAACTATTTTTCATGACACATGAGCATTTATAAAATGTAACATACAATTTTGTTTGAATGGTACATACATTTTTTTAAAGTTGAGTGGACATTTTTTTACACTGCATGAACATATTTTGAATCTGCAATGAACACTTTAAAAATAACTATTTTTTTCATAAGTGTATATTTCAAAATATAAACAAAAGTAAAGAAAAAAGTTGTGAGTGACATCATTATGATGTCAGCGTGACGAAACCACATGGCTACTGGACCGGCCCACTACTGGTTCCCTGTAGGCGAGCTCAGCCAAACCATATAGCCTCGCCTGGTTATATGAAAATCAATGTTTATGTTGTTGTTGGGAGACATGGGGATAGAGGTGTCGCGGCTGCAATTTGTCGGGATCATCTGGGTAATTATATGGGCTCATCGGCGGTCAACTTCATGGGCATTACGGATGTGACAACCTTGGAAGCCTTAGCATGTCGTGAGGCTTTGGCATTGGCCAATGATTTGAACATCTCCCGGGTCATAATTTCTTCAGATTGCTCTAGGGTGATAAAAGGCATTGAGTCAAATCAAGGTAGGAGGCATGCGGCCATTATCAAGGAAATTTGAGCTAGTAAACTAGATTTCTTGGAGTGTGATTTTATGTATGAGAGAAAGTCTCGAAACTTTGAGGCTGATAGTAGAGCTAAATTTTCTTTGTCTCTAGGCATAGGAGGCATGTGTGGTGCCTTCAACCACATGACATTGTAACGATTCCGTTAAGCTTTTTTTTGCAGGAAGATTCCGTTGAACTTGATTGAATAAAGAATCGTTATACCCCTAAAGAAATAGCCTCGTCTTCATGCCTCCACTAGTGATCACTTGTATCACTTCCCTTTGTATCTCCTTCCGATTTGTAAGGCCCACACGTAAGCCTAAATCAATAATTTAACCAACATAGTTTGAGATATATATTAAAAAATCGCATCATTAGAAACTTAAGAAAATATTGAGCTAAAAAGTTATATTTTCTAATGGTACTATTTATGTGATATACAATTTGTATTACTTTTATCGAATTGCCGATGTAAGGATACACGGGCACCTTATAAACTTGAAAGGAGGGAGTGGGCTTGCCAATAAAGCTCTCTGGTCCATAAGAAATACACTACGCCATAATTGTTAAGGATGTGAAGGATGGCAGGGGAGGACGATATGGTGCTATCACTAAAGAAATCATTGCAAGATCGAAGGAGTTTGAAAGTTGTAATTTTATTCATGAGAGTAGAAGTAGAAATTTTGAAGCTGATACCTTTAGCTAAATTTCATTGCCTTTAGACACAGGCAACCATGTTTGGTCCATTCAACCGCATGATATTGTAACGATTCCTCTGAACTTATATGAATAAAGAATCGTTGTTCCCCTCCAAAAAAAAAACACCACGCTCCTAGGAGCAATTCCGACGGATTCCTTAAAATGGGAGACCCTAAAACCATTTCAGGAGTAAACCCTACAGATTTTAGGGATTTCAGGTTGCACTTTTTTAGCGGATTCCCAGACCACCATTTTAAATTACATTTCACATCATAAAAATAATAATTTAAAAAAATATAAGTATGTTTCTACCTCATATACACTTCAAATTCAAACACAAGTCCCACGCCGAGCAGTACTACGGTACTACCGCACCTGTCCGTCCTCCGGCTTACAGGGAAGGGGAAGGGACCACGCAAGACGCAATGCTCGCACGGATCATCAGATCGATGTCGTTTCCCTGGCCCCGCCGCGTTCCCCCCTCTCTCGGCGCCGGCGCCGGCGCCGCACCCGGCTGCCATACCTAGCGGCGCACCCGCCGCGAGCCTCGCGCGGTGCTCTCGCTCGGGGAACCACAGGAGGGCGCCAGCCCAAACCCAACCCCGCCATTCGAAGAGATCGGTATGGCCAGGAACACCTGATCTTCACACCGCTACATGAGATTCACTAGACATCTACGTAGTTGATGTATACCGAAGTTGCCTTTGACAAAACAGCGAAGACAATGAGATTCTGTGAACAAATGCCAAGATGAGGCTGATGATTTTCCCCTTTTCATATATTCAGCCAAAGACAGGCAGAAAGGCAAATCTGCCACATCGATCCAGCCACATGATTTCCCAGGCACACACGCAGTTACACACAGAGCATCCGGTTAGAAATCACCACAGCAATCATCAAAACTCAGTTGCCAGCCTAGACTAGACTACAGTCAGAACCTAGCCCATGAATCTGACTGTACATTCTACGTTTCACACAATACACTATATATGCACTTGTGCAAAAGGTCAGGTCACAAATGTTACTACTACAGTCAGGAAGAGCCGCCGCCGAAGGAGGAGCCCGGCTTCCCCTGCTTCGACGACGAGGGGATGCCGGCGGACCTGGCGTCTGTCAGCTCCTTCACGACGTCAACCATGGACGGCCGTTGACTCGGCTCCTTCACTGTGCATCTAAGAGCCAAGTGCAGGACCTTGCGCACCTCCTCCATCTCGACCGTGCTGTACACTTCGTCCAGGAGAGCCGGGTCGCAGACCGGCCTGATTTGGTCCGCGCCGTTCAGGGCATGGGGCACCCAGCCGACAATGTCCAGGTTCTCCGGGAATGAGGGATCCACAGCCGTCTTTCCCGTTATCAGCTCGAGCAGGACGACGCCGTAGCTGTACACGTCGGTCTTGATACTGTTTCTGGTGGAAAATGCCAGCTCTGCAAGAGACCACACGGCTGTCAGGTATCAGTCTGTCACTAAAAAACTCATGAAAATGGAATACAATTCACTATCAAGAAAAGGTTTGTATCATGCATACCTGGTGCCATGTATCCGGTGGTGCCAACGACCCCGGTGGTCTGTGGACCAGCAGAACACTGATCCATGATCTTCGCTATGCCGAAATCTGCAATGCGCGGCACCATGTCCTTGTTCAGCAATATGTTGCTCGGCTTAATATCTCGATGAATGATCGCAGGGACAGAGTCATGGTGAAGATATGCCAGGCCATGGGCAGTTCCAAGAGCTATGTTATAGCGCATGCTCCAGTCCAGACTCGGCGTCCGGATCCTGTGCAGGACATCATACAGGCTACCATGCTCCATAAAGTCATACAGTATGAACCCAGAGTCACCTCTCACCCAGAATTCTTTCAGCTTTATCAAGTTCCTATGCCGAACTTTACCAAGTGTCTTCAGTTCTCTGATCATGCTTTTGTAAGAACTGCTGCGCGAGGAAATCGCAAGCTTCTTTATAGCAAAGACCTCCCCTGAATTCAATATTGCCTTGTACACAGTCCCATGAGCACCTGCGCCGATGACATACTTGTCATCAAAGTTTTCTGTCTTTTCTATGATCTCATTTAATTTAGAAGAAGAGCCTTCAAGCAAATTACTGATTGTCTCCTCACTCTTTGTCTTCGAATCTCGATTCTTCAGAAGGATACAGCAGAGGATAAGTACCACTACTGCTCCAATGAACAATGAACCAAGAATAATAAGTGCAACCTTGAATCGACGCTTTAATCTTTTTTTCCCTGATCCTCCACAAGGTTTCAACACATCAGATCTCTTGCAAGAAGAATCACCGTCATGGCAAGAGATACAGAGACCAGAATTTCCATAGAAGGAACTTGCTGTGGAGTTCAGAAATTTCAGAAGATTTTCTGGCACTGGTCCACTGAACCTATTGAAGGAAACATTCAAGGCATGCAATGAATGTAGACTTCCTAATGCGCCGAGACCTCCACTGAGGTTATTAACTGACAAATCAAAACTTTGCAGTTCCACCAAATTGCCCAATGGTGTTGGAAGATCACCCACCAGTCCGTTGCTGCTGAGATTCAATGCAATGAGTTTGATCAACTTTCCTAACGACGAAGGGATGCTACCTCCAAGAATGTTGCCACCAAGTTGCAGCTCAATAAGCATAGCCAAATGCGAAAGAGAATCAGGTAAGTCCCCACTGAACTTATTTTCCTGTAACCGTAATTGTGCCAGAAGCTTCAGGTTGCTTACTGTCGTGAGTGCCGGACCATGCAGAGAGTTAAAACTCAAATCCAAAATAAGCAGCTTGGAGCAACTAGAAACCAGCACTGGAAGTGCACCCTGTAGACTGTTTTGTGAGAGGTTAAGAACTCCCAAATTCACCAAGTTTCCAATTGCAGGTGGTATTGGACCAACAAGTTTGTTTCCTGACCAGTTTATCATTGTAGTATTTATGCATTTGCCCAAGCTTGCTGGAATATCTCCACTTAAAGAATTATGACTGAAATCCATATAGCCCAGCTTTGCACAGTTTCTAAAATGTGGAATGGGCCCAGTAAGATCATTGTTTTTGAGAATGATTCGTTCCAAACCTGGGCAGTCTGCAACACCGGATGGGATGCTACCATTAAGAAGATTGAAGCCCAAAATCAACACCCTGAGTCTTTTCCTTGAACAAATGTACGGAGGTATTCCACCGGTAAAACTGTTGTTGGTGAAATCAATTTGCTGTAAAGGGCTATTAACACCCAAACCCGGGGGTATGACTCCGGTGAAGAAATTATCGAACAATGTGATGTTCTCCAATAACTTCAATTCAGCTAACTTAAGAGGTAGCTTCCCAGTAAAACCATTGCTGTAAATAAGAACACTTTGAAGGTACCGGATGCTCCAAATGCCCTCAGGAAACTCCCCGGTCAGGCGATTCTCAAAAAGAAAGAGCTTCTGCAAGTGTCTCAGATTAGCCAGCTCTTTAGGAACAGTGCCCTCGAGCATGTTATGATCCAACTCTAGCCACTCCAGCAACCGACAGTTACCAATCTCAGGAGGGATTGAGCCAGACAAGGAGTTTTGAGAAAGCATAAGCAAGGTGAGGTTGCTCAATAGGCCGAGAGAAGCCGGAATTTGGCCAGAGATACTGTTGTTGACAAGTGCAAGTTCTGTCAAGCTACTGCAATTCCCTAGCCATGCTGGAATACCGCCCCTCATCTGATTGAACGACAATATGAATTTCTCCAACTTGCAGTTCTCAAAACTGAAATCAATCTCTCCGGTGAAGCTATTTCCAGTGGCATCTAAAACTTTCAGTCCTTTAACATAGCTCAAGGTTTTTGGAAGGCTCCCGCTCAACCGATTATCCAGTAGATAGAGCTCCTCCAACTTGGTGCAGTTGCCAATTGAATCTGGCAGACCTCCAGATAATGCATTCTGCGTCAACCAAAATGATCTAAGGCTTGTCATTTCACCAACTGATGAAGGGATAGAACCACTGAGTTTATTCTCATTGAGGTACACGTCCTGCAGAAACTGGTTCTTGAACAACCCCTCTGGTATTTCCCCACTGAGGGCGTTATTGTACAACGAGAAGTATGATAGTTTTTTGAGGTTGCCAAGCGATTCTGGCATTTCACCAGAAAGGAAGTTCCCGGAAAGATCCAACAGTTCAAGCATGCTACAATTGCCCAATTCTTGGGGGATTGGACCAGATATGTTATTGCTTGGCAAATTGATGACTTTTATGTACTTTAGAAGCCCTATATGAACTCCTAGTGAACCAGAAACTCCAGACGATGTTAGGTCAAGAGAAACCACATTGTTCCTTTTATCACAACTAATTCCAGTCCAGTTACATGGGGTTGTATCAGAAGCATTCCAACTTGACTTTATGGAACTAGGCAATATGAGATTTTTGGACAGAGCAAGAAGGGCACGACCATCTGGATTCATACTGCATGACGAGGAAACAAAACTTAAGAAGAGAAACAATGAATGCCACAATACAAGCCCCATTCTGTTCCTGCAAAAGTCCGTAAAGAAGTTAGCAGAAGATTGTATGTTTTCTCAAACTGATAGGAAACGAAACAATCGATGCCCAGAATTGTCTCGCAGATATTACATCCTGAGCACAAAAATGGCAGCAAATTTTGCAATCCAGGGTCAGGCTTCTCATACTTTAGAAGGAATCACACTATGTGCTATGGCCTAGTATACCATGTACACTCCAAATTATTTGTAAAAAAAATGTTGTACATCCTAACAAGAGCATTCTCTTGGAAAACATAAAACTGCGAGTTAGGTTTCATGGTTTATGGCTCCTATTTCTTTTCAGCATAAATATATGTTACTACTAAATATTACCTCCGTATCAAAATATAAGACGTTTTTGTAGGCTAAAGTAGCCTACAAAAATGTCTTATATTTTGGTAGGGAGGTAGTAATATCTAAGGGTTGTGGTCATATCCATGAGGTCCCTCCAACCATCCCGAACCTCGAATAACCCACCACATGGGTGCAAGCATTCCTAGACTCGAATCTGGGTTCCTATTTATTATACTGTCGATTATTCAAACGAAAATTATTTTACTGTCAGGGTTTCCCCTACAGCTTGTTGTTCAAAAATGTCCTTCAAACAAAAACTTTGAGGTGATTTTATAGGTGAGATAATTTCTTTTTTCCGAGGAAACTGAGGCTATTAGTAAGAATCGGTGTCAATTAAATTGAGGCCCAAGTTGGCAATTGCTAGGACGTTCATGGATACTGAAAAAGTTGATGTCATTTGCAAAGAATACGTGTAACTAATAATAAAATATTGTTTTTCTTTTCTTTTTGTGGGAAGAAGAGTGCTTAAACTTCTAGTAGCGCTGAGTCGAAGTGGTCCGAAATTCTCATGATAAACAGAGAAACAAACGGGGAAATAGCTGGAAATCCAATTATATTTTCATCAATTACAAACACTATAATTGTATAACAGAAGTCGCTCAGTTTCAACATATGTATTGTAGTGCGGCAACGCAAATGCGTGGAACATTCGACAGACTCGATAATAAATTCCTGTAAAGTCAGACCACCAAGCACCATCAACATACGCACTATGGCAGTGTAGCAACGCAAACGCGCGGAATATTGCAAGTTGAACAATAAACTGAGAGAGCATGTGAAGTCAGACCGCAAATCACCATCAAACTTCTTTTTTTTTGAGAATCAAATCACCATCAACTGGAGAACCAGTTTGTAGTCTAGACAAGTTTAGGTAGACCAGACAAGCAAAACCCAGGACGACGCCAAAAGCAGGGACAGCCCATGGTTTTAGTACTAGCCTCTCCTGGCTGACTCATTTATTTCAGCGAAAGCAACTCAAAACAAGTTTCCCAAAGAGGTTCAGAAATGATAACTCTGATCCGAGGGGAGAAAAGATGCTGAATCACAGCTCTTCCCAAGCAAACGAAACCAGTGTTTAGCACCTAGTAATTTGTGCAAATTATAATAATTTGCACACTTTAGAGGGAGATAAAACATTAGTTCGACATTTTAGGCGAGAAATGGACACTCCGGGATGCTCTGCGCTATCTATTGTTCAGACCTACTCTTGAACCCCTGTTCCGCTAATTAATTGCCGCCGAATAGATAGGGGAGCCAGCCCAGAGGCATCTCCGGGGAAACCACCAACTTTAATTTTTACCCATAGAACAGTTTCAGTAGGCAAAAAGAAAAAAGAAAAAAAAAACAGCGTCATACTCGTTTGCCCCCCGGCATTGCTCCGAAAGCGGAGACTGATTCTAACGAAAATGCAGAAGCCCGCCATGTAACCAAGAACCAAGAACTGATGTGAAGGAGAATGACCCTGCAAAGACATAGGACCTGATGCCCAGGGAAGGGATGAACAGCCAGCGCATCGGCCGGCGGTTCCACACAAACAAAATATTCCAGTCCCACCAACAGCGGAAGCACTGTGATAACTGCAACTCGACCCAGCGGAGCGAGGAGAGGAGCGCGTACCGTCCAGCAGCAGCAGTAGCAGGCGGCAGGCGCCCCCGCAGATCTCAGGCGCCTGGGAAATGGAGGGCGGGAGGCGGCGCTAGCTCCGTGGCTGCGCTAATGGGCTGGAGCATCCATGGACCACGGCGCGAGAGAGAGGGAGGGAGGTGGTGGCACTGCCGCACTGGCACACGCATGGGATGGGAGGGAGGGCAGTCAAGTGGGAGCGGGGGTGCCGACCTCTGTTGCGCGGCGCTGCGTTGGTAGTTGCCGCAGTGAGTGCGGGCGCGAGTGGGGGCGGACGCGACAGGGGAAATACGTCCACACGCGGCAGTTCACACGCACGTAGGAGTGTCCGCGGACGGGCGGTGAACAGTGCAAGTTCCCACACGGGCGTGCGCTTGGATCGGTAGGTGTCAACGAACGCCAAGCTCGCGTTCACACTGATTTTGGTTCGGTTTTGACACTGTCAGGGGCTGGGCCGCTGAGGTTGCTTTCTCCCCCCTCAAAAAGTGTACAGATTGCTTTCTGCCTTGAAAAGTGTCCTTTTAGAAGTAATCACATATATTTGATTACACAAACGAATTGTAAGAGGTAATTGCACTTCAGATACTCCTTAAAAGGAAGTTGGTAGCATGATACGGTTTATTTTCGTCCTTTTTTTTTTCACCACCCACCATCCCCTTTCACAGGTTTTTTCCCTCCTATTAAAAAACCAAATCCCAGACAGGGATCTTGTTTTGTGCTTTGGCATATGTTGATTCTATTCAATCATGTAAATAATATGTAATTGAAAATTCAGAAATCACACCATACATATGAGATTACCTTCCTAAAAGACAGACATAAGATTTTTCTCGATAATCTTCAAAAGCAAAATCAGATATTCCTTCATAACAAATCCCGTGCGCTACGCCATCTATTATTATCATTATCTCTAATATTAATTGACAATCCTAATTCAACAAAAATAATATATATTTTTTCTTATGGGCATACACATCCGTGCGCCCATGTAGAGGGACGCCGTGCGTGACATCATGGAAGACGTTGTGGCCGGGCTTGAAGCTGGTGTGATGCTCGAGAATGCCAGGGTGTGGATCACGACGTTTAGGACGGCTATGGCGGAAGACGGGTCATCGAACCACCACGTATAGGCGTTTGTGGGTGTGGTTATATTATACTTTTTGTCAGTCATACGTAGAGTCACACAGGCTACATTCTCAAATCAAGTTTGTCCATTCAAATGTCAAAAAAATTCATTGAGGGAAATGTGTCCTACAATGCTCACTAGTCGTCGTCGTTCGTAGCAGCCATTCATGCGAAAATATTTTGCAAATCGAGACTGAATCAATTTAGAAATCAAACCATTAATGCAATTAACTAGCTAGACAATTAATTACATATGGAATTAATTGGGTTCATTTAAATAGGATTTTTTTGGCATCAAATCAATTTAGAAATCGAGTCATTAATGCAATTAATTAATTTGGTAGACAATTATTTATGCCTACAGATATTTAGAGGTAGGGAATTTTTTCTAATTAATTAGATAATTAAATGATTTGGTTGGCGATTATTTAGGCATGCAGAGAATTAGATGTTGGGAAACATAGTACAAAACAAAAAAAATTGCGCCTGCGATCACCCAATATCAATATGAAGATGCATAACGGGTCAGGATCACGATCGTTACCGTCACCGAGTTGCAGCGGAAGAAGAATGTGTATATCGTACTTGGAGTCCCTCGAACTGTCGATGAATGATGCCACGAACAGCCCACAAATAGTCACTCGAAACGAAGATCGAAAACACGGCCTCTCTACTTGGTTGCAAGCATGCAACCTTCACGATCTGGCAGTGCTTCACCGTCCAGAGCTAATTATGAGGATTAGAGGAACTAGGTCTACCTCTAATTAAATCAATTAGGATCAACTGGAACTAGATGGGACTAGAGGAGGCTCCAAAAGTTGTGTCCAAAGGAACCAAAAACCTCTAGAATACTCCATCCGTTCCTTTATATAAGGTGTATTTGTTTTTTGATAAAATTCCAGAATGTAAGGTGCATTTATTCTAATTCCTCATAATTTCCTTGTTAGCCCTCTAGAGAAAGGAAAGTATCTCTCTCCTGATTGTTTGTATCTCTCCTTGTAGCAAAAGAAGGAAACTATCTCTCTGTCGATTGCATGTATCTCTTACTTTTCTGGAGTAACTGATTTACTTGCCACTAACCAACACATTTGCCATGGGTAATTTCATCCTAAGATGTCTATAATTATGTGCCTTGATCACCGTGCCGAAAATAATACACCTTACATAAAGGAACAGAGGGAATATATAGGTGGAGGGGAAGGAGGCACTAGTGGAAAAAGTGATAGCCACAACTTTTGTTAGTGGCGCGCCGACTTCTAGCAACGCCAGTACTATTTTTTCCAAATAGTGGTGGCATCAGACAATTTGGTACGACATTGATACGAGCATACCGTTGGCGTAGAATGTTTCTCGTACGACATAGACATTTTCCGAGTTTTTTTCCCGTGTGCTTTCCTTTTCTATGGCGTGGCCCATTAGACCTACGACAGCAGTATTCATTAGGCCCACGCCAGCAAAAAAACTACCCTATCCAGTAAAAATCAGTGTAAGTTCGATTCACTAACCTTATCGTTTTCACCCCTTCTTCGTCCCTCTTCTCGACCACCGCCGCCGCCACTGCCCGACGAAGCCGTCGCCGTCGCCACTACCCGACAAAGACGCCGTTGCCCGACGACGCCGCCGCCGCCGCTGCCCGACGACGCCGCTCTTCGCCGTCGGAACTGCGCAGCCGCTGATGAAGACATGTACCTAGGGTAGGGTAATAGGCCCGACCTAGACACCCTTACCGAGGACACTGCCCTAAAGCAAATGACATTCAAAGGATGGCACCATCTACCGACTGAAATCGCCACAGGGTGCAACCCACTCGACCAACAGTTCACTCGGACAACCCAATTCCATTCGACCGGGGTGTACTCACTCGACCCTATCGGAAACCACTCGGAAGACAGAAGATCTAAGGTCACTCAGGATGGCAAGGGTCAGGCGTTCACTCCGTAGTCTTAATGATCATTTATTTGCCTTTATTGCTGGCGTTATCAGTAACATCATGTCTTTACAGACATTGAAACCCTTGTAACGTGGGACGGTTGGGGTTCTGGCGCACTCTATATAAGCCACCCCCCTCCTCAGGCACAAGGGTTCGCACCCCCTGTAACTTCACGCATAAGTCAATCGACCGAGCCTCCGGGCACCGAGACGTAGGGCTGTTACTTCCTCCGAGAAGGGCCTGAACTCGTAAATCTTGCGTGCACAACCTCACCGTAGCTAGGATCTTGCCTCCTCATACCTACCCCCCATTCTACTGTCAGACTTCGAACCACGACAGTTGGCGCCCACCGTGGGGCAGGTGTCTTAGCAACTTTCCGGTGAGGTTGCGATTTTTTCCGATTCCCATCATCATGGTTTCGGGTGGAGGTTTGGCTGAGGGCCACGAGATCCTTCTCGTTGCGCTCGTCTTCATCGCCGACGACTCCGCCTGGCTCCAGGAGGCCCCCCTCGACGTCGAGATGTTCCCCGTCCGCGGGGCGACGCACTTTCGCGCATGTGTCCCCGGCGTCCTTCTACGGCAGCCGTCGACCCAATATCGGTCGTTTCCTATGGCGTCTTCGTTCCCCGCTGTTCGCCGTCGCAAGCGATCTGGTCGGTCGCGGCTTCAGCGGTGGGTGAAGCATGCAGTGGCACGTCAATCGGCCACTCCTCAAGTCGCGGCAATCGAGCCCGATGAATCTCTCTATGGCCTGTTCGATCTGTCGACTGGCTCCGTCGAGACTCTGTCCGAGTGCGACAGCAGCGATCTTGCGGCGGAGGTCCTGATGGTCGACACGCCGCGTAGCCCGCCTGGCATGCGTCGCAACGGAGGCGGCGACGGCGGTGGCGATCCGTCGCATGTTCACGAGGAATACCACCCCGAAACCCTCTCTTCACAGTGGAGGGAGGAACTTCACCGCCGCAACGAGGAAGCACTCCACACGCCCATCGTCGGAGAGACCTCTGAGGCTCGGGCCTTGGAGGCCGCGCGCTTGGCCACTTTGGCTGAACGCACTCGACTGGAAAATCTTCAGCATGCACTCGACGAACGTGCTCGGCAGCGGATTCCTGAATCCAGTCGACGGAGACAATTATTCCCTCCTGAACCTCAGGTATACCGCACTCTGATTCAGAACCTTCCAGCCACAACTCGTATAGCAGAATCCATCCAGTCATCCCAGTCAGAAGCTGGGCGAGGTTTGATGCAGATCCGGGCTCTGCTCCGGGCGGCAGGAGACCAAAACACTGCAGTATCACAGTCGCGTGACAGAATCCATAGCAGATCTGTGGTGGCTGACACAGTTCAGTCGGCTCACAGCCCAAGATCGCCTCCGCGGTGTGAAGGGCGGGTGCATCGCCAGGATCAGCATTTGGGTCGGATCCACGAGCAGTACGATCATCGACTCGGCCGTGATGATCGCCGTCGAGCGCCTACACTCCCTCCGAGAAAGCGGATCATATGTGCCCCGGCACTATGATGACAGGCGCCCGTACAGCGGAGGGCGGCGGACGCCGGTCGACCCAAGGGAGCCAGGGTTTGATGCGAGGTCAATTTTGGTGCAAGGTTTGGTCGACAGGAACCGAGCACATAGAGAGGGGCAAGGCAGAGATCGCCCGAGTGGAAGCAGGATTCATGTTTCGGGTCCCGAGTGTTTTAGCAGATCTATCAGAGCCGCTGAGATCCCCCCCCCCAACTTCAAGTTGGCGACTGGGGTCAGTAAGTTCACCGGTGAGTCAAAGCCTGATACTTGGCTGGAAGATTACCGAGTGGCTGTCCAGATCGGTGGTGGAAATGATGAAGTAGCTATGAAACACCTTCCTCTCATGCTGGAAGGGTCGGCCAGAGCATGGCTGAATCAGTTGGCTCCAGGTAGTATATTCAGCTGGGAGGAGTTAGCCCGAGTGTTTGTCAGGACATTTGAGGGCACATGCAAACGACCTGCGGGGTTGACAGAATTGCAGCATTGTGTTCAGAAGCTGAATGAAACTCTGAGGGATTACATCCAAAGATGGACCACACTACACCACACGGTAGAGAATGTATCCCAACACCAAGCAGTTTGTGCCTTCAAGGAAGGCGTTCGGTATCGGGAGCTTAACTTGAAATTCGGTCGGACAGGAGATATGTCTCTGACCCGAATGATGGAAATAGCCACCCGGTATGCTAATGATGAAGAAGAGGACCGACTCCGCAGTGGGAAGGGCAAGCCAGTCGCCCAAGACACCGGAGTGGGTCAGAAGCAGAAACGCAAAGCCAAGCCAGCAGGTCCAGGTGAAGCTGCAGTTGTAACTCAAGGAAAATTCAAAGGAAAGCCCAAGGGACCCTGGATCCCCAAGAAGGTGAAAGATCAGGCTGGGAACGATGTGTTGGACTTGCCATGTCACATTCACACCAAGAAGGATGAAGAGGGAAATCTGATTTATCCCAAACACACCACTCGACAGTGTCGGCTCCTGATCCAGCAGTTCCGAGAGAAACAACCCAATGAAAAGGAAAAAGAGTCTGACAAGGATGGTGATCAGGAAGAAGATGATGACGGTTTCCCTAACGTCAATTCCACTTTGATGATTTTTGCTGACATTGAGAGTAAAAGTCGACTGAAAGTCATCAACAGAGAGGTAAACATGGTTGCTCCGGCAACGACGACATACTTGAAATGGTCAAAGACTCCCATCACATTCGACCAATCTGACCACCCACCGCACGTCGCCACCCCCGGGAGGCAAGCGTTGGTGGTCGACCCGGTCGTTGGGGGCACCTGACTGACCAAAGTCTTGATGGATGGTGGCAGCGGCTTGAACATTTTGTATGCAGAGACTCTTCGTGGGATGGGCATTCCGATGTCCAGGCTCAGTGAGAGCAACATGCGGTTCCATGGTGTCATTCCAGGGAAGAAAGCTGATTCACTCGGACAGATCACTCTTGACGTGGTTTTCGGCGACTCAAAGAATTACCGCAAGGAGAAGCTGACATTTGAAGTTGTGGATTTTCACAGTGCCTATCATGCTATTCTGGGCAGAACTGCATATGCCCGTTTCATGGCTCGACCGTGTTACGTGTACCTCAAGCTGAAGATGCCTGGCCCCAAGGGCGTGATCACGATCACTGGCAATAGGCAACGAGCAGAAGAGTGCCTCCAGAAGGGCTCTAAGATTGCCGATGAACAGATGGCAGCGATTGAAATGGAAGAGTATAAGAAGACTGCAGATCCGAGTGATTTGTTGCGCACTAAGAAGCCTGCTTCCGAGTCTACATTTCAGTCGTCCAGTGCTGCACCGACTCGTATCTCAACAACACTCGACAGCAAATAGGAAGAAGCGCTCATCCAGTTCCTCCGTGAGAACTAGGACATCTTCGCATGGAAGCCATCTGACATGCCGGGTGTACCCAGGGGGCTGGCTGAGCACCGTTTGCGAGTCGATCCAAAGGCAAAACCCGAGAAAGAGCACCTCCGTCGGTCCGCTGCGGAGAAGAGAAAGGCAATCGGCGAGGAGGTGGCTCGGCTTTTGGCAGCTGAGTTCATCCGCGAGATTTACCACTCCGAGTGGCTCGCCAATGTTGTCATGGTTCCCAAGAAGGATGATTCACTCCGTATGTGCATTGATTTCAAGCATATCAATTGGGCCTACCTGAAAGATCATTTTCCTCTCCCCCGCATCGATCAGATAGTCGACTCGACTGCGGGATGTGAGCGATTGTCCTTCCTGGATGCATATTCCGGGTACCATCAGATCCGACTGTATGGACCTGATGAAATTAAAACAGCTTTTATCACCCCATTCGGGTGCTTTTGCTATGTCACCATGCCCTTTGGTCTCAAGAATGCTGGTGCCACATTCATGCGCATGATACAGAAGTGCCTGCTAACTCAAATCAGTCGAAATGTGGAAGCATACATGGATGACATCGTGGTTAAGTCGCGCAAAGGTTCTGACCTGCTGACTGACCTTGCTGAAACCTTTGCCAATTTGAGAAGATATGATATCAAGCTTAATCCGTCGAAGTGTACAATTGGAGTTCCAGGTGGAAAGTTACTCGGTTTCCTCGTTTCTGAACGTGGGATCGATGCAAACCCAGAAAAAGTTGGTGCAATCCTCCGAATGAAACGCCCTGTGCGTGTACACGACGTTCAGAAGCTTACTGGTTGTTTGGCAGCTTTGAGTCGATTCATCTCTCGCCTCGGTGAAAAGGCATTGCCTCTTTACCGACTGATGAAGAAATCTGATAAGTTCGAGTGGACTCCTGAAGCTGACGCAGCGTTTGCAGAGCTCAAAGCCCTGCTTTCCACCCAGCCGGTGCTTGCTGCTCCAATCAGTAAAGATCCTTTACTGCTTTATATAGCAGCCACTGGACAGGTTGTCAGTATAGTACTCACGGTCGAGCGGGAAGAAGAAGGCAAAACTTACAAGGTTCAACGCCCAGTATACTATATTTCTGAAGTCTTAACTCCATCCAAGCAGAGATATCCACATTATCAGAAGCTTGTCTATGGAATCTACTTGACCACGAAGAAGGTTGCACATTACTTCTCAGATCATTCGATTACAGTCATCAGTGACGCTCCGTTGTCAGAAATTCTAAACAACAGAGATGCAACTGGCCGAGTGGCAAAGTGGGCGATTGAACTCCTTCCGCTGGATATCAAGTTTGAGGCAAAGAAAGCGATCAAGTCTCAAGCGATAGCAGATTTCCTCGTCGAGTGGATTGAACAGCAGTTACCGACCCAGATACAGTCGGAACATTGGACTATGTTCTTCGACGGGTCCAAGATGTTGAATGGTTCAGGCGCTGGAGTGGTCCTGGTATCTCCACGGGGCGACAACCTCAGATATGTTCTCCAGATTCACTTTGATTCCTCCAACAATGAAGCGGAATATGAGGCACTCTTGTATGGATTGCGTATGGCCATTTCACTCGGCGTCCGCCGCCTAATGGTTTACGGTGACTCAGATTTAGTGGTTAATCAAGTGATGAAGGAGTGGGACGTCAGGAGCCAAGCTATGACTGGTTATTGGAATGCGGTGAGGAAGTTAGAAAAGAAGTTTGAAGGGCTAGAGCTCCACCATATACACCGACTGAAGAATCAAGCAGCTGATGACTTGGCAAAGATAGGATCCAAGCGGGAGCCTATTCCCAGCAATGTGTTTTTGGAGCATATTCACGCACCATCAGTTCAAGAAGATCCCTTCACAGAAGAGCCCCCACAGCCTAAAAGTTCCACTGATCCGACTGAAGTTGAAATCCCAGCTGTGGTCGACTTGATCATGGAAGTTTTGATTGTTATTCCAGATTGGACAGTGCCGTACATTGCATATATTCTCAGGAAAGAGCTTCCAGAGGATGAAGAAGAGGCTCGCCAGATTGTCCGTCGATCCAAAGCCTTCACAGTAATGGGGGAGCAACTCTATAGAGAAAGTGTCACGGGGGTCGTTCAGAAATGCATCACTCCGGAAGAAGGCCGAATGATCCTCGATGATATTCACTCGGGAACCTGTGGTCACCATGCGTCTTCTCGGGCCATCGTGGCCAAAGCGTATCGAGCAGGGTTTTATTGGCCGCGGGCAAATGAGATGGCAAAGGAGATAATTGACAAATGTGAGGGCTGCCAGTTCTACTCCAACATGTCCCACAAACCCGCTTCAGCCCTGAAGACCATTCCACTTGTCTGGCCTTTCGCTGTTTGGGGTTTGGATATGGTGGGACCTCTGAAGACTGGCAGGAGTGGCTTCACCCATGTGCTTGTAGCAGTCGACAAGTTCACCAAGTGGATCGAAGCTAAACCTGTCAAAAACCTGGATGCAAGTACTGCGGTCAGCTTCATCAGAGGGTTAACATTTAGATATGGAGTCCCACACAGCATCATCACGGATAATGGGTCGAACTTTGATTCTGATGAGTTCCGAGCTTTCTGTGCGTCCCAAGGTACTCGGGTCGACTATGCTTCAGTCGCCCACCCTCAGTCGAATGGACAGGCAGAAAGAGCGAATGGTTTGATTCTCAAAGGGTTGAAACCTCGATTGATGTGCGACCTCAAGCATGCGGCTGGCGCTTGGGTAGATGAGCTACCGTCAGTTCTTTGGGGATTAAGAACAACACCAAATCAGTCGACTGGTCGAACCCCCTTCTTCATGGTCTATGGGGCTGAAGCTGTGCTGCCGAGTGACTTGCTTCACAATGCACCCCGAGTAGAACTCTTCTCAGAAGCCGAAGCAGAACGAGCTCGAGAAGATGCTGTTGATCTTCTGGAAGAAGAAAGAGAGATGGCCTTGATCCGATCGACCATTTATCAGCAAGACCTTCGTCGATTATATGCCAGAAATGTGAAGGGTCGAGCATTTCAGGAAGGGGACCTTGTGCTCCGAGTGGACCAGCAATGGCCTCACAAACTTGACCCCGCTTGGGAAGGTCCCTTCATCGTCACCAAGGTGCTCCACAACGGAGCGTATCACCTCTACAATGTGGAGCATAATAAGGACGAGCCACGCGCTTGGAATGCGGAGCTACTCCGCTGTTTTTATACTTAAGTGTTCAGACTAATGATATGTAATAAAGAGTACCTTTCAGTTCGCTTATCAAAGACATGGTTTTACAGTCTCCTAAATGATTGTTGTTACTAACACATGTGTCCAAAATCCCCCAGTGGGTGGCTTAGCCGCGAATCCGATTCGCCTAAGTTCAAAAAATCCTACCGAGTGATGAGCAACCCTCTCACTCGGGGGCTTAGCTGCAGTCCTGTACTCGCCTAAGTTTAAGAAAATCCTACCGAGTGATGAGCAACCCTCTCACTCGGAGGCTTAACTGCAGTCCTGTACTCGCCTAAGTTTAAAAAAAATCCTACCGAGTGATGAGCAACCCTCTCACTCGGAGGCTTAGCTGCAGTCCTGTACTCGCCTAAGTTTAAGAAAATCCTACCGAGTGATGAGCAACCCTCTCACTCGGAGGCTTAGTTGCAGTCCTGTACTCGCCTAAGTTTAAAGAAAATCCTACCGAGTGATGAGCAACCTCTCACTCGGGGCTTAGCTGCAGTCCTGTACTCGCCTAAGTTTAAGAAAATCCTACCGAGTGATGAGCAACCCTCTCACTCGGGGGCTTAGCTCAGTCTGTACTCGCCTAAGTTTGTAAAATCCTACCGAGTGATGAGCAACCCTCTCACTCGGGGGCTTAGCTGCAGTCCTGTACTCGCCTAAGTTAAAAAAATCCTACCGAGTGATGAGGAACCCTCTCATCGGAGGCTTAGCTGCAGTCCTGTACTCGCCTAAGTTAAAAAATCCTACCGAGTGATGAGAAACCCTTCACTCCGGGGGCTAGCTGCAGTCCTGTACTCGCCTAAGTTTAAAAAAATCCTACCGAGTGATGAGCAACCCTCTCACTCGGGGGCTTAGCTGCAGTCCTGTACTCGCCTAAGATTAAAAAAATCCTGCCGAGTGATGAGCAACCCTCTCACTCGGAGGCTTAGCTGCAGTCCTGTACTCGCCTAAGTTTAAAAAATCCTACCGAGTGATGAGCAACCCTCTCACTCGGGGGCTTAGCTGCAGTCCTGTACTCGCCTAAGTTTAAAAAATCCTACCGAGTGATGAGCAACCCTCTCACTCGGAGGCTTAGCTGCAGTCTTGTACTCGCCTAAGTTTGTAAAATCCTACCGAGTGATGAGCAACCCTCTCACTCAGAGGCTTAGCTGCAGTCCTGTACTCGCCTAAGTATAAAACATGCTCCATCCTGATCTGCAAGTACGACGAGGTGCAGGTCGTCCGCGACCCTATCCTCAGAACTGCGTCTGTTCTGAGTGAAGATACAAGTTCCACTCGGAAATAAAAACAAGCATATTTAAGGGCAAACAAAGTCCGGACGAAGGAGCTTAAAAGTACTCGGGCATCAGGCCCGAGGAAGTTTTATGGTTACAAAATCACTCGGCATACCGAGGCAAATTGAACCGGATCATAAAAGTTCGGACGAAGGAGCTCAAAGTACTCGGGCATCAGGCTCGAAGGGAGTTTTACGGTTACAGAATCACTCGGCATACCGAGGCAAATTGAATCAGATCATAAAAGTTTCATTCACTCCGCAGAGGGGCTGGCAGGCTCGACAAACTCGTCCAGGTCAATTCCGTCTGCGATTCGAGTAGCAGCAGCAATGAAGGTCTCCATGAAAGACTGGAAGTCGAGTTTCTTGGTGTTGGCGACCTTGATTGCCGCTAGCTTCTCTTCCCTGGCTTCCCTGCAGTGGACGCGAACCAGGGATAAAGCTACGTCAGCACCGCATCGAGCGGCGGACTTCTTCCACTCCTGCACTTGACCAGGAATCTCGTTAAGTCGAGTCATCAGAGACTCGAGGTCGTTTCGGAGTGTGTCCCCTGGCCAGAGCGCCGTGTCGATCCGCGAAACTGCGACCTTGAGTCGAGCAAGATATTCCAAGGCACTGGCGAGGCGAGACTCCAGTAGGAGCACATTCATGGCTGCTTCATCTTTGACAGGGGAGTTGATAGGGTCCAAGTTCATCTCGACTCGCCCAGTTTCTTCCTCGAAGTCTTGACAGAATTCTGCACTCGCAGAAAAATAATGAGTCGAGAGCGGTATGATGAGTCGACGAAAGCAAACCAATCGCACAGAGAAAAGTACCTTCAAGCATGAGGAATAATTTCTTGGCGAGTCCTCCCAGGTAGTTCTCCAGCTCGTCCCTCCTGCGGGTGATGTCTTCTACTTTGTCGGTCAGGGTTCGCTTGTCCTTCTTCAGACGAGTCACTTCTTTGTTGGCTTCGTCAAGAGCAGCCTTCAGCTTGGCATTCTCTCCCTCCAGCTGTCTGACTGAAGCCATCTTTTGGTCAGCAAGCGCCAGTTTGTCTTCGGCAGTTTTCTTCGCAACCGCAAGGTCAAGGTCCTTCTTCTCCAAAGCTTGTCTCATTGTTTCTAGAAAGAACAACATTCGAATCAGAAAAAGGAGGAGAAAAGGTGGCAAGAGAACCGGTCGACAAACTTTCCTTACCAGCAGCGTCATCCTTAGCCTTCAGCAAGTTGTTTCGAGCCAACTCCAGGTCAAGATTGAGCTGGGTTTGCTTCTTCTCCAAGTCAGCAAACCGGGCTCCAAGATCACAAGATTTCTGCGTTCAGAAGATAGTCAGTCGGCAGACACAAAGACTATTGCCGAATCAAACATTCGCCAATAGTCTCGGGGACTACACCCAGTGGGTGCACTCAGCGTGCCCCCACTGGTCCGACTCTTTCATTCGACTTGGTCCGTCCAGTCGAAAAAAAAGTGGGTGCACTCAGCGTGCCCCCTCTGGTAAAGGTTCCACTCGGCATGATCTGCCCAGCCCGAGTGGAAAAGATCTCTTAAAAGACCCCCGCCGAATCAAACATTCGACAGCGGTCTCGGGGACTACACCCAGTGGGTGCACTCAGCGTGCCCCCACTGGTTCAGAGATTCGATCAGCACAACCTAGTCGACTCAAGTGGAAAAACTACTCAACAGAAATTAAAACACCCAGTGGGTGTACAGACTGACAATGGGTGTGCAATTAAAGGTTCCAAAACGCTCATCCACGGACGTCTTGCAGATAAAGCAGCAGTTCCTAAATATCATATCCCAACAGAACAAGCGTCAAGATGGAGTTCAGTCGGAAGTAAGCTAACCTGGACATTGGCTTGAAGTGCTGAGCTGGCATCATAGGCAGCTTGACTGGCCTCGCGCACCACCTTCATTTGCTCCATCATAACGCCAGCCTGGCGTATAGCCTCCTGGGCAGCACTCACTTGGTCTTCTGGGACTTGATGGGCGGTGGGAGGTGCAGTCGGTGTATCAGTTGCAGTAGCATGAGAGCTTGAGGCATGAAGTTGGACAGACGGAGGAAGGGCCCGCACAATCGACGACGAAGGACGAGCACTCGACAAGGGAATCGCAAAAGTAACGGAGGCACGGTTGAAGTCCCCGGATTGCTGGATAGCTGGTTCCGTCGCCGGCGTCGACTGGGACGTCTTGCTAGCTGGCACCTTCTTGACTGAGGCCCTGCTCCTCCTACCCACGAGTTCTTGTGGCTCATTTTCATCATCGTCTTGAAGTTCAATAACATCTCATGAAGCTGCAAAAGAATCGACCACAAGAGTTCAGTCGACTGTAGAATTGGCTAGCAAAGAAAAGATGAAGATAACAGGGGCCATACTTGCTTTGGAGGTGACCGCGTCCTCCATCTCCTCGTCACCATCATCTTGGTAAGCAGAAGTCCCGGAGGTAGCAGCACTGCGAATCTCAAGGTTCATTCGGTCAAGCAAGTGGATGGGTCGGCAACTGATATAAGATTCTTCAAACAAAGGGTGAAAACGAAACGCTTACGCAGAGGTGACGGGAACATCAACCTTGATCTTGGGCAAAGCCTTCCGTGGCTTGGATGGCGCGGTCTTGAGCTGCTTCGGAGCCTTCTCAGTCGGCACCGGAGAAGATGTCCGAGTGCGCTTCAAAGTCTGTCCAGTCGGTGCTACCACCTTGCCCCAGATACTTGCTGGGTCGTGCTTGTGCTTGGAACGCTTTTCCGTGCGAGGTGGAGAATCGACCGCCTCCTCACTGCTCGAGTTTTCCTGCTCTTCATCACTCTCCCCATCGGAGTTCCAGTCGCCGCTGTCGCCTCCGCTCTCTTCTCCTTCCTGGATCTGCTCCCCGTTGGGCATCGAGTACATCTCAGTATATATCTGCGAAGCAAAGAATCGAACAAGCATCAGTCGGTTCCAAAGACAGTTTACAAATTAGAGTAAAAGTCACTCGACATCGAAGGTCTGACCTTGTCTGGTTCGTTATCAGCGCCGAGTGGCAGAATTCTCCTAGACCCCCTGGGGTTGTCTCTGTTTCCGGTAATGCTCTGCAGCCACCATGCCACCGTCTCCTCGGCAACTTCCTCCGGGTGGATCCGAGCAGAATCATCGGCGCCCGAATACATCCACATAGGATGATCGCGGGCCTGGAGCGGCTGGATGCGGCGAGTGAGGAACACCTCTAGCAAATCCATGCCGGTCACGCCATCGCGGACAAGTTGGATTACGCGGTCGACCAACATGTTCACCTCCACCTTTTCTTCTGGAGTCACTTTCAAGGAAGAGGGCTTTTCAATTCGCCCCATGGTAAAGGGAGGAAGGCCAGTCGACTGACCAGGAGTTGGTTTGTCCTTACAATAAAACCAGGTCGACTGCCACCCTCTGACCGAATCGGGAAGAGTCATAGGTGGAAATGTGCTTTTGCCTCTCATCTGGATCCCTAGACCTCCGCACATCTGAATCACGTGTGTCCTCTCATCACTCGGATTGGCCTTTTTCACAGACTGTGAGCGGCAGGTGAAGATGTGTTTGAAGAGACCCCAATGCGGTCGACAACCCAAGAAATTCTCACACATGGAGACAAACGCAGCTAGGTATGTGATGGTGTTCGGAGAAAAGTGATGAAGTTGGGCTCCGAAAAAGTTCAGAAAACCTCGGAAAAAAGGATGAGGGGGCAGAGAAAAACCACGGTCGACGTGAGTCGCGAGGAGGACGCACTCACCCTCCTGCGGTTGCAGCTCGGTCTCGTCACCTGGCAGCCTCCAAGACCCATGGTCGATCGAGCCTCCCTCGACCAGATCCTCCATGTCTTCTTGCTGAATCGTGGAGCGAATCCAATCGCCCTGGATCTAGCCGGGCGGCAGGCCGGATCTCGACGACGAGCCTCCCCGACTCGTCTTCTTGCCCTTCGCTGCCGCCGTCGCTTTCTTCGCACGCTCCAAGGCCGCCGTCTTCTCCTTCCCCATCGTGGTAGGCTGCGCTCGGGCGGGGAGGCGGCGTCGAAGGTGGCGGCGAATGCGGTGGTGAAATGGGAGAGGAGGAAGGAGATGGGGAGCACAGTACCGGGCTCATCGACCCCGACGCCTTATATGGGTCCGCTCCCGAGTGGCTGACTAGTGGGCCCAGACAATCCAGTCAAATCCCGCAACAGTCGCGCGCTGGATACATGGCGAAAAAGGTGGCACGAGAATCGAGGCGTCCCTGCCTAATCCGCTCCGTCTACTGCGGTCCTCGCCGTCCTGCTCGCTTCTCCAAATTTCGAATCCCGTGAGATCCGGAAAGCGGCAGCGTGACCAATCGCGCCAAGGATCTTATACCATATCAACATTCGGAGCTCATCAGAAAAAATCACTCGACGACCTCTGAATGGACCCAGGCGACTGAAAATGAAGTTGAAGTTTTTACAAAGATCACCGGCCCGGTTAGGATGCCTCTGAAGCATATAAATCGGGTCGGAACCATCTTCAACCCCTTCTCCACTCGAACCCAGATCCATTCGGGGGCTAATGATGAATACATGTACCTAGGGTAGGGTAATAGGCCCGACCTAGACACCCTTACTGAGGACACTGCCCTAAAGCAAATGACATTCAAAGGATGGCACCATCTACCGACTGAAATCGCCACAGGGTGCAACCCACTCGACCAACAGTTCACTCGGACAACCCAATTCCATTCGACCGGGGTGTACTCACTCGACCCCACCGGAAACCCCTCGGAAGACAGAAGATCTAAGGTCACTCAGGATGGCAAGGGTCAGGCGTTCACTCCGTAGTCTTAATGATCATTTATTTGCCTTTATTGCTGGCGTTATCAGTAACGTCCTGTCTTTACAGACATTGAAACCCTTGTAACGTGGGACGGTTGGGGTTCTGGCGCACTCTATATAAGCCACCCCCCTCCTCAGGCACAAGGGCTCGCACCCCCTGTAACTTCACGCATAAGTCAATCGACCGAGCCTCCAGGCACCGAGACGTAGGGCTGTTACTTGCTTCGAGAAGGGCCTGAACTCGTAAATCATGCGTGCACAACCTCACTGTAGCTAGGATCTTGCCTCCTCATACCTACCCCCCATTCTACTGTCAAACTTAGAACCACGACAGCCGCCACCAACTTCGGCAAGGAGGTGAGATATCCCCTCTTCCCCTCACGAATTTTCTTCCCCTCCCCAAGCGTCTCCCTTTGATAGATCTGAGCCAGAATTTTTTTTGTAGATGGATAGGGTAGTTTATTGGTTCATATATGAATGGATGAATGGATAGTGCTAGTTTTTTTATATTAGTACTGGGATATTTAGTAGAAATTTATTTATTTATACAAATTGATATATTTAGTAGAAATGGATAGTGCACAATTGATATCTCTTTCATAGATGGATGGATTAATGGAAAGTGCTAGTTTTTTTATATTAGTAGTGTGATATTTAGTAGAAATTGAAAGTGACCAATAATATTGTTTGTAGCATTGGAAGTTAAAAGTGACCAATAATATTTTTTGTAGCATTGGAAGTTAATCAAAAGTGACCAATACCATTGTTTGTAGCATTGAAAGTTAAAAGTGACCAATAATATTGTTTGTAGCATTGGAAGTTATTTAAAGTGACCAATAACATGTGAGAATGCTTCAACAGCCACAAAAAGTAGTTGAACTTGGACATAATACACCATGCATCTTGCTCTTTCCTTTCTCTGTTTATTATCTATATGTTGGTTGTATTATGAATCATCGTAAGCATATATATGATCTACCTATCATCAAGTACTCCTTTTAGTAGGCATGCTTAATTGTAAAATTTTACTTGATAGATTAGAAAAATTAGGCAGTGGCAATTTGCTGTTGTAGGTCACCAATTTTTTTTATTAGCACTAAGGCCAACATGCTATCTAGTTTGCTATATATAGGTCAACCCTCGACATTGAGATGCTATCTAGTTTGCAAGGCCATTGTGATGCTATCTATATTTTTGTATAACCTATACTTGATATTATTTTGAAGTTGCAGCCAGGAGTAGCTGGAACAACCACTACCAGCTATCCTTGTCCAACTTCGTGGCCTATGAAGAAGTTGACAAAGGCAAAACAAGCACCAACCAGGTAAGATTACAAAAACATCCATGAGCATTGCAAACACATGCATGTATACATATATCATCTAACCATTCATTATTGATGATTTCAAATATTTGACTTGCCAGGCGTATGTACGAGACCCATCTCCAGAACCGGTCCAGTAGCAGCGACCGGTACGTGACGTGGACATGCTCAGCCATGAGCTAGTCGCGTCAAAGGAGAGTACAGTGAAGGCCATTAAGGAGTTGAATAACTCGCTGAAGAAAGAGAGGGATGAGATCATTGACGAGAACTCTGATTTCTGTGATAAGAAATTGAAGCTCATCGACCAGAAGGACAAACTGGTCACCGAGATCGATTCTCTGAAGGAGATATGGCTCCTGAAGGCCGAGAGGGTGGAACTGAAGACCCTCAAAGTCCATTACAGAAAGGAGGGACAGAGCAACAGGAACAAGTTGCGTGAGATGAAGATCATTCTTCATCGAGACAGTAATGCATGCATATATGTAGGTAGTTAGCTAGAGGATCACTTTTGCTTGTAGCTAGCTAGCAGATCACTTTTTCTTGTAGCTATCTAGCTAGTTGATCACTACTAATTGTGGATTTGAAGTTACCACTAGAAGTTTAAATGGCTGCACATATACTAATAGCTGGGTATATTTTTTTATTACCAAAGAATAGAAATTGCTGGCGTTGGTGCACAATAAACGCCATAGCTAACACAATATATTGCTGGCGTTAGCCAGGTGGAACGCCATCAGTACTAAAATACTACTTACGTGTCTGCCAACGCCACCACTAAATGTTTTCACTGGCGCCATATTGGTGGCGTTGGTCTTATGCGCCACCAAGGCTGTTTTTGGCACGCCATAGCTAGGCTTTTTTCCACTAGTGAGGAGGTGCCACACAAAGGGGAAATTTTCCCCCTTGTGGCCGGCCAAGAAGAGGGGGAAACCCCCTCCAATTCAGCATCCCCCTTCCTTCCACAAGGAGGGAAGGGGCACCACCACTTGGGGCCAAGTGGCCCAAGTTGATTTTTTCTATTTGGCCTTTTAAGGCCCGTTGGTATTAAATTTAATATAAAATACTTATAATAAATATTAGACCGTTTCATATATAATTTAACAGTTTTGGAAACATTTTTCACCTATATATTATTTATCGGTAATACCCTCCATTACCCGATACTCTCCGAAACCCTTCCGGTGACCACGAAACGCTTCCAGATCCTTTCGAAACTATTCTGAATGTTAATGAAACAATTTCACAAATATGTTCACATCACTCCCGTCCTACTAATACCTAGTAGATCGTGATTTCCTTAAGCTTGTGACCCCGTAGTCTCCATAACTCATAGACATGAACAAAACAGTTCGTTCAATGAGCGATAGCGAAACCGTGGATGTCGATATCAATCGCTATGAGCACACCATTGAAATTTGAGTGAACCTTTGGTTATCATGTGATGTTCCCTTTGCTTCGTGATACTTCACAAAACCCGGGATGCATCGGTATCCTCCTGAGTCATCACATGCTCATTATACCATTATCTTCGTTACCAGTTTTGTTCTTCTTTCTCGTTGTCATGTTCTGGCAACTACTGCTTGCTTATGTGTTGGTATTTCCCCGAAGAGGAAAGGATGATGCAGCACAGCAACGGTAAGTATTTCCCTAAATTATGAAACCAAGGTTATCAATCCAGTAGGAGAACCAAGCAACACTATGTAAACAGAACCTGCGCACAAATAACAAATACTTGCAACCCAACGCGTAAGATTGGTTGTCAATCCCTCCTCGGTATTGAGATAGATTAAATTGTATAAGATTGGATAAATAGATCTGACAAAAACACAAAATAAAATAAATAAAGAAAAAGTGCAGCAAGGTATTTTTGGGTTTTTACAATAATAGATCCGAAAACAATATGAAAGAAAATAGACCCGGGGGCCGTAGATTTCACTAGTGGATTCTCTCGAGAAAATAGCATACGGTGGGTAAACAAATTACTATTGGGCAATTGATAGAAGAGCAAATAATTATGACGATATCCAAGGCAATGATCATGTATATAGGCATCACGTCCAAGATTAGTAGACCGACTCCTGCGTGCATCTACTACTGTTACTCCACACATCGATCGCTATCCAGCAGGCATCTAGTGTATTAAGTTCATGGAGAAATGGAGTAATGCAATAAGATTGATGACATGATGTAGACAAGATCTATTCATGTAGGAAAAGACCCCATCTTTTTATCCTTAATAGCAATGATACATGCGTGCTTCCGCAAGATCGAACCCATCACAAAGCACCTCTTCCCATTGCAAGAAAAATTAATCTAGTTGGCCAAACCAAACCAAAGTTTCGGAGAAGAAATACGAGGCTATAACAATCATGCATATAAGAGATCAAAGAAGACTCAAATAATATTCATGGATAGAACTGATCATAAACTCACAATTCATCAGATCCCAACAAACACACCGCAAAAAGTCATTACATCAAATAGATCTCCAAGAACATCGAGGAGAACATTGTATTGAGAATCAAAAAGAGAGAAAGAAGCCATCTAGCTACTGCCTACGGACCCGTAGGTCTGTGGTGAACTACTCACGCATCATCAGAGGAGCACCAATGAGGATGATGAACCCCTCCGTGATCGTGTTCCCCTCTAGCAAGGTGCCGGAATAGGGCACTAGATTGGATCTCATGGTTCTGGAACTTGCGGCGGCTGGAATTGTGTTTCATCAACTCCCCTAGGGTTTCCGAAATATGTGGGTATTTATAGAGCTGAGAGGCGGTTGAAAGGACCTCCATGGGCCCCACCACCCATCAGGCGCACCAGGGGCCTCTAGCATGCCTAGGTGGGTGGTGGACCCCATGGGCCTCCCCTCGTGCACTTCCTTGGCTCCCAAGTTGTCTTCTGGGCAGAAAAAAATCTCCAAAAAGTTTCGTGGCATTTGGACTTCGTTTGGTACTGATATTCTGTGAAGTAAAAAACAAACAAAAAACAGCAACTGGCACTGGGCACTATGTCAATATGTTAATCCCAAAAAATAAAATAAGGTTGCTATAAAATGAATGTAAAACATCTAAGAATGATAATATAACAGCATGGAACAATAAAAAATTATAGATACGTTGGAGACGTATCAGCATCCCCAAGCTTAATTCCTGCTCGTCCTCGAGTAGGTAAATGATAAAAATGGAATTTTTGATGTGGAATGATGCCTAACATGTTCATCACATATTCTTTTCTTTTGTAGCATGGACATTTGGACTTTTAGATGATTCAAAGCAATAGTCTATATTTGACATGAAGATTCCAATACTCAAGCATATCAACAAGCAACCATGTCTTTCAAAATATCAACACTAAAGAAAGTTATCCCTAGCCCATCATGCTCAATCATTGATCCATTCATGAAACACACTCGAATATTAGCTACATCCAATGCATAAGTATGATCATAGTGCTCCCTAGTTGGTGCTTTATAAGAGAAGATGGAGACTCAAATAAAATAAAAATTGCATAAAGTAAATAGATAGGCCCTTCGCAGAGGGAAGCAAAGATTTGTAGAGGTGCCAGAGCTCAAAGCTTAAACTGAGAGATAAAATATTTTGAGAGGCATACTTTTCCCGTGAACGAAAACGACCGGGAATTCCCAATACTTTCCATGCTAGATACATCATAGGCGGTTCCCAAACATAAAATAAAGTTCATTCCTTTGTCCACCATTCTTTCACAATCCATGGCTAGCTGTATCCACAGGTGCCTTCCATACCAACACTTTCCAAGGAATTTATTATTTGAAAACATAAAGTAAATTTCTTTTTCATTTCGGGACTGGGCATCCCTATTACCGCCACACTCTCGTGCAATAACAAGTGAATAAACACTCATCTTGAGAATAACACATCTAGCATGGAAAAATATTGGCCACCCCCTACCGCTTCATGAGCGGTACGGGCACACAAAATGGAAATTCATTTTGAAAATTAGAGTTGGCACATACAAATTTACTTGGAACGGCACAGAAATACCGCATATAGGTAGGTATGGTGGACTCATATGGCAAAACTGGTTTTAAGGATTTTGGATGCACAAGTAGTATTCCTACTTAGTACAAGTGGAGGCTAGCAAATAGATTGAGAAGCAACCAACCAAGAAATGAAAATTCTCATAAATGAGCATTAAGCATAACTAACACCGAATAATGCACCACAAGTAGGATGTAATTTCATTGCATAACTATTGACTTTTGTGCTTGCATAGGGAATCACAAACCTTAACACCAATATTCTTACTAAAGCATAATTACTCACCAACATGACTCACATATTACTATCATGATATCTCAAAACTATTGCAAAGAATCAAGTTTATTTTGTCCAATGATCTTTCATGAAAGTTTTTATTATATCCTTCTTGGATATCTATCACTTTGAGACTAATTTCATATATTACATTGCTTATAACAAGTTCTCAAACAAATTTAAGTGAAGAACATGAGCATAAATAATTTTTTCTTTCTCTCAAAATAATATAAGTGAAGCATGAGAGAATTTCTTCAAAAATTTACTAATTCTCAAATTAATCTAAGTGACGCATGAGAGTATTTCTTCAAAAATTAAAGCACGATCATGCTCAAAAAGATATAAGTGAAGCACTAGAGCAATTCCATAGCTCAAAAAATTTAAGTGAAGCACATAGAGCAATTCTGATAAATCATAGCATCATTATGGCTTTCTCAAAAAGGTGTGTCTAGCAAGGATGATTGTGACAAACTAAAAAGCAAATCAAGCAAAGACTCATATAATACAAGACTCTCCAAGCAAAACTCATGATATGTGATGAATAAAAATATAGCTCCAAGTAAAATTACCGATGGTCGTTAGAAGAAAGAGGGGATGCCTTCCGGGGCATCCCCAAGCTTAGTTTATTGGTTCTCCTTGAATATTTCCTTGGGGTGCCATGGGGCATCCCCAATCTTAGGCTCTTGACACTCCTTGTTCCTTCATCCATCGTGATCTCACCCAAAACTTGAAAACTTCAATCACACAAAACTTAACAAAACCTTCCTGAGATCCGTTAGTATAAGAAAACCAATCTTCACTTTAAGTACTGTTGCAAACCCATTCATATTTTTTTATTGCATTATACCTAATGTATTCTAACTTTACCATGGCTTATATCCCCCGATACAATCCATAGATTCATCAAAATAAGCACACAATGCAACGAAAACAGAATCTGTCAAAAACAAAACAGTATGTAAAGACGCGAATTTTACTCATACTTCTGTAACTCTAACAATTCTTAAAAACCAGGAAAACGTAGGCAGTTGGTATATCAATCTTTTTTAAAAAAATCAGAATTTTTTGTCACTCCTGTGAATTTTTAAAATTCTGCTACTGGACACAAAAGTTTCTGTTTTTCAACAAAATCAAGTCAACTATCACCCAACATGATCCCAAAGGCTTTAATTGGCACAAACACTAATTAAAACATAAAAACACAATCATAACAGTAGCATAATTGTGTAAACACTCAAGAACAGAAAGAAAAAGAAAAAAATAAATTTTATTCATTGGATTGCCTCCCAACAAGCGCTATCGTTTTATGCCCCTAGCTAGGCATAATGCATAGATTCAAGTATTGTCATCTCTGGTTTTTGATCCATAGGTTGCCCTCATGATTGATTCATATGGTGGCTTAGTTCTTGTTCTAGGGAAGTGTTCTATAACACCCCCTCTGTAATAAGCTACAGTAACCCTCAGTGATTAAGCTAATCTTTTGCTAAACAGTGCTTGATCACCTTTGATTCAAATATCATTTGAATTTCCACTTTGAAATCAAATTCAAATCTGCAAGTGAAATATGAAGTTGCACAAAAGTTGCTGGAAAAATGTTCATCATTTAGCTCACATTCCATGACATTTAATTGTTAAGGAAAACAACATCACCATCAAGCTAAGGTGGGCCATAGCAATTTAAAACAGTGCAAAGGAGGCATTTTAAATGCTTTTGCATTTGTAGAAAAATTCAAACTAATTCTTTTGGTCCCAAACTTTTTCTGTCACAGCCATTTATTGCAACATAATTGTTGGAGCAACTCCCACATTTTTGCAAAAAATGAAAAACAAAAGAAAACAGAAAACAGAAAGGAAAGGAAAAGAAAAAGGCCCACTGTGCTGGGCCTCGAGTGCACAGGGAGGCCCAGCCCATCCCGCAGCATCTCCCACCTCCCACTGCTCCTCCCCGCTCGCTGTCGTCCTCTGCCGCACGCCCGCGCCTGGCCCCCCTGCTCGCTTGCTTGACAGCGCATCGCCGCGCCCGCGTAGAGGATAAGGTCGAGGCCCTGCGCACCCCCCTGGTGTCTCCCTCGCCATTCTCCCCCGCTCTCCCTCTCTGCCTTCCCCTCCCGAGCGCAACCATGGCTCCGCCGCCGTGACGTGCATGGCCACCGGCGGTCCCGAGCCCGCTGACCGTGTCCGGAAGCTCCGCCGGCCCCTTCTTCTTCTTCTGGTGCAGCCAGGCGGAGCCGTAGGGCCCTGCATCGAGCGGATCGAGCCGGCTCCCTTCCTCTGCATCTCCGGCGCAACTCCGTCGAGCCCGAGCCCTCTGCAGCTACTAAACATCACGCTGGCCATCGTGTGCCCCTAAGTGAGCACCGCTACCCCCTCCCTATCTCCCCTGGACCTTTGCGTGGCCGTAGCCGTCCCAACATGTTGCCGCACTCCGGTCGCCGCCGTGGCTGCGAGCACCGCGCTCCTGAGCCACTATGGCCTCGCCCGTCTGCTCTAGCGTGCTCAGGAAGTCCCGTAGCTGCTGCCCCGTTGCTCTTTTTGCTCGCTTGCGCCGCGTTTCACCGTTTCGGTGAAGCTCCGAACGCCGGCGTCGCCTCCGACGTCACCGCGCTCAACTCCGGCTACCTCAGCCTCGCCGGCCACCACCATTGGATGCGGCACAGCTCCCTCTTTCGAACACGCCAAGCCCCGTAGCAAACCGAGGCCTGTGGCCGTTTTCCGGCCAAGTACGGCGAGCCCCCGCCGCGGAACGGCTCGTCGGCACGTCTCTGGCACCGCCTGTTGACCTGGCACCTCTAGGCCTCACCCCATGCCACTGACCACTGGGCCCCGCAGCCCAGTTGACCGAGTCAACTCGGCTGACTGGGCAGCTGAGCCAATGACAGGCAGGGCCCGCTAATTTAAATGATTTAAGAAAAATAAATAAAACACTAATTAATCTGTTAATCCTAATTAAGTTAATTAGTTAACTAATATGACAATGACAGTAGGCCCCACTAACTAATTAACCCAAATAGTTAATTTTAACCCCTCTGTTAAGGCCTCTGTGTATGACATGTGGGACCCACTGGTCAGGTTTGACTCTGGCCAGTCAGAGTTGACTACTAACATCAGTGTGATGTGATGCTGACGTCACCATTCACTATTCTGGATAATTTGAATTTAAATAATTAAAATAATTCCAGAAAATGATTTAATCTTTGAAAATTCGTAGAATTTAAACCGTAGCTCAGATCGAAAAACTTTATACATGAAAATTGCTCAGAACGACGAGACGAATCCAACCGTGCTATCTGCTTCCGTGTCGGGACCCTCTACGGAGGTGAACCCGCAACTTTTAGCCTGTTTCTGGTAGATGAATAGTGCATATACACCGGTTAATAAATCCAACTTTAATCCTAAATTAACTAAAATGACTTAGACATGCTTTTAGGCAACCCTGCACTGCACGTTAGCATAGCATGCTCTGTGTTGCTCATGTTTGCTGTGTATTTATTTGTTTTTCCCCCTCTTCTCTCTCGGTAGACCCCGACACCGACGTCGTCCCCGAGGCCGACACAGCTCCGGAGACCGACTACACCGTTGACGACCTTGCCTTTGCCGCCGAGCAACCAGGCAAGCACCCCCCCTTTGAGCATGCCTATATCGCCTATTCTCTTCTTTCTTGTGCTTGCATTAGAATTGTTGCTGCTACTGCTTTACCTATTCTCATGCATAGCTTGTTTATTGTAACCTGCTATTGATACCTTACCTGCTTATCCTAAACTGCTTAGTATAGGCTAGATAGAGACCCCAGTGACCCCACTTGTCCCAGTTGCCCCGCTGGATCTTCGGAAGACTCGACGACCAGGCCCTAGCACCGCACATCACATCCCCTTTATCTGTACGACACTGCAGCGTTACTATCGAGTGCCGAGGGTGATACCTCGTAAGCACTTCCGATGTTAACTCTGTGGAGTAGTTACTCGGTCGTGGTCATCGAGGGTGATTCCTCCTTCACCACTTCCGATAACGACGCTGTCGTGCGACACCTCAAGTGTGAACCCATCAAGGGTGATTCCTCCGAGTTCACCTTGACGGATACATCGAGTAGGAATCCAATGAGGGTGATACCTCAGATTCCCCTGATGTTATGGACACACGGATACTTGGACTTTACTACTGTTACTTGGAAAGGCGGGTCGACCCTGAGGGGTACCCGCGAGTGTTGTGGAGACGGGTTGACCTGGAGGGTGCCCGAGATATGAATACGAGGCGTGGCTGGGCATTCTTAGCCCTTGCCACAAGTCCTCGAGACGGGGCGACGGGGTCACATCGATCGTGAGTCTCTGCTCGTTACCGCATGCTACCAACACACTAACGATTTGGATATTTGATCCGAGCGGGCCTCTGGCCTGATAGCACTAACCATCACGTGGGAACAGTTATGGGCACTCTACGTCGTATGCATCAGCCGAAGCTCTATAGACGTCAGCAAGGAGCGGCCCGCTCCGGATTCGACTGGTTAAGCCCGCGCTTGTATTAAGGGGGCTAGGTCTGCTTCCGGGCGTCCTCGCAACATGCAGGAGTGCGCAGGGCGAAGGCCAACACCCCTGTGCGCATAGGTTAGTCCGGCGTGCTGACCTCTCTTTAGAGCCTAGGTCGGGTTGCGGCGTATCATTTGGCCGAGGCCGGGCATGACCCAGAAAAGTGTATCTGACCGAAGTTAAGCGAGCGTGGTGGGTAAGTTGGTGCACCCCTGCAGGGAAGAACTAATCTATGCATAGCCGGATCCTCAGTAACAGACGCTCGGAGTTGTATCCCGATCGATACAACTAGAAATGGATACTTGTGATGAGAATTGGATAGTAGGGCTCTGGGATTGCTTTCTTGTAGGGAGTCGAGAAAGGATCTCTGGCCGAGGTTGATACTTAATACTGCTACTACTTTATATTGTGCTAATCTACACTCTTCTAATGCTGCAAGACCGTTGAAGATGCTAGTCTTCGATAGGACTAGTCCTTCTCTCTATTCTGGCATTTCTGCAGCCCAGTCCACATATACAACCTTTCTTTGATAATGTTGCATATGTAGTGTAGATCCTTGCTTGCTGAGTACTTCGGATGAGTACTCATGGTTGCTTGCTTCCTCTTTTTCCCCATATTCGTTTGATGCAACCAGATGACGGAGCCCCTGAGACAGCTGCCCCCGTCGACGACTGCTGCTACTACCCCGAGGGTGGTGTAACACCCCCAGTGGTTAACTACAGTAATCACCCTTTTGATTATGCCATGTCATCATGTTTAACAGTGCATGATCATCATTTGCATCATAATGCATTTCAACTTCTAACTCAAATTCAAATTAAATTAAAGTGGAAAATAAAAGTTGTCCAACATAGAAACTAAATTGTTCATTAAATAGCAAATAAATCAGAGACAATTCTAAAATTGAAACCAACATCATTGGAGTTGGGTAAGTGACTCAAACATCTTCAAACAGCGACTAAAAACAATATTTAATAACCATTTATTAAATCTAATTTAAGTATGAAATGATGTTTTGCCCAAACTAATTTTAGGTGTTAGGGAATAAAGCACTGGTATTTATGGACCAGGTCACATGTTTTACAAAATTCAATTTGAGCCCTAACTATTTACAAAACAGGGGTATGGATAAATAAAAGGAGAAAAGAAAAAAAAAGAAAAGCCCCCCCCCCCGGACCAACTGGGCCGTGCCCAGGGCCACAAGCCACCAACCAGGCCGCCCACACTCCCCCCTGGCCGGCCCACCCCATCCCCTTATCCCCTCACTCCCGTAACCCTAGCGCTACCCCCACCCCCCTCGCTCATTCCCCCCCCCCGACCGAATCTGGATCGGGATCGACCCGGCGACCCCGGCGACCGCGCCGCCCCGCTCTCCATCGCCGCTGCGCCTGACGACACCTCGCCAGTGCCGCCCTTCGCCGGGCCTCCTCGTTCCGTCGCTCGACCTCGACCCGTGCCCGACGCCGCGCCCCGTCCTCCTCGTCCTCTCCCTCACCGGACCTCGTCGCGCCTCCCCTCTCCGTCGTCGACCTCGTCCCCGTCCTCCCCCTCGAGCTCGAGCACCGCTGCCAACCCCCTACAGCTCGCGGTGAGCACGCGCTGCCGCCGCCCTCCTTCCCCTCGGTCACCGCCGCGTCACCACAGCCCCGCACCGCGCCCGCAACTCGCCCCGCTCCGCCTCTACGCCTGGGCCGCGCCCCGGCCTTGCCCCGGCCGTCGCCCGCGCCCACCACGCGGCCGCACCGGCGCTGACCGCGTCGCCGGCCCTCTGGCCGTGCCTCACCGCCCGCGCATGGCCACCCCGCTCTTATGCTGCCTACGCGCGCCGCCTGCCGCTGCTGCCGACCGCCCGCGCGCCGCCCCTGCTAGCCCAGCGTCGCTGCTCCGCCCGCTCTTGCCACGCCCATCGCCCGCTTGCCTCGCCCGCGCCTGCCTGCGCTCGCGCGCACGCGCCGCCGCCGCTCGCGCACTCCCACGCGCGCGCACGCCCGCGCACGCGCGCCGCGCCGCGCCCGTGGCCCTTGTGCCACTGACCGGTGGGGCCCAGTGCCCCTGTGACGCTGACGAACGGGGCCCAGCCCTTAAAAACGAAAAATAAAAATAAATAAAAATAATAATAAAAATAATTAAAATAATTAATTAATTAAATAATTAATTAGTTAATTAATTAAGTTAATTAATCCTGATTAGGTTAATCTAATTAATTAATTAGTTTAATTAAGTATTAATTAATTAGTTAACCCTAATTAACCCTAACAGTCCCCTGACGTCATGCTGACGTCAGCAAGACACTGTTTCGGATAATGTTAATTTAAATAATTAATTAAATTCCAGAAATTAATAAAAACTTTAGAAAATCATATAAAATAATCCGTAGCTCAGATGAAAATACTTTGTACATGAAAGTTGCTCAGAACGACGAGACGAATCTGAATACGCGGTCCGTTCGTCCGTCACACGTCCCTAGCTATCCGAACATGCAACCGTTCCTCTCCGGTCATCTGTCTGACAAATGTCCGGAACCGGGAAAACATTCCCGGATGGATTCCTCCTTCCTCGGTGACGTGCAACCACACGTTAGAACACACCCGGCACTGCATATTGTCATGCCGTACTTTGCGTTGCTCATGGTTTGCTGTGAATTTATACTGTTTCCTCCCCCTCTTCTCTCTCGTTAGACCCCGACACCGACGTCGTCCCCGAGACCGACGCAGCTCCGGATCCCGAAGACACCATAGACGACCTTGCCCTTGCCGCCGAGCAACCAGGCAAGCCCCTCCCTTGAGCATACCGATATCGCCCATTCTAAATTCCTCATGCTTGCATTAGAATTACTGCTGCTGCTGCTTTACCTATTCTGATGCATAGCCTGTTCATTGTAACCTGCTGTTGATAATTACCTACATATCCTAAACTGTTTAGTCTAGGCTGGGTAGAGACCTATCAGTGACCCCACTTATCCCGACTGCCGCGCTGGATCGTCAGAAGACCCGATCAATGGGATTGAAGACCAGGATCCGACACCGCACATCACCCCCCTTAGTTGTAACGACACTGCAGCGTTACTATCGAGTGTCGAGGGTGATTCCTCCTTCACCGCTTCCGATAACGACGCTGTCGTACAACACCTCAAGTGTGGACCCAGTGAGGGTGATTCCTCCTAGTTCCCCTTGATGGATACATCGAGTGGGAATTCAATGAGGGTGATACCTCGGATTCCCTGATGTTATGGACACACGGATACTTGGACCTTACATTGTTACTTGGAAAGGCGGGTCGACCCTGAGGGGTACCCGCGTGTGATGTGAAGGCGGGTTGCCAGTGTGGTGCCCGAGTGGTGAATACGAGGCGCGGCCGGGCATTCTTAACCCTTGCCGCAAGTCCTCGAGACGGGGCGACGGGGTCACATCTTTCGTGAGTCTCTGCTCGTTACCGCAAGCCCCTAGTCCTAGCGATTTGGATATTTGATCCGAGCAGGCCTCTGGTCTGATAGCACTAACCATCACGTGGGCATAGTATGGGCGTTCTGCATCATAGCATCAGCCGAAAGCTCTGTCAGACGTCTAGTTCAGCCTTGCGGCCGGGACGGACCGGCGCCCCCCTGGTGCCTGGCTTCCCCCTGCACGCAACGACTCGGAGTGCACAGGGCGATGGCCCAAGACCTCTGAGCGCTTAGGATGTAGACCGACGGGGACCTCTCTGCTGAGCTGTAGGTAGGGTTGCGATGTGTCGTTTGGCCGAGGCCGGGCATGACCCAGGAAAGTGTGTCCGGCCGGAGTTAATCGAGCGTGTTGGGTAAGTTGGTGCACCCCTGCAGGGAAGAACATTTCTATCGATAGCCGGTCCTACGGTAAAGGACACTCGGAGTTGTATCCTGATTGATACAATTTAGAACTGGATACCTGTGATGAGACCTGTATATATGGCTCTGGGATTGCTTTCTCGCAGGGAGTCGAGAAAGGATCTCTGGGTGAGGTTGATATTATTACTACTACTTTATATGGCATTGTTCTACTCTCTTCTACTGCTGCAAGACCGCTGAAGATGCTAGTCTTCGATAGGACTAGGCCTTCTCTCTATTCTGGCATTTCTGCAGCCCAGTCCACATATACAGCCTCCCCTTGATAATGTTGCATATGTAGTGTAGATCCTTGCTTGCTGAGTACTTCAGAGTACTCACGGTTGCTTTGTTTTCCTTTTCTCCCCATATCAGTTTGTCGTGACTAAGATGACGAAGCCCCTGAGACAGCTGCCCTGCCGACGATCGTTACTACTACTACCCAGAGGATGGATACTACTACGAGTTGACTGACGACCAGGAGTAGGATCGGAGGGTCCCAGGCAGGAGGCCTTGTGCCTTTCGATCGTAGTGTTTTCTTTTGCCCCGCCTTTCTAAAGGCCTTTCTGTACTTTCTTTCATATCTGTACTCAGATATCTGATGCTTCCGCTGACGCTTGTTCGCAAGCTTATGTATTCGAGCCCTCGAGGCCCCTGGCTTGTAATATAAAGCTTGTATGACTTTATTTATGTTTTAGAGTTGTGTTGTGATATCTTCCCGTGAGTCCTTAGGCTTGATCGTGTGCATTTGCGTGTATGATTAGTGCACGATCGGGCCGGGGGCGTCACAAGTTGGTATCAGAGCCGACTGACTGTAGGAACCCCCTTTCCAACTCCTTGGCCGAAGTTGAGTCTAGTGGTCCAAAACTGTTTTACTAACTTGGCTGTGTGGCTTACGGGCCCACGTCGCCAATTGGGAGGTATTAGTATCTTTTATTCCTCATCTTTACTCTGGGACTCTGACCTCTCTTCCTTTCGGGTTAACTAAAGTTTACTAACGCCGACACTTAGGATCTCGTAATTCTCGTCCACCCGGAGAGCTGGATATATGTACGATTTCCCTGACATTGATCTGATTAGTCTGATAATCATTTTCCTTTCCATTGTTTTGTTTAACCTTTCTCTCCGAGATCGGTTATACTTCTCCTTGTCTTTTGACAATCATGAGTTTCCTCTGTTTCAGATGGATCGTTTGTTTCCACCACACCCTGCGACGCAGCTACCAGCTGTTCGAGCAGGGATACATCCAGAGTACATTCTTTATCCACTGGGGCAGATGTCAATCCGTTACAATACCCCAGTACTTTCTCCTCCAGATACCCGCAAAGACTTTGTGATTTATTGTGATGCATCCCGTGAAGGATTAGGCTGTGTCCTAATGCAAGAGCGTAAGGTGATTGCCTATGGCTCTCGTCAGTTGCGCCCACATGAAGAGAATTATCCGGTACATGATCTAGAACTAGCTGCTGTGATCTATGCATTGCAGTTGTGGCGACATTACCTCCTCGGTAATCGTTGCGAGATATACACGGATCATAAAAGTCTGAAGTACTTGTTCACTCAACCTTCTCTAAACCTCCGTCAGCAAAGATGGATGGAGGCCATTGCGGACTATGATTTGGGTATTTCTTATACCCCTGGCAAGGCTAACGTGATGGCTGATGCCTTAAGCCGCAAGTCCTATTGCGACAACCTCATGGTTAGGCGAGCTCAACCTCGTCTTTTTGAAGAACTACGCAAGCTAAATCTGCGTATTGTTCCACAGGGATCTCTTAATAACCTTGTGATACAACCAGATCTTGAGAAAGCTGTTAAGAATGCGCAAGCTAAAGATGCTGAAATTGACCTCATGAAGAAAGACCTTCACCTTGTAAAGTACAGGGATTTCTCGCTGTCTGAAGATGGAACCTTGTATTTCAGAAACCGCATTGTGGTACCTCGCTTTGAACTCATGACTGACAAGGTTATGAAGGAGGCACATGACACCCCATTGTCTATTCATCCGGGTAGCACCAAGATGTATCGTGATCTCCGTCAAAGGTACTGGTGGTCTAAAATGAAGCAGGACATTGCTCGATATGTTGCTGAATGTGATGTTTGTCGTCGCGTTAAAGCAGAACATCAGAAGCCTGCTGGAATTCTGCAACCACTTCCTATTCCTTTATGGAAATGGGATAAGGTTCAGATGGATTTCGTTACAGGACTTCCCAGGTCACAGAAGGGTCACGATGCTATTCTTGTCGTCGTCGACCAACTCTCTAAAGTTGCACACTTTCTGCCTGTCAAGGAGACGATCACTGCTAGTCAGTTAGCAGAGTTATATATCTCCAGAATTGTTTCACTCCACGGTATTCCGAAAGAGATCAGTTCAGACCGTGGCAGCATATTCACTGGTCATTTCTGGGAAAGTTTCCAAAAGGCTATGGGAACTCATATTACCTGGAGTTCAGCTTATCATCCTCAATCCCAAGGCCAAGTTGAACGAGTTAATCAAGTGCTTGAAGACATGCTACGAGCTTGTGTTGTTTCTTTCGGCAAGAAGTGGGAAGAATCTCTTCCATATGCCGAGTTCTCTTATAACAACAGCTATCAAGCTAGTCTGAAAATGGCCCCCTTTGAAGTTCTCTATGGACGTAAGTGTCGAACCCCTCTGAATTGGTCAGAAACTGGGGAACGACCTCTTGTTGGACCGGATATTATTCAACACGCCGAAGAACAAGTCCATATCATCCGTGAAAATCTCAAGGCGGCTCAGGACCGCCAGAAGAGCAACTATGATCGCAAACGATGGGGTTTGACTTATCAACCTGGTGATCAAGCTTATCTACGTGTCACCCCTATGAAGGGCACTCACCGTTTTGGAATCAAGGGCAAGTTAGCTCCACGCTACATTGGTCCTTTCCGCATTATTGCAAGACGTGGTCAGGTGGCATATAAATTGGAATTGCCGCCGCAATTCTCTCATATCCACGACGTCTTCCATGTGTCGCAACTTCGTAAATGCTTCAAGGAATCTCCGCACCGATCTGTGGATCACGAGATGCTTGAATTGCAAGATGATCTATCTTATAAGGAGCATCCGATCCGCATTCTCGATGAAGCTGAACGTCGGACCCGTCAGAAGGTTACCAAGTTCCTCAAAGTGCAGTGGTCAAATCATACTGAAGATGAAGCCACTTGGGAACGCGAGGATAATCTTCGTGCGGAATACCCCGAACTTTTTCCTTCTACTTCTTAATTCTCGGGACGAGAATTCTTGTTAGTAGAGGAGATTTGTAACACCCCCAGTGGTTAACTACAGTAATCCCATTTTGATTATGCCACGTCAGCATGATTAACAGTGCATGATCATCATTTGCATCATAATGCATTTCAGCTTCTAACTCAAAATCCAAATTTAAATGAAAGTGAAAAATAAAAGTTGTCCAACATAGAAACTAAATTGTTCATTAAATAGCAAATAAATCAGAGACAATTCTAAAATTGAAACCAACATCATTGGAGTTGGGTAAGTGACTCAAACATCTTCAAACAGCGACTAAAAACAATATTTAATAACCATTTATTAAATCTAATTTAAGTATGAAATGATGTTTTGCCCAAACTAATTTTAGGTGTTAGGGAATAAAGCACTGGTATTTATGGACCAGGTCACATGTTTTACAAAATTCAATTTGAGCCCTAACTATTTACAAAACAGGGGTATGGATAAATAAAAGGAGAAAAGAAAAGAAAAAGGAAAAGCCCCCCCCCGGACCAACTGGGCCGTGGCCCAGCTGGCCACCAAGCCACCAACCAGGCCGGCCCACTCCCCCCTGGCCGGCCCACCCCATCCCCTTATCCCCTCACTCCCGTAACCCTAGCCGCTACCCCCACCCCCCTCGCTCATTCCCCCCCCGATCCAGAATCCTGGATCGGGATCGACCCCCGGCGACCCCGGCGACCGCGCCGCCCCGCTCTCCATCGCCGCTGCGCCTCGACGCCACCTCGCCAGTGCCGCCCTTCCGCCGGGCCTCCTCGTTCCGTCGCTCGACCTCGACCCCGTGCCCGACGCCGCCGCCCCGTCCTCCTCGTCCTCTCCCTCACCGGACCTCGTCGCGCCTCCCCCTCTCCGTCGTCGACCTCGTCCCCGTCCTCCCCCTCGAGCTCGAGCACCGCTGCCACCCCCCCTACAGCTCGCGGTGAGCACCGCGCTGCCCGCGCCCCCTCCTCTCCCCTCGGTCACCGCCGCGCTCACCACAGCCCCGCACCGCGCCCGCACCTCGCCCCGCTCCGCCTCTACGCCTGGGCCGCGCCCCGGCCTTGCCCCGGCCGTCGCCCGCGCCCACCACGCGGCCGCACGGGCGCTGACCGCGTCGCCGGCCCTCTGGCCGTGCCTCACCGCCCGCGCATGGCCACCCCGCTCTTATGCTGCCTACGCGCGCCGCCTGCCGCTGCTGCCGACCGCCCGCGCGCCGCCCCTGCTAGCCCAGCGTCGCTGCTCCGCCCGCTCTTGCCACGCCCATCGCCCGCTTGCCTCGCCCGCGCCTGCCTGCGCTCGCGCGCACGCGCCACCGCCGCTCGCGCACTCCCACGCGCGCGCACGCCCGCGCACGCGCGCCGCGCCGCGCCCGTGGCCCTTGTGCCACTGACCGGTGGGGCCCAGTGCCCCTGTGACGCTGACGAACGGGGCCCAGCCCTTAAAAACGAAAAATAAAAATAAATAAAAATAATAATTAAAATAATTAAAATAATTAATTAATTAAATAATTAATTAGTTAATTAATTAAGTTAATTAATCCTGATTAGGTTAATCTAATTAATTAATTAGTTTAATTAAGTATTAATTAATTAGTTAACCCTAATTAACCCTAACAGTCCCCTGACGTCATGCTGACGTCAGCAAGACACTGTTTCGGATAATGTTAATTTAAATAATTAATTAAATTCCAGAAATTAATAAAAACTTTAGAAAATCATATAAAATAATCCGTAGCTCAGATGAAAATACTTTGTACATGAAAGTTGCTCAGAACGACGAGACGAATCTGAATACGCGGTCCGTTCGTCCGTCACACGTCCCTAGCTATCCGAACATGCAACCGTTCCTCTCCGGTCATCTGTCTGACAAATGTCCGGAACCGGGAAAACATTCCCGGATGGATTCCTCCTTCCTCGGTGACGTGCAACCACACGTTAGAACACACCCGGCACTGCATATTGTCATGCCGTACTTTGCGTTGCTCATGGTTTGCTGTGAATTTATACTGTTTCCTCCCCCTCTTCTCTCTCGTTAGACCACGACACCGACGTGCTCCCGAGACCGACGCAGCTCCGGATCCCGAAGACCACCATAGAAGGGACCTTGCCATTGCAGCCGAGACACAGGCAAGCCCCTCCTTGAGCATACCATATTGCCATTCTAAATTCCTCATGCTTGCATTAGGAATTATGCTGCTGCTGCTTTACTTAGTCTGATGCATAGCCTGTTCATTGTAAGCTACGTTTAATAAATACCTACATCCTAAACTGTTTAGTCTAGGCTGGGTAAGAACCTATACAGTGCCCCACTTATCCCGACTGCGCGCTGATCGTCGAGAGAAGACCCATCATGGGATTGAAGACCCAGGGACCCGACACGCACATCACCCCTGTAGTGTAAGCGACCACTGCAGCGTTACTACGGAGTGTCAGGGTTGATGGAATACCTCAGTGTAGCACTTCTGATGTAACTCGTAGAGTGTTATCGGTCGTGGTCATCGGGGTGATTCTCCTTCACCGATTGCCGATAACGACCGCGTCGTACAACACCATCAAGTGTGGACCCAAGTGAGGGTGAGTCCTAACTAGTCACCTTGACGGATACATCGAGTGGGAATTAATGAGGGTGATACCTCGGATTCCCTGATGTATGGACACACGGATACTTGGACCTTACATTGGTACTTGGTAAAGGCGGGCGACCCTGAGGGGGTTACCGCGTGTGATATTGAAGGCGGTTGCCAGTGTGGTGCCGCAGTGGTGAATACGAGGGTGCGCGGGGCATTCAATTCTTATCCCTTGGCAGCAAGTCCTCGTTAGACGGGGCGGACGGAGGGTTCACATCTTTCGTAGTCTCTGTCGTTAACCGGCAAGCCCCTAGTCCTAGCGATTTGGATATTTGGCGAGCAGGCCTCTGGTTGATAGACACTAACCATCACGTGGGCTCATAGTATGGGCGTTGCGAAATGTAGCATCAGCCGAAAGCTCTGTCAGACGTCTGTTCAGCCTTGCGGCCGGGACGGACCGGCGCCCCCTGGTGCCTGGCTTCCCCCTGCACGCAACGACTCGAGTGCAAGGGCGATGGCCCAAGACCTCTGAGCGCTTAGGATGTAGACCGACGGGGACTCTCTGCTGAGCTGTAGGTAGGGTTGCGATGTGTCGTTTGGCCGAGGCCGGGCATGACCCAGGAAAGTGTGTCCGGGCGAAGTTAACGAGCGTGTTGGGGTAAGTTGGTGCACCCCTGCAGGGAAGAACACTCTATCGATAGCCGGTCCTACGGTAAAGGACACTCGGAGTTGTATCCGATTGATACAATTTAGAACTGGATACCTGTGATGAGACCTGTATATATGGCTCTGGGATTGCTTCTCGCAGGAGTCGAGAAGGGATCTCAGGACGAGGTTGATGAATGTATGGCTTGGATTGCGTTCTCGCAGGGAGTCGAGAAAGGATCTCTGGGTGAGGTTGATATTATTACTACTACATTATATTGTAATGTTCTACTCTCTTCTACTGCTGCAAGACCGCTGAAGATGCTAGTCTTCGATAGGACTAGGCCTTCTCTCTATTCTGGCATTTCTGCAGCCCAGTCCACATATACAGCCTCCCTTTGAAAATGTTGCATATGTAGTGTAGATCCTTGCTTGCTGAGTACTTCTGAGTACTCACGGTTGCTTTGTTTTCCTTTTCCTCCCCATATCAGTTTGTCGTAACAAGACGACGGAGCCCCTGAGACAGCTGTCCTCGCCGACGATCGCTACTACTACCCAGAGGATGGATACTACTACGAGTTGACTGACGACCAGGAGTAGGATCGGAGGGTCCCAGGCAGGAGGCCTTGTGCCTTTCGATCGTAGTGTTTTCTTTTGCCCCGCCTTTCTAAAGGCCTTTCTGTTTCTATTTCATATCTGTACTCAGATATCTGATGCTTCCGCTGACGCTTGTTCGCAAGCTTATGTATTCGAGCCCTCGAGGCCCCTGGCTTGTAGTATAAAGCTTGTATGACTTTATTTATGTTTTAGAGTTGTGTTGTGATATCTTCCCGTGAGTCCTTAGGCTTGATCGTGTGCATTTGCGTGTATGATTAGTGCACGATCGGGCCGGGGGCGTCACAGGTGGTTACTACTATGAGTTGGCCGACGACTAGGAGTAGGTTCGGAGGGTCCCAGGCAGGAGGCCTGCGCCTTTTCGATCGTAGCTTTTGTTTTGCCCCGCCTTCTTAAAGGCTTATCTGTGTTTTCTTTTATATCCGTACTCAGATATCTGATGCTTCCGCTGACGCTTGTATGCGAGCTTATGTATTCGAGCCCTCGAGGCCCCTGGCTTGTAATATAAAGCTTGTATGACTTTATTTATGTTTTAGAGTTGTGTTGTGATTCCTTCAAGTGAGTCCTTAGGCTTGATCGTGTGCATTTGCGTGTATGATTAGTGCACGATTGAGCCGGGGGCGTCACATGTTCCATACCCTTTCTTAGTGAAAATTGAAATTTAATATTACCTTCTTTCATATCAATCACGACACCTATAGTTCGTAAAAACGGTCTACCAAGTATTATAGGATAGGACGGATTGCAATCAATATCAAGAACAATAAAATCTATGGGCATATAGTTCCTGTTTGCAAGAATAAGAACATCATTAATCCTTCCCATAGGTTTTTTATTGGTAGAATCCGCTAAGTGCAAATTAAGAGAACATTCTTCAATATTGGTAAGACCAAGCACATCACATAGAGATTTCGGAATTGTGGAAACACTAGCACCCAAATCACATAAAGCAAAGCACTCATAATTTTTAAACTTGACTTTAATGGTAGGTTCCCACTTGATACGTCCATTTTCCATCATGTTTTCCTACTGTTATTTATAATGTTTTTATGCATAATAATGCTTTTTGGAGTAATTCTAATGCCTTTTCTCTCATAATATGCAAGGTTTACACAAAGAGGGAGAATGCCGGCAACTGGAATTCTGGACCTGAAAAAGCTACATCGGAGTTACCTATTCTGCACATCTCCAAATGAGCTGAAAATTTACGAAGAATTGTTTTGGAATATATAAAAAATACTGGAGCAAATAACTACCGGAGGGGGCCACCCTGGTGAGCACAAATGACCTATATACCAGAAGATGGGCACCGGAGGTGGGCCGAGGAGGGCACAAGACACCAGGGCGCGCCTGGGCCCCCAGGCGCCGGAGGTGGGCCGAGGAGGGCACAAGACACCAGGGCGTGCCTGGGCCCCCAAGCGTGCCCTGGTGGGTTGTGCCCTCCTCGGCCCACCTCCGGTGCCCATCTTCTGGTATATAGGTCATTTTGACCTAGAAAAAATCAGACGGGGACTTTCAGGACGAAGCCTCGCCGTCTCGAGGCGAAACTTGGGCAGGAGCACTTTTGCCCTCCGGCGGAGCGATTCCGCCGGGGGAACTTCCCTCCAGGAGGGGGAAAACATCGTCATCGTCATCACCAACAACTCTCTCATCTTTGGGAGGGCAATCTCCATCAACATCTTCAACAGCACCATCTCCTCTCAAATCCTAGTTCATCTCTTGTGTTCAATCTTTGTACCGGAACCTTAGATTGGTACTTGTTGGTGACTAGTAGTGTTGATTACATCTTGTAGTTGATTACTATATGGTTTATTTGGTGGAAGATTATATGTTCAAATCCATTATGCTAATTAATACCCCTCTGATCTTGAGCATGATTATCATTTGTGAGTAGTTACTTTTGTTCTTGAGGTCACGGGAGAAGTCATGTTGCAAGTAATCATGTGAACTTGATATGTGTTCGATATTTTGATGATATGTATGTTGTGATTCCCTTAGTGGTGTCATGTGAATGTCGACTACATGGCACTTCACCATATTTAGGCCTAAGGGAATGCATTGTGGAGTAGTTATTAGATGATGGGTTGCTAGAGTGACAGAAGCTTGAACCCTAGTTTATGCGCTACTTCATAAGGGAACGATTTGGATCCAAAAGTTTAATGCTATGGTTAGATTTTATCTTAATACTTTTCTCGTAGTTGCGGATGCTTGCGAGGGGGTTAATCATAAGTAGGAGGTTTGTTCAATTCAGAACAGCACCTAAGCACCGATCCACCCACATATCAAATTATCAAAGTAGCGAACACGAATCAAACCAACATGATGAAAGTGATATGGTGAAATTCCCGTGTACCCTCAAGAACGCTTTGCTTATTATAAGAGACCGTTTTGGCATGTCCTTTGCCACAAAAGGATTGGGCTACCTTTCTGCACTTTACTTACCGTTACCGTTACTTGCTTGTTACAAACTATCTTGCTATCAAACTACCTGTTACCGACAATTTCACTGCTTGCAGAAATTACCTTGCTGAAAACCACTTGTCATTTCCTTGTGCTCCTCGTTGGGTCCGACAGTCTTACTTATCGAAAGGACTACAATTGATCCCCTATACTTGTGGGTCATCACCACTCATCATGTAATTTTCTAGGAATTGAAATCTCTAACTCCAATTTTTTCTTCTAAAGCTTTTAGCATGGCATCTACTATATGTTTAGTAAAAGCTTTATTTTGTTCATAGGCATTGGGTGAATTCATCATGGATTGCAACAAATAAATACATTCAATCAAAGAGCAACTATCATAATTAAAGTCTATGTAATCCAAAAGAGTGGGCACATCACTAGTTAAAGTTTTGACCTCTCCAAACCCACTTCTATCAATTTTCTCGACAAGATTTTCACCCTCCGGATTATGGGGACGCCTTCTAGCCAAAGTTGACTCTTCTTCGATCCCTTTATCATCAAGTTTAATATTACTAAACAAGGAATCAATAGAAGAAACACCAAACATTTTAAGAACTTCATCATTATTATGAAAGCAATCGGTAGAAAATGCTTTTTCTAAAAATTCTCTTTTAGCTCTAAGCATAGCGGTTTTTTTCTTACTTTCATCCATGGAAACATATAAAGATTTAATTGATTCATTGACATCAACCTTAGGTGGAAAAGTTTTAATCTTGAGATTTTCTACATCATGGGAAAATCTATCAATGCTTCTAGACATATCATCAATCTTATTCAACTTTTCTTCTATCGTAGTATTGAAAACCTTTTGAGCATTGATAAATTATTTAATATTATTCTCAAGATTAGAGGGGTTCCTATTATTATTGTAAGAGGAATTACCATAGGAATTGCCATAATAATTAGAGGAATTTCCAGGAAAATTACCTCTATAAGTATTATTATTAAAATTGTTTCGAGAGACAAAATTCACATCTACGGGATCACTATATTGCTCAATCAAAGTAGACAAAGGCACATCATTAAGATCAATAGGAGCATTTTTATTAGCAATAAATTTCATAAGATCATCAACTTTTTCACTCAAAGTACTAATTTCTTCAACGGAATTGATCTTTTTACCAGTAGGTGCTCTTTCGGTATGCCATTGTGAATAATTTGCCATGATATTATCTAGTAATTTAGTAGCTTCACCCAAAGTAATCTCCATAAAAGTACCTCCCCGCGGCGGAATCTAAAAGATTTCTAGAAACAAAATTCAATCCCGCATAAAAAATTTGTATGATCATCCAAAGATTTAAACCATGAGTAGGACAATTTCTTAGCATTAATTTCATTCTTTCCCAAGATTGTGCAACATGCTCATTCTCAAGTTGCTTGAAATTCATGATTTGATTTCTAAGGGAAATAATTTTCGCGGACGGAAAATACTTAGTAATAAAAGCATCTTTGCACTTATCCCAAGAATCGATACTATTACGAGGCAAAGATGAAAACCAGATTTTTGCACGATCCCTCAAAGAGAAAGGAAACAATTTCAACTTCACAATATCATTGTCCACATCTTTTTTCTTTTGCATATCACACAATTCTATGAAAGTGTTTAGATGGGACGCGGCATCCTCATCAGGAGTGCCAGAAAATTGCTCTTTCATAACAAGATTCAACAAAGCAGCATTAATATCATAAGACTCCGCACTAGTGGCGGGAGGAGCAATCGGAGTACTAATAAAATCATTATTATTAGTATTGGAAAAATCACACAATTTGGTATTTTCTTGAGACATCACAACTACGCAAACAAGATTGCAAACAAAAAAGAGATCTGACGAGAAAAAGGCGAACGGAAAAGAAGGCAAATAAAAAAGGCAAATATTTTTGTGCTTTTCGCAAAAATGTTTTAAAAGTGTGGGAGATGAAAACGAGTGGCAAATGGCAAATAATTTAAATTGCAAGGAGATGAGATTTGTTATTAGGAACCTGATAGATGTTGATGATGTCTCCCCGACAACGGCGCTAGAAATTCTTCTGCTGCTTGCTTATGCGTTGTTATTTCCCCGAAGAGGAAAGGATGATGCAGCACAACAACGGTAAGTATTTCCCTCAGTTATGAAACCAAGGTTATCAATCCAGTAGGAGAATCAAGCAACACTATGTAAACGGAACCTACGCACAAATAACAAATACTTGCAACCCAATGCATAAGAGGGGTTGTCAATCCCTCCTCGGTATTGAGATAGATTAAATTGTATGAGATTGGATAAATAGATCTGGCAAAAATAAAAAATAAAATAAATAAAGAAAAAGTGCAGCAAGGTATTTTTGGGTTTTTAGAATAATAGATCTGAAAACAATATGATAGAAAATAGACCCGGGGTCCGTAGATTTCACTAGTGGCTTCTCTCGAGAAAATAGCATACGGTGGGTAAACAAATTACTGTTGGGCAATTGATAGAAGATTATTGGGTTGTCCCCCATCAATATGGTTGGTATAGTCATGAAAACAGAAAGGAAAATTATTGGGTTATCTCCAAAAAGCGCTTTTCTTTAAAGCCTTTTAGCTAGGCATTGAGATTTCAATGATGCTCACATGAAAGATAATAATTGAAACACAAAGAGAGCATCATAAAACATGTGACAAACATATTTAAGTCTAACATACTTCCTATGCATAGGCATTTTATAAGCAAAGAAATTATCAAGGCAAGCAAAAACTAGCATATGCAAGGAACAAGAAAGAAGCAATAGCAATCTCAATATAACGAGAGGTAATTTAGTAATATGAAAATTTCTACAACCATATTTCCCTCTCTCATAATAATTACATGTAGGATCATAATCAAATTCAACAATATAGCTATCACATAACATATTCTCTACATGATCCACATGCATGCAAAGTTGACACTCTTCCAAAATAGTGGGACCATCAAATAAAGTCATGACCTCTCCAAGCCCACTTTTATCAAAAATTTCATAAGATTGATCATTCTCCAAAGTAGTGGGATCATTATTACCTAGAGTTGACACTCTTCGAAACCCACTTTCAATATTATTGCAAACACTATTATCAATATCATATTCATCATGAAGCTTAAATAATTTTTCAAGATCACAAGAAAAATCACCCCAATCATGATCATTGCAATAAGTGGTGGACATAGCAAAATTAGCATCCCCAAGCTTAGGGTTTTGCATATTATTAGCGTAATTGACATTAACAGAATTTATAATAACATCATTGCAATCTTGCTTTTCATTCAAGGAGCTATCGTGAATCACTTCATAAATTTCTTCTTTTAGCACTTCATCACAAATTTTAGATTCACGAATTTCAAGCAAAACTTCATAAAGATAATCTAGTGCACACTGCACACAACTCACTAGCAATTGGTTCATCATAATTGGATCTTTTAAAAAGATTAGCAAGTGGATGAGGATCCATAAACTTTTTGCTTTCTGATTTTCAATAAACCCACAATTATACCAAGTGAACAAGCAAACAAACCAAGTAAGACATAAAGGCAAACGGAAAAAGGCAAATAAAAAGGCAAAAAAATTGTTTTTTTTAAACATTTTAGAAGTGGGGGAGAGGAAAACGGGAGGCAAATGGCAAATAATGTAATGCAAGAGATGAGAGTTTATGATAGGTACTTGGTAGGCTTGATGTAGAACCTCCCCGGCAACGGCGCTAGAAATTATTCCTGCTACTTCTTGAGCTTGCGTTGTTTTTTCCCTTGAAGAGGAAAGGGTGATGCAGCCAAGTAGAGATAAGTATTTCCCTCAGTTAAGAACCAAGGTATCAATCCAGTAGGAGGTACAAGCAAGTCCCCAATAGATGCATGATACGTCTCCAAGATATCTATAATTTTTTATTGTTCCATGCTATTATATTATCTGTTTTGGATGTTTTATATGCATTTATATGCTATTTTATATTATTTTTGGGACTAACCTATTAACCCAGAGCCTAGTGCCAGTTTCTGTTTTTTTCCTTGTTTTTTAGTTTTACAGAAAAGGAATATCAAACGGAGTCCAAACAAGCTGAAAATTTACGGTGGTTTTTTATGGACCAGAAGAAGCCCACGGAGCATCGGAGTTGGGCTAGAAGAGTCCCGAGGCAACCATAAGGGTGGAGGGCGTGCCCCTCCTAGGGAGCGCCCCCTGGCTTGTGGACTCCTCGGGAACCCCACTGACTTGTTTCCGACGCCAAAAATTCCTATAAATATAGAAACCCCCGAAAAGAAACCTAGATCGGAAGTTCCACCGCCGCAAGCCTCTATAGCCATGAAAAACCAATCGGGATCCCGTTCCGGCACCCTGCCGGAGGGGAAACCATCACCGGAGGGCATCTTCATCATCCCGGCGGTCTCCATGACGAGGAGGGAGTAGTTCACCCTCGGGGCTGAGGGTACGTACCAGTAGCTACGTGTTTGATCTCTCTCTCTCTCTCCCTCTCTCGTGTTCTTGATTTGGCACGATCTTGATGTACCGCGAGCTTTGTTATTATAGTTGGATCATATGGTGTTTCTCCCCATCTACCTTCTTGTGATGAATTGAGTCTTGCTCTTTGAGGTTTCATTATGTTGGATTTTGTATTGGATTTGAGAACACTTGATGTATGTCTTGTGATGGGATATCTGTGGTGACAATGGGATGTTCTATTGATTCACTTGATGTATGTTTTGGCACTCAACTCGCGGATTCCCAATGTGACATTGGGGTAATCTATGCATAGGGGTTGATGCATGTTTTCGTCCTACGTTCTCTGATAGAAACTTTGGAGTGATTCTTTGTTGCACGTTGCGGGATTGTTATATGATCCAATTATGTTATCATTGTTGAGAGAATTTGCACTAGTGAAAGTATGAACCCTAGGCCTTGTTTTCAAGCATTGCAATACCGTTTTTTCTCACTTCTGTTACTAGTTACCTTGCTGTTTTTATATTTTCATATTACAAAACCTATATCTACCATCCATATTACACTTGTATCACCATCTCTTCGCCGAACTAGTGCACCTATACAATTTACCATTATATTGGGTGTGTTGGGGACACAAGAGACTCTTTGTTATTTGGTTGCAGGGTTGTTTGAGAGAGACCATCTTCATCCTACGCCTCCCACAGATTGATAAACCTTAGGTCATCCACTTGAGGGAAATTTGCTACTGTCCTACAAAACTCTGCGCTTGGAGGCCCAACACGAGTCTAGAAGAAGAAGGTTGCATAGTAGACATCAAGCTCTTTTCTGGCGCCGTTGCCGGGGAGGTGAGTGCTTGAAGGTATATCTTTAGATCTTGCAATTGAATCTTTTAGTTTCTTGTTTTATCACTAGTTTAGTCTATAAAAGAAAACTACAAAAAAATGGAATTGAGGTTGCCTCATATTATTCGTCTTTACCATGTCTTTCTTGAAAATGATGGATGGAAAATTGTGCCAAAGTGTTAGAAGAAGAAGTCAATAAAAAAATTTTGGCACTAAATCTTTGAATGATGAGCATGATTGCAATGTTGTTTGTATGAATTCTTTGAATATACATGATGCTAATGATATGCAAAGCCACAAGCTTGGGGATGCTATGTTTGATGAAGATGATATTTTTAGTCCGCCAAGTTTTGATGAGAATATTTATTATGATGACAGCATGCCTCCTATTTATGATGATTATGATGAAGGTGGGTTTGGAAGAGTGTCAACTCTAGTTAATGATCCCACTATTTTGGAGGGTGTTGAATCTTTTCGCAATATTGATAAAAGTGGATTTGGAGAGGTCATGACTTTATTTAGTGATGAATCCACTATTTTGGAAGAGGTTCCAATTGATTATAAGAACAAAGTTGCTATCTATGATGATTATTGTGATGACATGTATGCTATAAAGAATAATGATAACCATGAAACTTGTCATCATGATTTTATTTTTCAATTGGATTATGCCTCACATGATAGTTATTTTGTTGAGTTTGCTCCCACTACTATTCATGAGAATAAATTTGCTTATGTGGAGAGTAATAAAATTTCTATGCTTGTGGATCATGAAAAGAATGCTTTATGTGATAGCTATATTGTTGAATTCATTCATGATGCTACTGAAAATTACTATGAGGGGGGAACATATGCTTGTAGATATTGCAATAATATCAAGTTTCCTCTCTTTATGTTGAAAGTTTTGAAGTTGCACTTGTTTTGCTTTCCTATGCTAGTTGATTCTTGCTCCCATAAATTGTTTGCTCACAAAATCCCTATGCATAGGAAGTGAGTTAGACTTAAATGTGCTAGTCATATGCTTCATGATGCTCTCTTTGTGTTTCAATTCTTATCTTTTATGAGCATCATTGAAATCATCATGCCTAGCTAAAAAGGCATTAAAGAAAAGCGCTTGTTGGGAGACAACCCAATATTTACCCCTACTGTTTTTTTGTGTTCACATGATTAATCTACTGTAGTAATCATATTTTATAGCTTTTGTTTCAATAAAGTGCCAAGTAAAGCCTTTGGGATAGTGTGGATGATAGTTGACTTGATTCTGTGCAAAAACAGAAACTTTTGCGTCCAGTAACAGAATTGTTAAAATTCACTAAACGTGGAAAAACTCTGAATTTTTTACATAGGATTTTATACAAATTGTCTACGTTTTCCTAATTTTTCAGAATTTTTGGAGTAACATAAGTATGATCTTAATTCAGATCTTTACAGACTGTTCTGTTTTTAACAGATTCTGTTTTCGATGCATAGTTTGCTTGTTTTCTAGTTTCTATAACTTATATTGCTTAATATAAATTGTAGAAATGATAGGGTACTGTAGGCATCATGTGGGAAAATTTTGAATCTTGTCTTGACAGTACCAAAGTGAATGATTTGTTTTATCATACTAACCCATCTCACGAAGTTCCGTTAAGTTTTGTGTGATTGAAGTTTTCAAGTTTTGGGTGAGATATCGATATGAGGAGAACAAGGAGTGGCAAGACACTAAGCTTGGGGATTCCCAAGGCACCCCAAGGTAATATTCAAGGAATATCCAAGCAACTAAGCTTGGGGATGCCCCGGAAGGCATCCACTCTTTCGTCTTCAACATTATCCGTAACCTCACTTGGAGCTATATTTTTATTCGTCACATGATATGAGTTTTGCTTGGAGCATCATTTTATTTTATTAGTTTTTTCTTGCTGTTATTTAGAGTAATGTTTCGCATCTTTTATTTCAATAAAAAGGTCAAGTATAGCCTTTACCATGCTTATTTTGCAAGTCTATATGTTGCTGTTTTGAAAACAGAAAGATTTCTATCATTGTCTGAATTCTTATGGAAAGTAAGAATGTGGTAAAATCATGAAAATTTTACACGTTCAGAAATAACAATTTTTCTACAGTGTGCTAATTTTTAAGATTTTTTGGAGTTAGGTAAGTATGAGTGTAATTGCACTCTTTACAAACTGTTCTGTTTAGACAGATTGCTGTTATGTTTGCATTGTTTGCATATGTTTGCTTGTTTAATGATTCTATTTGAGGATAGGAGTATTAAATATGCAGAGGCATTTAGTATGCAATGTTAAATAATAATTTTAGTGATTTCCTACAGTAGAGAATGATAATGTTTTGCATTTGATTTATACTAACTTTTCTCACGAGTTCTTGTGGAGTTTTGTGTGGATGAAGTTTTTAAGATTTAGGGAAACCGTGATATAAAAGGAATTAAGGAGACACAAAAGATCAAGCTTGGGGATGCCCAAGGCATCCCAATATAATATTTCAAGAAGTATTAAGCATCTAAGCTTGGGGATGCCCCGGTAGGCATCCCACCTTTCTTCATCAAGAATTATCGGTTAGTATCGGTTGAGCCTAAGTTTTTGCTTCTTCACATGATGTGTGCTATTTTTAGAATGTCATTTTATTTTGTTTTGCTTGCTGTTTGAATGAAATACTTAAGATCTGAAATTCTTAAATGATGAATCTTCACATAGCTACTTAATTATTTGACTACTCATTGATCTTCACTTATATCTTTTTGGAGTAGTTTGTTAGTTGCTCTAGTGCTTCACTTATATCTTTTTAGAGCACGGCAGTGGTTTTATTTTGAAGAAATTGATGAACTCTCATTGCTTCACTTATATTATTTTGAGAGTCTTTAAACAGCATGGTAATTTGCTTAGGTTATGAATTTAGTCCTAATATGATGGGCATCCAAGAGGGATATAATAAAAACTTTCATATAAAGAGCATTGAATAAGATGAGAAGTTTGGTTCCTTGCATTTGTTTTGAGATATAAAGATGGTGATATTAGAGTCATGCTAGTGAGTAATTGTGGATTGGTAGAAATGCTTGTGTTAAGGTTTGTGATTCCCGTAGCATGCACGTATGGTGAACCGTTATGTAATGAAGTCGGAGCATGATTTATTTTTTGATTGTCTTCCTTATGAGTGGCGGTCGGGGATGAGCGATGGTCTTTTCCTACCAATCTATCCCCCTAGGAGCATGCGTGTAGTACTTTGTTTCGATGGCTAATACATTTTTGCAATAAGTATGTGAGTTCTTTATGACTAATGTTGAGTCCATGGATTATACGCACTCTCACCCTTCCACCATTGCTAGCCTCTCTAGTACCGCGCAACTTTCACCGGTGCGTTAAGCTCGCCATATATCCTTCCTCAAAACAGCCACCATACCTACCTATTATGGCATTTCCATAGCCATTCCAAGATATATTGCCATGCAACTTCCACCGTTCTGTTTATTATGACACATACCATCATTGTCATATTGCTTTGCATGATCATGTAGTTGACATCGTATTTGTGGCAAAGCCACCATTCATAATTTTTATACATGTCACTCTTGTGTCATTGCACATCCCGGTATACCGCCGGAGGCATTCATATAGAGTCATATTTTGTTCTAAGTATCTAGTTGTAATTCTTGAGTTGTAAGTAAATAAAAGTGTGATGGTCATCATTATTAGAGCATTGTCCCATGTGAGGAAAGGATGATGGAGACTATGATTCCCCCACAAGTCGGGATGAGACTTCGGACGAAAAATAAAATAATAAAAAAAGAAAAAAAAGGAAAAAAAGAAAAAAGAAAGGCCAAAGAGCCCAAAATAAAAAAATGAGAGAAAAGAGAGAAGGGGCAATGCTACTATCCTTTTTCCACACTTGTGCTTCAAAGTAGCACCATGATCTTCATGATAGAGAGTCTCCTATTTTGTCACTTTCATATACTAGTGGGAATTTTTCATTATAGAACTTGGCTTGTATATTCCAATGATGGGCTTCCTCAAATTGCCCTAGGTCTTCGTGAGCAAGCAAGTTGGATGCACACCCACTTAGTTTCTTTTGAGCTTTCATACACTTATAGTTCTAGTGCATCAGTTGCATGGCAATCCATACTCACTCACATTGATATCTATTGATGGGCATCTCCATAGCCCGTTAATACGCCTAGTTGATGTTGGACTATCTCTTTTTTTGTCTTCTCCACAACCACCATATTCTATTCCACCTATAGTGCTATATCCATGGCTCATGCTCATGTATTGCATGAAAGTTGAAAAGGTTTGAGAACATCAAAAGTATGAAACAATTGCTTGGCTTGTCATCGGGGTTGTGCATGATAAAATACTTTGTGTGATGAAGATAGAGCATAGCCAGACTATATGATTTTGTAGGGATAACTTTCTTTGGCCATGATATTTTGAGAAGACATGATTGCTTTATTAGTATGCTTGAAGTATTATTGTTTTTATGTCAATATTAAACCTTTGTTTTGAATCTTATGGATCTGAATATTCATGCCACAATAAAGAAAATTACATCGATAAATATGTTAGGTAGCATTCCACATCAAAAATTCTGTTTTTATCATTTACCTACTCGAGGACGAGCAGGAATTAAGCTTGGGGATGCTTGATATGTCTCCAACATATCTATAATTTTTGATTGTTCCATGCTATTATATTATCTGTTTTGGATGTTTTATATGCATTTATATGCTATTTTATATTATTTTTGGGACTAACCTATTAACCTAGAGCCCAGTGCCAGTTTCTGTTTTTTCCTTGTTTTTGGGTTTTACAGAAAAGGAATATCAAACGGAGTCCAAACAAGCTGAAATTTTACGGTGATTTTTTATGGACAAGAAGAAGCCCACAGAGCATCGGAGTTGGGCCAGAAGAGTCCCGAGGCAACCACAAGGGTGGAGGGCGCGCCCCTAGCTTGTGGACTCCTCGGAAACCCCCCTGACTTATTTCCGATGCCAAAAATTCCTATAAATATAGAAACCCCCAAAAATAAACCTAGATCGGAAGTTCCGGCGCCGCAAGTCTCTGTAGCCACGAAAAACCAATCGGGAGCCCGTTCCGGCACCCTGCCGGAGGGGGAAACCATCACCGGGGGCCATCTTCATCATCCTGGCGGTCTCCATGACGAGGAGGGAGTAGTTCACCCTCGGGGCTGAGGGTATGTACCAGTAGCTATGTGTTTGATCTCTCTCTCTCTCTCTCTCTCTCTCTCTCTCTCGTGTTCCTGATTTGGCACGATCTTGATGTACCGCGAGCTTTGTTATTATAGTTGGATCATATGGTGTTTCTCCCCCTCTACCTTCTTGTGATGAATTGAGTCTTGCTCTTTGAGGTTTCGTTATGTTGGATTGAGTATTGGATTTGAGAACACTTGATGTATGTCTTGCGATGGGATATCTGTGGTGATAATGGGATGTTCTATTGATTTACTTGATGTATGTTTTGGCAGTCAACTCACGGATTCCCGAGGTGACATTGGGGTAATCTATGCATAGGGGTTGATACATGTTTTCGTCCTACTTCTCCGATAGAAACTTTGGAGTGATTCTTTGTTGCACGTTGAGGGATTGTTATATGATCCAATTATGTTATCATTGTTGAGAGAATTTGCACTAGTGAAAGTATGAACACTAGGCCTTGTTTTCAAGCATTGCAATACCATTTTTTCTCACTTTTGTTACTAGTTACCTTGCTGTTTTTATATTTTCAGATTACAAAACCTATATCTACCATCCATATTACACTTGTATCACCATCTCTTCGCCGAACTAGTGCACCTATACAATTTACCATTGTATTGGGTGTGTTGGGGACACAAGAGAATCTTTGTTATTTGGTTGCAGGGTGGTTTGAGATAGACCATCTTCATCCTACGCCTTCCACGGATTGATAAACCTTAGGTCATCCACTTGAGGGAAATTTGCTACTGTCCTACAAAACTCTGCGCTTGGAAGCCCAACACGAGTCTACAAGAAGAAGGTTGCGTAGTAGACATCAATGCACCTGCACAAACTAACAAACACTTGCACGCAACACGAAAAGGGGGTTGTCAATCCCTTCACGGCCACTTGCAAGAGTGAGATCTAATAGAGATAGATATAAAATATAAGTAAAAGGCAAAATAAAGTAAATATAAATAAATTGCAGCAAGGTATTTTTGGGTTTTTGGTTTTATAGAGCTGAAAATATATGATGGAAAATAGACCCGGGGCCATAGGTTTCACTAGAGGCTTCTCTCTTGAAGAAAGCATACTGTGGGTAAACAAATTACTGTTGAGCAATTGATAGAAAAGCGCATAGTTATGATGATATCTAAGGCAATGATCATGAATATAGGCATCATGTCCGTGACAAGTAGACCGACTCCTGCCTACATCTACTACTATTACTCCACACATCGACCGCTATCCAGCATGCATCTAGTGAATTAAGTTAACAAGAATGGAGGGATAGAGGGATAGATCCAATCAATATGGTAAAACCCCATTTTTTATCCATAATGGCAACAATACAAATACGTGCCTCACTTCCCCTACTGTCACTCGGTGAGGACACCGCAAGATTGAACCCATCACAAAGCACCTCTCCCATTGCAAGAAAAACCAATCTAGTTGGCCAAACCAAATCAATAGATCAGAGAGAAATACAAAGCTATCTTAATCATGCATAAAAGAGTTTGGAGAAGACTCAAATAATATTCATAGATAATCTGATCATATATCCACAATTCATCGGATCTCAACAAACTCACTGCAAAAGAAGATTACATCGAATAGAACTCTAAGAACATCGAGGAGGACACTGTATTGAAGATCAAAGAGAGATAAGAAGTCATCTAGCTACTTGCTATGGACCCGTAGGTCTGTGGTAAACTACTCACACATCATCGGTAGGGCAACAAGGTTGGTGTAGAGGCCTTGATGACCCACAAGTATAGGGGATCAATCGTAGTCCTTTCGATAAGTAAGAGTGTCGAACCTAACAAGGAGCAGAAGGAAATGACAAGTGGTTTTCAGCAAGGTATTTTCTGCAAGCACTGAAATATAGTCGATAACAAGTAGTTTGATAGCAAGATAATTTGTAACGAGCAACTAACGGTAATGGTAAATAAAGTGTAGCAAGGTAGCCCAATCCTTTTGTGGCAAAGGACTGGCCAAAACAATCTCTTATGATAAACAAAGCGTTCTTGAGGGTACACGGGAATTTCACCATGTCACTTTCATCATGTTGGTTTGATTCGTGTTCGCTACTTTGATAATTTGATATGTGGGTGGACCGGTGCTTAGGTGCTGTTCTTACTTGAACAAACCTCCTATTTATGATTAACCCCCTCACAAGCATCTGCAACTACGAGAAAAGTATTAAGATAAAATCTAACCATAGCATTAAACTTTTGGATCCAAATCGTTCCCTTACGAAGTAGCGCATAAACTAGGGTTTAAGCTTCTGTCACTCTAGCAACCCATCATCTAATAACTACTCCACAATGCATTCCCTTAGGCCCAAATATGGTGAAGTGCCATGTAGTCGACATTCACATGACACCACTAAGGGAATCACAACATACATATCATCAAAATATCGAACACATATCAAGTTCACATGATTACTTGCAACATGACTTCTCCCATGACCTAAAGAACAAAAGTAACTACTCACAAATAATAATGATGCTCAAGATCAGAGGGGTATTAAATAGCATAATGGATCTGAACATATAATCTTCCACCAAATAAACCATATAGTAATCAACTACAAGATGTAATCAACACTACTAGTCACCCACAAGTACCAATCTAAGGTTTCGGTACAAAGATTGAACACAAGAGATGAACTAGGGTTTGAGAGGAGATGGTGTTGTTGAAGATGTTGATGGAGATGGCCCTCCCAAAGATGGGAGAGTTGTTGTTGATGACGATGGCGATGATTTCCCCCTCCGGGAAGGAAGTTCCCCCGGCGGAATCGCTCCGCCGGAGGGCAAAAGTGCTCCTGCCCAAGTTCCGCCTCGAGACGGCGGCGCTTCGTCCCAAAAGTCCTCGTCTTATTTTTTCTAGGTCAAAATGACTTATATACGAGAAGATGGGCACCGGAGGTGGGCCGAGGAGGGCACAACCCACCAGGGCGCGCCTGGGCTCCCTGGCGCACCCAGGTGGGTGGTGCCCACCTAGTGGGCCCCCTCTGGTAGTTATTTGCTCCAATATTTTTCATATATTGCAAAACAATTCTCCGTAAATTTTTAGCTCATTTGGAGATGTGTAGAATAGGTAACTTTGACGTAGCTTTTTCTGGTCCAGAATTCGAGCTGCCTGTATTCTCCCTCTTTGTGTAAACCTTGCATATTATGAGAGAAAAGGCATTAGAATTACTCCCAAAAGCATTATTATGCATAAAAACATTATAAATAACCGTAGGAAAACATGATGCAAAATGGATGTATCAACTCCCCAAAGCTTAGACCTCGCTTGTCCTCAAGCGAAAAATCAAAATCAAAAAACATGTCCACATGCTTAGAGAGAGAGGTGTCGATAAAAACAAAATACGGACATAAAAGCATCATGATTATTATTATAATAGCAAGGAACTTAATCATAAAGCTTTATCATACAACTTTTATCATATAACTTCTCATGAACAAGTAACAATTCATCACAACATTGAAGTATAAAGCATAAACTCTATTGAAAACCAACAAACTATGTTCTTAGTCAACTTTGCAAGTATAATTCATCATATTTTTAGGAAGGGTCACATGTCGGAGCCTTTAGGCAAGTCCACATACTCAACCACCATATAATCTTCTATGATTGCTAACACTCACAGCATACCCATGAACGAAAAGTTTCAACCGAACACATAGAAAGATAGGGGCTTATAGTTTCGCCTCCCAATGTATTCACCTCAAGGGTGATGTCAACAATAATAACTCATGCCCGCTCATATCCAACTGGATATATGTGCCTAGATCTTTCCTCACCACATGATGCTTGCAAAAAGAGAAAATAAAAAGGAGTAGAGAAGAATACTTTGACTCTTGCTTAAAAGTAAATACATGAAAGTAAAAGATAGGCCCTTCGTAGAGGGAAGCAGAGGTTGTCATGCGCTTATTTGTTTGTATGCCAAACCCCTTAATGCAAAAGAACGTCACATTATATTGCTCCTTATGATGGCAACCTTTATTATGCAGTCTATCGCTTTTATTATTTTGCCATCACAAGTTCGTACAACACTCAATTTTCTCTTACACTAAATGATCCAACACATTTAGAAGCAATTTTTATTGCCTTATCGCACCGATGACAACTTACTTGAAGGATATTACTCAATCCATAGGTAGGTATGGTGGACTCTCAAGGCATGAATTTGGGTTTAGGGTTTTTGGATGCATAAGTAGTATCTCTACTTAGTGTGGAATTTTTGGCTAGTAAAGATATTGAGCAAGCACCACATGTTGAAGGATCTATGACAATATAACTTCTATGTGAATATGAACAAACATAAATCATTATGTTGTCTTCCTTGTCCAACGTCAATAATTTTGACACATAATATTTAGTGGGGGCTCACAATCATAAAAGATGTCCAAGATAGTGTATTTGCATTTGAATCTTCTCTTCCCTTATTAATTCTTTCATGAGTTGCATCATTGACCAATGCTATGTTTGTCAATCTCCAACAAATTTTACCACTTATACTTTTCCTTATGTGATTTCATTACTTACCATGAGATTAGCATATGATCTTTTTCATTTATTTTCCTTCCTTTTTATTGAAACAAAAGAGTAAAGAAACAAAAACTCAAACTACTCTTTATTATAGATCTCGCACACGATTACATAGATAGGTAGATCACTAAGCAAGCACTTGAAAAGAAAGGATCAAACTAAACTTTTATTGAACTAAACCAAAGGATAACTAAAGATCGAACTAAAATAGATAAAGGCAAAGATAGTGGTGGTGATACGATACCGGGGCATCTCCCCCAAGCTTGGGACAAGCCAAGGGGAGTGCCCATACCATGAACTTAAGTATCCTTTGGTGGTGAAGATGATGATGGTGGTGGTGAAGTAGTAGCAAGCTTCAACAGGTACTCCAATCTACGAATAACACTCTGGAGGGCGATGATGTGCTCTTGTAACAAAATATTTTCACGAGTGAGGTACTTATTCTGAACACGAACCATTTCAATGACCCTGAAAGCTTCAAATTCAGTAGGGGTAAGATAATCACAGTAAGGTTGAAGGATGTCTTCTTCCTCTGCTGTTGGGACAGCCTGCCCTACTGCCGGAACTTGATCTCCCACGACTTTCTCGACCTTGTCACCCTTGATGGTTTCCTCTGGTTCCTCCCTCTTTAGTTCTATCTTCATCAACCAAGCATCCCCTTCTACCTTGTCGGAGGGGGGAGAAGACATGATGCCTGGGCTGACAGATCGTATCACGTACCTCCTCTTTTTCATGATTCTGGAGTGTTCCGGAAGGTTTCTTTTATGTGTTCCTCCGGTGTCATGGTTTGGATAATATTGCATTCAACATTAATAGGCATACCTGAGATATAGTGATTAATTCTTTGACCATTAACCACCTTCGGGTTAGTACCTTCGGCATTATTGATTTTGATAGCTCAAGAGCGATAAACTTCTTCGATAATATAAGGTCCTTCCCACTTGGAGAGAAGTTTTCCTGCAAAGAATCTTAAACGAGAGTTGTACAAAAGAACATATTCCCCAACTTTGAACTCCCGCTTTTGGATTCTTTTATCATGCCATCTTTTAACTTTTTCTTTAAATAATTTGACATTTTCATAAGCTTGGGTTCTCCATTCATCTAAGGAGCTCATATCAAATAACCTCTTTTCACCGGCAAGTTTGAAATCATAGTTGAGTTCTTTAATTGCCCAATATGCTTTATGTTCTAACTCAAGATGCAAATGACAAGCTTTTCCATAAACCATTTTATAAGGAGACATACCCATAGGATTTTTATAAGCTGTTCTGTAGGTCCAAAGTGCATCATCCAATTTCTTAGACCAATTCTTTCGGGACCTATTAATAGTTTTTTGTAGTATCAATTTTATTTCTCTATTGCTAAGTTCAACTTGACCACTAGATTGAGGATGATAGGGTGATGCAATTATATGGTTAACATCATATTTAGCAAGCATTTTATGGAAAGCACCATGAATAAAGTGTGAACCACCATCAGTCATTAAATATCTAGGGACTCCAAACCTCGGGAAAATAACTTCTTTAAGAATTTTAATGGAAGTGTTATGATAAGCACTACTAGTTGGGATAGCTTCTACCCACTTAGTAACATAATCAACATCAACCAAAATATGTGTATACCCGTTAGAGGAAGGAAAAGGCCCCATATAATCAAAACCCCACACACCAAATGGTTCAACAGCTAGTGAACAATTCATAGGCATTTCTTTACGCTTATCGATATTACCAATTCTTTGACATTCATCACAGGATAAAACAAACTTACGGGCATCCTTGAAGAGAGTAGGCCAATAAAAACCAGATTGCAATACCTTGTGAGCAGTTCTATCTCCCGCATGATGCCCTCCATAAGCTTCGGAGTGACACTTTCGTAGGATTTGTTCCTGTTCATGCTCAGGTACACAACATCTAATAATACCATCTACTCCTTCTTTATAAAGATGTGGGTCATCCCAAAAGTAATGTCTTAAATCATAGAAGATTTTTTTTCTTTTGTTGGTATGTGAAACTAGGTGGTATATATTTAGCAACAATATAATTAGCATAAGGATATTCTCTAACCTAGACAAGTTGTCAGCTACGGGGTTCTCAGCTCCTTTTCTATCAGTGATATGTAAATCAAATTCTTGTAGCAAGAGAACCCACCTAATGAGTCTAGGTTTAGCATCTTTCTTTTTCATAAGATATTTTATAGCAGCATGATCAGTGTGAACAATTACTTTGGAATCAACAATGTAAGATCTGAATTTATCACAAGCAAACACAACTGCTAAAAATTCTTTTTTAGTGGTAGCATAATTTCTTTGGGCACTGTCTAGAGTTTTGCTAGCATAATGGATAACATTCAATTTTTTATCAACTCTTTGTCCTAGAACAGCACCAACAGCATAGTCACTAGCATCACACATAATTTCAAAAGGCAAGTTCCAATCAGGTGGTTGAATAATAGGTGCAGAAGTTAAGGCTTTCTTAAGTGTTTCAAAGGCTTCTACACAATCATCATAAAAAACAAATGGAACATCCTTTTGTAAAAGATTAATAAGAGGCCTAGAAATTTTAGAGAAGTCTTTAATAAACCTCCTATAGAAACCAGCATGACCGTGGAAACTACGAATACCTTTAATATCTCTAGGACATGGCATTTTCTCAATTGCGTCAACTTTAGCTTTGTCCACCTCAATACCTCGTTCAGAAATTTTATGCCTCAAGACAATACCTTTATTAACCATAAAATGGCACTTATCCCAATTCAAGACAAGATTAGTTTGCTCACATCTCTGCAAAACTCGATCAAGGTTGCTTAAGCAATCATCAAAAGATGATCCATAAACAGAAAAATTATCCATGAAAACCTCAACAATCTTTTCACAAAAATCAGAGAATATAGCAGTCATACATCTTTGAAAGGTAGCAAGTGCATTGCATAAACCAAAATGCATAAGTTCCAAAAGGGCAAGTAAAGGTGGTTTTGTCTTGATCAGGTTGTGAAACAGGTATTTGAGAGAAACCAGAATATCCATCGAGAAAGCAAAAGTGTGTGTGCTTAGATAATATTTCCAACATTTGATCAATAAAAGGCAAAGGGTAATGATCTTTTCTAGTTGCTTTATTTAATTTTCTGAAATCAATTATCATTCTATAGCCAGTAACAATTCTCTGTGGAATAAGTTTATTTTTATCATTAGGAACAATAGTAATACCTCCTTTCTTAGGGACACAATGAACGGGACTTACCCATCTACTATTAGCTATGGGATAGATTATACCTGCTTCCAGAAGTTTTAGTATTTCAGTTCTTACCACTTCTTTCATCTTAGGATTCAATCGTCGTTGATGATCAACAACGGGTTTAGCATCAGGTTCCATATTAATCTTGTGCTGACAGAGAGTGGGACTAATGCCCTTAAGATCATGGAGAGTATATCCAATAGCAGCACAGTGCTTCTTGAGAAATTTCAATAATCTTTCTTCTTCATGTTCTGAAAGGTTAGCACTAATAATAACAGGATATATCTTTTTCTCATCAAGATAAGCATATTTCAAAGTGTCAGGAAATTGTCTTAATTCAAACACAGGATCAACCTTAGGTGGAGGAGGGCCTCCAAGAGTTTCAATAGGCAAATTATGTTTGAGCAGAGGTCGTTGTTCAAAGAAATTTTTATCTATTTCATTTCTTTCATGCATATGCATATCATTTTCATGGTCTAGCAAATATTGTTCTAATGGATCGGTAGGAGGCATGACAATAGAAGCAAGACCAATTATTTCATCCTTAATAGGTAATTCTTTCTTATGAGGTTGTCTATTAAACTTGGAAAAATTAAATTCATGAGACTCATCACCAAAGCTGACACTGACAGTTTGTTTATGACAATCTATAGTAGCATTGACAGTGTTCAAGAAAGGTCTACCAAAGATAATGGGACAAAAATCATCTTGTGGGGAACCAAGAACTAGAAAATCAGTAGGGTATTTTATTTTCCCACACAAGACTTCAACATCTCTAACAATCCCAAGTGGTGTGATGGTGTCTCTATTAGCAAGTTTAATAGTAACATCTATGTCTTCTATTTTAGTGGGTGCCATGTCATTCATAATTTCTTGGTATAAGGTAAAAGGGATAGCACTCACGCTAGCACCTAAATCACATAAGCCATGATAGCAATGAACTCCAATTTTAACTGAGACAACGGGCATGCCAACTACGGGTCTATGTTTATCTTTTTCATCAGGTTTAGCAATTCTAGCAGCTTCATCACAGAAGTAAATAACATGCCCATCAATATTTTCTACCAGGAGATCTTTAACTATAGCGACACTAGTTTCTACTTTGATTTGCTCAGTAGGTTTAGGTGCTCTAATATTACTTTTGCGAACCACAGTTGAAACCATAGCATGTTCCTTTATCCTAACAGGGAAAGGTGGTTTTTCAATATAAGCAGTAGGCACAACTGGGTCAACATTGTAAATAATAGTTTCATCTTTAGCTATGACCGGTTCTTTAGTTTCTTATTTAATAGGTGGGTGATATTTGAACCACTTCTCCTTAGGGAGATCAACATGAGTAGCAAATGATTCACAGAAAGAGGCTACTATCTCAGAGTCAAGTCCATACTTAGTGCTAAACTTCTGAAAAGCATCGGTGTTCATAAAAGATTTAACACAATCAAACTTAAGCTTAATACCTGACTCTTTACCTTCGTCGAGTTCCCAATCTTCAGAGTTGCGTTTAATTCTTTCTAAAAGATCCCACCTGAATTCAATAGTCTTCTTCATAAAAGAACCCGTACAAGAAGTATCGAGCATGGATTGATCATCACGAGAAAGCTGAGCAAAAAAATTCTGAATGATAATTTCTCTTGAGAGCTCATGATTGGGGCATGAATATAACATTGACTTAAGCCTCCCCCAAGCTAGAGTGATACTTTCTCCTTCACGAGGCCAAAAATTATATATATAATTCCGATCACGATGAACTAGATGCATAGGATAATTTTTTTGGTGAAATTCCAATTTCAATCGATTCCAGTTCCAAGATCCAATATCAGCGCATAGCCTATACCATGCCAATGCTTTTCCCTTCAAAGATAAAGGGAAAACCTTCTTCTTAGCTTCATCTCCGGATAAACCTGCAAGCTTAAATAATCCACAAATTTCATCCACATATATCAAATGCATATCAGGATGTTCAGTTCCATCTCCTGCATAAGGATTAGCTAGCAGTTGTTCTATCATACTCGAAGGAATTTCATAACCAATATTTTCAGTAGGTGCAGTAGGTTGAGGGGCAACTAATTTTGGTTCCGATCGAGGTGAAGATACCCCGAACAAACCCCTCAAAGGATGATTCTCCATAGTAACAAGTGACAATAAATTTCAGCACGTAGTAATAATTTTTTCTTAGCAATTTCCACTTACCAAGAGCGCTTCACTCCCCGGCAACGGCGCCAGAAAAGAGCCTTGATGACCCACAAGTATAGGGGATCAATCATAGTCCTTTCAATAAGTAAGAGTGTCGAACCCAACGAGGAGCAGAAGGAAATGACAAGTGGTTTTCAGCAAGGTATTTTCTGCAAGCACTGAAATAGTCGATAACAAGTAGTTTGATAGCAAGATAATTTGTAACGAGCAAGTAAAGGTAATGGTAAATAAAGTGCAGCAAGGTAGCCCAATCCTTTTGTGGCAAAGGACAGGCCAAAACAGTCTCTTATGATAAGCAAAGCATTCTTGAGGGTACACGGGAATTTCACCATGTCACTTTCATCACACTGGTACAACGAGGTGCTATACAAACGGTTTTTAAGCCCTTTCTGCGATGGCATTTTGAACCATCGCCAAGTGAGTGTGTGCGATACGGGGGTCCTTCCCACACGACCCAGAAACCGTCGGGGATAGGGAGCCTTGATGCATACAGTTGTCCCTACTCGTTTGTGATCGCATTGCCATCGCAGTCGGTATTCTGTGGTGTTATATTTACGATGTGCGACCCATCACAAACGGTTTACGATTATAGAACATGTATGATAAGCAGACAATCACACACATTCACTTTTCCCAAACTGTGTGCAATAACTAATTAAAAAGACTAGCTAATCATCGTACGAGTGTCGGATAGGATTACAAAACATCGGACCGTCGTAACATCGTCGTACATGATAACTATCGCACATGCTATTCCGTGGTGCAACATTTACGATGCGTACCACATCAGAAACAGTTCATGGTTGCAAATCATGTACGATAAGGCAACTATCACAAACGTTTAGTTTGCCCGCACCATTTGTGATATTGTCTGACATCACACACGGTTTGCAAACAGCAACTGTGTGCATGCTCGCACACATTTCATCTCTGTGAACCGTGTCGGATTATGGTTTATATCATAAACGTTTGTGTTTTACCGACCGTGTGCGCCGTAATGACTTGCAGAGCGTAATTTCACCGTAATTTAATTGCTGCTATTTCAAATTGTATCGGGTTTGAATTTGAAAGTATGCTATAGCTTTATTCATATCAATCAGGTTCAAACAACCAGTGCATTATTCGATTCACAGGTACATATGTTCAAGAATTACATAAGCACCAAATAAAGAATGATGAACCACAGTTGTTTACTTGTACTATTAAAGACGGTAAAGAAAGAGGCGAAATACAATCTGGTTGCTGAACAAGGTGAAGCAGAATGCCCATATTGTGCCCTCCTCCATGCAGAAGGCACGCACGACTCTAGTCCAACCCCTTGTGATGGCCGACCGCCCATCCTTCACTGTCTTCATGAAAACATCTAGATAATCATCATGTTCTGGTAGAAATACTTTAACCTTTGCATGCCCACCAATCATGTAGTTTGAGAGGTAATCTTGAGTAAACTGCTTTGGGAACCACTGCAAAGGAAAAAGATTCAGACATTGTCATCTAACACAACTCATTATGGGCAGTAAAAAGAAGGCTGCAGAGTTCTTACTTACCATCCTGCAGTACGCTGTTGTCTTGGATAAAGTGTAAACAAATAGTTTAATTGCCATCTTTTGACCCATTTTACTAACAATCTTTATCAGCTTCCTCACTTGATGCTGGTTCATCAATATCTCATTGCCCCATACGCAGAAAGGGTCGAAGCACAGATCTTTACCAATGACATATGTACCTAAAAGCACCAAGTTAATATTAGAAGCTAAACAGCAATTGCACAATGATGTAGTACAACACTCCCTCCGTCCCATTATATAATATCTTATAACATCCAATATACTCACATATTGGATGAATTAACATCTTATATTATGGGCCGGAGGGAGTTTATCGAATTTTTACAAATTATCGGCTGATTAACTGCTGCTGTGTCGTATGTTTAGACATTCAGTACAGTGCATGTTGCTATGTAGCCTCAGATATATTACATACGGCCCTAGTTAACCTAACGATAAATGGGTTACAGATATATTCAGTTAAAAGTCCGATTCATTGATTAGTCGCTTATCAGCCCCCGGCCTTTATGGTACCAGCTACCGATATCCTGAACAGTGAGTATATATAAGCCATGGGATGAAACTAATCTCGATAGAAAACAACAGTCGTTCCCAAAATTGTCCTGTGTAAGTACATCGAGAGGCATGTTAAGCACAACAGGCTAAACATCAACCAAATATATCCATGGCAGACAAAATAATCTCCAAAAGATAGCTTCAGTGTGCAGGTTTAAGCACGCTAGTTAAGAAAAACAAGTGGAAAGGTGTGTTAACTGCAACAGGCCTAACATTTAACAACGAGCAAACATAGTCATTCAAACTGGTATTGTGCCGGTATAAGTACACTGGTTATTGTTAAATAAGAATGGAAAGGCATGTTAACTACAACATGCAGCAACCAAATGTAGTCATTCATAGTGGTATTGTTGAAACTGGTATTGATGAAATTGAACTGCACAGTTCATACTTGCACATATAGAACATCGCATTGTGAATAACTGGAATAAACAAGGCATACTACGAACAACCAAAGATAGCATTTGAAACTGGACATATGCTAACTACAAACAACCGAACAACCAAAAAACTTTAAAAGAGGCATATGCTAGCTATAACAGGCTTAACAGCAAGCAAATATACGCATTCCTATCGGTATGTTTAAAACTAGTATTGATGAAAATGTACTGCACAGTACATAGTTGCACATATAGAGCATCACATTGTGAAGAACTGAAATAAACAAGGCATACTGCAAACAACCAAATATAGCAATTAAAACTGGACATATTCTCACTACACTACAAAAGGGACTCGACAAAACAAATCATGGATTCCCCCCCTGTGAAGAGGCACGACAAAACAAATCATGGGTTTCCTCACTTGTCACAGATAGGCTCATTCCTGTGGGAAGAGCATGGACCCTGGGTGCGCTCCATGTTGTCGCAGATGGGCTCCTTCCCCTTGGAAGAGCACGGCTGTAGGGTGCCCTCCCTGATGTCGCAGACGGGCTCTTTCCCCTTGGAAGAGCAGATGGGCTCTTTCCCCATGGAAGAGCCGGAGAGGGTGCCCTCCTCGTGGATGCCGTCGATGAGGTCTGACTTGGAAGCTATCTATTCCAAGCCAGCGTCGCAGAATGTGTCCTTCAGAAATGACAAAAGGGGCTCGATGGCGATGTAGGATGGCAAATTCTTGACAGCGAGCCAGAGGAGATCAGCGGCGGGGCCATGGATGAGATCGACGGCGGTTGAACCCGAGGGGTTGGGGGTGGGCCACTTAACCAATGACATAGCCCGCATCAGGCTGTCGCTGTCGACGACCTCAATGTCGTAGCTGGCGTCCGTGACATACCCACATACTCTAGCCCGCTGATTGAGTGCCTGCGGCCAGTAATGGTCGTCAGCTTCCTCGGCGACCACCTCGGCGACGTATGGTGAAGAGGCCGTGATACACCTCTTTTGGGCCAGTCGCTCCTCGAGCTCACCGGGAAGCGTAGCCGGGGTTGGGCTGCGACGCTCTGGAGTGGGGGATGGGGGTCTGTGGGAAAGGGGCATTTGGCAGGCGTCATCTATGAAACTCAGGGTGGCCTGGGTATGGAGATTGGTGGGTAAGCTGCACGGGCAAACCGGCAGATGTTAACAATGGAGGCCTTGCGGCGGCGACTGCGATGACCTTGCTAGGGTTTCGAGCAAGGGAGGGGTTGTGGGAGGTGTGTGTGTGTGCGCGCGCGCGCGCCCCCGAGGAGGTTTTGGGGTGTGTGTGTGGAGGGGGGTGTGTTTCAGGAAATGACGTGGCTACTGAAAGTTTTACTACGCGGGAGTGAAATGCCGGAGCTATTGAAAATTTGGATGATGGTGCATCGCACACGGTCCGGAAATAACAACCGTGTGTTATGAAACAGAAAAACCCTCGAGCCGGGCAGATATTTTCGAGGGATACAGGCGGGAGCGGGAACAACAAACATCACACACGGTCGAAACATAATAACCATGTGTTATCAAACAGAAAAAACCCGCAGGCGGGTAGATATTTTTGAGAGGGGAAGCCTCGTGGAGCCCAATGTACTGTGCTGATGTGCGTGACAGGGGCACCGGCGTGGCACACGGTTAGTGTGAGTGAACCGTGTCTGTTGCGTCATCCGACTTGTCTAATGTTCATAAATTTGGCGAAAATGATGCGGGAAAGGGTCAGAATACGAACACACTTGCATGTGGACCAAATATATGTATGAAAAGGGTGGTTTGATGTTCAAATACCAAATGCAACTTCGATGTGGCACCTATCTCGCAAAGCGCACGGTATTGCTTGCCCCCCCTCGTGTCGGCAGCAGGGGAATCCTAAGCTATGAACGCATGCCCGCCCCCACGGAGGTTCACCTAGCAAAGTGCGAAGTAGCAGTCCCCCCATCACACACACTCGCACACACACACACACACACTTTCAGTCGGCGGGAGAGGGCATCTCACCAAGATGTATCGTAAAACGGACCAAGAATAATCCACCTTGGTCGTACAACCTCTCTCTTGTTGTTGGTCAAAGTGATGGCCGTCCATGCGACCCCAGAGATGGGCTAGCTCGCCAATAATCACGCAAGTAGCTAGTCCCTGAAGACAACCACTGCCTGCGTGTGGCCCAAACATATGTATGGAGGTGTTGATGTTTGAATACACAATGGAACAACTTTGATGTGGCACCGTGCTTTGGAACCAGAAATCCCCACACGGTGCGAGGGTTAGTTGACGATGCATATGTATGTCACACCACACTTCGAGCCGATGACGGGGATTCATGCATGCATGCATAGTATGTGCTCAAACTTAATTAGGTCTGAATCTCACCATGACCTACCACGATAACACGAACCAAAGGAAGAATCCGCCATGGTAACTTATCTTGTTGTCGGTCAAAGTGATCATGGATGTCCACGCGGGCCCACGAATATATAGGCTTGTCGCCGATAACCACGCGAGGGAGTTTACCGTTCGAAGACAACCACTACATGCATATGTATGTATGGAGGTGATGCGTGCATGCATGTTTTAATACCATTCACAGCATTGATGTGGCGCGTGCGTCGAAAATCGTATAGTCCCTACACAGAGCGAGATCGGTTCATGACGTGTCGTGGTACTGGCCACTTCGACTCGATGGGAGGGATTCATGCGTACACATGCATGTGTACTCAAACTGTATCATGACATCCCAGAGCATGACCTATATACCGTAATACAAACAAAAAAAATAATCCCCTCCTAAGTCAAATTAACCTCTCTCATTGTCAGGCAAAGTAGTGATGGACCAAGCGGGCCCACAGATGGAAAGCATCGATATCGCTGATAACCGCGTGAGTGGGTGCGAGAGGACAACCACCATCGCTTTGCATGTGGGCCAAACATATGTTGAATACCCAAAATGCACAACTTTGATGTGGCACATGCCTTGAAAACCATAAAGTCCCCACACAGAGCGAGGTTCATGAAGCGTACTACATATGCTGGTCCCCTTCCCCCTCTTCAACGCATACTGTATGCTCCTACCGTAATACAACCCAAAAAGAATCCTCCTTGATGGTGAAATTAATTAACCTCTCCCGATGTAGGTCAAGGTGATGCATGCATCGACGATGACCTCGCGGGCCCACAGATGGAAGCGTCACACGTGAGTGTCCTAGGATAACCACCGCCTGCATGCATGCGGCCCAAAGAGGTGTTGTGTGATGTTTGAATAGCCAATGCACAACTTTGATGTGGCACGTGCCTCGGAAACCTAAAAGTCCCAACACTGAGTGAGGTGTACATGTTCACGGACGCGTACGTAGTATATATGCTAGTCCCCTCCCACCTCTTCGACGCGTACTATATACTCCCACCATAACACAAACAAAAAAGATTCTACCTTGCTGGTCAAATTAACCTCTCTGCCGGCTGTTGGTCAAAGTGATGGACGACGACCTCACGGGCCCACAGAAAGCGTCACACGCGAGTGAGTGTCGTGTAGGACAACCACCGACTGCTTGTGGCCAAAACATTTATGTATGAAAGGGTTGTGTAATGTTTTAAATAACGAATTCACGACTCTGATGTGGCACCTGCCTCACAAAACGGCCAACCCACATGGTGGCTCACGACTCGTAGTATACTGCCAGCCCCCCCAGACGCGCGCATGCACACACACACACACACACACACACACACACACACACACACACACACACACACCGCATCCACCGCAACTATGATGCATGTTAAATTTTCCTGTGGTGAACATATGTTACCAAAGGAGGGACATTTTAATTTTGAAAAAAAACCAGAGATCATTAAGACGTTTTAGTACATTGATTGATTTTCTAGGGGTATAATGTGCAAAAATCAAATTTGAGCTACATGCACACGTGACAGTGCACCTAAATGGATTGGAAAAAACACATGTGTCTCACTGGGTGCATGTTTACTCCCCGTGCAAGAAATTTCAAACATTGAGAATCTTGATTTTTAAAATATAGTACATCCAAAGCTTATTTGAAATTCATGAAACTTATAGTGTTGTCATATGGACACCAATGCACAGTGGCATTGTACATTTTTTTTGTCAAATTTGAGACAAGTTTTGATGTAATCTTTATCTTCTTACAAACAGGATATTATTAATAATTGGGAACCAATATCGCAAACGGATTATTTATTTGAACCGTGGGCGTTAGACCAACAATGGATACGTGCCATGCTTCGGTTCAGCAATAAAGTGGTAGCATTAATCATCAAAATAGAAAAACAATATACGTGCCGCCACGCGACTCGTGTGCCGTGCGAGCAGGCGTGAGTTGACGGGACGCATGCGAGCAGTCCGCTGCGCAGGAAGACCGGGAGGCATGCGTGCAGGTGTGTGAATTGACGGGAGGCGTGCTCGCTGTGCAGTGTCATCGGGAGGCGTGCGAGTAGCTGTGTGAAATGACGGTAGGCATGCCAGCAGTCCGGTGTGCAGGCTCACCAGGAGGCCTGCCTTTCTCCCACTACTCCATATAAATGGCGCGTACCCCCCATCCTTGCCACACACACAATCCTCTCTCTCCTCTTGCATCCTCGACGCCGCTCTCAGTCATCAAAGCCGTCAGTGTATGAGGATGCCGTCGAAGCGCCTCATCGGAGGGAGTGGTGACGCCGGGGCTGCTGAAGCACCGGAGCACGGAATGGAGATGGAGACAAAGGTTGCCGCCGCCGCCGGCGAGGTATCGCTGCACCCTGACATCGTCGATGGCGTCGTGTTTCCACAGCTAGAGCTGGAGGTCCACACCGACTCCGGTGATGACTCGGGCGATGACTCCAACGACGACGGAGAACCGGTTAGTCATGTATACCCATTTATGTGTCAAATACATCCTAGGGTTTCTCTGGTTACTCCTGCGTCCCGCCTCCCCCTTTTTGGAATAGAAATCCTATGGTTATGTTCTCCCAATCCATGAAATCTGAGTAAGTTTCGTTAGATCCGTGTAGTGTATTGATTGTTTGAATGGTACAAGTGATAAGTGATTAGTTGTTTCATCTGTGCAAATGATTTATGCTAATAATGCGACTAGGGTTAGTGTTCATGCTAATAATTCCTAGCCAGGTCTTGACAATTGATTTTGAATGACCTACATATATGTTTGTGTTGGGTAACGTTGCATGGAAAACAAAAAATTTCTACGCACATGCAAGATCTATCCATGGAGATGCATAGCTATGAGAGGGGAGAGCATCTTCATACCCTTGAAGATTGCTAAGCGGAAGCGTTTATCAACGCGGTTGATGTAGTCGTACACCTTCACGATCCGTCCTGATCAAGTACCAAACATACGACACCTCCGCGTTCAGCACACGTTCAGCTCGATGACGTCCTTGCCTTCTTGATCCAGCAAGAGGGGCGAAGTAGTAGATGAGTTCTAGCAGCACGACGGCGTGGTGACGGTGGTGGTGAAGAACAATCTCCGCAGTGCTTCGCCAAGCACAACAGAAACTATGACGGAGGATAAACTAGAGGGACGGGGTTGCCGGCACACGGCATATCTTGATGTGTCTTGGGTGCTATCCCTGCCCCTCTATTTTTATGTTGAGCCCTGGGGTCGAAACTTGGAGTAAAAGCCTCCTCAAAGTCGGTTTTGCCCGAAAGGCAAGAGTCCTTCTCGGACTCCAGGGCCAGACGCCAGGGTTCCCGGCGTCTGGGCCCAGACGCCAGGGTCTCTGGCGTCTGGCCTCTGGTCTCCGCAAAACTTCATTTTGCTCTTTCCAAAACCCTCGTGGGCTTTCCCCTTTGGCCCAAATAAAGTGTTCTCGTACCCAAACATTTCGGGAAACATCCGAAACCCCTTCCGGTGAATTCCGGAACCCTTCCGAAGACCAAACACTATTATCCCATATATCAATCTTTACTTTCGGACCATTCCGGAGCTCCTCGTCATGTCCGTGATCTCATCTGGGACTCCGAACAACATTCGGTCACCAACATACATAACTCATATAATACTATATCATCAACGAACGTTAAGCGTGCGGACCCTACGGGTTTGAGAACTATGTAGACATGAACGAGACGCCTCTCCGGTCACTAACCAATAGCGGAACCTATATGCCCATATTGGCTCCTACATATTCTACGAAGATCTTTATCGGTCGAACCTTATGACAACATACGTAATTCCCTTTGTCCATCGGTATGTTACTTGCCCGAGATTCGATCGTCGGTATCTTCATACCTAGTTCAATCTCGTTATTGGCAAGTCTCTTTTCTCGTTTCGTAATACATCACCTCGTAACTAACTCCTTAGTCATTTGCTTGCAAGCTTATGATGTGTATTACCGAGAGGGCCCAGAGATACCTCTCCGATACTCGGAGTGACAAATCCTAATCTCGATCTATGCCAACTCAACAAACACCTTTAGAGATACCTGTAGATCATCGTTATGATCACCCAGTTACACTGTGACGTTTGATAGTACACAAGGTATTACTCCGGTATTCGGGAGTTGCATAATCTCATAGTCGAAGGAATATGTATTTGACATGAAGAAAGCAATAGCAATAAACAGAACGATCAATATGCTAAGCTAACGGATGGGTCTTCTCCATCACATCATTCTCCTAATGATGTGATCCCCTTATCAAATGACAACACATGTCTATGGTTAGGAAACCTTAACCATCTTTGATCAACGAGCTAGTCTAGTAGAGGCTTACTAGGGGCACAGTGTGGTGCCCCCGGCTTAATCGTGCACTAATCATACACGCAAATGCACACGATCAAGCCTAAGGACTCACTTGAAGATATCACAACACAACTCTAAAACATAAATAAAGTCATACAGGCTGTATAATACAAGCCAGGGCCTCGAGGGCTCGAAAACATAAGCTTGATGACAAACAAGCATCAGCGGAAGCGTTAGACATCTGAGTACAGGCATAAGTTAACAGAGAAGCCTTAAGAAAGGCGGGGCAAAATAAAAGCTATGATCGAAAGGCGCAGGCCTCCTGCCTGGGACCCTCTGATCCTACTCTTGGTCGTCGGCTAGCTCATAGTAGAAGCCATCCTCGGGGTAGTAGTAGTGATCATCGACAGGGGCAGCTGGCTCCGGGGCTCCGTCATCTGGTTGCACCAAATGGATATGGGGAGAAAAAGAAAGCAAAGCAACCATGAGTACTCATCCGAAGTACTCAGCAAGCAAGGATCTACACTACATATGCAGCATTATCAAAGGAAGGCTGTATATGTGGACTGGGCTGCAGAAATGCCAGAATAGAGAGAAGGCCTAATCCTATCGAAGACTAGCATCTTCATCATCTTCAGCGGTCTTGCAGCATTAGAAGAGTGTATATCAGCACAATATAAAGTAGTAGTAATGTTATCAACCTCACCTAGAGATCCTTCCTCGACTCCCTGCGAGAAAGCGACCCCGGAGCCACATATCCAGGTATCATCTCAAGTTCTAGTTGTACCAGTCGGGATACAACTCCGAGTGTCCGTTACCATAGGACAGGCTATCGATAGATGTTTTCTTCCCTGCAAGGGTGCACCAACTTACCCACCACGCTTGCTTAACTCCGGCCGGACACACTTTCCTGGGTCATGCCCGGCCTCGGCCAAATGATACACTGCAACCCTACCTACAGCTCAGCAGAGAGGTCCTCGTCGGTCTATATCCTAAGCGCTCAGGGGTCTTGGGCCATCACCCTGTGCCCTCCGGGTCGTTGCGCACACGGCAAATCTCGGTACCACCCCTCAGGATGGCGTTGGCCCAGCCGTGCCGCGATGCTGAACTGGATGTCTGACAGAGCTTTCGGCTGATGCATACTATGCAAAGTGCCCATAACTTTTCCCACGTGATGGTTAGTGCTATCAGGCCAGAGGCCTGCTCAAATCAAATATCCAAATCGTTAGTGGATTAGGGGCTTGCGGTAATGAGCAGAGACTCATGATCGATGTGACCCCGTCGCCCCGTCTCGAGGACTTGCTGCAAGGGCTAAGAATGCCCGGCCGCGCCTCATATTTATCTCACGGGTAACCTCCTGGTCAACCCGACTTCACATCACTCGCGGGTACCCCTCGGGGTCGACCCGCCTTTCCAAGTATCAGTTGTAAAGTCCAAGTATCCTTGTGTCCATAACATCTGGGGAATCCGAGGTATCACCCTCGTGGGATTCCTACTTGATGTATCTGTCAAGGTGAACTCGGAGGAATCACCCTCGATGGGTTCACACTTGAGGTGTTGCACAACAGCGTCGTTATCAGGAGTGGGGAAGGAGGAATCACCCTCGGTGACCACAACCGATGAACTAACCTACAAGATTAACATCAGAAGTGCTGACGAGGTATCACCCTCGGCACTCGATAGTAACCCAGTAGTGTCGTACAATTAAGGGGGTGATGTGCAGTGCCGGGGCCTGGTCTTCGATCCCGTTGATCGGGTCTTCTGATAATCCAGCGGGGCGGTTGGGACAAAGTGGGGTCTCTGATGGGTCACTAAGCAGCCTATACTAAGCAGTTTGAAATAGGCAGGTAAGGTAACAACAAGCAGGTTACAAAAGCAGGCTATGCATCAGAATAGGAGCAATCAATTACCGTAGCAAAATCTAATGCAAGCATGAGAAAACAGAATGGGCGATATCGGGATGATCAAAGGGGGGGGCTTGCCTGGTTGCTCGACGGCAAAGGCAGGGTCGTCGGAGGCGTAGTCGATCTCCGGAGCTACGTCGGTCTCAGAGGCTACGTCGGTACCGGGCTCTATCGAGAGAGAAGAGGGGGAGGAAACAGATAAATACAAGGCAGACAAAGCTACACAGAGCATGCTACGCTAACGTGCAGTGTAGGGTTGCCTAAAGACATGTCTAAATCATATTAGTTATTTTAGGATTTAAGTTGGAATTATTAACCGGTGTATATGCACTATTCATCTACCGGAAAAGGCTAAGAGTTGCGGGTTCACCTCCGTAGAGGGTCCCGACATGAAAACAGATAGCATGGTCGGCTTTGTCTCGTCGTTCTGATCAACTTTCATGTAGAAAGTTTTTCGATCCGAGCTACGGTTTATTTTCTATGAGTTTCTAAAGTTTTATTGATTTTCTAGAATTATTTAAATTAACAAAAATAATTATTGCGTCAGCAGTGTGTCACGATGATGTCAGCAAGTCAACAGGTCGGCCCAGGTCAAATCTGACTTGTGGGACCCACCTGTCAGCCTTAGAGGGGTTAATCAGTGTTTAAATTAAACTAACAGAGGGGTTTAGCTAGTGGGCCCGGGCTGTCAGTGAGTCATTAGCTTACTTAATTTAGTTTAAATTAAAATTAGTTTAATTTAGCTAATTAACAGTGGGGGCCCCACTTGCCAGTGACTGTAGGGCCACGTCAGCGGCGTTGACCAGGTCAACTGGTCAACGGGACCCACCGGGCCCACCCGTCAGCCTCACAGAGGAGGCCACGTGGGCGCCACATCGTCGCCGGCATCGGAGTTACTCCAGCGACCATTTCGCGCGGCGGCGCCCTCGGGATCGCCGGAAATGCGTCACAGGGGGTGGTTTGAGGTGCGGCTTGCGGCATTCGAACGCGGCCGTCAAGCCGTGTCGAATGGTGGCGGAGGGAGCTGTTGGGGTGGTCAGAGCTGAGCAGGGCATCGATGGGCAGCGGCGGTCGGAGCACGGGATGCTCGAGAACGTTGAGGCGGGGCTCCAGCGATCTAACTAAGCGGCTAGGCGGCGTATAGGGAGCACCAGGAGCTTGCTGCGGTGGTCGGACGGAGCAACAGGTGCTCGGGTGCGCGGGAACATTGGCCATGGCGGCGGCTGGATCAAGGTAGCGAGGCGAGCTAGCTAGGGGTGGCGAAGGAGAGAGGGGAGAGGTCTCAGAGGACCGGAGGCTCACAGTGGAGCTGCAGGGGGGTGGCAGTGGGCTCGGGGAGGCTTGCTGGCGCCGGAAATGATGACGAAGGCCGGTGGCGATCTTTGGCAATCCGAGGTCGACGTGGGCGAGGCAGGGGCTCTGAGCTTCGGCTCGATGTAGCAGGCGGAGCGGCGGTCTCAGGCGGAGCTCAGGGGCAGCCTAGCGGTGAGCGAGGGCGGTGGCAGCCGCGGGATTCACGGCGACGCGGCGGCGACCTTTCGGGCGTCGAGAGGGAGAGGACAAACGGGCGAGAGGAGGAGGGGAAAGTGGGCGCTAGGGTTTCAGGGGGCTCTTGGGGCTTCCTTATCCATGAGGGGAAGGCGTGGATGCTCGACGCATGGCGCATCGGCGGCCACGGCGTCCCTGCGGGCGACAGCGAGGCAGGAGGAGGGAGATGAGCTCCAGATGAGCTGGGCCCAAACCTGTAGCAGCAGGCCTATGTGCACAGTAGCTCTAGGCCTTTTATATTTTCTTATTTTCTGTTTTCGTTTTCTTTTCTGTTTGCAAAATTATTAGGCCACTTAATGACTTTTGTAAAACAGTGAATTATGCCACATAAATATGTTGCAATATTTAGCACTGCCAGAAATTGGTTTGTGTGAAATATGATATCATTTGAATTTTTAATAATTGATAAGGATTAAAGGGGTGCTGTTTAGGCACTGCTTGAGGTTGTTAGAGTTACTTAACTAATCCATTTAATGTTAGATACAATTTTGTAATTCCCTCTGAATTATTTGCTATTTAATGAACATTTTAGTTTCTGATTTGAACAACTTCTATTCTCCACTTTAATTTTGAAAATCCATTTGAATTGGAATTTGAAAAGAGATATGATACTAATGATGATTAAGCTCTGTTGAACATGATGACTTGGCATTATCAGAGGGTGACCACTGTAGTGTGAAGCTGGGGATGTTACAAATCTCCTCCACTACAAGAAATCTCGTCCCGAGATTTAAGTGGGGAAGTAAAGAGTAACTTCGGGAGAACTGACCCTTATAGGGATAATTATCTGGTGAACAATGGAGGGAGTGTGGCAGAAGTATCTCTCGAGTTAAAACTTCAAAAAACATCGGGAGCAAAGTATGAAGGTACAATAGGAAGTTTCAAGCGAATGGACAAACGATTGATACATGAAAAGAGTGTGAGAAGGGGGGTTCAGAGTATCGGGAATAGATCACCTCTCGGAGGGTGACTCATGATAACACACAAAGTCAGGTGCATAGGATACTTCAGAATTAAGGATGTACAGAAGAGTCAGGTTCCGATCCTGTGGAACTGTGATGAGGGTCGATCGGGAATAGGGAGGATGGTGACATATTGCTCGGGTATGGTAGCAAGGCCTGTCAGAGGGTATCCTGTCAGTTATGTTGGCAACAACGTCGGTACCAAGGGCGAGGGACGAAGAGAACCATTTTCCTGCTCGTTAAAATGAGGCGGACCAATAAGGCAAAGTTCTCGTCCATCGGTGATACCGAAATGTCATCAACAACAATAGGAAGGTCTTACTGACAGAGTTGTACACCGAGGTGTTTACATAAGCAGGGAATTTTCTCTGCTCAGATAAGATAGATTACTGGGAAGGTTAAACAAAACAATGGAAAGGAAAATATGATTAGTATATTAATCAGGCCAACAGAAAGGAAAGTGTGTTTATACCCTTATATCAAGAGCATATCTTTCGCAAGGGAAGGCAAAGCATGGTATACATGATAAGGCTTCAAGTATGAAATCATTTAGACAAAGGGGCAGGGAAATTATGAGGTTTACCCATACAACGGTGTTTGAATTATGCCACATAAATATGTTGCAATATTTAGCACTGCCAGAAATTGGTTTGTGTGAAATATGATATCATTTGAATTTTTAATAATTGATAAGGATTAAAGGGGTGCTATTTAGGCACTATTTGAGGTTGTTAGAGTTACTTAAATAATCCATTTAATGTTAGTTACAATTTTTTAATTGCCTCTGAATTATTTGCTATTTAATGAACATTTTAGTTTTTGATTTGAACAACTTCTATTCTCCACTTTAATTTTGAAAATCCATTTGAATTGGAATTTGAAAAGAGATATGATACTAATGATGATTAAGCTCTGTTGAACATGATGACTTGGCATTATCAGAGGGTGATCACTGTAGTGTGAAGCTGGGGATGTTACACACGGTATTTGTTTATGTATTCACACATGTATTTAAGTTTCCGATCAATACAATTCTAGCATGAATAATAAACCTTTATCATGAATAAGAAAATATAAAATAACAACTTTATTATTGCCTCTAGGGCATATTTCCTTCAGTTTGTGCCATTATTTTCTTCAAGATTGGTTTGTACATAGACGATTGTGCTTAAAAATCGAACCATAATCTCTGGATATGTCTAAAAAATAGCCATAATTTCCTAATCCTACTTTACGGCATGTAAACATTGATTTGATGCCAAATTTTGGCAACTGCCAAATGTTCGCTAGAGATTAGTTTGTAAACATTAATTTGATGCCACATTTTTTTACTATATGTATAGGTGCTGTCTGACGATGTCGACAGCGAGGATGAAGATGGCCTGAGGAGGTACAAGAGGCAAATTCTCAGGGAGCTTTATGCGGGAATGCATAACAGGCGTATTAGGACCTGGAACTGGGGCTATCGATGCCCATTTTGCAACCAAAAGCTTCATCACGCGTATCAAAGTGTTCTGGCGCATGTAAGAGGATGAGCCGTTGGCTCCTTCAAGCAGAAGTATTCTCGCAGGGTGGCGCACACCGCGTACACCGAGTACCTGGAGAAGGTTCAGGATCGTGCCGGTAGATGAGATGAGATGTGGGATCGAACTATGTATGGCTATGTAGTGTCTTAATTATAAATGTGCTTGAGTATGCTTAATGATAGTTGAACTATATACTTATGGTTGAACTATGCTTGTGTACGCTTATTATCTATGTCTGAGTATGTTTAATCTATGTTTACTTATGTCTAAATGTGAAATATGGATGCAATCAGTTTGGTTGATGGAATCTACCTCCATCCTGGTTTATTGGTCCCCTTTGTAATTTGTGTTAAATTTTGACCAAAGATTTAACTGACAAAATGTTAGTGCAGGTCAACAAAAATTATATCGTTGGATGCGTATTTGAACATAGTGTTCAATGATATAATTTTTGGTGACATGCATAAACATTTGTTAGTTAAACTTTGGTCAAAATTTGGCACAAATTACAAAGGGGAGCAATAAACTAGGATGGAGGTAGTACGTCAATCACACACGGTTCTCAAAATTGGAACCGTGTGCAATGACTTTCATTTTCCCTATTACGTCAATCACACACGGTTGGCTCTAGCAAACCGTTGCCTCCGAAACTCTTTGTGGGACAGAAAACCCTCACCACCGAATTCAAAAAAGAGAAAAGAAAACCCTCACCATCCCCACATCACAAAAACCCTCATCCCACCCGCCACCCCCTTCAGTCCCCATTCACACCTGCACAAGCTCCTCCGCAACTCTGCATGGCACTGCCTATCGTCGCGGAAACCACTTAGCTCGACGCCTGTCACCGCTGCCAGGCTGCCGGCAAACCCCACCGCATTTCGCCACTTCCGCTTGCCGCCGCATATCGCCATTGACTTTCTCGACGCTGCTCATGGTCGACCCAGCGCCGCCCGATTGGGGAATCCGCCATATTGAGGTTTTTTTCTCATGGACAACAAGGTAACTAATTTAATGAGATATTATCTCATCTCTTACCCTAGTTCATCTGCCTCCTTTAATCACCCGGCCGAAATCGCCGTGAATTCATTTTTATTCGAGCTGATTTGAGGATTTTCTTTCATTCATAGAGTGTACAGTGCGCGGACACATCAGGACTTTGCAGCCTCGGCCAGACAACCATGGAGTTCCATCTCACCGTACCAGATGACTTGAGGATGCGCGCAGTATGTTCAATCTCACCCTAAATCGGTTGGCATGGCCTACTTTCCTGAACATATACTATATATTGCTGCATTTGGATAAAAGGTGCCACATGCAGCATATACGTCAAAGGGGATTTTTTTTCTCTCTTCTTTCTATAGTAGGCAAATTGATGATGTATTGTTCTTTCGATTACTCTCATATTTTCATGACATCATGGTTACCCTATCTGTTTAATTATAGATTTTTGTCCTTTGATTTCAACTGTTGTATAGTTCTTTCAATTTCACCCATATTTGCATGTTACCATATTCTTTAACAATCCTACCATTTTCTGCAGCGCGTCCCTTGCTATGCAACAGAATCTGTAGTACACAATCTTGCCCTTTACATAAATCAAGACTGCAGGGATGTCATACTGAACACAAACCATGGATTTACAATCGTTGCTTCTGTAAGACTTGATGAATGTGGTCACTCCTATTTTGCCACGAGCCTTTGGACAGAAATTTCTAAGTTTTCTGTACTGAAAGCTGGCACTAAAATTGCACTGCACATAAAAGAGCCTGGTCATGAGATATATGCTAACTTCCCCGACGATATCATCCATCCAGACTTTGTTCAAAGTAAGTGTTCTTTTCAAGTATCTGCATGTTGACTTACCCAGCAATATCAAAGGAATTGTGTAGTATTTAAGCAACCAATTGTTATTCCATTTTCTTACTCTATTCCTACCTACTAACTTCTAGTTACCAATACACTCTTCTATTGCCCTGTTTTAACTAAATATTCCCTGTACTCCCACTTCTATCAAAAAGTGCCGCTGACGAGGAGACTCCAGAGGTGGAGAACGGGGCTGCCAACAAGCGGAGGCGGGTAGAGCAAGAACCTCAAGCGACTCCAGCAGGCCTAGACTTCATCAGCAGCCTCCCCGATGATATGTTGATAGTCATCATCTCCCTCCTCCCAATCAAATATGGGGCGCGGGCAACCGCCCTTTCCCGGTGGTGGCGCCCCCTATGGCACTCCACCCCTCTTGACCTCATCGACACCCATGAGCTGTGCCATGGCTATCGCAAAAGCTTGGATGCGTTCTCCCAGATCCTCGGCAGTCACCATTGCCCAACCAGAGGCCTTAGCATGGGCAAGTTCCGTTCCAACGGCAAGGACCGAGCCAAGCTTGACGAGTGGTTCCGATCCCCTGCCCTAGATTAGCTCAAGGAGCTCACTTTTGATGATGGGCATATGCGCTCGCTACCAACGTCTACGCTCCGCTTCGCGCCCACGCTGCGCGTCGCCAAGTTCAGGAACTGCCATTCCCCCCCCCCCTTAATGACGTGCCCGCTCTTATTCTACCACGACTGAAGCACCTCGAGCTCATCGCTGTCTGCCTCCCAAACGGTGACATGGAGCGCCTGCTCCGTGGCTGTACTGCACTCGAGTACCTTCGTCTTCAGGCGATCAATGGGTTGAGTAGCTTCCACATCACCTCCATGACTCTCTGTACTATTTATGTGTGTTGCTGGTGCTGGAAGAAGACATCACAAAATGTGTACCACGGTATGGTCATTGAGGATACACCTTCACTTGAGAGATTACTTGTAGTTGATCAAGAAGGTCCAACAAGAATCAATGTCATTTCTGTGCCGAAATTGACAGTGGTGGGCTACTCGTCTGACAAATACTCCGAACTTGTTATTGGATCCACACCCATTCAGGTACAATAGCCGCCTTCTACCTCTCCTTCTAGAAATTAACTTTATTTCTAATTTTTGAAGATGTATGTTCATCTGTCATCCAGAAAATGGTTCCGACAAGCTTGACCCCGAAACTGCGCACAGTGAAGGTCTTGGCACTGGAATCTATCGGCCCCAACCTGGACCAAGTTGTCAGTTTCCTGAGATGCTTTCCGTGCCTGGAGAAGCTATATATCGAGGTGATGTTCCTTTCCTGTTAAATGTTAACCATAAGGGAGTTCAATTTGTTACACCTTTTTCCAAGTTTACAATGACAATGTACTACGGTTTCTGAAGGATTTTTGGAGGATTTTAGTACACATACATGTCCCCCCCCCCATATTGGTTGCTTGATCCATATGGTTACAATCCATAAGCATTTCTCCTTTGGATTCATCCGTACTAGTTTTCTTAGGGAACTTTTCATCCACTCCAACCTCTTGTGAAGAAGGCTACAATTTTTTAGATTGTAATCAAATGCCCGTGTTAATCATGTCGGATCGAAGATGGCACGTTAGTGCATTTAACAAATCCTGCAAACCAAATAGGCCTATAGTAGTGTTCAAAACTATATGAAGGTATTAACACGTTTTCTTCTTTTGCAGATAAGATTAGGCCAGGTGGTGGATAATGTGATACAATATAACAATCACATCGAATGCCTAGATCTGCATCTCTCAAAAATTGCTTTGAACTCCTACCGAGGGACCTTACCGGAGATTATATTCACCAAGTTCTTTGTTGTCAGAGCAAGGGTGCTGAAGGTAATGAGGTTTGCCCTACATTTATTTCGCAAAAATGAATGGTTTCTTGATCAGCGCCAACGGCTGCGGTAGAATGGAATAGGCTTCGAAAAAGCTGAATTTCATTTTGGAACTTCCGATGACAGAGTAATCGGAAGTCATTGTGTCAACCCCATACACGACTTCTCAGTGGCTGACCCCTTTGCAAAAATTATGAGGTTTCGAAACCAGCCTTACAAGTGGTAATATTAGTTTGAACCTCTCTTATATCCATGTTCAGCGGATCAGCGCGGGCGTTTGCAGTTGATGAGCTGAATTTCATTTCTAATATCAGTTTGAACCTTGTAATCTTCGAATTTGAGCCATATAACTCTGGAATTTGAACCTTGTAATATTTCGAGCTTTTGTGGTACAATCGTTGAAATGGCATCGTACGAGACTCGTATATTGGTAGCACTATTTTGACCTTAATATGCAATGGACTTAGATTTTATTAACCACTCTCGAATGTGTTTACCTTGTCGATATCATAGCACATGATCTGTATAGCTAACTCGACTGCGATCTTTGACATTATTGCACATAGTTGGTTTCTTCAACCGTGTGCCCTGTAGAGCGCAGAATTAATTATCACACTCGAGTGTCCATCATCACCCTTCTGTGTAACTTTGACCTCATCACCCATGGGTAGACTTATGACCGAAGTCATTCCACACACTTCATTTTTACAAAGCTTTTTTCCAATAAACGCCCATGATTTGTCCCTCTTCTAGCCGACGTGTGGCCAAACTAGCCGGGCGGGAAGCTTGCGCGGTAAACTGCGCGGTTGCGCGGGAACAGGCTCACCAACAATACATTTGGCGCCTCTTCGAGCCCACGCGTGGTCAAATGAAACGCGTGCGGTGTTCTCAAGCGTGCACTGGAATCCTTCGCTATGAACAAGGTGACAAGACGTGACGATTACAGGCCGGTGGCCCCCATTTATTACAGCGGCCATTTAACCCTTGTGTCTCTTCAACCTTTTGATCGCGCCCCACTATTGCAAGAACCACACCCACCATGACAAATACTTAGAGGGTATACTGCGCGGCTCCAATGGCGCTCCGAGCGGCTGCCGACGGCGAGCAGCAGTTCACCATGCATGCCGTGGTGGACACCCACAGAAGGTTCACGGAGCTCTCGGTGGTGTACACCAACAACCCGGTCTGGGTGGAGCACTCCATCCACATCATGGAGCTGTTGCTTGCTGAGGAGAAGTACAAGGTGGTCGGGTTCGACCTCGAGTACACCCGCGCTCGTACCGGGTCTCGTCCCAAGGTCGCCGTCGCCCAGATGTGCATGCGCAATCACGTCCTCATCTACCACTACTGCCTGGCCACAAGGCCTTGCGAGCGTTTCGCCAGGTTTGTCAACAGCCCCCACTACATGTTCACTACGGTGGACATCACCAATGATGTAAAGGTGCTCAAGAATTCGGGCTTCGCCTGCCAGAATCTTGTCGACATCCAGGGCCAATACAAGATCTGGGGCAGCAACGAGCATGAGAAGGACTCACTGTTTCACTTCGTCGAGGCTATCATCGATCCCTACTACAGAGACATGAAGGATTCCTGCAACAAGGACAAGCGTGCCTGGCACTCGGCCTGGATGGAGAAACTCGACAAAGCTCATGTTGTGTACGCGGTCAAGGAGGCGTACACAAGCTACGAGATGTACAGGCGGATTGTTGACATGAGGAAGTGCCTCCTTCCCCAAAACGGCCAGGGATCCAGCCGGAAGCAGAGCAATGGCAAGTGTCGTCGCAACAAGAAGTTGATGATTAGACCCTCGTTTCTCCTAGTTTAGTATGCATGTAATTGCTTAATTTGGTGTGTGGCAATGTTATGTGTCTAGTCACTTGTGTAATTGTATGCTTAATTTGGTTATGCAATGCTGTCTTTTTAAGTATATATGTTGATGCTCTGTAGACAGAGCGTAGATGTTGTGCGGACAGAGCAAATCACATCGCACACGGACTAAACAATGGAACCCGTCAGTGATGTTTTCATCAATCACTTACAATTGTATACCAGCAATCGTTTGCTCACAACACACACGGCTTGTTAACAGGAATCGTTTGTGCTGTTATCGGTCTTCCCACACATTTTTGATTGCAGACTTGTTTGCCGCGTATCACACACATCTTATTAAGTTGAACCGTTTCTGTTCTCTTGGCTCAACGCAAACAGTTCATCCGAGTGAACTGTATGCCGTATATCGCACACACATTCATCGGGCTGACCGTTTTTTTTTTGTGTTGCTTAATCACAAACAGTTCATCCGAGTGAACTGTATGTCGTATATCGCACACACCTTCATCTGGCTGCCCGTTTCTGTTGTTCCGCCTCATCACAAACAGCTTATCGGGGTGAATTGTATGCCGTATATCGCACACACCTTGATCTGGCTGCCCATTTCTGTTGCTCTGTCTCATCGCAAATAGTTCGTATGGATCAACCGTATGCCCCGCATCACACACGCATCTAAAATCTGAACCGTGTTTGATGTATCCACCATCGCAAATGTTTTGCATCTTTTTTGATGGTTTTTTACATCACTGTTTGCGATTAATGTATCGCACACAGTTTCGTCGAAGGGTCTCTGATTGTAGTGTCGCGTTAGCAGCATCCTGCAGTAGTGTCATGTTGGTTTGATTTGTGTTCGCTACTTTGATAATTTGATATGTGGGTGGACCGGTGCTTAGGTGCTGTTCTTACCTGAACGAACCTCCTACTTAATATTAACCCCCTCGCAAGCATCCGCAACTATGAGAAAAGTATTAAGATAGAATCTAATCATAGCATTAAACTTTTGGATCCAACTCGTTCCCTTACGAAGTAGCGCATAAACTAGGGTTTAAGCTTTTGTCACTCTAGCAACCCATCATCTAATAACTACTCCACAATGCATTCCCTTAGGCCCAAATATGGTGAAGTTCCATGTAGTCGACGTTCACATGACACCACTAAGGGAGTCACAACATACATATCATCAAAATATCAAACACATATCAAGTTCACATGATTACTTGCAACATGACTTCTCCCGTGACCTCAAGAACAAAAGTAACTACTCCCAAATAATAATCATGCTCAAGATCAGAGGGGTATTAAATAGCATAATGGATCTAAACATATAATCTTCCACCAAATAAACCATATAGTAATCAACTACAAGATGTAATCAACACTATTAGTCACCCACAAGTACCAATCTAAGGTTCCGGTACAAAGATTGAACACAAGAGATGAATTAGGGTTTAAGAGGAGATGGTGCTGTTGAAGATGTTGATGGAGATGGCCCTCCCAAAGATGGGAGAGTTGTTGGTGATGACGATGGTGATGATTTCCCCCTCCGGGAAGGAAGTTCCCCCGGCGGAATCGCTCCGCCGGAGGGCAAAAGTGCTCCTGCCCAAGTTCCGCCTCGAGACGGCGGCGCTTCATCCCGAAAGTCCTCGTCTTATTTTTTTTCTAGGTCAAAATGACTTATATACCAGAAGATGGGCACCGGAGGTGGGCCGAGGAGGGTACAACCCACTAGGGCGTGCCCAGGTGGGTTGTGCCCACCTTGTGGGCCCCCTTTGGTAGTTATTTGCTCCAATATTTTCCATATATTGCAAAACAATTTTTCGTAAATTTTCAGCTCATTTGGAGATGGGCAGAATAGGTAACTCTGACGTAGCTTTTTCAGGTCCAGAATTCCAGCTGCCAGTATTCTCCCTCTTTGTGTAAACCTTGCATATTATGAGAGAAAATGCATTAGAATTACTCCCAAAAGCATTATTATGCATAAAAACATTATAAATAACAGTAGAAAACATGATGCAAAATAGACGTATCAGCCCTCCGTGATCGAATCCCCCTCTGGCGGAGTGCCGGAAAAGGCCCCAAGATGGGATCTCACGAGAACAGAAGCTTGAGGCAGTGGAAAAGTATTTTTGTTGTGCCCTCTGACGTAGGGAGAATATGGGTATTTATGTAGCAAGGATTAGGGTTAGGATAGTTCCGAGGGTCCCACAAGCCTGCCCCCCCTAGGACGCGCCCTCTGGGCTTGTGGCCCTCTCGTGGCTGCTCTAGCCTCCTCCCAAAGTTTCGTGGTTTTCTTCTGGTCCAAGAAAAATCATCGTAAAGTTTTATTCCGTTTGGACTCCGTTTGGTATTGATTTTCTGTAAAAAACAAAAACAAGGAAAAAACAGCAACTGGCACTGGGCACTAGGTTAATAGGTTAGTCCCAAAAAATGATATAAAATAGCATATTAATGCATATAAAACATCCAAGATGGATAATATAATAGCATGGAACAATAAAAAATTATAGATACGTTGGAGACGTATCACTCGGCAACACGAGACTATGCTTTGGTGGTAGTGGGAGAAGGGGGTAGCTGTAACACCCCCAGTGGTTATTTACAGTAATCACCTTTTGATTATGCCATGTCATCATGATTATCAGTGCCTAATCATCATCTGCATCCATTTTTGCATTCAGCTCCTAACTAAAATTTCAAATTAAAATTAAAGTGGAAAATAAAAGTTGTCCAAACCTGAAAACTAAAATGTGCATCATGTTGCAAATATTCCCATAGCATTTATAAAAAGATTGCAACATTTATTGGAATTGTAAAAGGATTCAAACAGCAAGAAATAGTAGGAAAATAACACTATTTAATCCTTTTTCAATTAAATAAAATCCAAACAAAAAGATATGGACACCAAACCAATTTCTAGCAGTGACTAGTGTTGCACTGTGATTTATGGACCCGTTTATGCATTTTACAAAATTCATTTGGATGCCACACATTTTGCAAAACCAAAACTAAAAAGAAAATAAAAACAAAAAAAAAGAAAGAAAGAAAAGGTACCCCGCTTCCCCCCTGGGCCTCGACCCAGCCGGCCCGGCCGGCCACCCCACCAGGCCGGGCCCAAACCCCCCCCCTAATAACCCTCCCCCCCCCCCAGCCGCACCGAACCCTAACCCTATCCCTTCGCTCCTCTTCCCCTTCCCCCTCTCTCTCGCTGGATTGGATCGGGGAGCAGCCCGATCCCACGCACCCGACGTCGGCGCCCCACCCCAGCACCGCCATCGCCCCGCCGTCGCCGGACCGCCCCCGCAGCCCCCCTCGATCCCCTGCTCCTCCTCCTCCCAGTGCTGGATCTGGTCGCCCCGGGCGTCCCGACGCCGTCGCCGACCACCACGACGTCGCCGGCGCCGCCCCGCCGTCACCTGTCGCCTCCCCGACCTCCTCCTCAACCGGCTTCCCCGAACCTCGCCGGCGTACACCTGCAGCACCCGTGAGCTAGCCCCCCCTCTCCTCGCACTCCCTCCGCCCCCGCCGATTACCGCTCGCGATCGCCACGGCCACGCTGGCCCCGCGCAGCACGTCCTCCCGTGCACCGCTCACGCACGCACGCGCCAGGGCCACATCTCGCCCGTGCTCACCGCGGCCGTTCCCCGTGCCGCACCCCCGCTCGCCCGCAGCCCCGCTCCGCCTCGCTGCGCCGCCCGCCTTGCCGTGCTGCCGCTCCTCCGCCTGCTGCCGCGCTGCTGCTGCTGCTCGCCGGCCTCCGCTGCCTGGCCTCGCCTCGCTGCCGCTCGCCGTCAACCGCGCCTCGCGCACCCTAACGCACGTGCTTGCGCGCGCGCATTGTGCGCGCGGACATGTCCATGCCCGCACAAGCACGGCTGCGGACACGTCCGGCCCAGCCACTAACCACGGGGCCCCACCCCAGAACAAAAACGAATAATAATAATAATAATAATAAATAGATATAAATAAATAGATAAAATATAAATAGTTAAATGTATAATAATTAATTAAATAGTTTGATTAAGTTAAGTAATTCTGTTAATTAGGTTAATGAACCTAGTTAACCTAATCATCTAGTCAAACTAGCTAATCCTGTTTAGTTAAACTATGACTATGACATGTGGGTCCCCTTGACCCTGTTGACTGGTCAATGTTGACCCAGTCAATGCTGACTGTACATCGTTGACTGTTGACCGTTGACTGGGCTATTAATAATTACAAAATTGTTTAAAAAGCTTTGAAAATGCATAGAAAATAATCCGTAACTCGGATGAAAATACTTTGTACATGAAAGTTGCTCAGAACGACGAGACGAATCCGAATACGCGATCAGTTCGTCCGTCACACGTCCCTAACCATCCGAACATGGAACCGTTCCCCTCCGGTCATCTGTCTGACAAATGTCCGGAACCGGGAAAACATTCCCGGATGTTTTTCCTCTTCACCTAAATCATGTAGCACCACGTCAGAACACCCCTAGCTCTGCATAGTGTCATGATATGTATTTACTATTTCTTCCCCCTCTTCTCTCTCGGTAGACCCTGACACCGACGTCGTCCCCGAGACCGACGCAACTCAGGAGCCCGACACCACCATTGACGACCTTGCCTTTGCCGCCGAGCAACCAGGCAAGCCCTCCCTTTTGATCATCCCGATATCGCCCATTCTATTTTCTCATGCTTGCATTAGAATTGCTGCTGCTACTGCTTTACCTATTCTGATGCATAGCATGTTTATTGTAACCTGCTGTTGATAATTACCTGCATATCCTAAACTGCTTAATATAGGCTGGGTAGAGACCTATCAGTAACCCCACTTATCCCGACTGCCCCGCTGGATTATCCGAAGACCCGATCAACGGGATTGAAGACCAGGCACCGCACATCACCCCCCCCCCCTTAGTTGTAACGACACTGCAGCGTTACTATCGAGTGCCGAGGGTGAAACCTCTTGTAGCACTTCTAATGTTAACTCTGTAGAGTAGCTATTCGGTCGTGGTCATCGAGGGTGATTCCTCCTTCACCGCTTCCGATAACGACGCCGTCGTACAACACCTCAAGTGTGAACCCAGCGAGGGTGATTCCTCCGAGTTCACCTTGACGATTACATCGAGTAGGAATCCAACGAGGGTGATACCTCGGATTTCCCCCTGATGTTATGGACACACGGATATTTTGACTATACTATTGTTACTTGGAAAGGCGGGCCGACCCTGAGGGGTACCCGCGTGTGTTGTGAAGGCGGGTTGCCTGTTTGGTGCCCGAGTGATGAATACGAGGCGTGGCCGGGCATTCTTGGCCCTTGCCGCAAGTCCTCGAGACGGGGCGACGGGGTCACATCGATCGTGAGTCTCTGCTCGTTGCCGCAACCCCCAAGGTACTAACGGTTTGGATATGTGATCTGAGTGGGCCTCTGGCCTGATAGCACTAACCATCACGTGGGCATAGTATGGGCGTTCTGCATCGTATGCATCAGCCGAAAGCTCTATCAGATGTCCAGTTCAGCAGTGCGGCATGGAGTGATTGGCGCCATTCCCGACAGAGGTGGTGCTTGGATCTGAGCCATGTGCGCAACGACCCGAAGGGCGAGGGGCGATGGCCCAAGACCCCCTTGCGCTTAGGATGTAGACCGGCGGGGACCTCTCTGCTGAGCTCTAGGTAGGGCTGCGGTGTGTCGTTTGACCGAGGCCGGGCATGACCCAAAAAAGTGTGACCGGCCGGAGTTAAGTGAGCATGGTGGGTAAGTTGGTGCACCCCTGCAGGGAAGAACTAATCTATGCATAGCCAGATCCTCGGTAACGGACACTCGGAGTTGTATCCCGATTGATACAATTAGAATTGGATACTATGGCTCTGGGATTGCTTCTCGCGGGGAGTCAAGAAGGGATCTCAGGACGAGGTTGATGACTGTATGGCTCTGGGATTGCTTTCTCGCAGGGAGTCAAGAAAGGATCTCTGGGTGAGGATGAGACTTTATGTTACTACTACTTTATACGGTTCTAATCTACACTCTTCTAATGCTGCAAGACCGCTGAAGATGCTAGTCTTCGATAGGACTAGGCTTTCCTCTCTATTCTGGCATTTCTACAGCCCAGTCCACATATACAGCTTTCCTTTGATAATGTTGCATATGTAGTGTAGATCCTTGCTTGCTGAGTACTTCGGATGAGTAATCATGGTTGCCTTGCTTTCTTTTTCCCCCATACCCCTTTGATGCAACCAGATGACGGAGCCCCGGTTATAGCTGCCCCCGCCGACGATCACTACTACTACCCCGAGGATGGATATTACTTCGAGCTTGCCGTCGACCAGGAGTAGGATCAGAGGGTCCCAGGCAGGAGACCTGCGCCTTTCGATCGTAGTACTTTCCTTTGCCCTGCCTTTTTTAAGGGCCTATCTGTGTTTTCTTTTATATCTGTACTCAGATATCTGATGCTTTCGCTGACGCTTGTATGCAAGCTTATGTTTTCGAGCCCTCGAGGCCCCTGGCTTGTAATATAAAGCTTGTATGACTTTATTTATGTTTTAGAGTTGTGTTGTGATATCTTCCCGTGAGTCCTTAGGCTTGATCGTGTGCAATTGCGTGTATGGTTAGTGCACGATTAGGCCGGGGGGCGTCAGAAGTTGGTATCAGAGCCGACTGACTGTAGGAACCCCCCTTTCCAACTCCTTGGTCGAAATTGAGTCTAGTACTTGAAAACCGTTTTACTAACTTGGCTGTGTGGCTTACGGGCCCACGTCGCCAATTGGGAGGTGTTAGGATCTTTTACTCATCGACCTTTACTCTGGGACTCTGCTCTCTCTTCTACTCGGGTTCAAATTTTACTAACTCCAACATTAGGTTCTCGTGATCACATCCACCCGGTGTTCTGAAATTTTTTCCCCCTTCCTTCAAGATTGCGGGCCAGGTTCTGCTTGCAGGATCCTCTTATTGAGGGCACCCTGTGTTGTCACTTGCAGATTCCACGCTCCAACAGTTTTCTCCGACGTTGATGTAGCCTTTGCTATGTCTTGTTGTGTACTTCCCTACCGCGTGCCTGTGCGCCGCCTAGATGTCTAGCCCTCCCCTTTCAACTGTCGTAATGCCGGATTCTAACTGAGGCTATGTGTGGCTTTGAATGTCTGGTGCGAATATGATGAAGTATCTATTGTGCTTCCTTCTGTTGTGCGTGTTACTTCATGAATAACTCCATACACCTACAGTTTTTCTTGCTAAACTGCCCCTGTTGAATTGACCGGATGGCTGACGATCCTCCACCTCCACCCTATATTGCCGCAATGATGCAGCAGTTTGAATTGAACCGTCAGCTCAACGAGAGTCTGGTAAGACGTTTGGAACGCAACAAGGCTCGTCAGGAGCCTGGACCGATCTCGCTGCCAGATTTTGTGCACCTCAACCCGTCAGTTTTCCGCAACTCCACCAATCCTATGGATGCTGATGATTGGCTTCGTGATATCCTGTTTGAAATGAAGTCAGCTAATGTTGCCCCTGACAGTTACGTCACCTTTACGACATTCCACCTGAAGGGCCCAGCTGCTCAATGGTGGGAAAGCCGCAAGGGTATGTTGCCTGCTGAAACAGTAACCACTTGGCAGGAATTTCAGTCAGCTTTTCGTGCACGGTACATTCCTCAAGGTCTGATTGACCAGAAGAAGCAGAAATTCCGCAAACTTACACAGAGCACAATGACTGTGGATGAATTTCAGAGGAAATTTCTTGAATTGTCCCGCTATGCTGAAGATGACGTCTGCACTGATGCACGCAAGCAGGAGAAATTTCGTGAAGGACTGTGTACTGATATAAACCTTGCACTTGCTGTCCATGATTGCATAGACTTCGCAACGCTTGTCAGCCAATCTTTCCAAGTTGAAACTGCTCTGACTAAATACCATGAGTTGCTCAAGCGCACTCATGAAGCTAGCTCATTCTCGAGTCAGCCTGTTCAGAAACGTCGAGTGTGGATTCCGCACAATGTTTACCACCGACCTGCTCCAACACCAAGGCCATCTTATGTTGCACCTCGTATGCCTCCACCACCAAGACAACTGAATATTTCAAGTGGGCAGCCCAATGTTGATGTTCCTTCCCATAATGATGGTCTGTGCCACCAGTGTGGACAGCCAGGGCACCGTACTATCAACTGCCGTCAGAGTCAGCCTCAACATGCATCACGTCCTTCTGCTGGTTGCAGGAAGAGCCGTCGAAAACATCCTTCTAGGAACGTTGAAACCAGACCACCTGCTAATCAGCGTGTTCATGTCAACCAAGTCAACATTGAAGGAGCTCGACAGGACCCCAAGATTGTGATGGGCACCCTTCTAGTGAATTCAATCCCAGCTTCAGTCCTTTTTGATTCTAGAGCATCGCACTCCTTCATGTCCGAAAGTTTTGCACGAAGCCATGATATACCTTTCGAGGAGATGTCTACTCCGTTAGTAATCCAGTCACCCGGGGCTAATTGGCAAACTACCATGGTAAGCCACGGTAACCACATTGTGATTGGAGGATTGATGTTCCCCGTTTCACTCATTGCACTCAAGACCTCCAACATAGACATTATTCTGGGTATGGACTGGTTGAAACCCAATAAAACTTTGATTGACTGTGCCACTGAATCAGTCCGACTCACTCACCCTTCTGGCCAGAAAGTACAATACTCAGCTCGAATAGCTCAGGATGCTGAGACTCAAATATATGTTCTGAATGCATTGAATGCCTCACCTCTTGAAGGCATCGAGAACGTTCCAGTTGTTCATGATTTTCAAGATGTATTTCCAGAAGAACTTCCGGGAATACCCCCTGCTAGAGCTGTCGAGTTTGTCATCGACTTGAAGCCTGGCACAACACCTATCGCGAAGCGTCCTTATAAGATGCCTCCACATCACCTTCTGGAACTTAAGGAAGAAATCGACACGTCACTTAAGAAAGGTTTCATCCGCCCCAGTTCCTCTGCTTGGGGAGCACCTTCACTCTTCGTTAAGAAGAAGGATGGAACTAACCGATTGGTTCAGGATTATCGGCCCATTAACCAAGCCACAATTCAGAATAAATATCCGCTTCCTCGGATCAATGATTTGTATGATCAACTTGCTGGATCATCGGTGTTTTCTAAACTCGACTTGAGGTTGGGTTATCATCAGATCCGTGTTCGCGAAGAGGATATTCCGAAGACTGCATTTGTTACTTGTTATGGCTCTTATGAGTACACTGTCATGTCATTTGGTTTAACAAATGCTCCAGCCACATTCTCCCGTCTGATGAATTACATCTTCATGGATTATCTCGACAAGTTCGTCGTGGTATATCTAGATGATATCCTGGTTTATTCGAAGAATAAGGAAGAACATGATGAACACCTCCGTCTTGTACTGGAAAGGCTCCGAGAACACCAGTTGTATGCCAAATACTCCAAATGTGAATTTTGGCTTTCTGAAGTAACCTACCTTGGTCATGTGATTTCCAAGGATGGAATTGCCGTTAACCCGGAACGAGTTCAGGCTATTATGGACTGGACTCCTCCGAAGAACGTCAAGCAAGTGAGAAGTTTTCTTGGCCTTGCAAGCTATTGCCGTCGATTTGTCGAGAACTTTTCCAAGATTGCTAAGCCCTTGAGTGATCTGCTTCACAAGGGCATTAAGTTTGAATGGACAGACAAATGTCAGGAAAGTTTTCAAACACTCAAGGACAAGCTAACATCTGCCCCAGTACTTGCTCCTCCAGATTCTCGCAAAGACTTCGTGATTTATTGTTACGCATCCCGTGAAGGATTAGGCTGTGTCCTAATGCAAGAGCGTAAAGTGATTGCTTATGGCTCTCGTCAGTTGTGCCCACATGAAGAGAATTATCCGGTACATGATCTAGAACTAGCTGCTGTCATCTATGCACTGCAGTTGTGGCGACATTACCTTCTCGGTAATCGTTGCGAGATCTACACGGATCATAAAAGTCTGAAGTACTTGTTCACCCAGCCATCTCTAAACCTCCGTCAGGAAAGATGGATGGAGGCCATTGCGGACTATGATTTGGGTATATCCTATACCCCTGGCAAGGCTAACGTGATGTCTGATGCCTTAAGCCGCAAGTCCTATTGCGACAACCTCATGGTTAGGCGAGCTCAACCTCGTCTTTTTGAAGAACAGTGCAAGCTGAATCTGCGCATTATTCCACAGGGTTCTCTTAATAACCTTGTGATACAACCAGATCTCGAGAAAGTTGTTAAGAATGCGCAAGCTAAAGATGCTGAAGTTGATCTGATGAAGGAAAATCTTCACCATGAAAAGTACAGGGATTTCTCGCTGTCTGAAGATGGAACCTTGTATTTCAGAAACCGCATTGTCATACCTCGTTTCGAGCTAATGACTGACAAAGTCATGAAGGAGGCCCATGATACCCCGCTGTCTATTCATCCGGGTAGCACCAAGATGTATCGTGATCTCTGTCAAAGGTACTGGTGGTCTAAAATGAAGCAGGATATTGCTCGATATGTTGCCGAATGTGATGTGTGTCGTCGCGTTAAAGCAGAACATCAGAAGCCTGCTGGAATTCTGCAACTGTTACCTATTCCTTTATGGAAATGGGATAAGGTTCAGATGGATTTCATTACAGGACTCCCCAGGTCACAGAAGGGTCATGATGCTATTCTTGTCGTCGTCGAACAACTTTCTAAAGTTGCACACTTTCTACCTGCAAGGAGACTATCATTGCTAGTCAGTTAGCAGAGTTATATATCTCCAGAATTGTTTCACTCCACGACATTCCGAAGGAGATCAGTTCGGACTGTGGCGGTCTTTTCACCTCCAAGTTCTGGGAAAGTTTCCAAGAAGCTATGGGAACTCATATCACCTGGAGTTCAGCTTATCACCCTTAGTCCCAAGGCCAAGTTGAACGAGTAAATCAAGTGCTTGAAGACATGATGCGAGCTTGTGTCATATCATTCGGTAAGAAGTGGGAAGAATCTCTCCCGTATGTCGAGTTCTCTTATAACAACAGCTATCAAGCCAGCTTGAAAATGGCCCCCTTCGAAGTACTATATGGACGTAAGTGTCGAACCCCTCTGAATTGGTCAGAAACTGGGGAACGACCGCTTGTGGGTCCGGATATTATTCAACACGCCGAAGAACAAGTCCATATTGTCCGGGAAAATCTCAAGGCGGCTCAGGACCGCCAGAAGAGCAACTATGATCGCAAACGATGGGGTTTGACTTATCAACCTGGTGATCAGGCTTATCTGCAAGTCACCCCAATGAAAGGCACCCACCGTTTTGGAATCAAGGGCAAGCTAGCTCCACGCTACATTGGTCCTTTCCGCATTGTGGCTAGACGTGGTCAGGTAGCATATAAATTGGAGTTGCCGCCGCAATTCTCTCATATCCACGACATCTTCCATGTGTCGCAACTTCGTAAATGCTTCAAGGAATCTCCGCACCGCGCAGTGGATCACGAAATGCTCGAATTGCAAGATGATCTTTCTTATAAGGAGCATCCGATCCGCATTCTCGATGAAGCTGAACGTCGAACCCGTCAGAAGGTTACCAAGTTCCTCAAAGTGCAGTGGTCAAATCATACTGAAGATGAAGCCACTTGGGAACGCGAGGATAATCTTCATGCGGAATACCCCGAACTTTTTCCTTCTACCTCTTAATTCTCGGGACGAGAATTCTTTTTAGTGGAGGAGACTTGTAACACCCCCAATGGTTATCTACAGTAATCACCTTTTGATTATGCCATGTCATCATGATTATCAGTGCCTAATCATCATCTGCATCCATTTTTGCATTCAGCTCCTAACTAAAATTTCAAATTAAAATTAAAGTGGAAAATAAAAGTTGTCCAAACCTGAAAACTAAAATGTGCATCATGTTGCAAATATTCCCATAGCATTTATAAAAATGATTGCAACATTTATTGGAATTGTAAAAGGATTCAAACAGCAAGAAACAGTAGGAAAATAGCACTATTTAATCCTTTTTCAATTAAATAAAATCCAAACAAAAAGATATGGACACCAAACCAATTTCTAGCAATGACTAATGTTGCACTGTGATTTATGGACCAGTTTATGTATTTTACAAAATTCATTTGGATGCCACACATTTTGCAAAACCAAAACTAAAAAGAAAATAAAAACAAAAAAAGAAAGAAAGAAAAGGTAACCCGCTTCCCCGCCCCCCCGGGCCTCGACCCAGCCAGCCCGGGTCGGCCACCCCACCAGGGCCGGCCAAACCCCCTCTACTAACAACCCCCCCCCCCCCAGCCGCACCGAACCCTAACACTATCCCTTCGCTCCTCTTCCCCTTCCCCTCTCTCTCGCTGGATTGGATCGGGGAGCAGCCCGATCCCGCGCCCCCGACGCCGGGGCCCCTCCCCAGCACCGCCATCGCCCCGCCGTCGCCGGACCGCCCCCGCAGCCCCCCTCGATCCCCTGCTCCTCCTCCTCCCAGTGCTGGATCTGGTCGCGCCGGGCATCCCGACGCAGTCGCCGACCACCACGACGTCGCCGACGCCGCCCCGCCGTCACCTGTCGCCTCCCCGACCTCCTCCTCAACCGGCTTCCCCGAACCTCGCCGGCGTACACCTGCAGCGCCCGTGAGCTAGCCCCCACTCTCCTCGCACTCCCTCCGCCCCGGCCGGTTACCGCTCGCGCTCGCCACGGCCACGCTGGCCCCGCGCAGCACGCCCTCCTGTGCACCGCTCACACACGCGCGCGCCAGGGCCGCATCTCGCCCGTGCTCACCGCGGCCATTCCCCACGCCGCACCCCCGCACGCCCGCAGCCCCGCTCCGCCTCGCTGCGCCGCCCGCCTCGCCGTGCTGCCGCTCCTCCGCCTGCTGCCGCGCTGCTGCTGCTGCTCGCCGGCCTCCGCTGCCTGGCCTCGCCTCGCCGCCGCTCGTCGTCGCCCGCGCCTCGCACGCCCGAACGCCCGTGCTTGCGCGCGCGCATTGTGCGCGCGGACATGTCCATGCCCGCACAAGCACGGCTGCGAACACGTCCGGCCCAGCCACTGACCACGGGGCCCCACCCCAGAACAAAAATGAATAATAATAATAATAAATAGATATAAATAAATAGATAAAATATAAATAGATAAATGTATAATAATTAATTAAATAGTTTGATTAAGTTAAGTAATTCTGTTAATTAGGTTAATGAACCTAGTTAACCTAATCATCTAGTCAAACTAGCTAATCCTGTTTAGTTAAACTATGACTATGACATGTGGGTCCCCTTGACCCTGTTGACTGGTCAATGTTGACCCAGTCAATGCTGACTGTACATCGTTGACTGTTGACCATTGACTGGGCTATTAATAATTACAAAATTGTTTAAAAAGCTTTGAAAATGCATAGAAAATAATCCGTAACTCGGATGAAAATACTTTGTACATGAAAGTTGCTCAGAACGACGAGACGAATCCGAATACGCGATCAATTCGTCAGTCACATGTCCCTAACCATCCGAACATGGAACCGTTCACCTCCGGTCATCTGTCTGACAAATGTCCGGAACCGGGAAAACATTCCCGGATGTTTTCCCTCTTCACCTAAATCGTGTAGCACCACGTCAGAACACCCCTAGCTCTGCATAGTGTCATGATATGCTCTTGTTTGCTTTGTATTTACTATTTCTTCCCCCTCTTCTCTCTCGGTAGACCCTGACACCGACGTCGTCCCCGAGACCGACGCAACTCAGGAGCCCGACGCCACCATTGACGATCTTGCCTTTGCCCCCGAGCAACCAGGCAAGCCCCCCTTTTGATCATCCCGATATCGCCCATTCTATTTTCTCATGCTTGCATTAGAATTGCTGCTGCTACTGCTTTACCTATTCTAATGCATAGCCTGTTTATTATAACCTGTTGTTGATAATTACCTGCATATCCTAAACTGCTTAGTATAGGCTGGGTAGAGACCTATCAGTGACCCCACTTATCCCGACTGCCCCGCTGGATTATCCGAAGACCCGATCAACGGGATTGAAGACCAGGCACCGCACATCACCCCCCCTTAGTTGTAACGACACTGCAGCGTTACTATCGAGTGCCGAGGGTGAAACCTCTTGTAGCACTTCTGATGTTAACTCTGTAGAGTAGCTATTCGGTCGTGGTCATCGAGGGTGATTCCTCCTTCACCGCTTCCGATAACGACGCCGTCGTACAACACCTCAAGTGTGAACCCAGCGAGGGTGATTCCTCCGAGTTCACCTTGACGATTACATCGAGTAGGAATCCAACGAGGGTGATACCTCGGATTTCCCCCTGATGTTATGGACACACGGATATTTTGACTGTACTATTGTTACTTGGAAAGGCGGGCTGACCCTGAGGGGTACCCGCGTGTGTTGTGAAGGCGGGTTGCCTGTTTGGTGCCCGAGTGATGAATACGAGGCGTGGCCGGGCATTCTTGGCCCTTGCCGCAAGTCCTCGAGACGGGGCGACGGGGTCACATCGATCGTGAGTCTCTGCTCGTTGTCGCAACCCCCAAGGTACTAACGGTTTGGATATGTGATCTGAGTGGGCCTCTGGCCCGATAGCACTAACCATCACGTGGGCATAGTATGGGCGTTCTGCATCGTATGCATCAGCTGAAAGCTCTGTCAGATGTCCAGTTCAGCAGTGCGGCATGGAGTGATTGGCGCCATTCCCGACAGAGGTGGTGCTTGGATCTGAGCCATGTGCGCAATGACCCGGAGGGCGAGGGGTGATGGCCCAAGACCCCCTTGCGCTTAGGATGTAGACCGGCGGGGACCTCTCTGCTGAGCTCTAGGTAGGGCTGCGGTGTGTCGTTTGACCGAGGCCGGGCATGACCCAGAAAAGAGTGACCGGCCGGAGTTAAGCGAGCGTGGTGGGTAAGTTGGTGCACCCCTGCAGGGAAGAACTAATCTATGCATAGCCGGATCCTCGGTAACGGACACTCGGAGTTGTATCCCGATTGATACAATTAGAATTGGATACTATGGCTCTGGGATTGCTTCTCGCGGGGAGTCGAGAAGGGATCTCAGGACAAGGTTGATGACTGTATGGCTCTGGGATTGCTTTCTCGCAGGGAGTCGAGAAAGGATCTCTGGGTAAGGATGAGACTTTATGTTACTACTACTTTATACGGTTCTTATCTACACTCTTCTAATGCTGCAAGACCGCTGAAGATGCTAGTCTTCGATAGGACTAGGCTTTCCTCTCTATTCTGGCATTTCTGCAGCCTAGTCCACATATACAGCTTTCCTTTGATAATGTTGCATATGTAGTGTAGATCCTTGCTTGCTGAGTACTTCGGATGAGTACTCACGGTTGCCTTGCTTTCTATTTCCCCCATACCCCTTTGATGCAACCAGATGACGGAGCCCCGGTTATAGCTGCCCCCGCCGACGATCGCTACTACTACCCCGAGGATGGATATTACTTCGAGCTTGCCGTCGACCAGGAGTAGGATCGGAGGGTCCCAGGCAGGAGGCCTGCGCCTTTCGATCGTAGTATTTTCCTTTGCCCCGCCTTTTTTAAGGGCCTATCTGTGTTTTCTTTTATATCTGTACTCAGATATCTGATGCTTCCGCTAACGCTTGTATGCGAGCTTATATATTCGAGCCCTCGAAGCCCCTGGCTTGTAATATAAAGCTTGTATGACTTTATTTATGTTTTAGAGTTGTGTTGTGATATCTTCCCGTGAGTCCTTAGGCTTGATCGTGTGCAATTGCGTGTATGGTTAGTGCACGATTAGGCTGGGAGGCGTCACAGTAGCGGCATGAGGGAATACATACCGGGAGAGGCGGAAATACGGGAGTTCAATGTATTTTTTTAGGTAGGATAGTGGTGAGCAAAGCTGAGGCATGTCGTCGGATCAAGAATATGTGGAGAGGGAGCACGGATCGAAGCATTTGAGGGGAGCAGGCAAGCCACATCCACACACACACACACACACACACACACACACACACAGAGAGAGAGAGAGAGAGAGAGAGAGAGAGAGATGCGACATTGTGGCTGGTGGCGGTTTAATCGCGCTTCGCTCAATGTTCATCTCGCTAGTTTTCTGACTCGGTGCATTTCTTCTACCACGTGTTTCCCTTATCATGAGGTTGTTGCTTCCATTTCGGTTTGGGCATATCGAGAAATAAGAATGACTGGGATCCTCCCGGCTCCTCAGCCGTTTGGATCCCTGGCCGTTGGATCTGGTTGCTTGATCGGATCTGGACCGTCGGATCGACCCCTGGAACGACCTCGCTCGTCGGATCGAAGATGGGCTCCTGTAGGAATGAATAGTTACCTCCCGCTGTAAATATCTCGTGCCACCGAGCCGTGCCACCGCCTGTAATTTTCACACCCCACCGAGGGTATATGTGGTATTTCGTGTGCTAGGCCCTTGCGTGGCAGGCGATGGGTGGCTATGGAACGGATGGGGCCGTCTCCTTCTCTCCACTTCGCCATTGGGTGAAAAACCTAGCCGGCACTCCCCCTTCTTCGTTCCCTGCAGCCATCGCCGCCGATGCACTCCCTCGCCCTCTCCTCCCTTCCTCTTCCGACACCAAGCACGCCGCCGTCGCTGCTCTCCCATCAGGTGCCATCGGCAGTGTAGGACGCCGCTCGCGTCGGGGGATTCGGCAGGAGGAGGAGGAGGGCCAGCGGATCCAGGCTGGCACTCTGCTGCTCGCGTCAGCCGCCGCCGACGACGCGAGGAGGGAGACCGTGGATGGAGATCGCGCGGGCGCGGTCCACCGCCGCCGTGGTCTGCTCCAAGGAGCACCAGAGGATCTGCGCCGACTGGTTCGCCCTCGCCGACACAGGTGCGTGTTTGCTTCACGGTTCCCACCACCAGCGCCCTAGAAACCGAGGAGGAGTCAGAGCGTCCGCCAGCTCACGCTCAGGGTGCGCCCCGCCTCAAGTGTGCAGGATCTGGAGTTGCGGTGCTCGCCTCGCCTCAAGTGCGTGTGGACGTCACCGGGAGGACCGTCAGCTGCAGCTCGCACAACGACTCTGCCTCGAGGCATTGCCATCTACTGGAGGAGCATCAGGCCGTCATCCTAGCTTTCGTGCATCTCCGGGAAGAAGACAACCCGAGCTGAGTCTCTCCGATCTGCGGTGGGTGCCCTTTCCACTTCCCCCATTTCCACTGTCTCTCTTCGGATTTACCTGTTCATCTGCTCCAGATTTGATTAGATATGTCTATCTGTTCATTTGCAGGGGGAGTTGGATCCCAATGGCAGGGTTGCAGTCCTCTAGATCTGCAGGGAAGAAGAAGAAGATGGGACTCATACATGCCTCTCTCTGGTGGTGAACACTCTTCCCTGGAATTTAATATCTGCCCATCCCTGCATCGTTGCTATGTGTCTGCTTTGTTTAAGTGCATACTGTGTTCGATTCTACCTGCTGCAAGGAGAAATTAATTTCTGTAATATTTATGCTCCACTGCCTACTGATTAGTGTGTTCTTTTTTCTTCTGAAATTTAGCTGCAGTCACTAATCACTTGCTCGTACATTATGTTACCACTCGTGAGTCATGGTTATCTGACTTGCTTATGCAATATATCTCTATCATTGATAGATATATGAGTGATTCATGTGGAATATTTTTTTGCTACGTTGTCTGAGACATGTAATCGATAATACTTTTCAGATTAAATGTTCATGTTGTTGTGAGTTTTGGAAATGTTTAAGCATTCCACAGTTTCCCCATTGATATGTACACTCTTTCATTATTTCAGAAATCATGTGATGACATGGACGTGATGGGGTAAACTGCTGAAACTCATGGGGCCATACAGCAAGTTGACATAAATCCTAAAAATGTTCTCAGCCTGTTTAAAAAATACATTATCCATTGAGGGACTAACTGGGATATCATTTTGTTCCTAGATATTTAGACAAGTCAATTGCCAAGCTACAGATGGGGCTGGCAGTGTGGCGCAACAAGCGCGAGCTGCTTGAGAGTGCAGATAGGCATGAGGCGTGGAAGGAAAAAGGCTTTAGTAGCATGAAGACCTGGATGCCTCAAGGTTCATACTTTGCAATGCTATTTGATTGTTTCCTTTTGTTGGCCTAGCTATTGCTTGCTGAATTTATATTTCTTAGTTAGAACAGATGCAGACGATTTCACAGATTGTTTAGGATATATAAAGAACCCGAAAGCCTGCAACTAGCAAGGAATATACGGACAAATGTGCAAGTACATTATTAAAGAATTGAATCGGATCATCTATCATCATAGCAAATAGAATCAAACCGATTATGATTATATATCATCATAATAACTAGAATAATTGAATAGGGTTGTTAATCATATGCAACCATTTTTGCTTCTTCCCATTTTGCATCGCCGTGTTTATTTCCAGACAAAATCTAACCATGTGAGTTAAATGGGCAGCCCTACGAGTGTTTGTTGTTGTTTTTTCCACTGTACTTTTAAAATGCAACATGACAATAGCCAATGTTATACCTAAATTATGTATTTTATGAACCTATTAGATTTGGGAGGGCACCCTCCTTGCAAAATCATCATAGTTTATGGAGCTAAGATTTGAGTTGTCAATTAGGCTTTTGACATATAGGTAATCTGGTTAGCCTCGCAATGCTATATTTGGTTTAGATTTTTTTTTATGTATGAGGTTCATTGAGTTGTTCATTTTGGATGTTCCCTTATGTGGCCAATAAGTCAAATTGTTCACTCTATTTGTGTGATGGAGTATTAGTTGGCCTGCTGTTTTCATGTATACGAGATGCACGTAAACTAAAGATTTTCTTTTTACTTAAGAACTAAAGCGATTATTTTAACTAGCCCAAAGAGAAATTTCTTTGCACATATTGTTTTGTTTACATGTATATGAGAGACACGTTTATGCCTAATGCCTGAAACATATGAACTGAGAGCCGTTCTTTTTTTCCTGGACATGTTGATATCTATCTCCTTTGGTATGGCATCTCCTTTTATATTATTTAGCGAAATTCTTTGCTACCAGTGATCACGTATAGCTCAAATGGATATATATTATTTGCAGGCTTTGGGGTTCTTTATCTCCTTTAGGCATGATTAATCATGATTTGCTTAATTAAATGGCGTGTTAGCCTACATAGTTTTAAGCCTCATTCATGTTCTTGAGTTCTGCTTGTGTTAAGACAATAATCCAGAAAATAATTACCACGAACTTTAACATAGTACAAGTACAACTTGGCAGTTCACCCTCCTCGGCTCCCTCTCGGGTATGCATCACATATTCTCATATATTTTTGCATCCCTGTATATCATGTGTCATAGTACAAGTTAAATGAAACCATTCATTGACTTCTTCTTGTGTTAAGACAAACCATTTGGATCCAGTTCGACTCTGAGCAGGGAAATGGATGAAACTGTTTCATTTGTCCAAATTTTCAGCGCGCATGCCATGGTTAGGATGAGATACCTCACCTGAATGTTGTTATGGACAAACATTTAAGAGAAACTTAAGTAGTTAGAGAAACTTTTTATGCCCTTGAATAGGGCTCTACCTGGCATTGTGTTGTCCATTTAAATGAATGTTATGCATTATTAGTTTTTGGATAAATTTCAGTACAATTCCATTAGAATCATTCATCAGATGTGATGCTCATAGGTGCATTAGTCTGTTGCATATCATGGACACTGGATAACATTATCCCAAGGCTCTCTCTGGTTGTATTATGTTCTGCTGCACAGCGTACACTGAATCATGTGATAGTTTAGTTATTTAGTATTTTTTAAGGTGGTTGTGGAGCAAGCTTGCTGTTACTATTCCAAGATTAAAGTTATCAAGTACTCCCTCCGTTTCTAAATATAAGCTCTTTTAGAGATCTCAATAGGGACTACATACGTATATAGACATGTTTTAGAGTGTAGATTCACTCATTTTGCTATGTATGTAGTCCATATTGAAATCTCTTAAAGGCCTTATATTTAGGAACGTAGGGAGTAATATACTAAGACAACATTTGGAATCCACTCTGCATCCAAACAGAGGTCATGGTGTAATGTTTGGCTCTTATTTTCCAACTAAGGTTTTGTTTACTCTGTAATGTCGCTCAAATATTAAAATATGTATGCATGTGCTGATTAGTGACAAAAAATGTTTGAACACATGTATTTAATTGCAAGAGTTAAGCCCATGGATAATGTATTTGACCCTAAGAAGGGATTTTTTTGGTGCCTTTAAATTTCTGAGTAATATATTTAAGTTGGCATATACTGCCATAAAAATTGCCATGAGAAAGGTGTTTCTTTTATTTTCATTATGGTCGATAATTTAACTGGTTGACAATCCCAAATATTTTTGAACGGTGAAGTGCTCTTAACAATCAACAAGTCAGCCATGGAATTTAAATTTTCTTAAATGTTATTGAATGGTCAGCCATGAACCTTAAACTTTAAAGTTTCTCTGTTTTTTCTATTTCTTGTTTTGGGTTTCTTTGTCATCATGGTGACCGGTGTGTCGAAAGCATCTTTTTTCCTTCTGCTATATGCTGATATGCTATCATACTGAGAACATGTTTTGCCATCACTAAAGTATTGCAGCTTCTTATATGTCTGTGTGTAGTACAAAATTTCAGAACCAGTTAAGCTCTGGATAAACAAGGTTGGCCCGTACAATAATCCTCAGGAAACATACAACTATTACAGCCTTCCGTTTGCCAACCGGCTTCTTATATGTTTGAAGCAATTCTGATTTGAGCTATCGCCATGTTCATATCATTCTGATTTTTTGTTGCTGGGAAGATCATCCAATGGGGCCAACCACCAACACCATGCTCCTCCAAAGGTAAGCCCACTTCGTGATGCCTACCTGGCTACCTATTATTTTTTATGCTCCATGCCGTAGATGATCTGCCACCTTCCCACGTGTTCGGGCTAATGAAGTAACCTCCAGAATGAATAGTGATATCTTTAGACATAGGTCATTGGCTATATTTGTCAGTACTATCATTCTACTAACTTATGTAGCCACTAATGTGGTTCTTTGTTGCTTAATTGCAGGCATTCGATTCAGTCAAAGGCAACATGAAGGTTCCTTAAGTTGATTGGTTTCTTTTTCTGCATTCCTTTTTCTTTGGTCTCATTTGGCATTCCTCCTTCATGATTATTATGTTGTACCTTTTGGGTTGTTAGATGCTTCACCTCGGCAGCATGGTTAGATTCCTTGCTTTCTCCATGTGAATTTTTCCAAAATACTTCTCTATTTAAGGAACCATTTTTGCTCATCGATGTTGCATCGACCAATGCTTAGTACCTAATAGAACTAAAAGTCGGTTACCCGGTCAACACACCTTATTAAAATTATGGATGGACAATCTGGGGCCATCTAGAGTTGAATTTGGTTCATTGATTAATGTAGAAAGACAACAGTCAAAGTGATCTTTTCCCAAGGTAATTACCATCAACAGGTGTTTACAACGCAGGGAGGAGCCGGGTGACAAGGCAGTCAGACCAAACTCTGTCTATCCATATACATGTAGTCTGTTGTTATGCCATGGACGACTGACATACACGGCGTCATCTATAACTGCTTCCATTGCTTCCTCGGCCTTCATGTCAGCCCCCATGCTTCACTACTATTAGGTACCTTTCCCTCCATGAGGTCTTATGATGCCAAGCAGCTAGATTTTTTTGCGGGTTCAAGCAACATGATTTTCTAATAGGTTGTTTGTAGACAGTAGGAGTTGAAGTTTCTCTTCCTCTAATGGGTAGATTTTGCATGTTATCTCATTTAATTTGAAATGATTCAGTGCACAACCTTACAGAGTGATATCTTATATTTTGTTTGCATTAGCACGGTTAGAACTTTCTGGGTAACACGCAATGCTTTCTATATACATTGTTGCATTTTATCCATTTTGATGTGTGGCTTGGAAGTTGCATTTTGACATGTGGCACTCTATTTCTTATCCTGAATATTCATATATGCATTTATTTTTGGTTTGTTTTTTGCTTCTGACAAAAGGGGGAATGATTTTAACTTCTATTTCTACTGGAAAAGTAAAAAAATGCACAGAATGATAGCGGGTGAGAATATAAAGCTGGGTGCGAATATAAAGTTTAAGGATTAGTCCTTATATTTTGTTTTATCCTGGATATTCATATATGCATTACTTTTTGAAAGCTGGGTGCGAATATAAAGTTTAAGGATTAGTCCTCATAATCATTTGCATTCCTTTCCAAATTATCCATATGTCTGAGGAATCGTTGGATTCAATTTTTTCTTCGTCTTGTACTAAACACATCCATCCAACTTTAGATTCTAAATCTGGTCTGCATAATAATGGGACTTAAAATAGTGGTCCTGCGGTTAAATTATGATGTCCACTATTATTGATGCCTTCACCTTGATACATTATTGCAGGAAGAGCAAATTGCATACTTTATGAACTAATTGTCTCGATTATATGGTTGGCGAGTACCGACTAATTTGCTCAGTCAAGCAGTTTACTCTTTCAGCAGTTTTGTACCATTTGATTTAGAAGGTGGCTCTCTCTCATCTACTGAAGAACACTCACTGCACTTCTATAGGCTAATAAGGTATGTTCCTGTTTTCAGAAGAAAAAAATTGTATCTCATGTATGTTGGTTCTCTTGCTTTTTTTTCATGTTTCTGTTGTCTTAAGAATTGTTAATGGACATGCACTTAGGGTGAATGCAATAGCTCAAGAAACTGAATCCTCGGAGGGATCGCAACATTGGTATAGAATGATAATTTGTTCTTCATGAACGTTGTAAACATTGTGCCTTAGTTCTATGTGATATGTTGTTGTTTTCTAAGGTAGCCTGCTATCGTTGATGCAAGTAGCAACTACAAATAGTCCCTGTGTGAAACCTTTTTTTTTGGCAGTGTTAATTTATTATATGCACAAGACAGTAGCTTTATTTAGTATATGGTCTTCTAAGTTCTAACCGTGACTTGGTTTCTTAGAAAAGTGAACCTCACAAATAAGTTAAAACTGATGATCGTTTCTGGAACATAGGTATACAATCACAAGCCCTTCGCATTATGTCAGGTGATCCACCTTAACCCTCTTAGAGATAAAAATACCATTTCGTTCTGAGAATATCTTCAGACGACAGAATGTTGTTGTCTATTTTGCGAAGAGAATAATGATCTGATTGAACGGGAAATAAGTGATAACTGGAGATCCTTTGGTTGACTACATGATTTGGATCTTAAGAGTATACAATATGTGAATAAGACAAGACAGTGGTAAGAGATGCATCAAAGCCTGAATAATTTGGTATCTTTGCACCTTTAGTACTCCTACTGCTTTTCAACAGATGCGTACTAAATGGCTCCACACAAGCGAAACCAGCTGAAACTACACATGCTGAGAAAACAAGCTCAAGTATAAGAGTACAAGTAGTAATCTAAATGCTCTTATATTTCTTTACGGAGAGAGTAACATCTATTTGTCCTAAGCATTTTGCTAAATGACTGCATGGCATTAATTGCAATGTTTTTTTAGGCATCTCAGCTTTTGCGGGTAAAAGGATCAATGTACCGGTTGACGTTGGGGATCATCTGCCTGTACACCAACTATCTCATGATTTGTTTTACCGCTGACTACCATGACATGGTCTAAAGACTAAGCTTTGAGGATTTTGTAGAATTGGCTTGTGTTAAGCATTTGTACTGTGATTTGAAACTACTAATGTGGTTCATACTAAAACATTAATATCATGTATGATTTAGTTCTCTGTTCATTTAGTTCTCTGTTCCATATGTGATCTGCTTCCTCCTGCTTTCCTTTCGAGAAGTATTATTTTCATTTTGATATAGGGCCCTTAAGATAGGATTCCATAATTGTTCATGTTCATTCCATATACTAATATATGATGTTTTATATTTTGTACTGCATTATGAACTTGCTATAGCTGTGACAGGACTGAAACAGATGGAAGTTTCTTCTTCACTTTATTTTTATCCTATATGAATGCATATGATAAACATGGATTCCTAATGACTTGGCATTACCTGATTGACCAAAACGTTGGGACCGGCACCCTCGCGCCAAGGCGCGATCCCGATCTAGTCATCTATTAAATCGAGGGAGGGGGGTGTCCTAGGATTAGACGTAGCCTTGATGTGGCTGGGTGGCCGATTCGGGGAGCATTTTCTCATTTCCACAACATTGGATTGCATGGTGGATTTTTGGGTTGCCCCCATTTTGCTGTCATGTTAGTGTAGTGGCTTATCCCTACTCTTTTGGCAATGCAATGTCTTTCATTCTTTAGTGGAGTTCAGTCTTTCTTCTATTTTTCCTATCTTCGGGGATCCCGTGTGTCTTGTTGCGCCCTTAGGACAGAGTTCTTGTTTGGTTTCTTTGGTTCCATTGTTGAGATTTGTTCGATGGACAGTGTCCGGTCGGATCGAAGATGGCCCGACTTCAAGTGTATTGGTATGAAAATTTTCTAGAGAGGGGATCTGGGTTGCCTCGTGTTCCTCATTTTCTTTTCGGGTTCTCTCTAAAGACTCTTGTTATGTCTAAATTGTTTGCTTCATTAATACTCCCTTCGCTCACAAATATAAGATGTTCTAACCTTTTCTGAATCATATGTATGTAGACACGTTTTAGTTTCTTTGTTCACTTATTTCAGCCCATATATAGTCCATATTGAAATATTCAAAACATCTTATATTTGAACATAGGGAGTAGCTTTGTTATTGTTGGATGGTTGGTCGACTGCTCCAGACGATTTCTCATTATGTGCGCGTAGAAATGCAACTGCTTCCTCATGATGGTTAGTCTTTTTTTGCTCTTGATTCGATTTTATCTCTGTGCGCACTCCAGCAAGCAACAATTTTCAAGTCTTATGAGTTGTGTGATATGTTCCAGGAGAATCGCTGGGAGAGGCACATGCTGCGGTGACCTCACATGTTTGGTGACATATTTTCTTATGAGGTTCGTTCCTTTCTAATGTGTGTGCATTCTTTGTTGATGTGTGCTTTTCTATTTGCTTATATGTGGTCTTTGCTGCTGCGTTTGATTAGGGCTGGTAGTCGGTTTCAGAGTGGTTGGTCAGGCAAAGTTATTGTGCTTATCTCAAAGGTGTGCTGTGGATCTTCAGCTGCTGGCTGTATGTCTTATGTTTGTTCTATTTCTTTAATGTTTTGGTTGGCCTATTTACATGGGTTTGTTTTGTGTAGGCGCTGTCAGCTAGGTTTCTCGGTCCATAGGTAAAAAGATAAATGGTCTATAAACAAACAAACAACAACGATCATCCCATGAAAATATATAATAAAGATGCGCAAAATCCCCTAGTAATAATGACCAATCAAGAAACACGGCAGAGCAGAGCAAACGACAAGGCAAAGCATGTGATTGCTTCTAGTTGATAAACAATACTGCTATTTATATTTATACAACTAGCACAGCGGGTCATCGACACGTATGAGTAACATCTTACGAAAATTAAAAGTGAATTTAGAAAGATATACCATAAAACAGAGAACCATAAACCATCGCATAAGGTCAAAAGCCACCTATATCCGACTATAAGAAGGAAAAGAGCCATCGATCCATGGTGCACAAATCCCACCAGCCCTCGCTTGGCCTAGACAGCGACAGCCACGTAACATGAAGACGAGGAGGATGAAGCCGTCAAAAATTCTAACTTGGCACCACTCGCTCTCTTCACCGTTAGACCATCGCCGCTAACGACACGTAAAAGAAACATGGAGAATATAGACTACACGCGGAGCGCTGGTATGACTTTGTCAATCGCATCACATATATAAACGGCGGTAAACAAAGCCGCAACCAGATAGTGGGCGAAGATCGAAGACTGAAGAGCACCAATGCCATTTACAAAGAGAGAACAAGCGTCACTTTTAACTACTTTTGTTTGTCTGTTCACTTGTACTTTGATCATCGCAGCCGGCAAAGTGGCTTTCTTCCTGTAAGAAAGTCTGCAAGTGCCTACCGAAGCACTAACGACATGGGGCATTGTTAATCACATAGTTAAGCTAGGACGGCAGGCGATGTGCTTTTAGTGAGAGGAGACGTTCCCGTCGACGACGAGGCGTCTACGATGACTTCGTAAATCTCATGATGATATGCCGGCTCAGTCTCTCAGAGGTGCTCATAGAGGTAGGGTGTGCGTGCGTTCGTTCATAAGGATGAGTGTAAGCGCGTATGTATGAGCGCTTGCGTCTGTACTGATGTTCAAAAAAAAAAGCTAGGACGGCAGGCATTTTGTCCCGCTTGTGATGGGAGTGACATGATGTGTCTCTTTCTTGTAATTCTAAGAGCATCTCCGCGCCGGAAAAATACCATTTTTTGTGCGCGCACAGTCGTTTCGGACGCTCCAGCGGAGGCGCAAAAAAACGCACGTGCGGCATAAGCTGTTCGCGCGCGGAGCGAAATGGCATCGTGCGCCGCTTATTTCGTGCGCCCGCTCCCGCACGCTGCACACTCGAGCGCCCGCGCCGCACTGCCGTCACCCTCTTCGGCCGCGCCACTTTTGCCCCGCCCCGCGCCGCCGCCGGCGAATTTACCCAATGGACGGCCGCGCCGACATCACCCCCACCCCTTTGTACACCCGCGACCCCACCGCCATCGCCGCCGGCGCAAACCCTAGCGCGGGGAGTTTTGGCTGCACCTCCGCCGGTGCTCCTCCAAGCACCGGTCTCGCGCGCGGCCTTTTCATGGCGCCATGGACGACCTCGGTGGGTGGCGTCGCGCCGGCGCCCGCCGTGAAGCCACGTGCCCCCCTCTCGAAGCTCCCAAATGCGGCGGTGGCGAAGGCGGGCAAGGTGTCCGGGAAGAAGAACAAGGCGGCGGACGGCTCCTCTAGGCGGCCGAAGAAGAGACTTGCAGGGCGTGCGACGGATGCGGCGGTGACCGAAGCGCCGGCGAGCTCGCTTGTTGCGCCGGCGGCCGATGCACACAAGGTGTTCGATGAAATGCCCACAAGGTATGATTTCACCCACTTTTTTTCGTTGTTGTTTTTTTACATGAATGGATACATATGGATAGCTTATTTGTTTTGTTGTATATACTTTGTAGTTTCAATGATGAGACATATATGTCAACTATGGGTGTTGGACCCAACAATTCTCATTGGTCTCAAACCAATGAAGTGCGCGAAGAAGATCATGAGTTTGAGGTGGACGAGGATGGTGAGGGTATCGTCGATGCACGAAAGGAAGAGCGGGCAACTACACCATGGACGAAGACATCTTGCTATGCAATACATGGTTGCAAGTGTCTAGGGATGCCACCGTTGGAGGGAATCAAAGTAGAGATGCATATTGGATCCGGATGAAGGAACACTTTGATTTACACAACAAAAGTGGAATTGACCGCACGGAAAGATCTCTTCGCTCCCGGTGGTCGACAATCAACAAAGATTGTCAAAGGTGGACGGCCGCACTTAAGGCGGTTGACATGTTAAACCCAAGTGGCACTAATGATAGAGATCAGGTAAGTGCCATTTCTTTAATGATTCTTCCATGTTCATGCTTCTTCTTTGGTGTTTCAAGTGCTAACTTGTTCTTTTATTTGTAGCTCACTATTGCACAAAACTTATTTCAAAGAGAGGAGAAGAAGACCAAGAAAGGGAAGATCAAGAAAGGGAGACCATTTACCTTGCCCCATTGCTATGATGCGTTGAAGGATGATGAGAAATGAAAGCCTGTGAAGGTGTCAATGAGGAGAGCAACAAACGCAAGCGAACTATTGATTTGGACGATGACGAGGAGGAGGCATCAAGTGATGACGGCAAGAGAAGCCCTACACCAAACTCAGTTGCCTACTTCAAGCCAAAAAGACCAAATGAAGGCAAGAAAGACGGAAAAGTAAAGAAGAAGAGGAAAGGAGATGATGAGCTAAAAAATGCTATGGAAGCTATTGTGAACGCAAGAAAGGAAGCGAACAAGGTGAGAAAGATGGCAAGGAACCAAGATGCGGCGGCCGAGGAGAGGAAGGTGGCATTGGAGGAGAAGAAATTGGCCATGGAGAAGCGAAGTAGATTGTTGGAATGGGAGAAGTACTTGTTCTTCATGGACACATCTACCCTTGATGAGAAGCAAAAGGAGTACGTCAATCTTGCCTGTGAAGAAGTCTTGGTCCAAAAAAGAACCATGGCCATGGGAGGCATGGGAGCTACTATGGGAGGCATGGGAGCTACTATGGGAGGCATGGGTGGCATGGGAGGCATGGGTGGCTTCGGAGCTACCATGGGAGGCATGAGTGGCTTCTAAGCTACCATGGGAGGCATGGGTGGCTTCGGAGCTACCATGGGAGGCATGGGTTTTGCATCTCTCATGGGAGGCATGGGAGCACCTCCGGGTGACATTGGTGAACGGATGTCTTCCGGTGTGTCTCACATACCTTCGCATGATGCCGTTGGAGATCTTGCCAACACCTTGCGAGCTCCCCATGATGATGCGGCGCGACACAATGAAGAGGAGGAGGAAGAATCGTCTTCGGGTGAGGATGAAGAATCGGAGGAAGAGGAGGATGAAGATGAGGATGTGGCATGATTGTTGATGTGCATTTGTTTGTGTGAACTTTTATGTCATGAATTTGATTGGGTGATTTTGAACTTGGTTGGATGATGATGTGGCATGATTGTTGATGTGCCGTGCAATTGAACTATGCTATGTCTTTTTTTATGTTTGAAATATCTTTTTTTTTGTTTTGAGAATCACCGGGGGAGGAGTCCCTCCACCTGAATATATTGCTCAAAGTTGCCATAATGCCAGGAGAGTGATCCAGTTTATAAGAAAAACCGGATCGAAAACCTTAACAAATTGACCCCGTTTATGAGGAAAACCGAGCCGAAAACCAGACAAGTAACAAGTGTTACAAGAAGAAGAGAGGAACAGGACGCCCAACATAAGGCAAGACCTAGCTAGCAGACTAACATGACCAAGTAGATGAGGGGTGCGTCGAGGGATCACAATACCAAGACTCTACAAACAACCTAACGCACCACACCGGCGTGCGTATCAAACCCCACGGCACAACAGAGGAGCATCCACAATCAACGAGTGCCAAAGCTTAACACGAACCTTGACTGAGAGCTCCGCCACGGAAGTTCAAGACGATTAGCAAGTCGGGGAGGCGTCATTGCGTCGTCATTGAGCAAAGGTGAACCAAGACGAGACCAAGAGCCCGAAGCTCGCGTCAACATAACAGGGTCTTGAGCATGCATAGTAGCAGGCTGGAGACCACACGTAGGACAGCCGAAGAGAAACACATGAAGAAGAACACACCACCCTCGGTCCTGAGCAGGCCACACCACCACCACCACGCGAACCACCCTCAACCACACGCTGCAACTGAAGCCGTCGTTTGGGTCTCCAAGATGACGCCTCCAAGGAGGTAGTGTTGTCGAGGACACAACACCACCATCCGATCTAGCAAGCCCGATCTTAGGTTTTCACCCGGAGACCACAAAGCGAAGTATTGTAGGTGCCGGAGCTCCACAACGACACCTCCTGCAAGGAAAACGGCGTCCATAGACATCGTTGCCGCCGGCATCGACATAGTCGATGCAGGGTTCTCACCCGGAGTTTGAGCACATCCCTACAACAAGACGGCAGTCGACCACCACCACCATCGAACCCGGAGCCAACCGCACCCTGCGGAGACCACCGACAACCAAACGTTAGCACTAGGCGCCAGATCCATCAACGACCGCCCGAGAGCAGGCCACCGGACGCAGCACAGGCCACCATGCCCTGCCGAGCACCATGCCGGCAAGGAGCAGAGGAGCACTGCCCGAGGCCAGGAACCACCATGGTCCGGGTTGGAGCCATACATCAGGTGTGCCGACATGCCCCACGCGCGCCACCACACACCTGTCGGAGACCAGAACCGAAGCGCCCGCCACGCCAACAGAAAGCGGTGAGATCAAGACCGGCAGCAGCAGTACCGCCACCGCCCCCCACCACCTCCGCAAGCACCACCACCCTTCTCTGCCCCAAGCCGGACGACCAAGGGCCGATCCAACCGGATCGAGCCAGCCCAGCGAAACGCACCACCAGCAACCTACCAGATCCACCCCTGACTCGAACCGCGGCAGGCCCAGAACTATCAGGGGCGGGTCCACAGGAACGACGTCGCCGCGCGTGCCCAGGACGGACCACCAGAGCACTGGAGGTCGTCACCACGCCCCCGACGTTGTCACCTCGCAGGGCGACCCAGATCCGCCCCCAGCGGACACCACGGAGCAACCATCGCCGCACGACGTGGCCACAGGCGCCAGCCGACACCCAAGCCACCGCGATGAGGCAGCCGCCCCGGATCCGACGCCTGCCAGCCACCCGAGCTAGCGCGACGAGAGGCAGCCGCCCCGGATCCGACGAGAGCCAGCAGCGAGAGCCCCGCCGCCGCCATCCCTGGGGTACGCGCGGCTTAGCCCGCGTCCCCTCCGGCGACGGCGAAGCAGGGGAGGGGGTGAGGGGAGGTGCCGGCGGCGGCGCGGTAGGGTTGCCCCTGAGTCGCCAGAGGAGGCGACGCGCCGGGGGCAGGGGGTGGGGGGGGGGGCAACAGTGCTCGAAATATTATCATATTATCTTCAAAATGAACATGCTATAAGCGCCGGCTGCTCGCGCGCACTGTAGTTTAGCGCGTCTGCTGGAGCGGCGCGCGCAATTTTTTGCAGCAGCCGCTGGAGCCAGCGCTCCTGGCACGCTAAAAGTGACTATTTCAATACTGTAAACTGTTTTTAGCGCGCCGCGCGGTTGCGCGCCTGTTGAAGATGCTAGGAGGGCAGAGGTATATTTGACGACGCAGTTGGGGATCGTCCCGGCCCAGGCTGCTCCAAACCGAAAGCTGTGACGCGTTCACGACTTGAACGAGTGCCTGCGCTCTGCTGCCGTGACGCGGCCTCGAGCGAAGAACTTCATTATCATCGTCGTCATCGCTGAAGATGCGCGCAGACCCGATGAACCGTTCGTTTGGGATCTCTAGGCGTGGATGGGCGGTGCAGACATTCGGCAAAGCAGACGACTATGAACACCGTGTGGTGACTAGTTTTTCATTTTTGCTTCGAAAGGAAGCAAAGAACGCTGCATCGACCTATGCAAGCAGCGCTTGTGTTTACGATCACAAAATAGAAAGAGAAACAGAGCATGAGCAGCAGACGCGTTAAGTTTTTTTTTTAAGAAATATTTGTAATTTTATTCATACTCATAACAATTACAGGTATATTGATTTAAAGATTCAAGAAATTACAAAGTAACTCGTATGACAAAAAATTACAGTGAGATTTCTTGGTAACACCTTCTTCGCGGTATCAAACTCTGCTCGAAGAAATATTTCAAAAACTTCGGTAAAAAGGCTGCAATTAGACTGGGTAACGATATTGTCACTCTTTCACCTACAGAATCATTACGAATAATGGTTTTTGAAAACGCCTTGAGGCGCCTATCCAAAAAGATGGAAGGTCATCGATGAACATATTTGGGTCAGGGATGATCCCTTAGAAGTGTATGCCATCGAATCACTATATCTTCACTATGGTGTCGATGAAAGATTTCACCTCTACAAAGAATAGAACCAACAAAAAAAGTTTGACACACTAACATAAACTCATCAGATCCGAATAATCGGATATGTGAGGGCAAAAAACGCTGTAACCTCATGCCACCGCCAAAGAATGAGATTAATTTTATTCTCACAAAACGATGATCATTATTAGACATTGATGAAAAACTTAGAACTTTTCAAGATGCGAGGCCCCCACCTCTCTCAGCGCCAGGATGATGCAGCGCGTTAAGTAGAAAGGGCGAGATGGGCCCCTAGCTGCATCCCAATGTCCAGGAAATGCACACACCTATGACGGACTGCCCAGTCCAACTAGCTTAATTACATGGACTTGGGCTACCTGTTTTTGCTGGTTTCAAGAGTCCGATGTTATGTATCGCTTGTAGCGATATGTAACACTCGCATCGGAGTGCTCATCCCCAGCGCCTTAAGCGCCAGGGGGTGTAGCCAACGCTTATGTGCCCCCATCGTGGGCCAGCCCAACAAGGAGGCGAGCACTCGCTGAGGGATGTGCCGGTTTTCCCGGTTCACTGGCCGTGGTTGACGGGTCCATCGTCGACCAGTTGACCAATGACTTTTCAAGAAAAATATGATTTTTCATCTAAAAAACTGGATTACAAAATGCACGAACTCGAAAAATCACGAGGTCAAAAAAGTTAATATATTTGAAAAAGTTTGCAAATTCAAAAAAGTTCATGAATTTACAAAAATTGCAAATTAGAAAAATCCTTAATTTTGAGAAAAAAGTTCATGTATTAAAATATAAATAAATTTGGGTAAAAATTATGAATTTTAAAATAGTTTGTGGATTTAAATTTTCATGTCAATTTTGAAAACAAAACTTCATCAATTTGAAAAATATTCGTGGATTTCCAAAATAAACTACATGGATTTTGAAAAAAGTCACGAATTTGAAAAAAGTACATTGATTTGTTCAAAATATCATGAATTTGGAAAAAGTTAGTGGATTTGAATATAATCATGCATTTGAAAAAAGTTCGAGGGTTAAAAAAATTGTTGACGAATTTGAAAAAAGTTCATGTGTTTTCAAAGGATTCACGAATTTGAAAAAAATGTACACAAATTTTAAAAGTAACTGCACATTTATGAAAAGGAAAAGGAAAAAGGAAAAAAGGAAAAGGAAAAGGAAAGAACAAAAGGAAAAAGGAAAAAAAATGAAAAAACAAGACAGAATAAAAACCATCCGGAAAACCACAAAAAACAATCATAAGCTTCCCAAAACCGGTGGGAAACTGCTAGAAGCTTTAGAAAACCGGCAGGGGTCGCTTCCGAGAAAAATCGAAACAACTTCGCCAGGGTTGAAGAAGAAAAATAAATTGCAATGGGCCAAGCCCAACTAAGCGGCGACTGAACCGCCAAATAGAGTTTGGTCTCACATGGCCCGCAGCACGCGGTCACCGCAGTTCACAGCATCCCGCTAATAAAGTGTTTGAAAAGGCAAAAAAAAATATATCAGAATAAAAATGAAGCAAACAAAAAGAAAAAAAGTAAAGAAAGATCTCGCTGCTTACTTGGGTCTTGGCCCCACAACAGAGCTCGCGCGGGCGAGCGCTATCATATCGTTTGCTATAAGCGATGCATAGCATTTGTGGGTTTAAGAGGCAAATGCTATGTCTCGCCCGTACCGATTGCTATTGGGAATAGCCCACGGAGTGGCCTAACACTGATGCTTTGTGTTTTTTATTCGTTTTTCCTCTGTCGTATTAAGTTTTTCCTTGGATTCCCCCCTTTTGTTCTTGTTTTTCCGGTTCTCTATTTGACTTTTTTGTCATTTTCATATTCCTTTGTTTGGTTTTCGTTGTTCTTCTGTCCGTTTTCTTAAAAAAAAATGGACCTCTTTTTTCATTTTTCATTGTCGGTTTTCTTTTTTTTTTCAACATGTGTCTTCCTTTTTTCCCCGCCCCCTTTCTCTTTTCTTTCCCGCGTGTCCTTTCTTGCCCCGTTTCTTCTTTTTCCTCTCTGCTTCCTCTTTTTCTCCCCACCTCTCTTTTATTCCCTGTCTCCTTTTTTTTCTCCCCCTTGCTACCTTTTTTCTATTCATCATCTTTTTAATACATGTTTAATATTTTAAAATACATAATTAACATTTTTATCTTTAACGTCTATTTTTTCATCTATTTTCCATATTTTTTTGTATAAAGTAGTATTATTTTTAATACATTATTAGCATTTTATAAATACATGAATAATATTTTTTTAATATATGATTTAATGTCGACTATTTTTCATGCACGTTGTATATTTTTTCTATACACGAGGAACATTTTTTATACATGTTTAACATTTTTAAATACATAACTAAAATAATTTTGTAATGGAACATATATTTTCTTAAAACACATGAATTTCTTTTGTTACAAACTTTTTTAACGGTATCAACTGTTTTGGTATGGTTCAAGAGGAACATTATTGTGGATAGTGTCCCCCACAATGTTTATTTCCCGGACGTACTCCTTGCGGCTCCTCTTCGATCCTCGCCCTCATGTCGAGCCTCTGAGGATGACGCTCGGCACGTGCCCCACTCCCTGTAAAGGGCGCTCTGCTGTTATCGGGGCGGGCCCATTTAAACCACCATGGTGTTTGCTCCGGCTCGTGGAGCGGGAGCTCCTCGGTGAGCCTAGGCTTGGTTATCCTGGGGTAGTGGCCCACCTTGGCGCCTGGGTGGAGCGCCGAGATTCCAACAGTTGCTGGTCCAGTGACCGCCGCCCATGTGGATTGATCACCAAGTGATGGTGGGTTCCAACGGGCGTCCGTGTTCCCCGGTCTAGCCACGGGCTTGCCCTTTAAGGGTGGAGGTTTCCGTCGAGCGGTCTCTACCCTCGCCCCTTGCATATTCTTCCACCACATTGAATGGGCCCTCTATCGTGCATGGAGGGTGACGATTGAGGGCCCGGTTGAGCCCTCCCAACAACAAGGCTCAGCGAATGGCGTGGATGACGATGGAGTCGGGGCTTCAGCGATCTGCCTCTTGACCCGCGTGAAACTTTGGAAGAAGTCGCATATGGGTTCAACCGTCTTTGGTTGAAGGAGGACCAACTCATCACATACATCAATGGTTGCACGTAGTTTCCTTTGAAATTGGCCCCGAAGGCTTCTTGAAGTCGCTCCCATGAGGCGATGAACCGTTTGTTTGGGATCTCTAGGCGCGCACGGGCAGTGCAGACATTCGGCAAGGCAGGCCACTATGAACACCGCGTGGTGATTTGTTTTTCTTTTTTGCTTCAAAATGAAGCAAAGAACGCCGCATCGATCCATGCAAGTAGCACTAGCGTTTTCGATCAGAAAATAGAAAGAGAAAGAGAGAGAACGGCAACAGCAGACGCATTAAGGTTCTTTTTTCTACTTTTGAGAATGGTGCAGATGCGTTAAGTAGAAAGGGCGAGATGGGCCCCTAGTTGCATCCCATTGTCCGGGTAATGCGCACGCCAGCTTACATGCACTTTGTGTTACCTGTTTTTGATGGTTTTTTTTTAAAGCACATGTAACTTTATTGATACTCAAAATAATTAAGGTACACTGATTTGGACCTAAGATCGAAGAAAATACAAAGTAACTCCTATGACTAAGAATTACAATTAAATCTCTTGAAAACACCTTCTTCGCGGTATCAATCTTTTCTCGAAGAAATACTCCAAAGACTTCGATAAAGAGGCTGCAATTGGACTGGAGCAACGATGTTGTCACTCTTTCACCCGCACGAATATGACCAATAATGGTTTTTGAAAACTCCTTGTGTCGCCCATCCAAAAAGGTGAGAACGCTTGATCGATGAATGTACTTGGGCCAGGATGATCCCCTGGAAGTGCAGGTCGTCGAAGCACTATTTTTTCACCATAGTGTCGATGAAAGATTTCACATTCACAAAGAATCAGACCAACAAAAAAAGCTTGACACAGCAACATAAACTCAACAGATCTGAATAATCGGATCTGCGAGGACAGAAAACTCTCTGACCTCATGGCATCGCCAAAAGAACAAGAGGAAATTTATTCTCGCAAAACTTTGATGATCACTAGACGTTGACGAAGGTAATAGGGGTCTTGAAGATCCGAGGTCCCCCCACCTCTCAGCGCCAAGATGGCAGACGAAGGGGAGGGGACCTAAATTGGCGGTGGCGACGGCGGCAAGAGAAACCCTAATCCAGAAAGCTCCCAAAGGCGCTCCCAAACGCTCGTAAATTCATAGTTGCTGGTTTTATTTAGGAGTCTGAGGCTATGTACCGCCCATTCCGACGCCTAGAAACGGTTTGCTGCAGGAAGCGGCAACTGGGTCGGCCCAGTAACCAGTTGCCGCGCCTTGCTGACATCATGCGCGTTTTTAGTTTTTTTCTTCATATTTTTAATATGCCTTTTTATTTTATTCCTTTTTGATATTTTGTAATATTTTAAATATATATATAATACAAAAAACATTTTACATGAAGAATTAAAAAAATTTAATCATGCATTCACAAATGTTAAATGTGTAAAGAAAAAATTTAATCGTGTGTACGGAAAATGTTTGTTACATTAAAAAAGTTTATACCATGTATAAAAACATGTTCTCATAATTAAAAAAAAGTATGTACCATTAATGAAATGTTCATAGGTTTCCAAATGTTTTCCTGACATTGTCAAAAAAAATTAATACAATGTTAAAAAATGTTTCATACCATTAAAAAATGTACGAGACATTTCAAAGAAAAATTACGACAATTCAAAAAAATGTTTGTTGCATTTAAAAAAATGGTTTATACAATGTAAAAAACGTTCCTGTAGGTTTAGAAAAATAATTATTCACATTAAAAATTATAACTTATATTTGGAAAACTATGTTAGTGTTTCGTCAAAAAGTGTTCAAAAACATGTATCTAAAAAAATATACATCACACATTTGAAAATGTTCAAAGTGTATCGCAAAAATGTTTCATGTGTGCTCTAAAAATATAAATAGTGTACAAAAAGAAGAAGATATGTGTGAAACAAAAACGGACAAAGAAACAAAAAAAGCAAAAAAAAAATCTTAGAAAACAAAGAAAATAAGACAGAAACACAAACAAGCAAAGTATAACAAAGGGAAAAAAATCAAAACAACCAATGAGAAAACAAAAAAAATCTAAGGAAAATGAAGAAAAAACAAGGAAACACGAACACCGGTGAAAAACAAATAAAAACAAAGAAAAGACAAAAGAAAAGAAGGTAGAAAAAGAAAACCAGACCTACATGAAGCTACATCGAAGAAAAACCAAAACACAAGGACAAAACAAAAAACCTAAGCAAAGTGAAGAAATAAGGAGAACTGAAGAAAACAAGTGGAAGAAGAAATAAGACCGAAGAAAAAACACAATAAAACGAAAACGTAAAAGAACACCTAGGAAAACCGTACCAACACGAACATACAACTCGCAACGAAAGAACCTCGTTACTAGGTCGGATTGCTAGACGTCTCCCGGGGCTATTCCCTTTTAGGCATCTGTGACACCCCCGATTTAATCGTACACGTAAATGTGTACGATCAAGATCAGGGACTCACGGGAAAATATCACAACACAACTTTAAACACAAATTAAGTCATACAAGCTTTATATTACAAGCCAGGGGCCTCGAGGGCTCGAATACATCAACTCGATTACAAGCGAGTCAGCGAAAGCAACAATATCTGAGTACAGACATAAGTTAAACAAGTTTGCCTTAAGAAGGCTAGCACAAAAGTAGCATCGGCCGAAAACGCAAGGCCTCCTGCCTGGGAGCCTCCTAACTACTCCTTGTCGGCGGCGGCCTCCACGTAGTAGTAAGCACCCTTGGGGTAGTAATAGTCGTCGGCGGCGGTAGCTGGCTCCTGGGATCCGTCATCTGATCGCAACAATCGGGTATAGGGGGAAAGAGGTAGCAAAGAAACCGTGAGTACTCATCGAAAGTTCTCGCAAGATTTAAATTAGATCTATCCTAAGTATGCATCAGTATCAAAAGAACGGGGCTATATCTTTGGACTGAACTGCAGATTGCCAGAATAGAGGGAAAGCCTAGCGTATCGAAGATTAGCATCTCGAAGCATCTTGCAGCATTAGAAGAGTGCATATTAGCATATTAAAAGTAGCAAACATGTTGTAGTATTAACGCCCAGAGATCCTTCCTCGACAACCTGCGAGAAAGCAATCCCGGAGCCAACATATTCATTTCACATTTCCAGTATCCGATTCTAGTTGTATAGATCGGGATACCACTCCAAGTCATCCTGTTACTGTGGACACGGCTATTCGAATAGATAAACTTCCCTGCAGGGGTGCACCACATTGCCCAACACGCTCGATCACTCTGGCCGGATACACTTTCCTGGGTCATGCTCGGCCTCGGAAGATCAACACGTTGTAGCCCTACCTAGGCTCAACAGAGAGGCCCGCACGCCGGTCTACATCCTAAGCGTGCAGGGGTCTTGGGCCCATCGCCCTTTGCACTCCTGCATGTTGCGAATGCGGCCCATGAGCAGACCTAGCCCCCTTACACAAGTGCAGGCTTAATCAGTCCAACCCGGCGCACGCCACTCAGTTGTTGACTTCCGAAGAGCTTCGGCTGATACATACGACGTCGAGTGCCCATAACTGTTCCCGCATGGCGGTTAGTGCGTATAGGTCAACGGCCAACTCGGATCAAATACCCTAATCTTGTTCGTATCTTGGGAGCTCGCGGTGACGATCAGTGCTCTTGTCGCCCCGTCTCGAGGACTTACGGCAAGGGCTAGCCCAGCCCACTCTGGGGCGGTTTGCCTGCCCGGTCATGCCTCGTAATTAACTCGCGGGTACCCTCCAGGCCAACCCGACTTCAGTAACCCTCGCGGGTACCCTCATGGTCAACCCGACTCACAAGAGACTATCAGGAACTCAGGTGCACCTCTACCGTGGTGGTACCGCATGTCCCTCTAGTCCCGCAGAAACGGTAACTCTTGCGGGTACCCCTCGGGGCCGACCCGTCTTTCGTATTGTTCTGTGTTAAAGTCAAAGTATCCATGGGTCCAAAACACCAAGGGGGAATTCGAGGAATCACCCTCGAGGGATTCCACTTGATGTAACCGTCAAGATGAACTAAGGAGGAATCACCCTCGATGGTTCACACTTGAGGTGTTGCACGACAGAGTCGTATCGGGAGTGGTGAAGGAGGAATCACCCTCGACAGACCACGACCGATTAGCTACACTAAAGAGTTATCATCAGGAGTGCGTTACGAGGTATCACCCTCGACACTCGATAGTAGCTCTGCAGAGTCGTACAAATAAAGGGGGGTGAAGTGATGTGTCGGGCCTTGGACGTCAATCACGTTGATTGAATCATCTGGTAATCCAGCGGGGAAACAGGGACAAGGTGAGGGGTCACTGATGGATCACTAACCAACCTATACTAAGCATGTAGGATAAGCAAGTAGGGTACAAAGCAGGTTACAAAAGCAGGCTATACATCAGCATAGGAGCAATCATTACAGTAGCAAAATCTAATGCAAGCAAGAGAGAGAATAGAATGGGCGATATCGGAATGATCAATGGGGGGTTTGCTTGCCTGGAAGCTCTGCTGCAAGTGGCTGGACGTCAAGGGTGTAGTCGTATCCGGCAGCAGCGTCGGTATCGGTGTCTACCGGAGAGAAGAGGGGGAAGAAACAATAAATATAAAGCAAACAAGTGCAACACTATGCATGACAAGACAATATGCAGTGCTAGGGGTGTTCTAACGTAGTGCTAAGTGATACAGACGAAGAGGGAAAACAACCGGAGGGGTTCTCTCGGTGTTTGACATTTTCCGGACAGATGAAGAGAGGGGGACGGTTCCATGTTCAGCATGCTAGGGGCATGTGACAGATGAACAGATTGCATATTTGGATTCGTTGGATTTTTCTAAGCAACTTTCATATATAAATTATTTTCATCTGACTTATAGATTATTTTATATTAATTTTCAAAGTTTTAAACATTTTATGTAATTATTTTTAGTTCAAAAACGAACTTATTGCGCCAGCATGACATCATCATGATGTCAGCAGTCAACTAGCGAGTTGACTAGTCAAACTAACGTCTGGGACCCACCTGTCATTGATAGTGGGGGTTAACAGCGTTTTAAAACTAATCTAAATTAGTTAATTAACCTACTGGGCCCACGTGTCATAGTGTAATTAGGTTAAACTAATTAAATTAATTATGTTTTAATTAGTTTAGAGGGAGGTGGGCCCCACTGGCAGTGACTGGGTGAGCCTAGTAAGCCGTTAACCATGGTCAACTTGGTCAAGGGGGGGCCCTCGGACCCACTAGTCAGTGGCCCAGGGTGGCCCCCAAGGCGGCCACGTCGGTGGGGGTGCCGGAGCGGCTCTGGCGAGCCGTTTCGCGGTTATGCCTCGTCGGAGTTGGCCGGAAACGCCGCCCAGGCCACGGTTGGGCGCGCCGTGGGCACCGTTGGAAAGCAGAGGGCCGCCCCCATCGAACGGTAGACGGAGTCGACAGGGAGGAGCTCACAAGCGGCGACAGGGCGTTTGCGGGCAAACTAAATGGCCAGGGGAGTCTATGTACGCCATTTGGTCACTGCGAGGTTGATGGATTACTGCGTGTGGTCATTTGGTCACACGAGGTTGATGGACTAATGCGTGTGGCCATTTGGTCACCGGAACGTGGCCGGCGACGAGCGCACGCGGCGGAGGGCTCGGCCACAGTGGAGATGACGGCTACGGGCATGAACATCGACGAGAGGGGCGGGGAAAAGAAGGCAGGTGCTCACCGAGACCTACAGGTGAGCAAAGCGGGCTCGGGGGAGGCTTGACGGCTCCGGAATCGATGGGAGGCGCCGGCGACCGAGGAAGAAGGCGAGCCCATGGCAGTCGCAGCAGTGCCCCCCGGCTTGTGCTGATGGTCATTGAGGGGGCAGCGGACGATGGTGGTCCTTGCAGACACGGTGCTGCGGCGAGGGAGCAACGGTGGCTACGGGACAACGCATCCATGGCGACGGCGGCGGCGGTTGCGGTGGATCTAGGCGCGCGAGAGAGAGCGACGAGGGAGAGAGGGGGCGAGAGAAATATCTGCGCAGGGAGGGAGCTGACGAGGCCGAGAGGGTGGGCCGTGGCGCCCTTATCCTCGCTGGGGCATCGTCGAGGGGGTGTGGTGGCGACCGTGGGCGCCGTCGAGCGCGCCCGATGAACAGAAGGGGAAGGCGACCCAAGGAGGAGTAGGTGGGCTGGCTGGGCCGGCCCAAGTGGCCCAGGCCCAGGGGGCATGGTTTTCCCTCTTCTTTTCTTTTTTTTGCATTTTTTTCTTTTTCTTTTTATAGTTTATGTTTTCCTTTAAGTTTTAGTTTTATAAATTATGAACTTAGTCCCTAAATTAGTATTATCAATTAGGCCACTGCCACAATTAATTTGGCACTTTAAATAGTTTGTATTTGTTTATTATTTAAAAAGCATTTAAATAATTGTTTTAGCCCCTATTTTATCTATTTTTGGGAATTTAGATACTTTATAAAATATGGGTTTCAACATGATAAATATCCAGGGATTATTTTCAACACTTTGAACATTTTAGTTTTCATGTTTGAGAAATTTGAATTTTGACTTTAATTTGAATTTGAAATTTGAATTGTGTTTGAATGCAAGTGAGGATTAGCAACAGTAAGAGTGATGACATGGCACCATTAACTTGGGGATTACTGTAGCTTAACAAACAGGGTTTTACAATTCTCCTCCACTGCAAGAAATCTTGTCCCGAGATTTAGGAGGTGGACGGAAACAAAGCGGGGTACTCGTCACGAAGACGATCCTCGCGTTCCCAAGTGGCTTCATCTTCAGAATGGTTTGACCACTAGACCTTGAGAAACTTGATCACCTGACGAGTGTGACCCTCAGCTTGATCGAGAATGCGGACCAGATGTTCTTTATAACATAGGTCATGTTGCAATTCAAGCATTTCATGATCCACTCCTCGGATAGGGTCTTTGAAGCAGAGGCGGAGCTGTGACACGTGGAAAACATCGTGAACCCGAGAAAGGTTCGACGGCAATTCCAATTGATATGCCACTTTTCCACGCCTTTCGAGAATAGTGAAAGGACCAATATAGCAAGGAGCTAGCTTTCCCTTGATCCCGAAGCGGTGAGCACCTTTCATCGGGGTGACTCAAAGATAGGCCTTTTCGCCAGGTTGATAGACCATATCTTTGTGATGGCAGTCATACTGACTCTTCTGACGAGACTGAGCAGTCTTCAGATTCTCGCGAATAATGCGAACTTGATCTTCGGCATGTTGGATAATATCTGGACCGAAGAGTGACCGTTCCCCAATTTCTGACCAATTAAGAGGAGTTCGGCACTTTCGTCCATATAACACTTCGAAGGGGGCCATCTTTAGACTAGCTTGATAGCTATTGTTATAAGAGAACTCAACATACGGGAGAGATTCCTCCCATTTCTTGCCGAAGGAAATGACACAAACTCGAAGCATGTCTTCGAGAACTTGGTTGACTTGTTCAACTTGTCCCTGGGATTGAGGGTGAAATGCGGTGCTGAAAGACAGATGAGTTCCCATAGCCTTTTGGAAACTTGCCCAAAAACTAGCTGCCATGATCTGAGCTGATTACCAATGGAATACTGTGAAGTGAAACAATTCTGGCAACATAGAGATCTGCCAGCTGACTAGCAGTGATTGTTTCTTTGACGGCCATAAAATGTGCAACTTTGGAAAGCCGATCAATGACGACAAGAATAGCATCATTACCTTTCTGCGACCTGGGAAAACCAATGACAAAGTCCATTTCAACATGGTCCCAGTTCCATTCAGGAATAGTAATAGGTTGTAGAGTTCCAGCAGGCCTTTGATGTTCTACTTTGATTCGACGGCATATGTCACACTTAGCAACATAGCAAGCAATGGCTTGCTTCATTTTGGCCACCAGAATCTCTGATGGATGTCTTTTTACATCTTGGTACTACCAGGATGAATAGACAGAGGTGTATCATGAGCTTCTTTCATCACCTTCTGAGTCATATCCAGTTTTTTCTCCTTACTCGGAACCACTAGACGACCTTGGAAGAACAAAGCGCCATCATCATCAGCAGTGAAGAATGAGGGCTTTCCTTCTATGAGATAGCATTTAATCTTCTCGATTTGAGAATCTTAGTGTTGAGTAGTCTTGATGTCACCCACAAGATCTGGTTCAGCAACCAGGGTATTGAGGGAACCCTGGGTAACAACACGGAGGTTCATCTTTTGAAATTCCTTAGGAGGGGGAGCGAGGTAGCCCGGAGGAACAATATGGAGGTTCAGCTTGCTGAATTCTTCATGAAGAAGGGACTGAACATTCCGAACCTTGAGGTGGTTGCAGTACGACTTGTGGCTCAAGGCATCAACCATTACATTAGCCTTGCCTGGGGTATAGGAAATACCCAAGTCAAAATCTGCTATGGTCTCCATCCATCTTTGTCGGTGAAGGTTCAAATCTGGCTGAGTAAACAGATACTTCAGACTTTGGTGGTCGGTGAAGATCTCGCAACGATTACCAAGAAGGTAATGTTGCCACTGTTTCAGTGCATATAGGACTGCAGCAAGCTCAAGGTCATGAACTAGATAGTTCTCTTCGTGAGGGCGTAGCTGACGAGAGGCATAAGCAATCACTCTGCGCTCTTGCATTAGGACACAGCCTAAACCTAGATGTGAAGCATCGCAGTAAATGACAAAATCCTTCTTGGAATCCGTAGGAGCAAGCACTGGGGCAGTGATTGCTTGTATCTGTGTTGGTATTTCCCCGAAGAGGAGAGGATGATGTAGCACAGCAACGGTAAGTATTTCCCTCAGTTATGAAACCAAGGTTATCAATCCAGTAGGAGAACCAAGCAACACTATGTAAACATCACCTGCACACAAATAACAAATACTTGCAACCCAACGCGTAAGAGGGGTTGTCAATCCCTCCTCGGTATTGAGATAGATTAAATTGTATAGATCTGACAAAAACACAAAATAAAATAAATAAAGAAAAAGTGCGACAAGGTATTTTTGGGTTTTTGGAATAATAGATCTGAAAACAATATGATAGAAAATAGACCCGGGGGCCGTAGATTTCACTAGTGGCTTCTCTCGAGAAAATAGCATACGGTGGGTAAACAAATTACTGTTGGGCAATTGGTAGAAGATAAAATAATTATGACGATATCCAAGGCAATGATCATGTATACAGGCATCACGTCCAAGATTAGTAGACCGACTCCTGTCGCATCTACTACTATTACTCCACACATCGACCGCTATCCAGCATGCATCTAGTGTATTAAGTTCATGGAGAAACGGAGTAATGCAATAAGAACGATGACATGATGTAGACAAGATCTATTCATGTAGGAATAGACCCCATCTTTTTATCCTTAATAGCAATGATACATGTGTGCCTCGCTACCCCTTCTGTCACTGGGTGAGGACACCGCAAGATCGAACCCATCACAAAGCACCTCTTCCCATTGCAAGAAAAATCAATCTAGTTGGCCAAACCAAACCAAAATTTCGGAGAAGAAATACGAGGCTATAATAATCATGCATATAAGAGATCAAAGAAGACTCAAATAATATTCATGGATAGATCTAATCATAAACTCACAATTCATCGGATCCCAACAAACACACCGCAAAAAGTCATTACATCAAATAGATCTTCAAGCAATTCGAGGAGAACATTGTATTGAGAATCAAAAAGGGAGAAGAAGCCATCTAGCTACTGCCTACGGACCAGTAGGTCTGTGGTGAACTACTCACGCATCATCGGAGGAGCACCAATGAGGATGATGAACCCCTCCGTGATCGTGTTCCCCTCCGGCAAGGTGCCGTAATAGGGCTCTAGATTGGATCTCGTGGTTCTGGAACTTGTGGCGGCTGGAATTATTTTTCGTCGACTCCCCTAGGGTTTCTAGAATATTTGGGTATTTATAGAGCTGAGAGGCAGTGGAAAGGACTCCCGTGGGCCCCACTACCCACCTGGGCGCGCCAGGGGCCTCTAGCGCGCCCTGGTGTCTTGTGGGCTCCATGGGCCTCCCCTCTTGCACTTCCTTGGCTCCCAAGTTTTCTTCTGGGCATAAAAAAATCTCCAAAAAGTTTCGTGGCATTTGGACTTCGGTTGGTACTGATATTCTGCAAAGTAAAAAATAAGCAAAAAAACAGCAACTGACACTGGGCACTATGTCAGTAGGTTAGTCCTAAAAAATGACATAAAGTTGCTATAAAATGAATATAAAACATCCAAGAATGATAATATAACAGCTTGGAACAATAAAAAATTATAGATACGTTGGAGACGTATCAGGCAGATGTTAGCTTGTCTTTGAGTGCCTGGAAACTTTCCTGACATTTTTCTGTCCAATCAAACTTAACGCCTTTATGAAGCAGGTTAGTCAGGGGCTTGGAGATCTGGGAGAAGTTCTCGACGAATCGATGACAGTAGCTGGCGAGTCCGAGAAAACTTTTGACTTGTTTGCCATTCTTCGGAGGAGTCCAGTCAAGAATAGCCTGAACTCGCTCTGGGTTGACGGCAATACCATCCTTGGAGATAACATGACCAAGGTAGGTTACTTCGAGTAGCCAGAATTCACACTTGGAATACTTGGCATATAGTTGATGCTCTCGAAGCTTTTCCAGAACAAGTCGAAGATGTTCAGCACGTTCTTCTTTATTCTTGGAATATACAAGGATATCATCCAGATAAACCACGCCGAACTTGTTGAGGTATTCCATGAATATATAGTTCATCAGACGAGAGAATGTTGCTGGAGCATTGGTTAAACCGAAAAACATAACGGTGTACTCGTATGAACCATACCGAGTCACGAATGCGGTCTTTGGAATATCCTCTTCACGAACACGGATCTGGTGGTAACCCAACCTCAAGTCAAGTTTAGAGAATACTGATGAACCAGCCAGTTGATCATAAAGATCGTTGATCCGAGGAAGTGAATATTTGTTTGGATAGTTGCTTGGTTGATAGGACGGTAATCTTTGACCAAACGATTCATTTCATCCTTCTTCTTGACAAAGAGAGAAGGTGCTCCCCAAGTAGAGGAGCTTGGACGAATGAAACCCTGATGAAGTGAAGTGTCGATTTCCTCCTTAAGCTCAAGGAGTTTATGCGGCAGCATTTTGTAGGGTAGCTTGGCTATAGGAGTGGTGCCTGGTTTCAAATCGACGATGAATTCGACAGCCCAAATAGGAGGTATCCCTCGGAGTTCTTCAGGGAAGACGTCTTGGAAGTCGCGAACGACTGGAATGTTTTCAATGCCCTCAAGAGGTGATGCGTTCAACGCATTCAAGGCATAAAGACGTGCCTCGACATTTTGAACCAGAGGAGCGTGGTAGCTTACAATCTCATCTGAAGGGTGTAGGAGATGGACGGTCTTCGTGGCACAAATGATCGAAGCAGTATGCGCTTTCAACCAATCCATTCCCAGAATGAGGTCAATATTGGAAGACTTCAACATAATGGGGGAGGCGTGAAATTCCAACCCATCGATTTCAATGGTGACATTGGGGCTAACCATGGAGGTTTGGCATCAGCCTGCGGGGGTGTGGACCACTAGCGGAGTGTTCATCTCTTCGTATTTAATGCCACACGTGAATGCAAAATCTTCTGATATGAATGAATGCGATGCTCCTGATTCGAATAAAACAAATGATGGTACTGAATTAAAAAGGAGAGTACCCATCACAGTAGCAGGCTGGTCTTGATCTTCATTGAGATCAATGTTGTTAGCCTGACCACGACCATAAGGCCTGGCAATGTTGTTGCGGGGCTAGTTGTTTCCACGGCCAACTGCAGGAAGTGCCAGTTGGTTCTGGTTCTGATAGCATTCCCAGGCACGGTGACCTGGATGGCCACACTTGAAGCAGAGCCGGTCATTGGGACGGGAAGCAGGGGCTCGGGGTGGTGCAGCTGGAAGTCTTGGCTGCCTAGGTGGCGGAGGAGGCAGACGCAGTGCAGCATAAGATGGCCTTGGAGCAGGTGCAGTTGGACAGTACATGCAATTGGGGATCCAAATCCGATGCTTCTGCGAGGGCGGGCCCGAAGATGAGCCAGCGTCGCGGTTGGGCCTAAGGGATCCCTGGTGTTCCCGAAGATCAGTTTTGACCTGAATGGCCTTGTTCACCAGGGTGGCGAAATCAGCAAAGTCATGCACAAGGAGCGCTAGCTTGATGTCAGCTTGGACTCTGTCGTGGAACTTTTCTTGCCTGCGTGCATTAGTGGCAATGTCTTCTTCAACATAACGCGACAAGTCCAGGAACTCACGCTGATAAGCATCAACTATCTTGTTGCCTTGGGTGAGGTTGCGAAACTCGCGCTTCTTCCTGTCCATGATTACCTGAGGAATGAAGCGGGCATGAAAGGCAGCATGGAAATCTGGCCAAGAGATGGCTATTCCAACAGGTAGAGAACGCATGTGGCTGTCCCACCATTGAGCAGCGAGACCCTTCAGAAAGTATGATGCAAAGGTGACATAGCTAGCAGGGGCCACACTAGCAGACTCCAGCTCGTAAGTGATGTCGCGGAGCTAGTCATCAGCATCCATAGGCCGAGTTGAGATACGGTAGATGGCAGGGTTGAGACATGCAAAGCCTTGCAGTGTTACTGGGGCTGGCTGCTGATTCATGTTGGGCCTAGGGAACTGAGCCATGACATTTTGCATAAACTAACATGTATTCGGGCGATGGTGGAGCGTTGCCACCACGGCCACGACCAGCGGGTCTAACCATCCTGCTTGAACGCAACAGGGGTAGTTTAGCATTGAGTAATTGTAGAGACAAATAATCATTCATGAAGTAACATGCATAAAGAAAGAAGTGCGATAGATACATAATAGTAGTCAAACAAGACGTACAGATCCACGCACAGAGTTGGATAAAATAGGCAGCATGAGTTTAGAAACACACGCAGCTAGACCACTAGTGTGACGCCCGGGTAATTAAGCTACAGTAACCCTCTGCTAATGATGTCACGTCACCTCGGTTACTGTTGATAATCTCGCGTTAGTTCAAAACCGATTCGGAATTCAACTTCAAATTAAAGGCAAACAGTAAAAGTTTTCAAATATTAAAACTAAATGTTCGGGTTATGCCAAATAATGCATACGTAATTATGGTGGAGAAACCACACTTTTATAAAATGTTTAAATATTCTAAATTGAATAAAAGAGCAGCATAACCAATTTAATAAATGCCTTTTATTATTTATAAAATGTTAAACTATTTTATTTAGGGGTTTAAACTTTTTGTAGCTGAGGAATAATCAGTGATACTAATTTAGGTACAACTCTTATGTTTTATAAAACTAAAATAAAATAAAACAGAAAAGGAAAAATAAATAAAACAAAAGACAAAACCAAAAGAAATAAATAAAAGGAGAAAGAACCCCCACCCCTGGCCAACTGGGCCAAACGGCCCAGCCGGCCAGCCCACTGGCCCATCCGGCCCCCCCACTCCCCCTTAACCCCCTGGGCGACCGAAACCCTAACCCCATCGCCCCCCACTTCCCCCCTCTCCCACGTCGCTCTCCCCCCTATCCGATCTGGTTCTGGATTGAGGAATCGATCCCGCCAACCGACGCAAACCGCCGCCGCCTGGAGGACCACTTCACCGGACCACCCCGCCACCTCGTCGGAACGCTGCCCCGCCTCTTCCCCGAGCCACTGCATCGAGCCTCGCCGCCCTGGTCGTCTACAAACGTCGGTGAGGCCCCAGGCCTCCCCCTTCTCTGCCTCCCCGCACCGGCGCCCGTGCATGCGCTCGCCATGCGCCCGCGCTTCCCCGCTGTGGTCACCGCGCCCTCAGGCCCGCTCCGGCCGCGCCTCGCGTGAGGCCGCCACCCGCCGAGTCACCCACGCCCCTGTCCCGCATCACCATCGCGCCGCTCGCCCCGTCGCCGGCGCCTCCCGCTGGCCGTCCTCGCTGCCGCCGCGGTCCGCCGCCGGCTCACGTCCCTACCGCCATTGCTTCTTGCCGCGGCGCCCTGCTGCTGCCCTCCCCTCGCACCGCACGACTGCTCTGCTCCCCGCACCTCCCCCGCTACACACAACCCTGCTGCCTGCTGCTTCCCTGCTGCCTCATCGGCAGCGCCCCGCTCGCCCCGAGCCATTGCTCGCTCCGTCACCGCCCGCGCTCGCCTCGCCGAGCTCACCGGAGATCCCCTGCCGCCCCGCCTCCGCCCTCTCCTGACCTCCCCGTGCGAGCCACTGGCTCTGGCCGCCCGCACCGCTGCCCGCTAGCGCCGGCGCCCGGTAAGACCCCCCTGGCCAATGACATGTGGGGCCGCCCTCTATGAAATGTTTTTTTTAAAGGAAATGATAATAAAAATAATAATTTAATTAATTTATTAATTAGGATAATTAATTAACTTAATTAACTCTGTTTAGTTAACTAATTAAGTCTAATTAACCTGCTAATTAAGATGTTAGCTGATAATTAGTGAACAACCTTTGACATGTGGGACCCACCTGTCAGATTGACTGGTCAACGGTCAGAGTTGACCGCTGATGTCATGCTGATGCAATATATATTTTTGAATTAAAATAATTCCAAAAAATGAATTAAAACTTTAAAATTTAATATAAAATAATCCGTAACTCAGATGAAAAGACTTTCTACATGAAAGTTGCTCAGAACGACGAGACGAATACGGATACGCTCTCCGTTCGTCTGCCACACACCTCTAGCATAGCGAACATGCAACCCCCCTTGTTCATCCCGATATCGCCTACTCTTTCCCTCTACTGCTTGCATTAGAGTAGTGTAGCTGTTACTGCTTTCGGTTAATCCTATTCTGCTGCATAGCCTTTCTTTGCTACTACTGTTGACACCTTTACCCGCAATCCTAATGCTTAGTATAGGTTGCTAGAATTACATCAGTGGCCCTACATTCTTGTCCGTCTGCCATGCTGTACTATCGGGCCGTGATCACTCGGGAGGTGGTCATGGGTATATACTATATACTATCACACTACTTATGTTACTGTTCGGATGTGGGGGTTGAAGGGGCAGGTGGCTCCATCTAGGTTGTGATGGGCCTGGGTCCCGACAGCCCCCGCGTGATTCTTTGAGGCGAAGCGACAGGGCAGGTTGTGACCACCTAGGAGACAGGTGGGCCTGGTCCCTGGTCGACGTCTGCGGATACTTCAAATAACATGCTTAACGAGATCTGGGTATTTGATCTGAGTCTGGCTACGAGCCTATACGCACTAACCAACTACGCTGGAACAGTTATGGGCTCTCGGCATCGTGGTATCAGCCGAAGCTCTTCAAGACGTCAGCAACTGAGCGGTGCGCGCCGGATTGGACCGGAACGCCTGCGCTTGTATTAAGGGGGCTAGGTCTGCTTCTGGCCGCGTTCGCAACGTGCAGGTGTGCAACGGGCGATGGGCCCAAGACCCCTGCGCGCATAGGATTTAGACCGGCGTGCTGACCTCTCTAAAGAGCCTAGGTAGGGCTGCGACATGTTGATCTTCTGAGGCCGGACATGACCCAGGAAAGTGTGCCCGGCCAGAGGGATCGAGCATCTTGGGCAATGTGGTGCACCCCTGCAGGGAAGTTTATCTATTCAAATAGCCGTGTCCCTTGGTAAAAGGACGACCCGGAGTTGTACTTTGACCTTATGACAACTAGAACCGGATACTTAATAAAACAAACCCCTTACAAGTTCTAGATACAATCCGGTGATCGCTTTCCCACAGGGTGACGAGGGAAGGATCGCCGAGTAGGATTATGCTATGCGATGTTACTTGATGCTGCACTTGCTACTCTCTTCTACATGCTTCAAGATGGAGGCTGCCAGAAGCGTAGTCTTCGATAGGCTTAGCTATCCCCCTCTTATTCTGGCATTCTGCAGTTCAGTCCGCAGATACTACCCATTTCATTGATACCAATGCATATGTAGTGTAGATCCTTGTTTGCAAGTACTTTGGATGAGTACTCACGGTTGCTTTGCTCCCCCTTTTCCCCCTTTCTATACCCGGTTGTCGCAACCAGATGCTGGAGCCCAGGAGCCAGACGCCACCGTCGACGACGACCCCTACTACACCGAGGGTGCTTACTACTATGTGCAGGCCGCCGACGACCAGGAGTAGTTAGGAGGATCCCAGGCAGGAGGCCTACGCCTCTTTCAATCTGTATCCCAGTTTGTGCTAACCATCTTATGGCACCTTGTTTAACTTATGTCTGTACTCAGATATTGTTGCTTCCGCTGACTCTTGTGTATTCAAGCCCTCGAGGCCCCTGGCTTGTAATATAAAGCTTGTATTATTTTAATTTGTGTCTAGAGTTGTGTTGTGATATCTTCCCGTGAGTCCCTGATCTTGATCGTACACATTTGCATGTATCATTAGTGCACGATTGAATCGGGGGCGTCACAAGTTGGTATCAGAGCTGATTGCCTGTAGGAATCCCCCTTCCATACTCCTTGGCCGGAGTCGAATCTAGAAAATTACTAAACTTTTACTAACATGGCTGTGTGTCTTACGGGCCCACGTCACCATTGGGTGGTATTAGGATCTTTTATTCCTCGTCTATACTCTGGGACTCTGGTCTCTCTTCTATTCGGGTTAAATAATTTTTACTAATTCTAACTCTAGGTTCTCGTACCCACTTCCTGCCGGACAGCCCCTTCATTCCAGACGATTGCTTGATTCACCAGAAGATTCTGAAGATACTCTTTGATGATTTCTCGAGACCGATGTGCCACCGCCTTTGCAATTCCCTACCACCGATATATCCTTATGGATAATTACTTGCACTTACCATTCTTACATCCATTCTCAGTTGCTCTTGTTATTACAAGATGTCCCGAAATACTCTCGGTTGTCCCGAGAATCCTTTGAGTCTACTGCCTTGCAGTTCTTTGCCACATGAATACCCCTACGGATAATTACTCGCGCTTGCCGAGTATCCGTTCGTCCCCAGTTGTTCATGTGTTTCACATAATTCTTTGGAATACTATTCGATCTTTCAAAAATCCTCAGTAGCCTATTGCCCTTGTTCTTCCTTACCTGCTTGCATTATAATACTTTAATATGTCTACCAATATTCATTAGCTTACTTTGTCATCGTCATTTTGAGCATTTGATTCGATATGTTTGCGAATGCTCGCAATCATCACGCAATTAGAATTCTTCCCTTCGGCTCAGACGTCACTCCGGACATGAGCTGGTTCTCGACCAATCAATTTGCCGTCGATTGTACCCCCTATGTTTATTCAACTTATCCATCCTTAACCAGAGCGTTTGCTTCTGATCCCTTGATTTGGAGCTCATAATTCCTTTGCATTTGAGCTTTGAATTAGTCAGTTGTTTCGATAATCTGAGCTCCTTGCTTTCTTTCTTCTTCTGGTTGCGTACCGATGCTCACATCAGATCCCTTGTGGACCACCAGGTCCTTTATTGGATTTTATCCGACAACGTCCTTCATATTCAATAACTTTGTGAGTCTTTTCTCGGATACATAATGCCTTTGGTAAATTGTATCCTTTGCTTGTCGAACATGCTCTGCTTTCGAGCTTGTGTTATTTACTCCTGAAGTTTGTGGTATATGTTCCTAAGAGGCCCTGATGGGTTGAACCTATGCCTTTTCCAATTGTGGGAACCCGGAAACTACTACGGGTCATACTCTACTGGTGTTATGTCAGATAAAATTTCAACACTACAACTTCGTCGAAGGCAAGAAGTGAATGAAAGGTTATGCATTAGAGAAGTGGGAGTCGACCTTGAACTTTGTGTTCATGCCCATGGACACGATGTAGATCCTATCATGGGAGCTTCTTGTAATAATAACTATTTCCTTGATAAATATCATCTGGTATCTGTGAATTGATCCTTGGCAATCGTGCTTCCGACCATGATTGTTCTTCTTTGATCCCATTTCTCGGACAAGTTAAAGTACTTGTCTTCTACAGATCAATACGCCTGCCCAACCTCTATTATGATCTACCTTTGAGTATTACCCCTGGTATCTCGAGGATATCATGCCATTGCACTACATCTTATGAACTTTTGATGAAGTACTACCTTTCCATGTCATTGTCACTTCATGGGTTCTGGGTTGTTTGTCAACCGAGAACACCGATAAGTGAATCAATTCCGCACTCCGATTCAATAACTCTAAGTAATTTTTGTTGCTTACGAGTTTAATAATCCTTCAAGTCATTCCTAGCCTGATTGGCTATATCATTATCGTGCTAAATTTTAACTGTGCTACCTGGTCCTTCTTCCCGGAGCACAATTTTTGATGATGAGCTAAGCTTATGTCGATCTTCCTCGCCATATCATTACACCTCGAACAGCAAGCTTGATTCCAATCCTTCGCTGCATCAGTCCTTTTGTTTGATGCAGTCGCTGTTCGATTGCTTCTTCGTGGAGCCTCTCGACAAAATTTGTCATGATCATCATCAACATTTTGACTCTTTCAAGGATATCAATCTAATTCATGATGATAAGTGCCTTCCTCATCCCTTGGTAATTTGAGTTACCATCGGCAACATCATTACCTTCCTCTCATCACGAACCTGTTCATGTTATGGATGCAACTTGCTATTCAGCTTGTATTATGTTCTACTATGAAGTATTACTGTATTTTATGCCAAGGATGTTGTGAGAATTGCTCCACCTCTTAAGAATTCTTGGTATAGTGATACTTATCATCATCACCATTCTTTCTTGGTCCCCGTGTTGATTCTAACCGAGATACCAACAAGTGAACGGTGCTGTTTGGATTCTGCCCTTCTAGCAACCCTATTGTTATGAAGTTAATGGTTGACCATTCATTCTTAGACTAATGGTTATTGAATCACTATTCCAACATTGATCATGCTACCTATGTCCATATTTCGGGCACACCTTTCAACCAATGTTTAATTGTGTATGTTTTCCTCGAGCATACCTCATTATATCATTTGATCCGACAAATGTTATCTCCTTGTTCACATAATTGTGGAAATCCATCTTTTGGGAATCTCAATGAATTGTCGCTGAGTTCATCAGCCACCTCCTCATCCTCTCCTTGGTTTAATGATGAACTCATGATTCGGAACTTGCTTCCATAATTCATTTCCCGAGAATCTTGCAGCTCCATCTCGTCAAATTGTGTTGCACCCCTTCCTTCTCAGGCATCATGAGTCTGAGGTATCCTGACACCAATCAGATCTGAATCTCGGTCAGATATGATGGTTGGAACATATTTCCAAGAGTTATAACATTGGTCTTTTATATGACCCGGTAAGGTGATGTCATGCCTAGCGCACCTGGCCGGAGGACCTATTGTTATAGTTTCCTTTTCAGCAAGGCTATCCATTCTTCCACGAGGAAACTGTAAGACTTATTCTACAAGTTGTTCCTGATGAATCCTTCGTGTATCCAAAGTATGACCTTTGCTTGAAGACCATGTCAATGCTATCTCGAAGCATGTCTGTGGTACTCCGATCTTCGATAAGAACATTTAAAGCACCATGCTAAAATTTCTTTATCAATTATCCAAACACCGTTGTATGGGTAATGTTATGAAATTCCTCTCCCCTTACCTAAATGGTTTTCTACTTTCTATCATGTCAGGGATATCATGCTCTGCTTGTCCTTGTGGAGGATATACCCCTGAATTATGTGTTTAAACACATTTTCCTTTCCATTGTTCTGTTTAATCTGATGATCACATTTTCCTTTCCATTGTTTTGGTTAACCTTTGTTGTGACCTATATGATATAAGCAGTAATATTTCCCTGCTTATGTAAACACCTCGGTGTACCATCCTGTCTAGTGTAACCCTGTTACTATTGTTGATGACATTCCGGTAACCACCGAAGGACGGGAACTTTGCCTATTGGTGCACCTCGTTCAATGAGCAGGAAATGGTTCTCTTCATCCCTCGCCCTCGGTACCGATGTTGTTGCCGACATAACTGACAGGCTATCCTCGGACTTGCCTTGCTTACATGATCGTGCAAGATGTCAGTGCACTTTCTACCTTTAACCCACATGGTGGGCCCATAACCCACAACTCCACAGGATCAAAACCTGACTCTCCTGTACACCCCCGGTTTCCAAAGTTATTCCTCACACGTGGCCTCATATGTAATTCACGGGCCACCTTCCTAGTGATCTATTCTGGTAACAGACGCAATACTCAATCTCGTTGCTCTGGACCCTTTTTGCACTTTGTTTCAGACATCGAATGATTGCCTATCCGTTTGAAACTTCTCATGGTACCTTCTTACTTTGCTCTCGATATCTTCTTAAGTTTCAATTCGAGAGATACTTATGCTTCTTCCCCTGAGTTAACCGTCCGATGCTCAACCTTGTTATAATCTGTCCTTATAGAGTTTTCCCCTCTTATCCTTTCGTAAGTACGGTGAAGATCCTGAAGGAAGGACGACAACTTCATCATGATGCATTGATGCATAGGAATGAAGACATCAACGCTATGGATCGACCTCTTCGAGAAGAGCAACCAAGACCGAGAAGATTCGTTAGAATTTCGTAACCAGACCTTCCCCCCTTATTCCACCTCTTAAATCTCGGGATGAGATTTCTTGTAGTGGAGGAGAATTGTGACGCCCGGGTAATTAAGCTACAGTAACCCTCTGCTAATGATGTCACGTCTCCTCGGTTACTGTTGATAATCTCGCGTTAGTTAAAAACCGATTCGGAATTCAACTTCAAATTAAAGGCAAACAATAAAAGTTTTCAAATATTAAAACTAAATGTTCGGGTTGTGCCAAATAATGCATAGGTAATTATGGTGGAGAAACCACACTTTTATAAAATGTTTAAATATTCTAAATTAAATAAAACAACAGCATAATCAATTTAATAAATGCCTTTTATTATTTATAAAATGTTAAACTATTTTATTCAGGGGTTTAAACTTTTTGTAGCTAAGGAATAATTAGTGATACTAATTTAGGTACAACTATGTTTTATAAAACTGAACTAAAATAAAACAGAAAAGGAAAAATAAATAAAACAAAAGACAAAACCAAAAGAAATAAATAAAAGGAGAAAGAACCCCCACCCCTGGCCAACTGGGCCAAACGGCCCAGCCGGCCAGCCCACTGGCCCATCCGGCCCCCCACTCCCCCTTAACCCCCTGGGCGACCGAAACCCTAACCCCATTGCCCCCACTTCCCCCCTCTCCCACGTCGCTCTCCCCTCCCCCCGATCCGATCTGGTTCTGCATCGGGGAATCGATCCCGCCACCCGACGCAAACCGCCGCCGCCTGGAGGACCACTTCGCCGGACCACCCCGCCACCTTGTCGGAACGCTGCCCCACCTCTTCCCCGAGCCGCTGCATCGAGCCTCGCCGCCGTGGTCGTCTACAAACATCGGTGAGGCCCCAGGCCTCCCCCTTCTCTGCCCCCCGCACCGGTGCCCATGCACGTGCTCGCCATGCACCCGCGCTTCCCCGCTGTGGTCACCGCGCCCTCAGGCCCACTCCAGCAGCGCCTCGCGCGAGGCTGCCACCCACCGAGTCGCCCGCGCCCCTGTCCCGCATCACCATCGCACCGCTCGCCCCGTCGCCTCCCGCTGGCCGTCCTCGCTGCCGCCGCGGTCCGCCGCCGGCTCACGTCCCTACCGCCGCTGCTTCCTGCCGCGGCGCCCTGCTGCTACCCTCCCCTCGCACCGCATGACCGCTCTGCTCCCCGCGCCTCCCCCGCCGCGCATAACCCTGCTGCCTGCTGCTTCCCTGCTGCCTCGCCGGCAGCGCCCCGCTTGCCCCGAGCCATTGCTCGCTCCGTATCTGCCCGCGCTCGCCTCGCCGAGCTCAACGGAGTTCCCCTGCCGCCCCGCCTCCGCCCTCTCTTGACCTCCCCGTGCGAGCCCCTGGCTCTGGCCGCCAGCGCCGGTGTGCGTCGTGCGTGCCCAGCGCCCCCTCGGGCACATGCCCGTTCGGGCGCCCGCACCGCTGCCCGCTAGCGCCGGCGCCCGCTAAGGCCCCCCTGGCCAATGACATGTGGGGCCGCCGTCTCTGAAACATTTTTTTTAAGGAAATGATAATAAAAATAATAATTTAATTTAATTAGGATAATTAATTAACTTAATTAACTCTATTTAGTTAACTAATTAAGTCTAATTAACCTGCTAATTAAGATGTTAGCTGATAATTAGTGAACAACCTTTGACATGTGGGACCCACCTGTCAGATTGACTGGTCAACGGTCAGAGTTGACCGCTGACATCATGCTAATGCAATATATATTTTTGAATTAAAATAATTCCAAAAAAATGAATTAAAACTTTAAAATTTAATATAAAATAATCCGTAACTCGGATGAAAATACTTTGTACATGAAAGTTGCTCAGAACGACGAGACGAATACGGATACACTCTCCTTTCGTCTGCCACACACTCCTAGCATAGCGAACATGCAACCGTCCCCCTCTGGTTCGACTGTCCAAAAACGTAAAACACCGGGAATACTTTCCCGGATGTTTTCCTCCTTCACCAGTAGCACCTAGTACCGCGTTAGGGCATACCTAGCACCGCTTAATGTCATGTCATGCATCGTTATGCATCTGTTTGCATTGTATTCATTGTTTCTTCCCCCTCTTCTCTCCGGTAGACTACGAGACTGACGCCGCTGCTGCCCCGATCGACTACAGTGTTGACGACCCCTCCTTCTCAGCAGAGCTTCCAGGCAAGCAAACCCCCCTTGTTCATCCCGATATCGCCTACTATTTCCCTCTACTGCTTGCATTAGAGTAGTGTAGTTGTTACTGCTTTCGGTTAATCATATTCTGCTGCATAGCCTATCTTTGCTACTACTGTTGACACCTTTACCTGCAATCCTAATGCTTAGTATAGGTTGCTAGAATTACATCAGTGGCCCTACATTCTTGTCCATCTGCCATGCTATACTATCGGGCCGTGATCACTCGGGAGGTCGTCACGGGTATATACTATATACTATCACACTACTTATGTTACTTTTCGGATGTGGGGGCTGAAGGGGCAGGTGGCTCCATCCAGGTTGTGATGGGCCTGGGTTCCCGACAGCCCCCGCGTGATTCTTTAAGGCGGAGCGACAGGGCAGGTTGTGACCACCTAGGAGACAGGTGGGCCTGGTCCCTGGTCGGCGTCCGCGGATACTTCAAATAACACGCTTAACGACATCTGGGTATTTGATCTGAGTCTGGCTACGAGCCTATACGCACTAACGAACTACGTGGGAACAGTTATGGGCTCTCGGCGTCGTGGTATCAGCCGAAGCTCTTCAAGACGTCAGCGACTGAGTGGCGCGCGCCGGATTGGACCAGAACGCCTGCGCTTGTATTAAGGGGGCTCAGTCTGCTTCCGGCCGCGTTCGCAACGTGCAGGTGTGCAACGGGCGATGGGCCCAAGACCCCTGCGCGCATAGGATTTAGAACGGCGTGCTGATCTCTCTAAAGAGCCTAGGTAGGGCTGCGACGTGTTGATCTTCCGAGGCCGGACATGACCCAGGAAAGTGTGCCCAGCCAGAGGGATCGAGCATGTTGGGCAATGTGGTGCACCACTGCAGGGAAGTTTATCTATTTGAATTGCCGTGTCCATCGGTAAAAGGACGACCCGGAGTTGTACTTCGACCTTATGACAACTAGAACCGGATACTTAATAAAACACACCCCTTACAAGTTCTAGATACAACGCGGTGATCGCTTTCCCATAGGGGGACAAGGGGAGGATCGCCGGGAAGGATTATGCTATGCGATGTTACTTGATGCTGCACTTGCTACTCTCTTCTACATGCTTCAAGATGGAGGGTGCTAGAAGCGTAGTCTTCGATAGGCCTAGCTATCCCCCTCTTATTCTGGCATTCTGCAGTTCAGTCCGCAGATACTACCCATTTCATTGATACCAATGCATATGTAGTGTAGATCCTCGTTTGCGAGTACTTTGGATGAGTACTCATGGTTGCTTTGCTCCCCCTTTTCCCCCTTTCTATACCCGATTGTCGCAACCAGATGCTGGAGCCCAGGAGCTAGACGCCACGGTCGACGACGACCCCTACTACACCGAGGGTGCCTACTACTACATGCAGGCCGCCGACGACCAGGAGTAGTTAGGAGGATCCCAGGCAGGAGGCCTGCGCGTCTTTCGATCTGTATCCTAGTTTGTGCTAGCCATCTTATGGCACCTTGTTTAACTTATGTCTGTATTCAGATATTGTTGCTTCCGCTGACTCTTGTGTATTCGAGCTGAGGTATTCGAGCCCTCGAGGCCCCTGGCTTGTAATATAAAGCTTGTATTATTTTAATTTGTGTCTAGAGTTGTGTTGTGATATCTTACCGTGAGTCCTTGATCTTGATCGTACACATTTGCGTGTATGATTAGTGTACAATTGAATCGGGGGCGTCACAACTAGGCGGGGCGTAGGCACGCGGTGGAGGGATACAACAACGAGACATAGCAAAGGCTACATCAACGTCGGAGAAAAATGCTGGACCAAGGAATCTGCAAGAGACGATGCAGGGCACCCTCGATAAAAGGATCCTGCGGTCCATGAACACTATGAAGCAGATCCTGGCTCCCAATTCAAGAAAGACGTAATACAAATCTCCGGGTGGATGTGATCACGAGATCCTACTGTTAGAGTTAGCAAAATCATTTAACCCGAATAGAAGAGAGATCAGAGTCCCAGAGTATAGAAGAGGAATAAAAGATCCTAATTTTACCCATTTGTGACGTGGGCCCATAGGCCACACAACAATGTTAGTAAAAGTTGTCCAGGGACTAGACTCAACTTCGGCCAAGGAGTTGGAACGGGGGTTTCCTACAGGCAGTCGGATCTGGTACCAACTTGTGATGCCCCTGATTCAATCGTACACTAATCATCAACGCAAATGTGTACGATCAAGATCAGAGACTCATAGGAAGATATCACAACACAACTCTAAACACAAATTAAGTCATACACGCTTTATATAACAAGCCAGGAGCCTCGAGGGCTCGAATACATCAGCTCGAATACACACGAGTCAGAGGAAGCAACAATACCTGAGTACAGACATAAGTTAAACAAGTTTGCCTTAAGAAGGCTAGCACAAAAGTAGCATCAACCGAAAAGGCAAGGCCTCCTACCTGGGAGCCTCCTAACTACTCCTGGTCGTCGGCGGCCTCCACATAGTAGTAGGCACCCTCGGGGTAGTAGCATTCGTCGGTGGTGGCAGCTGGCTCCTGGGATCCATCATCTGATTGCAACAATCGGGTATAGGGGAAAAGAGGTAGCAAAGCAACCGTGAGTACTCATCCAAAGTAGTCGCAAGACATACATTAGATGCATTATAAGTATGCATCAGTATCAAAGGAATGGGGCTATATCTTTGGGCTGAACTGCAGAACGCCAGAATAGAGGGAAAGCCTAGCCTATCGAAGACTAGCATCTCGAAGCATCTTGCAGCATTAGAAGAGTGCATATTAGCATATTAAAAGTAGCAAGCATGTTGTAGTATTAACGCCCAGAGATCTTTCCTCGACTCCCAGTGAGAAAGCAATCCTGGAGCCAACATATTCATTTCACATTTCCAGTATCCGGTTCTAGTTGTATAGATCGGGATACCAGTCCAAGTCATCCTATTACTGTGGACATGGCTATTTGAATAGATTAACTTCCCTGCAGGGGTGCGCCACATTACCCACCAAGCTCGATCACTCTGGCCGGACACACTTTCCTAGGTCATGCCCGGCCTCGAAAGATCAACACATCGTAGCCCTACCTAGGCTCAACAGAGAGGCCAGCACGCCGGTCTACATCCTAAGCGCGCAGGGGTCTTGGGCCCATCGCCCTTTGCACTCCTGCACATTGCGAACGCGGCCGGTGAGCAGACCTAGCCCCCTTATACAAGTGCAGGCTTAACCAGTCCAAGCCGATGCGCGCCGCTCAGTCGCTGACGTCCGAAGAGCTTCGGCTAATACATACGACGTCGAGTGCCCATAACTGTTCCCGCGTGGCGGTTAGTGCGTATAGGTCAACGACCAACTTGGATAAAATACCCTAATCTTGTTAGTATCTTGGGAGCTCGCGGTGATGATCAGTGCTCATGACACCCCGTCTCAAGGACTTACGGCAAGGGCTAGCCCAGCCCACTCTGGGCGGTCTGCCTGCCCGGCTCTGCCTTGTAATTAAATCGCGGGTACCCTCCAGGCCAACCCGACTTCAGTAACTCTCGCGGGTACCCTCATGGTCAACCCGACTCACAAGAGACTGTCGGGAACTCAGGTCCACCTCTACCGGGGTGGTACTGCCTGTCCCTCTAGTCCCGCAGAAATTATAACTCTCGCCGGTACCCCTCGGGGCCGACCCGTCTTTCGTATTGTTCTGTGGTAAATTCAAAGTATCCGTGTGTCCAAAACACCAAGGGGGAATCCGAGGAATCACCCTCATTGGATTCCACTTGATGTAACCGTCAAGATGAACTAAGGAGGAATCACCCTCGATGGTTCACACTTAAGGTGTTGCACGACAAAGTCGTATCGGGAGTGGTGAAGGAGGAATGACCCTCTACAGACCATGACCGATTAGCTACACTACAGAGTTATCGTAAGGAGTGTGTTACGAGGTATCACCCTCGTCACTCGATAGTAGCTCTGCAGAGTCATACAACTAAAGGGTGGGGGGTGAACTTATGTGTCGGGCCCTGGACGTCGATCATGTTGATCGAGTCATCTAGTAATCTAGCGGGGGCAACAGGGACAAGGTGAGGGGTCACTGATGGATCACTAACTAACCTATACTAAGCATATAGGATAAGCAGGTAGGGTACAAAGCAGGTTACAAAAGCAGGCTATGCATCAGAATAGGAGCAATCATTACAGTAGCAAAATCTAATGCAAGCACGAGAGAGAATAGAATGGGCGATATCGGAATGATCACCTGGGGGTTTGCTTGCCTGGAAGCTCTGTTGGAAGTGGCTGGACGTCAAGGGCGTAGTCATATCCGGCAGCAGCATCGGTCTCGATGTCTACCGGAGAGAAGAGGGGGAAGAAACAATAAATATAAAGCAAACAAGTGCAACACTATGCATGACAAGACAAATGCAGTGTTAGGGGTGTTCTAACACAGTGTTAAGTGATACAGACGAAGAGGGAAAACAACCGGAGGGGTTTTCCAACCAGAGGGGTTTTCCCGGTGTTTGGCATTTTTCGGACAGATGAAGAGAGGGGGATGGTTTCATGTTCAACATGCTAGGGGCATATGACAGATGAACGAATTGCATATTTGGATTCATTGGATTTTTCCAAGCAACTTTCATATATAAATTATTTTCATCTGACTTATAGATTGTTTAATATTCATTTTCAAAGTTGTAAACATTTTCTATAATTATTTTTAATTCAAAAACAAACTTATTGCGCCAGCATGATGTCACCATGACATCAACAGTCAACCAGCCAGTTAACTGGTCAAACTGACGTCTGGGACCCACCTATCATTGACAGTGGGGTTAACAACATTTATAAACTAATCTAAATTAGTTGATTAACCTAATGGGCCCACCTGTCATAGTGTAATTAGGTTAATCTAAATAAATTAATTATGTTTTAAGTAGTTTAGAGGGAGGTGGGCCCAACTGGCAGTGACTGGGTGAGCCCAGTCAGCCGTTGACCATGGTCAACTTGGTCAAGGGGGCCCTTGTGACCCACTAGTCAGTGGCCCAAGGTGGGCCCCAAGGCGGCCACGTCGGCAGGGGCACCGGAGAAGCTCCGGTGAGCCATGTCGCGGCTGTGCCTCACCGGAGTTGGCCAGAAACGCCGCACACGCCATGGCTGGGCGCGCTGCGGGCACCGTTGGAAAGCGGAGGGCCGCCCGCGTTGAATGGTGGCGGCGTGAGGTCCTCTGGCGGACGGAGTCGACAGGGAGGAGCTCACACGCGGCGACCGGAGCTCGGGCCGATGCGGGACAGCGGCGACAGGGTGTTTGCGGGCAAACTAAACGGCTAGAGGGTCTATGTACGCGCGCGAGGTTGATGGACTACTGCGTGTGGCTATTTGGTCACCGGAAGGTGGCCGGGGACGAGCGCACGCGGCGGAGGGCTCGGCCACAGCGAGGATGACGGCTACGGGCACGAACGTCGATGAGAGGGGTGGGGAAAAGAAGGCAGGGGCTCACTGGGACCTGCAGGTGAGCAAAGCGGGCTCGGGGGAGGCCTGACGGCGCCGAAATCGACGGGGAGGCACCGGCGACCAAGGAAGAAGGCGAGCCCGTGGCAGTCGCAGCGATGCCCACGGCTTACGCTGATGGTCACAGAGGAGGCAGCGGACGACGGCGGTCCTGGCAGACACAGTGTTGCGGTGAGGGAGCAACGGTGGCTACGGGGACGGCGCATCCATGGCGACGGCGGTTGCGGTAGATCTTTGCGAGAGAGAGAGAGCGATGAGGGAGAGAGGGGGCGAGAGAAATATCTGCGCAGGGGGGGAGTTGACGAGGCCGAGAGGGGAGGCCGTGGCGCCCTTATCCTCGTCGGGGCGTCGCTGGCGAGGGGGTGTGGTGGCGACTGCGGGCTCGGTCGGGCGCGCTCGATGAACAGAAGGGGAAGGTGACCCCCCGGGGGGAGTAGGTGGGCTGGCTGGGCCGGCCCAGGGGGCAGTGTTTTCCCTGTTCTTTTTTTCTTTTTCTTTTTATAGTTTCTGTTTTCTTTTTAGTTTTATAAATTATGAACTTAGTCCCTAAATTAGTATTATTAATTAGGCCACTGCCATAATTAATTTGGCATTTTAATTCAATAGTTTGTATTTGTTTATTATTTAAAAATCATTTAAACAATTATTTTAGCCCCTGTTTATCTATTTTAGGGCATTTAGATACTTTTTCAAATATGGGTTTTAACATGACAAATATCCAGGGATTATTTTCAACACTTTGAACATTTTAGTTTTCATGTTTGAGAAATTTGAATTTTGACTTTAATTTGAATTTGAAATTTGAAATGTTTTTTAATGCAAGTGGGGATTATCAACAGTAAGAGTGATGACATGGCACCATTAACTTGTGATTACTGTAGCTTATCAAACAGGGTGTTACAGCATCGGTATGGGCGACCTATAGCCCTAGTCTCCAGCGCCTTAAACACCAGGGAGTGTAGCCAGCGCCTGCGCGCCTCTCATGTGGAGCGACCCATCAAGGAAGTGAGCGGTCACTCGGGGACGCGCCATTTTTCTGGTTCGCTAGTCGCGGGTGCCCAATCCCCCGTGATCGGTTGACCATCGACTTTGTGAGAAAATGCGATTTAAAAAAACATCAGGATTAAAAAAGGTTACAAACTCAAAACATTTAATTAGTTCAGAAAAAGTTAATGGATTTGAAAAAAGTCTGCAGATTCAAAAAATTCATGAATTTGCAAAAGTTCACAATTTTGGAAAAGGTTGATTGTTTTTCAAAATTAATCAGAAATTTGAAAAAACATCGAGGATTCTGGAAAAAACTCACGGAATTGAAAAGGTTCATTAATTTAAAAAAATCACAGATATGGAAAAAGTTAAACGATATTGAAAATGTTCACGGATTTGACTTTTTTGGAAAAGATCACGGATTTGAATATATTCAAGCTTTTGAAAAAACTTCATGGATTCAAAAAAGAACAAATTTGAAAAAAGTCACATGTTTTTGCAAAAAAGGTCCACAAATTTGATGAAAGTTTTGGAATTTGGAAAAAGTTCGTGCACTTAATAAAGGTAAAAAATAAAATAAAAATAAATTGCAAAAAAGAAGAGAATTCGAATAAAAGTCGTCCAGAAAATAAAATAAGAAAAAAGAAAACTGGCCAGAAGCTTCCTGAAAGTGGCCGGAAACTTCTAGAAGCTTCACAAAACCGACACGGGTCGCTTCCGAGAAAAAACAGAACAATGTCGCTGGGTCAAAGAAAAAAGAGTGGAGTCCCCTGCCCAAGTAACCAGAACCTAAAACGCCCGCAACGCGCGGTTACCGCTGCTCACAGCCTGCTGCTAATGCGTCGACCCACGAGCATGGTCTTTTTTATGAAATTGACACTTGTTTTTTTCTTCTAGATCATTTTTCTTTCCCACAAGCTACAACGGTTTCAAATTCGAATAGTCACAAAGTTCAAATACAATGTCGACGAATTCAGAAAAAAACGCTTAATTTGAAAATGTTAGGAAATTTTATAAAATGTTCATGAATTAAAAAATGTTCTTGCATTGTAGAAAAGTGTATCAATTCAAAAAAATTGAAAAACTCATTCTTTTTTAAATTAAAAAAATTCTTTGTGGATTTAGAAAATTGTTCAGATATTAAAAAACATCATAGATTTGGAAATAACTTGTGAATTCGAAAATTGTTCATGACTTCCGAATAATTTCGATAAATGAACAATTTTTAAAAATTTGAACCTTCTTGCAATTTGTGAACATTATTTGATATTGTAAACAAATTTTGAAAATTTATCATTTTCTGGAAAACCCAAACTATTTTGAAATTGTGAACATTTTTTTTCAGAAATGACTTTTTGTCACGCACAGTTTTTGATAAAGAAAAATAAAATTAAATTTCAAACAATTTTTTAAGATTTGAATAATTCTTCAAATTTCCGAATAAAAATAGAAAAAGAACAGAAAAAACTATTTTGCTTCTTACCTGGGACTCGGGCCACGTGAGACTTTGCACCGGCGGGCGCCATTGGGCCGGCCAAACACTGTTGTTCTGTTTTTCTCAATTTTTTCATTTTTCCTTGGTTTAGCAAGTTTTTCCTTGTCTTTTGTTACATTTTTCTTCCTTTTGGGTTTTAATTTTCCATTTTTCCCTTTCTTTCTAAGGTTTTCCTTTTTCTTTTGTCTGTTTTCTTTCATTTTTTTCTTACCGGGTTTTTCCATTTTCTAGTTTACTTTTCTTTTTTTGTACTTGTCTACCTTTGTTTCCACACCATTTACATTATTCATATACATCAGGGACATTTTTTATACATGTTTATAATTTTTCAGATATGAGAAATATTTTTCTTAATATCTGTTTCAATGCTTCTTTTTTTCATACATGTTATACATTTTTCTATACATCAACAATATACTTCTATACATGTTTAGCATTTTTCAAATACATAGTTAACACTCTTTTCAATTATATGTCTTGAAATCTACTTTTTTCATGTATATTTTACATTTTCGTATACATTAGTAGCATACTTTTATACACATTTAACATTTTTTAATAAATTATTAACATTTAAAAAATTAATGTCCACTTTTTTTCATGCACGTTGTACATTTGTTGTATGCATCAAGAATATTTTTATACACATTTGACATTTTTAAATACATAACTAAAATAATTTTATAATGGCATGTATATTTTATTGAAAGACATGAATTTATTTTGTTACAAACTTTTTTTAACGGTATCAACATTTTTGGGATGGTTTCCAGATGGCTTATGTCAATGGAACACCATTGTAGATAGTGGCCCCCACAATGTTTACTTCCGGACGTACTCCTTGTGGTTCCTCTTTGATCCTCACCTTGATGCCGAGCCTCCGAGGATGACGTTCACCACGTGTGCCCCACACTGGAAAGGGGGCTTTGCTACTATCGGAGCGGGCCGGTTTACAACCACCATGGCGTTTGCTTCGACTCGTGGAAGGGAAGCTCCTTAGTGAGCCTGGGCTTGTTTGGGCTGGGGTGGTCGCTCACCTTGGCTCCTAATTGAAGTGCCAAAATTCCATCAGTTACTGGTCAAGTGACCCACGCTCTTGTGGATTGATCAGCAAGTGATGTTGCGTTCGAACGGGCGTCCGTTTTCACCGGGCTTTTCATGGGGTGTTGTGCCTACAACGGCGTCCTGAATCGCCATGACTCAATGTGCTATCATTGCGTCTTGCTTGACGGGTGTCCTTGTCCCTTGCTTCCCTTGTCTTGGCCATGCGCTCGTCCTTCGAGGGTGGAGATTTCTTTCGGCTTCTTGTAGCGGTCTTGGTCCTCGCCCCTTGCATATTATTCCACCACATTGAATAGATCCTCCATCATGCATGTCAGGTGACGACTGAGGCCTGGTTGAGCTCTCCACGCAATAAGGCTTGGAGAAAGGCATGGATGACGGTGGTTCCGAGAGCTTCAAGGATCTAGCCCCTGACCCGTGAGAACATTTTGAAGAAGTCATGGATAGATTCTCCTGTCTTTTGTCGAAGGAGGACACCTTGTTTGACATCAATGACTGCACATAGTTTCCCGAGAAGATGGCCACGAAGGCTTCTTGAAGTCGCTCCATGAGTGGATAGAGTACTTCATTAGATTGAAGAACCATGTCTGCGCAATACCTGAGAGTGTGCTTGGGAAGATGTCGCACATCTCTGGGCCGCCTCCTGCGGCACGGATTGTGGTGGAGTACATTTCCAAGAACTACAAAGGATTGGAATCCCCGATGAAAGCCTTGACGATGGGTTGCTTGAACTTGAAGGGGAAGGGGGTCTCCCTTATTTCTACTGAGAGGGGATTGCATGACACCCTCTTCATTCCGCAACGATGTCATGGATGCTCATAGGAGTCGTCACTCATTCGCTAGAAGGGTCTTCTAAAGAGCGGCTTCGCTCCTTCCTGGTGGACCATGAGTGCTTACGGCAACTTTCCTACATCGGCATTTTTTCGGAGGCGTTGTTACGCCCTTCTGAGGTGGCGTGGGTGCACTTGTTTTGTTCTACGCGACCTTGGCTTCCCAAGGTAGATTCCCTTGCTACCCCTCCTGATGGTGAGCATCTCCTTCCGGCGTGTTCCCCACTGGCAAGTGATAACACACAAGTATAGGGGATCGCGACAGTCTTTGAGGGTAGTATTTCTCCCAAATTTACTGATTCGACACAAGGGGAGCAAAAGAATATTTCTGACCCTTAGTAGTTGAGTTGTCAATTAAACCACACCTGAGAAATAATATCTCTGCAACAAAGTGTTTAGTAGCACAGTAGTTTGATAGTTTTGATAGTAGCAGTAACAGTAGCAATAATAACAAGAACAATAGTAGTGGAAGTTTGTAGTGATTGTAACAACAACAACAGTACTAACTTAGCAAAGATCAGTATGAGAAAAGCGTAGGCATTGGATCAGTGATCGATATTCCTGTCGGATGATATTCATCATATAACAGTAACAACCTAGAGCGATATACAATACACTACAAAAAAAAAAACACATCCATGACATTATGGCCCGAACGGAAAAAAATTCTGTCATGGTTATGACACTTTTATGACAATCATTGTGACAAAAACACGTATCATCATAGATGTGGTGGGATCCTACTTCTATGACAGAAAATTATGACAGAAAATGAATTTTTCGTCCTGGGCCGGCCGGAGATGCACCTGCATGATATTCTTTGGGCCGCCCATGACGTAAAAAATCATGGTAGAAGTGAGGGCGAGGTTAATATCAGGGAGTTCCCGGTTACGGTGGGTGGTCGGGGCCGAGCAATGCAGTGTGGTTTGTGTGTTTCTCTCGTACGCGCGTGTGTGCGAGGCGCTCGCTAACTGAACCCTTGCGAGGCATTCGCTTACTGAACCAGAGCGATTGCACTAGCTTAGGTACATACTGAACACGAGGGATCGATCCCACTATGTACTGAAGCCGATCAATCCATCCCTTCCCTGCTAACTGAACCCGAGCGATTCCTTCACTGCTAACTGAAGCCGGCCGATTCCTTCGCTACTAACTAAATCCGATCGATCCTTCTCGCTGCTCACTGAAGCCGATCGAGCCCCCGTGCGAGATGTAGCCAGCCGGTGTGTTGGGCTGCCTCTGGATGAACAGTGCCCGTTGCTGCCGCGCGCACGATACATAGAAACGAGTCGAGACGTGTGGTGAGTCCAGCCAGTTGGTTCGCTGCGGATGAATAGTTCCCGTTGCTACCGCCCGCTCGTACGTACGTGTACGCCCCACCCCAGCCGGTGGGGGTTGGATGAACAGGACCTCGTGGTAGTAGGAGGTTGCCGCTGGATGAACAGGACCCTGAGAGGAGGCCGCCACACCCCAGCCGGTTGGGGGTCGATGAACAGGACCCCGTGGAGGCTCTATGGATAGTAGCCGGTGGAGCCTGGAGGACGATGGTGGATGAACAGTAGCTTGTGGAGTCCCATTTTGCGGTACGCCACACCCCTCCCGATGAACAGGACCCCCGTTTCGACCGTAGGCGCTCCAACGGAAGTCCGTTTCCTCCATTTTGCAGTATGCCAGACCCCTCCCGATCAACAGGAGTCCATTTCGACCATAGGTGCTAAAAAAGAAGTCTGTTTCCTCCGTTTTGCGGTACGGCAGACCCCTCCCGATGAACATGATCCCATTTTGACCGTAGGCGGTCGAACAAAGGGCCGTTTCCTCCGTTTTGCGGTACGCCAGGACCCGTTTTGGCTGTTTTGTCCAAGCCGGTTGGCCCCCGATGAACAGGACGCATTCCGTTGCCTCCCGATGAGCACGACACTGTTTCTCTGTTCTGACCCAGCCGGTTAGCTGCCGATGAACAGGACGCCGTTGCTCAATCATATGGATGAAATCCATGGGCCGGTACCAACCTTTGTCAGGAGGCTTATTGTGTAGAGCATATAGATGAAGCACTTCTCGGGAGCCATCCATTATTATCTACTGTGGTTGCCATGCTTACTATATACTTCTCAATTAGTTTAATGTTTCCAACATCTTCTTGTGTAGTTCCACTAAAATATATGTTATCTTCAAACAAGATCCCTGTTTGCACAAGTAGAGATAATTACATATTACATTAAGAGTGGCATCAAATCAGTGGCAAAACAATTGCTCGTTCCAGCCGTAGCAATAAATTAAGATGCAAAACTATATCATTACTTGTGTCATCAAAGTTCCAGTGCTTCATTACAGCACTGGGAGTTGATTTTTGTTCTTCTTCCGCTTGTTCTTCCCCTTCACCTCTTGGTTCAATAACAGACAAGCTTCGCCTTCAATGTAAGATTTGGGATGTCAATTAGGGAGCACAAGTATAGCACTAAATAACAACATTAATTTTTTGATGACAGTAGCAAAATAGATGCCAACAGTTGTGAAATATCATTATCCTACCTCAATGGGATATTATGGTGCACATATAGATTGGAAGTCTGGTCTCCTTTTGTGCAGTTCACTAAAATCAAGCAACATTACCGTATAAGTAGTAGAACATATGAAAGCACACTGCACAATCATGTGGAAGAAGGCCAGTACTGACCTCTCATGACACATAATTCAAACAACTCACGCGAAGAAGATCTAAAACAAATTTGCCAACACGGATAGGAAGTCTGATCTCCTCTTGTGCAGTTTCACTAAGATCAAGGAATCAAGCAACATTGTCGGTGTGACATTTTAGATGAACTGCACAAAACATCCTTAAAACAAAAGTGTTTTGTGCAGTGCAACAAAAGGTCGCAATAGCAACAAGGTGAAGTAGATAACCCTATTTACATAGAGATGCAAAGGAAACAATTACTGGTCTATAACAGTGGATGACACAGAAGCCCACAAATAGAAGCATCTAACTTATCTAAATGGGAAAGAAAGCAAGACAGTAGCATTTCTCAAACAGTGGCATTGGTTCATATTAACAACAAAATTCGTTAAACATGTAATTTGCTTTTAACTGTGGCATTGCTTCAATTTTCCAGCCGCTTTATTAGATTAACAACAGCTAAAGAGTTGTATGGGACAGTGGATGCACCAGCACCATGCGCATCCACTGATGTATAGAGGGGTGATGCACAGTCTGTTGCAACAAACAACCAAGGAGCATATTTGTGTTGGTCCCATTTTTGTTTTCTTTAGACACCTTTCCCTATGTGAGGGCAGCAAATCTAGTCCTGCTCAAACTCTATAGCCTTGTCCCCCACCCACAGAAAGATCAGTTCCATGCAAATGTGTGTACTGTGTTTGTCATTGTTTTCCCTTTTCGACCAACGTAGGTGTTGGATAGCCAGCCTGTACTACTTTCCCCCTTCCTTTCCTCTTTGAACCATGTCCTAGATTCATGCTATAGAACTTTCCCCCTACTTTCCTATTTGATTCAACACCTAGATTCGAGTGCAGAAGCGAAAAAAAACCACATGCAGCTAGAGCAATGCCTGTGGATTAAGTAAATTATATCTTAGGCTTGTCAGGGTGTGGCTGAGTGGGCGGCCGGAGGCCGATCTGCCCATGCTATATATGGCAGCGAGGAGGAAGTGGCCGGAAGCCCTCCCGCACCGCCGCTGGGTGAAAGAGAACCGCGACATCGGCAGTGGATTCCCACCCTCGCCGACAGCGACAGTGTTAAGCCTCCTTCCCTTCCCCGGCGGACGAGATCCTGTGGGCTCTTTGACCAGCAGTGAGGGGAGAGAAAGAGGCCAACGCAGTCTTGTTTAGATCTAGAGAGGGTGAGAGAGTGTGAAGATAGCAACTACTCCTACAAGCGTTGAGGCTCCAGCGTGTATATATATAGTGGAGAGAGTGTGTGAAGAGAGAAAACCCTAGAAAACAAGCGCTGAGGCTGCAGCGTGTGTGTGTGTGTCTATATATATATATAGGTAAAATGTGAGGGGCACCTAGGTGCCTGGGCACCTTGATCAAGAATGGTAAGGTTTTTCTTTCCCATCCACATTAATCAGATCACTTTCCAAATTTTCTATGCACGCACTAGACCTTCACATCAATTGGGTTTTTTTACATCTGTGCCCCTGGTTCCTTAGCTGTACTCATTCATCTCCACGCTCTTAACTTTTGCTCACTTTTTCCCACTCCCTTGGCTAAAACCCTCACAAGTGGGAAAACTGGACGTTGTCGTCGGGTCAATGGTTTGACCGTTAACTCTGACGAGTGGGGCCGCGCTGGACTGTGTCGCCCGTTGGACCTGACAAGTGGGGCGGCCTTGGACGGTGGCGCTGTTCGACCGTTGGGCCGTGGTTTCGTTGGACTGTTGGGCCATTGCATGAAACGCCTGCGCGCGCCGCCACGACAGAAGCCTGCAATGCATGCACGACGTATCCAGCTAGCCTGCTATGCATGCATGCAGCTAGCCTGCCTGCATGCGCTGATGCATGTCGACCGAGCCGCTTTCGTGCACGCCAGCCACCACGGACGCAGCGACGATCGCTGCCTGCATGCGCCGATGCGTGTCTCCTCGATTTAGAACATCGTTTGATCCTTTTCGATCTACTTGCATCTGCACCCGTTTTGCTACGACAAATAAATTGAACAATATTTTATTATTATTTTTGGCTGCATGCACTAGGTGGCTACATATCTTAATTCTTTGTGGCTTCCTCGGCGTGGTGGTGGATTGTGTAGCTATGCATGCACTAGGTGCTTACGAACAAAGCGAGCTCTCTAAAAAAACAATCAATAATTCAAAAAAAGTACAAACTAGCAAGAACTTAATAATAGGATAGATAGAAAACTTAATAATAGAACTTAATAACATAACATAGATAGGGCCAACAAGCCCAGAGCACGATCATATAGTTCAATTACAACTTAATAACATAACATAGATTAAAAAAAAAGAAAAAAAGATAGAGGGTTCTAAACCCTAGCCACCGCCTTCTCCACCTCACTCCTCCTCCACCTCGCTCCTCCGGGCGCCCTTCACTGCTCCTCTGGGGTGTTGTCGATGGGGTACGACAGAGTGTGCATGCGCGACGCGGTGGGGAAGATGTTGATGTACTCCGTGAAGATGTTGTGGGTGGTGAAAGCGATGAACTCGCAGCCACACCAAAACACGCGGCCGAGGAGGTAGAAGGCGTCGAAGGGGTTGGTGAAGTGGGCAAGGATAGCAACCACCACCCCGTTTTGGACGACCACCTTGACACGGAACATCCTTGGAGATCCACGTGGGAGGTGGCGGTAGCCGGCCGCGAGGAAGAACTCGGTGAAGCCCCTTGCGGTCCTCCACCTTGATATCGCCCACACACGTAGTGTATGCTCAACGTACACGCCAGCAGGGTAGAGCCTCTCTGACACGGTGGGTGGGAAGCGGTAGGTTGGTCCGGTGTACTGCATGGCTGAGGGATGTGAAGAAGAAGGAGAAGGGGTCGAAGAAGATGGGGTCGAAGAACAAGAAGGGCAGATGGCAGAGGATGGGAGATAGATGAGGGATATGAGAGGAAGAAGAAGATGATGGGTGGCTTAAATAGCTCTAGTGCGACGTGTTATTTCGCCGTGGCAGTAATGGGGTCAAATGTGAAGTAGCTCGTTTTCACACCCACCACGGCATCGGGAACTCAATCTCTGTAGGTGCAATCAAAACAATCAAGCAAAAAAAAAAAACAGAGCCAATGCGACGGCCCAACCAGAGCTTGGTTTCATTTTGGCCCCAATAACTACGTTTTTTTCGTGGTGTCAATGGTAGGCGAGCACAACCAATGGGAGAATATCTCGCGGATCGCCCCACGATCCAACAATGCGAAGCCGTCCATCTGATCCAACGACGCGGAGCCTGCACGCAGCCAGCCCTTCTAGAAGACCACATTTGAGGGTTGTCGCTTGGCGCTAGTGTATGATCGGACGGCTGATGTTCGGAGCTAGGGTTAGGCGAAACCCCGCGGGGTTCAGAGGGGTTTTGAGCTGGTCAACGGGGTTATCTAGGCTTTGACTGAGCATAACTAATTTTAAAAAAATAGAAAAAATATGAAACCTTCGCCGTTCGTCGTTTTATAAGACACACTAACGAGGAAAAATACTAAACTTGGTATACAGAAATTTTCAAAAAAAAACCTAGGTGGCACGATCGAGGTCAAATGAGCACCATTAATTTAAAAAAAATAAAAAATATATAAAACTTGCGCACAATGTTGTCTTATGTGACATGTTACCAACCAAAAATCATAAACTTGGTCTATGGACATTTTCATGAAAAAACCTTCACACATATGAGCTATCACATACAACGTTGGAGAGAGTTCAAGGAGAGGAGGTAGGGTTCCCTTAGATTTTTGAAAAATTAAAAAAATCAAAAAATTCACCAAAGCTTGATATCAAAGTGAATAAGAAGGATCTGAACTTAGTTTTCCATTTTCATATTTTAAACGTGTTTTTTGATGGTTTTCTATTAAAGCATAATTTTTTCAAAAAGAAAATGTAAAAATATGAAGATTAAGTCAATAAATAGTGAGACTTCGAATCTACACTATATAGATTGAATAGGTGTTAATAAAAAATATTTGGCTCATTTGGAGTAGGTCCAAAAAAAACTTGATTACAAATGGAGCTAATTTGGAGCACATTTCTCATGACTATAAGTTTTACCACACAAAAGAGATCGGATTGATCACCTAGCGTTTATAATAGTTCAGCAAACTTTGCAACATCACACCACAGGGCAATGGACTTCAAGTGTTGGTTCAAATTCAAATTTTGCCTCAAATTCAAATTGGAATATTTGATATGTTATTGGAATACTTGATCAAATGATGGACTATCTTCATTCAAATGTTGTTTTTTGCTCTGTTATTGGAATATTTGATCAAACGATGGACTATTTGCTCTTTTTGCTTATTCTTTGCAGCATGTCTGATCAGTGAAGCAACACTGAAGCAGCGTGTGTGATCATTGCAGCACCTAAACTCATAGCTCACAACATCTAAACAGAACATACCATGCACCACAGGCAAATTTAAGGACAGACAAATATAGATAGCATAATACATTACTACCATAGATCACACACAAAGTTTAGATACCACCACACAAAGTTTAACAAACAACCATATTCAGTTTACCAAAAGTAAAAGATAAAACATCATCACATCACACCGGAAGAGGAGTCAGGGCCTTCGCGAGGGCAGCATGCTGCCCCCTGATCTTGTAGTCCTCCCCGCGAATTGCTACATCCTCTGCATGAGACACAAGGTGACCGAAGCGGCCATCCTTTGGCTTTGGCTTGGTGGTGCAGTAGGGGCAGTGCCACTTCTTGATCTTGCGATTGTAGAAGGAAGCAACTCCCTTGGCCTTGATCTCCTCCTCCTCCTTCACTGTGAAGGACACGACGTTGCCGTTGTACACATGTTCTCCAGACTCATACTGTACACATGAATGAATTACATTAATACATTATAGATTCATATACACCATGCATGTCAAAGGAACTAAATGAACAATCTAAATTTCAAGTAGGCTTACCTCATATTCTTCGTCGTCACTATACTCTAGATCGTACAGGTCTACCCAGTAAGGCCTAGCTTCCTCTTATTCCCCACAGAATCATCCTCCTGAATATACAATTACATCTATTACTAGTAAATACAGAAGCCAACTGATAATTTAGATATGCACACATGCCACATTGATCATATTATTCATACTATGATCCTATTTGCATGTTCCATTTTCATGCACACACATTGAACAACAAAGCTAATATAACTACATATTGTGGACAAATTTATATACTGATGAATCAAGTAAGTTCTTAATCAATTGATAGGTACATCAAAATTAATGCATTCCATTTGGGCATATGACATTCAAAACACCAATCTGTGTAGCATTCAAAAACAAATCTAAGCATACATGTCTGTAGCATTCAAAACCCCAATCTATGTAGCATTCAAAAACAAATCTAATAATCACGTGTAGCATTTAAGCACAGAGATCCCTATCTCTCATTAAGATCTGTCTAGCATTTTTGCAATGAATGTAATCCAAAAAACTCTAATACAAAAAACCCCCATCCCCCCATACAGAAAACCCCATCCCTCAAACCAACTACTCTAACCATCTGTACTACCCTACGAATCACAATCCAACCAATGAAACTAACTCTACAATCTAAATATTGCAACTAGGGTACAAGCAAATGGAAGTACCTCCTGTACCACCTTCTCCTCGCCAGGCTGCGCATCTGGATGGACTGCGCCGCTCGACGCCGTCACCTTCAGCTCCGGCAGCGCCGAGGCGGAGCCCGCCACCTCCTTCTCCACATCCACAGCCGTGACAGCGGTTGCGAGTTTCCTCGCACCACCGTGGACGCTGCCAACGTCCTGCACTGCATCTGTCACGGTCACCGCGCCCTGCAGATCTCCGGCCGCTGCGCCGGCGTCGCCACAAGCGTCCGCCATCAGTATGAGGGAGGCGATGAAGGTGAGGAAGAGGATGCGGTGGGGGAGAGTGAGACGGTGCGGTGGAGGAGAGCGAGACGACGCGGTGGGGGAGAGGGAGACGATGCGGCAGGAAGGGGATTTGGGGGAAAATGGTAGGGGCGATGCGCCCGTAGGTGGTTCCCCCTCTTATACGATGAGACGTTTTTGGCATGTTCCATGGACACGTGCTACCCCACGACCGCGGTCAGTTGCATGCACGCCTACGCGGCCCCACTCATCAGAGTTAACGGTCAAGCCATTGACCCGACGGCAACGTCCAGTTTGCCCATTTCTGAGGGTTTCAGCCAAAGGAGTGGGGAAAAATGAGCAAAAGTTAAGAGCGTGGGGATGAATGAGTACATCTAAGGAACCAAGGGCACAGATGTAAAAAACCCCAGCAATTGATTTCTTGCCAAAAACGTCACATGCCATTTGCTCATTATCAATTGATTCATTTCCAAAAGAAGATGCATGTCATATCATCCATGTGCATACCCACGTCCCCGCAAAAAATATAGCCATACATGTGACATATTCAAGTCCCCACGAAAACATATATATATTTAGATACATGCCAAATTTGAGAGTACCAATATATTTGTAAGTGCATAATTCAAGTCGCCCTAAAAAATGCAGTAACGAAAAAATGCATTCCTCGACGTGAAATTTATGTGTACATACCCATAAATTTACATGCCCCCATGTGAAGTTTATGTATACATATTCATAAATGTATATACCCTGACGTAAAATAAGTGTACATACCCCCGTAAATGTACATAACTGTACATACCCATAAGTGTATATACCCCGACGTGAATTTTATGTGTACATCTCTAGCGAAGATGTATTTGAGGTATAATACTCAAAGAATATAATAACAAAATTATACTGCTATCTTTGTGAAAATAAAAATATTCTGCCATGAATTATGATCCCTGGCGTAAAATAGGTGTACATACCCATAAGTGTACATACCCCCGTAAATGTACATAACTGTACATACCCATAAGTGTATATACCCCCGTAAACATATATACCCCGACGTGAATTTTATGTGTACATCTCTAGTGAAGATGTATTTGAGGTATAATACTCAAAGAATATAATAACAAAATTATACTGATATCTTTGTGAAAATAAAAATATTCTGCCATGAATTATGATCCCTGACGTAAAATAAGTGTACATACCCCCGTAGATGTACATAACTGTACATACCCTCGTAAACATAGATACCCCGACGTAAATTTTATGTGTACATCTCTAGCGAAGATGTATTTGAGGTATAATACTCAAGGAATATAATAAAAAATTATACTGCTATCTTTGTGAAGATAAAAATATTCTGCCATGAATTATGATCTAAATATTAATAGGCCAATAACATGTACTATTTTTTATTATTCTTCACATACTCCTTAGTACACGTTCATGCTTGAAAAATTGGAAGATTAATGCATTGATGACTATCTATTTATTTAAATCATAAATGGTTGTCATGCATGCATGCATGCTTACCATATCCGTTGATTAATGCCATATAAAATCACATTAATGAGTTGTCCATTAATAAGTGAATCAACTCTGGTGAACACCATCTAATGGCTATGAGGCAAGGAGCCTGGGCACCTAGGTGTTCCAAACGGTCGTCCTATATCTCCACTATTATTAAACAATCGAGTTGTGGCAGAAACATTACATCTCAGCCACACACCCGCCATCTCTCAATGGACCGGATTGCCTCAATGTTGTATCACATCATTTACTATAATTAATTTTATTTTAATCATAATCAATTAGTAATAATTATCATGATCTCCGTCATCATAATTAAGCAATAATTATCTATATCTATATCTATACTACTTATAAAAAAGCAAACATTATTTTCTCTAAGCGCACCCCACAAAACGTACACGGATCCATTACCACCGCATGATTAGTCCCACTAAACTCAATCTAACGGCTAGCCTTAACCTAATCTGTTCTCTGTGTGCACTTAGCAATTTACATTAACTGACCGTACTCCACCGTGGAGGAAAATATGAAAGTCCACGTCTGGTCAATTAGGAAACTATAATCACGAACGCATCCTATTAAGAAACCAATCACGGGCGCATCCAATTATTAGGAAACTAATCACAACACATCCTATTATTAGAAAACTAATCACGGACGCATCCTATTATTAGGAAATAATCACAAGCGCATCCTATTAGATAAATAATCACGAACGCATCATCTCCACTACTATTAAACAATCGAGTTGTGGCTGAAACATTACATCTCAGCCACACTCTCAATGGACCGGATTGCCTCAATGTTGTATCACATCTAATTCACATCATTTACTATAATTAATTTTATTTTAATCATAATCAATTAGCAATAATTACCACGATTTCCGTCATCATAATTAAGCAATAATTACCCAGATTTCGCTCCAACCTAGAGACCTGTACCTCGCGTCGTCCAGGCCTATTTTAATCATAATCAATTAGTAATAATTACCATGATCTCCGTCATCATAATTAAGCAATAATTACCGCGATCTCACTCCAACCTGGAGACCTCCACCTCGCGTCGTCCAGGCCTCGCTCAAACCTCTCGATCCGGATTTCTCAGGCAGCCCTCCTCGCGCCGTCCAGACCTCCTTGCTCCAACCCCTCGCCGTCCTCGCTTTGTGGTTGTGCTCTCACTATGCCATCGACCAAGTCTCACCACCACGTCCACATCCACATACGTGTGTAGACATCACCATCGGCCCTAGGAATCCATACCCGCTGCTGCCTTGATTACTGAGGTGCGTGTTCTGATTTCAGCTTCAAGTTCACACGAATATGAATTGAATGATCACGAGAGAATTAACCACGACATGGACGGGCTTCATGTACGATCCGTACGTCTATGGTTACAAGTGCACGTACCTCTAGCTAGACAAGAAATCAATTAACCTGCCTCTCTGCTTGTTTGAGGCTAGCTTTGTGTACATGTGCTGGTGCTGCTCTGTGAATTGGTTTAGCGTTCTGAATCCAACATATTTTTTATATTGATGTTTTGCCAGGTGTTTCAACAGCCCTGAGCGGCTACGTTGACGAGCGAGCGAACAAGCGGACATGTTACGTCTGATATGCAGTCGGGGATCAAATCCACTAGGACCGATCAACAGAATTCAGAGGTGCGTGTTCTGACCAAATCAATTCAACTCAAATTGTCACTGTTGTAGTTAGCTCCCTCATTTTTTACTGATCATTAGATCTTTCGGAATGTGATATACTGATTATTAAAGGTTTCGGAGTGTGCATGCTGGAAGTTGTTTTTTTATGACATTATCGATCTCACTTTTACTATATAGTTCAGTATTCTTAATGTCTGCATTATGTATCCTCTATGTAGGGTCTTGTAGACACGATCGCTGCTGGTGAGTCATGTGGTGATCGGATTGGTAAAAGGATTGTGCTCCCAAGGGCATTTCCTGGTGGTGATAGAGATATGAAGAGAAGGTTCCTAGATGCAATGGCCATAGTGCAGCGATGGGGTAAACCAGATTACTTTATCATGATGACATGCAACCCGTATTGGGAGGAGATAACAACAGAGCTGATGCCCAGACAGCTACCACAGGACCGGCCAGACCTGGATGATGCAGGTTCGTTCTTCTTTGATTTATTTTTATTCACGCTACTTTGTAGTCAACCATACTTTGTTAGCTTTTTTATTTTTTATTTGAATCATCATTTTATTTAAATACATATGGGCATGCTATGAATTTTGAAATATTTTTAGATGGTTTTCGATTTCTGAAATGTGTTTAGAATTCTGAAATGGTTTCATGTTGTGAATTATGAAGTAGTTACCTATCGCTTATGCAGATATGACCTTCCTAACTACTGATTTGCCACATACATGACTTTCCTAACTTGCTACTGATATTAATCAATTTATATTCCAAAAATAATTTGTGGGGTCAGGTATGTCTTTCACTCCTAAATAATATCAATGTTTACCTAAAATAAAAATGGATTCTATGGAGTTAATGGCTTGGCAGAACTCTTGCTAAATTACATATAAACACTACAATCTGATCCAACTTTACACAATGCAGATCTGAAAGGGAAAACCCAAACTGCTATGATCTGGGATTCACACTGATGTTTCATGAGCTTTGGTCTCTGTAATACTGGAACTAATCCAGTCGCTTGTTCAGGTGTCAAAATAAGAGGATGCGCATGTTTCCAACACTTATCTTCAGGAGTGAAATTGTTTTGCCGCTGAAAAGGAGCATGTGTTATTTGTCTTCCATGTCATGTCAAAAACATGTTTAGTTCCCTTAAATTAGAGTGAAAAACAGGGTAGCCTGTTGCCTAAGGTTAATGTGATATTTTATTTTTGTCAAATGGCTTGAAATTTCTTTAACATCAATTTTAATGCTAATGTCATGTACCGTCATATTTTGTTTCCAAACTATGGCATGAAGTTATATTGCCAGTTTCTGTCATGTTTGGTTCACAAATATATATTGCCAGTCCGTGGCTTGAAGCTCTGTTGCCAGATTCTGTCATTTACAGTGCATAAAATCTATCTGTACTTTTACTGTCAAAATTGACTTGTACACAATTTGACATTTTCAGACATTGTGCTTACCTGTGCTTGTTTTCGCTATATTTAGTATAGATAGTGTTCTAACAGATTTTATAAAGTAGGTCAATAGTTGAATCGTGTATCCTTGACTTGATAGACAAATTCAAAGGATTTACATTCTTCAGAGTGCATGACTGACACGCTAGATTCTAACTTCGACTACTTGCATAATCAACTTTCAGTCCAAGGAAGCTTCAGGTCTTACCTTGGAAATTTCTTTTGCCTCTTCCATCCAGCACGAACATGTTTTCCAATTATTGATTACTGATTGTAAACAAAAAAAGTTCTCAATAATCTCTTCTACAATAGGCCAACATAATCAAAGAAGTCACTAAAAGTAGCTGGGAAATACCAAGGAAACCTGCAGGCATGGCCGCACGGGCATCCGCGATCTCCAAAAAAAAGGCATGGGACATCTTCTTCGTGTGGCTGCCACAATAATCAATCCTCCTCCCTCGACACTTATGTCGCTGCTCCCCTTCCCGCAATCCAATTTTTTCTCTCTTCCATAATTCTATGATACGTGCGTTGCACGTGCACACTTACTAGTATATATATATAGTTGGAGTGGTTTTCCTTTTCTCTCCATAAAAATTATTTTAAATTGTGCACAAAACGGAACTCTTTATTTAACGTACTATAGTGAAGAAAAATACTAGGGCAATGCTAATACGTGAAGAAAATTTAACGCTCGAAAGATTCAATTCACAATTAACACTCCACGTCTCCCGGTCGCACTTACTATCGTTCATGTATGGTACACGACCCTCCGAAGTGAATAACAACTGAACCACACATGGTCAAAATATCGGAAAGGTGGGCTGCACCATCCTCCAATTTTAAATATTTTCAAGAAATTCAATTTTGATTATTTTCTATGTACACTTTGCTCTCTTCCAATAATTTTGGGCACTTGTATTCGGTCTAAGTCAGTCTGCCACCGTATCTCGTACTACTACCTCCATCCAGGTTTTTATGCCCTATCATATATTTTTTTGTCAAAATTTGACCAAAATTTTTAACTACTCCCTCCTTTCCGGTTTACAGGGCTTAAATTTGAAATCTCATCAACCAAGGCAGATGATGAGTGGAGAAATGTACTCCATCTCATAGTTTACAAAATTACTCAAACTTTAATCTGCATTAATTACAATATATTCATGGATGACAATTAAATGAGTAGGAATGGTTACATGCACTGGTTGGTTTCTTTTAATCCTTGCATGCATCAATTTAATGCACCTTGAAATATGAACATGTGGTGGAAAGAAGTGAAAATAAGACTTATAATATGGTAAAACGAAGAAAATGAGATGAGCCCAATAAACCGGAAAGGAGGAACTAGTAAACTGCTATAGTGCGAGGCAACGACTATGTCTCCGACGGATGTGCATGTACCTCTTCTCTTGTACGTACTCCATTTATCTCACTTCCTGTGGTTTGCCACTCCCACGATATACCTATTCTACTCCCTCCGTCCGAAAAAGTTTGTCCTTGAAATGAATGTATCTAGCACCAAGTTAGTCTTAGATACATCCATTTAAGATACAAGTTTGGGACATGTTTTTGGGACGAAGGGAGTATGAACCTGTGTTTGCGTGTGTGTGTGTGTGTGTGTGCACGCGCGCGCGCGTGTGTGTGTTTTTTAACAGCATCTGTGTGTTAGAGAGAGCGAAACATCGACCTACAAAGAGATGGTGTGTACTACTAGTATTACGATTTAGCCGCGAGTCGGTGCATCCTCTCGTTTCTGGGCATCCGGCCCAGACAGCTGTCACGGCCGCTCCTGACCGCCCTAGCCCACCCAAACCCCCTCCATCGCCCGTGTGCGCTTCCCGCCCAAAACGGTCAGCACCGCTCTAGAGAATCGATGCCGCATTCATGCCCGGGCAAAGCGGACGCGACCTCTCACTGGTGCCTGCGTTGAAGGGAGAAGCGGATTCAACAAAGAGTGATGGTTGCTTCGTCCGTCCAACTTACTGCCGGGTCTAAGTGATTTGACGGCTCATTGGTCATTACTATTATTGAGGTGGTACGACCGTGCTGAGTCTCAGTTGTACTGTACACTTTACTTTGGTGCATGACACGTGCACCGGATGCTGGGTGTCCCACGTTTCGACGAAAGGAGGTAGAGCGTCTCCACTCTTTTTCATTCTTCTATTCTGTGATAAAACTAAAATTTTCTCCACACTTACAGCGGAGGAGTGCGAAAGAAGCGAAAACATAGCAGCTCAGTGATTACATGGCCCACCTCACACTATGACCATATTTTTTAGACACCGTGTGACACCTAACTCTTTAGTAGTACACATTACTGTAATTTCTCAGCGAGATAAAATTGTGCTACAATGCTATGAAGCTTTCAGCTTCTGTTTCATGTATCTTGCGTCCAAGGTTGCCCCGTTGCAACATTCCATCAAATACAAAGGAGACTAACATGCATGCTTTTGCATCTCAATGATTCACATATCATAGCCCATATGTACTCCCTCCGTTACAAAATAAGTGTCTAAACATTATACCAACTTTGCCAACTTTAGTACAAAGTTGTACTAAAGTTGAGACACTTATTTTGGAACAGAGACAACTAAAGAAAAAAAGATCCATGTAGTCCCTAGGCCTTGAACCCTAAACTCTAACCAGGCTTTAATTTGCTGGCGAGGTTGAACCTTCCGAAGGAATGAAGTTTGCAACCCTTTGCCCATCGGATCATTTTGTGCAGGTTCACTAAAATCAAGCTGAGCATCCCTGTGGCAAAGAAATTGAAGAAGTGTGGTTAGAATAAGACTAGTGACACTAGTTGATGAGACATAAACTCTTCACAAATACACTAAAAGCCAATAGAGGTACATGCGGGGCAAAGAAGAAGAGAAATATCCACATGGAGCGATGTGGGCAGCTGGGGAAGTGGTTCAAGACGGTTGTAAAGGAAGTTGTACATGAGGGATGTCGGGATGTAGTGAGGAGGGCGGCGGGAGGCGGCATCTGCCCACGCCGCGGCAGTGAGCAAGGGATGAAGGCAACCGCGTCGGCTTTGTGAGATAGAACGACGGGGACCCCTGACTGGGACGAGCCGACAGTGGGTTTTCGCCCTCGCCGATGGCGATCGCATCTACACAAAACATCCTGCCCTTCCCCCGGAGGACGTGATCTGCCCGGATGTGTGAATAGAGATGTGGCCACAATCATTTTGTGCGAGAGAGTGTGAAGAGAGCAACCCCAGCAAGCAACCGTCTAGGCTCCTGGCTATGCATATAGTGGAGCGGTTTCTTTTTCTCTTCATATGAACCTATTAATATTGCGTAGGTGCCAATGAAGAAAAAAAAACTTTATTTATAAATAACGCGGCACCGTTCATGCGTGGTTCCCGACCCTCCATTAAGTGAGTAACTACTACACGCGTCAAATTATCACGTGGGCTGCATCTTCGTACAGAAATGAGCTCCACCGTGCGTTTGTGGTTGGGGAAGATGCAAAGAGTACTACTCCTACGTGCGTGGGTGCATGCATCTCTTCTCTTCGAGCATGGTTATTAAAAGTATAGCCAACTACTCTACCATGCAGTTATTAAATGGGCAAAGAGTATATGTAGTAATAATGATTAATGAGCCGTCAAATCATGAGGCCCACCTTTCCCTCTTCATTGAATATCCATCCGCTGCTACCTCCGCAAATAAATAAAAATCCGCTGCTACCTCCGCAGCATGGTTAATAATATAGCCATGTCAATCACGACGTAGAAATATCATCACTGATGCAATAGGGCCGGCTCTAAGACTGGTGTTTTTTTTCTTTGTCTCTTTCTCTTTTTCTCTTGTTTACTCATTTTACATAGGAGCACGTGTAGAGGATGGCTATTCCTTTCGATGGGACTTCTTCATGGGGTTTAAGACTAAGCAGCTCCGAATATTATTCCGGCTGCCCACCACTCTAAATCGTGCCATTTATGATATGTACTTGTATGATACTCCCATTGCAACAATGAGGTCCACTAGGTCTAGCACGTCCTGTAAGAAGAAACTGTCACGCAAAACTTACATTCTTGTTTCTTTCTTCCTCATACAGTACTACTACTCGTTCTCCTATAAACTTTGCGCTTGGCATCTCAAACATATTAACCTTGCGCTTGGCTCTTCGCCTCTTCGGGAAGTCGAACAATGATGGTACTACAGTATATGGTTCTGGCTATCTGACACCGAATAAATTGCTGAACATCCACCACGTGGGCGAGGGGCGAGGGGCAAGGGAGAGTGCGTACTACTACATCCGTTCCAGTATGGACAACATACGGAGAAAAATGAGTGAATCTACACTCTAAAATACGTCTATATACATCAGTATTTGGAGTATGTAGTTCATATTGAAATCTGTTAAAAGACATATATTTCAAACAATATGATAATCTCTCTAACCAAGGTAGGGACGAGGAGTATATGTCTAACAGAGGGAGTAGTAAAATCTTCTCCTCGTCCTGTGAGCCACCGCGCGCGTGGGCGAGGGAGCGGGTGTAGGAGTAGTAAGCAAGCTTCTCCTCGTCCTGTGACTCTGCGAGCCACCGCGCCCATGGGCAGGGGAGAGGGCGTACTAAGCAAGCCTCTCCTCGATCTGCGAGTTGACGGGACACATCAAAAGTAGTACATAAGTGCCTACTTTCTGGTCTATATGGCTCAATTTGAAATCTCCCTAACCAAAATAGATGCTGAGTGGTGGAATAATTTTGTTACTACCATAGTTTGCAAAAGTACTGAAAATGTGATGGTGAACGGAGGGAGTACGATAGCATTAGTACTACAGTTCTTTTGGAAGGGTTGTAGTAGTCCCTCCCATTCACATGTTCACATTTCAAGCTTCAATAAAAATGTTGCATGCAAGGATTACGAGAAAACTCAGCAATGCATGTACTCCCTCAATCCATATAGGGTCTAAAATGCGTTTTCGAGGCTAACTTTGACCACATGTTAGAGCAATAATATGACATGCAACTTACACAAATCATACCATCAAATTCGTACGTGGTCATTGTACTGCTAACACATGCATGCGTTGCAATTAGTACGTACATGATACAGTAGTAAACACTCACTATCTAGTAGTACTAGTTCATTGCTTGGTTTAGATTTTGAACTGAGGCCCATAAACCGGAAGGGAGGGACTATTATTTTCTGGAACCATCCCCATACGGCCATATTTGATGTTTTGGAGAAGGGTTATATGCCTTGCTGCAACAGTACCATCCAATATTCATGTGTGGTGTTTTTCTTGGAAAAATATTATGAGAGGATTCTACGATGTGTGAAATGATGTGTTGTTGGTGCGTCCAACTTACTATTGGAAAGGTGTGGCTTTGAGATTTGACGGCTCATTAGTAGTATTTCTTCCGGTTGTGCACTCATAATTTCGTGCATGGCACATGGACCCGGATGCTGGATGTCCCACATGTCGAGGAAAGGAAGTTCTGTGCTCCTAGAAAGGTTTCTCGCAATGCTATCGACCTTTCAGCATTTGTTTATATATACTGTGCTAGTAAATATAATTTCTCAGCTAGATTAAATTATACTAGTACAATGCTACGAAGCTTTCAGCTTTTCTTTCATGTGTCTGCCTTGAAGGTTTTCTTGTTGGGATAATTGGTTTTATGCCCCTAGTTGTGTCCCACTCGACAGGATTGCCCCTAATTTCCAAAAGCCAGCGGTTCTGTCCAACCCACTTTGGTCGTCTTGTGCTTTTGCCCTTTGACCGTTTGACCGTCACTTTGAAAACTTCATAACTAATTCATACTAAATCTGAAAAATGTAAATAAGATACCAAAATGTTTGGGAAAACATCACCTACATGTCAATGTCTTTTGCATTCATGACAAAAGTGTTGGTAAGTGCATATCTGAGTTTTAGCTCTTATCATACCACCATGAACAGTAAAATCTAAAAAAATTCCAAAAAAAATTGGTGTCAAAGAATGACAAATGTTTTAAGTGCTTGCCAAGTTTCATCAGGGAATGACATTCGTGGAAGTCGTGGCCAAAAAACAATCTATTTTGGAGTGTTGATTATTTTTTTTGCCATGACTTCCACAAATGTCATTCCCTAATGAAACTTGGCAAGCACTTAAAACATTTGTCATTATTTGACACCAATTTTTTTTGAACTTTTTAAGATTTTATTGTTCATGGTGGTATCGTAAGAGCTAAAACTCGGATGGGCACTTTCCAACACTTTTGTCATGAATGCAAATGACATTGACATGTAGGTGATGTTTTCCCAAACATTTTGGTATCTTATTTGTATTTTTCTGATTTAGTATGAATTAGTTATGAAGTTTTCAAAGTGACAGTCAAACGGTCAAAGGGCAAAAGCACAAGACGACCAAAGTGGGTTGGACAGAACCGCTGGCTTTTGGAAATTAGGGGCAATCCTGTCGAGTGGGACACAACTAGGGGCATAAAACCAATTATCCCTTTCTTGTTACAACATTCCATCAAATACAAAAGAATCTAACATGCATGCTAATGCATATCAATGATTCACATATCAGACCCAATATTTACTTCACAGCTTAAGACAAAGTTGTGAGAAGGTGTACAAATAAAGAAAAAATGATCGATCGGTCCCTAAGCATGCTTTCATTTCCTGGCCACGGTGGACATGTTGGTAGCCATTTTCACGCGGCTCATTGATGCCCGCCAAGACGTGTAGCAGTTGGATGCATCCCATCATTTTGTGCATTTGCACTAAAATGGAGATGAGCATCCCTGTTGACAAGGATATTGAATAAGTGTGATTGCAATAATAGTGGCACTGTTGATGAAACATGAAAAGTGCGCCGGCCGAGCTACAGTACTCCCTCCGTTTTTATTTACTCTGCATATTAGAGTTGACTAAACACTAGTACCATAAGGTGCTATACAAACGGTTTTTAACCCCTTTCCGCGACGGCATTTGGAACCGTCGCCAAGTGAGTGACTGCGATAGGGGGTCCTTCCCAAACGACCCAGAAACCGTCGGGGATGGGCGAGCGGCTACTGACGATCGCCATAGAATAAACGTATGAGAAGCCGCCCCAGTCCCACACGTTACATCTCGACATTACGTTTCTGATCCGAGAGACATCCCAAACGATTACGCCGCTATAGTCGTGTGAAAAAGGTTGACATCAATATTTAATCTACCGATATGTTTGTGATAGGTACGTTATCGCACACAGTTCAAGAATGTAAAATGTGTGCGGTGCCTCTACTAACGCCATCATGTCCATTTTCATAACTGTGTGCGATTGATATTCCTATCACACACGCACACTGGTTTGAAACGTTTGCCGTATTACCATGAATCACACACACATATGAGACAAAACCGTGTGTGCGTCTGTCGGGCATCGCAAACGTTTCACGTCAAAGAACCATCTGTTCTCTATTTTTCATCGCACACGCTGTTTTCTTTCTAACCGTGTGCACATTATTTTATTCGATCTTGTATAATTTGATTTTTCCCTGTAATTTATTATTCGAATTGGAAATTTTGAAATATGAAACATGGAATTCAAATTCTCAGCACAATGGTTCAACAACGAATCCATAAATAAAATTGTCAGTACAATATGTTCAGCAATTACAGGATTAGACAGCAATTAACTATGATGAACCACAATTTTTAGAGGCGGTAAAGGTGAAGAGACAAGTGTAAATCATTTTGACTGCCGATGGTATTGAAGAAGCGGAATGCCCATAATGTGCCTTCCTGCATGCCATAGGTACGAACAACTTTTGTCCAACCCCTTGTGACGATCACCCACCCATCCTTCACCGCCTTCAGAAACACTTCTAGATCATTATCATGGTAGCATGAATTATATACTTTACCCTTACTTGCCTCCACTCCGGTCATGTAGTTTGCATGGTAATCATCAATAAATAGCTTCGAAAACCATTGAAAAGAGAAAAAAATTAGATATTGAGGTCTAATGGAGTAACTTGTTAATAGCCATTGAAACCGGTACTGATAAAAATGCAATTGGCAGAGTTAAATATCACAAGGCAGGTGCTGCCAGAGCAGAGAATGGCCCAGTTGTCTATAAAAAGTAGGGAAAATAGCTAAAACATGTTAGGCATGTTTACTACAACATGCTTAATACATCGACCGTACAAAACATAGCCATTAATTGCAACTGGTATTGGTAAAATTGAACTGGTGAGTTCATACTTGGTAAGTCCTGACAGGTAGTTGCTGGGGCACTTCATCTTGGCCAGAGCCCGCCCAAAGTCAGCGGCGGTGGAGGCGAGCTCTTCCTCCGGGTCGAAGCGTGGATCAGTGCCATCGACATGTGTACCTACAAGAAGCAAGTAAATGTTAGAAGCCAAACTGCAATTGCACAAATGATGTAAAATACTGTAAGACATGGGATGCAGCTAACCTCGACGGCAAACAACAGCATCGCCCGTTATGGCCCTGCATAAGTACATGGAAAGGCATGTTAAGTACAACAGGGTTAGCTCCACCAAAAATAACAAATGGACATCATCTCTAGTATATCTTCATTGCGGAGAGTAGCACGGTAGCAAAGGGGCAGATTAAAAAATGGATACAACTGTTAATTGGAACAGGCTTAAGAGCATCCTAAGTCATGTTTTGTAAGTTTGTAGCCATTGAAATACAACTGTTTAAAAATGGATACAACTGTTAATTGCAACATGCTTAATAGCCATTGAAACCGGTATTGATAAAAATGCAATTGGCAGAGTTAAACATCACAAGGCAGGTGCTGCCAGAGCAGAGAATGGCCCAGTTGTCAATAAAAAGGTAGGGAAAATAGCTAATATGTGTTAGGCATGTTTACTACAACATGCGTAATACATCGACCGTACAAAACATAGCCATTAATTGCAACTCGTATTGGTAAGATTGAACTGGTGAGTTCATACTTGGTAAGTCCTGAGAGGTAGTTGTTGGGGCACTTCATATTGGCCAGAGCCCGCCCAAAGTCAGCGGCGGCAGAGGCAAGCTGTTCCTCCGGGTCGAAGCGTGGATCAGTGCCACTGACATGTGTACCTACAGGCAACCAGTAAATGTTAGAAGTTAAACTGCAATTGCACAAATGATGTGAAATACTGTAAGACATGGGATGCAGCTAACCTCGACGGCAAACAACAGCATCGGCCGTTATGACCCTGCGTAAGTACATGGAGAGGCATGTTAAGTACAATAGGGTTAGCATCCACCAAAAATAGCAAATGGGCAGCATCTCTAGTGATATCCTGAGTCATATATTGTAAGTTTGTTGTTGGTATTGGTGAAATTGAGCTGGACAGTTAATAATTGAACATCACACAGTGTGCAGTACTGAAATAAACAAGGCACGAACATGCTTAATACATCAACCGTACAAAACATAGCCATTGCAAGTGGTATTGGTAAGATTGAGCTGGTCAGATCATACCTGGTAAGTCCTGGGGGGTAGTCACTGGGGCACTTCATCTGGGCCAGAGCCTGCACCAAGTCGGCTGCAGCGGAGGCGAGGTGTTCCTCCGGGTCAACACGCACAGCGACCATCGTGCCATCGACCGCCATCAGCTCCTCGACCTCCACGTGACATGTGGTTGGGCTTGCGCGACGATGCTCTGGAGGTAGGGGCGGTGGGGATTTGGAGGCATGAGGATGTTTCGCAGGCACCATTTATGCAATCAGGTCGGGGCCGTGATAGAGATCGGTGGGTTACCTGACTGGATTCGAGCAGAACGTAGATGTGGTTGAAGCTGTGGTTGCGGCGGCGGCGGTTTGAGCTGCCGGTTGGGGGGAGGGGGGAGGGGGGAAGATACTGAGGAAATTTTATGGGTGGGGATGTGGTGGGAGGAATAATTCTGAAATCACGTGCCTAATGAAAATTTCGCTGCGAAACTTGAAACTTGGGCGGGGGAAACACACAACGCAGACGAAGCGCGTAAAATACTCGTGTGCGAGAACAGAGAAAATTGGCAGATCCTGTCTCCAAAAAATGTACACGTGTAGTTGATTTTTTGGTCAATGGTACGCCTAGTTTATTAGGAAACATCGCACAGGTAACTGACTTATGGATCATTAACTCAAAACAACGCACACGGGTACGCCATAGAAACCGTGTGTTTTGTGATCTTCTAATAATTCTTATATCTATCAGCATCTCCAACCGCACCTAATTTCAAAAATCTCTTTCATTGTATCAGGATTATTCAATGTACATGAATGAGGCAAGGTGACACCCGATGAACAATCATCGGTTTATGAAATGCAATCAAGTGTCAACCTGCCTCGCTCGCATAGCCAGATTTGATCCTATGCAACAAGAGAGAAGCTTGCTGCCATCCGCCGGCGCGGCAATTTAAGCCGGTGTGTGGCCAACTCGCGTGGCGAGGTGGGACTAAAAACCAGCTGCGACCAGCTCTAGTCTCCTCCGGTGGCTGCGGGCGGACGTTTCAGGAGTATTTAGGGCCGGGGTGCGGCTACAAAACTTCAGTGAACACATGCTAATCAACGCTCAAAGCCCTCAAAGGATGCGCTTACTGACATTGTACGTTAATAATAGATAGTACCAACTTAAAGTACTACTGGTAATTTGCTCTAAAACTAGTACGTATGTAGTACTGGTAGATGCTCGTAATTAATTATACAAACTTACGGGCGACACACGCACTAACTACTTCTCACATGCTTCCATCGTGGCATGCTGGCCAGATGCCGGCGTTCTCCTTCCCAGCCTTGCAGACGGCAGCCCACCGTGCTTCGATCTCCGCCAAGCTCTCCTCAGCATGGCGTGCGGCCTCTTCTTTCTTGCGGCGGCAGGACTCTCTTTTCTTGACTGCTTTCTACCTTTTCCGCTCCTTCTGCGCGGCTTTGGCCGCCTCTAGATCCACCACCCATTCGGCCATGGCAGCCTCAAAGTCCGCCCACGTAACTGTGTGGCCGCCGCCGGCGACGAACTCAGCGCGGCGAGATGCCATCGCTTCCTTACCATCTGCGCGGTCGCGGGCGGCGAGGAACGCGGCGCGACGGGATGCCATCGCTTCCTTACTAGTTACTGTGCGCCGCGGTGCCATGAACGACGCTTGGAGAGAGCTCTGGGACGGAGTGGCCGGGCAGCCGTACAGTTCGGTGGTTTTTAAGAGCTCAATGACAAACGACGAAGGAAATTTGGCTTCTCTTACAATTTTGCTCGTTCATTATCGCACACGGTTCATCTCTGTCACCTCCGGAAACAGTGTGCGCTGAGCCTATTGTGTGTTGCCTTATGATTGGCCGGAACCTCAGCCACGCGGATCACGCATGTGCACCGTAGGATGCGCCGCGAACGAACGGCAATCCACGTCCCTCACATCACACCCGTGCAGCTATAGCTGGATTGGATTTATATGCGCTAAATTCCTAGAAAATGCACATAATCCCCTAAATATGGTAAATGAGCTCGGAAAAATGCCAAATTTGAACACGGTGATTTGTAGGGTGTATGTTCGTCATAGAAAAAAACTCCAGGGCAAAGAACGAAGAAAATTTGGATTCCCCTTCAATCTTGGTGATTTCCCTCTCGAAAGCATGAAACTTGCTCGGTGATGGTTCAATTTATGAAGGGCGTGCATGACGACATAATCCAAACCTTCTCAATTTTTTACCAGAGCATGGTGAGGCCATACCATGGCACCATGCCAGGCGTCATGTTTTTCAAGCATTTATTTCATTTTTCTATAGTTGAAAACCCAATAAACAAATGTTTGTGGTTGACTATTGCCACACATTTCATTGAAATATCTGCCCATTTCTTGTAAAAGGCATGAGAATTTACTAAATGGCACGAGCATGGTTTTCCAGGCCGTTCTTGTGCACCCTTTCATGCAACGATTGTTTGAACTTGAATTATGTGCATTAATGCCTAGAAAATGCACATAATCCCCTAAATATGGTAAATGAACCCGAAAAAGTGCCAAATTTGAACACGGTGATTTGCAGGGTGTATGTTCATCGTTGAAAAAAACTCATGGACAAAGGACAAAGGAAATTTGGATCCCCCTTCAATCTTGGTGATTTCCCCCTCGAAACCATGAAATTTCCTCGGTGATGGTTCGATTTATGAAAGGCGTGCATGACGACATAAGGCAAACATTCTGTAGAGCGGTAGAGTAGAGGACGCCCATGTTTTGGACGTGGTGATCAACACCGATGTCCAGAAGGCATTTGCATATTAATTGTCCATATTGGAAATTCACACACGTGTTAACATAAGGAAACGTATGTGTAACTTACTAATCATCGCACACGAGTACTCGCAGACACATCGTGTGCGATACTCCTAGCCACCGCAAGCAACTAGTTAGCAATTTTCAAAGTTTTTTGTACACACAGAATGGCACACGAATTAACTATAGTAACCACCTGTGTTATAATTTCTCATCGCAAATAGTTCATCCGAGTGGACTATTTGCCGCATATCACACACTTCTTGTTTACACGACTCATTTGTGTTCTTTTGGCTCATCGCAAACAGTTCATCTATGTGAACTGTATGCCGCATATCACACACATCTTGTTAAGTTGAACCATTTCTGTTGTGTTTCCTAATCGAAAGCAGTTCGTCCGAGTGAACCGTATGCCGTATATTGCACATAACTTGATCTGGCTAACCGTTTCTGTTGCACTCCCTAATAGCAAATAGTTCATCTAAGTGAACTGTATGCCGTATATCGCACACACCTTAATATGGCTGCCCATTTCTGTTGTTCTGTCTCATTGCAAACAGTTCGTATGGATCATCCATGTGCCCTGCATCACACACGCAACTAAAATCTGAACCATGTTTGATGTCTTCGCCATCGTAAAAGTTTTTCATCTTTTTTGACGGTTTTTTTACATCACCGTTTGTGATTAATGCATCGCACACAGTTTCGTCAAAGGGTCTCTGATCGAAGTGTCGCGTTAGCAACATCCTGCAGTAGTGAAAGTCAAACTTCATAAAGTTTGACCAAGTTTATAGAAAAGAATATAAATATTTACCCTAACAAATCTATATGATGCGAAAGTACGTTCAATAATGAATCTAATGGTATTGATTTGTTATTGTACATGTAAATATTTTTGACTATAAACTTCGTTAAAGTTTACAAAGCTTGACTTTGACCAAAGCTAATGTGCGGAGTAAATAAAAACGGAGGGAGTATGTTTTAGGCAAAGAACAAGAGAAGATCCACATGCAGCGACGTGGGAAGACGGGCAGTGGAGCAAGGCCAGTTTCAGAGGAAGTTGTACCTGAGGGTCGTCGGGATGTAACCAGGAGGGCGGTGGCGGGTGGGATCTGCCCATACTACCGCAATGAGCAAGGGGCAAAGGCACTACCGTGCCGGAGCTTTCTTAGAGAGAACAGTAGGTACCGCAGATTGGGACGCGCTGGTAGTGGGTTTCCTGCCCGGCGACCGGAGCAACGTTGCACATCGTCCCTTTCCGCTGACGGACTGGATCCGGCCGGATCGGGGACCAGCGGTGAGAGAGAGAGAGAGAGAGAGAGAGAGAGAGTGTCCACCGCCATCTTGTGTGAAGGAGTAGAAGAGACCGACCCTAGAGGATCCTGCCTATATTATATAATACTACAATAACAATCGGTTTATATTCTGTACGTGCACCATTGAGGAATAAAACCTGCTTTCAAATAACACGCCAATGCGTCAAGTTGCACTTCGTTTGTTCGCGCGTGGTACACGATCCTTCATCAAGTGGACAACCGGTACACGTGTCAAATTACCACGTGGGCTGCCTTTTCGTACAGAAATGAGCTCCACCGTGTACCTGCGTGGGTGTGGTTGGGAAAGAGATGGGAGTACGTGTGTCGTGCGTGCACCTCTTCTCTTCATGCATGTACCCCACCTATGTGGGTGGGTTAGAGAGATACAAACCTAGCGAGAGATGGCGTGTGCGTTCGTGAGTATTTTGGGGGGGGGTGTGATTTCGTGAGTGTATTTGTCGGAATATGTGTCGATGATATCTCAAAAAAATGTGACACATGCAATGTGTGTGAAATAGAGTCCTAGCTATATCATATATAGAGGGGCAATCCACGTGAAGAGAGGGAGGGATCATAGGCATGAGATATCGATAGAATCGAAGAGAGGATCAAGTGTGTGGGTGTGAGATCTATGAAGAGAGCTGTTGAAATTGTGTGTGCACACGCCAAAGATATAGGGCGACTGACCTACCGGAACGTCAGAGGGGAGAGGGCAAGTTTGTGTGTGGCAGGGAGACATGACTAGAGTGCTCGATGTATCGGTGTGTGTGGGGTGGGGGGGAGGCAGAGACCTAACTAGAGAGGTAGATCGACTCGTATATGTGTGGAGAAGGAGATACCTAGCTATGTTTTGAGGGAGATCGATCGACATCCATACATAAGTGTAGGACGGGAAATAGGTTGTGTGTGTGAGAGAGAGAGAGGTAGAGTGTCGGAGGGGTGGTGGTGGAGTTGCTTCTCGGAGATGATGGGAGAGGCTTACTAGAAAATGAAGGGTACAACTGCAATATCAAGAAGAGAGGGGATGTGTTTCTGTGTGTTCGTGTGCGTGATAGACGTGTCGGAAGACATGCATGGATGATGAAGGGGGGACCATATGTGTTTGGTAAGCAGACCTTACTAGATCGGTAGACCAATTGTTGTGTGTCGGAGGAAGGGAGAGACATAACTAATGAGGTAGATCGATCGGCGCATGGGGAAAATGAGTTATATATGTATAGTGGGAGATCGGTCGGTGTACATCCATTTGTTAGAGGCAAATAAGGCCTAGAGAGATGGACAGAGGGAGAGGGATGGAGCTAGGAGGTGGTGCAAGAGGCCTACTAGATAGTGGGGAGGAGTGTGCGATTGTGAGGTCGATGAAAAGAGGGGCGAGAGTTTACACATGTGTGGGATCGTATGAGAGACATGGGGCATGGACAAAGAAAGGAGGAGATGGAAAGTATGTGTGTGTATGTGGTAGGCAGACCTCGCTAGAGAGGTTTATCGATCGGTGTGTCGGAAAGAAGGAGTTGTGGAGATCGTGGGAGAATGACCTAAAGAAAATAAACGAATGTGCGCGATGGATATAATGCTGAGGGAGGGGGAGGGCGAGGAGGGCGTGTGCATGCACGAGAGAAAGTTAGTGCTAGCTACAAAGGTTAGAGGATTGTGTGGGTGTAAAAGACTAACCGAGATCATAATTCATTATAAAAGTGGATTCATATATTTGAATAAGAGATCATAGTGTTTTAAACCTATGCATTGATGTCTACTACACAACTTGTTCTTGTAGACTCGTGTTGGGCCTCCAAGCGCAGAGTTTTGTAGGACAGTAGCAAATTTCCCTCAAGTGGATGACCTAAGGTTTATCAATCCGTGGGAGGCGTAGGATGAAGATGGTCTCTCTCAAACAACCCTGCAACCAAATAATAAAAAGTCTCTTGTGTCCCCAACACACCCAATACAATGGCAAATTGTACAGGTGCACTAGTTCGGCGAAGAGATGGTGATAAGAGTGTAATATGGATGGTAGAAATATATTTTTGTAATCTGAAAATAAAAAAACAGCAAGGTAGCAATTGGTAAAATGGAGCACAAACGGTATTGCAATGCTTGAAAATGAGGCCTAGGGTCCGTACTTTCGCTAGTGCAATCTCTCAATAATGCTAATCTAATTGGATCATATAACCATCCCTCAAAGTGCGATGAAGAATCACTCCAAAGTTCTTATCTAGCGGAGAACATCAGAAGAAATTGTTTGTAGGGTTTGAAACCACCTCAAAGCTATTCTTTCCGATCAATCTATCCTAGAGTTCGTACTAAAATAACACCAAGCTATTCTTTCCGATCGATCTAACCAAGAGTTCATACTAAAATAACACCATATGATACACATCAACCAACTCTAATGTCACCTAGATACTCCAATGTCACCGCGAGTATCCGTGAGTTGATTATACGATATGCATCAAACAATTTCAAATTCATAATACTCAATCCAACACAAAGAACCTCAAAGAGTTCCCCAAGATTTCTACCAGAGAAACAAAGACAAGAATGTGCATCAACCCCTATGCATAGATTACCCCAATGTCACCTCGGGAATCCGCGAGTTGAGTGCCAAAACATATATCAAGTGAATCAATATGATACCCCATTGTCACCACAGGTATTCATAGCAAGACATACATCAAGTGTTCTCAAATCCATAAAAGTATTCAATCCGATAAAATGAAATCTCAAAGGGAAAACTCAATTCACAATAAGATAGAGAGGGGAAAACACCATATGATCCGACTATATTAACAAAGCCTGCGATACATCAAGATTGTGACATCTCAAGAACACGAGAGAGAGATTAAACACATAGCTACTGGTACAAACCCTCAGCCCCGAGGGTGGACTACTCCCTCCTCATCATGGTGGCCGCCGGGATGATTAAGATGGCCACCGGTGATGATTCCCCCCCCCCCGGCAGGGTGCCGGAACGGGGTCTAGATTGGTTTTTCATGGCTACAGAGGTTTGCGGTGGCGGAACTTCTGATCTAGGGTTACCCCTGATGGTTTCTCTATTTATAGGAATTTTTGGCGTTGGTTTCACGCTAAGATGGGCCTCGAGGTGAGCACAACCCACCGGGGCATGGGCAAGGGCCCAGGTGTGCCCCAGTGTCTTGTGCCCTACTCCTTCACCTTCTGGTCCTTCCACGAAGCTTCGGGGGTCTCTTTTGTTCCAAAAAATCGTCAAAAAGTTTCAGCTCATTTGGAGAACTTTCATTTCTGCACAAAAAATAACACCACGGTAGTTCTGCTGAAAACAGCGTCAGTCCGGGTTAGTTCCATGCAAATCATACCAAAACCATATAAAATTGTTGTAAACATGGCATGCATACTTCATAAATTATAGATACATTGGAGACGTATCATGCATGCATGAATATAGTGGTGATACGCGTGGTGTGGTTTTGGACATGTTATACTATAATGTGATAATGTGTGGCGTTTGCAACTCACACCTAAATATCGAACAATCTAAACCATACTATATATCGAACAATCTCACATTTTATTTGAATTTGTGATAATGTGTGGCGTTTGCAACTCATAGCTAAATACTTGTAGGCGTAGGGGGCGGGGCACCATACATTATGTGATAAACACATTATACATATAAGACATGGTTTAGATTATGAAGATCTAGCTAGAGCTTCAAATGTACTATGATTTGAAATCAACATAAATTGGATTCAAAAATTCGAGTTCGAGTTCATATAGTACACATAGTTCATATCTAACTCGACAATAATCATGTGGTGTGTTGTGAAGATAATATGCAAATGCTGGTTTAACTTGACAACAATCATGATTGTAGATCTTATTCAAATAGAGAAACGAATTCCAATGGTTTAACTTGACAGCAATCATGATTGTAGATCTTATTCAAATAGAGAAACAAATTCAAATTTAGTTCATACTAAAGTGGTAGTATATACGTTTGGAATGCAATAATATGTTCATTTGAGTAGCAGGTTACATGCATTATACACCTAGCGAAATATTTTAATTGAACATAACATGGATTCAAAGTTTTGAATGGCATTTGTAGTAACACATATAGTAAAACGGGACTAGACTCTCTTGTGCGGTGCGAATTGATTTCTTTTTGTTTTTTCGTCGAGGGGGATTGATTTGGTACAGTACACGTTTGGCTTGTCCCGAAATTTCAACTCGCGCCTTGTTATCCCAAAATTTTAAGATATCTCTTTGTCTCGTTGTCCTCCTAAAACTCCCTCCATCTCAACCCGCGCCTTGCTATCTCAAAATTACAACGTGCGCAAAAACTCCCACCTCCTGCGAAATCCCGACACGCGAAATTCCCATTATACCCCTGAACCGAAAGAACCGCCTAGTTTAATTCGGTGGGGGTACTTTTGTAACTTACCCCACATTTCGGAAAAGTGCGTCTCTAAGCCATGGTTCCCCCTCCCATCCTCTCCGCCCCCATTCATACACCAAGGCCGTCAAAACCCGTGAAGCGCCACACCCCCTCCGTCCGCCCCCCGACCGCCGCCCAGTCGAAGCCTCTTCCCCAATGACATCATCCACCACAACAGCTCGACGTCCCTCATCCACTGCATCGGATGAGGATCCGTCATCGATCTAGTCATCCCGCCGGTTCAGCCACCCCATCCTCCACCTCCAAGGAGCTGCCCCGACGTTCGCCTTGTCTATCACGCCACATCCATTTCCATAGTGCCGTCTTCACCTGCACCACCGGAAGAGTAGCACCATCACTGATTCCTCGGATGAAGCTGAGGCCTAATCAGTGCCACCAAAGAGGTTCTACACTAATCGCTGCATTTTCTTCTTGATTCGATCCCACGGTGCTGCCGGCGCTCGGTCGCGAGCCGCCATGGTGTGGCTCCATCCACGAGGGTGTCGCCGACTACTTCCTTCATGGTGTCTCTCCCTCGGCAGCGATGTCCACATCAGTAGGAGCTGCTGCTGTTGCTCTAGCTCTCGCTGGCCCTGCTGCTGCTTCGGCTCTCGCTCGCGCTGCTGCTCTGCTCTTGCTTGCGCTGCTGCTCTACTCTTGCTCATGCTGCTGCTGCATGAGCAGCAGCTCTAGCTCTCACTCGAGCCCCTACTGCTGCTACCCGAGGTGCTGCTACATGACCAGCTGCCCCAGCTCTTGCACGTGCTGCTGCTCCGAGCGCTGCTGGTGCTGCACGACCCCCCGGCTGCTCTCTGGTAGTACGTTCCCTGCTGTAGCAGCTACCGATTTAGATCACTGCTACTTTGCCACTAGTGCTCGAGCGGCCAAAACTTTTAGTGCACTGCTTTTCTGCTACTAGTGCGTTCAGTTTCGACAATAAAATTCAGTTTCGACAGTACAATTCAGTTTCGATAGTTCAATTCAATTTGGACAGTTAAGTTCAAAGATGAGCGGCTGATGTATTTTACATCTAGCACTTTTTGGTGATCTATTTTACATCATCTATTGGAGATGCTATTAGAATACCACTTCAGGTTAACGTTGTCTCTCTTGTCCTGCTTCAGCCTCGCCGTCGTACACCTCACCGGAGCTACTCCAACGACGAAATCGTCCATCACAGCGGAGCAGTACCCTCGGCTCCATCTCCAGATGCGTAAGATCTTCTTCCCCACCTCCGACAGCCACATCAGCCGCACCATCCTCAGCATCCTCATCTACCAACCCAATGATGCTGAGATCGACATGGCTTCACCAAAGAGGTTGTACACTTGTTCCATCATTTTTTTACTCTACATGTTATATATATTGTCCACTGAGCACGTGTAGTAATGAGAAATCCTATTAGTTTGTCCTATATGACAAGCAGTGAGGTACTAGGCAAGTTAGCTATCCGTGATGGACTCTCTCAAAAGCCATAATTATTTATTTCTATGTGCTAGAGCTGTGCATGTGGAGATGGGCCTGGGAGTTGATCTAGTAGGGCAGTGGCCTGGGTCCAAAGTAGTAGAAGTAGCACAAAAACATTTTTGGAGTGTAGGCTTTTGCCTGTTCAAGTTTGCCTACTAGAATCGCCAGTGGTTGAAAGGAAAAGTGAAGGAAAACATAGGATTTGGAAAGTTCCTATGGTACCACTATTCATGCATTTGGTTCAAAGGAATGGAGCAAAGGAAAACTGTAGGATTTGTTCCTTTAGTGTCTCTTTCAAAGAAAAACCATAGGAATTTTAATATCCACTTGGCCCTCCTTTTCAAATTCTTATTAATGAAGAACAAGACTAAGTGATAGTAGCATAATAGCATTATAACTGTACATTTTCTTGTGGTTTGACTTAAACCATGCTTCTTTGCATTCCTGTGAACTAAACACCCAGATTGACAGAAATCCTTTGTTTGCAAATGCTCTGTTTTACACGTGCATTCCTATCCTATTCCTGTGTATTTCCTATCCCTGCGTTGTTAGAATTCTCCAATTCGGATGAGCCCTTACAGAATTACTTCTGTTACAGATAGGTGTCAAGGAAAACCTTGTGTGGTTTGTTCCTCTCCTGCTGTGCCATCGTCCACCCCAGCTCAGCTGCTCCAATGACGGAAGGGTCCACCACAACAGGGATCCGCCCTCCAGACTGTCTTTCGCCACCTCAGATCTTCTTCCCCGCCACTGGCAGCCACCACAACTGCATTACCATCATCAACTGAGCAGATGACCTTGAGGACTACACGGGTCGGCAAGAGAGGTTGCACTCTTTCGTGTCTGCTTACGTTATGCATCGCTTAATATTACCTGCTACTTTATCGTCCTGTTCACCTCTTAGACTCCGAGTCAGGTCCAATCTAATGCTCAAACTTAAGTTTTTAAATGGTTGTGGGGTACATATCGGCGCAACAACGAATAGTATATGTCTACTATCTAGTTAATCTCGGGTGACTACTATGAGTTTCATGTTTGGTGAGAAACAAACAGTAAAGGAGCCATTACCTATATTTTTTAACGGAAGCTATCATCTGCCTGCTATCACTGGTTTTGGGTCTATCCACAGGTTGCTACTATGACTCTGGATTTTTGCATGCACTTCTTACATAATCGCACTATGTTTTATTCCTATGCATGTCAGTTATTATACATAATGGTACTGAACATGTAGAGCAAAAGAGACGAGCCTTGTGTGGCAATAAAATTTCATGCAGACATCGCTCCGTGGTGGGCGCAAAGGCAGCCCCCTCCCCCCATTCCAGATTGTAATCAAGAGGAAGATAACTGTTCAGAGGGGGATTCGAAGGGAGCAGATCACTCCTATTTACCCCCTGAGGTCTTTGCTCTAACTTGGCATGCTGATGTTGGTCATATCATGCATATGGAGCCTTGCATTGCTTACTTTATATATTAAAAATGTCATTTGCTTAGTTTAGACATGCTTTGTGTGAATGCCATATATTTAGTTTCTATATCATATATGTGAATTATGCAATACCATCTCGTTTAGCCAGGCATCATATATGTGAATTTTGCAATGCCATCCTACTTAGCCAATCATCTTATATGTGAAATATATCATGCCATCCTTTTTTTCATTACGTATTACATTTGTCAACAATGTTAGTGCATTCAACTACTCTTCCTGTGCATCAGTCATTTGACACGGTGACGGAAAAATCTGGAGTGAAAACAAGGTCTTCAGAGCAGACAATGCTATCTAATGAAGCGCATATCTTGCTGGTTATGGATAGCTCCTCAGAGGAGGATTCAGAGACAGATGACCAGTCCTATCCCCCCCCCCCTCCTGAGGTGTATGCTCTAACTTAGCATGGTTATATTGCTCATATCGTGCATATGCTGTCTTGCCTTGCTATGTCATTTGCTTAGTTTAGACATGCTTTGTGTGAATGCCACCTGCTTAGTGTCTAATTACCATATATATGTGAATTATGCAATGCCATCTTGTTGCAAAGCATTATATATGTGAACTATGCAATGCTATCTTGTTGCAAGGCATTATATATGTGAATTATGCAATGCCATGCTCTTTAGCCAAGCATCATATATGTGAATTATATCATGCCATCTTTTTTTGTATTATGTATTCCATTTGTCGACAATGTTCTTATATTCAACTACTCTTCCTGTGCATCAGCCATTTGAATTACTGATGGAAAAATCTGGAGTGAAAACAAGGTCTTCAGAGTAGATAGTGCTACCTGCTGAAGCAGATATCTTGCTGGTTACAGATAGCTCCTCAGAGGAGGATTCAGAGACAAATGACCAGTCATATTTTCCCCCTAAGGTGTATGCTCAAACTTGGCAGGGTTATATTACTCATATCATGCATATGTTGTCTTGCATTGCTTAGTTTTTACATCATATACACAATATTGAATGCCATGTGCTTAGTTTAGACATCATATATGTGATTTCCATCTGCTTACTTGCTTAGTATATAAATCATAAATTTGAATTATATCATGCCATCATGTTTACATACAAAGCATGTATCTGAATTATGTCATGCCAACCCATTTAATAAACACATCATATAGTTATATCATCTCATCCTGTTTACATAGTCATCATATTTTGAATTATGTCATTCTATCCATGAATTATATCATGCCATCTGGTTTCCATAGACGGCATGTATGTGAATTATGGCATTCCAACCTATTTAATAAAGGCATCATATAGTTATATATCATGTCATCCTGTTTACATAGTCATCATATTTTGAATTATGTCATTCTATGATGTTTAGCTAGCCATCATATATGTGAAATTGTGTCATGCTATCCTGTTTAGTTAGCCATCATATATTTGAAATTGTGTCATGCTATGCTGTTTGGTTAGATAACATAAATGTGAATTATTTCATGGTCTCTTTTATTCCCCACTATCCATTGCACCTGTCTATCATAAAATGTCTGTACATTCTATCATACAATGTTTGTACATTCAATTACTTTTCTTGTTTATCAGCCATTTGAATTGGAGGGGGTGATGGCAGTATCTAAGGGAGTAAAAACATGGTCTTCAGAAAAGATAGTGCTACCCGTCGATGCAGATAGAACCATGGTTGTACTTTCCCAAGAACCAGCCCCACCAAACATAACCCAGACTCTCGCAGATTGTACCCCTACCCAGTTGGACAGAGAACCAGCTACACCCCTTCTAACCCCAACCCCAGTAGATAGTAACCCAGTTCCAGTTGACACAGCACTGTCTCCACCATAGAGCACCCAAACACGAGCAGTTACTAAAGAAGCTGCAGTGCCCAAAGCACGAGGACCACCACTTCGAACCCCAACTCAATGCTTAAAGCAGAAGAAGAATTATTCTCAGGTCAGGTTCCGTAGCTATGGTTCATACTCCTTTGCTCTTCCATCACTGTATTTACTCATACCAACTAATTTCAAATTTGAAGGATGCAATTGAAACTCCAATGGCGCAGCAGGTATGTTTTAAACCTGTTTCTTTAACTGGTTTGCTGTTGTAACTTGCTCTATGTTGATTTTAGTTTCAATTGTATAAATAGTTATGTTCTCATGGCATGCACATTACAAGTGTTGTTAGTGCTGTGCAGTTTCCCACACTTTTATTCTGTCTATGCTGCTTTGTCTTAAACATATATGATTTGAACTGTGTCTCTATCTTGATTTGGCAACATAAACTAGAATGATATAGACCATACAGTAAACATAGTACATAGATATATGTTTGTTTCATGCTGTTATCCTATCCACTTAACTACTGATCTGGTTTACCAAAATGAGTTTCATATACAACATGCTAAATCTATGATGTGTCTTTTAGAATGCTGACAAAATATTGGAGAAGAGTACCCCATTATGCAATGGTAAAGGAAGTAATGCAGATAAGGTTGAAGATAGTGTGACATCCCTGTTGGTCTCCAAGAAAGCTGATAAAAACTATGTTGAAGATAGCAAAACAACCCCAAAGTCCTGTCTTGATGTAGTGTTCGAGTTACTGGCCACTACTGCTGGCACAAGCTCTACGAACTCGCTACTTAAATCAGTTCGGCTTCTTGAGTCTCAACTACAAGTTGAAAGACATCGATCAGATGTGCTGCGATAAGAAGCCAAAGGACTAAGGAAGTCCCTACAGAATTCAGATGCATACTTTCTGGTGCAACATCAAGCGCTGGAGGATTTAAGCGCCAAACAAGAGAAAGCTAATAAGCTTGCTAAGCTTCTTGCCAGCATGGTGGGTACCCAGGATATTGTTTCTTGAGCTCTTCTGAAGTGGTTTTAGTTCTGGACTTGTTTTGCTGTGGCATTGCTACTTCTTGAGCTTGCGTTGGTTTTTCCCTTGAAGAGGAAAGGGTGATGCAGCAAAGTAGAGATAAGTATTTCCCTCAGTTAGAAAACCAAGGTATCAATCCAGTAGGAGGTACAAGCAAGTCTCCAATATATGCACCTGCACAAACAATCAAACACTTGCACCCAACGCGATAAAGGGGTTGTCAATCCCTTCATGGTCAATTGCAATGGTGAGATCTGATAGAGATAGGTATAAAAAATTACTAAAACGTAAAATAAAATAAAAGTAAATAAATTGCAGCAAGGTATTTTTCGTTTTTTTTGCTTTATAGATATGAAAATATATATTGGAAAATAGACCCGGGGGCCATAGGTTTCACTAGAGGCTTCTCTCTTGAAGGAAAATATTACGGTGGGTGAACAAATTACTGTCGAACAATTGATAGAAAAGCGCAAAGTTATGACGATATCCAAGGCAATGATTATGCATATAGGCATCATGTCCGTGTCAAGTAGACCGAAACGATTCTGCATCTACTACTATTACTCCACACATCGACCGCTATCCAGCATGCATCTAGAGTATTAAGTACATAAAGAATGGAGTAACGCCTTAAATAAGATGACATGATGTAGAGGGATGAACTCAAGCAATATGATGAAAACCTCATATTTTTATCCTTGATGGCAACAATACAATATGTGCCTCGCTACCCCTACTATGTCACTGGGTGAGGACACCGCAAGATTGAACCCAAAACTAAGCACCTCTCCCATTGCAAGAAAAACCAATCTAGTTGGCCAAACCAAACCGATAATTCGAAGAGAAATAGAAAGATATCAAATCATGCATATAAGAATTCAGAGAAGATTCAAATAATATTCATAGATAATCTAATCATAAATCCATAATTCATCGGATCTCGACAAACACACTGCAAAAGAATATTACATCGGATAGAACTCCAAGAACATCAAGGAGAACATGGTAATGAAGATCATAGAGAGAGAAGAAGCCATCTAGCTACTAGCTATGGACCTGTAGGTCTGAGGTAAACTACTCACGCTTCATCGGAAGGGCAATAGGGTTGATGTAGATGCCCTCCGTGATCGAATCCCCCTCCGGCAGATCGCCAGAAAAGGCCCCAAGATGAGATCTCACGGGAACAGAAGGTTGCGGCGGCGGAAAAGTATTTTCGTGGATGCCTCTGTTGATAATGAAATATTTGAGGATTTATAGAGCCGAGAGGGAGGTCGGTGGACTCCCGAGGGGCCCACAAGCCAGGGGGCGCGCCCCTACGACTTGTCGCCGCCTTGTGGGTCTTTTGACTTCATCTCCAAGTCTCGTAGGTGTCTTCTGGTCCAAGAAAAATCATCGTAAAGTTTTATTCCGTTTGGACTCCGTTTGATATTCCTTTTCTGCGAAACTCAAAAACAAGGAAAAAACAGAAACTGGCACTGGGCTCTGGGTTAATAAGTTAGTCCCAAAAATAATATAAAATAGCATATTAATGCATATAAAACATCCAAAATAGATAATATAATAGCATGGAACAATAAAAAATTATAGATACATTGGAGATGTATCAAGCATCCCCAAGCTTAATTCCTGCTCGTCCTCGAGTAGGTAAATGATAAAAACAGAATTTTTGATGTGGAATGCTACCTAACATATTTATCCATGTAATTTTCTTTATTGTGGCAGGAATATTCGGATCCATAAGATTAAAAAAAAAAGTTTAATACTGACATAAAAACAATAATACTTCAAGCATACTAATAAAGCAATCATGTCTTCTCAAAATAACATGGCCAAAGAAAGTTATCCCTACAAAATCATATAGTCTGGCTATGCTCCATCTTCATCACACAAAGTATTAAATCATGCACAACCCCGATGACAAGCCAAGCAATTGTTTCATACTTTTGATGTTCTCAAACTTTTTCAACTTTCACGCAATACATGAGCGTGAGCCATGGATATAGCACTATAGGTGGAATAGAATATGGTGGTTGTGAAGAAGACAAAAAGAAGGAGATAGTGTCACATCAACTAGGCGTATCAACGGGCTATGGAGATGCCCATCAATATATATCAATGTGAGTGAGTAGGGATTGCCATGCAACGGATGCACTAGAGCTATAAGTGTATGAAAGCTCAAAAAGAAACTAAGTGGGTGTGCATCGAATTCGATTGCTCACGAAGACCTAGGGCAACTTGAGGAAGCCCATCATTGGAATATACAAGCCAAGTTCTATAATGAAAATTTCCCACTAGTATATATGAAAGTGACAAAATAGGAGACTCTCTATCATGAAGATCATGGTGCTACTTTGAAGCACAAGTGTGGAAAAAGGATAGTAGCATTGCCCCTTATCTCTTTTCTCTCATATTTTTTATTTTGGGCTCTTTGGGCTCTTTTTTACTCTCTTTTTTTTTCGTCCGGAGTCTCATCCCGACTTGTGGGGGAATCATAGTCTCCATCATCCTTTCCTCACATGGGACAATGCTCTAATAATGATGATCATCACACTTTTATTTACTTACAACTCAAGAATTACAACTCGATACTTAGAACAAATATATGACTCTATATGAATGCCTCCGGTGGTGTACCGGGATGTGCAATGACTCAAGAGTGACATGTATAAAGAATATGAATGGTGGCTTTGCCACAAATACGATGTCAACTACGTGATCATGCAAAGCAATATGACAATGATGAAGCGTGTCATAATAAACGGAATAGTGGAAGTTGCATGGCAATATATCTCGGAATGGCTAGGGAAATGCCATAATAGGTAGGTATGGTGGCTATTTTGAGGAAGGTATATGGTGGGTGTAATTCACCGGCGAAAGTTGCGCGGTACTAGAGAGGCTAGCAATGGTGGAAGGGTGAGAGTGCATATAATCCATGGACTCAACATTAGTCATAAAGAACTCACATACTTATTGCAAAAGTTTATTAGCTATCGAAACAAAGTACTGCACGGATTCTCCTAGGGGGGTAGATCGGTAGGAAAAGACCATCGCTCGTCCCCGACCGCCACTCATAAGGAAGACAATCAATAAATAAATCATGCTTCGACTTCATCACATAACGGTTCACCATACGTGCATGCTACGGGAATCACAAACTTTAAAACAAGTATTTCTACCAATCCACAATTACTCACTAGCATGACTCTAATATCACCATCTGTATATCTCAAAACAATCATAAGGAATCAAACTTCAGATAGTATTCAATGCACTTCATATGAAAGTTTTTATTATATCCCTCTTGGATGCCCATCATATTAGGACTAAATTCATAACCTAAGAAAATTACCATGCTGTTTAGAGACTCTCAAAATAATATAAGTGAAGCAAGAGAGTTCAACAATTTCTATAAAATAAAACCACCGCCGTGCTCTAAAAAGATATAAGTGAAGCACTAGAGCATATTGCCTAGCTCAAAAGATATAAGTGAAGCACATAGAGTATTCTAATAAATTCACGATTCATGCATGTCCCTCTCAAAAGGTGTGTACAGAAAGGATGATTGTGGCAAACTAAAAAGCAAAGACTCATATCATACAAGACGCTCCAAGCAAAACACATATCATGTGGTGAATAAAAATATAGCCTCAAGTAAATTTACAGATGGATTGAAGACGAAAGAAGGGATGCCTTCCGGGGCATCCCCAAGCTTAGGCTCTTGGTTTTCCTTGAATATTAACTTGGGGTGCCTTGGGCATCCCCAATCTTAGGCTCTTGCCACTCCTTATTTCATAGTCCATCAAATCTTTACCCAAAACTAGAAAACTTCACAACACAAAACTCAATAGAAAACTCATGAGATCCGTTAGTATAAGAAAAATAAATCACAACTTTGGTACTGTTGTGAACTCATTCTTTATTTATATTGGTGTAATATCTAATGTATTCCAACTTCTTCATGGTTCATACCCCCCGATACTACCCATAGATTCATCAAAATAAGCAAACAACACATAGAAAACAGAATCTGTCAAAAACAGAATAGTCTGTGAAGATCGGAATTGTTCTAATACTTATGTAAATTCAAAAATTCTGAAGAATTAGGAAAACATAAGAAAATTGTATATATATCTTTTGTAAAAAATGCAGAGTTTTTCGTCGCTTCTGTGAATTATTAAAATTCTGCAACTGGACGCAAAAGTTTCTGTTTTTCAGCAAGATCAAATCAACTATCACTGTAAGCCATCCCAAAGGTCTTACTTGGCTCAAACACTAATTAAAACACCAAAACACAATTACTACAGAGATAATAATGTGTATTTTATTCAAGAATAGTAGAAAAACAAAAAACACAAAAATAAAATTGGGTTGCCTCCCAACAAGCGCTATTGTTTAACGCCCCTAGCTAGGCATATTGCAATAGATCTAGGTATTGTCATTTTTGGTATGCAATCCATAAGTAGCTCTCATAATAGATTCATATGGCAACTTAATTTTATTTCTTGGAAAGTGTTTCATGCCCTTCCTTAACGGAAATTGAAATATAACGTTTCCTTCTTTCATATCAATAATTGCACCAATTGTTCTAAGGAAAGGTCTACCAAGAATAATAGGACATGTAGGATTGCAATCTATATCAAGAACAATGAAATCTACGAGCACATAATTCCTATTTGCGACAATAAGAACATCATTAATCCTTCCCATAGGTTTCTTTATAGTGGAATCCGCAAGATGCAAATTTAAAGAACAATCATCAAATTCACGGAAACCTAGCACATCACATAAAGTTTTCGGAATCGTGGAAACGCTAGCACCCAAATCACAAAAAGCATGGCACTCATAATATTTAATTTTAATCTTAATGGTAGATTCCCACTTAATAGAGAACCGGAACAAAGCATTAACACTCAATGAATACATGAACTCCTGATACTACGGTCATCACCGGAGTGAATCCCAATTATTGTCACCTTGGGGTCCGCGGATCATAACACATAATAGGTGCATACAACTTGCAAGATAGGATCCAAAACTCACTTATATTCATGAAAACATAAAGGGTTCAGATATGAAAACATGGCACTCGGGCCCTATTGACAAGAATTAAGCATAGCAAAGTCATAGCAACATAAATCTCAGAATATAGTGGATACTAGGGATCAAGCCCTAGCAAATTGACTCGATTATATGACAAATCTCATCCAACTCTATCACCGTCCAGCAAGCCTACGAAGGAATTACTCACTCCCGATGGTGAGCATCATGGAATTGTTGATGAAGAAGGGTTGATGATGACAACGGCGACGAATCGCCCTCTCCGGAGCCCCGAACGGACTCTGGATAAGCCCTCTCGATGAAGAATAGGAGGTGGCGGTGGCTCCATCTCGTAAAACATGATGATTTCTTCTCTCTAATTTTTTTTCACCAAGGAGTGTGTTTGTTGGTGGAGGGGGAGTAAAAGTTTACCATTCTGTTTGGGAACCGCCTATAATATGTCTAACATGGAAGATAGTTAGATCTCTTAGTTGTTATGTTGACAATGAAAGCATACCTCTGCAAATCCCTGCTTCCCTCTGCAAAGGGCCTGTCTATTTACTTTTATTGTTGAGTCATCATCTTCTTATAAAAGCACTAGGTGGAGAGCACCACTGTCATTTATATGCCTTGTTTTTATTCAGTATTGAGTATGACTGTGACTGGATCTCTTTTGCCATGAATTACAATGTCCAGTCAGTCCTTGATCTTCAGGGGTGCTCTGCATTTATTTTTTGCGGTCTTAGAAAGGGCTAGCGAGATACCATTATGTCATATTATATCATGATTGTTTTGAAAAAGTGTTGTCATCCGATATCTTATTATTGCTCGCTAGTTGATTATGCCACTAATATGAGTAAATGTGAGACCTAAGTGTTGTTGTGAATATGGTTAGTTCATAATCTTTGCTGAAAACCTGAATATTGGCTAGACATATTTGCAACAACAAGATCAAACAGAGTTTGTAAAAGTTTTTCTTTGTCACTTTCAGTTTGTCAACTGAATTGCTTGAGGACAAGCAATGGGTTAAGCTTGGGGGAGTTGATACGTCTCCATCGTATCTACTTTTCCAAACTCTTTTGACCTTGTTTTGGACTCTAATTTGCATGATTTGAATGGAACTAACCCGGACTGACGCTGTTTTCAGCAGAATCGCCATGGTGTTATTTTTGTGCAGAAATCAAAGTTCTCAGATTGACTTGAAAATTTACGGACAATTTTTGTGGAATATATAAAAAATACTGGCGGAAAAAGATACCAGAGGGGGGCCACCTAGAGGCCACAAGCCCTGGAGGCGCACCTCCCAGGCTTGTGGGGCCCCTGGACCGTCTTAGACCCTAATTCCAACGCTATATATACCTATTCATGGAGAAAAAAACTCAGAGAGAAGGATTCATCGCATTTTATGATACGGAGCCGCCGCCACCTCCTGTTCTTCATCGGGAGGGCTGATCTGGAGTCTGTTCAGGGCTCCGGAGGGTGGAATCCATCGCCATCATCATCATCAACCTTCCTCCATCGCCAATTTCATGATGCTCACCGCCGGGAGTGAGTAATTTCATCGTAGACTTGCTGGACGGTGATGGGTTGGATGAACTTTATCATGTAATGGAGTTAGTTTTGTTAGGGTTTGATACCTAGTATCCACTATGTTCTGAGATTGATGTTGCTATGACTTTGCTATGTTTAATGCTTGTCACTAGGGCCCGAGTGCCATGATTTCAGATCTGAACCTATTATGTTGTCATGAATATATTTGTGTTCTTGATCCTATCTTGCAAGTTGTAGACACCTATTATGTGGTATGATCCGCATACCTCAAGGTGACAATAATTGGGATTCTTTCCGGTGATTATCGTAGTTTGAGGAGTTCATGTATTCACTAAGTGCTAATGCTTTGTTTCGGTTCTCTATTAAAAGGAGGCCTTAATATCCCTTAGTATCCTTATGGACCGCGCTGCCACGGGAGGGTAGGACAAAAGATGTCATGCAAGTTCTTTTCCATAAGCACGTATGACTATATACGGAATATATGCCTACATTATATTGATGAATTGGAGCTAGTTCTGTGTCGCCCTAGGTTATGACTGCTACATGATGAATATTATCCAACACAATTATCCATCGTTGATCCGATGCCTATGAGCTTTTCACATATTGATCTTTGCTAAGTTACTTTCATTGCTGCTGCTGTTACAATCACTACAAAACTGCTACAGTTACTTTTGCCAGTGTTACCGTTACTATCATACTACTTTGCTGCAGATATTAAGTCTTTCAGGTGTGGTTGAATTGACAAATCAACTGCTAATACTCATGAATATTCTTTGGCTCCCCTTGTGTCAAATCAATAAATTTGGGTTGAATACTCTACCCTCAAAAACTGTTGCGATCCCCTATACTTGTGGGTTATCATGGGACCCACGAGCTCACAGGGCACGCCCTAGGGGGGTGCCCCCTGAGCTCGTGGCTCCCTAGTGGCCCCTCTCCAGTAGGTCTTGTCGCCAATAATTTTTATATATTCTAAAATATTCATCATAAATTTTCAGCCAAATCCGAGAACTTTTATTTCTACACAAAAATAACACCATGGTAGTTCTGCTGAAAATAGCTGTAGTCCGGGTTAGTTTCATTCAAATCGTGCAAATTAGAGTCCAAAACAAGAGCAAAAATGTTTGGAAAAGTAGATACATTTGGGACGTATCAACTCCCCCAAGCTTAAATTATTGCTTGTCCTCAAGCAATTCAGTTGACAAACTGAAAGTGATAAAGAGAAACTTTTACAAACTCTTTTGTTCTCATTGTTGTATACTAGCAAAAGTGCCCATGCGTTGCAACGGGAGAAAAAAAACTTACCTTCGCCATGGAGAACAAAACCAAGTATATATGATCCAGATTCAATTCATCTGGGTGAACAATATTAATTTCAGATTGTTAGTTTATTTTAAAATTTTAAATGTAGAATAGAAAGAAATAGCATTTTTAACGAACCTGGAGTAAGAACAGAAGTTAGCATACCTGGAGTATCAAACAGAATGCAAGGCCTACTTCTGAAAACAATTAGTAGGGCACTGAAAAATTGTTTCCAAACATAACATGCCAAGATAGTTTCTACGTGAAAGAATTCGGCTGAACTGAACTGGTAGAAATTCGGCAGGAACTTTGATGTTTTGTTTTTGAAGGATAGAACTCGATCTCTATGAGGTCGGTTTGTTCCGCGTGCATGATGAGTCTTTTAAGGTCTCTCTCACTTTTAGTCGCATGTAAAGCCATTAATTTCTTCCTTCCTTCGTTGTCTCTCTCACTTTTATTGGCACGTATATAAGCCATTAATTCCTGCCTTTCTTCCTCTAGAGTAATTTCCTTCTCACGAAGAGTATTTAACAGGCCTCTCTTACTTGTAATGGCACGTCAGCCCACCTCCATAGTTTGTGGAGTTTATTTCTTCCTTCCTTCCCTTCCTTCCAGGATAAATTCCCTACTTCCTCTTTTATTGAGACCCACGCTTCATCCTTTTCTATTGTTTGTTGCTTGCTGTTTTCTAGGAAACTCGCGGAAGTATATAAATTGATGGATGTTATTGTAAAAAAGCAAGGTGGGACTATTTCATTAAGCAACAATCCTATTTTCTATCACAACCAAAACTTGGTTGAGGTGGCTGAAGTCTTCCTGATGGGATGTGAGCCCGTCGGTTCGAATCCCCACACAATCAACTTTTTTTTCTTTGGGCTAGTGGTGCACTCAGACGCAGGCTAACAGGTGAGGCCCGATATGCGACGGACGAAATTTGATGTACGATGGCGGACGAAAATACGGTGGTAAGAAGCAATAGCCCTTTTATTATTATGTAAGATATGCTTAACTACTACTTCTTGAGCTTGCGTTGATTTTTTTTCCTTGAAGAGAAAAGGGTGATGCAGCAAAGTAGATATAAGTATTTCCCTCAGTTAAGAACCAAGGTATCAATCCAGTAGGAGGCATAAGCAAGTCCCCAATATATGCACCTGCACAAACTAACAAACACTTGCACACAACGCGAAAAAGGGGTTGTCAATCCCTTGGGTTTTTTGGTTTATAGATCTGAAAACATATGATGGAAAATAGACCCGGGGGCCATAGGTTTCACTAGAGGCTTCTCTCTTGAAGAAAACATACGCTGGGTAAACAAATTACTGTTGAGCAATTGATAGAAAAGCGCATAATTATGAAGACATCTAAGGCAATGATCATGAATATAGGCATCACATCCGTGACAGGTAGACTGACTCCTACCTGCATCTACTACTATTACTCCACACATCGACCGCTATCCAACATGCATCTAGTGAATTAAGTTAACAAGAACGGAGTAACGCCTTAAGCAAGATGACATGATATAGAGGGATAAACTCAAGCAATATGATATAAACCCCATCTTTTTATACAATACGTGCCTCGCTACCCCTTATTTCACTGGGTGAGGACACCACAAGATTGAACCCATCACAAAGCACCTATCCCATTGTAAGAAAAACCAATCTAGTTGGCCAAACCAAATCGATAGATCGGAGAGAAATACAAAGCTATCTCAATCATGCATAAAAGAGTTCAGAGAAGACTCAAATAATATTCATAGATAATCTGATCATAAATCCACAATTCATCGGATCTCAACAAACGCACCGCAAAAGAAGATTACATCGAATAGATCTCCAAGAACATCGAGGAGAACATTGTATTGAAGATCAAAGAGAGAGACGAAGCCATCTTGCAGCAAGGTTGGTGTAGAGGTCCTCCGTAATCGAATCCCCCTCCGGCGGAGTGCCGAAAAAGGCCCCAATATGGGATCTCACGGGAATAGAGGCTTGAGGCGGCGGAAAAGTATTTTTGGTGTGCCCTCTGGTATAGGGGGAATATTTGAGAATATATAGTGGAAGAATTAGGGTTGAAAGGTCTACGGGGGGCCACAAGCCCTGGGGGCATCCCCCGGGGCGCGCCCCTATGGCTTGTGGCCTCCCTGTAGGGCTTCTGGCCTCCTCTCCAAGTCTCGTGGGTTTCTTCTGGTGCAAGAAAAATCATCGTAAAGTTTTATTCCGTTTGGACTCCGTTTGATATTCTTTTTCTGTAAAAGTCAAAAACAAGGAAAAAAACAAAAACTGGCACTAGGCACTAGGTTAATAAGTTAGTCCCAAAATAATATAAAATAGCATATTAATGTATATAAAACATCCAAAACAGATAATAGATACGTTGGAGACGTATCAAGCATCCCCAAGCTTAATTCCTGCTCGTCCTCGAGTTAATAAATGATAAAAACAGAATTTTTGATGTGAAATGCTACCTAACATATTTACCAATGCAATTTTCTTTATTTTGGCATGAATATTCAGATCCATAAGATTCAAAACAAAAGTTTAATATTGACATAAAAACAATAATACTTCAAGCATACTAATAAAGCAATCATGTCTTCTCAAAATAACATGACCAAAGAAAATTATCCCTACAAAATGATATAGTCTGGTTATGCTCTATCTTTATCACATAAAATATTTCATCATGCACAAACCCGATGACAAGCCAAGCAATTGTTTCATACTTTTAATGTTCTCAAGCTTTTTCAACTTTCATGCAATATATGAGCGTGGGCCATGAATATAGCACTATAGGTGGAATAGAGTAAGGTGGAGGTTGTGAGGAGAAGACAAAAAAGGAGAAATTCTCACATCAACTAGGCAAATTAATGGTTTATGAAGATGCCCATCAATTGATATCGATGCAAGTGAGTAGAGATTGCCATGCAACGGATGCACTAGAGTTATAAGTGTATGAAATCTCAAAAAGAAACTAAGTGAGTGTGCATCCAACTTGCTTGCTCACGAAGACCTAGGGCAATTTTGAGGAAGCCCATCATTGGAATATACAAGTCAAGTTATATAATAAAAATTTCCACTAGTATATGAAAGTGATACAATAGGAGACTCTCTATCATGAAGAACATGATGCTACTTTGAAAAGTGTGGAAAAAGGATAGTAACATTGTCCCTTCTCTCTTTTTCTCTCATTTTTTTTGTTTGGACTCTTTGGCCTATTTTTATTTTGGGCTCTTTGGGCTCTTTTATTTTTTATGTCTGGAGTCTCATCCCAACTTGTGAGGGAATCATAGCCTCCATCATCCTTTCCTCACATGGGACAATGCTCTAATAATGATGATCATCACACTTTTATTTACTTACAAATCAAGATTTACAACTCGATACTAGAACAAAATATGACTCTATAGGAATGCCTCCGGCGGTGTACCGGGATGTGCAATGATCAAGAGTGTCATGTATAAAAAATATAAACGATGGCCAAGCCACAAATACTATCCCAACTACATGATCATGCAAAGCAATATGACAATGATTGTATGTGTCATAATAAACAGAACGGTGGAAGTTGCATGGCAATATATCTCGGAATGGCTATGAAAATGCCATAATAGGTAGGTATGGTGGCTGTTTTGAGGAAGGGTATATGGTGGGTTTAATGCACCGGCGAAAGTTGCGCGGTACTAGAGAGGATAGCAATGGTGGAAGGGTGAGAGTGCGTATAATCCATGGACTCAACATTAGTCATAAAGGACTCACATACTTATTGTAAAAATTTATTAGCCATCTAATCAAAGTACTAATAAGCATGCTCCTAGAGGGATAGATTGGTAGAAAAAGACCATCGCTCGTCCCCGCCCGCCACTCTTAAGAAAGACAATCAAAAAAAAAATCATGCTCCGACTTCATCACATAATAGTTCACCATACGTGTCTGCTTCGGGAATCACAAACTTTAACACAAGTATTTCTACCAATCCATAATTACTCACTAGCATAATTCTAATATCACCATCTTTATATCTCAAAACAAATGCAAGGAATCAAACTTCTCATATTATTCAATGATCTTTATATAAAAGTTTTTATTATATCCCTCTTGGATGCACATCATATTAGGACTAAATTCATAACCTAAGAAAATTACCATGTTGTTTAAAGACTCTCAAAATAATATAAGTGAAGCATGAGAGCTCATCAATTTCTATAAAATAAAACCACCGCCGTGCTCTAAAAAGATATAAGTGAAGCACTAGAGCAACTACTGTTATGACTACATAGCTCAAATGATATAAATGAAGCACATAGAGTATTCTAATAAATTCATGATTAATGTGTGTCCTCTAAAAAGGAGTGTACAACAATGATGATTGTGGCAAACTAAAAAGCAAAGACTCATATCATACAAGACGCTCCAAGCAAAACACATATCATGTGGTGAATAAAAATATAGGCTCAAGTAAATTTACCGATGGATTGAAGATAAAAGAGGGGATGCCATCCGGGGCATCCCCAAGCTTAGATGCTTGGTTGTCCTTGAATATTACCTTGAAGTGCCTTGGGCATCCCCAAGGTTAGGCTCTTTCCACTTCTTATTCTGTTGTCCATCAAAACATTACCTAAAACTTGAAAACTTCACAGCACAAAACTCAACAGAAAACTCGTAAGATCCATTAGTATAATAAAATAAATCACCACTTTAGGTACTATTGTGAACTCATTCCAAATTTATATTGGTGTTATATATACTGTATTCTAACTTCTCCATGGTTCATACCCCCCGATACTACCCATATATTCATCAAAATAAGCAAAAAAAACACATAGAAAACAGAATCTGTCAAAAACAAAACAGTCTGTAGTAATCAGAATATTAGTCATACTTCTGTAACTCCAAAAATTATGAAAAATTAGGACAACACTAGTCGTCAACCCGTGCTTTGCACGGGCTAGGGTGCTAATTGTTATGTTTTTATCGGTCCGAACAAACAAATGCAACCACATTATATTTTGAGAACATGTCTTAGTACATAACCATGCCATCATTTGGAAACAACTCCAACTTTTGTTCGAGACTTCCATTTTACATAAGACAACATATAACCAATGTATAGCAAGGGACATGTTTAATCCTGCCATTTAATGAAACTTGGTACATTTGTATATTGAGGAAAACTTCGATAAACATTGTTGCTACATCTCCCGATGGGAGGAGATGATTTTTCTATGTGTAAATATGGTAAAACTACCCTGTTTTTTTTATGGAACACTCGTATTCCATTTACGACACGGCTAAATCGCCGGTAACAACACGGGTTACATCAACAGAAAACTACCCTGTTTTATAATCTGAGTAAGAGTGCAGATTCTTTTATCCTACTCCCCACTATCTTTTATTAGATCATGCTTTGGGATAGATATATTTTGTGTTTCTGCAGCATACAACATTGTTATCACCCAGACGGATAAATTGATATAGTTCTTTGGTGATTTCCACAGAAAGAATGTTGTTAACACCCAGACGGATAAATTAATACTAAAATTTTACGAATTGGCTATATGTATGCCGGACATGCATGGAAAGGATTATCTTACCAAAGCTACACACTTGAAGTCGATTCCCCCAAAAAACAAGAAGGCAAACGCACACTTGAGGTCGTATCAGATTGCTTTCAAAATTATATTAGATGAACCATGGTAGTTGCCACGTGGATTAGTTCAGAAGCAAATGGATTTCCTTATCAAACAATGCCTTGATCATAAACAGCAGAATAACTTCTTCATAGTGGGACAGCAGTGGCGCTCGCATCTGGCCCCGCAATTGCTCCTGCCATGCCATTGCTCACGTGACGCTGCATCACTGCATCTTGACTCTTTTTCCGGCTGCTAAAGCAATTTTGCACTGGATCGTGTTGTCATGGGACATCTCCCCCACAAACCTGCCATCTCCGGTCATCACGTTAGGATAGTAAGCACACAATAGCAATTGAACATCCATCTAATCTGGATTCACATGCCCACTAATTAATTAGCTGTGCCCAAAATAACCTTTTCTAGCGATTTTCATGTGACATTCTCTCTTCTGTCATTTATCTGTAATTGGTGATGAAAAAGAATGAGACATGTCGAATTGCTAGGGAAAAAGACTAAAATAACAACATGCATAGGCAATTCCTAATAGAGCTCAAGCTCCATGGAGGCCTTAATTTGAATTTTTCAAAAAACTAATTTTTAGGTAAAAGAAAGTACACACATACGTATGGATGGTATACTACTTGGCTGCAAAGTTTCTTGGCGAAATACTTTTTTATGCTAGCTACGTAAAAATGACAAAATCACATATTTCAAGCATATGTACTATTCACTATAAAACCACATGATTTCTTTTTGTACAGCTCACATCAAAAATTATTTTGTGATTATATTTCACACACATCTAGTCGACATTTTTGTGTATAGTACCTGTGTATTTAGTAGTTTCACTATAAGTACATGTATTTATTTGCAGTTTTTCTAAAACATAAAAGGTTGTTTTTTTATTAGCCCAAGAGCAAAAAATCCACTCTCCATGTATATATGTACATTGAGTTGTATATGCTTTTATGGTGAAACCAATGTGCCACAACTGCATCCCGCATACTTCATGCAATATACTTCCTCCATTCCTAAATATAAGTCTTTTTAGATATTCCACTATAGAGACTACATGCGGATGTATATAGACGCCTTTTAAAGTATATGTTCACTCATTTTGCTCCGTATGTAGTCTATAGTGGAATCTCTTAAAATACTTATATTTAGGAATGCAGGGAGTATAAGCAAGAAAAGAGATTCAATGATAAATTGGTAGATATTTTCACCTCCTACCTGTATGTGCTTAGAAGAGAAAATGATTAATTGATTGGAAGGACGTAACACTGTCCAAAACCTAGCTTAGTCGTGAACCCGTGCATTCCCATGGGCTGGTGTTTGTGTTTGCTACAATATGTGCAACTTCTTGTCACGTAATACCACACAACAGCAGTGTAAGAAATGAGAAATGGGAATTGAAGAATTTATAGTGAAAACGTTCGGTTGTAGAATTAAACAATGAGAATTGAACAAAAAAAAAAATAGCCGAGGAAGGGAAACCGCAATATTCACTATTTTTAATCATGTCAATGATTTTCATTTGGGTTCGATCAGAATTTAGAATTCAAAAAAGAAGAGAAAATGTAGCAGTAAAACATATATATAATATAGGATTTTAAAATGTGTAGAGATTATAGTATAAGAATATGTGAAAATTACTACCCCACATAATAATAAGAAACACTAAACGGCCAAATTACTAATTAAATCTCAGATTACTACATGAAATCTTGGCGATGTAATAATCTTAAGTAATAACGGGGTAACTTGAATCCACATTACTTAGTACTTGTTCTCCATACATTTTCTTTTCAGATTATAACATAGTTTAATTTTTAATTTAGACATAAATTTTCACATATAATCTAGGGCAGTGTAACCTATGTTTGCGGCATGAGGAAATACTTCTACATTGATTAGATGAAAAATGCCCAAGTGTCTATTAAAGCCCGAAGGTCTATTAGAAATCAGGTCTAGTGATTTTCATGTGACATACTCTCTTCTGTCATTAATCTGTAATTGGTGATGAAAAAGAATGAGACATGTCGAGTTGCTAGGGAAAAAGAATAAAATAACAACACATATACATATATTGTGTTGCATCTGCTTTTATGGTGAAACTAATGTGCCACAACTGCGTCCGTCATACTTCATGCAATATCTAAGCAAGAAAGAGATAAAGCAATAAAAGAGACAAGTCAAACTAGGTGATAAATTCCTAGATATTTTCACCTCCTACCTGCATGTGGGTTAGAAGCGCAAATGATTAATTTACTGGAAGCACGTCACGCCGTCCAAAACCTAGCTTAGTCGAGAATCCGTGCATTCCCATGGGATGGTGTTTGTGTTCACTACAATATGTGCAACCACTTGTCACCCAAAACCACACAATAATAGTGTAAGAAATGAGAAAAAGGAACTGCAAAGTTTATAGGTGAAACGTTCGGTTGTAGAATTAAATAATGAAAACTAAATAAAGCAAATAGCCATGGAAAGGAAATCACAATATTTGTTGTTTTGAATCATGTCAATGATTTTCATTTGGGTTCGGTCGGAATATAGAATTGAAAAAAGAACGGAAAATGCAGCAATATATATATATATATATATATATATATATATAGGTTTTAAAATGTGGAGAGATTATAATATAAGCATATGTGAAAATTACTACCCCACATAATAGGAAATACTAAATGGCCAAACTGCTAATTGAATCTCAAATTACTAGATGCAATCTTGGCGATGTAATAATCTTAATATATAACCGGGGTAGTTTGAATCCACATTACTTTGTACTTGTCTCTATGCATTTTCTTTTCAGATTAATACATAGTTTAATTCATGATAATTTAGACACAAATAAGCTACCTAAATTTTCACATATAATCTAGGGCAATGTAACCTTTTTTTGCGGCAAGAGCAAATACTTCTACATTGATTAGAGGAAAAATGCCTCAGTGTCTATTAAAGCCTTAAAGTCTATTAGAAATCAGGTCTGATTGTGCAAGTAATTTGGGTTCACAAATTAGTTCTGTCTGACTTGGTACGTCCTCGTATACCCAGAAATTGTTCCAAAATAATAAATAAATATAGTAATATAAGTATATAAAACGTATGGATTAGTAGCAGGTTGACATATATGCTTCCAAAGAGGTTGGAAATGGCATGTGCAAAGTATACAGTGAACCCTCTACTAAAATAGCTGTACAACACGCATTACATGCATGCATAGCCAACATAATTAAAAGCAACATTCTGGGTCTGGACTTCGGACATGTGCAAGCATAGAAAGAAAAATTGGATATAGCACGGGGCATTGCACATAGACAAATTATGTTATGCATTGAACAAACATCATATTGGATCACAGTGGCTTGCGAGTTACCTGTAAGGATATTGATTAAGCACAACAATCAACAAAGCAAGAGTCATCAGCTGATAAACTGCTAGCTATGAATCTTTGCCTTTTTGAAAAAAAAAATCTTTGCCTGACACATCAGCGAGAAATTGCTTGACTTGGGACTACATGGAAGCACATCCAATTGGTATCAACATCCATGATCCCAGTGCTGTGAAGTGTAGCTATATCCTTTGGAACTGTTTCTTTCTCCTTCTCTTTATATTGGCTGCAGGTCCAACAACCACATTAGATAGATTGATTGAGAAGAAAGATCAATTTCTATGTAATAAGACTTGAGATGATATAAAGAATCAATCGGCATGGCCCCTCTTTTTGTTAAAAAACATGAATTAGATGAACGTATACGATTGGTAAAGAGAAAAATTAGTCGAGAATCACATGCATAGCGCTCTTCGCCTTTTTGACGTGACTCCTTTGAACCTGAACTTGATACGGCAGCACATTAGGCTGGATGATGGCATTGACAACTCCATGTGCGGGTAGTACAGCAGGTCCACCTTGTATGTTTGTTTTATAGAGACATGGTTCTTTTCACTTTGAAAGTGGCTGGCACTGGGACGGTGAAGAAGATAGAGAGATCAGGGACAACGATGGGCACACATTGAATTTTTCGCCTATGTTTCTTGATGACCAGAAATGGATGTTTCTTCTTCTGGTCTCAATTAGCCCTTGAAAATGATCAGATTATTCCAATGGCTTCTTCTTGTTCTGCTTGCGCCCTTGAGAGTTGGGTCACCCTTCGCCTTCGACGACGCATCTGTGTGTTTGACGGTCAGCTGTACTGTTGATGGTGCCGCAATACTTAGTAAGTCCAGTGAGCCTCAATTTGATTAGATGACGACACGGTGGCCTAGGGCAGCCCACACGACTGCGTGTTGTGTGATTATCAATTTGACGGTAAAGGCCTGTATTTTACACAATGAATTTATTTCCATTGGGAATTGAGAGAAAGTGGAGATTAATGACTTCTTGAGAGGAAGAAACAACAGTAGATTTGGTTTTCATGGGGTAAAGAAATCCATGGACTTCTTGAGAGAAAGAGATCACAGTAGATTTAGTTTCCACGGAGAAAAGATAACCCATGGGAAGAGATAGTCAATGCAGTAGTATGTGGGAATTGTATGAGTTCTTTTTCCCCAAATTGTAAAGATGGAACTTAGGATTGTACCTTTTTGCCTTATATTTTATATTCAGGCAAATGCATCTTGATCTGATTTCGATCCCCATAATTCCAAAAACTTGATGTGATGATGGACTGCTTTTAGTCGCCCTTCACGACCACCTATGAATACACACTGCAATGCATCTCGAACGCATCCAGGCATGTATGTAAACTGCTTTCTATAGCAGGGCCAGACTATTAAAATCATCAAGAACCTTGTACCAAGTAAAGCGTGGTTATCAAATACCAAGTAAAGAGTATTACCGAGAATCATCTCCCTAGCTTTCCACCCAACTTGCAGCCTTTATCTCCCCTGCTTGGGTATCTAGGTAGACCCAAAATAATACAGCTTGGAATTCAGCAAGATGCATTGCATCGTTCAACCAAGGAAGAGCCGTTGCCATCCCATCTACATACTGGAAACAGCCACTAATCCACCTTCTTCCTGAAACAGAACAGAGAGGAATAGAGTGTGGAGATATAGCGGGAAATACACATGAAGGTTAGCTTATTTGCTTGGAGGTTCATGAAAACGGCCGGAGGAACTCGGTGTGGTTAAGATTTGGCGACGGAGGATGCTGGTCGGTGCGACCTGAAGTCGAGGTGCCGGCTGTAGGAGTTGAAGTCGAGGCGCGGACCGGTGGGAGAGAAGAGCCCCTCCGCGAGTCAGACGAACCACACCGCTATGATTGGCTGGTCGGAGGAGGGCGGCACGAGGAACCACGCCACCATGGTTGGCTGGTCGGAGGAGGGGCGGCATGCCTTTGCCTCCGCATGCCGGTTTCAGTCCGTGCCCTACGCGAGGAACTCTGGGTTGGAGGGGAGCTCTGGGAGAGATGAGACCTTGGGGGTGGGGAGAGCCGGCGAGTTTGGGACGGTGGCGAGATCCGGTGTTCTAGGGAGGCGGAGAGCAGGGAGCCGGCGGCCGGGCTCCATTGTTGCCTGGCGGCGGAGGCCTACGATGGCCGCTCTCTCACCTACCAGTTATACACCTCCCGACAAATAATGAGAAGTAACAAAAAAGGGAAAGTGAAAACTAGCAACCCTGGCACCAGACACTTCTCTTGTCTCCCCCACAGTTACTATAGATATAAAATCCTAAACACCTCTAGGACACGGCTCTATTTGGCTGTCCTCATTAGGAATTTTGCAAACTTGAGAAAACCTATAAAGTGTCATTTCTTTAGGGATATTATAGAGGTGGAATGATATGGTGGGTTTGTCTCTCCTAGCATAAAAGTGGAAATTTTGCACGAAAGTATTGGCGAGGAGGAGGTACCGATCACACTTATCTTCATGGAACGGAGTGAGTCTGGCATGTTCGCCAAATAATAGAAATCATCATGAATGCCCACACCCCTTAAGAATGTGTTGCATACCCATTCGCACGACCGCACCTCGCCGGCACGAGGAAGATTGTACTTGGGCTTCTCCACCGGAGTTTCCTTAGAACCCTGGCTCGAAGAACCTCTCAACATCATTCTAAACATTTTCTTTTCCCTATGAAAAATTTCTGAAATTTTTATCCCCCAAAATAAAAGTGAACAAAACTTAACAAAATTGATAGCAACTATGTGACGCCCCCGGCTTAATCGTGCACTAATCATACACGCAAATGCACACGATCAAGCCTAAGGACTCACGGGAAGATATCACAACACAACTCTAAAACAAGAATAAAGTCATACAAGCTTTATATTACAAGCCAGGGGCCTCGAGGGCTCGAATACATAAGCTTGCATACAAGCGTCAGCGGAAGCATCAGATATCTGAGTACAGATATAAAAGAAAACACAGAAAGACCCCTAGAAGGCGGGGCAAAGAAAAACACTACCATCGAAAGGTGCAGGCCTCCTGTCTGGGACCCTCCGAACCTACTCCTGGTCGTCGGCAAGCTCGTAGTAGTATCCACTCTCAGGGTAGTAGTAGCGATCGTCGGCGGGGGCAGCTATATCCGGGGCTCCGTCATCTGGTTGCATCAAAAGGGATATGGGGAAAAAAGAAAGCAAAGCAACCGTGAGTACTCATCCGAAGTACTCAGCAAGCAAGGATCTACACTACATATGCAATCATTATCAAAGGGAGGCTGTATATATGGACTGGGCTGCAGAAATGCCAGCATAGAGAGAAGACCTAGTCCTATCGAAGACTAGCATCTTCAGAGGTCTTGCAGCATTAGAAGAGTGCAGATTAGCACCGTATAAAGTAGTAGTATCATTAAGTCTCATCCTCACCCAGAGATCCTTTCTCGACTCCCTACGAGAAAGCAATCCCAGAGCCATGCAGTCATCAACCTCGTCCGGAGATCCCTTCTCGACTCCCTGCGAGAAGCAATCCCAGAGCCATAGTATTCAATTCTAGTTGTATCGATCGGGATATAACTCCGAGTGTCCGTTACCGAGGATCCGGCTATGCATAGATTAGTTTTTCCCTGCAGGGGTGCACCAAATTACCCACCACGCTCGCTTAACTCCGGCCGGACACACTTTTACGGGTCATGCCCGGCCTTGGCGAAATGACACACCGCAACCCTACCTACAGCTCAGCAGAGAGGTCCCCGCCGGTCTACATCCTAAGCGCTCAGGGGTCTTGGCCATCGCCCTGTGCACTCCGGGTCGTTGCGCACATGGTGAAGCAGGGACCAACACTACAGGAAGGCGCCGGTCCGTCCGTGCCGCCATGCTGAACTGGACGTCTGACAGAGCTTTCGGCTGATGCATACGATGCAGAACGCCCATACTATGCCCACATGGTGGTTAGTGCTATCGGGCCAGAGGCCCACTCAGATCACATATCCAAACCATTAGTATCTTGGGGGTGCGGTACGAGCAGAGACTCACGATCGATGTGACCCCGTCGCCCCATCTCGAGGACTTGCGGCAAGGGCCAAGATTGCCCGGCCATGCCTCGTATTCATCATTCGGGCACCATACAGGCAACCCGTCTTCACATCACACGCGGGTACCCCTCAGGGTCGACCCGCCTTTCCAAGTTTCAATAATATAGTCCAAGTATCCGTGTGTCCATAACATCAAGAGAATCCGGGGTGTCACCCTCGTTGGATTCCTACACGATGTATCCGTCAAGGTGAACTCGGAGGAATCACCCTCGCTGGGTTCACACTTGAGGTGTTGTACGACAACGTCGTTATTGGAAGTGGGGAAGGAGGAATCACCCTCGATGACCACGACCGAATAGCTACTCTACAGAGTTAACATCAGAAGTGCTACACGAGGTTCCACCCTCGGCACTCGATAGTAACGCTGCAGTGTCGTTACGACTAAGGGGGGTGATGTGCGGTGCCGGGGCCTGGTCTTCAATCCCGTTGGTCGGGTCTTCTGATAATCCAGCAGGGCAGTCGGGACTAGTGGGGTCACTGATAGGTCTCTACCCAGACTATACTAGATAGTTTAGGATATGCAGGTAATTATCAAAAGCAGGTTACAATAAACAGGCTATGCATCAGAATAGGTAAAGCAGTAGTAGCAGCAATTCTAATGCAAGCATGAGAAATTAGAATGGGCGATATCGGGATGATCAAAGGGGGGGCTTGCCTGGTTGCTCGGCGGCAAGGGCAAGGTCGTCAACGGTGGCGTCGGGCTCCGGAGCTGCGTCGGTACCGGGAACTGCGTCGGGGTCTAACGAGAGAGAAGAGGGGGAGGAAAAACAGTAAATACTAAGCAAACAAGTGCATGACATGTCAATAAGCAGAGCTAGCGGTGTTCTATCGTAGTGCTAGGTAATCCCGGCGAAGGGGAAAAATGTCCAGGAAAGTATTCCCGGTGTCCGGCATTTCGGACAGACGAAAAGAGGGGAACGGTTGCATGTTCGCTATGCTAGGGACGTGTGACGGACGAACGGACCGCGCATTCGGATTCGTCTCGTCGTTCTGAGCAACTTTCATGTACAAACTTTTCGATCGGAGTTACGGATTATTTTATATGATTTTCTAAAGATTTTAGCAATTTCTGGAATTTATTTAATTATTTAAATCCGAATTATCCAAAACAGTGTATGCTGACATCATCAGCAGTCAACAGGGCCATTGACCTAGTCAAACTGACGTGTGGGCCCCACCTGTCAGTGTCTGTTTAGTTTAATTAGGGTTTAACTAATTGAATTATAGTTTAATTAAACTAACTAATTAATTAGATTAATTAAACATGATTAATTAACTTAATTAATTCACTAATTAATTAATTATTTTATTAATTCATTTTTTAAAACGTTCTGGCTGGGCCCACCTGTCATAGACACAGGGAGGGTGGGGCCCAGCGGTCAGTGGCCTGGGAGGCCAAACGGGCGCGGGCGCACGCGTACCGAGCGTGGGCATCGAGCGCCGGCGTGCGCGGGGCGGGGTGAAGCAGCGGCGAGGCGGGCTCGGGCGCGAGCGACAGGGAGAGGGGCGCGGTGAGCGCTGCCCGGAGCGAGCGAGCGGGCTGGAGGCCACGGGCGGGCGCGGTCGTGCGGTGTGGGCGGCGCGCAATGGGCGGCTGGAGTGGCTGAGGCGGGCGCGGGCCAGGGCAAGCGGCAGCAAGGGGAAGCGGGGCGCGGCGGCGCGGAAAGGCGAGCTCAGGCGAGCGGCGGAGGCGGGCGGCAGCAGTGGGGCTAGCGCGACTGCGGGCGCGTGAGGGCGGCGCTGAGCGCGAGCAGGCACGCGTGGGGGCCAGCGGGCGCGGCCGGAGCACAGTGCTCACGCGAGCGCGGGCGTGGGGCGCGTGTGGCCGTGGCGAGGTGAGCGGGGCACGGGGCACGGGGCGCGAGCGGGGTGCGGCGGCGTTTGGGACGGGGAGCGGGGAGGCGGAGGCTGGGGCCTCACCAGCGGCTACAGGGGAGAGGGGGCGGCGAGGCTCGGGGTCGGCCGGTGGGGAGGAGGACGAGGAAGCGGCGTGGTGACGGGTGGCGAGGTGGCGTCGAGCGGCGGTCGGCGGCTACGGGCGCAGCGGCGGGGTCGGGTCGGGATCGGGCTCCTCCCGATCCAGAACCAGACGGGGGGGGGGGGGGGAGACAGAGATCGAGATGGGGGGATTAGGGTTCCGGGTGAGGGGGGGCATATAGGCCAGGGGAAATGGGCCGGCCTGGTGGCCTGGCGGTCCAGCTGGGCCACGACCCAGTTGGGGGGGGCTCTGTTTTTTTTTGTTATTTATTTTATTTCTTTCCTGTTTTGTATTTTCTTTTTAAACCAAATGACTTTTGCAAAATATGAGACTTACCAAAACAAATGCTATGCAATATTGACCACTGTTAGAAAATGGTTTGGAGCATAAATGTTTTTATTTGTATTTTATTTAATTGCAAAAGGATTAAATAATGTTGTTTTTATTGCTGTTTGAGTCAGTTAATTAATTTAGTGAATGTTGGATATGATTTTAGAATTGTCTCTGGAATATTTGCTATTAAATGAACATTTTAGTTTCTGGGTTTGGACAACTTTTATTTTCACTTTCAGTTTGAATTTCCATTTGAATTTGAATTTTTGAAATGAGATATGATACTAATGATGATTAAGCAAAGTTGATCATGATGACTTGGCATAATCAAAAGGGTGATCATTGTAGCTTAATACATGGGGTGTTACAAATCTCCTCTACTAACAAGAATTCTCGTCCCGAGAATTAAGAGGTAGAAGGAAAAAGTTCGGGGTATTCAGCACGGAGGTTATCCTCGCGTTCCCAAGTGGCTTCATCTTCAGTATGATTTGACCACTGCACTTTGAGGAACTTGGTAACCTTCTGACGGGTTCGACGTTCAGATTCATCGAGGATGCGGATCGGATGTTCCTTATATGAAAGATCATCATGCAATTCGAGCATCTCGTGATCCACAGCTCGGTGCGGAGATTCCTTGAAGCATTTACGAAGTTGCGACACATGGAAGACGTCATGGATATGAGAGAATTGCGGCGGCAATTCCAATTTATACGCCACCTGACCACGTCTAGCAATAATGGGGAAAGGACCAATGTAGCGCGGAGCTAGCTTGCCCTTGATTCCAAAACGGTGAGTGCCCTTCATAGGAGTGACACGAAGATAAGCTTGATCACCAGGTTGATAAGTCAAACCCCATTGTTTGCGATCATAGTTGCTCTTTTGGCGGTCCTGAGCCGCCTTGAGGTTTTCACGGATGATACAGACTTGCTCTTCGGCGTGTTGAATAATATCCGGACCTACGAGCGGTCGTTCCCCAGTTTCTGACAAATTCAGAGGGGTTCTACACTTACGTCCATATAGAACTTCGAAGGGGGCCATTTTCAAGCTGGCTTGATAGCTGTTGTTATAAGAGAACTCGGCATATGGAAGAGATTCTTCCCACTTCTTACCGAACGATATGACACAAGCTCGCAGCATATCTTCAAGAACCTGATTGACTCACTCGACTTGGCCTTGGGATTGGGGGTGATAAGCTGAACTCCAGGTAATATGAGTTCCCATAGCTTCTTGGAAACTTTCCCAGAACTTGGAGGTGAAATGACCACCACGGTCCGAACTGATTTCCTTCGGAATACCGTGGAGTGAAACAATTCTGGAAATATATAACTCTGCTAACTGACTAGCAGTGATTGTCTCTTTGACAGGCAGAAAGTGTGCAACCTTGGAGAGTTGGTCGACGACGACAAGAATAGCATCGTGACCCTTCTGTGACCTGGGAAGGCCAGTAATGAAATCCATTTGAACCTTATCCCATTTCCATAGAGGAATAGGTAGCGGTTGCAGAATTCCAGCAGGCTTCTGATGTTCTGCTTTAACGCGACGACACACATCACATTCATCAACATAACGAGCAATGTCCTGCTTCATTCTAGACCACCAGTACCTTTGACGAAGATCACGATACATCTTGGTGCTACCCGGATGAATAGACAGCAGGGTATCATGTGCCTCCTTCATGACTTTGTCAGTCATAAGCTCGAAGCGAGGTACGACAATGCGGTTTCTAAAATACAAGGTTCCATCTTCAGACAGCGAAAAATCCCTATACTTTTCAAGGTGAAGATTTTTCTTCATTAGATCAACTTCAGCATCTTTAGCTTGCGCATTCTTAACAGCTTTCTCAAGATCTGGTTGTATCACAAGGTTATTAAGAGAACCCTGTGGAACAATACATAGATTCAGCTTGCACAGTTCTTCAAAAAGACGAGGTTGAGCTCGCCTAACCATGAGGTTGTCGCAATAGGACTTGCAGCTTAAGGCATCAGCCATCACGTTAGCCTTGCCAGGGGTATAAGAAATACCCAAATCATAGTCCGCAATGGCCTCCATCCATCTTTTATTTTCACTTTCAGTTTGAATTTCCATTTGAATTTGAATTTTTGAAATGAGATATGATACTAATGATGATTAAGCAAAGTTGATCATGATGACTTGGCATAATCAAAAGGGTGATCATTGTAGCTTAATACATGGGGTGTTACAAATCTCCTCTACTAACAAGAATTCAGATTCGTCTCATCGTTCTGAGCAAGTTCATGTACAAAGTTTTTCGATCGGAGTTACGGATTATTTTATATGATTTTCTAAATATTTTAGCAATTTCTGGAATTTATTTAATTATTTAAATCCAAATTATCGAAAACAGTGTATGCTGACGTCATCATGACGTCAGCATGATGTCAGCATGACGTCAGCAGTCAACAGGGCCGTTGACCTAGTCAAACTGACGTGTGGGCCCCACTTGTCAGTGTCTGTTTAGTTTAATTAGGGCTTAACAAATTTAATTACAGTTTAATTAAAGTAACTAATTAATTAGATTAATTAAACAGGATTAATTAACTTAATTAATTCACTAATTAATTAATTATTTTATTAATTCATTTTAAAAAAAATGTTCTGGCTGGGCCCACCTGTCATAGACACAGGGAGGGTGTGGCCCAGCGGTCAGTGGCCTGGGAGGCCAAACGGGCGCGGGCGCGCGCGTACCGGGCGTGGGCGTCGAGTGCCGCCGTGCGCGGGGCGGGGTGAAGCAGCGGCGAGGCGGGCTCGGGCGCGAGAGACAAGGAGAGGGGCGCGGTGAGCGCGGCCCGGAGCGAGCGAGCGGGCTGGAGGCCACGGGCGGGCGCGGTCGTGCGGTGTGGGCGGCGCGCAGCGGGCGGCTGGAGTGGCCGAGGCGGGCGCGGGCCAGGGCAAGCGGCAGCAGGGGGAAGCGGGGCGCAGCGGCGCGGAAAGGCGAGCTCAGGCGATTTGCGGAGGCAGGCGGCAGCAGTGGGCTAGCATGGCTGCGGGCGCACGAGGGCGGCGCTGGGCGCGAGCAGGCAGGCGTGGGGGCCAGCGGGCGCGGCCGGAGCCCAGTGCTCACCGCGAGCGCGGGCGCGGGGCGTGTGTGGCCGTGGCGAGGCGAGCGGGGCACGGGGCGCGAGCGGGGTGCGGCGGCGTTCGGGACGGGGAGCGGAGAGGCGGAGGTCGGGGCCTCACCAGCGGCTGCAGGGGAGAGCGGGCGGCGAGGCTCGGGTTCGGCCGGTGGGGAGGAGGACGAGGAAGCGGCGTGGCGAAGGGTGGCGAGGTGGCGTTGAGCGGCGGTCGGCGGCTACGGGCGCAACGGCGGGGTCGGGTCGGGATCGGGCTCCTCCCGATCCAGAACCAGACGGGGGGGGAGGGGGGGGAGGGGGGACGGAGTGGATCGAGTGGGGGGATTAGGGTTCGGGGTGTAGGGGAGGGGGCCATATAGGCCAGGGGAAATGGGCCGGCCTGGTGGCCTGGCGGTCCAGCTGGGCCACGGCCCAGTTGGGGGGGGGGCTCTGTTTCTTTTTTTTTCTGTTATTTATTTTATTTCTTTCCTGTTTTGTATTTTCTTTTTAAACCAAATGACTTTTGCAAAATATGAGACTTACCAAAACAAATTCTATGCAATAATGACCACTGTTAGAAAATGGTTTGGAGCATAAATGATTTTATTTGTATTTTATTTAATTGCAAAAGGATTAAATACTACTGTTTTGTTGCTGTTTGAGTCAGTTAATTAATTTAGTGAATGTTGGATATGATTTTAGAATTGTCTCTGGAATATTTGCTATTAAATGAACATTTTAGTTTCTAGGTTTGGACAACTTTTATTTTCACTTTCAGTTTGAATTTCCATTTGAGTTTGAATTTTTGAAATGAGATATGATACTAATGATGATTAAGCAAAGTTTACCATGATGACTTGGCATAATCAAAAGGGTGATCACTATAGCTTAATACATGGGGTGTTACAAACTACTCGCACAAGTGTCTAAATCATGCATCAAAACTACTTTCAACCATACAAATTCAACATGCAAGCTCAATTTGATAAATGCCACTCCAAATCTGGCGATTCCAAGAAATGCCACTGTAATTTCCAAACTTTGAAAAATGCCAATTCATGCCATTTCCAGTGGCATTTTTCAAAGTTTGAAAATTGCAGTGGCATTTTTATGAATCGCCATAATTGGAGTGGCATTTATCTAATTACCCCTTAAAATAATTGGACCATCAGAGGAGTCACATACCAAGGAGCAATTCCTTCGAACAGTTTCAGAAACGGAGCTCCGAGCAAGGAGATCGAAAATTGCACGAAAATGAGCAAGGAAACAAGATGAAGAGCAAGGGTGATTTTTTCTGGAGGTGGAAGAAGGCAATGGACAGGTGCACTAAGTGAGGGGTGTTGGAAACATGACCTACAGGCAATAATAAATTGGTTATTATCATATTTCTCGTTCATGATAAATGTTTAATATTGATACTTCTCCAACGTATCTATAATTTATGAAGTATTCATGCCATGTTTACAACAATTTTATATGGTTTTGGTATGATTTGATTACAACTAACCTAGACTGACGGTGCTTTCAGCAGAACTACCGTGTTGTCATTTTTTTGTGCAGAAATAAAAGTTCTCGGAATGGGCTGAAAATTTACGGTGATTTTTATGGACCAAAAGAGACCCCCGAAGCACCGGAGCTGGGCTAGAAAGTTGCTAAGGGATCCACAAGCCTGAGGGGCGCACCCCCCGAGCTTGTGGGCCCCTTGGGCACCCCCTGGCGTGAGACCGACGCAAAAAATTCCTATAAATACAACAAACATTGAAAAAAGCCCTAGATGAGAAGTCCCGCCACCGCAAGCCTCTGTAGCCACAAAAACTCAATCGGGACCCTGTTCCGGCACCCTGCCGGAGGGGGAAATCATCATCGGAGGCCATCTTCATCATCCCGGTGGTGACCATGATGAGGAGGGAGTACTTCACCCTCGGGGCTGAGGGTATGTACCAGTAGCTATGTGTTTGATCTCTCTCTCTCTCTCTCGTGTTCTTGATTTGTCACGATCTTGATGTACCGCGAGCTTTGTTAGTAAAGTTGGATCATATGGTGTTTCTTCCTCTCTATCTCGTTGTGATGAATTGAGTTTTTACCTTTGAGGTTTCACTATTATTGGATTGAATACTTTGTTGGATTTGAGAACACTTGATGTATGTCTTGTACATGGGTACCCATGGTGACAACGGAGTTTTCTATTGATTCACTTGAGGTATGTTTTGGCACTCAACTCGCAAATTCCCGAGATGACATTGGGGTAATCTTTGCATAGGGGTTGATGCACGTTTTCGTCCTAGTTTCTCCGGTAGAAATCTTGGGGCACTCTTTGAAGTTCCTTGTGTTGGATTGAATATTATGAATCCGAAGTTGTTTGATGCGTATCGTATAATTGACTCACGGATACTTGTGGTGACATTGGAGTATCTAGGTGACATTAGAGTTGGTTGATGCCTATCATATGGTGTTATTCTAGTACGAACTCTAGGGCTGTTTGTGACACTTATAGGAATAGCTCAATAGATTGATCGGAAAGGATAACTTTGAGGTGGTTTCGTACCCTACAAACAATTTCATCTTATGTTCTCCGCTAGATAAGAACTTTGGAGTGATTCATTGTCGCACTTTGAGGGATTGTTATATCATTGAATTATGTTAGCACTGTTAAGAGATTGCACTAGTGAAAGTATGAACCCTAGTCCTTGTTTTCAAGCATTGCAATACCGCTTTTGCTCACTTTTGTTACTTGCTACCTTGCTATTTTTTATTGCTCTAATTACAAAAACCTATATCTACTATCCATACTACACTTGTATCACCATCTCTTCGCTGAACTAGTGCACCTATACAATTTTCCATTGTATTGGGTCAGTTGAGGACACAAGAGATTTCTTGTATTTGATTGCAGGGTTGTTTGAGAGAGACCATCTTCATCCTATGCCTCCCACAGATTTATAAACCTTAGGTCATCCACTTGAGGGAAAATTGCTACTGTCCTACAAAACTCTGCGCTTGGAGGCCCAACAAGAGTCTACAAGAAGAAGGTTGTGTAGTAGACATCAAGCTCTTTTCTGGCGCCGTTGCCGGGGAGGTGAGTGCTTGAAGGTACATCTTTAGATCTTGCAATTGAATCTTTTAGTTTCTTGTTTTATCACTAGTTTGGTTTATAAAAGAAAACTACAAAAAATGAAATTGAGGTTGCCTCATATTATTCATCTTTAATTATCATGTCTTTCTTGAAAATGATGGATCGGAAAATTGTGCTCAATTGTTAGAAGAGGAATTCAATAAAATCTTTGGCATAAAATCCATGAATGATAAGCATGATTGCAATGTTGCTAGTAATAATTCTTTGAATATCCATGATGCTACTGATATGCAAAGCCATAAGCTTGGGGATGCGATGCTTGATGAAGATGATATTTTTAGTCCCCCAAGTTTTGATGAGCAAATATATTATGATGATAGCATGCCTCCTATTTATGATGGTTATATTGATGAAAATGGGTTAGGAAGAGTGTCAACTCTAGGTACTAATGATCCCACTATTTTGGAGGGTGTTGAATCTTATTGTAATGATGATGAAAGTGGATTTGGAGAGGTCGTGACTTTATTTAGTGATGATTCCACTATTTCGGAAGAGGTTTCAATTGATTTTAACAACAGAGTTGCTATCTATGATGATTATTGTGATGACATGTATGCTATAAAGAATAATGATAACCATGAAACTTGTCATCATGATTTTTATTTTCAATCGGATTATTCCAATGAAGTATCTCATGATAGTTATTTTGTTGAGTTTGCTCCCACTATTATGAATGAGAAGACATTTGCTTATGTGGAGAGTAAAAAATATTATGCTTGTGGATCATGAAAAAAATGCTTTATGTGATAGTTATATTGTTGAATTCATTCATGATGCTACTGAAAATTATTATGAGAGAGGAACATGTGCTTTTACATATCCCAATAATATCAAGTTTCCTCTCTATGTGTTGAAAGTTTTGAAGTTATGCTTGTTTTGCCTTGTTATGCTAGTTGATCCTTGTTCCCATAAATTGTTTGCTCACAAAATCCCCATGCATAGGAAGTGTGTTAGTCTTAAATGTGCTTGTCATGTGATCCATGATGCTCCTATTATGTTTCAATTCTTTACTCCTATGTGAGCATCATTGAAATCATCATGCCTAGCTAAAAGGCATTAAAGAAAAGCACTTGTTAGGAGACAACCCAACACTTATACCTACTGTTTTTGTGTGTTCACATGATTAATACACTGTAGTAATCATGTTTTATAGCTTTCTTTTCAATAAAGTGCCAAGTAAAGCCTTTGGGATAGTGTGGATGATAGTTGATTTGATTCTGTGAAAAAATAGAAACTTTTGCACCTAGTTATGGAATTTTCTAAATTCACAGAAACATGCTTTTGCTCTTAATTTTTTACACATAATATATATACGAATTTCCCACGTTTTCTATTTTTCAAAAATTTTAGAGTTGCAGAAATATGAGCATAATTCAGGTTTTTACAGACTGTTCTGTTTTTGACAGATTCTGTTTTCAATGCATAGTTTGCTTGTTTTAGTGTTTGCATAGCTTATATTAAGTGATATAAACTATGGAAATAATAAGCTACAGTAGGCATTGTGTGAGAAAAATTATGAATCTTGTCTTTGATAGTACCCAAGTGAATGATTTGTTTTATCATACTAACTTATCTCACGAGTTCTTGTTGAGTTTTGTGTGGGTGAAGTTTTTAAGAATTAGGGAAACCGTGATATGAGAGGAATTAAGGAGACACAAGAGCTCAAGCTTGGGGATTCCCAAGGCATTCCTAGTTAATATTTCAAGAATTCTCAAGTATCTAAGCTTGGGGATGCCCCGATTGGCATCCCACCTTTATTCTTCAACAATGATTGGTCAGTTTTGGTTGAGCCTAAGTTTTTTGCTTCTTCACATGATATGTGCTATCCTTGGAATGTCATTTAATTTTGTTTTGCTTGCTGTTTGAATAAAATACTTAAGACCTAATTTTTTTTATGAGAGAAAGTCTTCACATAGCTACTTAATTTTTTGACTACTCATTGATCTTCACTTATATCTGTTTGGAGTAGTTTGTCATTTACTCTCATGCTTTACCTATATCCTATGAGTAAATGGTTGAATGAATGGAATATCATAAATCTGAAATTATATATGCTTCATATGCTTATCCCATGGGGAGTAATGACTTCACATATAAGAAGTATAGGAGGTAAAATTTATTGAAAGTTAGCAAACACAACATTGGTCACTTGAACAATTCATGAAATAATATTGAAGGAAGAGAGATTTCACATATAAATATAATATCTTGGACATATTCCATGATTGTGAGCCCCATTAATTATTTGCAAACTTGAGCAAACTAGTTGAAGTTGGACAAGTAAGCAAACTAGTTGTATAGAAATTATATTGTTATGGATCCTCCAACATGTGGTGCTTGCTTAGGATCTTTTGCTAGCAAAAACTTCGTACTAAGTAGAGATACTACTTGTGCGTCCAAAAACCCATAAACCCAGTTTCTTGCCATAAGTGTCCACCATATCTACCTATGGATTGAATAAGATCCTTCAAGTACGTTGTCATCGGTGCAAAAGGCAATAAAAATTGCTCCTAAATATGTATGGTCTTTTATTGTATGGGAAAATAAGCGTTGTACGAACTTATGATGGTAAAGAAATAAAAGCGATAGACTGAATAATAAAGGTTGCTATCACAAAGGGTAATATAACATGACGTTCCTTTGCATTAAGGGTTTGCACATCTAAAAATAAAAAGCGCATGACAACCTCTGCTTCCCTCTGCGAAGGGCCTATCTTTTACTTTTATGTATTTACTTTTATGCAAGAGTCAATAGTTTTCCTTCTCATTTTGACCTCAATTATTCTCTAGTTGGCAAGTATCATGTGGTGGGGAAAGATCCAAGCATATATGGCCATTCAAATACATTTGATCATGAATTATTATTGTTGACAATTATCTATATTATAAATAAGCTGGGAGGCGAAACATTAAGCCCCTATCCTTCTTTGTGTTTGATGTATGTTAGTTGTTCTAAAAATATGCTTTGAGTGTTAGCAATCATGGAAGACTATATGATAGTTGAGTATGTGGAATTTGCTAAATCCGAGCTCTTACATAGACCCTTCCTGAAAATAAGATGAATTGCAATTGCTTGATGACTAAGAACATAGTTTCTTAGTTCTCAAGAAAGTTTATGGTCTATACTTTAACATGTGAATACCTCGTTACTTGATCATGTGAAGTTTTATGAGATGAGCTACTGTTTATGATATATAATGATGCTAGAAAAAGTGTTTGGAACTATCATTGATCAAATTTATGCACTATGCTAGCATTCACACTTCATAAATTATTTCTTTTATCATTTACCTACTCGAGGACGAGCAGGAATTAAGCTTGGGGATGCTGATACGTCTCCAATGTATCTATAATTTATGAAGTATTCATGCCATGTTTACAACAATTTTATATGGTTTTGGTACGATTTTATAAGAACTAACCCAGACTAACGTTGTTTTCAGCACAACTACCGCGGTGTCGTTTTTTGTGCAGAAATATAAGTTCTCGGAATGGGCTGAAAATTTACGATGATTTTTTATGGACCAAAAGAGACCCCCGAAGTACTGGAGCTAGGCCAGGAACTGGCCGAGGGAGCCACAAGCCTGAGGGGCGCGCCCACCCCCTAGGGCGGGACCCCTGAGCTTGTGGGCCCCTCGGGCACCCCCGGCCGTGGGATCGACGCCAAAAAATTCCTATAAATACCCCAAACATTGAAAAGAACCCTAGATGAGAAGTTCCACTGCCACAATCCTCTGTAGCCATGAAAACTCAATCAGGACCCTGTTCCGGCTACCTGCCGGAGGAGGAAATCATCACCGGAGGCCATCTTCATCATCCCGGCGGCCACCATGATGAGGAGGGAGTAGTTCACCCTCGGGGCTGAGGGTATGTACCAATTTCTATGTGTTTGATCTCTCTCTCTCTCTCTCTCTGTCTCTCGTGTTCATGATTTGGCATGATCTTGATGTACCGCGAGCTTTGTTAGTATAGTTGATCATATGTTGTTTCTCCCTCTCTATCTCGTTGTGATGAATTGAGTTTTTACCTTTGAGGTTTCACTATTATCGGATTGAATACTTTGTTGGATTTGAGAACACTTGATGTATGTCTTGCATATGGATACCCATGGTGACAATAGGGTGTTCTATTGATTCACTTGATGTATGTTTTGGCATTCAACTCGCGGATTCCCGAGGTGAAATTGGGGTAATCTATGCATAGGGGTTGATGCATGTTTTCGTCCTACTTTCTCTAGTAGAAATCCTAGGGCACTCTTTGAAGTTCTTTGTGTTCGATTGAATATTATGAATCTAAAGTTGTTTGATGCATATCGTATAATCAACTCACAGATACTTGTGGTGACATTGGAGTATCTAGGTGACATTAGAGTTGGTTGATGCGTATCATATGGTGTTATTCTAGTACAAACTCTAGGGCTGCTTGTGACACTTATAGGAATAGCTCAATTGATTGATCAGAAAGGACAACTTTGAGGTGGTTTCGTACCCTACAAACAATTTCATATTATGTTCTCCACTAGATAAGAACTTTGGAGTGATTCTTTGTCGTACTTTGAGGGATTGTTATATGATTCAATTATGTTAGCACTGTTGAGAGATTGCAATAGTGAAAGTATGAACCCTAGGCCTTGTTTTCAAGCATTGCAATACCGTTTTTGCTCACTTTTGTTACTTGCTACCTTGCTGTTTTTTTATTGTTCTAATTACAAAAACCTATATCTACTATCCATACTACACTTGTATCACCATCTCTTCGCCGAACTAGTGCACCTATACAATTTTCCATTGTATTGGGTTTGTTGGGGACACAAAAGAGATTTCTAGTATTTGATTGCAGGGTTGTTTGAGAGAGACCATATTCATCGTATGCCTCCCACGGATTGATAAACCTTAGGTCATCCACTTGAGGGAAAATTGCTACTATCCTACAAAACTCTACGCTTGGAGGCCCAACAAGAGTCTACAAGAAGAAGGTTGCGTAGTAGACATCAATTATTCATGCTAGAATTATATTGAACGGAAAAGTAAATACATGTGTGAACACATAAACTACACTGTGTCCCTAGTAAGCCTCTACTAGACTAGCTCGTTGATCAAAGATGGTTATGGTTTCCTAACTATAGACATGAGTTGTCATTTGATAATGTGATCATATCATTAGGAGAATGATGTGATGGACAGACCCAACCATAAGCTTAGCATCAGACCGTAGTTATTTGCTACAGCTTTCTTCATGTCAAGTATCAGTTCATTAGACCATGAGATCATGTACTCCCGGATACTGGAGGAATAATTTGTGTGCTATCAAACGTCACTTCGTAACGGGGTGATCATAAAGGTGCTCTATAGGTATCTCCGAAGGTGTCTGTTGAGTTGCACGCATCGAGAATGGGATTTGTCACTCCGTTTGACGGAGAGATATCTCTGGGCCCTCTTGGTAATACAACATTGTAAAGAGCTTGCAAGCAATGTGGGTAATGAGTTAGTCACGGGATCTTGTATTATGAAACGAGTAAAGAGACTTGACGGTAACACGATTTAACTAGGTATGGAGATACCGACAATTTAATCTCGGGCAAGTAACATAGCGCTGGACAGAGGGAATTGCATAGGCGATTAACCGAATCCTCGACATCGTGGTTCAACCGATAAAATATCCTCGTGTAATATGTAGGAACCAATATGGGCATCTAGGTCCCGCTATTGGTTATTGACTGGAGAGGTCACTACTGCAGGATGCTGCTAACGCAACAATATGATCAGAGACCCTTTGACGAAACTATGTGCGATGCATTAATCACAAATGGTGATGTAAAAAAACCGTCAAAAAAGATGCAAAACATTTGTGATGGCGGAGACATCAAACACGGTTCAAATTTTAGTTGCGAGTGCGATGCAGGGCATACGGTTGATCCATACGAACTGTTTGCGATGAGATAGAACAACAGAAATGGGCAAACATATCAAGGTGTGTGCAATATACGGCATACAATTCGCTTAGATGAACTGTTTGCTATTAGGGAGTGCAACAGAAACAGTTAGCCAGATCAAGGCGTGTGTGATATACGGCATACGGTTCACTCGGACGAACTGTTTTCGATTAGGGAACACAACAGAAATGGTTCAACTTAATAAGATGTGTGTGATATGCGGCATACAGTTCACATAGATGAACTGTTTGCGATGAGCCACAAGAACACAAACGAGTCATGTAAACAAGATATGTGTGATACGCAGCAAACAGCCCACTCGGATGAACTGTTTGCGATGAGAAATTATAACACAGACGGTTACTACAGTTAATTCCTGTGCGATTTTGTGTACAAAAAACTTTGAAAAATGCAAACTAGTTGCTTGCGGTGGCTAGGAGTATCGCACACGATGCGTCTACGAGTACTCGTGTGCGATGATTAGTAAGTTACACATACGTTTCCTTATGTTAACACGTGTGTGAATTTGCAATATGGACAATTAATATGCAAATGCCTTCTGGACATCGGTGCTGATCGCCACATCCAAAACATGGACGTCCTCTACTCTACCGCTCTACCAGGCACACACTTAAACTCAATGAACTGTGTACGATACTAATACTTTCCATGAAAATTTAAGAACTTGGCTAACAACATTTGAGTAACATATATATAGTGGTTACACTATTCGACAAAAGGAGGATCTTCGTAACACGGTTTTGACAACCATATGGTCCATATCTACATACTTAACATAGTACAACTATCACATTTTAAGAGGCTGAGGGCTAACAACCACAACTATCCGCTGGAAGCAGCTTGATCACAGTGACTCGGCATCTCGTCAATGAAAAGGAAGAACCCTCCTGTGCCTTGGTAGAGCATGAGTAGAACAGTGTCTCCAATTTTCCAATATGGATGCATTGCGACGACAAGCGAGAACTTGTTAATTTGAATGGTTCCATTTCTGCGGGAAATGCAGTACCTTGCAATCACTTTGGCGTTATTAGCAGGCACAAGTGTAATTCGACCACGCCGGGAAATCAATCCAGGAACAGCTACAGCGGGCAATTTCTGTTGAAATGTAGAATAAAAACCAATTGTAACATATCGTTGAAGATATATATAGTTTATGAGCATCAACATAAAAATAAGACTTTGTACCAGCATTTTGTGCACACAATTGGTCTTGTTCAATGTGTGCACCATAGGTATAATTAATCCCTTCCAAAATCCAGCGTTCATACGCCGTGCTATCTCTGTCAGATTATCAACAAATTTTATGACATGCTTCAAGTCCTTCCAGTGAAATTTGGTACGCTTAGTAACATACAGATCGTTAACTATGCATCCAACATATCCTGCTTAAAAGGTAGAAAGGTATTATTTATTCAGAACATGGCAGAAGAATATATAGTGTGCATAAATTGGTAAATAGAATTTGTTACTGCCTAGGAACGGAGTCAGAAAATGAAATCACAATTGGTTGCTTAAATAGTGATCAATTAGTCAGAACAAATACCTTGATTTTGCTAAGTAATATGCCAGCATGGAGAAACTTGAAAGGACACTAACCTCGATCAGACTTTGATCGGCTGATGATGTCGGAGAAGTAAACATCTATGTTAATTAAAGCAGGCTGTGGTGCACGCACTAGAATTTTATTGCCAGCTTTCATTTCATAACACTTAGACATTTTTCTCCAAAGGTCCACATCAAAATAGGAGTGACCATCTTTATCAAGTTTTACGCTAACTGTCATTGTAAATCCATGCTGCGTTGTCAATATGACATCCATGGAGTCATCAACAAAGTAAAGCCCAAGATTTCCTTCTACTCCTGTTCTTGCAAAGCAAGGGATGTGCTACTTGAAATGAAAATTAAGATCGTAAATTAGATATATTGAAATAACAGAGCAAGATGCAAATATGGGAGTAACTGATAGAACAGATCAATATATAGCTGAAAGCAAAGTACAAAAATATATAATTAAAAATAGATAATGTAACAAAGATTTGATGCAAATATGAGAGTAACTGAATGAACAATACATCATAAATTTGCCTAATATAGGGAAAAAACCGGCTTCGACATTTAGGCTGCACGTGGCACCGTACCTTTTATCCAAATGTAGCAATAGACGGTATATGTTCACAAATTTAGGCCATGCTGACCGTGGTAGGGTGAGATTGAACATACCGAGCGCTCCCTGAAGTCATCCGGAATGGTGAGATAGAACTTTGTTTCTGACTGGCCGCGACCACACTGGCCCCATTTGTGCTCGCACTGTGGACACATGAATGAAAACCCTCGAATCAGCTAGAAGAAAAATGAATCCACGACGATTTCCGCCGGTTGATTAACAGCGAAGGATGGACTGTGATAAGAGATGAGTGAATATTTCGCTAAATTGATTACCTTCTCCATGAGAAAAATCCCCAGCCCAATCCCGCAGAAAACCCCAATCGACTAGAGTCTAGAATGTCGGTGCAGATAGGTAGCGGCAAGCAGTAGGGGCGAAATCTCGTGCCGTTTGGAGCGCAACCTCTGCCCGCCAACGACAGTCGTCGAGCTTAGGGTGGCCGCCGCGATAGAAGTTGATGAGGTGCAGAGTTGCGGAGGAGTCCGTGGCGAGTGGGTGGGGACGAAGTGGGCAAGGGTTTTCTTTTTCTTTTTCCTTTTCCTTTTCCATGTGTGGGTGAACACACACGGTTCGCAGAGGCGACGGAGATGAATCGTGTGTGATAGTAAATCACCGAGATTGAAGGGGAATCCAAATTTCCTTTGTCCTTTGTCCATGAGTTTTTTTCTACGATGACATAAACCCTGCACATCACCATGTTCAAACTTGGCACTTTTCCGGGTTCATTTACCATATTTAGGGGATTATGTGCATTTTCTAGGCATTAATGCACATAGTTCAAATTCAAACAATCGGTGCATGAAAAGGTGCACGAGAACGGCTGGAAAACCATGCTCGTGCTATTTAGTAAATTCTCATGCCTTTTACAAGGAATGGGCAGAGATTTCACGGAAATGTGTGGCAATAGTCAACCACAAACACGTCGTTTATTAGTTTTTCAACTGTAGAAAAATGAAATACATGCTTGAAAAACATGATGGCTGGCATGGTGCCATGGTATGGCCTCACCATGCCCTGGTAAAAAATTGAGAAGGTTTGGCTTATGTCGTCATGCATGCCCTTCATAAATCAAACCATCACCGAGGAAGTTTCATGCTTTTGAGGGGGGAATCACCAAGATTGAAGGGGCTGGGAATCCAAATTTCCTTCCTAGTTTGTCATTCAGTTTTTTTCTACAATCAACATACCCCTCGAATGCAACGTGTTCAAATTTGGCATTTTTCCGGGCTCATTTACCATATTTAGGGGATTATGTGCATTTTCTAGGCATTAATCCACATAATTCAAATTCGAACAATCGGTGCATGAAAAGGTGCACAAGAACGGTCTGGAAAACCATGCTCGTGGTATTTAGTAAATTCTCATGCCTTTTACAAGGAATGGGCAGAGATTTCAAGGGAATGTGTGGCAATAGTAAACCACAAACGCGTCGTTTACTGGGTTATCAACTATAGAAAAATGAAATACATGCTTGAAAAACATGACGCCTGGCATGGTGCCATGGTATGGCCTCACCATGCCCTGGTAAAAAGCTGAGAATGTTTGGTTTATGTCGTCATGCACGCCCTTGATAAATTGAACCATCACCAAGGAAGTTTCATGGTTTCGAGGGGGAAATCACCAAGATTGAAAGGGAATCCAAATTTCCATCCTAGTTTGTCTTTTAGTTTTTTTTCCAATGATCAACATACCCCCTCCAATGCAACGTGTTCAAATTTGGCATTTTCCCAGGCTCATTTACCATATTTAGGGGATTATGTGCATTTTCTAGGCATTAATGCACATAATTCAAATTCGAACAATCGGTGCATGAAAAGGTGCACAAGAACGGTCTAGAAAACCATGCTCGTGCTATTTAGTAAATTCTCATGCCTTTTACAAGGAATGGGGAGAGATTTCAAGGAAATGTGTGGCAATAGTCAACCACAAACGCGTCGTTTACTGGGTTAACAACTATAGAAAAATGAAATACATGCTTGGAAAACATGACGCTTGGCGTGGTGCCATGGTATGGCCTCACCGTGCCCTGGTAAAAATTTGAGAATGTTTGCCTTATGTCGTCATGCACGCCTTTCATAAATCGAACCATCACCGAGGAAGTTTCATGGTTTCGAGGGGGAAATCACCAAGATTGAAGGGCAATCCAAATTTCCTTTGTCCTTTGTCCAGGAGTTTTTTTCTATGATGAACATACACCCTGCAAATCACCGTGTTCAAATTTGGCACTTTTTTGGGTTCATTTACCATATTTAGGGGATTATGTGCATTTTCTAGGCATCAATGCACATACTTCAAGTTCAAGGAATCGGTGCATGAAGGGGTGCACAAGAACGGCCTGGAAAACCATGCTCGTGCCATTTAGTAAATTCTCATGCCTTTTACAAGGAATGGGCAGATATTTTGATGAAATGTGTGGCAATAGTCAACCACAAAATGTTTGTTTTTTGGGTTTTCAACTATAGAAAAATGAAATAAATGCTTGAAAAACATGACGCGTGGCATGGTGCCATGGTATGGCCTCACCATGCCCTGGTAAAAATTTGAGAAGGTTTGACTTATGTCGTCATGCACGCCCTTCATAAATCGAACCATCACCGAGGAAGTTCCATGCTTTCGAGAGGGAAATCACCAAGATTGAAGGGGAATCCAATTTTTCTTCGTTATTTGCCCTTGAGTTTTTTCTATGATGAACATACACCCGGCAAATCACCGTGTTCAAATTTGGCATTTTTCCGAGTTCATTTACCATATTTAGGGGATTATGTGCATTTTCTAGGCATTTAGCGCATATAAATCCAATCCAGCTATAGCTACACGGGTGTGATGTGAGGGACGTGCATTGCCGTTCGATCGTGGTGCATCCTACGATGCACACGCACGATCCGCGTGGCTGGGGTTTCGGCCAATCATAATGCAACACACAATAGGCTCAGCGCACACTGTTTCCGGAGGTGACGGAGATGAACCGTGTGCGATAATGAACGAGCAAAATTGGAAGCGAAGCCAAATTTCCTTCGTCGTTTGTCGTTGAGCTCTTAAAAACCACCGCACTGTATGGCTGTCAGGCCACTCCATCCCAGAGCTCTATCCAAGCGTCGTTAATGGCACCGTGGCACACAGTAACTGGTAAGGAAGCGATGGCATCCCGCCGCGCCGCGTTCCTCGCCGCCCACGACCGCACACATGGTAAGGAAGCGATGGCATCTCGCCACGCCGAGTTCATCGCCGCCGGCAGCCGCACAAGTACGTGGGCGGACTTTGATGCTGCCATGGCCGAATGGGCGGTGGATCTAGAGGCGGCCAAAGCCGCACAGAAGGGTCGGAAAAGGCAGAAAGCAGTCAAGAAAAGATAGTCCCGCCGCCGCCAGAAAGAAGAGGCCGCACGCCATGCTGAGGAGAGCTCGACGGAGATCGAAGCACGGTGGGCTGCCACCTACAAGGCCGGGAAGGAGAATGACGGCGTCTGGCCAGCATGCCCTGACGACAGCATGTGAGAAGTAGTTAGTGCGTGTGTCGCCCGTAAGTTTGTGTAATTAATTACGAGCATCTACTAGTACTACATATGTACTAGTTTTAGAGCAAATTACCAGTAGTACTTTAAGTTGGTACTATCTAGAGTATTAATGTACAATATCGGTAAGCGCATCCTTTGAGGGCTTTGAGCATTGATTAGCATGTGTTCACTGAAGTTTTGTAGCCGCACCCCGGCCCTAAATACTCCCAAAACGTCCGCCCGTAGCCACCAGAGACTAGAGCTGGCTGCAGCTGGTTTTTAGTCCCACCTTGCCGCGCGAGTTGGCCGCACACCGGCTTAAATTGCCACGCCGGCAGATGGCAGCAAGCTTCTCTCTTGTTGCATATATAGGATCAAATCTGGCTATGCGAGCGAGGCAGGTTGACACTTGATTGCATTTCATAAACCGATGATTGCTCATCAGGTGTCACCTTGCCTCGTTCATGTACATTGAATAATCCTGATACAATGAAAGAGATTTTTGAAATTAGGTGCGGTTGGAGATGCTGATAGATATAAGAATTATTAGAAGATCACAAAACACACGGTTTCTATGGCGTACCCGTGTGCATTTTTTTGCGTTAATGATCCATAATTCAGTTACCTGTGCGATGTTTCCTAATAAACCAAGCGCACCATTGACCGAAAAAATCAACTACACGTGTACATTTTTTTGGAGACGGGATCTGCCAATTTTCTCTTTTCTCGCACGCGAGTATTTTACGCGCTTCGTCTGCATTGTGTGTTTCCCCCGCCCAAGTTTCAAGTTTCGCAACGAAATTTTCATTAGGCGCGCGATTTCAAAATTTATTCCTCCCACCACATCCCCACCCATCAAATTTCCTAAGTATCTCCCCCTCCCCCCATCGGCAGCTCAAATCGCCACCGCCGCAACCACAGCTTCAACCACATCTACGTTCTGCCCGAGCATCGTCGATCCAGTCAGGTAACCCGCCGATCTCTATCACGGCCCCGGCCTGATTGCTTAAATGGCGGCTGCGAAACATCCTCATGCCTCCAAATCCCCGTCGCCCCTACCTCCAGAGCATCGCCACGCAAGCCCAATCACATATCACGTGGAGGTTGAGGAGCTGATGGCGGTCGACGGCGCGATGGCCGCCGTGTGTGTTGACCCAGAGGAACACCCCGCCTTCGCCGCCGCTGACTTGGTGAAGGCTCTGGCCCAGATGAAGTGCCCCAGCGACTACCTCTTAGGACTTGCCAGGTATAATCTGACCAACTCAATCTTACCAATACCACTTGCAATGGCTATGTTATGTACGGCTGATGTATTAAGCATGTTCGTGCCTTGTTTATTTCAGTACTGCACACTGTGTGATGTTCAAGTATTAACTGTCTAGCCCAATTTCACCAATACTAGCAACAAACTTACAATACATGACTCAGGATATCACTAGAGATGCTGCCCATTTGCTATTTTTGATGGATGCTAACCCTGTTGTACTTAACATGCATGTCCATGTACTTACGCAGAGTCATAACGGGCGATGCTGTTGTTTGCCATCGAGGTTAGCTGCATCCCATGTCTTACAGTATTTCACATCATTTGTGCAATTGCAGTTTAACTTCTAACATTTACTGGTCGCATGTAGGTACACATGTCAGTGGCACTGATCCATGCTTCGACTCAGAGGAACAGCTCGCCTCCGCCGCCACTGACTTTAGGCGGGCTCTGGCCAAGATGAAGTGCCCCAGCAACTACCTCTCAGGACTTACCAAGTATGAACTCACCAGTTCAATCTTACCAATACCAGTTGCAATTAATGACTATGTTTTGTACGGTCGATGTATTAAGCATGTTGTAGTAAACATGCCTAACATGTTTTAGCTATTTTCCCTACCTTTTTATATACAACTGGGCCATTCTCTGCTCTGGCAGCACCAGCCTTGCGATCTTTAACTTTGCCAATTGCATTTTTATCAGTACCGGTTTCAATGGCTATTAAGCCTGTTGCAATTAACAGTTGTATCCAGTTTTAATCAGTTGTATTTCAATAGCTACAAACTTACAAAACATGACTTAGGATGCTGTTAAGCCTGTTGCAATTAATAGTTGTATCCATTTTTTAATCTGTCCCTTTGCTACCGTTCTACTCTCCGCAATCAAGATATACTAGAGATGCTGCCCATTTGCTATTTTTAGTGGATGCTAACCCTGTTGTACTTAACATGCCTTTCCATGTACTTACATAAGGCCATAACGGGCGATGCTGTTGTTTGCCATCGAGGTTAGCTGCATCCCATGTCTTACAATATTTTACATCATTTGTGCAATTGCAGTTTTGCTTCTAACATTTACTTGCTTCTTGTAGGTACACATGTCGGCGGCACTGATCCACTCTTCGACCCGGAGGAACACATCGCCTCCGCTGCGGCCAACTTGGGGCGGGCTCTTGTCCATATGAAGTGCCCCAGCCACTACCCCTCAGGACTTACCAAGAATGAACTCACCAGTTGAATCTTACCAATACCAGTTGCAATGGCCATGTTTTTTATGGTTCATGTATTAAGCATGTTGTAGTAAACACGTCTAGCCCATCTTATCTATTTTCCCTACCTTTTAATAGACAAGAGGGCCATTCTCTGCTCTAGTAGCACCTGCCTTGTGATGTTTAACTCTGACAATTTCATTTCTATCAGTACCAGTTTCAATGGCTATACTAGGTTGTCTGTTGCAGTAAACAATTCTATCCATTTTTTAATCCGTCCCTTTGCTACCATGCTACTCTTTCTCAATGAAGATATCACTACAGATGCTGCCGTTTTATTACCATTTGCTATTTTTGGTGGATGTTAACCCTGTTGTAGTTAACATTGCCTTTCCATGTACTTACACAAGGCTACAATGGGCGATGCCGTTGTTTGCCGTCGAGGTTAGCTGCATCCCATGTCTTATACACCATCTGTTCCTAAATATAAGTATTTTTAGAGATTCCAATATCGACTACATATGGACCAAAATGAGTGAATCTAGATTATAATCTAAACTATATCTATAATTCTATATACATCCGTATGTAGTTCATATTGAAATCTCTAAAAATACTTGTACTTATGATCATAGGTAGTTGTATTTTACATCATTTGTGGAATCTCAGTTTAGCTTCTAACATTTACTGGTTGCTTGTAGGTACATATATGAGCAGTATTGATCCACGCTTCGATCCCTTTTGCGTATGGGGCAATGAGATATTCATGAACAATCGTCAAGTGAGGAAACTAAGAAAGATTGTTAGGCGAAAGAAACAGGTGATGGGAATTAAGATCTTTATTTACACTTTGTCCAAGACAACAGTGAACTTTAGGATGGTAAGTAATGTGTTTCCTTTTCCCCCTGCCCACAACAAGTTACTCTATTAGACCTCAGTATCTGAAATTTTTCTCTTTTCAGTGGTTTCCAAAGCTATTTACTGATGATTACCTTGCAAACTACATGACCGGAGTGGAGTCAACTAAGGTTAAAGTATATAATTCATGCTACCATGATAATGCTCTAGAAGTCTTCCTGAAGGCGGTGAAGGATGGGCGGGCGATCGTCATAAGGGGTTGGACAAAAGTTGTTCATGCCTATGGCATGCAGGAGGGCACATTATGGGCATTCCGCTTCTTCAATACCATCGGCAGCCAAAATGATTTACACTTGTCTCTTCACCTTTACCGCTTCTAAATATTGTGGTTCATCATAGTTAATTACTGTCTAATCCAGTAATTACTGAACATATTGTATTGATAATTTTATTTATGGATTTGTTGTTGAACCATTGTGCTGAGAATTTGAATTCCACATTTCATATTTCAAATGTTCCAATTCGAATAATAAATTACAGGGAAAAATAAAATTATACGGGAGAGAATAAAATAATGTGCACACGGTTAGAAAGAAAACAGCGTGTGCGATGAAAAATAGAGAACAGACGGTTCTTTGACGTGAAACGTTTGCGATGCCCGACGGACGCACACACGGTTTCGTCTCATATGCGTGTGCGATTCATGGTAATACGGCAAACGTTTCAAACATGTGTGCGTGTGTGATAGGAATACCTATCGCACACAGTTATGAAAATGGACACGTTGGCGTTAGTAGAGGCACCGCACACGTTTTACATTCTTGAACTGTGTGCGATAACGTACCTATCGCAAACATATCGGTAGATTAAATGTTGATGTCCACCTTTTTCACATGACTATAGCGGCGTAATCGTTTGGGATGTCTCTCGGATCAGAAACGTAACGTCGAGACGTAGCGTGTGGGACTGGGGCAACTTCTCATACGTTTATTCTATGGCGATCGTCAGTAGCCGCTCGCCTATCCCCGACGGTTTCTGACTCACTTAGCGACGGTTCAAAATGCCGTCGTGGAAAGGGGTTAAAAACCGTTTGTATAGCACGTTACGGTACCAGTGGGTGTCTTGGTCATGTCTACATGATTCTTGAACCCGGAGGGTCCGCACGCTTGACGTTCGATGACGCTAGAGTAGTATTGGGATATATGCATTGGTAATTGAATGTTGTTCGGAGTCCCGGATGAGATCTCGGATGTCACGAGGAGCTTCGGAATGGTCTAGAGGTAAAGATTTATATATAGGAAGTCCTGTTTTGGTCCCTGGAAAAGTTTCGGGCATTATCGGTATTGTACCGGGAGTGCCGAAAGGGTTTCGGGGGTCTACCTGCCACGGGGGCACACATGGGATGTAGGGTCGCGCCCTGGCCTACATGGGCCAGGGACACCAGGCCCAAGAGGCCCATGCACATAGAACATGGAGAGAGGGAAGAGTTCTAAGGGGGGAAGGCACCCCCTAGGTGCCTTGGGAAGGGAGGAAACGTCCCTACGCCCACGCACCCTCCTTGGAGGAGGGGCTAGGGTTGTGCCCCATTCATCCCCCTTGACTCCTATATATAGTGGGGGAGAGGTAGGGGTTGTACACACAAATTCCCATGCCCCATTGGCAGCCCTACCTCTCCCATAACTCCGGTTTCTCCTCAGATTGGTTCCGACAGCGTTTGGCGAAGCCCTGCCGGCACTGCACCACCACCATCTCCACCGTGCCATCATGCTGGTTGAGATCCCATCTACTTCTCCTCTCTCACTTGCTAGATCAAGAAGGAGAAGACGTCACCGATCCGCATGTGTGCTGAACGCAGAGGTGTCGTCCGTTTGGCGCTAGATCTGATATGATCGTGATCGGATCGCGAAGAGTACGACTACATCAACCGTGTTATATAAGCTTCCACTTTTGGTCAACAAGGGTATGTAGACACACTCCCCTCTCATTTCTATGCATCTCCTAGATTAGATCTTGGGTTTTCATAGGAATTTTTTTGATTTTCATGCTTCGTTCCCCATCAGTGTCATCATGAACTAGGTCTATGCGTAGATGTATATGCATGAGTACAACACAAAGAAGTTGTGGGCGTTGATGTTCAGATTGCTTACTTCCATTGTCTTATTTGTATTTGGCCGTATTGTGGGAAGAACTGGCTCGTACCAACCTTACATTTCCTCGCACACGATACTGGTTCCACCGACTAACATGCAACTTGTATTGCATAAGGTGTGTTAGGACCGAGACTATATCGACCAGAGTGGGGGTGAATGGGAGATTCAAAAATTCTTGAGAATGTTATGAACTGATCCCAAACGCAGTAGCAGAAATAAGGTTTGGTGTAAATGAACTTAATTGAGTACGTTATTAAGGAACATATCTATCGAAGTAGGAAGCAATAATAGTTCGAGCATAGGATATCACAGGTTTGACAATAATGACGGTAATGCAATATGCGAATAGATGCAGTAACATGAGAGAATAACATGGTGAATACTATGACGGAAAAGCACAAGAAAAATGTGACGAGGTGAAAGAAAGCGACACAGGGAAGTCATGCCAGTCTTAATACGATAAGAGCGAAGAGAAATTTATACGACTAGGACGACTAAACTGAATGATGAGAATGCAACATGGTAAGCAATGAACTATAACAGATGGGAATGACAGAGATGACAGAAACGAATAATATGCAACAGTCAATGATTGATCAGATAAACTATTGTCACAGAGCACGAAAGTAAACTGCTGAAGGTAATGCCGTAAGGTAAAGTGAACCAGTGGTGCTCGATGGCGACAGATGGATTTGGTAGACCAGTTCGCCCTCCTGCCAAAGGACTATGTCTGGTTGGAGGGGTTGTGATTTAACACAGAACATAAACTCTCTTCGCCCTATTCTCCTTCAACTTGGAGCTAATCAGACTCTAGTTGATTTCACTCGTGGTAGATACTTGTCGGCGATCTCCAAACCTTTGACAGACCTCTTCACGAACCACAATGACTCTTGGTTGCTGAAGATCTTGCTCGGTGAAGACAATAACTCTTCAACACTCGAGCCGACACCTATCCGTCTGGAGAGTGCACAGCTCTCAAGAGTAATAGGTACAAGAACTGTTAACTCAGAACTACTGTGATGCTCAACCACTGTCTAAGTTTCGGCTCTTGATTTTTCTCTCGGTGGATCTTAAACTCAAATCACTCGGAGAGGGGATGCTCAATCAATCTTCTCAGAAATCTTAAGCGGAGCACCCAACGGGCAATGTTGGAGCGGGGTGGCTATATATAGCTGCAGCCTTCCCTGAAGGGAAAAAGTCCAAATTGGACATGTGGAGCAGCCAATGGCCGAACGACATGCGTCCAACGGTCGGAAATTTAGCACAACGGTAGCATTCCTTGCGGAGCAAGTAATGCTAACTCCCCAGTTCGAAAGATATCTCCTGCAGCACGAAGAACAACGTCTACTGCTGGAAGGTAATCATTCAAAACATAAAGAGATTTCTCTTAGTCTTGCATAGGTTTTAGGCTAACCATACAACGGATCTAAGCTACGAGAACCTATACCCCTCTTAATAGTCAGGAGGTCCTATGACTGAAATGAATGAAAGAAGAACTACGAAATGAATACTACGTCTTCACTTTGTCTTCGACTTCCATTCGCTGTAGTCAATTTTCTTCGGACAGAATCTCTGAACCAATTGCTTCACATCAGCAATAAATTCTCGAGGGGTTAACTCCTTCACATCAATCTTCTCGCCTACATGTTTTCAACAGATGTAGCTCATTCTTCTTTGCGATGCAGATATTCTTCGGTGGAGTTCCTCGAACTTAGCGCCGGAGACAACATTCTCTTCGGTTCTGCGTGGACTATTTCGCTCTATGTGCACTAGCATACAAATCAATCCATGCCTGTTTCTGTATACAATCTTCAAAACACAAGAGGGCAAATATTGCACCAACAATCTCCCCCTTTTGGACGATCGTTGACAAAACAAAACACATCTAAAGATAGATAACAGAATGAAATGGATTGCGAAGGATAACGAAAGACAAGAGATAATTACGAAGATAAAACACGCTCCCCCTGAAGGTATGCGTCATTTGGAGAATGCATAGGAGATAAATCAGAAGGTAGCGAGATAAATCTTCGTCTGAGTGATATTGATTTATAATCTCATTCGTGGTCTCTTTTAATGCACTCGATAGTGTCTGAGGTATTTCCTGCCACAACAATACCTTTGAAAAAGATTTGTTAGATAGGGTGAATACTTTGAAATGATTTGTGATGAAGGATAATCCATGAGGCTTCACTCAGAACATAGTTTGAATCCACACGAGATATAAGTTCCCTGCAAGTTAGATACTTGAGGAGAATCAGAGCAAGGGAATCACAGGTATATTGCTCAGAGTAGATATGCTTCAGATGGGGTTTTCCTGCAACAGGGATGATACGATGGAGATATGCGAGGAAAAATGACTTATGAAACAGATAGAGAGAGTTTGCTTTCGAATCGTAAGAAATTTAATCTGAAGCTAACTTTCTTCTCCTGCAAAGTTAGATAGCGAAAGATAATCATTATAGAATATCTAAGCATGAGACACATATAGTTTCAAGGAGTGAAATATCTCTTCTAGAGAAGCATGATTTTCCAATCCTCCTTGAAATGCTTTTACTTTCCCTGCATGATAGATAAGTATCAAGGATAATTATTGCAAGGAAGTAAGCTTTCGATTGCACCTGCAAACACATAACTGAAAGCGAATAGCATTGCAGGGGGATTATTAACGGTACATGACGACCAAGTATTCCAACACCATAGGCGGTGCTCCAAGTTCCAAAAGCAAATAGTTCAACGAAAACCAAATAGTTCGACAGAAAAGCAAATGGCGAAAGGAAACACCCTGCAAATAAACCGCTTATCTATCACTCGATGTTCTTCTCCCCTTTTTGTCAACAAGTGTCAAAAAGGAAAGAGAATGCATGCGAGGAACTACTCGTTTGAAGAATCCTCAGAATCAGAATTCGAACTGTTCGGCGAGGCAGAGGGAGCGATGGTCGAGGCTGAAGCAGGAGTTGAAGATGCAGCATGGGCTTCGGGATCAGCTTCGGGAGTAGTAGCATGAGGTGCATCTAGCTTGAAGATAAATGTGCCTGTTGTGCCTACGAGATCATCATCTGGTTCAATAAACAGCAGGTCGGTGGAGGTGGAACACTGAGGAAGTACTGGGGTTTGCCTTCGGATGCGAGGAACTGCAAACAACTCCAGATTATCGTGTTCTTTCTTGATACCCTTGGCAGATAGTTGTTTGCCAGAATAATGCTTGCGCAGAAGGGTCCAGGAGCGCTTCTTTTGTTCCTTCTCATACAGGAGAGCTTGGCGAGAATAATTGTGAAGCAGATTTATCTCAGTCATCATTTCCAGCTTCACTTTCCGGTCGAGGTTGATATGTCTTTCCAGGGCTTGCTGAGTGCAAAGAAAAATCTCGTACAGTGAAGGATTCTCTTCATGATGGATTTCAACTTTTGCCTTCTTGACCTTTGGAGCTTTAGCAGAAGCAGACATAGAAGCAAAGGCAGTAGCACCAATCGTATCTTCCCTTTGTCGATGTCCTTCACAATCCGGAGTGTGTCGCGGACTGGTGGCATATAAACTTTCGGGATATGTAGGTAGAAAAACTTTTCCTCAATAAGCTGCTCAATGGCAAACATGACCCAAGGTGCATATGGCTTTAAAGCTTGAGGGCTATCAGCTGCACAGGCCAGGTTGTGAATGAAAACATCCGGAATGTCAAAATGAATACCCTGAGCTGTGGATAGAAGAGCATTTGCCACGATGCCATGAATGGTTTCTGGCCTGTTTGTTGGTGTGAGGGAGTTGCATAGGATATAGAACAACACTTTGTTCTCATAAGCCAGATTCTTTGGATTTGCCTCTGTACATCCATCACCAACAAGTTTGGGGTCCATCAGCAGATGAAGTTGAGCTTCGGATACATCCCAATAGTGTAGTCTATGCTCACGAGTAGCATCAAATTCACACCGAGGAAAATTCAACAATGCTAAGAACTGGTCAGCCGAACATTTGATCTTTTCTTCTCCTGTCATCCATTCGAGGGTCCAAGTACTGCTATCTGTAAGGTCCCCTGGGATATAAAGAGTGGCATAGAACTGAAGAATCACTTCACGATTCCAGCCATGATTGAAACGAAGGAAGCTTTTCTAGAAGACCAGTTAAATCTGCTCGATGGTATGATGGAAACAGGGTAGACCTTCGAGCTCTGCGAAATCCAGAATCTTGCGCTTGAAAATGCGATTCTTGTCAGACAGAATACGAGCATAGTACACGGCCTGTTCTTTTGTCTAAAATTTGGTGACAAGGAATTTATTTCTCCATCATATGGGCTGGTTCTAAAGAATGCAAGTTTCAAAAGATGAAACTGCTCGTTAAAGGCAGGGCAATTCAGGCCATCTTTGACAGGAAACAAGGGAAAGGTTCCAATGGGTTTCTCAGATGTTCCTCTCCACCCATAAACCGGGTTCGAATGTCATCAGGTGCAGGCACACCTTCCTCAATAGGCTTGAGAGGAGCACGAAGCTTCCTTGATTTCTCTTGTATAGATTGCTTTGAGGAACTTGCGGTCTATCATTTTTGCTCGCTGGAACTCCTTCAATAGATTTCAGTCTTTGGGCACTAGGGCCTTTTCTTTCACTGTATTTCCTTCAATTGGAGGCACAACGACCTCTTTTTCAGACGCTTGGGGCACAACTGGCGGAGCAATTACTTCTTGAGCCATCGGCTCATCAGACTTCCTTTCTTCCTCTTCCAACTATGGTGCAGCGGTATGAGGAGCAGGATCAACATCTATCTTGGTAGGGGCACCAGATGATGCGACCAGGGTGGATTTGTCACGGGAAGCATTTAGCTCCCCCTCATTCTTGTCAATCTCCTCCTTGTTTGATTTGGAGGGCTCAGCTTGCAATGTCTTCGGAGGCGATGGATTTGCCTTCTCAACTTCGATTTCCTCATCAACATCATCAACTGGGGCTTGCTTCTTAGGCGAAGCCTTTTCTTCATCAATCTTTTCCAGGAAGATATCAACAACATCAGGTTGTTCTTAGGCTGCTGGAGTAGGAATGATAGCCTCCACAGGGCCAGCTTGCTGCATAGGTTCATCCTCGTGATGTGGAGATGGTGGAATCTGCTACAAGGGAGTACTGGAATCAAGTGGAGCATCAGTGACTGTCTAAAGGCGGCGATCTTAGCTTACTTTCGGATTGCTAACTCTCGCTTTAGCCTTCTGACATTTTTCTTCTTTAATTCTTCTTCGAGCAAGATCTGCCTTGCGGTCAATCTCCTCGTTTCTTTTGTCACACAACTGAGATACCTCCATGTGCAACCGTGAGTGCCAATCAATTTTCTCGTTCCACATGAGACTGAGAGCCTAGGTAAGTTCAACAATCTCTTTGTTCACATAATTTCTTCCGGATTCAGAGTTTGCCTCTTTCCTCATTTGCTCGATGGCTTGCTTGTCTTTGATAGCTTGATTCAACTTCATGGAGATTTTTCTCAGCTCAATGAAATGCTTCGTTACCATTTTCGTAACATCATCAGGTAGTCCCAGACTGCTTAAATCATCAGATTTTACATCATATGCAGCATTGTCAATCACATCGATCATGAGATTGAAATCATACTTCTGCTCCTCTGTGGAAGCAGGAACACAGGGTCTGGCCTTCTTAGTAGATGCATCAGCTTTTCCTTCAGACTCCATCTTTCTGTTTGGTGCAGGGTTAGTCAAAGATCTTGGAGCTACCGAACCGAACGTTTGTCAGTGAAGGAAATGGGTGCACGCCTTGGTGATCTCCTTGGAGAGGGTAAAACTTTCACTGGTGAGGGGCACTTGGATGGCTTGTTGATAATGACACGTTGGTCATACATTGGAATTTCATCAGGATCATCTTCGCTGGATGACTCATCAGACGAGTTAGAAATGACCTTCTTTGATTTCCTGACAATGGATGCCTTTCGGGGAGCACGAGGGGAAACAGATTTCCCGGACTTTCTTCCCTTGGAGGCAAAAGCTTGATCCTTCTTCTTCTGGACGTCTTGCTGAGTCAGCGCAATGTTTTCGCTTCAACTTGGTTTTTCTTTGCTTCCCTAGCATCACGCTTGGCTTTGTCCTTCGCCCTCTTAGCCGCTTCCTCAGGAAAATCAGCGATGTATTTGAGGGAGTTGGGATGAGCATTTGAAGGCGGTTGTGGTCTGACTTTTTCATCATTGGGGCCAATGCAATTTTCAGCAGTGCAGTCATTCCACGATGGTGTGAAAGCAAACAGAATCTGGTACTTCTCACGAACATTTTCATAATTGTACCATTTTCTCGCCCAGTGGCGGTGAATGCTTTGAAGCCTAGTGTTGCGTTCAATTGTTGATTCATCCTCAGGTGGAGTTCTGTAACTATCTAGATCAGACATTTCAGCCGTGGTATTCTTTTCCCTGCCACGGCCACCCTTTTTAGGATTACCATTCGAGAAGATGGTTAGGGCATCTATGACCAATTCATCTTTGGGCTGACTGTGAGCAGAGGGAATTTCCTCATTATCTTCTTTGGATTCAGACTCATGTTTCTTTTTCGGTGCTATGGGAGGCTTTGAAGATTTTCTTCCTCCTGTTAATCTCATTCGACCAGACCTTGGTGGAAACTGAGGCAATTCTCCTTCAGAATCTGAATACTCTTCCGAACTCTGTGCCATGACCAACCTGTGAGAAGAATGGATACGAGGGAAAATGGGGTAGGGTCAAAAATATGCATAGAAGGTATTTTGAACGAAAATGAATGTTTTTGGAAGAAACATAGGAATTCATGGTAGTCTTAGAGAAGATATCCTTGATAGATTCTAAACTAGCCATAGAATGTTCAAGGCTGATTAAAGACTATCTAATCTTTCAGATAAGGACACATGAACCCTAGGTCGAGGAGAACAAGTACGAGGAAGATCTACAAATCGTACCAGTCAAATCCTAGTGATTCCTAAAGATCTACCGCGGTGAAATAAATCATGGAAAATAGCATCGGTAAGAACTGCCCTAAGAACGGAGTTGTGGACAGGAGCAGTTCCGGATCTAAGCGCCCTAACATGGCAACTTGGATCAGCTACGGCAATGCGGGTGGAAGGATTACCACAGCGACGTGATCAACCGCGACTAGATTTCACCGGAGTAGCACGGCGAGGCTCCTCGCCGAAGTTGCTTCGAGCAATGGTTCGGTTGGAGGTGGACGAGGGTTTGAGGAACTAGGAGGAAGAAGACACGGTGAGGGATATTTATAGCTGGCGAGTTGAACCTCCTCTCCAAAATCTATGGCCCTCAGTTGCGGGATGTTCCGCATTCGATGGACACGATCATGATCGTGGGGATTGTGGGTACATGGCAACTGTTTTCTGCGAGAAACTCGGGAAGAGAGCAGGAGACCGAAAGGTTCGAAGAAGGGCCAACGCCAAGAGTGATTAAAAGTTCAAAGTCGATTTCTTTCATGACCAAGGACGTCGGACAGACATTTTCTTCAGATAATATTGCATGCTTATGACGGACAACATAGAGTTGGAAGAGAAAGGATAGATGGATAAAAGGGTCCGAAACAAAACACTCAACCAGAAAAGAGGAAACACAGAGCTATGAGTGAGTTGTTCATCGGACGAAACACAAACACGGAGAAACAAAGACAAACACACAAACGAGAGCAAATAAACATGAAGAACAAGCACCAACAATATAGATCTCAGGGCTAAGAATAAACTAGTAGAATCCCTGAGAGAGTTCCTGCAAGAAGGGTTAGTTTTTTTCGCAACCCACACTTGCGTGGGCAACGTGAATCTCATTTGTTTTGTCTGAGCAGGGACAGTCCTTCGATGAGCTCTATAGTTCGCCTGTGCATTTCGAGAGTAATCATATGAATATGCATTGAAATTGTTTCCAGAGACATGAGCATAATGATTCGAGGAGGTACGCATGTACTCCTTCTATCGAAGGTTTGACCAAAATCCATTCGAGGAAATTCTAGCACCAATCTATGAATGATAATCATTTCCTCGAAGAGAATCACTCTGCATATTCAAGTTAGCAGTGACAGATAAATTTTCAACGATGCACTTCTTCACCCAGATTTGCTTCATGGGTGAACCAGACCTGCAGTTAGTCCCAACATACCGAGCGAAAACCTTACCATTCTGTTGTTTGAAGAATTTGTAGTTTGAGTCATCAAACTCGTCGGAAATAACAGAAATGGGAGTGTCATATCGAGACAGAATTGCAGGTTCGAGAGTTTTACTCTTAGCAAGAACCCAACTCGTTCGAGGATACTGCCCGGGAGTCTAGTAGGTTCCATCAATGTTGAGTTTTCTTTCGAAACCCAACCCTTCCTTTCGGGGGTTTTTGTGCAGTATTGACTTCTTGAGCACATCACAGAGAGTTTGATGCCCTTTGAGGCTCTTTAGCATTCCTGTCTCAAGCAAGTTCTTTAACCTACGATTTTCATCAGAGATTGCAACAAATTCCTCAGAAGAGGGGTTAGAAATACTATTCATAGTTGTTACAATATTCTCGATGACAACATTAGATATTTCAGCATTTGAATCAGTATTGCTATGTTCTAGGCATTGGGAGCAAGGAGGCACAAAATCATCAGGAGGTCATTTAGATTACTCGGTGAAGAGAGAAGCCTTTTCTTTTGCTAACACGTTATGAGACTCTTTCAGTGACTCGAGTTTTTGATTCCTGTTAAGGAGTTCATCTCACAAACTCTCGTAGTCGACTGTATGGGAATCATATTGGTTGGAAATATCATCAATAGTTGGAGAAAAAGCATCATGCTCTTTGATCAACTTTTGATTCTTCTCCATCTCTTAGACCAGTAATCCTTCAGCTTTCCTAAGATTCTTCTCAAGTTTTTCAAGATCATCTTGTTGAGATTTTGCAATCTTAACCAGTTTAGCATAGGCAATGTATTCAGGAGAATATTCAGTCATAGATTTTCGGTGTTTTGTTGATACCTGATCCTTAGAGGTTTTTGCCATGAGACAGAATGTGATTGGTTCATCATCACTTGAAGCACTGTCATCAGTGTCTAATTCGGGTGATTTCTCATATGATTCATAAGCAACGAAAGCATTGCTTCTTCCTAACCTTCTATGAAGCTCTTCATCTTCTGATTCTGATTCGGATGGCTCATCTTCAGATTCTATATTCATTTCAGCATATACTCTGTTCAGCTACAATATTTTCTTCATATTAGATTCGATGGTTGCTCTGGCTTGCACGTCAATGACTGGTCTCATCGAAGAGGACGAGAAAGATTCATTTTTCTTCGAGAGCTTAGTGTGATGATCCATTCAAGTGAATCCATTGCAGTGATGATACATCCATCTGTTGCTAGGTTTTTCATGCCATCAATGACAGTCTGCCATGAGGTGACCGAATTGTTTGCACTTGAAGCACCTTATTTCTTTCGGAGGTAACTTTCTTGAAGATTCAGGCAAGTCAAATTCTTCATCATTTGTAAGACACATATTCTGTCTTCTGATGTCACTTAGCCTTTCTGTGAGCATTTCTAGTTCCCTTGTGATAGTGTGTTGATTTTTGACATCTTCTGCTTGTGAACTGCCATATTGTGAAAGAATTTCCCCTTCACTTTTCGAAGAAGATTCTTGATATCCATTTTCAAGTTCCATCTTTTCTTCATGAATAGACAACAACGCCATGACCTCAACATAGTGAAGTTCTTCATAGTCTGGTTTTTGCTTGATTTCAGCTACAATTGGATCGAAGGTTGCATCAAGAGCACTCAGTAGCTTATTGACCACATCTCTATTGGTGATATCTGTTATTCCTCGTTGATGAAGTCTTTCAACAATATTGGTCAACCGATCAGTGAGTTCCATATCCCTTTCCTTACGAAGACTTCTGAAACCAGCAAACATGGCACGAAGCATTTCAATGTAAGGACTGTTCTGGTAATGAATTCTTCATGAGCATTTTTTATGGCATCCCAGAGTTGCTTTGCAGTGTCAAGCTTTCGGAACCGAATGAAAATGTCTTTTGAGATACTTTAACAGATAATATCTTTTGCTTGTGCATTTAACCACAGTATAGCTTTGTCATCAGAATTTGGAGCATCAGGGTGCTGAATGGTGTATCCATTTTTAACAATCTGCCAAAGTTCTATGTTGATGGCTTGAAGTCTGATTCTCATTCTCTCTTTCTAGTAGACATAGTCATTTCCATCGAAGATAGGAAACCTTTCAGAGTGTGAGGATCTACCTGCATACGACATACTCAAAACTCCAACGCTATTAGACCTTTAATAAACAGAGACAGGGAGAACCTGCTCTAATACCAATTGTTAGGACCGAGAGTATATCGACCAGAGGGGGTGAATGGGAGATTCAAAAATTCTAGCGAATGTTATGAACTGATCCCAAACACAGCAGCAGAAATAAGGTTCGGTGTAAATGAACTTAATCAAGTACGTTATTGAGGAACATATCTATCGAAGTAGGAAGCAATAATAGTTTGAGCATAGGATATCACAGGTTTGACAATAATGACAGTAATGAAATATGCGAACAGATGCAGTAACATGAGACAATAACAGGGTGAAAACTACGAAGGAAAAGCACAAGAAAAAGGTGACGAGGTGAAAGAAAGCAACACAAGGAAGTCACACCAGTCTTAATATGATAAGTGCGAAGAGAAACTTATACGATTGGGATGACTAAACTGAATGATGAGAATGCAACATGGTAAGCAATGAACTATAACAGATGGGAACGACATAGATGACAAAAATGAATAGTATGCAACAGTCAATGATTGATCAGATAAACTATCGTCACAAAGCACGAAAGTAAACTGCTGAAGGAAATGCAGTAAGGTAAAGTGAACCAGTGGTGCTCGATGGCGATAGATGGATTTGGTAGACCATTTCGCCCTTCTGCCAAAGGACTACGTCTGGTTGGAGGGGTTGTGATTTAGCACAGAAGATAAACTCTCTTCGCCCTATTCTCCTTCAACTCAAAGCTTATGAGAATCTAGTTGATTTCACTCGTGGTAGATACTTGTCGGCGATCTCCAAACCTTCGACAGACCTCTTCGTGAACCACAATGACTCTTGGTTGCTGAAGATCTTGCTCGGTGAAGACAATAACTCTTCAACACTTGAGCCGACACCTATCCGTCTAGAGAGTGCGCAGCTCTCAAGAGTACTAGGTACAAGAACTCTTAACTCAAAACTACTGTGATGCTCAACCACTGTCTAAGTTTCAGCTCTTGATTTTTCTCTCGGTGGATCTTAAACTCAAACCACTTAGAGAGGGAATGCTCAATCAATCTTCTTAGAAATCTTAAGTGGAGCAGCCAATGGGCAATGTTGGAGCGGGGTGGCTATATATACCCACAACCTTCCCTGAAGGGAAAAAGGCCAAATTGGACATGTGGAGCAGCCAATGGCCGAACGACACGTCCAACGGTCGGAAATTGAGCACAACGGTAACATTCCTTGCAGAGCAAGTAATGCTAACTCCTCAGTTTGAAAGATATCTCCTGCAGCACGACGAACAACGTCTACTGCTAGCAGGTAATCATTTGAAACATAAAGAGATTTCTCTCAGTCTTGCATAGGTTTTGGGCTAAGCATCACTGCGGATCTAAGCTTCGAGAACCTATTCCCCTCTTAATAGTATGGAGGTCCTATGAATCAAATGAATGAAAGAAGAAGGATGAGATGAATACTACATCTTCACTTTGTCTTCGACTTCCATTTGCTGCAGTCAATTTTCTTCGGACAGAATCTCCAAACCAATTGCTTCACATCAGCAATAAATTCTCGAGGGGTTAACTCCTTTACATCAATCTTCTCCCCTACATGTTTTCAACAGATGTAGCTCATTCTTCTTTGCGACGCAGATATTCTTCGGTGAAGTTCCTCGAACTTAGCACTGGAGACAACATTCTCTTTGGTTCTGCATGGACTATTTCTCTCTGTGTGCACTAGCAAACAAATCAGTCCATGCATGTTTCTGTCAACAATCTCCAAACACAAGAGGGCAAATATTGCACCAACAAGGTGGCTGCCAGGTGTCTGTCTTTCCTACTTTAGTTGAATCTTCTTTGACAAAGGCAGTCCTTGTAGAAGGTTAAAAGGCAACTTGATTATCACCATTATGGCTTTCCGTAGGTAAGAACGGTTCTTGCTAGTTGCCCATAGAAGCCACGTAAAATTTGCAACAACAAAGTAGAGGACGTCTAACTTGTTTTTGCAGGGCATGTTGTGATGTGGTATGGCCAAAACATGATGTGATATATGTTGATGTATGAGATGATCATGTTTTGTAATAGGTTCATGACATGCATGTCGATGAGTACAGCAACCGGCAGGAGCCATAGGGTTGTCTTTAATTTATTTTATGACCTGCATGTCAACTAATAACGCTATGTAATTGCTTTACTTTATCGCTATGTGTTAGAAACAGTTGTAGAAGCAATAGTTGGCGAGACAACCATGTGACAACACGATGATGGAGATCATGGTGTCATGCCGGTGAAGATGGAGATCATGCTAGTTCTTTGGAGATGGAGATCAAAAGTACGAGATGAAAATGGCCATATCATGTCACATATATTGATTGCATGTGATGTTTATCTTTTTATGCATCTTATTTTGCTTAGGACGACAGTAGCATTATAAGATGATCCCTTTACTAAATTTCAAGATAAAAGTGTTCTCCCTAAGTATGCACCGTTGTGAGAGTTCATCGTTTCGAAGCACCTCGTGATGATCGGGTGTGATAGACTCTACGTTGGCATACAACGGGTGTAAGCCAGTTTTACACATGCAGATTACTTGGGTTAAACTTGAAGAGCCTAGCATGTACGTACATGGCCTCGGAACACGGAGGACCGAAAGGTCGAACATGAGCCATATAGTAGATATGATCAACATGGAGTTGTTCACCATTGATGACCACCCCATCTCACGTGATGATCAGACATGGGTTGGTTGATTTGGATGATGTAACACTTAGACAACTTGAGGATGTTGATTTAAGTGGGAGTTCATTAGTAATATGATTAATTGAAACAATTATCATGAACATAGTCTCAATGCCTTTGCAAAATTATGTTGTAGATCAATGGATCGCGTTGTAGCTCCCTTGAATTTTAATGCGTTCCTAGAGAAAGAAAAGTTGAAGGATGATGGAAGCAACTACGCGAACTAGGTCCGTAATTTGAGGATTATCCTCAATGTTGCACAGAATGCTTATGTCCTCGAAGCACCGCTAGGTGTTCCACCCGCTCCCACAAATCTGGACGCTATGAATGTCTGGCAGACCAGGGATGATGACTACATGATAGTACAGCGCACCATGCTTTACGGCTTAGAACCGGGGCTCCAAAGATGTATTGAGCACCACGGACCATATGAGATGTTCCAGGAGCTGAAATTGGTATTTCAAGCTCATGCCCAGGTCGAGAGGTATGACACCTCCGACAAGTTCTTTAGCTGCAAGATGGAGGAGAACAACTCCGTTAGTGAGCATGTACTCAAAATGTCTGGGTACTACAAGCGCCTGAATCAGTTGGGAGTTAATCTTCCGGATGACGTAGCGATTGATAGAGTTCTCTAGTCACTGCCACCAAGCTACAAGGGTTTTGTGATGAACTATAATATGCAAGGGATGGAGAAAACAATCCCTGAGCTCTTCGCATTGCTTAAAGCCACAGAGTTAGAAATCAAGAAAGAGCATCAAGTGTTGATGGTGAATAAGACCACCAGTTTTAAGAAAAGGGCAACGGAAAGAAAGGGAACTTCAATAAGAATGGCAAGTCAGTTGCCGCTCCCATGAAGATGAAGGAAATATGCCCTAGAGGCAATAATAAAGTTGCTATTTTATATTTCCTTATTCATCATAAAGGTTTATTATTCATGCTAGAATTGTATTGTTCGGAAACTTAAATACATGTGTGAATACATAAACAAATACCGTGTCCCTAGTAAGCCTCTACTAGACTAGATCGTTGATTAAAGATGGTTAAGGTTTCCTAACCATAGACATGAGTTGTCCTTCGATAACGGGATCACATCATTAGGAGAATGATGTGATGGACAAGACCCATCCGTTTGCTTAGCATATTGATCGTTCAGTTTATTGCTATTGATTTCTTCATGACAAATACATATTCCTTTGACTATGAGATTATGCAACTCCCGGATACCGGAGGAATACCTTGTGTGCTATCAAACATCACAATGTAACTGGGTGATCATAAATATGCTCTACAGGTATCTTTGAAGGTGTTTGTTGAGTTGGCATAGATCGAGATTAGGATTTGTCACTCCGAGTATCGGAGAGGTATCTCTGGGCATAGATCGAGATTAGGATTTGTCACTCCGAGTATCGGAGAGGTATCTCTGGGCCCTCTCAGTAATACACATCATAAGAAGCCTTGGAAGCAAAGTGATTAATCAGTTATTTGCAAGATGATGTATTACAGAACGAGTAAAGAGACTTGCCGGTAACGAGATTGAACTAGGTATGAAGATACCGACGATCGAATCTCGGGCAAGTAACATACCGATAGACAAAGGGATTACGTATGTTGTCATAAGGTTCGACCGATAAAGATCTTCGTAGAATATGTAGGAGCCAATATGGGCATCCAGGATCCGCTATTGGTTATTGATCGGAGAGGTGTCTCGGCCATGTCTACATAGTTCTCGAACCCGTAGGGTCCGCACGCTTAACGTTCGTTGAAGATATAGTGTTATATGAGTTATATGATTTGGTTACCGAATGTTGTTCGGAGTCCCGGATGAGACCACGTACATGATAAGGAGTCTCAAAATTGTCGAGAGGTAAAGACTGATATGTAGGACGATGGTATTCGGACACCGAAAGTGTTTCGGAGTGTACCGGATAGTCATCGGAGTACCGGAGGGGGTACCGGACACCCCCGGGAGGATAGTGGGCCTATTGCGCCACATGAGGGGAGCACACCAGCCCACAAGGGGCTGGCGCACCCCCCATGGCAGCCGCCCAAGTGGGGGAAAGGAAAGGGGGGGGGGATTCGGCCTCCCCCTTCCTTCCCTCTCCCCCTTTCCTTCCCCCCTCCGACAAATATGGCAAGGGGGCGCGGCCAAGGGCAGGAGCCCAAGTAGGATTCGGACCTACTTGGGGCACCCCTTGGCCTCTCCCCTCTCCCTCCCACCTATATATATGTGGGAGGGGGGGCGCCTAGCACCATCACGACAATTGCTTAGCCGTGTGCGGCGTCCCCCCTCCACCGTTTACACCCCCGCTCATATTTTCGTAGTGCTTAGGCGAAGCCCTGCGGAGATAGCTTCACCATCATCGTCACCATGATGTCGTGCTGCCAGAACTCATCCACTACCTCGCCATCTTGCTGGATCAAGAAGGCGGAGGACGTCACCGAGCTGAATGTGTGCTGAACGCGGAGGTGCCGTACGTTCGGTACTTGATCGGTTGGAGCGCGAATAAGTTCGACTACATCACCGCGTTAACAAATGCTTCCGCTTACGGTCTACGAGGGTACATTGACACACTCTCCCCTCTCATTGCTATGCATCTCCATGGATAGATCTTGCGTGTGCGTAGAATTTTTTTTGTTTTCCATGTAACGTTTCCCAACATTGGCATCCGAGCCAGGTCTATGCGTAGATGATATGCACGAGTAGAACACAAAGAGTTGTGGGCGGTGATAGTCATACTGCTTACCACCAACGTCTTATTTTGATTCGGCGGTATTGTGGGATGAAGCGGCCCGGACCAACCTTACATGTCCACGCACATGAGACCGGTTCCACCGACAGACATGCAACTAGTTTTGCATAAAGGTGGCTGGCAGGTGTCTGTTTCTCCTACTTTAGTTTAATCGAATTTTGACTACGGCCGGTCCTTGAAGAAGGTTAAAACAACAAACTTGATGAATCACCGTTGTGGTTTTTGCGTAGGTAAGAACGGTTCTTGCTAGAAGCCTATAGCAGCCACGTAAAACTTGCAACAACAAGGTAGAGGACGTCTAACTTGTTTTTGGAGGGCATGTTGTGATGTGATATGGTCAAGATATGATGTGATATATGTTGATGTATGAGATGATCATGTTTTGTAATATCGACAACCGGCAGGAGCCTTAGGGTTGTCTCTTTATTGTATGAAATGCAAGTGCCATGTAATTGCTTTACTTTATCAATATGCGTTAGTGATAGTTGTAGAAGCAATAGTTGGCGAGACGACCCCGACGCAACGATGGAGATCAAGGTGTCGAGCCGGTGATGATGGAGATCATGATGATGCTTTGGAGATGGAGATCAAAAGCACAAGATGATGATGGCCATATCATGTCACATATTTTGATTGCATGTGATGTTTATCCTTTATGCATCTTATTTTGCTTAGAACGGCGGTAGCATTATAAGATGATCCCTTCACGAAATTTCAAGATAAAAGTGTTCTCCCCGAGTATGCACCATTGCCAAAGTTCATCGTTTTGAAGCACCTAGTGATGATTGGGGTGTGACAGACTCTACATTCACATACAACGGGTGTAAGATAGTTTTGCACATGCGTAATACTTGGGTTAAACTTGACAAGCCTAGCATGTACAGACATGGTCTCGGAACACTGGAGACCGAAAGGTCGAACATGAGTCATATAGTAGATATGATCAACATAGAGATGTTCACCATTGATGACTACCCCATCTCACGTGATAATCGGACATGGGTTAGTTGATTTGGATCACGTATCACTTAGATAACCTGAGGGATGTTTATTTAAGTGGGAGTTCATTAGTAATTTGATTAATTCAACTTAATTTATCATGAACTTAGTCTTATAGTTTTGCATATCTATGTTGTAGATCAATGGCCCGAGCTACCGTTCCCCTGAATTTTAATGCGTTCCTAGAGAAAGGTAAGTTGAAAGATGATGGTAGAAACTACACGGACTGGGTCCGTAACTTGAGGATTATCCTCATTGCTGCACAGAAGAATTATGTCCTTGATGCACCGCTAGGTGACATGCCTACTGCAGGAGCTGAAGCAGATGTTATGAATGTCTGGCAAGCATGATCTGATGACTACTCAATAGTTCAGTGTGCCATGCTTTACGGCTTAGAACCAGGACTTCAAAGACATTTTGAACGTCATGGAGCATATGAGATGATTCCAAGAGTTGAAGTTAATATTTCAAGAAAATGCTCGGGTTGAGAGATATGAAGTCTCCAACAAGTTCTATAGCTGCAAGATGGAGGAGAACAGTTCTGTCAGTGAACACATACTCAAAATGTCTAGGTATCATAACCACTTGACTTAGCTGGGAGTTGATCTTCCAGTTGATAGTGTTATTGACAGAGTTCTTCAATCACTGCCACCAAGCTACAAAGGCTTTGTGATGAACTATAATATGCAAGGGATGAATAAAACGATTCTTGAGCTCTTCGCAATGCTTAAGGCTGTGGAGGTAGAAATCAAGAAGGAGAATCAAGTGTTGATGGTTAACAAGACCACTAGTTTCAAGAAAAAGGGCAAGGGAAAGAAAGGGAACTTCAAGAAGAATGGCAAGCAAGTTGCCACTCCCGGGAAGAAGCCAAAGCTAGACCCAAGCCTGAAACTGAGTGCTTCTACTGCAAAGGGAATGGTCACTGGAAGAGGAACTGCCCCAAATACTTGGCGGATAAGAAGGATGGCAAAGTGAACAAATGTATATTTGATATACATGTTATTGATGTGTACCTTACTAATGCTCGTAGCAGCGCCTGGGTATTTGATATTCATTCGGTTGCTCATATTTGTAACTCGAAACAGGAGCTGCGGAATAAACAAAGATTGGCTAAGGACGAGGCGACGATGCGCGTCGGAAATGGTTCCAAAGTCGATGTGATCGCGGTCGGCACACTATCTCTACATCTATGTTGGTGTCAAAACCGGCAGACCTCGGGGTAGGGGGTCCCGAGCTGTGGATCTAGGATCGCTGGGGAACAAGGGACGACGAACACAGTGTTTACCCAGGTTCAGGCCCTCTCGAAGAGGTAATACCCTATGTCCTGCTTGATTGTATTGGATGTATTATGTGGTTTACAGTGTAGATCTACCTCGAGATCAGCATGAGCTAAACCCTAAGGAGATGAGGTGATGAATGTAGCCCTAGCCCTAAGACTAAAAACCCTCGGTTTATATAGACACCAGTAGGGTTAGGGTTACCGAAGATAGATTACAATAAGGGCTTAAAGAGATCCTGCGCCTTCTTGACTTGGAGGGCACACCATGGCTTTGTAGATCTCCTATCATTATACGGCTCCACCAGTCCGGCCCATGTAGAATGGGTCGTCGCCCCGAGGACCCCTTAGTCCATGACTCCCTTAGTAGCCCCCGAACTTGCCTCCAACGCCGGGGATTATCCTCCGGAATCTTCAGATCGTCGGCTTGCGAGACAAGTTCTTCCATTCCTCCATTCGGTTGGGATCCAAATTACTTTCGCTGAATCCTATCTGGAACCCGGACAAATGTGCTTCAGGCCCGGACAGTTTTAAGACTCCGGGCTCCGAAGACATCTCGAGGCCAAGGTGGGTCCATCAGAGTTTAATGCCGTTCCTCGGGGCAAGGGCTTCGCACACTTTTTTAGAGGACGTGCGGCCCAACGCCGTATTTCCATGAACCCGTCCTTCCGGCTTCACGCTGGGATGCTTATTTATAGATCCAAAAGTGCTGGGAATAGTTACCTCCCCCCTTTGCAAAAAACAACACCGAAAAAATTCTCCAACGCCATGGCTGACCTTCCAGGTTCATCCTCACGCCCCCACGGCCCACTCCCAGGCGATTGGTCGAGCTGCTTAGTTTTGCACCTCCATCTGAGGCGCTTGCAGACGCAATGCTTCCTCCCTCTGGCTGATTTGGTCTTCGTCCGCGTCGGACTCATCTCTGTCGACGGCTGCGCCCTTGTGGAGAACTCTCCCGCCCCAAGTAAGGAGGAGAGGGTATGTCTCGTGCCCTTCCTTCTAAGAGGCTTGGGCTTCCCTATTCATCCCTTTCTACGGGGTCTGTTGGAGTTCTACGAGATTCAGCTTCACAACCTCACCCCAGGGTCCATCTTGCACATCTTCGGCTTTGCAGCCTTGTGCGAGATATTTTTGAGTTCCGAGGCCCACTTTGACTTGTGGAGGAAGTATTTCTGCCTTGTCCCTCGCCTCCGGGAGGGATCTATATTCGAGGTGGGCAGCACCGAGGTATGGCGGATAGCTGGGATAGGGTACCTAATTGGGACCCCTTAGAATGATCCCGAAGGATGGACTTCGGAGTGGTTCTATATCGACGACGTTCCCCTCACCGATCCAATTCGGCAAGGGTTGCCCGAATACTCAAATGACCCGCCTACAAAGAGGTTCAACTGGCGGCCCAGAGGCCCTTCCCAACAGGACAGTGAGGAGGTGCGATCGCTGGCGGCCAAGATCAGGCTGTTAAGCAGCAACAAGCTGACCATGGTTGAAGTAATGGCCATTGCTATTACCCGATGCGTGCAACCCCTCCAGCAGCGGGGTCATCCTTTATGGTGCTACAACGGGACCAACGACGTAACCCGTTACCAACGACAAGGGCCAGACAACAAAGTGGCTCTGGCCAAAATATTGGTCGGTCTCTTCATGGGAGAGGAAGCGGAGTTCGCTCGTATGAGTATTCGGGAAGGCTGCTCCGGATACAATATGGCGGACTGGGTAAGCCGCAGTCCATTATTTTGAACTCACAGATTATGCTCAAATTCTAACTGATCGTAACTGAACAGGGATGGAGGCGTCAGGTTGCGTCCATTAATTACCCTCCTCCTCAACCAGAGGACCATTCCCGTGATGACGATCCAGGGTATCATGATGACCCGGAGACGTCGATTGATTTTGAAGACGGGGTGTTCTACCAGGAGAGCCTTGACGGCGCCAAGGTTGCTGTGACAGCCGATCACCCTAGGGCTCTTCCCTCCTCCACAGTAATCGAAAAGAAGACCTTCACCCGAACAGGGCACTCATCTCGTGCTATTCCCCATGTGCTGACTTCTGCTCCCAAGGGTCACCGCACTACATGTAAGACCGTTTTGGGAGGAGTGCAGACAGCGCCAACTTTGGCCCCTAATGGGAGATCAAAGTGGAAAGCCTCCGCCGAAGCGGAAGCACCTGCCCCCTCGGCCCAGTGGTAACGTATTTCAGAATTGCAGTGAGGGTTGATTTTAGCACTCTTTTACTAAAACTTGCTCAACTATTGTAGAAGGCATATGCCTCTGCACCAATCCAAAGATCCCCCGGGTGCGCCGAATCGCAACTCTGGTCCCAAGTCTTTGGCACAAGCCAGAGCCTCCCCCGAAAACATGGCGGCCGGCGCACCTCCGTCGGACTCCAACGATGTTTCAGTCACCAACTCTGAAGTCGAGAGCGTAATGAATCATCGCCACCGGAGGGAGATGTTACGTCATACTGCCTTTGCCGAACAGGAATTTAGTGCTTTTAATTTGGTGGATGCGTACCTTGGAGCGGCCCGGACAGGTCTTGAAGGGATCGCCGATCTTTTTGCCTCCAAGGTGCAGGTATATAGCTTGAAAGCAGATCATGTTCCCTAACCACCTAGCCCCCAAGCCTTAATTTGGGTGGGACAACCAAGTTAAGGGTGTCTAATGATATTAATTTTGTAGGCTGCAAGAGAGCAGAACGAAAAGTTGTCCGAGGACCTTAAAGTGAGTCGGACATAGTTGGTCGAAACCAAGTCCAAACTAGATGCGGCTCGAAAAGCCAGTAGCGAGTTGTCCGATAAGTAGAAAAGATTTGTTGCGCAGGTATACACTGTATTTTATGCATTAACACCATATTCTCCGTATAGTGGCGGGAGCTGTAAGCGAGCTGCGGAGGGAGCTAGAGGCTGGCAAACGGGTGCTGACGCGAAGTCAGGAGGAGAAAAATGAGCTCAAGGAAGAGAACCGGCGAAAACCGGGGAAATTGAAAGCTTAAGAACCCAGTTGGCGCAAGCCTTGGAGGAGAACCAGAAGCTAAAATGTGGCATATTTGGTAAGTACTGCTCTGACCGGTATGGTGGTCCAGTGTCATTGGCGTTGTAATGACGATATGCAACACCTGCTTGATAAGTCTCCTGACTGGGCGGCCCGAGGAAGAAGTCAGTGCCTATGATGGGAATCTTGTAAAGGAGCTCTCAAAGACCTATGAAAGGGCCCGGAAAGCCATGAAGAGCATGGTGAAGGCATTATGGCCGTCAAATGTGCCGCTAGAGAGTATGGCTGAACTAGCCAGTCGCTTTAAAGGGGCTCGGCGAAGGTTTGAATTATGGAAGATCTCGGCCTGTCGAGAAGGATCACACGAGGCGTTGGCTATGGTAAAGACCCGTTTCACCAAGCTAGACCCGGTGCATATGGCCCGGGTTGGTCCCGTGGGTCCTGACGGCCGAGAGATACCACTGAGCTTGGTGTACGATGAGGTGATGCCAGCCACTCGCTATTCTCAAAAGGATTGTGCTTTAGAACAATTGATAGACAATGTCGAGAAAGAGTAATCTTGTCAATTCTATGTATCTATGTGCTTTACGTTGATCATGCTCAATCTGTGTTCTTATTGTTATTTTTGGAAAGAATGTTGTCTTAACCGGCCATTGGCTTTTTGAAAGAGATTGGGGAGTGTTCCGTACTGTGTGCCATGGGAAACAAGGCAACAATTCGGGAACCAAGCAATCCGGCCCTCTGGTTTGAACAGACGAAACATGTGCGGAGAGCTATGTTATATTACTGTTTAACATAAGAAAAATCTTCCGATGAAAATAGTTCCTGCAAGGGTTCCTTTCATCGAGTAAAATTATAGTCCGGATACGTAGGATCAACGGACACCAATGGCTTTGAAATAGAGCCCTGGTAGTAAGCTCGAGGCTATATTCACTTCCCTTAGGCTGACTTGTGGTATTATGTAAGAACGCTAGCTTTCGGCTTCACCTGTCTGAGGTACGGTCCCAGATGACCCGGTCGTAACAATTGCAGAGGTGCTCCCTTTATGCCCTAGCCGAACAATAGGGAACGTAGGGGTAAGCACAGGAGCCAGGCAACCCATCTTGGCAAAGATCTTAAGTCGAACAAGTGCATATGTTGGCTTAACATGTGTGAGAAGGACGCAATCCGTACGAATGCGATTTATACATTTATTCGGCTCTTCTAAGGGAGCCCCCATGCACAGCTGGGTGTTACATTCAGTGATATATATAAAACGAGCTTGGTATGGTTCGGTTTAGCCGAACTAGCAGCATGTCGAAAAGAGAGAAGAAGGGAAAATAAAAGAAGGAAAAGGTGGAGATATATGTCAAGCTTAGGCGAAAAAATGCCGCAGCCGGGCTGCGTTCCACGGGTTCGGGTCGAGGCAGTCGTCGGACGGGCGGCGAAGACGATATGCTCCTCCAATGAGTACTTCATCGATGATGTACAGTCCCTCCCATTTGGGTGATAGTTTATTCTTCTGTTTCTCGGGGAGTCGGAGGACGAGGTCTCCCACGTTATATGTCTTCGCCCGAACTTCACGGTTGTGGTAACGTCGCGCTTGCTGCTGATAGAATGCGGATCGAGCTCGAGCTATGTCCCGTTCTTCTTCCAGAGCATCCAGATCATCCTGCCAATCGAGCTCGGCTTCCTTTTCTTCGTACATGTGCACTCTAGGCGCGTCATGGATAAGGTCGCATGGGAGAACTGCTTCCGCACCGTATACCATAAAAAAATGGTGTGTATCCGGTTGACCGATTAGGAGTGGTGCGCAGCCCCCATAGTGCGGAATCGAGTTCCTCGACCCAATGGCAGTCTGATTGTCCAAGGGATCGAACTAGGCAAGGTTTAATGCCGCTCATAATGAGTCCGTTGGCTCGTTCGACTTGTCCGTTGGTCCGTGGGTGGTACACCGAGGCGTAATCGAGCTTAATGCCCATTTTACCGCACCAGTCTTTAACTTCTTGAGCGGTGAAGTTGGTACCGTTATCGGTAATTATGATATGGGGGACACCATAACGGTGTATGACATCGGATAAGAAGTCGATGACTGGTCCGGATTCTGCCGAAGTGACGGATCTTGCTTCGATCCACTTGGTGAATTTGTCGACCATGACCAATAGGTACTTCCTTTTGTTTGTCCCCCCTTTTGAGTGGCCCGACCATGTCGAGACCCCAGACCACAAAAGGCCATGTGATCGGTATCGTCCGAAGAGCTGTAGGGGGAATGTGGCTTTGATCTGCGAAGAGCTGGCATCCGACGCAATGTTGGACTAATGTCCGGGCATCTTCATGGGCGGTAGGCCAGAAAAAACCTGCTCGAAAAGCCTTGCTGACCAAAGCCCGAGCTGTCGCGTGGTGTCCGCCCATGCCAGCGTGTATATCTGCCAAGAGCTGCTGCCCCTCTTCTTCGGAGATGCACCTTTGTAAAACTCCTGTGGTACTCTTCTTATAGAGTTCACCCTCATGGACCTTGTATGCTTTAGAGCGCCGAACTATGCGTTGTGCTTCAGTTTGATCCTCCAGAAGCTGATGTTGTGTGAGGTAGGCTAGTAGGGGCTCTGTCCAAGGTGGGATTACGGCCATTACTTCGTGTGCGGAAGGTGTTTCCTCGAGTGCGGAGCCGCCGATGATGTGATCATCTTGTTCATTTTCGGGCGAGGCATTGTGGGCAGGCTCGTTGGATAGTGCACCGGTGACATCGTCCTGCCACACCACGAAGGGCTTAAAGAGCCGCTCGAGGAAGGTGTTTTTGGGAACCGGATCGCGCTTGGCGCCCATGCGGGAGAGGACGTCGGCTGCTTGATTGCTGTCTCTAGCAACATGGTGAAATTCTAGGCCCTCAAATCGGCCTAATATCCAGAGGACCGCATTTCTATACGCCGCCATCTTGTGGTCTTTGGCGTTGAATTCACTGTTGACTTGAGAGATCGCCAAGTTTGAATCTCCTCTTACCTCGAGGCACTGCACGCCCATTGATGTGGCCATACGAAGACCATGTAGTAGTGCTTCGTACTCGGCTGCGTTGTTAGAGTCCGTGTACATTATTTGGAGGACATACCAAACAGTGTCGCCGGTGGGGGAGATTAGGATGACCCCAGCCCCCAGTCCGGCTCACATCTTTGAGCCGTTGAAGTACATTGTCCAGTGCGAGTATGTAGAATACTCTCGGGGTAGTTCGGCCTCGGTCCATTCGACTATGAAATCTGCCAGCACCTGAGATTTAATGGCTCGGCGTGGCTTGTATGTTATCTCGAAGGGGAGAAGCTCGATGGCCCATTTAGTGATGCGGCCTGTGGCGTCCCTGTTATTGATCATGTCATTCAAGGGGACCTCCGATGCCACTGTGACCAAACATTCTTGAAACTAGTGACGTAGCTTTCGAGATGCCATGAAAACCGTGAAGGCTATCTTTTGATAGTGCGGGTATCGTGATTTGCATGGCGTAAGCACCTCGGACATGTAGTAGACCGGCTTCTGGACTTGGAACTTGTGGCCCTCGGATTCCCGCTCCACGACGAGCACCGCGCTGACCACCTGATTGGTGGCTGAAATGTATAGTAGCATGGGTTCGCCGACGTCGGTTGTAGCCAGGATAGGGTTGCTGGCTAGGAGTGTTTTAATCTCCTCGAGTGCCATGGTTGCTTTATCTGTCCACTGGAAGTTCTTGGTCTTTTTGAGCAGTTTGTAGAGTGGCAATGCCTTTTCTCCGAGGCGAGATATGAAGCGGCTCAAGGCGGCCACGCATCCCGCTAGCTTCTGGACATGCTTAAGTTCTGTTGGTATTGCGAGCTGAGACAGCGCTCTGATTTTGGCCGGATTGGCTTCGATTCCTCTATGGCAAACTATGAATCCGAGTAGCTTTCTGGTAGGGACCCCGAAGACGCATTTCTCTGGGTTGAGCCGTATGTTGTAGGCTCGCAGGTTGTCGAAGGTTTGGCGTAGGTCGTCTATCAGTTGGTCGATGTGTTTGGTTTTGACAACCACGTCGTCCACGTATGCCTCGACTGTTCTGCCAATTTGGTTTTTGAGGCATTTTTGAATCATGCGCTGGTATGTGGCTCCCATGTTTTTTAGTCCAAATGGCATGGTGTTGAAGCAGAAAGGCCTGTAAGGGGTGATGAACGCAGTTGCTGCCTGATCGGACTCCTTCATCTTAATCTGATGGTATCCGGAGTATGCGTTGAGGAAGCATAACGAGTCGTGTCTGGTGGTGGCGTCGATGATCTGGTCTATCCTTGGCAGGGGGAATGGATCCTTAGGGAAGGCCTTGTTGAGATCTTTAAAGTCGACAGAGAGCCGCCAGGACTTATCCTTCTTGGGCACCATAACCAGATTTGCTAACCACTCGGGGTGCTTGATCTCGCGGATGAATCTGGCCTCTAGCTGTTTTGCAAGTTCTTCGCCCATGGCCTGTCGTTTGGGTTCGAAAAATTGGCGCAGGGTTTGTTTCACTGGCTTGAAGCCTTTTAAAATGTTGAGGTTGTGCTCTGCTAGCCTGCGTGGGATTCCTGGCATATCTGATAGGTGCGAAGCGAATATTTCTGAGTTTTCATGCAGGAATGTCCTTAACGCCTTGTCGACTGCGAGATCCAGCTGTGCTCCTATGGATGCCGTTTTGTTGGGATCTGTTGGGTGCACTTGAAATTTTACTATTTCGTCTGCTGGCTTGAATGATGTGGGTTTTTGTCTTTTACTGAGAACCACATCGTCCCATGTCGACTGTAGTGTGTAGCACTGTCAACTCTTCGGGCGCAAGGGCTTCAGATAGTGCCTCTAGGGCGAGGGATGCCGTCTTGTTTTCGGCTCACAAGGCTTTGCTCGGGCCACTTTTATGAGAGATCACCCCGTTGGGCCCTGGCATCTTGACTTTCATATACCCGTAATGTGGTATGGCCTGAAATCTTGAGAATGCCTCACGTCCTAGAAGGGCGTGGTATCCGCTACGGAAGGGCATAATGTGAAATAGTAAGGGTTCAAATCTGTAGTTGTTGGGTGTGCCGAACACAACATCCAAGGTTATGCGTCCCGAGAAGTGTGCCTCCCTGCCAGGTATTATACCTCGGAATGTGGTATGACTGCGTTCGATGCGCGACCTGTTGAACTGCATCTTGTCTAGAGTATCATCATAAATGAGGTTGAGGCCGCTACCTTCGTCCATCAGCACTTTAGTCAGTCGGAAACCGTCGACGATGGGGTCGAGGACCAGTGCGGCCGGTGCGTGGTTGTTACGGGGGCTTGGCTTATCCTTCTCGTTGAAGGTGGTAGGCATGGCTGCCCATGGCTGTGCGGCCGTCACTTGATATATTTGATTGAGCTCTCGAAGAGCCTTTTTCCTTCTATTATTTGAGGCGAACGTCTCGTATACCGTAAGGACATTGTGGTCCTGTGGTGAAGCCGAGGACTGTTTATCTGGGGGGTGTAAGGCCCAAGATTGGCTCGCCATATTTGGCCACTTGTCTTACCACCCAACAGGCCCATAGTCTGTGGGTTGGGTTTGCGTCTAGCAAGACCGAGTGTATTGGGCATGGTTTATCCAGCAGCTCGTCTAACACCGATCTGGGCATAGTTTACTTTTCATTAGGCTCGCGCTCCGGCGACCGATTTGCGTAAGCTTGTTTAAAGCGAGGCTTTCCGTGATGCGCAGTGGGTTGTGGCCCCATGTTAATCTGTTGCGCCCTCCATGTGTCCTCCATGGTGCAATATTTGCGTACCATGTCTGATAGTTTGGTGAAGTTTTGAATTCAGCGACGCGCGAGGGCGTTTAGGAGGCCCTCATCCCTGCAGTTAAACTGGGAGGCTTTAATTATTTCTTTGTCACAGCAAGGTGCCATCCTGTTCTTTACCAGGAGAAATCTAGCCCAAGAATGGTGGACTGTCTCGTTTGGCAGCTGTTTGACATACATGATGTCCCATATGTCTGGGTTTCCCGAATCCGGAGAGTATTCCGTGTGGTGGTTGGGTGGGAAAATTTCGAGAATTCCCTCCTACCGCGGACCCGGACTATCCTTGATGGGTTGTTGAGTCGTGTCCGGTTCTGGTCGTGCAGGGCTCGGATCCGGACTAGTGTGCGGCTGGATCGGCTCGAGGCCGGATCTAGCGTTGGGGCTCGAGTCCGGACGTACATCTGAGCTGGGGTATGACTCCGAGCTGGAGATTCGAGTGTACACCGTTCTTATCTTGCAGGGCTGTGGCCCCTCCTGGGCCTCTTCGATCGTAGGCCGTAGGCCTAGTAACAGAGATTCCCACTGCACGGAAAAGACTCGCCAAGTGGTCTGCCGGCTGGCCACATGAGGGTGCTGGACACTCCGGCGATTCGGCGGGAGATCTTGTGAGCGGTCTGTCGGGGTCGGGCTTCAGGGCCGGACTCTGAGAGACACCAGATTTTTGTGAGTCTGCCGGTCCTCGGGTCGATGCCCCTGAACCAATGAACCCTTCACCGGGGGTGAAGCCTTCGATCTGGTCGAGGTGACTAGTGGGATCGGCGCGCACTAATATGTCGCCGAAGACGAAGAGATGACCAGGGGTGGGGAAGCCTTCGGCGCGGGTGTGGTCTCCAACGACCGGTTGAGCCATCGATTCCTACGGCTCTCCCACAACAGAACTCTCAATGAAAGCACCAATGTCGGTGTCAAAACCGGCAGACCTCGGGGTAGGGGGCCCCGAGCTGTGGATCTAGGATCGATGGGGAACAAGGGACGACGAACACAGTGTTTACCCAGGTTCAGGCCCTCTCGAAGAGGTAATACCCTACGTCCTGCTTGATTGTATTGGATGTATTATGTGGTTTACAGAGTAGATCTACCTCGAGATCAGCATGAGCTAAATCCTAAGGAGATGAGGTGATGAATGTAGCTCTAGCCCTAAGACTAAAAACCCTCAGTTTATATAGACACCGATAGGGTTAGGGTTACCGAAGATAGATTACAATAAGGGTTTAAAGAGATCCTGCACGTTCTTGACTTGGAGGGCACACCACGGCTTCATAGATCATCTATCATTATACGGTTCCACCAGTCCGGCCCATGTAGAATGGGCTGTCTCCCCGAGGACCCCTTAGTCCATGACTCCCTCAATCTACCTTCGGGATTAGTTTTAGACCTCAATAATTGTTATTTGGTGCCCGCGTTAAGCATGAACATTATATCTGGATCTTGTTTATTGCGAGGTGGTTATTCATTTAAATCAGAGAATAATGGTTGTTCTATTTATATGAGTAATATCTTTTATGGTCATGCACCCTTGACGAGTGGTCTATTCTTGTTGAAACTCGATTGTAGTGATATACATATTCATACTATTGATGCCAAAAGATGCAAAGTTGATAATGATAGTGCAAAATACTTGTGGCACTGCCGTTTAGGTCATATTGGTGTAAAGCACATGAAGAAACTCCATGCAGATGGACTTTTGGAATCACTTGATTATGAATCATTTGATACTTGCGAGCCATGACTCATGGGCAAGATGACTAAAACTCCGTTCTCCGGAACATTGGAGCGAGCTAATGACTTATTGGAAATAATACATACCGATGTATGCGGTCCGATGAGTGTTGAAGCATGCAGTGGGTATCATTATTTTCTAACCTTCACAGATGATTTGATTAGGTGTGGGTATATCTACTTGATGAAACACAAGTCTAAAACATTTGAAAAGTTCAAAGAATTTCAGAGTGAAGTGGAGAATCATCGTAACAAGAAAATAAAGTTTCTATGATCTGATCGTGGAGGCGAATATTTTAGTTACGAGTTTGGCCTTCATTTAAAACAATGTGGAATTGTTTCACAACTCATGGCACCTGGAACACCACAGCGTAATGGTGTGTCCGAACGTCGTAACCATACTTTATTATATATGGTGCGATCTATGATGTCTCTTACCAATTTACCACCATCGTTTTGGGGTTATGCATTAGAGACAGCTACATTCACGTTAAATAGGGCACCGTCTAAATCCGTTGAGACGACACCGTATGAACTGTGGTTTGGCAAGAAACCTAAGCTGTCGTTTCTTAAAGTTTGGGGTTGCGACACTTATGCCAAAAGGCTTCAGCCTGATATGCTCGAACCCAAATCAGAGAAGTGCGTCTTCATAGGATACCCTAAGGAAACAATTGGGTACACCTTCTACCACAGATCCGAAGGCAAGATCTTTGTTGCCAAGAATGGAACCTTTCTAGAGAAGGAGTTTCTCTTGAAAGAAGTGAGTGGGAGGAAAGTAGAACTTGATGAGGTAATTATACCTTCTCTCGAATTGGAAAGTAGCACATCACAGAAAACCGTTCCCGTGATGCCTACACCAACTAGAGAGGAAGCAAATGATAATGATCATGAAAATTCAGATCAAGTTGCTATTGAACCTCGTAGGTCAACCAGAGCACGATCCGCACCAGAGTGGTATGGCAATCCTATCTTGGAAGTCATGTTACTAGACCAAGGCGAACCTACGAACTATGAAGAAGCTATGATGAGCCCAGATTCCGATAAATGGCTTGAGGCCATGAAATCTGAGATAGGATCCATGTATGAGCACAAAGTGTGGACTTTGGTGGACTTGCCCGATGATCGGCAAGCCATTGAGAATAAATGGATCTTCAAGAAGAAGACTGACGCTGATGGTAATGTTACTGTCTACAAAGCTCGACTTGTCGCGAAAGGTTTTCGACAAGTTCAAGGAGTTGACTACGATGAGACTTTCTCACCCGTAGCGATGCTTAAGTATGTCCGAATCATGTTAGCAATTGCCGCATTTTATAATTATGAAATCTGGCAAATGGACGTCAAAACTGCATTCCTTAATGGATTTCTTAAAGAAGAGTTGTATATGATACAACCGGAAGGTTTTGTCGATCCTAAAGGTGCTAACAAAGTGTGCAAACTCCAGCAATCCATTTATCGACTGGTGCAAGCATCTCGGAGTTGGAATATAAGCTTTGATGAGGTGATCAAAGCATATGATTTTATACAGATTTATGGTGAAGCCTGTATTTACAATAAAGTGAGTGGGAGCTTTGTAGCATTTCTGATATTATATGTGGATGACATATTGTTGATTGGAAATGATGTAGAATTTCTGGATAGCATAAAAGGATACTTGAATAAGAATTTTTCAATGAAAGACCTCGGTGAAGCTGCTTATATATTGAGCATCAAGATCTATAGAGATAGATCGAGACGCTTAATAGGACTTTCACAAAGCACATACCATGATAAAGTTTTGAAGAAGTTCAAAATGGACCAGTCAAAGAAAGGGTTCTTGCCTGTGTTACAAGGTGTGAAGTTGAGTCAGACTCAAAGCCTGACAACTGTAGAAGATAGAGAGAAAATGAAAGTCATTCCCTATGCCTCAGCCATAGGTTCTATCATGTATGCTATGCTGTGTACCAGACCTGATGTGTGCCTTGCCATAAGTCCGGCAGGGAGGTACCAAAGTAATCTAGGAGTGGATCACTGGATAGTGGTCAAGAACATCCTGAAGTACCTGAAAAGGACCAAGGATATGTTTCTCGTTTATGGAGGTGACGAAGAGCTCGTCGTAAATGGTTACGTCGATGCTAGCTTTGACACTGATCCGAATGACTCTAAGTCACAAACCGGATACGTATTTATATTGAATGGTGGAGCTGTCAGTTGGTGCAGTTCCAAGCAGAGCGTCATGGCGGGATCTACGTGTGAAGCGGAGTACATAGCTGCTTCGGAAGCAGCACATGAAGGAGTCTGGATGACGGAGTTCATATCCGATCTAGGTGTAATACCCAGTGCTTTAGCGAAGGAATCCAGGTTTCACAAGAGAACCAAACACATCAAGAGACACTTCAACTCCATTCGTGAAAAGGTCAAGGATGGAGACATAGAAATTTGCAAAATACATACGGATCTGAATGTGGCAGACCCGTTGACTAAGCCTCTTCCGCGAGCAAAACATCATCAGCACCAAGACTCCATGGGTGTTAGATTAATTACAATGTAATCTAGATTATTGACTCTAGTGCAAGTGGGAGACTGAAGGAAATATGCCCTAGAGGCAATAATAAAGTTGTTATTTTATATTTCCTTATTCATGATAAAGGTTTATTATTCATGCAAGAATTGTATTGATCGGAAACTTAAATACATGTGTGAATACACAAAGAAATATTGTGTCCCTAGTAAGCCTCTACTAGACTAGCTCATTGATCAAAGATGGTTAGGTTTCCTAACCATAGACATGAGTTGTCATTTGATAATGGGATCACATCATTAGGAGAATGATGTGATGGACAAGACCCATCCGTTAGCTTAGCATATTGACTGTTCAGTTTATTGTTATTGCTTTCTTCATGACAAATACATATTCCTTCGACTATGAGATTATGCAACTCCCAGATACTGGAGGAATACCTTGTGTGCTATCAAACGTCACAACATAAACTGGGTGATCATAAAGATGCTCTACAGGTATCTCCGAAGGTGTTTGTTGAGTTGGCATAGATCGAGATTAGGATTTGTCACTCTGAGTATCAGAGAAGTATCTCTGGGCCCTCTTGGTAATAGACATCATAAGAAGCCTTGCAAGCAAAGTGACTAATGAGTTAGTTGCAAGATGATGTATTACGAAACGAGTAAAGAGACTTGCCGATAACGAGATTGAACTAGGTATGAAGATACCGATGATTGAATCTCGGGCAAGTAACATACCGATAGACAAAGGGAATTACGTATGTTGTCATAAGGTTCGACCGATAAAGACCTTCGTAGAATATGTAGGAGCCAATATGGGCATCCAGGTTCCGCTATTGGTTATTGACCGAAGAGGTGTCTCGGTCATGTCTACTTAGTTCTCGAACCCGTAGGGTCCGCACGCTTAACGTTCGTTGACGATATAGTGTTATATGAGTTATATGATTTGGTGACCGAATATTGTTTGGAGTCCTGGACAAGATCATGGACATGACGAGGACTCTCAAAATGGTCGAGAGGTAAAGATTTATATATGGGACGATGGTATTCGGACACCGGAAGTGTTTCGGAGTGTACCGGATAGCCATCGAAGTACCGGAGGGGGTACCGGACACCCCCGGGAGGATAGTGGGCCTATTGGGCCACATGAGGGGAGCACACCAGCCCACAAGGGGCTAGCGCACACCCCATGGCAGCTGCCCAAGTGGGGGAAAGGAAAGGGGGGGATTCGGCCTCCCCCTTCCTTCCCTCTTCCCCCTTTCCTTTCCCCCTCCGACAAATATGGCAAGGGGGGCACGGCCAAGGGCAGGAGCCCAAGTAGGATTCAGACCTACTTGGGGCACCCCTTGGCCTCTTCCCTCTCCCTCCCACCTATATATATGTGGGAGGGGGGCGCCTAGCACCACCACGACAATTGCTTAGCCGTGTGCGGCGCCCCCTCCACCGTTTACACCCCCGCTCATATTTTCTTAGTGCTTAGGCGAAGCCCTGTGGAGATAGCTTCACCATCACCGTCACCACGCCGTCGTGCTGCCGGAACTCATCCACTACCTCGCCGTCTTGCTGGATCAGGAAGGCGGAGGACGTCACTGAGCTGAACGTGTGCTGAACATGGAGGTACTGTACGTTCGGTACTCGATCAGTTGGCGCGCGAAGAAGTTTGACTACATCAACCGCGTTAACAAACGCTTCTGCTTATGGTCTACGAGGGTACGTAGACACACTCTCCCCTCTCGTTGCTATGCATCTCCAAGGATAGATCTTGCGTGTGGGTAGATTTTTTGTTTGTTTTCCATGCAACGTTTCCCAACAGAAGAAACCCAAGGCTGGACCCAAATCCGAGACTGAGTGTTTCTATTGCAAGGGCAATGGCCAGTGGAAGCGGAACTGCCCCAAGTACTTGGCAGATAAGAATGCTGGCAATGTCAACAAAGGTATATTTGATATACATGCTATTTATGTGTACCTTACTAGTGCTTGTAGTAGCACCTGGGTATTTGATACCGGTCCGGTTGCTAATATTTGTAACTCGAAACAGGAGCTACGGAATAAATGAAGACTAGCTAAGGACGAGGTGATGATGCGCATCGGAAATGGTTCCAAGGTTGATGTGATCCCCGTCTGCACGCTCCCTCTATGTTTACCTTCGGGATTAGTTATGAACCTAAATAATTTTTATTTGGTGCCTGCATTGAGCATGAACATTATATCTGGATCTTATTTACTGCGAGACGGTTATTCATTTAAGTCAGAGAATAATGGTTGTTCTATTTATATGGACTATCTTTTATGGTCATGCACCCCTTGTGAATGGTTTATTCTTGTTGAATCACGATTGTAATGATACACATGTTCATAATATTGATGCCAAAAGATGCAAAGTTAATGATGATAGTACCACATACTTGTGGCACTGCCGCTTAGGTCATATTGGTTTAAAGCGCATCAACAAACTCCATGCTGATGGACTTTTGGAATCACTTGATTATGAATCATTTGATACATGTGAACCATGCCTTATGGGCAAGATGACTAAAACCCTGTTTTTCGAACAATGGAGCGGGCAAGTGACTTGTTGGAAAAAGTACATACTGATGTATGCAGTCCAATGAGTGTTGAAGCACGTGGTGGATATCATTATTTTCTTACCTTCATGGATGATTTGAGTAGATATGGGTATATTTACTTAATGAAACACAAGTTTGAAACATTTGAAAAGTTCAAGGAGTTTCATAGTGAAGTAGAGAATCATCATAACAAGAAAATTAAAGTTCTACGATCTGATCAAGGAGGTGAATATTTGAGTTACGATTTTGGTGTGCATTTAAGACAATGTGGAATTGTTTCATAGCTAATGCCACCTGGAACACCACAGCATAATGGTGTGTCCGAACGTCGTAATCATACTTTATTAGATATGGTGCATTCTATGATGTCTCTTACCGATTTGCCGCTATCATTTTGGGGTTATGCATTAGAGACAGCCGCATTCACTTTAAACAGGGCACCGTCTAAGTCCGTTGAGACGACACTATATGAATTATGGTTTGGCAAGAAACATAAACTGTCGTTTCTTAAAGTTTGGGGATGCGACGCTTATGTCAAGAGGCTTCAACCTGATAAGCTCGAACCCAGATCGGAGAAGTGTTTCTTCATAGGATACCCTAAAGAGACCATTGGGTATACCTTCTACCACAGATCCGAGGGCAAGATCTTTGTTGCAAAGAATGTGTCCTTTCTAGAGAACGAGTTTCTCTCGAAAGAAGTGAGTGGGAGGAAAGTAGAACTTGATGAGGTAATTGTACCTTCTCTCGAATTGGAGAGTAGCACATCACAAAAGGTAGTTCCCGTGATGCCTACACCAGCAAGGGAGGAAGCTAATGATGATGATCATGAAACTTCGGATCAAGTTACTATTGAACTTCGTAGGTCGACCAGGACACGTTCCGCACTAGAATGGTATGTTAGTCCCATCCTGGAAGTCATGTTGTTAGATAACGACGAACCTACGAACTATGAAGAAGCTATGATGAGCCCAGATTCCAACAAATGGCTTGAGGCCATGAAATCCGAGATAGGATCCATGTATGAGACCAAATAATGGACTTTGGTGGACTTGCCCGATGACCGGCAAGCCATTGAGAATAAATGGTTCTTTAAGAAGAAGGCATACACTGATGACTACGATGAGACTTTCTCACCTGTAGCGATGCTTAAGTCTGTTAGAATTATGTTAGCAATTGTAGCATTTTATGATTATGAAATCTGACAGATGGACGTCAAAACAACATTCCTTAATGGTTTTCTTAAGGAAGTGTTGTATATGATGCAATCGTAAGGTTTTGTCGATCCGAAGGATGTTAACAAGGTATGCAAGCTCCAGCGATCCATCTATGGGTTGGTGCAAGCATCTCGGAGTTGGAATATACACTTTGATGAAGTGATCAAAGCTTTTGGTTTTATACAAACTTACAGAGAAGCTTCTATTTACAAGAAAGTGAGTGGGAGCTCTATAGCATTTCTAATATTATATGTGGATGACATATTGTTGATTGGAAATGATATGGAATTTCTGGAAAGCATAAAAGGTTATTTGAACAAGAGTTTTTCAATGAAAGACCTGGGTGAAGCTGCTTACATACTAGGCATTAAGATCTATAGGGATAGATCAAAACGCCTAATAGGACTTTCACAAAGCACATACCTTGACAAGATTTTGAAGAAGTTCAAAATGGACCAGTCAAAGAATGGGTTCTTTTGCCTGTGTTGCAAGGTATGAAGTTGAGTAAGACTCAAAGCCCGACCACGACAGAAGAAAGATAAAGGATGAAAGTCGTCCCCTATGCCTCGGCCAAAGGCTCTATAATGTATACCATGCTGTGTACCAGACCTGATGTGTGCCTTGCTACAAATCTGGCAGGGAGGTACCAAAGTGATCAAGGAGTAGATCACTGCACAGTGGTCAAGAGTATCCTTAAGTACCTGAAGAGGACTAAGGACATGTTTCTCGTTTATAGATGTGACGAAGAGTTCATCGTAAAGGGTTACGTCGATGCTAGCTTCGACACAGATCCGGATGACTCTAAGCATCAAACTGAATATGTATTTATATTGAATGGTGGAGTGGTCAGTTGGTGTAGTTCCAAGCAAAGCATCATAGTGGGATCTACATGTGAATTAGAATATATAGTTGTTTCGGAAGCAGTGCAAGAAGGAGTCTAGATATAAGGAGTTCATATCTGATCTAGGAGTGGTGCCTAGGGCATCGGATCCAATGACAATCTTTTGTGACAACACCGGTGCAATTGCTATTGCCAAGGAGCCCAGTTTTCACAAGAAGACCAAGCACATCAAGTGCCGCTTCAACTCCATTCGTGATTACATCAAGGATGGAGACATAGAACTTTGCAAAGTACATACTGAACTGAATGTGGCAGATGCGTTGACTAAACCTCTTCCACGAGAAAAACATGATCAGCACCAGGACTCCATGGGTGTTAGATTCATTGCTATGTAAACTACATTATTGACTCTAGTGCAAGTGGGAGACTGTTGGAAATATGCCCTAGAGGCAATAATAAATTGGTTATTATCATATTTCCCGTTAATGATAAATGTTTATTATTCATGCTAGAATTGTATTGACCGGAAACGTAAATACATGTGTGAATACATAAACTACACAGTGTCCCTAGTAAGCCTCTACTAGACTAGCTCGTTGATCAGAGATGGTTATGGTTTCCTAACCATAGACATGAGTTGTCATTTGACAACGGGATCACATCATTAGGACACTACTGCAGGATGCTGCTAATGCGACACTACAACCAGAAACCCTTCGACGAAACTGAGTGCGATGCATTAATCACAAACGGTGATGTAATAAAACCGTCAAAATGACGTGAAACGTTTGAGATGGTGGAGACATCAAACATGATTCAGAATATAGTTGCATGTGCGATGCGTGGCATACAGTTCACTGGAATGAACTGTTTCCATGAGGCAACACAACAAAAACGGTCAGCCAGATCAAGGTGTGTGTGATAGAGGGCATACAGTTCACTCGGATGAACTGATTGGGATTAGTAAACACAACAGAAATGGTCAGCCAGATCAAGGTGTGTGTGATATACGGCATACGGTTCACTCGGAAGAACTATTTTCGATTAGGCAACACAACAGAAATGGTTCAGCCAGATCAAGGTGTGTGCAATGGAGGGCATACAGTTCATTCCGATAAATTGTTTGTGTTGAGCCAAGGAAACAGAAACATTTCATGTAAACAAGATGTGTGTGATATGTGGCAAACAGGTCCGTAATCATAAATATGTGCGAAGACCGATAATAACACAGACGGTTGCTAATAAGAAGTTGTGTGTGTTGTGGACAAACGCTTGATACGTTTCCAACGTATCTATAATTTATGAAGTATTCATGCCATGTTTACAATAATTCTATATGGTTTTGGTATGATTTGCATGGAACTAACCCGGACTGACGCTGTTTTCCGCAGAACTACCGTGGTGTTGTTTTTTGTGCAAAAATAAAAGTTCTCAGAATTGGACGAAACTTTATGACAATTTTTTTGGAAGAAAAGAAAAATACTGGAGCAAAGAACCACTTGAGGGGGGCCCCCTGCTGCCCACAAGGCACCAGGGCGCGCTACCCCCCTCTGGTGCACCCTGCTGGGTAGTGGCCCCCTAAGGCCCATCTTCGCATGAAACTAACGCCAAAAAATCATATAAATGCAGAAACCCCCAGAAATAACCGTAGATCAGAAGTTCTGCCGCCGCAAGCCTCTGTAGCCACGAAAAACCAATCGGGAGCCCGTTCCGGCACCCTGCCAGACGGGGAAATCATCACCGGAGGCCATCTTCATCATCCCTATGGCCACCATGATGAGGAGGGAGTAGTCCACCCTTGAGGCTGATGGTTTGTACCAGTAGCTATGTGTTTAATCTCTCTCTCTCTATCTCTCTCGTGTTCTTGATCTGGCACGATCTTGATGTATCGTGGGCTTTGTTAATATAGGTGGATCATATGGTGTTTTCCCCTCTCTATCTTGTTGTGATGAATTGAGTTTTCCCTTTGAGATTTAGTTATTATCGAATTGCATACTTTTATGGATTTGACAGCACTTGATGTAAGTCTTGCTATGAATACCCGTGGTGACAGTGGGGTATCATATTGATTCACTTGATATATGTTTTTGAACTCAACTCACTTATTCCCGAGGTGACATTGGGGTAATCTATGCGTAGGGGTTGATGCATGTTTTCGTCCTTGTTTCTCCGGTAGAAATCTTGGGGCACTCTTTGAGGTTCTTTGTGTTGGATTGAGTATTATGAATCTGAAATTGTTTGATACATATCGTATAATCAACTCACGGATACTCGTGGTGACATTGGAGTATCTAGGTGACATTAGAGTTGGTTTCTTAATTTGGCACGATCTTGATGTACCACGAGCTTTGTTAATATAGTTGGATCATATGGTGTTCTTCCCTCTCTATCTTGTTGTGATGAATTGAATCTTTCCCTTTGAGATGTGTATCATATGGTGTTATTTTAGTACAAACTCTTAGATAGATCGATCGGAGAGGATAACTTGGTGTTATTTTAGTACGAACTCTTGGACAGATCGATCGGAAAGGATAACTTTGAGGTGGTTTCGTACCCTACAAACAATTTCTTCTTATGTTCTCCGCTAGATAGGAACTTTGGAGTGATTCTTCATCGCACGTTGAGGGATTGTTATATGATCCAATTATATTAGCGTTGTTGAGAGATTGCACTAGTGAAAGTACGAACCCTCGGCCTTGTTTCTAAGCATTGCAATACCGTTTGTGCTCACTTTTGTTACTCGTTACCTTGCTGTTTTTTATTGTTCCTATTACAAAAATCAATATCTACTATCATTACTACACTTGTATCACCATCTCTTCGCCAAACTAGTGCACCTATACAATTTACCATTGTATTTGGTGTGTTGGGGACACAAGAGACTCTGTTATTTGGTTGCAGGGTTGTTTGAGGGAGACCATCTTCATCCTACACCTCTCACGGATTGATAAACCTTAGGTCATCCACTTGAGGGAAAATTGCTACTGTCCTACAAAACTCTACGCTTGGATGCCCAACACGAGTCTACAAGAATAAGTTGTGTAGTAGACATCAAGCTCTTTTCTGGCGCCGTTGCCGGGGAGGTGAGTGCTTGAAGGTATATCTTTAGATCTTGCAATTAAATCTTTTAGTTTCTTGTTTTATCACTAGTTTGTTTTATAAAAACAAAACTACAAAAAAATGGAATTGTGGTTTTCTCATATTATTTGTCTTTATCATGTCTTTCTTGAATATGATGGAAAGGAAAATTGTGCTTAATTGATAGAAGAAGAATTCAATAAATTGTTTGGCATAAATGATGAGCATGATTGCAATGTTGTTAGTATGAATTCTATGAATATCCATGATGCTAATGATATGCAAGCCATAAGATTGGGGATGCTATATTTGATGAAGATGATATTTTTAGTCCCCCAAGTTTTGATGAGAAAATTTATTATGATGATAGAATGCTTCCTATTATGATGATTATATTGATGAAAGTGGGTTTGGAAGAGTGTAAACTTTATGTAATATTGATCCCACTATTTTGGAGGGTGTTGAATCTTATTGTAATAATTATGAAACTGGATTTGGAGAGGTCATAACTTTATTTAATGATGAATCCACTATTTCAGAAGAGGTTTCAATTGATTACGAGAACAAAAGTTGCTATCTATGATCATTATGGTGATGACATGTATGATAAAGAGAATAATGATAACCATGAAACTTGTCATCATGATTTTTATTTTCAATTGGATCATGCCTCACATGATAGTTATTTTGTTGAGTTTGCTCCCACTACTATTCATGAGAATAAAATTGCTTATGTGGAGAGTAATAAAATTTCTATGCTTGTGGATCATGGAAATAATGCTTTATGTGATAGTTATATTGTTGAATTCATTCGTGATTCTATTGAAAATTATTATGAGAGGGGAACATTTTTTTTGAACAGCAGAGGGGAACATATGCTTTTACATATTGCAATAATATCAAGTTTCCCCTCTATGTGTTGAAAATCTTGAAGTTTTGCTTGTTTTGCCTTTCCTATGATAGTTGATTCTTGTTCCCATAAGTTGTTTGCTCACAAAATACCTATGCATAGGAAGTGGGTTAGACTTAAATGTGCTAGTCATATGCTTCATGATGCTCTCTTTGTGTTTCAATTCTTATCTTTTATGTGAGTATCATTGAAATCATCATGCCTAGCTAAAAAGGCATTAAAGAAAAGCGCTTGTTGGAAGACAACCCAACATTTACCCCTACTGTTTTTGTGTGTTAACATGATTAAGTTACTGTAGTAATCATATTTTATATTTTTTTTCAATAAAGTACCAAGTAAAGCCTTTGGGATAGTGTGGATGATAGTTGACTTGATTCTGTGCAGAAACAGAAACTTTTGTGCCCAGAAAAGGAATTATTAAACATCACTAGCGTGTCGAAAAATTCTTAATTTTTTACAGATGATGGGTATAAAAAATTTCTACGTTTCCCAAGATTTTCAGAAATTTTGGAGATATATAAGTATAACCATAATTCAGATCTTTATGTACTGTTCTGTTTTTGAAAGATTCTGTTTTCAATGCATAGTTTGCTTGTTTTATAGTTTCTATGGCTTATATTGCTCAATATAAGTTGTAGAAATTGTAGGGTACAGTAGGAATTGTGTGAGAACAATTACGAATCTTGTCTTTGACAGTACCAGAGTGAATGATTTGTCTTTATCATACTAACCCATCTCACGAAGTTTTGTGTGATTGAAGTTTTCAAGTTTTGGGTGAGATATCGATATGAGGAGAATAATGAGTGACAAGACTCTAAGATTGGGGATTCCCAAGGCACCCCAAGATAATATTCAAGGAAGATCCAAGCAACTAAGCTTGGTTATGCCCCGGAAGACATCCCCTCTTTCGTCTCCAACATTATCGGTAACCTTACTTGGAGCTATATTTTTATTCGTCACACGATAGGTGTTTTGCTTGGAGCATCACTTTATTTTATTAATATTTGCTTTATGTTATTTAGATTAATTTTTTGCATCTTTTATTTCAATAAAAATGTAAAGTATAGCCATTGCCATGCTTATTTTGCAAGTCTATATGTTGCTGTTTGAAAACAGAAAGTTGCATGCTAGTGCGTGAATTCTCCATAAAAATAAGAATGTGATAAAATGTTGAAATTTCTTGAACAATAATATATGATAAATTTTCTACAGCGTGGTAATTTTTCAGAATTTTTTGAGTTAGGAAAGTATGAGTATAATTGCACTCTTTACAGACTGTCCTGTTTAGACAGATTGCTGTTATGTTTGCATATGTTTGCTTGTTTAATGATTCTATTTGAGGATAGGAGTATTAAATATGCAGAGGCATTTAGTATGCAATGTTAAATTATAATTTTAGTGATTTGTTACAGTAGAGAATGATAAGGTTATTGCATTGATTTATACTAACTTATCTCACGAGTTCTTGTTGAGTTTTGTGTGGATGAAGTTTTTAAGATTTAGGGAAACCGTGATATAAAAGGAATTAAGGAGACACAAAATCTCAAGCTTGGGGATGCCCAAGGCATCCCAAGTTCATATTTCAAGAAGTCTCAAGCATCTAAGCTTGGGGATGCCCCGGTAGGCATCCCAGCTTTCTTCATCAACAATTATCGGCTAGTTTCGGTTGAGCCTAAGTTTTTGCTTCTTCACATGAGTTGTGCTATTCTTGGAATGTCATTTTATTTTGTTTTGCTTGCTGTTTTAATAAAATACTTAGATCAGAAAGTTTTTAAATGAGAGAGAGTCCTCAAATAGCTACCCATTTACTTAACTACTCGTTTGATCTTCACTTATATCTTTTTGGAGTAGTTTGTCTTTTGCTCTCGTGCTTCACTTAAATTTATTTGAGAGCTTGTTAGTAGCAATGGTAATATATAAATTTAGTCCCAAACTGATAGATATTCAAGAGGGATATAATAAAAGCTTTCATGTAGATCATTGGATATGATAAGTTTGATTCCTTGCAAAAGTTTTGCGATATGGAGATAATAATATGTGAGTCATGTTGGTGAGTAATTGTGCTTTAGTAAGAATATTAGTGTTAAGGTTTGTGATTCCCCATGCAAGCACGAAAGTCAATAGTTATGCAATGAAGTTACATCATACTTGTGGTGATTATTCAGTGTTAGTTATGTTTAATGCTCGTTTATGATCGTTTTCGTTTCTTCGTTGGTCGCTTCTCAATCTATTTGCTAGCCTTCATTTGTACTAAGAGAGAATACTGCTTGTGCATCCAAACTCCTTAAACCAAGTTGTGCAAAATGAGTCCACCATACCTACCTATATGCGGTAATTCCATACTGTCCCAAGTAAATTTCTATGTGCCAACTCTAATTTTCAAAATGAATTCCCTTTTTCTGTGCCCGTACCGCTCATGAAGTGACAGGGGGTGGCCAGTATTTTCCAAGCTAGATATGTTATTATCAAGATGAGTGTTTATTCACTTTTCATTGCACGAGAGTGTGGCATGTAATAGGGATGCCCTGTCCCGAAATGAAAAAAAAATATTTATGTTGTCAATAATAAATTCCTTGGAAAGTGTTGGTATGGAAGGCACCCGTGGATACGACTAGCCATGGATTGTGAAAGAAGGGTGGAAAAAGGAATAAACTTTATTTTATGTTTGGGAACCGCCTATGATTTATCTAGCATGGAAAGTACTGGGAATTCTCGGTCGTTTTCGCTGACGGGAAAAGCATGCCTCTCAAAACAATTTTATCTCTCAATTTAAGCTTTGAGCTCTCGCACCTCTACAAATCTCTGCTTCCCTCTGCGAAGGGCCTATCTATTTACTTTATGAAATTTTTATTTTTATTGAGTTTCCAACTTCTCTTATAAAGCACCAACTAGGGAACACTATTATCATACTTGTGCATTGGGCATAGCTAATATTTGAGTGTGTTTCATGAATGGATCAATGATTGAGCATAATGGGCTAGGGATAGCTTTCTTTAGTGTTGATATTTTGAAAGCCATGGTTTCTTGTCGATATGCTTGAAAATTGCTGTCCTCATGTCAAATATAGACTATTGCTTTGAATCATTCAAGTCCAAATGTCCATGCTACAAAAGAAAAGAGTATATGATGAATATGATAGGTAGCATTCCACATCAAAAATTCTGTTTTCAATTGCTACTTTATCATGATGAGTTTTATGAGAAAGAGTTGTTGTCATGATGCTAGGAAAAGTGATTGAAATTATCATTGATCAAACCTATGCACTATGCTAGCATTCACACTTCATAAATTATTTCTTTTATCATTTACCTACTCGAGGACGAGTAGGAATTAAGCTTGGGATGCTGATACGTCTCCAACGTATCTATAATTTATGAAGTATTCATGCCATGTTTACAACAATTTTATATGGTTTTGGTATGATTTGCATGGAACTAACCCGGACTAATGATGTTTTCAGCAGAACTACCATGGTGTTGTTTTTTGTGCAGAAATAAAAGTTCTCGGAATTGGACGAAACTTTTTGACCATTTTTTTGGAAGAAAAGAAAAATATTGGAGCAAAGAACCACTGGAGGGGGCCCCCTACTGCCCACAAGACACCAGGGCGTGCCACCCCCCTCTAGCGTGCCCTGGTGGGTAGTGGGCCCCTGAGGGCCATCTTCGTGTAAAACCGACACCAAAAAATCCTTTAAATGCAGAAAACCCAGAAATAACCCTAGATCAGAAGTTCCGCCGCCACAAGCCTCTGTAGCCACGAAAAACCAATCAGAAGCCCGTTCTGGCACCCTGCCAGAGGAGGAAATCATCACCGGAGGCCATCTTCATCAACCCTATGGCCACCATGATGAGGAGGGAGTAGTCTACCCTCGGGGCTGAGGGTTTGTACCAATAGCTATGTGTTTAATCTCTCTCTCTCTCATGTTCTTGATCTGGCACGATCTTGATGTATCGCGGGCTTTGTTAATATAGTTGGATCATATGGTGTTTTGCCCTCTCTATCTTGTTGTGATGAATTGAGTCTTCCCTTTGAGATTACGTTATTATCGGATTGAATACTTTTATGGACTTGAGAGCACTTGATGTATGTCTTGCTTTGAATACCCGTGGTGACAATGGGGTATCATATTTATTCACTTGATATATGTTTTGTCACTCAACTCGCGGATTCCCGAGGTGACATTGGGGTAATCTATGCATAGGGGTGATGCACGTTTTTGTCCTTGTTTCTCTGGTAGAAATCTTGGGGCACTCTTTGAGGTTCTTTGTGTTGGATTGAGTATTATGAATCTGAAATTGTTTGATGCATATAGTATAATCAACTCACGGATACTCGTTGTGACACTGGAGTATCTAGGTGACATTAGAGTTGGTTGATGTGTATCATATGTTGTTATTTTAGTGCGAACTCATAGATAGATCGATTGGAAAGGATAACTTGGTGTTATTTTAGTATGAACTCTTGGATAGATCGATCGGAAAGTATAACTTTGAGGTGGTTTCTTACCCTACAAACAATTTCTTCTTATGTTCTCAGCTAGATAGGAAGTTTAGGGTGATTCTTCATCGCACGTTGAGGGATGGTTATATGATCCAATTATATTAGCATTGTTGAGAGATTGCATTAGCGAAAGTACGAACCCTACGCCTTGTTTCTAAGCATTGCAATACCATTTGTGCTCACTTTGGTTACTCGTTACCTTGCTGTTTTTTATTGTTCCTATTACAAAAATCAATATCTACTATCATTACTACACTTGTATGACCATCTCTTGGCCGAGCTAGTGCACCTATACAATTTACCATTGTATTTGGTGTGTTGGGGACACAAGAGACTCTTTGTTATTTGGTTGCAGGGTTGTTTGAGAGAGACCATCTTAATCCTACGCCTCCCACGGATTGATAAACCTTAGGTCATCCACTTGAGGGAAAATTCTACTGTCCTACAAAACTCTGCGCTTGGAGGCCCAACATGAGTCTACAAGAATAAGTTGTGTAGTAGACATCAACGCTTCCTGGTATACAAATGTCAGCGATTGATGAATTCATCACCGACAGTTTCCCTGGTATGGTCTGTGTGCGATGTGATTGCATATAGAACAACAACATATATACTTATAAGGACATGATTGTATAACCAAATTAAACATCCAATTACATAGGTGGCTAGTACACGCATGACATTTGCACACACCAAAGTAAACTATTACATGCATAATTAACTAGGATAAACGATCATCTGATCATCATCAAGTTCTTCTTGTGACGCTTGTGCCGCCACTTCTCTGCTAGTGGCTCGATCCGGCCTCATCGATTACGGGAAGGAGGCACTCCCTCATGTCCAAGATCCGCCTGTGCATCTCGTAGCATGCGTACACAATCTTGGCCGCGAACCTGAGGTGAGCTTCATCCAGTTGCCGCATCCAGGGCCCGTGCCAGGATGCGGGATGTGTTCTATTGTCATCCTGCTTCATCGTGCCGCACGTAACTGCATCATGGCGACGCGCGCGGCGCAACCGCATGCATATGGGGGCCCCGAGGTGATCCATTGATGCGCCAGCTCCAACCACTGGCAGAGCGAGCGCGCGGAGGGATGGGAGAGCAGAGCGCGCGGAGGGACGCCAGCAGAGCGCTCCGCGGCTGCTTCAACAACGAGCAACCATATGCATATAGCAGTTGAACACGCAGGGAAAAGCCGTCCACAAGCCGAGCACGTGGAGGGACGCGAGAAGAGCGTGTCGTGGTGCCTAATGGCGAGCTGAGCGCGCTGAGGGATGCGAGCAGAGGCCGGCACGGTGAGGTGAACTTGGGCAACTGACAGGGGTGCACCGGCTAATTGTGTGGGAAGACCGATAATAACAAAGACATTTCCTGCTAATAAGCTGTGTGTGTTCTTGGCAAACGACGCTTGCTGGTAAATTATTGTCTGCCATTCATGAAATCATCATCGACATGTTCCTTAGTTTAATCATTTGCCATGATTTGCTCTGTCTGCACAGCATCTACGCTCTCTGTGTACAAAAAAGTATTCTTTACTGTGAATAATGTGCTCTGTTGGGCACACAAGTATATGGATCATAACCTTGGGCGAGCAATATGCCCGCACGCATCGTGCTAGCTCGTTGTTCCTTCTATGCTAACTTTCCATTAATTGATGGCGTTTTATAAACATGCCATAGTTTCCCGTCATTTCCCCATCGGTTTCCTGCCGTCACCCCGCGATATTGCGCATAAACCTGGGCGGCGCGCGACACACTGAGGCAACAAGCGCAGCCTCTGCGATCAACCTCTTCGATGAGGAAAATGAGAAGCTGCCATGGCCCGTCGAGGCCGAGGGTGTCCCCGGCAACGCGATGGACGACGCCGTGTTGCGCATCATCTCTAGGGTTGAGCAGACCCTTGGCGCACGGCGCTTCAGTGCCACGGATCAAGATAGGCATGTCAGCGCCGAGAGGCTGCAGCTCGCAGCACAATATGATCGATGGTGCGCCACAGAGCAAGCTAGGCGCGTTCGCGCAGATAGGCTGCGGCTCGCCACACAGCGAGACCATTGGGGCGCCGCAGAGTGAGAGGCGCGGCGCGCCGCACACCAAGAGTGGATCCATCGGCGCTTGCCTGCTGTCGACAGGGCGTCGCGGCTGGGTACACGACCCGTGAGTAGCCTCATTCCTCGGTAGGAGTGGGCAGAGGCCGTCTGCACTGTACTTGCACCAGAGGCCAGCCGCGCCGTACTTGCACCGGACGCCTGTCACGCCGTTCGCATGGGTCATGCTGTTCGCCTTATGCGTGGCCCGCTCGATGCCAACGCGCTGATCGCTAGGCTCGACCGCCTCCTTGGCCCAGGTGTCCACCTAGGCGTGGTAGAGGAACATGGCCGTCACATCCTTGAGCTGGTGATCTTCGTACTATGCATGAAATTGAAAACGAAAAATATTGAAACTACTAATCCCTCCTTAGGGGGGCAGTATTCCGGCAGCCCCTCACCAGCAGCTCCCTGGTGCGCGGCGTCTTCCCAGCACGGAGGCAGTACTCTGCCTCCTCCGCCTCGTAGCGCTTGACATACCGATCTGCCTCTTGCTGGCGGACGAGCACGAACGATCTTGCCATTTCGTTGGGCGCCCACCGGAGCTCCTCGTCGGTGGCATGCTAGAGCTTATCAGCCCACCTCCACGCAGCGATGAGGCGCCTACCGCCTTTGGCCTTCCTGGCAAAGTACCCGTCTTCGTACACCTCCTCCGCATGTCGACGCGCCCACCCCCAAAGCTCAACCGCCTCCTTTTTCCAGGCGGCCTCACGGGCTTCACGGGCCGCCTTGTACCTGGCTTCCTCCTCCGCCATCTCCTTGTTGAATGCTACTTGCCTAGCTTTCTCAGCCAGCGGCAACGACTTCCACAGACAAAGATTGTACTGGCCACAAAACCACTCCAAAGTTGGGGGGTCCGGCGCAACCTCGTCTTGCGGCGCATAGGGGTCCTCCTCGTCGCTGCTCTTTGATTGAACGTCCTTTGGGGGGGGGGGCGCCCCCTCATCGGCGCATGGGCAGATCAGCGGTGCCATGGCAGAGATTTGTGTGTGTGAGAGAGAGGGAGGGGCAACGAATAGAGGATGTAGATGAGAATGCAGGCGGGACGACGTGTGCAAGGTAGTATTTATTGGCAGCCGGAATCTAGATCGATGGGAACAGTAGACACGCCGGTCGCCGGATTTATGAGTAATGTAGTTTGAATTGCACACAATTCCCGTTGCAAAAGCCGTGTGTGAATTTAATCGCTGATGGTTTCCAATACAGAACCGCGTCTGATTAATAAACCACGCCACTCACCTTCCAAACCTCGAGGCACGAAATAGAGTGCCAATCATGAGGGGCCTGGTTGTCTTGCCCGATATTTACATTTTCTTTACGCATATAAGGCGTGAATGCTTATTTTGTGTTACCATGGCACTCGATGCTTGTGTCCAAGCCGTGACATCAATATGTTTGAAAATTCCTTCCAATTTACTGCACATGGAATTAACTCGCACACAAGTACATAAATATGATTTTTCAAACCGTTATGGTTAGCTGTTGCATGTATATGTAGTTCAAATTTGAATTACGGTCATTAAAAGTCTATAAAATCATTTAAATGTCTTCAAAAGGTGAAATGACCACTTATAATTTCTAAATTTTAACATGACAGTAGTATTAGTATATTTTAACGGTACAAAATTTTCTTGTACATTTAAAACACCATCGGTTGCCACTATACTCCAAATTCGTCTTTCACAGCTATTACAAAAAATCAACAACATCACACACATTTTGTTGTATGAACCGTTTTCGATGAAAAATTCGTGGGTCTATTTAAGTCTTACTCCATAAGCTTCGCCGGCTTCATCTGCTCTAGTGCCGGTCACCCCAAAATCCACGAATCCCCGATCCCCATTCCCCAACCCTTTCTTGCAAAGAATGACGCCATGGAGATGCTTCGTGAGGGCCCGTATGGTGGCCGCGTCCTCCCCGAGCGCCGCTTACGCCGAGAGCGCGGCTGCCTACGTCGAGAGCGCGACCGCATCCACATTGAGTGCGGCCGCATCCACCGAGAGGGCATCTGCGGCAGCCGACAAGGCAGCTGCAGCGGCCGAGACCGCTGCAGTAGCTGCTGTGATGGCGGCTGCAAATGCCGAGAGCGTTTTGAGCAGCCGTCCATGCCGCCGATGTCGCCCTGGCCCAGGTCGAGGCCATCCACGCCAAGATTGAGGATGCCTACACCAAGATATTCTAGGCCTCCTTAGAATCCAACATGCTACCCACGTCCGAAAAGGTGGGGAAGGCCATGGAGCACCTGCTTCTTCATGAGATCGCCGAACGGGAGCTGGAGATGCAGGAGGCGACGGAGATCGAGGACCGCCGGGAGGAGGAGTTGCGCGTGGCTAAGGAGGAAGTAGAGAAGAGCCTGTCCGTCGAGGAACCGGCGGTGGAGTACCAACATGAGCTCTGGCACAACTACTACTACGAGTACTACAACCTTGAGGGTGGCGCTGAGGATGAGGACGATGATGACGACGCGGTCGACTTCAGCCTGGGGGACGCGGAGTCCACCAACGGCGGCTTATCGCCATGACAAGTCATCGATGTCTCATCTTACACCGGCGCGGCATAGGGCGGTGCACCGACGACTTTGTTAAAATTATGCGTACTTAGCCTTTGTTTATAACGCTGGTCTTTTGTTAGAGCAATGTTTAGGTCAACTAGCTCTGTTTAATTACTAAAATTGCTCAATTCAGTAAGTGTGGTCTGTGTGCTGTAGGCTCTTTTATGTACCCAAATTAGCAAGCGATGTTAAATTATGCAATCACGTGGATGAGCACAGTACCTAGGGAAATTTCATCAAAAATCTGAATGATCAAACTCATCGCATGCGCGTAAAGTAGAAGAATCGTTTGCGATGCACACATTCGTTCAAAGTGAATGGTGTCCGGTGGCACCGCGTGCAAAGTTTCCCTCCACCTTTCAAAAATTTTGGCCTACCGCCGAAATATTTAACTCTTCCCCCTCCCCACCCCCTTTTTCCCCGACCACAAGTCACATTTCCCCTATTTCCTCCTTCCTTCCTTCCGAAGTTATAGCCGCTTCCTCACTTGCTTCCTCGCTCTCGTCGTCTCGCATCCGACCGCCGTGGTCGCCATGGTCTTCTTCAATGACCTCTCCAACGGTTCCTCCTCCAACGACGACTCTTTCACCACCCGGGTATGCCTCTCTCCTCTCTCTTAGGTTATGATTTGGAATTAAGAATTTTAACCCGGCGACCGATTTGAGTAATTTCTTCCTCTTGTAGCTCCCTAGGACCATCACTTGCAATGAATGGAGCGGGCTGGCTGAAGATCTGCCTGCTCGTTGTTACTATCAATCTCCATGCGTGAAGCTAGTTGCGTTAGAATATGTGGACAGTGGGAGGAAGTTTCTGGCATGTGCAGAGAAGGTTAGCCCCAAATTTGTTGTTACAAGTCATTTTTTAGATGTGATTCAAACACTCTCACTGTGCTATGTTATGCTGGATGTCATTAAGATAGTGTTACAGTTTCTACCTAGCATCTAAAAATGTTGCCATCTTATCAGCTATGCAATAGAAAATTATTTAGCACCGCTTCAGCAGTTTGTGCAGCAGACTTTGCTCCACACATCCGAGCAGCCAAGCAGTAAAATACTAAAACTTTATGGCACGAAGGAACTGTGCATCAGAGCAACTAGGTGCTTCGGAGTCCGGTTCCCTGAATTTTTCCTCTGGTATAGGCTCGGCAGTGCGGGCACCGGTGCCAAATGTAGCAACAATTGTCTTGACACCGGTTTTGGCATACATAGTGGATGGCCTTAGTGTTATTAGTTCTATGTTACTAAATTTGTGCATGTACACACCTGTTAGTATCAATTTGACGTCATCCAAACATTGTCGCTATGCTATTGCAGTTATATTTAGTTTTCTCATAAAATATTCAATTTGTTATTTATAGTACATGACTAAGAACTTGTAGTGTTGTTGCAGTTAATTATAGCTTGTGATGTTTCTGAATTTTGTTGTTGTCTAAGTAGCAATTAATTCATTTGCACATTGATCTTTTTGAGAATATATGTCATAATTAACGTGTTTCTTTAGTTTTTCAAAATATGTATGTGGTGATTTTCTATGTTGCTAGAAACCCATTTTCCCTACAATTGTTACTGATTTGGTTTTAAGTATTATAGGATGAACAGAAGTGTTCTTACCTGGAATGGGTTGATCAAGAGTGGCCACAGTCTTTGAAGATGTGCCTAGCAAAGCTCTGGAGCATGTATGAGGAAGAGAACAGAGATAGGCTTAGCGAAATTGTTGTCAACACTGAAGAATATTTCAAGATGCAGGAAAAAAAGAGGAAGATGGAGAATGAGCTCAGATTTTTTAAATTAGACTTTGCTAAGATGGTGTTGGCGAAGGAGGAGACACTTTCCCAGTTGGTCAGTGCAAAACAGGTTCATACTAAACTGAAAGCAGAGGTGGAGAAGACAAACCTGGCTGATCATGCATCAGTCTATTAGGGAAATGAATATATTGTTCTAATATTGTGCTTATGAAGGTGAACTAGCTATATGATGTACTGTGTTGTTTTCATGTAGCTATCGTACTGTGATGTTAAAATATATTTATGTGCCTGATATGAAATTGGCAAACAGCTATTCGATATGAAATGTGAATTTGCTTAATACTGGAATTATTAATAGTAAACTAATAAACCTGCTAAATGGGTCATGGAACTTTACAAACGGTTCTAGCAGTAAAAGCGTCTGTGATGGATAGCCTGATGTCATACAGTTTTCTTCATCAAATCGTGTGTGATATAGTTGAATAAAGCAAACGGTTAACGGAGGCAGAGCGTGTTACACCTATCACACACGAGGCTATACATAAAACTGTGTGGGGTGTACATACGAACGGAAACGTTTGTCTGGGATTCACTGTGTGTGATGTACGTGCGAACGGAAATGTTTGTCTGGGATTTATCGTGTGGATGTACATACGAACGGAAACATACTTCTTGGATTGACTGTGTGGGATGTACATACGAATGGAAACGTATTCCTTGGATTGACTGTGTGGGATGTACATACGAATGGAAACGTTTCTCTGGGATTCACTATGTGGGATGTACTTACGAACGGAAATGATTGGGCCTGTATAATTGTATGCGATGGCTAGCCCGATCGCACACGAGCTCATTTTGCCCAGCTTGTGTGATAGGAGGGCCTATCCCCGACGGTTTCTGGGACATGTGGGAAGGACCCCCTATCGCCCACACTGGCCTGGCGACGGTTTAAAATGCCATCGCGGAAAGGGGTTAAAAACCGTTTGTATAGTAGCTCGCTGTACTAGTGGGAGAATGATGTGATGGACAGACCCAACCATAAGCTTAGCATCAGATCATTTAGTTATTTGCTACAGCTTTCTTCATGTCAAGTATCAGTTCCTTAGACCATGAGATCATGTCACTCCCGGATACCGAAGGAATACTTTGTGTGCTATCAAAGATCACTTCGTAAATGGGTGATCATAAAGGTGCTCTACAGGTATCTCCGAAGGTGTCTGTTGAGTTGCATGCATCGAGACTGGGATTTGTCACTCCGTATGACAGAGAGTTATCTCTAGCCCTCTCGGTAATACAACATCGTAAAGAGCTTGCAAGCAATGTGTCTAATGATTTAGTCACGGGATCTTGTATTACGGAACGAGTAAAGAGACTTGCTACTAACGAGATTGAACTAGGTATGGAGATACTGATGATCGAATCTCGGGCAAGTAACATATCGCTGGACAAAGGGAATTGCATATGGGATTAACCAAATCCTCGACATCGTGGTTCAACCGATAAAATATCTTCGTGGAATATGTAGGAACAATTATGGGCATGCAGGTCCCGCTATTGGTTATTGACCAGAGAGGTGTCTCGGTCATGTCTACATGATTCTCGAACCCGTAGGGCCCGCATGCTTAACGTTCGATGACGCTAGAGTAGTATTGGGATATGTGCATTGGTAACTGAATGTTGTTTGGAGTCCCGAATGAGATCTGGACGTCACGAGGAGCTCCAAAATGGTTTGGAGGTAAATATTGATATATAGGATGTCCTGTTTTGGTCGCCGAAAAAGTTTCGGGCATTATCAGTATTGTACCGGGAGTGCCGAAAGGGGCCGGGGGTCCACCTGCCCCGGGGGCCCACATGGGACATAGGGGGCGCCCTGGCCTACATGGGCCAGGGGCACCAGCCCCAAGAGGCCCATGCGCCTAGAACATCGAGAGAGAGAGGGAAGAGTCCTAAGGGGGGAAGGCACCCCCTAGGTGCCTTGGGGAGGGAGGAACCTTCCCTAGGCCCACACCCCCTCCTTGGAGGAGGGGCTAGGGCTGCGCCCCAGCCCCCCCCCCTTGCCTCCTATAGATAGTGGGGGAGAGGGAGGGCCTGGACAAACCAATTCCCATGCCCCGGCGGCAGCCCTACCTCTCCCATAACTCCGTTTTCTCCTCAGATTGGTTCCGGCAGCGTTTGGCGAAGCCCTGCTGGCATTGCACCACCACCATCTCCACCATGCCATCGTGCTGGTTGAGATCTCATCTACTTCTCCTATCTCGCTTGATAGATCAAGAAGGAGGAGACGTCACCGAGCCGCACGTGTGTTGAACGCGGAGGTGTCATCCGTTTGGCGCTAGATCGGATTGGATCGTGATCGGATCGCTAAGAGTACGACTACATCAACCGCATTACATACGCTTCTGCTTTCGGTCTACAAGGGTATGTAGACACACTCCCATCTCGTTGCTATGCATATCCTAGATTAGATCTTGGGTGTTCGTAGGAAAAAAAATTCATGCTTGGTTCCCCATCAAGGGGCCCCCTGTGAGACCACAAGAGCTCACATGGCGCGCCCAGGGGGGCGGGCGTGCCCTTTGAGCTTGTGGCTCATAGGTGCACTGTAACACCCCCAGTGGTTAGCCATAGTAATCCCTTTTTGATAATGCCAAGTTAGCATGATTAACAGTGCCAAATTCTCATTTGCCTCATGTTGCATTTCAACCCCCAACTCAAAATTCAAATTAAAACTAAAGTGGAAAATAAAAGTTGTCCAACATAAAAACTAAAATGTTCAATAAATAGCAAATATTCCAGAGACTATTCTAAAATTGAAACCAACAATAAATAAATTAATTAGGTGGCTCAAACTTTACCAAAACAGTAAGGATTAATGCATTTTGTTTATTATAAAAACTTGTGTGAACTCAAATTGACTCCAAACTAATTTTTGACAGTGGTAGAGGATGCCTAGTATTTATTGGAACAATTGCCATGTTCTACAAAAATCATTTTGAGGCCTAACAATTTACCAAATAGGAGATATGAATAAATAAAAAAGAAAAAGGCAAAAGAAAAAAAATAAAAAAAAAGGAGAAACCCCCCCCCCCCGCGGCCCAACTGGGCCACGGCCCAGCAGGCCACCAGGTCGGCCCACCTCGCGCGCCCCTGGCCTATATGGCTACCCCGGCCACCCCCGAAACCCTAATCCCCCCCCCCCCCCCCCCGATCTCCCTCTCCTCCCCAAGTTCTGGATCGGGGGCGCCACGCCCGATCCCGTCGTCGATGCCGCCGCCCTTCCCTGACCACTCGTCGGAGCCCACCTCGCCTTGCCGCTCACTGGCGCCCCTCGCCGCTGGATCGGCCCCGCCGCTCACCGCCACGACGCGGATCCCCGCCGCTCCGCCGTTCGCCGGGCCGCCCCACCGTCGCCACCTCGCGTCCTCGTCGTCCTCCTCGCGCTCGCTGCCTTGACCCTGCACCCGGGGTGAGCGCCGCCCGCCTCCCCTTCCCATCGGTCACCGCGGCCCCGCCCCGCTCGGCATGCCGCCGCGCGCGCCCGCACCTCGCCGCTGCATCGCGTCCGCGCTCGGCCCCGCACCGCGCCTACACCTCGCCGCGCCCATCGCCCGCTCGCCCCTGCCAGTCGCCGCGCGCACGCGCCCGCGCTGCCGCCCGCGTCGCCGCGCCCCTGCCGCCGCCCGCACGCACACGCACACGCGCCCGTCGCCCGCGCCCCGCCGCCCCTGGGCCACTGCCCGGTGGGGCCCTCGCGCCCTGTGACGCTGACGAACGGGCCCAGCCCTAAAAACATTTTAAGAAAATAAAAATAAAATAAAAATTATTAAAATTAATTAATTAATTAATTAATTAGTAATTAATTAGCTTAATTAATCCTAATTAGATTTACCTAATCACTAGTTAGTTAATTAAACCTGATTAGCCTAACAGTCAGTGACAGGTGGGACCCACGTGTCAGATTGTGCTGATGTCAACATGATGTCATGCTGACGTCATCAACTACTGTTTCGGATAATGTTAATTTAAATAATTAAATAAATTCCAGAAATTAATAAAAACTTTAGAAAATCATATTAAATAATCCGTAACTCTGATGGAAAAACTTTGTACATGAAAGTTGCTCAGAACGACGAGACGAATTCGGATACGAGGTTCGTTCGTCCGTCATGCGTCCCTATCTATCAGAACATGGAACCGTCCCCCTCCGGATCGTCAGTCCGATAATTCCAAAGACTCGGGAAATATCGTCAGATATTCTCCCGCTCCATCTGATATGCGTAGTACTGCGTTAGACTACCCCTAGCACCGTGTATCGTATTTGTCATGCTCATGTTTGCTGTGTATTTATACCATTTCCTCCCCCTCTTCTCTCTCGTTAGACCCCGACACCGATGTCGTCCCCAAGACCGACGCAGCTCCGAAGACTGACGCCACCTTTGACGACCTTGCCCTTGACGACGGCAAAACCCGGAAGACCCCCCCCCCCCCCCCCCCCCTTGAGCATACCGATATCGCCCATTCTATTTCTCATGCTTGCATTAGAACTACTACTGCTGCTGCTTTACCTATTCGGATGCATAGCCTGTTTATTGTAACCTGTTGTTGATAATTACCTGCATATCCTAAACTGCTTAGTATAGGCTGGGTAGAGACCTATCAGTGACCCCACTTATCCCGATTGCCCCGTTGGATAATCCGAAGACCCGATCAACGGGATTGAAGACCAGGCCCCGGCACCGCACCTCACCCCCTTAGTTGTAACGACACTGCAGCGTTACCACCGAGTGCCGAGGGTGATACCTAGTGTAGCACTTCTGATGTTAACTCTGTAGAGTAGCTATTCGGTCGTGGTCATCGAGGGTGATTCCTCCTTCACCGCTTCCGATAACGACGCCGCCGTACAACACCTCAAGTGTGAACCCAGTGAGGGTGATTCCTCCGAGTTCACCTTGACGGATACATCGAGTAGGAATCCAACGAGGGTGATACCTCGGATTCCCCTGATGTTATGGACACACGGATACTTGGACTTTACACTTTTACTTGGATAGGCGGGTCGACCCTGAGGGGTACCCGCGTGCGCCTGAGAGGCGAGTGTTGTGAAGACGGGTGCCTGTATGGTGCCCGAGTGATGAATACGAGGCGCGGCCGGGCATTCTTAACCCTTGCAGCAAGTCCTCGAGACGGGGCGACGGGGTCACATCTTTCGTGAGTCTCTGCTCGTTACCGCAAGCCCCTAGTCCACTAACGATTTGGATATTTGATCCGAGCAGGCCTCTGGCCTGATAGCACTAACCATCACGTGGGCATAGTATGGGCGTTCTGCATCGTAGCATTAGCCGAAAGCTCTGTCAGACGTCTAGTTCAGCCTTGCGGCCGGGACGGACTGGCGCCCCCCTGGTGCCTGGCTTTCCCCTGCACGCAACGACTCGGAGTGCACAGGGCGATGGCCAAGACCCCCTTGCGCTTAGGATGTAGACCGGCGGGGACCTCTCTGCTGAGCTGTAGGTAGGGTTGCGGTGTGTCGTTTGGCCGAGGCCGGGCATGACCCAGGAAAGTGTGTCCGGCCGGAGTTAATCGAGCGTGTTGGGTAAGTTGGTGCACCCCTGCAGGGAAGAAAACTTCTATCGATAGCCTGTCCTACGGTAACGGACACTCGGAGTTGTATCCTGATTGATACAATTTTAGAACTGGATACTTGGATATATGGCTCTGGGATTGCTTCTCGCAGGGAGTCGAGAAGGGATCTCAGGACGAGGTTGATGACTGTATGGCTCTGGGATTGCTTTCTCGCAGGGTGTCGAGAAAGGATCTCTGGGTGAGGTTGAGACTTAATGATACTGCTACCTTATATGGTACTGTCTACACTCTTCTAATGCTGCAAGACCTCTGAAGATGCTACTCTTTGATAGGACTAAGCCTCCTCTCTATTCTGGTATTTCTGCAGCCCAGTCCACATATACAGCCTTCCCTTTGAAAATGTTGCATATGTAGTGTAGATCCTTGCTTGCTGAGTACTTCTGAGTACTCACGGTTGCTTTGTTTTCCTTTTCTCCCCATATCAGTTTGTCGTGACCAAGATGACGGAGCCCCCTGAGACAGATGCCCCATCGATCGACTACTACTACTACCCAGAGGATGGATACTACTACGAGTTGACTGACGACCAGGAGTAGGATCGGAGGGTGCCAGGCAGGAGGCCTACGCCTTTCGATCGTAGTGTTTTATTTTGCCCCGCCTTTCTAAAGGCCTTTCTGTTTCTGTTTCATATCTGTACTCAGATATCTGATGCTTCTGCTGACGCTTGTATGCGAGCTTATGTATTCGAGCCCTCGAGGCCCCTGGCTTGTAATATAAATCTTGTATGACTTTATTTATGTTTTAGAGTTGTATTGTGATATCTTCCCGTGAGTCCTCAGGCTTGATCATGTGCATTTGCGTGTATGATTAGTGCACGACTGAGCCGGGGGCGTCACAAGTTGGTATCAGAGCCGATTGACTGTAGGAACCCCCTTTCCAATTCCTTGGCCGAAGTTGAGTCTAGTAATCAAAAACTGTTTTACTAACTTGGCTGTGTGGCTTACGGGCCCACGTCGCCAATTGGGTGGTATTAGTATCTTTTACTCCTCGATCTTTACTCTGGGACTCTAATCTCTCTTCTACTTGGGTTAAAATTTTACTAACTCCAACATTAGGATCTCGTAATCACATTCTCCCGGCGAGCTGGATATTCGCAACTGATCCTTTCCTTGGAACGATTAGTCTGATAATCATCATTTTCCTTTCCATTGGTTTTTTTAACCTTCCTTTACAAGTATCTTACGCTTCTCACACTGTCATTTGACACTTTTGGAATCTCTTGGAAAAATGTGTTGTGTTCAGCGGCAACATTTTGACTTCTTTCGAGATGTTAAATGAATTCATGAACAGCAATTCCATCCTTGCCTCTAGTGGTCGGTGATATCATCGTCAACCTCTTTGACTACCTTCCCATGAATTGCTGTTAACCCAGAACGAGTTCAGGCTATTCTTGACTGGACTCCTCCGAAGAACGTCAAGCAAGTGAGAAGTTTTCTCGGCCTTGCAAGTTATTGCCGTCGTTTTGTCGAGAATTTCTCAAAGATTGCTAAGCCTTTGACTGATCTGCTTCACAAGGGCGTTAAGTTTGAATGGACAGAAAAATGTCAGGAAAGTTTTCAAACACTCAAAGACAACCTGACATCTGCCCCAGTACTATCTCCTCCAGATACCCGCAAAGACTTTGTGATTTATTGTGACGCATCCCGTGAAGGATTAGGCTGTGTCCTAATGCAAGAGCGTAAAGTGATTGCCTATGGCTCTCGTCAGTTGCGCCCACATGTAGAAAATTATCCGGTACATGATCTAGAACTAGCTGCTGTGATCTATGCACTGCAGTTGTGGCGACATTACCTTCTCGGTAATCGTTGCGAGGTCTACGCGGATCATAAAAGTCTGAAGTACTTGTTCACTCAACCATCTCTAAACCTCCGTCAGCAAAGATGGATGGAGGCCATTGCGGACTATGATTTGGGTATTTCCTATACCCCTGGCAAGGCTAATGTGATGGCTGATGCCTTAAGCCGCAAGTCCTATTGCGACAACCTCATGGTTAGGCGAGCTCAACCTCGTATTTTTGAAGAATTGTGCAAGCTGAATCTGCGTATTGTTCCACAGGGTTCTCAAAATAACCTTGTGATACAACCAGATCTTGAGAAAGCTGTTAAGGATGCGCAAGCTAAAGATGCTGAAATTGATCTGATGAAGAAAGACCTTCACCTTGTAAAGTACAGGGATTTCTCGCTGTCTGAAGATGGAACCTTGTATTTCAGAAACCGCATTGTTGTACCTCGCTTCGAGCTTATGACCGACAAGGTCATGAAGGAGGCACATGATACCCCGCTGTCTATTCATCCGGGTAGCACCAAGATGTATCGTGATCTCCGTCAAAGGTACTGGTGGTCTAAAATGAAGCAAGACATTGCTCGTTATGTTGCTGAATGTGATGTTTGTCGTCGCGTTAAAGCAGAACATCAGAAACCAGCTGGAATTCTGCAACCACTTCCTATTCCTCTATGGAAATGGGATAAGGTTCAGATGGATTTTGTTACAGGACTTCCGAGGTCACAGAAGGGTCACGATGCTATTCTTGTCGTCGTCGACCAACTCTCTAAAGTTGCACACTTTCTGCCTGTTAAGGAGACGATCACTGCTAGTCAGCTAGCAGAGTTATATATCTCCAGAATTGTTTCACTCCACGGTATTCCCAAGGAGATCAGTTCGGACCGTGGCGGCCTTTTCACTTCCAAATTCTGGGAAAGTTTCCAAACTGCTATGGGAACTCATATTACCTGGAGTTCAGCTTATCACCCCCAATCCCAAGGCCAAGTCGAGCGAGTCAACCAAGTGCTTGAAGACATGCTTCGGGCTTGTGTTATTTCATTCGGCAAGAAGTGGGAAGAATCTCTCCCGTATGCCGAGTTCTCTTATAACAACAGCTATCAAGCCAGTTTGAAAATGGCCCCCTTCGAAGTACTCTATGGACGTAAGTGTCGAACCCCTCTGAATTGGTCAGAAACTGGGGAACGACCGCTTGTGGGTCCGGATATTATTCAACACGCCGAAGAACAAGTTCGTATTGTCCGGGGAAATTTCAAGGCGGCTCAGGACCGCCAGAAGAGCAACTATGATCGCAAACGATGGGGTTTGACTTATCAACCTGGTGATCAAGCTTATCTGCGTGTCACTCCTATGAAAGGCACCCACCGTTTTGGAATCAAGGGCAAGCTAGCTCCACGCTACATTGGTCCTTTCCGCATAATTGCAAGACGTGGTCAGGTGGCGTATAAATTGGAGTTGCCGCCGCAATTCTCTCATATCCACGACGTCCTCCATGTGTCGCAACTTCGTAAATGCTTCAAGGAATCTCCGCACCGCGCAGTGGATCACGAGGTGCTCGAATTGCAAGATGACATATCTTATAAGGAGCATCCGATCCGCATTCTCGATGAAGCTGAACGCCGGACCCGTCAGAAGGTTACTAAGTTCCTCAAAGTGCAGTGGTCAAATCATACTGAAGATGAAGCCACTTGGGAACGCGAGGATAATCTTCTTGCAGAATACCCCGAACTTTTTCCTTCTACCTCTTAAATTCTCGGGACGAGAATTCTTATTAGTGGAGGAGATTTGTAACACCCCCTGTGGTTAGCCACAGTAATCCCTTTTTGATAATGCCAAGTCAGCATGATTAACAGTGCCAAATTCTCATTTGCATCATGTTGCATTTCAACCCCCAATTCAAAATTCAAATTAAAACTAAAGTGGAAAATAAAAGTTGTCCAACATAAAAACTAAAATGTTCAATAAATAGCAAATATTCCAGACACTATTCTAAAATTGAAACCAACAATAAATAAATTAATTAGGTGGCTCAAACTTTACCAAAACAGTAAGGATTAATGCATTTTGTTTATTATAAAACTTGTGTGAACTCAAATTGACTCCAAACTAATTTTTGACAGTGGTAGAGGATGCCTCGTATTTATTGGAACAATTGCCATGTTCTACAAAAATCATTTTGAGGCCTAACAATTTACTAAACAGGAGATATGAATAAATAAAAAAGAAAAAGGCAAAAGAAAACAAAAAAATAAAAAATAAAAAAATAAAAGAGAAACCCCCCCCCCCCCCCGGCCCTACTGGGCCACGGCCCAGCAGGCCACCAGGCCGGCCCACCCCGCGCGCCCCTAGCCTCTATGGCTACCCCGGCCACCCCCGAAACCCTAATCCCCACCCCCCCGATCTCCCTTTCCTCCCCAGGTTCTGGATCAGGGGCGCCACGCCCGATCCCGTCGCCGACGCCGCCGCCCTTCCCTGACCACTCGCCGGAGCCCACCTCGCCTCGCCGCTCGCTGGCGCCCCTCGCCGCTGGATCGGCCCCGCCGCTCACCGCCACGACGCGGATCCCCGCCGCTCCGCCGTTCGCCGGACCGCCCCACCGTCGCCACCTCGCATCCTCGTCGTCCTCCTCGCGCCCGCTGCCTTGACCCTGCACCCAGGGTGAGCGCCGCCCGCCTCCCCTACCCCTCAGTCACCGCGGCCCCGCCCCGCTCGGTGTGCCGCCGCGCGCGCCCGCACCTCGCCGCTGCTTCGCGTCCGCGCTCGGCCCCGCACCGCGCCTAAACCTCGCCGCGCACATCGCCCGCTCGCCCCTGCCCATCGCCGCGCGCACGCGCTCGCGCTGCCGCCTGCGTCGCCGCGCCCCTGCCGCCGCCCGCGCGCACACACGTGCACACGCGCCCGTCGCCCGCGCGCCGCGTCCGTCGCCTGCGCCCCGCCGCCCCTGGGCCACTGCCCAGTGGGGCCCTCGCGCCCTGTGACGCTGACGAACGGGCCCAGCCCTAAAAACGTTTTAAGAAAATAAAAATAAAATAAAAATTATTAAAATTAATTATTAATTAATTAAACAGTAATTAATTAACTTAATTAATCCTAATTAGATTAACCTAATCACTAGTTAGTTAATTAAACCTGATTAGCCTAACAGTCAGTGACAGGTGGGACCCACGTGTCAGATTGTGCTGACGTCAACATGATGTCATGCTGACGTCATCAACTACTGTTTCGGATAATGTTAATATAAATAATTAAATAAATTCCAAAAATTAATAAAAACTTTAGAAAATCATATTAAATAATCCGTAACTCCGATGGAAAAACTTTGTACATGAAAGTTGCTCAGAACGACGAGACGAATTCGGATACGTGGTCCGTTCATCCGTCACGCGTCCCTATCGATCCGAACATGGAACCGTCCCCCTCCGGATCGTCTGTCTGATAATTCCAAAGACCCGGGAAATATCGTCAGATATTCTCCCGCTCCGTCTGATACGTGTAGTACTGCGTTAGACTACCCCTAGCACCGTGTATCGTATTTGTCATGCTCATGTTTCCTGTGTATTTATACCGTTTCCTCCCCCTCTTCTCTCTCGTTAGACCCCGACACCGACGTCGTCCCCGAGACCGACGCAGCTCCGAAGACTGACGCCACCTTTGACGACCTTGCCCTTGCCGCCGAGCAACCAGGCAAGCCCCCCCCCTTGAGCATACCGATATCGCCCATTCTACTTCTCATGCTTGCATTAGAACTGCTGCTGCTGCTGCTTTACCTATTCTGATGCATAGCCTGTTTATTGTAACCTGCTGTTGATAATTACCTGCATATCCTAAACTGCTTAGTATAGGCTGGGTAGAGACCTATCAGTGACCCCACTTATCCCGATTGCCCCGCTGGATAATTCGAAGACCCGATCAACGGGATTGAAGACCAGGCCCCGGCACCGCACCTCACCCCCTTAGTTGTAACGACACTGCAGTGTTACCACCGAGTGCCGAGGGTGATACCTCGTGTAGCACTTCTGATGCTAACTCTGTAGAGTAGCTATTTGGTCATGGTCATCGAGGGTGATTCCTCCTTCACCGCTTCTGATAACGACGCCGCCGTACAACACCTCAAGTGTGAACCCAGTGAGGGTGATTCCTCCGAGTTCACCTTGACGGATACATCGAGTAGGAATCCAACGAGGGTGATACCTCGGATTCCCCTGATGTTATGGACACACGGATACTTGGACTTTACACTTTTACTTGGATAGGCGGGTCGACCCTGAGGGGTACCCGCGTGTGCCTGAGAGGCGAGTGTTGTGAAGACGGGTGCCTGTATGGTGCCCGAGTGATGAATACGAGGCGCGGCCGGGCATTCTTAACCCTTGCAGCAAGTCCTCGAGACGGGGCGACGGGGTCACATCTTTCGTGAGTCTCTGCTCGTTACCGCAAGCCCCTAGTCCACTAACGATTTGGATATTTGATCCGAGCAGGCCTCTGGCCTGATAGCACTAACCATCACGTGGGCATAGTATGGGCGTTCTGCATCGTAGCATCAGCCGAAAGCTCTGTCAGGCGTCTAGTTCAGCCTTGCGGCCGGGACGGACCGGCGCCCCCCTTGTGCCTGGCTTCCCCCTACACGCAACGACTCGGAGTGCACAGGGCGATGGCCAAGACCCCCTTGCGCTTAGGATGTAGACCGGCGAGGACCTCTCTGCTGAGCTGTAGGTAGGGTTGCGGTGTGTCGTTTGGCCAAGGCCGGGCATGACCCAGGAAAGTGTGTCCGGCCGGAGTTAATCGAGCGTGTTGGGTAAGTTGGTGCACCCCTGCAGGGAAGAAAACTTCTATCGATAGCCTGTCCTACGGTAACGGACACTCGGAGTTGTATCCTGATTGATACAATTTTAGAACTGGATACTTGGATATATGGCTCTGGGATTGCTTCTCGCAGGGAGTCGAGAAGGGATCTCAGGACGAGGTTGATGACTGTATGGCTCTGGGATTGCTTTCTCGCAGGGCGTCGAGAAAGGATCTCTGGGTGAGGTTGAGACTTAATGATACTGCTACCTTATATGGTACTGTCTACACTCTTCTAATGCTGCAAGACCTCTGAAGATGCTAGTCTTCGATAGGACTAAGCCTCCTCTCTATTCTGGTATTTCTGCAGCCCAGTCCACATATACAGCCTTCCCTTTGAAAATGTTGCATATGTAGTGTAGATCCTTGCTTGCTGAGTACTTCTGACTACTCACGGTTGCTTTGTTTTCCTTTTCTCCCCATATCAGTTTGTCGTGACCAAGATGACGGAGCCCCCTGAGACAGATGCCCCGTCGATCGACTACTACTACTACCCAGAGGATGGATACTACTACGAGTTGACTGACGACCAGGAGTAGGATCGGAGGGTCCCAGGCAGGAGGCCTACGCCTTTCGATCGTAGTGTTTTATTTTGCGCCGCCTTTCTAAAGGCCTTTCTGTTTCTGTTTCATATCTGTACTCAGATATCTGATGCTTCCGCTGACGCTTGTATGCGAGCTTATGTATTCGAGCCCTCAAGGCCCCTGGTTTGTAATATAAAGCTTGTATGACTTTATTTATGTTTTAGAGTTGTGTTGTGATATCTTCCCGTGAGTCCTTAGGCTTGATCGTGTGCATTTGCGTGTATGATTAGTGCATGATTGAGCCGGGGGGAGTTGATCCTTCATCGAGGGTGATTAGTAATTACTCCAAAAAGCATTATTATATCTTAAAACAATATAAATAATAGTAGGAAAACATGATGCAAAATGGACGTATCAACTCCCCCAAGCTTAGACCTCGCTTGTCCTCAAGCGATAACCGGAATCGAAAAACACGTCCACATGCTTAGAGAGAGAGGTGTCGATAAAAACAAAATACGGACATAGAAGCATCATGTATATTATTATAACAGCAGCAAACTTTAACATAAAACTTTATTATAGAACTTTTATCATATAACTTCTATCATAGACTTCTCATGAATAAGTAACAATTCATCACAACATCGAAGTATAAAGCATAAACTCTATTGAAAACCAGTAAACTATGTTCTCAGTCAACTTTGCAACTACAATTCATCATCTTTTTAGGAAGAGTCACATATCGGAGCCTTTTTGGCAAGTCCACATACTCAATCATCATATAGTCTTCTATGATTGCTAACACTCACCGCATACACATGAGCAAAAAGTTTCAACCAGACACATAGAAAGATAGGGGCTTATAGTTTTCGCCACCCAACATATTCACCGCAAGGGTGATGTCAACAATAATAACTCATGCTACCCATATCCAACTGGATATATGTGCCTAGATCATTCCTCACCACATGATGCTTGCCAAAAGAGAAAAATAAAAGGAATAGAGAGAAATACTTTGACTCTTGCATAAAAGTAAATACATAAAAGTAAAAGATAGGCCCTCCGCAGAGGGAAGCAGAGGTTGCCATGCGCTTTTCATTTGTATGCTCAATCTCTTAGTGCAAAAGAACATCACGTTATATTGCCCCTTATGGTAGCAACCTTTATTATGCAGTCTGTCGCTTTTATTCTTTGCCATCACAAGTTCATACAACGCTCAATTTTCTCTTACACTAAATGATCCAACACTTTTAGAAGCAATTTTTATTGCCCTTTTTGCACCGATGACAACTTACTTGAAGGATCTTACTCAATCCATAGGTAGGTATGGTGGACTCTCAAAACAAGATTTGGGTTTAAGGGTTTTGGATGCACAAGTAGTATCTCTACTTAGTGCGGAATTTTTGGCTAGCAAAGATGGGGGGCAAGCACCACATGTTAAAGGATCTATGACAATATAACTTCTATGTGAATATGAACAAACATAAATCATTACATTGTCTTCCTTGTCCAACGTCAACAATTTTGGCATATAATATTTTGATGGGGGCTCACAATCACAAAAGATGTCCAAGATAGTGTATTTGCATGTGAATCTTCTCTTCCCTTATTAATTCTTTCATGAATTGCATCATTGACCAATGCTATGTTTGTAAGTCTCCAATAAGATTTTCTACTTATACTCTTCCTTATGTGATGTCATTACTTACCATAAGATTAGCATATGATCTTTTTCATTTATTTCCTTTCTTTTTATTGAGCATAAAAGAAAAATAAAACAAAACTCAAACTAAACTTTATTATATATCTCGCACACGATTACAAGGATAGATCACTAAGCAAACACTCGAAAAGAAAAGGATCAAACTAAACTTTTATTCATCTAAAGCAAAAGATAACTATGGATCGAACTAAGATAAGTAAAGGCAAAAGATAGTGGAGGTGATACGATACAGGGGCGCCTCCCCAAGCTTGGCACAAGCCAAGGGGAGTGCCCATACCCGATACTCAGGTTTCCTTTGGTGATGAAGAAGGAGGTGGTGGTGATGAAGTAGAGGGTTTGTCTGCCTTCCTTAGTTTACGCTTGAGGATGAAATTTTCCTCCTTTAGGTCACCGATCTCCTGCTCAAGCTCTAATATCTTTTTGCATAATTCTTGCTTGTTTTCCTGCAAGAGACAAAAGGGGATAAACTGGACCTTAGGTTTCTTTGCTCTGTTGGGGAGACTTGACTTCTTGAATTCCACGTGCATGTCTCCAGGTTGAGGTAATGGAACTTCATCTTCGTTTGAGCTTGTCTCCTCCTCCCCTTTAGGGTCATAATCTTCTTCCTCCTCCAAAGTCCAGCTATAATGCTCCTCATCACCATAAACCTTGGGGTTCGAGATATAATCAGCAACATAGCTCTCACCCTCCGAATCTTGGGATGACATATTTTCAGATCTGTCAGGAAACAACAAAGAAAAGAAAACAGAAGATTTCTCTACGATACAGTGATCAACAGGTTTGGGGGGGGTATATAAAGATGTTTTATCTTGGGAAACAAGCAAACGGAAGAAAAACAGAGTCTGGAAGGTACCCGAGGTGGGCACAACCCACCTGGGCACGCCTGGCAAGCCAGGCACGCCTTGATGTCTTGTGCCCACCAGGGGTGCCTTCCTGGTTGTTTCTTATTTTCCTAATTTTTGATATATTCCAAAAACTGACAGAGAATATTTTTGCGGATTTTTCGGAGTCCGTTTACTTACGGTATCACGTACCTCCTCTTTTTTTACGATTCTGGAGTATTCCGGAAGGTTTCCTTTATGTGTTCTTCCGGTGTCATAGTTTGGATAATATTGCTTTCAACATTAACGGGCGTACCTGAGATATAATGTTTTATTCTTTGCCCATTGACAACCTTCGGGTTAGTACCCTCGGCATTATTTATTTTGATAGCTCCAGATCGATAAACCTCCTCGATAACATAGGGTCCTTCCCATTTGGAGATGAGTTTTCCTGGAAAGAATCTGAAACGAGAGTTGTACAAAATATCATATTCTCCAACTTTAAACCCATGCTTTTGGATTCTCTTATCATGCCATCTTTTAACTTTTTCTTTAAACAACTTAGCATTTTCATAAGCTTGGGTTCTCCATTCATCTAGTGAGCTGATATCAAATAACCTCTTTTCACCGGCAAGTTTGAAATCATAGTTGAGTTCTTTAAATGCCCAATATGCTTTATGTTCTAACTCAAGAGGTAAATGACAAGCTTTTCCATAAACCATTTTATAAGGAGACATACCCGTAGGATTTTTATATGTTGTTCTGTAAGCCCAAAGTGCATCATCTAATTTCTTAGACCAATTCTTCCTGGACCTATTGACAGTTTTTTGTAAAATTAATTTTGTTTCTCTATTGCTAAGTTCAACTTGACCACTAGACTGAGGATGATAGGGTGGTGCAATTCTATGGTTAACATCATACTTAGCAAGCATTTTACGGAAAGCACCATGAATAAAATGTGAACTACCATCAGTCATTAAATATCTAGGGACTCCAAACCTTGGGAAAATAACTTCCTTAAGCATTTTAATAGAGGTGTTGTGATCAGCACTACTAGTTGGAATAGCTTCTACCCACTTAGTAACATAATTAACAGCAACCAAAATATGAGTATACCCTTTAGAGGAAGGAAAAGGTCCCATGTAATCAAAACCCCAAACATCAAATGGTTCAACAGCAAGTGAATAATTCATAGGCATTTTTTGACGCTTACCAATATTACCAATTCTTTGACATTCATCACAAGATAAAACAAACTTACGGGCATCCTTGAAGAGAGTAGGCCAGTAAAAACCAGATTGCAATACCTTATGAGCAGTTCTGTCTCCCGCATGATGCCCTCCATAAGCTTTGGAGTGACATTTCCATAGGATTTGTCCCTGTTCATGCTCAGGTACACAACGTCTAATAATACCATCTACTTCTTCTTAATAAAGATGTGGGTCATCCCAAAAGTAATGTCTTAAATCATAGAAGAATTTTTTCTTTTGTTGGTATGTGAAACTAGGTGGTAGGTATTTAGCAACAATGTAATTAGCATAGTCAGCATACCAAGGAGTGTTATGAGAAACGTTTATTGCAGCTAGTTGTTCATCAGGGAAATTATCATTAATAGGTTGTGGGTCATCAAGGATATTCTCTAACCTAGACAAGTTATCAGCAACGGGGTTCTCAGCTCACTTTCTATCAGTGATATGTAAGTCAAATTCTTGTAGCAAAAGAACCCACCTAATAAGTCTAGGTTTAGCATCTTTCTTTTCCATAAGATATTTTATAGCAGCATGATCAGTGTGAACAGTCACTTTAGAATCAATAATGTAAGATCTAAATTTGTCACAAGCAAACACAACTGCTAAAAATTCTTTTTCAGTAGTAGCATAATTGCGTTGGGCACTGTCTAGAGTTTTACAAGCATAATGAATAACATTTAATTTCTTATCAACTCTTTGTCCTAGAATAGCACCAACAGCGTAATCACTAGCATCACACATAATTTCAAAAGGCAAGTTCCAATCAGGTGGTTGAACAATAGGTGTAGAAATTAAGGCTTTCTTAAGTGTTTTAAAGGCTTCTACACAATCATCATAAAAAATAAATGAAACATCCTTTTGTAAAAGATTTGTAAGAGGCCTAGAAATTTTAGAGAAGTCTTTAATAAATCTTCTATAGAACCCAACATGACCGAGGAAACTACGAATACCTTTGATATCTTTAGGACATGGCATTTTCTCAATTGCATCAACTTTAGCTTTATCCACCTCAATACCTCGTTCAGAAATTTTATGTCCCAAGACAATACCTTCATTAACCATAAAGTGGCACTTCTCCCAATTCAAGACAAGGTTAGTTTGCTCGCATCTCTGCAAAACTCGATCAAGGTTGCTTAAGCAATCATCAAAAGAAGTTCCGTAAACGGAAAAATCATCCATGAAAACCTCAACAATCTTTTCACAAAAATCAGAGAATATAGTAGTCATACATCTTTGAAAGGTAGCAGGTGCATTACATAAACCAAAAGGCATACGTCTATAAGCATAAGTTCCAAAAGGACAAGTAAAGGTGGTTTTCTTTTGATCAGATTGTGAAACAGGTATTTGAGAAAAACCAGAATATCCATCGAGAAAACAAAAGTGTGTGTGCTTAGATAATCTTTCTAGCATTTGATCAATAAAAGGCAAAGGGTAATGATCTTTTCTAGTTGCTTTATTTAATTTTCTAAAATCAATTACCATTCTGTAGCCAGTAACAATTCTTTGTGGGATAAGTTCATTTTTATCATTAGGAACAACAGTAATACCTCCCTTCTTAGGGACACAATGAACGGGACTTACCCATCTACTATCAGCTATAGGATAAATTATACCTGCTTCCAGAAGCTTCAATATTTCAGTTCTTACCACTTCTTTCATTTTAGGATTTAAACATCGTTGATGATCAACAACGGGTTTAGCATCAGGTTGCATATTAATTTTATGCTGACAGAGAGTGGGACTAATGCCCTTTAAATCATCAAGAGTATAACCAATAGCAGCTCAATGCTTCTTCAGAACCTTCAATAATCTTTCTTCTTCATGTTCTGAAAGGTTAGCACTAATAATAACGGGATATATCTTTTTCTCATCAAGATAAGCATATTTCAAAGTGTCTGGCAATTGTTTTAATTCAAACACAGGATCACCTTTAGGTGGAGGAGGACCTCCTAAAGTTTCAATAGGCAAATTATATTTAAGCAGAGGTCGTTGTTCAAAGAAAATTTTATCTATCTCATTTCTTTCATGCATACGCATATCATTTTCATGGTCTAGCAAATACTATTCTAGTGGATCTGTAGGAGGCATGGCAATAGAGACAAGACCAATTATTTCATCCTTACTAGACAATTCTTTCTTATGATGTTTTCTACTAAACTTAGAAAAATTAAACTCATGAGATTCATCACCAAAACTAACACCGACAGTTTGTTTCTCACAATCTATTTTAGCATTAACGGTGTTCAAGAAAGGTCTACCAAAAATAATGGGACAAAAGTCATCTTGTGGGGAACCAAGAACAAGAAAATCAGTAGGGTATTTTATTTTCCCACACAAGACTTCAACATCTCTAACAATCCCAAGTGGTGTGATGGTGTCTCTATTAGCAAGTTTAATAGTAACATCTATGTCTTCTATTTCAGTGGGTGCTATATCATTCATAATTTCTTGATATAAGGTAAAAGGAATAGCACTCACGCTAGCACGTATGTCACATAAACCATGATAACATTGATCTCCTATTTTAACTGAGACAACAGGCATGCCAACAACATGTCTATGTTTATCTTTTTCATCGGGTTTGGCAATTCTAGCAGCTTCATCACAAAAGTAAATAACATGCCCATTTATATTTTCAACCAGGAGATCTTTAACCATAGCAACACTAGGTTCTACTTTGATTTGTTCAGCAGGTTTGGATGCTCTAATATAACTTTTGTTGACCACAGTTGAAACTTTAGCATGTTCCTTTATCCTAACAGGGAAAGGTAGTTTTTCAATATAAGCAGTAGGAACGACTGGATCAACATTATAAATAATAGTTTCATCTTTAGCTATTACCGATTCTTTAATTTCTTCTTTAATATGTGGGTGATATTTAAACCACTTCTCCTTAGGGAGATCAACATGAGTAGCAAATGATTCACAAAAGGAGGCTACTATCTCAGAATCAAGTCCATATTTAGTGCTAAACTTTTGAAAAGCATCGGTATTCATAAAGATTTAACACAATCATACTTAAGCTTAATGCCTGACACTTTACCTTCGTCGAGTTCCCAATCTTCAGAGTTGCGTTTAATTCTTTCTAAAAGATCCCACCTGAATTCAATAGTCTTCTTCATAAAGGAACCAGTACAAGAAGTATCAAGCATGGATTGATCATCACGAGAAAGCCGACCATAAAAATTCTGAATAATAATTTCCCTTGAGAGCTCATGATTGGGGAATGAATATAACATTGACTTAAGCCTCCCCCAAGCTAGAGCGATACTTTCTCCTTCACGAGGCCAAAAATTATATATATAATTCCGATCACGATGAACTAGATGCATAGGATAATTTTTTTGGTGAAATTCAAATTTCAATCGATTCCAATTCCAGGATCCAATATCATCGCATAGCCTATACCATGCCAATGATTTTCCCTTCAAAGATAAAGGGAAAACCTTCTTCTTAGCTTCATCTCCGGGTAAACCTGCAAGCTTAAATAATCCATAAATTTTATCCACATATATCAAGTGCATATCAGGATGTTCAGTTCCATCTCCTGCATAAGGATTAGCTAGCAATTGTTCTATCATACCCGAAAGAATTTCATAACCAATATTTTCAGTAGGTGCAGTAGGTTGAGGGGTAGCTAATTGTGGTTCCGGTCGAGGTGAAGATACCCCGAACAAACCCCTCAAAGGATTGTTCTCCATAGTAACAAGTGACAATAAATTTCAGCATGTAGTAATAATTTTTCCTTACCGATTTTCACTTACCAAGAGCGCTTCACTCCCCGGCAACAGCGCCAGAAAAGAGCCTTGATGACCCGCAAGTATAGGGGATCAATCGTAGTCCTTTCGATAAGTAAGAGTGTCGAACCCAACGAGGAGCAGAAGGAAATGACAAGTAGTTTTCAGTAAGGTATTCTCCGCAAGCACTGAAATTATAAGTAGCGAGTAGTTTGATAACAAGGTAATTTGTAACAAGCAAGCAACGGTAACGGTAACAAAAGTGCAGCAAGGTAGCCCAATCCTTTTGAGGCAAAGGATAGGCCAAAACGGTCTCTTATGATAAGCAAAGCGTTCTTGAGGGTACACGGAAATTTCATCTAGTCACTTTCATCATGTTGGTTTGATTTGTGTTCGCTACTTTGATAATTTGATATGTGGGTGGACCGGTGCTTAGGTGTTGTTCTTACTTGAACAAGCCTCCTACTTATGATTAACCCCCTCGCAAGCATCCGCAACTACGAGAAAAGTATTAAGAATAAATCTAACCATAGCATTAAACTTTCGGATCAAATCGGACCCTTATGGAATAGCACATAAATTAGGGTTTAAACTTCTGTCACTCTCGCAACCCATCATCTAATAACTACTCCACAATGTATTCCCTTAGGCCCAAATATGATGAAGTATCATGTAGTCGACGTTCACATGACATCACTAAGGGAATCACAACATACATACCATCAAAATATCGAACACATATCAAGTTCACATGATTACTTGCAACAAGATTTCTCCCGTGACCTCAAGAACAAAAGTAACTACTCACAAATAATAATCATGCTCAAGATCAGAGGGGTATTAAATAGCATAATGGATCTGAACATATAATCTTCCACCAAATAAACCATATAGTAATCAACTACAAGATGTAATCAACACTACTAGTCACCCACAAGCAACAATCTAAGGTTTCGGTACAAAGATTGAACACAAGAGATGAACTAGGGTTTGAGAGGAGATGGTGCTGTTGAAGATGTTGATGGAGATTGCCCTCCCCAAGATGGGAGAGTTGTTGATGATGATGATGACGATGATTTCCCCCTCCGGGAGGGAAGTTCCCCCGGCGGAATCGCTCCGCCGGAGGGTAAAAGTGCTCCTGCCCAAGTTCCGCCTCGAGACGGCGGCGCTTCGTCCCGAAAGTCCTCTCCTTATTTTTTCTAGGTCAAAATGACTTATATACCAGAATAGGGACACCGGAGGTGGACCGAGGAGGGCACAACCCACCAGGGCGCGCCTGGGCTCCCTGGCACGCCCAGGTGGGTTGTGCCCACCTGGTGGGCCCCCTCTGGTACTTATTTGCTCCAATAATTCTTATATATTTCATAAAAATTCTCCGTGAAGTTTCAGCTCATTTGGAGTTGTGCAGAATAGGTAGCCTGACGTAGCTTTTTTATGTCCAGAATCCCAACTGCCGGTATTCTCTCTCTTAGTGTGAACCTTGCATATTATGAGAGAAAATGCATTAGAATTACTCTAAAAAGCATTATTATATTTTAAAACAATATAAATTACAGTAGAAAAACATGATGCAAAATGGACGTATCAGTATCTTAATTTTTATGACATCTATATACATGAGATGACAACTTTATTTGCTTTTGTAGCTATAAACATGCCACGGCAAACTTGGATAGGGAGTTCCACTCTATCTATCACTCCCAACCTCCCAACTTAAGATGGCATACTTTTAAAAAGTTTTTGCATTGGAAAACTTGTTTTTGGAAACAAAATCACGTTCTACCGCTCACAAACTCGTCCACTTTCAATTTCCATTTTTCGTTTTCGGCAATTTATCATGTTGATCCTATACAGGGAGTTCCAAGGCAGCAAACTCCTGTTTCCCTTTTTTACACGGACAAATCGTTTTGTGTTTTGCCCCGGAAAATCACACTAGTTTCACTAACAAATGTAGGGGTTTTCGCCTGGAAATTCCCCCTTCCCCTGTTTTGTAGATTTTTCTCCAAAAATCCTTGCATATCAGAAGAAATAAAGGGGAGGGATGTGTTGTATACCGTGTTGTTGAGAGATCCGTGGACTGAAAACTACCTTTTTTGCCTCAGTAATTGAAGCGGTAGAATCATTACAAACTCTTTGATGCAAGGGGGAGGGGGATTTCTAGCCATGGAAGAGTGATGCAGTGATGGAGGTGACCATTTTTTTGCTTGATGAGGAAGAAGGTGAGGAAAGGAGGTCAGTGATGCGGGGGTGGGGGAAGGAGTGCTCGCCCTTGTCGCAGTAGAGGCGTCCCTAGCGCGAACATGTTCGTACGCTCGCTGGATCCTTCCAGTGGGCATGCTCGTACACGCACACGGCGGGTGGGTGGTAGGGGGAGCAAATGTACGCACATTATTAGCGTCCAAAAACTAAACTAGGATTATGACACACAAAACGGAAGCTTTCAAGTAACGTGTATTTCTTCTCTTCTATGAAACTAAATCTGCAACATAGCAAGTGTCTGTGGTGTTCAGATACATCTTTTATTTTCTTTTAATCCAGAACACATGGTATTCCATTAACTAACTGGCATGACAAGTTCATCGGTCATGGCGACTTATCTCCTTCCTTCGTTTTCTGTGCTCTGTGATGTATCAAAACTGGTTGTATTTCCGTTAAGCAATTAATTAAAAGGGGGTAATGCCCAGTCAAAAAATAGCAAAAGTCATCGCATGGTGACATCTAAAAATGGGGTGAAAATGGACGAAACTGGCATTTTTTCGAAACTTTAACACAAAATGGCCTAAATCTGAAAATATTTCACAAACTGGCCCCTTTTCGCATGACGCCCGGGGCTGGGGCGTCATGCTAGAGAGCACGACGCCCCGGGCTAGGGCGTCATGGTAGCGACCTATAGCATGGCGCCCCCGGCTAGGGCATCATACCAAATAGCATGGCGCCCTAGCCCGGGGCGTCATGCTATCTAGCATGGCGCCCTAGCCCCGGGCGTCATGCAAAGGGGCCAGTTTCGAAAATATTTTCAAATTAGGGCCATTTTGTGTTGAAGTTTTGAAAAAGGGTCAGTTTCGTCCATTTTCACAAAAATGGATGGGTTCATGAGCCACATTGCATTGATACCATAAACATTGCTCGCACTAATAATTGGCAGTACTTATGTGGGCTTATTACAGTATCAAGGAAAAATACTCGACCCTCGACAGAGTAGAAATTTTGCCTCTTGAACAAGAATGCCTATAGGTAGAGGCACGACATCTCAGCAGGACCCACCAGAAGGAGCCGCTAGCAAGCTCAAGATCCAGTGGGAAGGCCCGAACAAGATCACATGCGCTGCACAACACCTCTGCCACCAACACATCTCGCATCATCACCGTTACTGCAAGCAGAGCACCGTGTCGACGGCTGGCCTAGAGCACCGCTAGAACGTATGGCGACAAGAAAAGGAGGCCCCACAACTCTCATCGGCCGCCTAGTAGCCATACGTTGTCACTGCAGGTGGAGGGGAGATTCCCGTATATTGCAAAAACTTTTTTACAAGAGTTAAGACAGGCAAGACGATAAGAAGTCACACCACAAGCTGGCATGCTCCTTGAGCTTTGCTAGCTTTATGCGATGTGACCACAAAGTAAGATCAGAGATTATGTTAGAAATTACAACATGGGGTGACACATTGAGTCCTCTAACCACCTTTGAGTTTCTAGCATCCCATATTTTCCAAAGAATGAGAAGGGGGTGAAAGGCCAAACAGACCTAGACAATGGCATCTCCAACGTGGACCCTCAAACCGCCCGCATTCGTCCGGACCGTGTGGTCCAGACATGTTTCGCCATCCAATGTGATCTTGTATCCATTCGCTGCCCAAACCAGACGTCCTTTTCCCGCAAACTGGAGGAGGGGGGGGGGGGGGTCTTGCGGGTGTCCGGGTCGATGGCACGCATGCCTGCGATAACCCAAAATCCCCCCCCCCCCACATCGCCCATGCTATTTCCCGACCGAAGCGGTCAGCGCCGCATTCATACTGGCTCAGAGCGGACGCGACCTCTCACTGAAGCTGGCATTGAAACGGCCCGCCGGCCGCCCACGCCGCATCCCGGCGCACATGCCTTCTTCGCGTTCAAACGACAACCCGTCCGCTCACTTCCCCCCATTAAACATGTGCGGTTGCCGAGGTACCTACTCCGGCGCTACACGTCCGTCCTTTTGCCGCCCACTATTAACCACCTCGCCGTCTGGCCTGCCATCCACCCGCTATTTAAACTCCAGGTCCGACAACTGAAGGAAATATGCCCTAGAGGCAATAATAAAGTTGTTATTTTATATTTCCTTATTTATGATAAAGATTTATTATTCATGCTAGAATTGTATTGATCAGAAACTTAAATACATGTGTGAATACATAAACAAATACCGTGTCCCTAGTAAGCCTCTACTATACTAGCTCGTTGATCAAAGATGGTTAAGGTTTCCTAACCATGGACATGTGTTGTCATTTGATGACGGAATCACATCATTAGGAGAATGATATGATGGACAAGACCCATCCGTTAGTTTAGCATATTGATCGTTCAGTTTATTGCTATTGCTTTCTTCATGTCAAATACATATTCCTTCGACTATGAGATTATGCAACTCCTGGATACCGGAGGAATACCTTGTGTGCTATCAAACATCACAACGTAATTGGGTGATCATAAAGATGCTCTGCAGGTATCTCCGAAGGTGTTTGTTGAGTTGGCGTAGATCGAAATTAGGATTTGTCACTCCGAGTATCGGAGAGGTATTTCTAGGCCCTCTCGGTAATACACATCATAAGCTTGCAAGCAAATGACTAAGGAGTTAGTTACGAGATGATGTATTATAGAACGAGTAAAAAGACTTGCCAGTAACGAGATTGAATTAGGTATAGAGATACCGACGATCGAATCTCGGGCAAGTAACATACCGATGGACAAAGGAAATTACGTATGTTGTCATAAGGTTCGACCGATAAAGATCTTTGTAGAATATGTAGGAGCCAATATGGGCATCCAGGTTCCGCTACTGGTTATTGACCGGAGAGGCGTCTCGGTCATGTCTACATAGTTCTCAAACCCGTAGGCTGTAACACCCCCTTGTAATAAGCTCTGTGACACTCTGTTAAAACTGCCAAGTCATGATCATTTGCAGTGCCAAGTCATATGGGTTAATGATCCAATTCAAATTCACATATGAAAATCAAGTCAAATTCAAAAGTGAAATATAAAGTTGATCAAACACTGTTGGGAAAATGTTCTTTAAATGGCAAATAATTCAGGAACATTTCTAAAACCAATATCCAAATATTTGGAGTTGGACAAGTGACTCAAACAAGATGAAACAGCACCTAAACAGAATATTCAAATCCATTTAAAATCATTTCAAACACAAATGAACTCCAAATCTGTCCAAACCACTTTTTGGTGAGAGATAATATTGCATTGCAATATTTGGGCCAACTTCCACATTTTTCAAAAGAGCACAAGTGGCCTAATCATTTTGAAACAGAAAAAGAATAAAAGAAAAGGAAGAAGAGAAAAAAAAAGAGAACGCTACTGTTGGCTGGGCCTAAGTGCACAGTGTGCAGCCCAGTCCAACAGCAGCCCACACCTTCTCCCTCCTCGTGCGTGTCGGCGCGCCCCTGGCCGCGCGCGCCCGCGCTAGCCGGGCGGCGACACGGCGATGGCGCCGACGCCACCGACAGCCAGAGGATAAGGGGGAGCCCGAGCCATTCCCCCTGGTCTCTCCCCCACTCTCTCTTCTCTCCCTCGCTCCGCCTCTGTGATTTCCCCCTCCAGATCCAACTCCAGCCCAGCGCCGCCGTCGCTGCGCTTCGCCACCGTCGTGGCCAGCGGCCTCCTCGCGTCGGCTGCCTGCGTCAGGGAGGACCGCCGTGCACCGCCACGTCTACAGTTGGCCTCCGCTGGAGCAGGGAGCCACTACAGCAGCAGAATCAACGCCGCCTCCTCCGTTCGGTCGCCGCCGACTTCTTCGTCTCCGGCAACTCCTCTGCAACTACTAAACCTCGCACCGGCCACCGTGTGCCCCTACGTGAGCACTGCTGCCTTCTTCCTCTCTCCCCTAGATCTTTTCGTGGCCGTAGCCGTCTCGCCGCACTGTCGTGCTCCGGCCACCGCCTGCAGCTTCGCCGTCGCGGCCACGCTCGCCGTCGAGCTCAACCGAGCTCGGTTTTGGGTCCAGCCCGTCCGTGCGAGCCCAACGCGCCTCGCTGCGCTGCTAGCCGAACCCTCTAGCCCCATTTGCACCTGCGACTGAACGCCGGTGTCCGCCGCGGCTCGAAGCCGGCGAGATTCCGGCCACCTCCGGCCCGGAGACCACCGCCGTTGGGTGCGCGCTGCACTGCCCGTTCGAAAGCACCCAAGCGCGCCCGAAACTGAGCCCCGTAGCCGTTTTCCGACGAGCTCCGGCGAACTTCCGCCGCTGGAGAGGTCGCCGGAGCCTCGCCGCCGGCCACTCCGATGTGGCGCCCGCGTGGCCTCCTTTGTGAGGCTGACGGGTGGGCCCGGTGAGGTCCCGTTGACCAGTTGACCTGGTCAACGCGAATTACTGTTCAACCTCAGAGTATGACATGTGGGCCCCTACTGCTAATTAGTCTAATTAAACAGAATTAAAAAATAAAACTGATTAGTTAGTCTAAACACTCACTGACATCTGGGGCCCACCCCTTAATTTAATCCCTGTTTAGTTTAAATAAACTCTGTTAATAAACAGAGGCTGTCAGGTGGGCTCCGCTGATCAGTTTGACTAGGTCAGCGCCTGTTGACCGCTGACATCACAATGACGTCATGCTGATGTCATAATTCATTTTCTGTTAAATAAATAAATTCCAGAAATTCTATTAAACTTTAAAAATTCATAACTTTTAAACCGTAGCTCGGATCGAAAAAGTTAAAACATGAAAGTTGCTCAGAACGACGAGCCGAGTCTGATCGTGCCGTCTGTTTCTCCATCGGAACCCCCTACGTAGAAGAACTCGTAACTCCGGACCCGAATCCGGCAGATGAATAGTGCACACACGTCGGATATTAAATCCCAGATTAATTGTAAAAATAACTAAAATGACTTAGATGCATAATTAGGCAACCCTGCACTGCATCATAGCATCACACGCACCGTATTGCATTTGTTTGCATTATGTTTACCTGTTTCTTCCCCCTCTTCTCTCTCGGTAGACCCCGACATTGACGTAGCTCCCGAGGCAGACGCAGCTCAGGAGTACGACTACGTCCCCGACGATACCACTGAAGACCTTGTCCTTGCCCCAGAGCAAACAGGCAAGCACCCCCATTTTGAGCATGCCTATATCGCATATTCTCTTCTCTCTTATGCTGGCATTAGAACTGCTACTGCTACTGTTTTCCTATATCTGCTGCATAGCCTGATTATTGTACCCTGCCTTGCTACCTTACTGGTTATCCTAGACTGCTTAGTATAGGCTGGGTAGAGACACGACAGAGACCCCCACTTGATCCCGACTGCCCTGCTGGATATCAGAAGACCCGATCATCGGGATTGAAGAATAGACCCTGGCAACGCACATCACTTCTCCCTATGTTGCTCGACACTGCTGGGTTACTATCGAGTGCCGAGGGTGATACCTCGTCAGCACTTCTGATGTTAACCTTGTAGGTTAGTTACTCGATCGTGGTAAGCGAGGGTGATTCCTCCTACACCACCCCCGATAACGACATCGTCGTGCAACCTCTCAAGTGTGGACCTCGAGGGTGATTCCTCTTTCGTTCACCTTGATGATAACATCGAACGGGAATTCCATCGAGGGTGATTCCTCAGGGTTCCCTTCGGTGTCAGACACACAGTTACCTTGGATTTTTTGACCTGCACTAAACCATGTTACTAAAGACGGGTCGGCCCTGAGGGGTACCCGCGCGAGCTTATTGCGAAGTGATGTGGAGTCGGGTTGACCTAGATGGTGCCCGCGAGATAACTACGAGGCGTGGCCGGGCATTCTTAGCCCTTGCCGCAAGTCCTCGAGACGGGGCGACGGGGTCACATCGATCGTGAGTGTCTGCTCGTTTCCGCGCGCTCCTAATCCACTACGGTTTGGATATTTGATCCGAGGGGCCTCTGGCCCGATAGCACTAACCATCACGTGGGCATAGTATGGGCGTTCTGCGTCGTATACATCAGCCAAAGCTCTATTGACGTCAGCGAGGAGCGGCCCGTTTTGGATTGGACTGGGAACGCAACTGCGCTTGTATTAAGGGGTTGTTAGGTCTGCTTCCAAAACGTCCTCGCAACGTGCAGGGTTCTCGGGGCGAAGGCCCAAGACCCCCGGGGGCATAGGTTAGTCTGGCGTGCTGACCTCTCTTTAGAGCCTAGGTCGGGTTGCGGCGTGTTGTTTGGCCGAGGCCGGGCATGACCCAGTAAAGTATGTCCGGCCAGAGTTAAGCGAGCGTGGTGGGTAAGTTGGTGCACCCCTGCAGGGAAGAAACTTCTATCGATAGCCTGTCCTACGGTAATGGACACTCGGAGTTGTATCCCGATCGATACAACTCGAACATGTGATGAGAAATGGATAGTACGGCTCTGGGATTGCTTTCTCGCAGGGAGTCGAGAAAGGATCTCAGGTCGAGGTTGATGATACTACTACTACTTTACATTATGTTGATCTGCTCTCTTCTATTGCTGCAAGACTGTCGAAGATTGTTGAAGATGCTAGTCTTCGATAGGACTAGGCTTTCCCCCTCTATTCTGGCATTTCTGCAGCCCAGTCCACATATACAGCCACTCCTTTGACAATGATGCATATGTAGTGTAGATCCTTGCTTGCTGAGTACTTCGGATGAGTACTCACGTTTGCTTTATTTTCTTTTCCCCCATATCCAATTGATGCCACCAGACGACGGAGCCCCTGAGCCAGACGCCCCAGCCGACGACCAGTACTACTACCCGCCTGGCGAGTACTACTACTACGAGGAGCCGTTTGACGACAGGAGTAGGATCGGAGGGTCCAGGGCAGGATGCCTACGCCTTTCGATCGTAGTATTTTATTTTACCCCGCCTCTGTGAAGGCCTATTTCTCTCTCTGTAATATATCTATACTCAGATATCTGATGCTTCCGCTGACGCTTGTATGCCATCGAGCTATGTATTCGAGCCCTCGAGGCCCTGGCTTGTAATATAAAGCTTGTATGACTTTATTTATGTTTTAGAGTTGTGTTGTGATATCTTCAAGTGAGTCCTTAGGCTTGATCGTGTGCATTTGCGTGTATGGTTAGTGCACGATTAAGCCGGGGTCGTCACAGGTTGGTATCAGAGCCGACTGCCTCTAGGAATCCCCCTTCCCAATTCCTTGGCCGAAGTTGAGTCTAGTGGTCAAAAACTGTTTTACTAACTTGGCTGTGTGGCTTACGGGCCCACGTCGCCAACTGGGTGGTATTAGGATCTTTTATTCCTCGTCTTTACTCTGGGACTCTAATCTCTCATCTGTTCGGGTTTAATAAAATTTACTAACACCGACATTTAGGATCTCATTAATTCTATCCACCCGGAGAGCTGGATTCAGTGCGATTTCCCTGTCTTTGATCTGATTAGTCTGATAATCTTTTTCCTTTCCATTGTTTTGTTTAACCTTTCCTTGCGAGATCGGTTATAATTCTCATTGTCTTATGACAACCCTGAATCTCTCTTTTCAGATGGATCGACTGTTTCCATCGCGGCCTACGACCCAGTTAGTGCTTCGCACTTGGGCTCATGATGCCCCTGGATTTCCAGCTGTTCTGATCGCCCTCCTGAGTAGACTGGGTTACCGCTGGTATCCCGAGTACATGGTCTATGAGGTTTACCGCGAGTTCAACCAGGAACAGTACTATGCTGAAGTTCGGATTTATGATCAGCAGAACAACTCAGACACCGAGCTACACCTTTTTCACGGAATAGGCGTGACGATTGAGATGGCAGTACATGATGCCGCCTACTCTGCTGTCGCACGTCTCCGAGGAGAGCACAATGCTAACTTGGATGATTCTGTGTTTCGGTACATTCCGTATGCACCTGTTGGAGATGCTACCGGATTTTACACAGCTATCTGTGCCCCGTAAGAGTCTCGACGCTACGACCCGCAGGTTCTGATTCAGTGCACTCAGGCTCTGGGTCGCACTGTTCGGGCTCTTGCCGTCGAGTTGTTCGCCACTCGAGCATGCTACTACGAGGCTATGACACAGTTGCTACTAGCTGTTCGTGCAGGGATACATCCGGAGTATATTCTATACCCACGCAGGACCGAGATGCCGCCAGGTATTGATTGGCCTGCAGTGGGAGGTCACACGCCTGCACATGGACCTCTTCTTATAGTTCGAGACCGGGTTCTGCATCAGAGTGCACATGGAGCACAGGATCCTGCCGCGACGAACATTCGTCGTCCGCACTTGTAGTTACCCCGTTTCAGTGGTTTTCTCCGATGCTGATGTAGCCTTTGCTATGTCACGTTGTGTACTTCCTTACCGCGTGCATGCGTGCCGCCTAGTGTGTCTCTAGCTTTTCAATTTGCGCCGTTATGCTGCCCGATTGTAACTGACTGTGTATGGATCTGTATGTCTTAATGACTACTTTTAGCATCTATTGCACTCTTTCAATAATGTCGAGTTACCTCATGTTTATTGTTAAACACTTGCATAAGCTATCGCTGAAATGCCCCTGTTGAAATAGCAGGATGGCTGACAACAACCCGCCACCGCCGCCACCACCTGATTACATGGCGGCGATGATGCAACAGTTTGAACTCAACCGCCAGTTTATGACGGGAATTATGCAGCAATTCCCTCGTCCTGATGCCAATCAGCAGCCACCATCCATTACCCTGCCAGAGTTTATGAGGCTCAGTCCATCATTTTTCCGCAACACAGTCAACCCACTAGATGCAGATGACTGGCTGCGTGACATCTCTCATGAGATGGAGTCTGCTGGTGTCGCCGAAGTTAACTATGTCACTTTTGTGACTTATCTTCTGAAGGGTCCCGCAGCTCAATGGTGGGCCACCCACCGACAGACTCTGCCGCCTGGTACTCTCGTCACTTGGGCAGAGTTCAAGATTGCTTTCTGTGCCCGCTACATTCCTCTAGCTGTCATAGCTAGGAAGAAGGCTGAGTTCCGTAGCCTTGTTCAAGGAAACAAGACCGTAGAAGTCTATCAGCGCGAGTTTCTAGACTTATCTCGCTATGCTGAAGAGGACATTCCTACTGATGAACGCAGACGGGAGAAGTTTCGTGAAGGACTGCACCATGACATTCAGTTAGCCCTGCTTGTTCAAGACTATCCTGATTTCGCCACCTTGGTGAATAAGGCCATCATGGTTGAAACTGGACTGAAGAAGCACAAGGAAGCGTTCAGACGCACCCGTGAGTCGGGCTCATCTTCGGGCTTGTCTTCCCAGAAGCGACGCATCTAGTTTCCCCAAGGCATGTTCCATTCAGCAGCCCCTACAAACAGGCGCTCTTCTGCTGCACCACGCCTGCCACCTCCACCACCGAGACAGCCTCCCCAGCACCTCGTCCTGACAGCGGACTATGCTTCAGGTGTGGCAAGCCAGGTCACCGAGCTAGAGACTGTTCTCAGAATCAGAATCAACTAGCTCTTCCATCAGCTGGCCGTGGTATTGGCCGTGGTATTCCTCAACAGCGCAACTATAATGCCAGACCTTCTTATGGTCGTGGGCAGTACTACCACGTCAACATGTCCGAAGCTCCAGTTCAACCAGACACTGTGATGGGTACACTTCTCGTAAATTCAGTACCAGCATCTGTTTTATTTGATTCAGGAGCATCGCATTCATTCATGTCGGAAGACTTTGCATTCATGCATGGCGTTAAGTGCGACAACCTGCATCATCCATTAGGAGTTGATACTCCCGCGGGTAGATGCCGAGCCTCCCTGTTCAGCCCTGAAGTCACAATTGAGATCGAGTGGTTGAAATTTCAGGCATTTCCCATAATCCTGAGATCTTCCAACATTGATCTTATTTTGGGAATGGACTGGTTGAAGGCTCATTACGCCTCAATCAACTGTGCCACTAAAGTTGTACACCTCTTGCACCCATCGAACGAGATAGTGAATTATCAAGCTCACCTTACCCAGAACGCTGAGGCTCAAATATATGCCTTGAACGCGTTGAATGCTTCTCCGCTTGATGGGATTGAGAACATCCCAGTGGTCTGTGACTTCCCGGATGTTTTTCCAGAAGAACTTCCAGGAATACCCCCTGCTAGAGCTGTCGAGTTCGTCATCGACTTGAAGCCTGGCACCACTCCTATTGCGAAGCGTCCCTACAAGATGCCTCCGCACCACCTCATCGAGCTTAAGGAGGAAATTGATAAATCCTTAAGGAAGGGTTTCATTCGCCCTAGTTCCTCTGCCTGGGGAGCACCGTCTCTTTTCGTCAAGAAGAAAGATGGAACGAATAGGTTGGTCCAAGATTATCGTCCTATCAACATGGCAACCATTCAGAATAAATATCCACTTCCCCGGATCAACGATTTATATGATCAACTCGCTGGATCTTCGGTGTTTTCTAAACTCGACTTGAGGTTGGGTTATCACCAGATCCGTGTCCGCGAAGAGGATATTCCGAAGACTGCATTCGTTACTCGTTATGGCTCTTACGAGTACACAGTCATGTCGTTTGGCTTAACAAACGCTCCAGCTACTTTCTCCCGCTTAATGAATTACATATTCATGGATTACCTCGACAAATTCGTCGTGGTATATCTGGATGATATTCTGGTTTATTCGAAGAACAAAGAAGAACATGCTGAGCACCTTCGTCTTGTTCTGGAGAGACTTCGAGAGCATCAATAATATGCCAAGTACTCTAAGTGCGAATTCTGGCTTTCTGAGGTAACCTACCTTGGACATGTCATCTCCAAGGATGGTATCGCAGTTAACCCGGAACGAGTTCAGGCTATTCTTAACTAGACCCCTTCGAAGAATGTCAAGCAAGTCAGAAGTTTCCTCGGGCTTGCAAGTTATTGTCGCCGTTTCATCGAAAATTTCTCCAAGATTGCCAAGCCCCTGACTAATCTGCTCCACAAAGGCGTTAAGTTTGAGTGGACAGACAAATGTCAGGAAAGCTTCCAGACCCTCAAGGACAAGCTGACTTCTGCTCCAGTCCTTGCTCCTCCAGACTCTCGCAAAGATTTTGTGATCTTCTGCGACGCCTCTCGCCAAGGACTAGGTTGTGTCCTAATGCAAGAGCGAAGAGTAATTGCTTATGTCTCGCGACAACTGCGTCCACATGAAGAGAATTACCCAGTGCATGACCTCGAACTTGCTGCTGTCATTTATGCTTTGAAGCAGTGGCGTCATTACCTCCTTGGTAATCGGTGTGAGATTTACACCGATCATCAGAGCTTGAAGTACTTATTCACTCAACCGGAACTTAATCTTCGTCAGCAACGTTGGTTGGAAACAATCACCGATTATGACTGTGGAATTTCCTACACTCCCGGCAAAGCTAATGTGATGGCTGATGCCTTGAGCCGCAAGTCTTATTGCAATAACCTCATGGTTAAACAAGCTCAACCCCAGCTGTATGAAGAATTGCGCAAGCTGAATCTCTGCATCATCCCGCAAGGTTCTCTTAATAACCTTGTGATACAACCAGATCTTGAGAAAACTGTCAAGATTGCGCAAGCTAAAGATGCCGAAATTGGTCTAATGAAGAAAGAAATTCACCTCCAAAAGTACAGGGATTTCTCGATTGCTGAAGATGGAACCTTGTACTTCCGAGACCGCATTGTAGTACCTCGCTTCGAGCTGATGACTGACAAAGTCATGAAGGAGGCCCATGATACACCGTTATCTATCCATCCGGGCAGTACCAAGATGTATCGAGATCTTCGTCAAAGGTACTGGTGGTCTAGAATGAAGCAAGATATTGCTTGTTATGTTGCCGAGTGTGACGTTTGTCGTCGCGTCAAGGCAGAACATCAAAAACCTGTTGGAATTCTGCAACCGCTCCCTATTCCTCTATGGAAATGGGATAAAGTGCAAATGGATTTCATTACTGGTCTTCCCAAGTCTCAGAAGGGTCACGATGCTATTCTTGTCGTCGTCGACCAACTCTCCAAAGTTGCACACTTTCTGCCAGTTAAGGAGACTATTACTGCTAGTCAGCTAGCAGAGCTATATATCTCCAGAATTGTTTCACTCCATGGTATTCCCAAGGAAATCAGTTCAGACCGTGGCAGCATTTTCACTGGCCATTTCTGGGAAAGTTTCCAGAAAGCAATGGGAACTCATATCACCTGGAGTTCAGCTTATCATCCACAATCCCAAGGTCAAGTTGAGCGCGTTAATCAAGTACTTGAAGATATGCTTCGAGCTTGTGTTATATCCTTCGGTAAGAAATGGGAGGAATCTCTCCCATATGCCGAGTTCTCTTATAACAACAGCTATCAAGCCAGCTTGAAAATGGCCCCCTTTGAGGTTCTTTATGGTCGTAAATGTCGAACCCCTCTGAATTGGTCAGAAACTGGGGAATGACCTCTCGTGGGACCGGACATCATTCAGCATGCCGAAGAACAAGTCAGAATTGTCCGGGAGAATCTCAAAGCAGCTCAAGACCGTCAGAAGAGTAATTATGATCGCAAGCGATGGGGTGTGATCTATCAACCTGGTGATCAAGCTTATCTTCGTGTCACTCCAATGAAGGGCACCCGTCGTTTCGGAATCAAGGGCAAGCTAGCTCCTCGCTATATTGGTCCTTTCCGCATCGTGGCTAGACGTGGACAGGTGGCATATCAATTGGAGTTGCCACCGCAATTCTCCCATATTCATGATGTCTTCCACATGTCGCAACTTTGTAAGTGCTTCAAGGAATCCCCGCACCATGCAGTGGATCATGAGATGCTCGAGCTACAAGATGATCTTTCTTATAAGGAGCATCCGATCCGCATCCTCGACGAATCTGAACGTCGAACTCGTCAGAAGACGACCAAGTTCCTAAAAGTGCAGTGGTCGAATCACACTGAAGATGAAGCCACTTGGGAACGCGAGGATCATCTTCGGGAAGAATATCCCGGACTCTTTCCTTCTACCTCCTAAATTCTCGGGACGAGAATTTCTTTTAGAGGAGGAGAACTTGTAACACCCCCTTGTAATAAGCTCTATGACACTCTGTTAAAACTGCCAAGTCATGATCATTTGCAGTGCCAAGTCATATGGGTTAATGATCCAATTCAAATTCACATCTGAAAATCAACTCAAATTCAAAAGTGAAATATAAAGTTGATCAAACACTGTTGGGAAAATGTTCATTAAATGGCACATAATTCAGGAACATTTCTAAAACCAATATCAAAATATTTGGAGTTGGACAAGTGACTCAAACAAGATGAAACAACACCTAAACAGAATATTCAAATCCATTTAAAATCATTTCAAACACAAATGAACTCCAAATCTGCCCAAACCACTTTTTGGTGAGAGATAATATTGCATTGCAATATTTGGGCCAACTTCCACATTTTTCAAAAGAGCACAAGTGGCCTAATCATTTTGAAACAGAAAAAGAATAAAAGAAAAGGAAGAAGAGAAAAAAAAAAGAGAACGCTACTGTTGGCTGGGCCTAAGTGCACAGTGTGCAGCCCAGTCCAACAGCAGCCCACCCCTTCTCCCTCCTCGTGCATGTCGGCGCGCCCCTGGCCGCGCGCGCGCGCGCCAGCCGGGCGGCGACACGGCGATGGCGCCGACGCCACCGACAGCCAGAGGATAAGGAGGAGCCCGAGCCATTCCCCCTGGTCTCTCCCCCACTCTCTCTTCTCTCCCTCGCTCCGCCTCTGTGATTTCCCCCTCCAGATCCAACTCCAGCCCAGCGCCGCCGTCGCTGCGCTTCGCCACCGTCGTGGCCAGCGGCCTCCTCGCGTCGGCTGCCTGCGTCAGGGAGGACCGCCGTGCACCGCCACGTCTACAGTTGGCCTCCGCTGGAGCAGGGAGCCACTACAGCAGCAGAATCAACGCCGCCTCCTCAGTTCGGTCGCCGCCGTCTTCTTCGTCTCTGGCAACTCCTCTGCAGCTACTAAACCTCGCACCGGCCACCGTGTGCCCCTACGTGAGCACTGTTGCCTTCTTCCTCTCTCCCCTAGATCTTTTCATGGCCGTAGCCGTCTCGCCGCACTGTCGTGCTCCGGCCACCGCCTGCAGCTTCGCCGTCGCGGCCACGCTCGCCGTCGAGCTCAACCGAGCTCGGTTTTGGGTCCAGCCCGTCCGTGCGAGCCCAACGCGCCTCGCTGCGCTGCTAGCCGAACCCTCTAGCCCCATTTGCACCTGCGACTGAACGCCGGCGTCCGCCGCGGCTCGAAGCCGGCGAGATTCCGGCCACCTCCGGCCCGGAGACCACCGCCATTGGGTGCGCGCTGCACTGCCCGTTCGAAAGCACCCAAGCGCGCCCGAAACCGAGCCCCGTAGCCGTTTTCCGACGAGCTCCGGCGAACTTCCGCCGCTGGAGAGGTCGTCGGAGCCTCGCCGCCGGCCACTCCGATGTGGCGCCCGCGTGGCCTCCTCTGTGAGGCTGACGGGTGGGCCCGGTGAGGTCCCGTTGACCAGTTGACCTGGTCAACGCGAATTACTGTTCAACCTCAGAGTATGACATGTGGGCCCCTACTGCTAATTAGTCTAATTAAACAGAATTAAAAAATAAAACTGATTAGTTAGTCTAAACACTCACTGACATCTGGGGCCCACCCCTTAATTTAATCCCTGTTTAGTTTAAATAAACTCTGTTAATAAACAGAGGCTGTCAGGTGGGCCCCGCTGATCAGTTTGACTAGGTCAGCGCCTGTTGACCGCTGATGTCACAATGACGTCATGCTGACATCATAATTCATTTTCTGTTAAATAAATAAATTCCAGAAATTCAATTAAACTTTAAAAATTCATAACTTTTAAACCGTAGCTCGGATCGAAAAAGTTAAAACATGAAAGTTGCTCAGAACGACGAGCCGAGTCTGATCGTGCCGTCTGTTTCTCCATCGGAACCCCCTACGTAGAAGAACTCGTAACTCCGGACCCGAATCTGGCAGATGAATAGTGCACACACGTCGGATATTAAATCCCAAATTAATTCTAAAAATAACAAAAATGACTTAGATGCATAATTAGGCAACCCTGCACTGCATCATAGCATCACACGCACCGTATTGCATTTGTTTGCATTATGTTTACCTGTTTCTTCCCCCTCTTCTCTCTCGGTAGACCCCGACATTGACGTAGCTCCCGAGGCAGACGCAGCTCAGGAGTACGACTACGTCCCCGACGATACCACTGAAGACCTTGTCCTTGCCCCAGAGCAAACAGGCAAGCACCCCCATTTTGAGCATGCCTATATCGCCTATTCTCTTCTCTCTTATGCTGGCATTAGAACTGCTACTGCTACTGTTTTCCTATATCTGCTGCATAGCCTGATTATTGTACCCTGCCTTGCTACCTTACTGGTTATCCTAGACTGCTTAGTATAGGCTGGGTAGAGACACGACAGAGACCCCCACTTGATCCCGACTGCCCTGCTGGATATCAGAAGACCCGATCATCGGGATTGAAGAATAGACCCTGGCACCGCACATCACTTCTTCCTATGTTGCTCGACACTGCTGGGTTACTATCGAGTGCCGAGGGTGATACCTCGTCAGCACTTCTGATATTAACCTTGTAGGTTAGTTACTCGGTCGTGGTAAGCGAGGGTGATTCCTCCTACACCACCCCCGATAACGACATCGTCGTGCAACCTCTCAAGTGTGGACCTCGAGGGTGATTCCTCTTTCGTTCACCTTGATGATAACATCGAACGGGAATTCCATCGAGGGTGATTCCTCGGGGTTTCCTTCGGTGTCAGACACACAGTTACCTTGGATTTTATGACCTGCACTAAACCATGTTACTAAAGACGGGTCGGCCCTGAGGGGTACCCGCGCGAGCTTATTGCGAAGTGATGTGGAGTCGGGTTGACCTGGATGGTGCCCGCGAGATAACTACGAGGCATGGCCGGGCATTCTTAGCCCTTGCCGCAAGTCCTCGAGACGGGGCGACGGGGTCACATCGATCGTGAGTCTCTGCTCGTTTCCGCGCGCTCCTAATCCACTACGGTTTGGATATTTGATCTGAGGGGCGTCTGGCCCGATAGCACTAACCATCACGTGGGCATAGTATGGGCGTTCTGCGTCGTATACATCAGCCAAAGCTCTATTGACGTCAGCGAGGAGCGGCCCATTTTGGATTGGACTGGGAACGCAACTGCGCTTGTATTAAGGGGTTGCTAGGTCTGCTTCCAAAACGTCCTCGCAACGTGCAGGATTCCCGGGGCGAAGGCCCAAGACCCCCGGGGGCATAGGTTAGTCCGGCGTGCTGACCTCTCTTTAGAGCCTAGGTCGGGTTGCGGCGTGTTGTTTGGCCGAGGCCGGGCATGACCCAGTAAAGTATGTCCGGCCGGAGTTAAGCAAGCGTGGTGGGTAAGTTGGTGCACCCCTGCAGGGAAGAAACTTCTATCGATAGCCTGTCCTACGGTAACGGACACTCGGAGTTGTATCCCGATCGGTACAACTAGAACATGTGATGAGAAATGGATAGTACGGCTCTGGGATTGCTTTCTCGCAGGGAGTCGAGAAAGGATCTCAGGTCGAGGTTGATGATACTACTACTACTTTACATTATGTTGATCTGCTCTCTTCTATTGCTGCAAGACTGTCGAAGATTGTTGAAGATGCTAGTCTTCGATAGGACTAGGCTTTCCCCCTCTATTCTGGCATTTCTGCAGCCCAGTCCACATATACAGCCACTCCTTTGACAATGATGCATATGTAGTGTAGATCCTTGCTTGCTGAGTACTTCGGATGAGTACTCACGTTTGCTTTATTTTCTTTTCCCCCATATCCAATTGATGCTACCAGACGATGGAGCCCCTGAGCCAGACGCCCCAGCCGACGACCAGTACTACTACCCGCCTGGCGAGTACTACTACTACGAGGAGCCGTTTGACGACCAGGAGTAGGATCGGAGGGTCCAGGGCAGGAGGCCTACACCTTTCGATCGTAGTATTTTATTTTACCCCGCCTCTGTGAAGGCCTATTTCTCTCTCTGTAATATATCTGTACTCAGATATCTGATGCTTCCGCTGACGCTTGTATGCCATCGAGCTATGTATTCGAGCCCTCGAGGCCCTGGCTTGTAATATAAAGCTTGTATGACTTTATTTATGTTTTAGAGTTGTGTTGTGATATCTTCAAGTGAGTCCTTAGGCTTGATCGTGTGCATTTGCGTGTATGGTTAGTGCACGATTAAGCCGGGGTCGTCACATAGGGTCCGCACGCTTAACGTTTGTTGACGATATAGTATTATATGGGTTATGTATATTGGTGACCGAATGTTGTTCGGAGTTCCGGATGAGATCACGGACATGACGAGGAGCTCCGGTTTTGTCCGGAAGAAAAGATTAATATATGGGATAATAGTGTTTGATCTCCGGAAGGGTTCCGGAATTCACCGGAAGCGGTTTCGGATGTTTCCCGAAATGTTTGAGTACGAGAACACTTTATTTGGGCCAAGGGGTAAAGCCCACGAGGTTTTTGGAAAGCGCAAAAGGAAGTTTTGTGGAGTCCAGGGGCCAGACCAGTCCCTGGCGTCTGGGTCCAGACGCCGGGAACCCTGGCGTCTGGTCCTGGAGTCCGAGAAGGACTCTTGCCTTTCGGGTAAAACCGACCTTGAGGAGACTTTTACTCTAAGTTTCGACCCCAAGGCTCAACAAATAAATAGAGGGGCAGGGCTAGCACCCAAGACACATCAAGAATCACCAAGCCGTGTGCCGGCAACCCCGTCCCCTCTAGTTTATCCTCCGTCATAGTTTCCGTTGTGCTTAGCGAAGCCCTGCGGAGATTGTTCTTCACCAACACCGTCACTAGACCGTCGTGCTGCCGGAACTCATCTACTACTTCGTCCGTCTTGCTGGATCAAGAAGGCGAGGACGTCATCGAGATGAACGTGTGCTGAACGCGGAGGTGCCGTACGTTCGGTACTTGATCGGGACGGATCGTGAAAGTGTATGACTACATCAACCGCGTTGATAAATGCTTCCGCTTTGCGATCTTCAAGGGTATGAAGATGCTCTCCTCTCTCGTAGCTATGCATCACCATGGATAGATCTTGCGTGTGCGTAGAAATTTTTTTGTTTTCCATGGAACGTTTCCCAACAACAACAACCGTATCCAACCTCCTCCGCTCCCTATCTCCTCTTGGCACCACACCCACCATGGCCTCCTCGAGCTCTAAAGCCATCTGGGACAACCTCTCGTCCGAACAGAGGAACGAGATCGCCGCCATTGTGTCCGGTTGGCAGGCCGCCAGACGGACGAGCTCTCTAGAGGCCAGCGCTATGGATGAGCCAATGGAAGAGGCAGCCGGCGGCATCGTCCTCGCCGGACCATGCCGGCATCACCATGTGCGAGGCGCGGGCTCAATACACCGACATGGTGTTGGAAGAGCTGGAGGGCACATTCCGGTATATGCAAGATGACCAGGCATGCAACCTCCGCCTCCTCGACGAGCACCAGTGCGCGGAGGAGCAACTCGCCACTGGCATGGGCATTGCGGCGGATGTGGACACGGGCGAGCAGGAGGCACTGCTCCTATCCCACAACTCCGCCCGTGACATCCGGTGCGAGCGCTAGTGGTACCATGTTCTGTAGGAGGAGAAAGAAGCCGCCTTTGTGGAGATCAATGTGGCGGCAAACGAAGTTTATGACCGCGAGGACGAGGTTACCAGCTCCGCATAGGCCGCGCCAAGACGACAAAGTCGGCACATCTGCGGGCGCCGCCGACAGCGAGGAAGAGTAGAACATAGGAAGCCGCCGGCGCTTGGGTCCCAAGGACACTACTCTTCCACTCCCGTTGAAGCTAGGCTTTGCGGGGTCATCATCGTCAGCCGATTAGCCGCTTGCCGGCTTCACATGCAAGGAGCTTCAGTTTACGTGGCTCATGGCCGGCCGGCGAGCTTGTTGTCGAACATGGGGAAGGCATGGGGTGGGAAATGGGCGTCGGCTATCATTTATACTAGGTTAGAATATGGTTTAGTTGAATATGTCAAAAATGTAATGCATGTGCTTCAGTTTTGATGAAAACCATCCGGTTTTATGTAAAAATTATTCAAGTTTGAATAAAAATTATCTGGTTTGTTTAAATTTGTATTAAAATTGTTTATTTTTGTTAAATTTCTCTGTAGATATTTGTGGCTACGGTTGAATAGCCGGCTCTCACATTAGTGTTCGTGAACTGGTCCCTGTCGGTTCATAGACGGATGTGGTGTCCGGTTTGGGATCAAGCATTGAAGATGCCCTAACCATTGTGCATTGGCGTCGACCAAAGGGCATTGTGATGCACGCAGCCACAATATGCTTTAAACATTCCCCGTAATAAAGTAGGCCTTCCTACATAGGATATGCTGAAATGTCAACCAATGATATTGTCCTGTGTTATTTTCCTTGACGACACTAGAGGGAAGACTTCGCGAGTCAATTAAATTAGAAGTTCTGACTTTAAGAACACATATAAGGCTAGCTATAGTTGGATACTCTAACTTAGGTAGTACAACTTAACACATTTCAATACAATTTTGTTTACGTGACAAGTATTTAATGAGAAGAGATATGTTTGAAGTAACAATATGTTACTGTAACATAGCGCTCTCTGAGATAAAACGAGTCTATAAGCTAATAAATGAAGCCATCTATGACACTACTACTCCATGATACTTGCACTATGAAGGTAGTAATTTAGACTAGTGTCATATGCATGACACTAGTACAAGTTACTCCGCACTATGACCAACCAAAGTACCTGATGATCTTCCATTGATTAAACTTTGCTAAGGTCCATATCAAGAGTTTATCCATTATAACTTTCTGTCTTTCCCATAGATTCCCAGGACTTATTCCTTTAGCCTCTCTTTATCTAAATCTGAATAATAATATGAACATGAGTTTACTTTTTCTCTGCGTGGCTGACCCCTGTCAATATTGAGGATTTGAGCAATTTCACTTCCGTCGAACAATGGTGCATCACCTTGATTAACGCCAATGAAAATTTTAAGATGGGGGTTGCGTCCCAAGGGATGCTCGTATTGTGTGAGATTTGAAACGAGAGAAATGCAAGGAAGGGCACTAGAAAAAAAGTTCAATTGTCACGAAAAGAAATGGAGGGCACTAGAAAAAAAAGTGTAGTACTCCCTCTGATCCATATTAATTGTGGCTGAAACAGACATATCTAAACGTATTTCAGTACTAAATAGTACATCCGTTTGAGCGACAAGTAATATGGATCGGAGGGAATACAAAAATTAACTTTTGAGACTGGACCGAGTCAAACCGGTGTCTTGTAGTTTGTTTCTAGCATACCACACCGTCAACTGGCAATATATGGGGAAATAATAATTTTATTACCTAGGTTCAAAAAATGAATAAATAGAGCAAGTTGTGTAAAAGAGCATCCATATAATTCGATTTGTATATTCTGCCGGTGAGTCAGCATCAAAAGATGGCGCATGTTATCTCAAAGTATAGTGATCTACAATATTTAAAAACAAAAACAAAAACTATAGTGCTGTAGTATTGTTGGCATTATATACATGTCATGCATTATTCCGCTGCCTATAAATAGCGTCGCCTCCCGTCTTATTGGCATCAGTCTGACCTGCTCTACCCTGTCTTGTGGTCTTCTCCTTCTTCCTTACATATAACTCCTTCAACCTTAGCTCCACATAAATACCGATGGCTTCCAAGCTTAAGATGGCCGCCCTCGCCCTCTGCGTGGTGCTGGTCCTGTCGTCCATGGGGCCGTCGGCCATGGGACAGGATTGTAACGCGCTCTGCGCAGATGCGTGCTCCTGCACGGGTTCGTGCCGGAAATGCATGGAGAATGTGGCATGCACCGGCATCTGCGACCCCGCCTTCATTTTCCCCTCTTTATGCCCGACCTGCAAGACCACGGCCGTCGACACGTGCGTAACCGAATGCGTCGCCGGCTGCACGGCGCCATAAGGCGCCGCCGGAGTGAGGTGGCGGCCGCGCGCGCGGATCCGATCCGTTCATGGTTTATGTTTTCCCTTCCGAACTGTTTATCCGTATTGTATGAAAAATAAGTAGATGCAGCCGGGCAAGGTCGTGCTCATGCATGCTATCCTAGCTAGCTATGGCGACCGGAGCTCACCCGGAAGGAAGCTGCTGCCTGGTTGCGTCAGTGTTCTGTCTTTGTAATTTCTGTCTGTTCGTTCCAGCCACGGTTAATTGCATTTAATCTTATGTGTGACTACTAGCCGAGTGTACATGGCCCGTGTGTATGTGATGCCCCGAATCATGCGCCAAACTTCAACCAGCCCTCGTACAAACTGTATTTCCTAAGAGCGCGGCTTTAGCGAACGGGGATGCATCTTGTTTACCCTTGCAACCGGCACCCAGTACTCCTACGGTCCTACCCTCTTTCAGGTCTTCCCATCCTTCTTCCAACGCAGATGCCATTTTATAATTCGTCATCGCGGATTTATATGGAGATTCGTTAGTATATACTCCCTCTATAAACTAATATAAGACGTTTTAGATCACTATAGTTTATAGAGGTAATATATATACTATCACCAACCCGTCGATCCCGCCGGACCACCAAAGTACCCCACTCCATGCCGTCAGTCGATAGTTTTTTTAGGGAAAGCGTTCTGATACGTTCAATTTCCACGTTTGAATCTCAAAGCAAAACACGTGACATTCACTTTTCGCTTTCACCCATCTCTTTGAGCGAACTACGAGCTGATGGTACTAAACAATTCTCTCCAGATGGAAATCTGAGTAAACATGTATGGGTTGGCTAATGTTGTTTTAAGAGCATGACAATTTTCACCAGTTCCCTTTGATGTAGTAGCGTGGCAAATCTTGAACAAGCTGAAAATTTCTTTTTAGGCTGTCAATTCGCAATGTTGCATCACGACAAATCCCTGAAAATGCATGTCAATTACTCTGCTGCAGCATGACAAATTCCTAACATTCTTTCTGCTAGTATGACAAAAGAAAAATCCAACATGGCAAATCTTTATACAACATGGCAAATATATCTGTTTTAGCATGACTTCTCGAGCGTTTTGTTGGAAGTGGTTTTCTGAATTCTGAGCGAACACTCCCAGATCATGGCGTTTTGCTGGAAGTGGTTTTCTTAGAGAACACTCCCAGATCGTGGTGTTCGCTTCAGTGACCTCTCGTAATGAACGACAGTTCGCACGGGTGGCCTCCTTGATGGAATGTCAGCACAGTATTGGGGTCCAGTACTATATCTATGGGATGCATGCTACGGACTCCACCATGTCTA